>JAOPSE010000077.1:4951970-6397635 GCA_029449295.1 Zea luxurians
CTTTTTATAATTCTTGAGTTATAGGATTCGCCGTTCAATTAAGAGGGATCCGCAATGGTTAAGTAAGTTTTGCAATGAGCTAAGTTCAAAATCCTTCAAAATCATCTTCGAGAACATTTTTCCAGATCATGAATGCCTTAAGAAAAACCATTTTCACTTCTCACATAAGTTCCACCTTTCTTCACTTCAAAAAGTTCAAAACTTGGTTTTCAGCCCTGAAACCGGTTCAACCGGGACTGAAACCGGTTCAACCAGTTTTGGGACTGTTCCTTTGCCATCCTTGCTCTGACCTGTTTGACAGCCAGTGCTGTCAGAAAAGTCGTTGCAGATCTTTTGGGAAAACCGGTTCAACCAGATTTTTTCCCGGCTCAACCGGTTTTGATTCCGGTCGAGTCTCCGGCTGAGTAGGTTTGTGAACCGGGTTCTCCCTGGTGGAAACCGGTTCAACCAGTCTATAAACCGGTTCAACCGGTTTTTACCGATTTTCTCCCAACGGCTGCCAGATTTTGGGATCCTTTATATACCCCCCACACTCTCTCTCTTATTTACTTCTGCCTCTCCCACGAAATCTTGGCTGACCAAACTCTCAACAAGTGCATTCATTTCACCTTTCACACCCGCAATCGCATCTCCTTCAATCGCTTGAAGGATCCTTGGTGTGAGGTGAACTCGATCTAACACGCTGTCATTTTCATCTCGATTCTCCTATTCTCTTTGTTCTTGAGCTCGTTGCAAACTTGACCTTGTGGATTTGTTACTCTTGGAACCTTGTGTTCCTTGACGGTTAGAGGTTGCTTGGGAGTCTCCAAATTTGTGGACAACCCCAAGAAGTTTGTATCACCCGCTCTTTGAGCATATTTGAGAAGAGATTGCCTTGACCTTTGTGGTCGACTTGTGGAGGATTAGGGTTGGAAAGACCCGGCCCTTTGTGGGCTCCTCAACGAGGAGTAGGACACCTTTGTGGTGGTTGCCGAACCTCAGGTTATATCGCGTGTTCTTGTGTGTTCTTGTTAAGCACTTTAAATTTGTTGGTTGGTTCATATTATCTATTCGAGTAGATCTTGCGTAGGGCAAGTCATTAGCAAAATCTTTCACTACTTCGTAATATTTGTTTATCTCAGTTGAGCAGGTTCAAACTTGTTCAGTTGTAAACAAAATCAACTGAACGGTTTGCACCAGTGCAACTTTAATCTAACCTATCTCAAGTTTTTAGTGAAAAATTTCAGGTGTAGCCTATTCACCCCCCCTCTAGGCTACATTCAATTGGTATCAGAGCCTCGTACCTCGTTTTGCACTTAACCGCGTGAGGAAACGATTATGTCTACTCAATGGGACCATGTGGATCCTATCCTCGAGGAAATTCCCGTCACATCCTCCGGTGAGGAAGTGGACCCCAAGGTCCTCGACCTCGCCATGAAGATTGCCGAGAGGATGTTCCTCAAGATGAAAGAGGAAGATGCGAAGAAGAAGGCCGAAGAAGAAGAATCAAGAAGAAAGGCCGAAGAAGATAAATATAAAGGAAAAATTGAATACAATGATGACTTGGTAGATCTTTTGGTGTCAAAGGTGTTGAGCAAGGTAAGTATCAACACCAAGGATCATCTACCAAAAGTAAAGGTAACGAATTCAGTAAAGTTCAATTTGATTATTCTAGAAATTTTATTCCCAACTTCTCTTCCGCCCCACTTGGAAAGTTACCAACTCTTAGTGAGTTGAACTATGACGAGTGGGCCGATAAGATGAAGTCACATTTAATCGGTGCACATCCTAGTCTTTGGGAGATTGTCAATGTAGGTATGTATAAGCCCGCCCAAGGAGAAGAGATGACTCCGGAAATGATGCAAGAGGTTCACCGCAATGCTCAAGCAGTGAGCATAATTAAAGGAAGTCTTTGTCCAGAAGAATACCGGAAAGTTCAAGGAAGAGAAGATGCCCGTGACATTTGGAATATTCTTAAAATGTCACATGAAGGAGATCCCAAAGCTAAAAGACATAGAATTGAAGCTTTGGAGAGTGAGCTTGCTAGATATGATTGGACTAAGGGTGAGTCGCTTCAATCACTCTTTGATCAGTTGATGGTGTTAGTAAACAAAATAAGAGTGCTTGGGAGTGAAGATTGGAGTGACTCCAAGGTCACAAGACTATTCATGAGAGCATATAAAGAAAAGGATAAGAGTCTAGCAAGGATGATAAGGGATCGTGATGACTATGAGGATATGACACCTCATCAATTATTTGCAAAGATTCAACAACACGAGTCCGAAGAAGCCCCAGTCAAGACAAGAGACTCTCATGCCTTGATCACAAATGAACAAGACACACCCAAGAAGAACAAAGACCAAAAGGCAAAGAAAGTGGTCGAGACATCAAGTGATGAAGATAGCTCAAGTGATGAAGACACAGCTATGTTCATCAAAACATTCAAGAAATTTGTAAGGAAAAATGACAAGTTTCAAAGGAAAGGAAAGAAGAGGGCATGCTATGAATGTGGCCAAACCGGTCATTTCATAGCGGATTGTCCTAACAAAAAGGAACAATAAGCCAGGAAGGAATACAAGAAGGACAAGTTCAAAAAGGGAGGCAAGACCAAGGGACATTTCAAGAAGAAGAAATATGGTCAAGCCCATATTGGTGAAGAATGGAACTCCGATGAAGAGAGTTCTAGCTCCGAAGAAGAGGAAGTGGTGGCAAACGTTGCCATCCAATCTACTTCAAGCTCGCAACTCTTCACCAACCAACAAGACGACTCCTACACTCCAACTTGCCTCATGGCAAAAGGAGATAAGGTAACTTTATTTAGTAATGATTTTCCAAATGATGATGATGAACAAATTGCCATGAAGAATAAAATGATTAAGGAATTTGGCTTGAATGGATATAATGTTATCATCAAATTAATGGAGAAGCTAGATAAAAGAAAAGCAACTCTTGATGCTCAAGAAGACTTGCTTATCCTTGAAAAGGAAAGAAACCTAGAGCTTCAAAAATTGCTTCTCAATAAAGATGAAATGCTAGATGCCTTGACTAAGGAAGTATCTTTAGTCAAGATAACTATAGAGGATAAAGAAAAAGAGTAATCAATATGAAAACCTCTATAGCTAATCTTGCAAATGAAAAGGATGCACTTGAATCAAGCATGTTAAGCTTGAATGTCCAAAATCAAGAACTTCAAGTGCAACTTGAAAATTGCAAAAACATCAATGCCTCATCTTTATTGATTGAATCTAAGTCTAGCTCCTCAAATAATACCTTTTGCAAACATTGTGCCAAATACCATGCTTCTTGTTGTTTAACTAACCATGCAAGGAAGAAAAGCCCACAGGTGAAGGTCAAAGAAATATTGAAGAAATTCTCTAGCGATGATGGGTTAAAGAAAATTGAACCCAAGTACAAGTCCCTAAAGCCCAACAATGGAAGAAGGGGGCTTGGGTTCAACTCATCCAAGGAAAACCCTAGCACAGTGCATAAGGGGTGGAGATCCCCCAAGTTCATAGAGGGAACCACCCTATATGATGCCTTAGGGAGGATTCACTCCTCAAATGACAAGTCAACTCAAGTAAAGGTAAACTTGAGTTCCACAAAGAGTAAGGTGAAGGAAGCGGCATCAACAAGTGGAGAAAAATTTAATGCTCCCATTTCTCACTCTTATGTTTGTGATTACATGTTGACTTGGGATTTAGGGAAATTGGTTGTTAAATATGTGGGTGCCTACACTAAAAGAAAAGTCATGAAAAGAAGTGTGTGGGTACCCAAGGCTATAACTAACACTGCAGGACCCAATTCAATTTGGGTACCTAAAAGCATAGCCTAAATTTGTTTTGCAGGTCTACTCCTCTGGTGGGTCAAGTTGGGTGCTTGACAGTGGATGTACAAATCACATGACCGGGGAGGAAGACATGTTCCATTCCTTGCAACTAACTCAAGAAGCACAAGAAATTGTGTTTGGAGATAGTGGCAAGAGTAAGGTGATTGGTATTGGAAAAATTCCTATCTCTGACCAACAATCACTTTCAAATGTTTTATTGGTAGATTCTTTAAGCTACAATTTGATGTCCGTTTCACAACTTTGTGGAATGGGTTATAATTGCTTATTTTTTGATGTGGATGTGAAGATCCTTAGAAGGGAGGATTCCTCTATTGCCTTTATAGGTCGCTTGAAGGGCAAACTCTATCTTGTTGATTTCACAACAAGTAGAGTGACGCCTGAGACTTGTTTAGTGGCAAAATCTGACAAGGGTTGGCTTTGGCATCACCGGCTAGCTCATGTTGGCGTGAGGAACTTGGCCAAACTTCAAAAGGATAGTCACATTATTGGACTAACAAATGTTGTGTTTGAGAAAGATAGGATTTGTGGCGCATGCCAAGCAGGAAAGCAACATGGAGTCCCACATCAAACAAAGAATGTGGTCACAACAAAAAGGCCATTGGAGCTTCTTCACATGGACATCTTCGGATCTGTGGCTTACATCAGCATTGGTGGTAGTAAGTATGGTTTAGTCATTGTTGATGATTTTTCTCGCTTCACCTGGGTTTTATTTTTGAGTGATAAAGGTGAAACTCAAGAAACATTGAAGAAATTCATGAGAAGAGCTCAGAATGAGTTTGAGCTCAAAATCAAGAAAGTGAGAAGTGATAATGGGACGGAATTCAAGAACACAGGTGTCGAAGAATTCTTAGGGGAAGAAGGAATCAAACATGAGTTCTCGGTTCCCTACACTCCACAACAAAATGGTGTTGTGGAAAGGAAGAACCGAACTTTAATTGAAGCAGCTAGAACCATGTTGGATGAGTACAAGACCCCTGACAACTTTTGGGCAGAGACGGTCAACACCGCCTGTCAAGCAATCAACCGCCTCTATCTTCACAAGATCTACAAGAAGACTGCCTACGAGCTTCTCACTGGTAACAAACCTAAAGTTGATTATTTTAGAGTATTTGGTTGTAAGTGCTTTAATCTTAACAAGAAAGTCAAGAGCTCAAAGTTTGCTCCTAGAGTGGACGAGGGTTTCTTGCTTGGTTATGCATCAAATGCGCATGGATATCGTGTTTTCAACAACACCACTTGTCTTGTTGAAATAGCGATAGACGTGACATTTGATGAGTCTAATGGCTCGCAAGGGCATATTTCTAATGGCACTGCAGGAAATGAAGAACCACCTTGTGAGGCCATAAAGAAACTTGCAATAGGTGAGGTGAGACCTCAAGAAAATGATGATGAAGAAGGAACTTTGTGGATGACCAATGAGGTTTTTGATGTGGGTGCAAAGGTGGTGGGTGACAAATCCTCCACCCAAGCAAACCCATCAACCTCAAGTCATCCAAATCTTGAAGAAAATCATCAACCCCAAAGGATGCCAACGGTGGTAGAATATGAACATGAAAGTGTTGATGGTGAAGTGCCTCTTGATCAAGTAGATGAGGAGGAGGAACAAATTCAAAGACAACCATCAGTGCCTCATCCTTGAGTCCATCACACTATTCAAAGAGATCATCCGGTGGACAACATCCTAGGTAGCATCAGGAGAGGGGTAACAACTTGATCTCGTTTAGCAAATTTTTGTGAATTTTACTCGTTTGTTTCCTCTCTTGAGCCACTTAAGGTTGAAGAAGCGTTGGGTGATCCAGATTGGATAATTGCCATGCAAGAGGGATTGAACAACTTCACCCGGAATGAAGTCTGGTCCTTGGTTCCAAGACCCAAGCAAAATGTGATTGGGACAAAATGGGTCTTTAGGAACAAACAAGATGAACATGGCGTGGTTACAAGAAATAAAGCATGGTTGGTTGCCCAAGGCTACACTCAAGTGGAAGGACTTGATTTTGGTGAAACATATGCGCCGGTAGCAAGGTTAGAGTCAAGTAGAATATTAATTACCTATGCTACTAACCATGATTTCAAGTTATATCAAATGGACGTCAAGAGCACGTTTCTAAATGGACCACTACAAGAGAGGGTCTATGTGGAGCAACCACCGGGCTTTGAAGATCCAAGGAAGCCAAATCATGTCTATCTACTTCACAAGGCACTCTACGGGCTTAAACAAGCCCCTAGAGCTTGGTATGATTGTCTTAAAGATTTTTTAATTAAGAATGGGTTTACAATAGGAAAAGCTGACTCTACATTATTTACTCGCAAAGTTGACAATGAATTATTTGTGTGCCAAATATATGTCGATGACATTATATTTGGTAGTACTAATGAAAAAATTTGTGAAGAGTTTAGCAAAGTAATGACGAAATGGTTTGAGATGTCTATGATGGGTGAGCTCAAATACTTCCTGGGATTTCAAGTCAAACAACGCAAGGAAGGTACCTTTCTATGCCAAACCAAATATACACAAGACATGCTCAAAAAGTTTGGCATGGAAAAGGCAAAGCATGCCAAGACTCCAATGTCATCAAATGGACATCTCGACCTAAATGAAGAAGGTAAACCTGTAGATCAAAAGTTATATAGATCAATGATAGGGTCACTGCTTTATTTGTGTGCATTTAGACCTGATATCCATGTTGAGTGTTTGCATGTGTGCACGCTTTCAAGCTAATCCTAAAGATTTCCATCTTATTGTCGTTAAGAGAATCCTAAGATACTTAGTGCACATCCAAAACCTAGGATTATGGTATCCTAAAGGCTCCCTTTTCGATTTACTTGGCTACTCTGACTCAGATTATGCCGATTGCAAAGTAGATCGAAAAAGCACTACTGGACTTGCCAATTCCTTGGGCAGTCCTTAGTGTCATGGAGTTCCAAGAAACAAAATTGTGTTGCACTTTCCACTGCAGAAGCTGAGTACATAGCAGCTGGGACATGATGTGCACAGTTGTTATGGATGAAGCAAACCCTGAGAGATTTTGGTTGTGAGTTTAACAAGATTCCACTATTATGTGATAATGAGAGTGCCATAAAACTTGCAAATAATCTGGTGCAACACTCTAGAACCAAACATATTGACATTAGACATCATTTCTTGAGAGACCACGAAGCCAAAGGAGGTATTGAATTGTTTCATGTGAGCACCAAAAATCAACTAGCCGATATCTTCACAAAACCCCTTGATGAGACTAGGTTTTGCTTTCTTAGGAGTGAGCTAAATATCTTGGATTCTCGAAACGTGTCTTAAAACTAAAATCTTGATCACAAGTTTGATGGATATAAAATGATTGTATGCACAATATGTCATGAGAAATACTGTTTTTATCATTAAAATTACTCATGTCACATTTGCTAAGTGTTCTTATAGCCTTTCCGGGCAATATCTAAAAATAGGTTGAGTGAATCGGCTGAGTTAGGCCACTCAACCGGTTTTCACCTGGGTGAAAACCGGTTGAACCGGTATAAAAACCGGTTGAACCGGTTTTGACCGCCTCCGCGTCTGTGCTGTCTGTCAGCGCCGCAGTCAGCGCCGTCAGTCTCGCAGACTGCGCTATCAGTCTGGCAGAAAATCCATGCAGTCAGTCACTTTTCTGCGCGCTTTTACTGCGCAGTCTGATGGGAAACCGGTTGAACCGGTTTTATAACCGGTTGAACCGGTTTTTCGGTTTGGTTGACCAGCCGGTGCCTCCCTTATTTCTCTCCCCTTTCTCCCTTCTCTTCTTACCAGCTTCTTTTCCCAGCCGACGCCGCCTCCACATTTTCCTCTCTCTCCTTCACACTCTCACCACTCCAAAACCCATTTGTGCCATCCACTCTTTGGAAGTTTTGTTGGAGATTCGTTCATCTCGGCTTCCTCCATCATCTCCCTCACTCTTGTTGGGATTTCTGTGATTCAAACTTCGGATCGAGGTATTACCCTATTTCATTTCTTTTACTCGATCTCACCCGTTCTTGATTATCTAGTGTATCGTTTCTAGGATACATTTTAGTTTAGGTGCTTGCAACACTTAGACTATCTTTGTTTGTCTCGAACATTGTTTGAGTTTAGCAGTTTGATATTGTTTGTTGTAGTTGAACCGCTCGCATGAATAGTTGAAGTGCAATGCTCAATATCATACGCGTCTCTACTCAAACGTGTTTGTTAAGATCCTTGCTCATCATAGGTTCTATCTTTTCTTTTTAAGGATGGTGCGTCAGAGGAATCCATCTGTTGTTGAATCCGACTCCTCTGACGAACAAAATATTCATGAAGAAACTCACCCGCATTCCAGATCCAAACGTGGGCGAGGATCTGGCAACGTCATGCAGGGTGGTGAGGCTTCCGGGTCTCATGGAGCTCGCGGTCGGACGGCCCGGACTCCCTCCGGTCGTCCCGACCCGCGACAAATCCACAAGCATGGGAAGCAACAAGTGATGATGATGGTGGGAAAGATGATGAGATTGACCTTCCCCCTGCCCACGCCCCTATTATTCGAGGGTTGGTCCTCCACCGAGCGGAGGGCCGTCGTTCTGGCAATGAGCCAGTTACTGATTTTACTGCCAGTGGGGGTTCTGCACTTCTTCAGGACATCCGCTTTTAGAATCCTGCTTTGCGCATTCATGATGCCAGGATTGATGGGAACCATTTCTGGACTCTCCAGCATGTGGATTTTTACAACTCAGTAATCCTTCCCAAGAAACATCAGTCCATACTGTATCAGCGCTTCATCAACTGGGAAGGCTGTGAAGCTATTGGAGATCCCGAAATGACACAGGCTCTGAGGGCCTATGAGAGAAAGAAGATAAAGAATATCATGACCTTCCAATATGACTGGAATGATGAGGTCATTGCCCAATTTTATTCCACTCTTTGGATCAAGCTGGCCGATGAGGAAAGTCCCTACAACTTTCCTTATCTTAATTTTTATATTGAAGGCAGCTGGTACAAGGTGAGCTACCGGCAATTTGCTCACATTCTTGGGTTCACTGATGAGGACATCTCTGGTGACAAGATCAAAATCCATGAATTTAGCCAACCCACCAGAGATGAAACCAGAGATCTTCATCTCTCTGAGTCCGGAAAATATTGGGAGTCCACAAAACATGCACAAATATTATAGATATATCAACTCTCTCAGCAGAATGACCCTCATTCCCAAAGGGGGTAACCAGATGAATATTCTTGGAGAGAGCAAGGTTTTGCTTTCATTCATGAAGCCCACTGTTCTGAGAGCATCAACATTTTTGATATGATCTGGCAGGAGATTATCCATGCTGCCTGCTTTCCACTTAAAGGATGTCTACATGCACCTTTCATAATGAAGATGATTGAAGTTGTGATGCAGTTCCGTTATGAAAAAGGTACTAGACATCAATCTTATACCCCTTTCTGGATTGATCCCAACAATCCAGCAGGGCGCTTGAGGAAAGCCCCTTCCAACTCCCGTCCACATACTTCTGCTGGTCCTTTTGCTGGTCCTGCTGCTGCTGCTGCTGCCGGTGCCTCGCGTCCCTCCCCTGGCCACGGATCTCCCACGCCACGTGGTCGTGGTCGTGGTCGAGGTCGTGGCCGCGGTATGGGTGCCCGCTTGGCCCATGGGATTGCGACATTTTTTTTCTATGTGCCGGAATATTTCTACTGATGTGCATGAGCTGGCAAGGCGTCAGCGGGAGACTGACGACAATCTTCGTCGTCAAGCTTCCACTATGGGCATGCCATTTCGCCCCTCGCTCGCCTGACGTGCCTCTCCATCCGCCTCCCCCGGAGATCAATGAGTGGCACCAGCAAGCCTACGGGGTGCCTTTTATGTCAGCAGACGACGATGAAGAAGCAGAAGCATACTTTGATGATCGTGAACAGTTTGCCCCGCCTCCCTACCAAGGGGGATCTGGGTCAATCCTCGTCTCATCCTCCGCCCCAGGATCCATCTGGAAGCTATCCTCCCCTAGATCAGTCTGGGGAAGAACAATTTGCATCTCACCAGGCGCATCATTTCTTTGCTCCGCATCATCCTCCTCCTAACTGGTGATCTTTGGCTTGGTGGCTCTCTCCTTTTTGGTTCTTGTTGCCAAAAAGGGGGGAGAATGTTTCTTATCTTAGCTGCATCTTTATTTATGTAATGAACAATTTGGTTTGTAATGATTTTATTCGTCTGTCTCGTGATACATCTGGTGTTGGCTTAGAGGCCACAAACTTTTAATGTTGTGATGTGATGACATTATTGTAATAGCCAGTAGTAACATTTCATATCTTTTGCTATGCAATGATGGGCTTGTTTGTGTAATACTATTGTTTTTATCATCACATCATATATAATTATGTTGCATCCCTCAATTTTTATGTATTCTGTTGGTTGGTCACTCTCTCTAAATATGTTGCAAATTGACATATCAAGTCAATATTAATATCTTAAAACTCATGCACATATTTAGGGGGAGCTGCACATACACAAATACTTTCATCTCGCAAGTGTTCTTAATTTTCAATTTTTATCTCTACTCTTGTTTGTTTTGGCATCAATCACCAAAAAGGGGGAGATTGTAAGTGCAATCAACCCTAATTGAGGGTTTGGTGATTAAATGACAAAACAAACAAAGTTTCTAACAAGTTTGCTCCTAGCATGTACATACTATTTCTATAGACAGGAGAAGCACAGATTGTATGAGCATAAAAATGTAAAGCACAGTGGATTTAAAATTCTACATCAAATGGCGTGCTCCAAGTGCTTGGAAACAACGACAGTACTCTTTTATAATTCTTGAGTTATAGGATTCGTCGTTCAATTAAGAGGGATCCGCAATGGTTAAGTAAGTTTTGCAATGAGCTAAGTTCAAAATCCTTCAAAATCATCTTCGAGAACATTTTTCCAGATCATGAATGCCTTAAGAAAAACCATTTTTCACTTCCCACATAAGTTCCACCTTTGTTCACTTCAAAAAGTTCAAAACTTGGTTTTCAGCCCTGGAAACCGTTCAACGGGGCCTGAAACCGGTTCAACCGGTTTTGGGACTATTCCTCTGCCATCCCTGCTCTGACCTGTCTAACAGTCAGTGCTGTCAGAAAAGTCGTTGCAGATCTTTTGGGAAAACCGGTTCAACCGGATTTTTTCCCGGCTCAATCGATTTTGATTTCGGTCGAGTCTCCCGGCTGAGTAGGTTTGTGAACCGGGTTCTTCCTAGTGGAAACCGGTTCAACCGGTCTGTAAACCGGTTCAAACCGGTTTTTACCGATTTTCTCCCAACGGCTGCCAGCTTTTGGGATCCTTTATATACCCCACACACTCTCTCTCTTATTTACTTCTGCCTCTCCCACGAAATCTTGGCTGACCAAACTCTCAACAAGTGCATTCATTTCACCTTTCACACCCGCAATCTCATCTCCTTTAATCGCTTGAAGGATGCTTGGTGTGAGGTGAACTCGATCTAACACGCTATCATTTTCATCTCGATTCTCCTATTCTCTTTGTTCTTGAGCTCGTTGCAAACTTGACCTTGTGCGGATTTGTTACTCTTGGAACCTTGTGTTCCTTGACGGTTAGAGGTTGCTTGGGAGTCTCTAAATTTGTGGATGACCCCAAGAAGTTTGTATCACCCGCTCTTTGAGCATATTTGAGAAGAGATTGCCTTGACCTTTGTGGTCGGCTTGTGGAGGATTAGGGTTGGAAAAGACCCAGCCCTTTATGGGCTCCTCAACGAGGAGTAGGACACCTTTGTGGTGTTTGCCGAACCTCGGGTTATATCGCGTGTTCTTGTGTGTTCTTGTTAAGCACTTTAAATTTGTTGGTTGGTTCATATTATCTATTCGAGTAGATCTTGCGTAGGGCAAGTCATTAGCAAAATCTTTCACTACTTCGTAATATTTGTTTATCTCAGTTGAGCAGGTTCAAACTTGTTCAGTTGTAAACAAAATCAACTGAACCGGTATGCACCAGTGCAACTTTAATCTAACCTATCTCGAAGTTTTTAGTGAAAAATTTCAGGTGTAGCCTATTCACCCCCCTCTAGGCTACTTTCAGGAACAGAATGGGGTCGCACCAGATCCGAACTGGCAGACCCCGTACCTGGAATATCTCCTCCGAGGAGAGATTCCCCTCGACAAGGCCAAAGCTCGGTGGCTAGCTCGGCGCGCCAAGTCATTCGTCTTGCTGGGTGATGAAAAGGTGCTCTATCACCGCAGCCCCTCGAGCATCCTCCAACGATGCATATCCATCGCCCAAGGACAAGAGCTGTTGCAAGAAATACACTCAGGGGCTTGCGGCCACGATGCAACACCTTGAGCCCTCGTGGGAAATGCCTTCCGACAAGGTTTCTACTGGCCAACTGCGGTGGCCGACGCCACTAGGATTGTTCGCTCCTGCCAGGGGTGTCAATTCTACACAAAGCAGACGCGCCTGCCCGCTCAGGCCCTGCAGACGATACCCATCACCTGGTCGTTTGCTGTGTGGGGTCTAGACCTCGTCGGTCCCTTGCAGAAGGCAACCCGGGGGCTTCTCGCACCTGCTGGTCGCCATCGACAAATTCTCCAAGTGGATCGAGGTCCGACCCTTGAGCAGCATTAGGTCGAAGCAGGCGGTGGCATTCTTCACCAACATCATCCATTGATTCGGGGTCCCAAACTCCATCATCACCGACAATGGCACGTAGTTCACCAGAAAAAAGTTCCTGGACTTCTACGACAACCACCACATCCATGTGGACTGTGCCGCCGTAGCTCACCCCATGACGAATGAGCAGGTGGAGCGTGCCAACGGTATGATTTTGCAGGGACTCAAACTGAGGATCTACAACGACCTCAACAAGTTCGGAAAGCGGTGGATGAAAGAGCTACCCTCGGTAGTCTGGAGTCTGAGGACGACGCCGAGCCGGGCCACGGGTTTCTCGCCGTTTTTTTCTAGTCTATGGGGCCGAGGCCATCCTTCCCATGGACTTAGAATACGGCTCCCTGAGGACCAGGGCGTACGACGACCGAAGCAACCAGACCAGCCGAGAGGACTCGCTGGACCAGCTCGAGGAGGCTCGAGATGTTGCCTTACTATATTCAGCACGGTACCAGCAGTCGCTGCGACGCTACCACGCCCGAAGCGTTCGGCCCCGAGGCTTCCAAGTGGGAGACTTGGTGCTTCGTCTGCGACAGGACGCCCGAGGGCGCCACAAGCTCACTCCTCCCTGGTAAGGGCCCTTCATCATCGCCAAGAGTTTGATGCCCGGAACATACAAGTTGGCCAATGACCAAGGCGAGGTCTACAACAATGCTTGGAACATCCAACAGCTACGTCGCTTCTACCCTTAAGATGTTTTAAGTCATTCATGTACTCCGCTTTCTTTGCATACATAAAGTCTAACCGTTAAGGAAGGGTCGGCCTTGCCTTAGCAAAGCCCGACCCTCCCTCGGGGGCTAGAAGGCGGGAACCCCCTCTGCGTCAAAAATTTCCTCGGAAAAATTTTTTTCCTACCAAAACGACCTTTCGTGCTTTCGACTTCTGTATCGATAGCGGGATCCTAAAAACGACGAGAGTACACGTAAGCGGCAAGGCCGACCGAGCCAAGGGACTCCTACCCCTCCGGGATACGGGTACCCCATTCATCACCTTCCGCGAAAAGTAACCCTCGCTCAGACAAGTGGTTCTTCTACCAACGAACAAGTCATGGCACACGAAACAAGAGGAAAGAAAACGTAGCTTTATGATACGACGATGAAAGTGTTTAGGCCTCGGCGGCTGCAAAGAACACACGCATGCTACAAATAAACTGCTCCAGCAGGATCAGGCATTGGCAGGGGAAGCAGCTGCGCCCTCGGCGCCGTTTCCACCTTCGGCGAAGTCTGGCCCAGCCTCAGACGACGACGCGGGCGGAAGGATCTCCACCTCGAAGGAGGAGGCCAGCACCGCGCTCGGGCCCTCGGCGGCCGTGTCAAGCCTCTAGACCTTGGCTAAGGCAGCCTCGTCTTCGTCGGGTAGATAGTACCCCTCGCTGACCCGCTCCAAGTCCACGTCGTAGTGGGAAGCGAGCACGGCGAAGGCCTGCCTAACACCGTGGTGCAGCGCCCTGCAGAGTCTGCTGCGCACATGGTCGCCCAAGGCCCGCAGATGACTCTAGAGGGAGCTACCCAAGGGGACGTCGTCAAGGTCAAAGGCTCGGCTAAAGTCCGAGATAGCCTCAGACATAGCCACACGGTCGGCCTCATTTTTCTCAGCCGCCCGAGCGTGCGCCTTGACGGACTCATTAAGAGTCGTCTCAAGCTATGCAGATAGCCGATCAAAGTTCTTCAGACACGAGTTGAAGAATGAAGCTGAATTGAAGTCGCAAAGCAGGCGAAACATACCTTTAGCCCAGGCACGCTCCTGTGAGGTCACGACTTAGGTAGACTGGGCAGATCCGATGGCCACAGCCAGGTCCACCGCAAGGGCTCTGGCCTGAGCGGACACCTCGGCCAGCTGACCCTCAAGGGCCTCAGCCCGGCCCGCGGCCTGCGCAGCCTGGCTCCGAGATTGGTCCCGCTCATCGATGGCCTGGCCAAGCTCCAGCTGCCACTGCTGTACCTCCGTCCGTGCCAGCGCCGCCTCTGCCCGCGCCGCCGCTGCCTCTGCCTTCAGATCATCATAGAGCAGCCGAAGGTCCGCCAGCTCGGTGCTCTGTCAGGAAAGGCACTCATTAGACTTGGCAAGCATAGCCCTCTAGGACCGCAACGAACCCCAGATGCTGCTCTCGGCGGCAGATGAACAGCGAATTGGTGGTGCTTACATCCGCCAGTTCCTGAGCAAGGAAGACAAGGTATTACAAAGAATGCCTTGGCCATGCAAGGTATGCGCCTGAAATCCTTACCTAGAGGACCCTGGGAACGTCCCTGGAAGGATCTCCATGGTCGACCGAAGCGACCCCATCACCGCCTCGGCATACTCGCGGAGCTCATCCCGAGACTGCTCCTCCTGCTCATCGTTGAGGATGAGGAGGGGTTTCGAGGCGCCGCGGCTCCAGAACCGGAACGCCTGCCCACACCACTCATTGGGGTTGCGCTACGCGGGGATGAGGACGCCGCCCCTCGAGACGGGCCGCGGTGTTGTGTGCTCCTCCGCCAAGGCGCCAGGTTCCCCTGCAGTCAACACATCGGGCACCATCGCCATCGACGCGCTGGGTTTCCCCTCAGCTAAGGTGGCAGGCTTCTGGTCACCGACCTCGGCAACAGCGTCAGCCCCCTCTTTAGGGCCAGGAACGGGGAGGTCGGGGACGACCGCGAGCGGCGATGCCCCAACTATCCCGACGTCGGGGGCGGTGGACGGCTCCGCGGGCGAATCAGCAACGACCGCGACACAAGTCAACGCTGGCACCGACGACACATCAGGCGGGCTCAGGGCCTCGGCCGTGTCAGTAGCCTCCCCCGGCATGACGACTGCCCCGGCGGAGAGGTCGGCCTGGGAGGCTTGCCCCATGGCAGCTCGTGCCGCCTGGGCCCCTCGCTCGAGAGCATCCTGTGCGGAGACCAGCCAACCGGCATGGTGCACCACGGCACCGGCGGCAGAAGCCGGCACCGTCTTAAGGGCATTCGTGGGGGTCAGGCCGGTCAGGCCCTGCCTCCGCTTGCTGAAAGGAAGAGAGAAAGCAAGTTCAAGGCACGCGACGAAAGAAGCCAAAATAGAGGGCATTCTCAGACACTTACCCGCTCTGAACCAAGGCCAATCGTGCCTGCGGAGAGGCCCCTCGGGCCTCGGTCCCAGCAGGCGCCGCCAAGGGTTGCCCCGCTACCGACTTCGACACCGCTCCCACCTCGGGCGCCCGAGGCGCCGAAGGAGCGGCCTGCCCAGGCGTCGCCGCAGCGGCCGGAGGATCAACCTCCTGCACAGCCGACACAGGCGCTTGCCCCTAGGGGATAGAGGGGTTGGCCTGACTCCCTGGAGTCAACACAGCTACCTAGACCAAGGGGTCAGGTGCCCTCTCGGCCTGCCTTTGCTCCTTGGACTGGGACCCCGATGTCCCAGCCTCAGGCACTGATGGTACCAGCCCACTTGGAGGCTGGCACGACAACCCTTAGCCCGACCCCGGGTCTGGGCTGAGGCCAAGATGGGCCACCATGTCGTCATCCTCGTCATCATCATCGTCGTCGGGCGTCTCCGGCGACGGCTCCCTCGGGAGCCTGTCCCTCTCTTGTCTCCGACGACGCTTCTCCAAGGCGTCCCGAGCTCGCATCCGCTCGCGAGCCCGAGCCTTCTCCGCGTCCTTCTTCTTCTTCTCCTCCACGGTGACCCTCCACGCGGCTCGGTCCACCACGTCCTCTGGGACCCGTGGCAGGGCGGGTTTATAAAAACTTAACCCCTGGAGGAGCAAAGATCCCAACAGTGGGAATCGAAGGCAACTCGGCGCAGCACAGGAGAAGGATCGGATACTTATCAGGGAAACATACCCATGGTCGGGACGCATCGCAGGCTGGGAAAGGGTGCCGGCATCCAGCCTCCCTACCGTACCTGCTACCCGCTTGCGGAGGTCGTCGTCGGGGAGGGAGGCCGAGGACATCTGCGAGCCCTCCAGATCAACCCCTGGTCTCATCTCCGAGAGCTGCAACCGTCGCTCTACCAAAGGGAGCACCCTCCAGTGATGGATGGCGGCAAGAACCCCCACAGCGATAAGGCCCCCATATCGTAACTTCAGCAAAGCCTACAGAATAGGCTGGAGCTTCTCCTGTCTCTCGCGCGTGGCGCCCTAGCGCCAGTTGCTACCGGCGGCGGTCACCACTCGCTGAGAAAACGACAGAAGCCTCCCGTCGTCGTTCCGGAGATAAAACCATCAGCGCTGCCACCCCTTGTTTGAAGACACAAGGATGGCAGGGATGTACTGCTGCGTGCGCCCCTGCCTCAGCTGGAGGGTGCAGCCATCGGCCCGCATCGCCATACGGACCTTCTTCGCATCCGTCATCAAGGCGAAGAGCTCCGCGGAGAAGAGGTGGGTCCACAGATCCCAGTGAACTTCGATCCCCAGAAAACCCTCACAAACCGTCACGAAGATGGCCGCTTGCGCAATGGAGTTGGGGTTGAGGTTGTGCAGCTCCACCCCATAGTGGTGCAGGAGCGCCCGCATAAAGCGGCTCGCTGGCACTCCGAACCCCCGCTGATGGAAGGCGATGAAGCTAACCACGTACCCCGGCGGCGGGGAAGGGATAGCCTCGCTCGGGGCCATCCACTCCGGCTGCACCCCACCGGAGAGGGGACGGAGCAGACCATCGGCGACGAGGGCCTCTAGATCCTTCGTGACGACGGTGGAGGAGGGCCACGGGTCGCGCGGCGGGACAACGGTCACCCTGTCAGCCATCACCAAACGAAGGTGGTGGAGGTGGAGGGGATGAGGTGCGCGGTTTCCTTTTCCCTGGCTATTCTCTTAGGTTGCGAAAACCAGAGCAAAAGGCAGGCGCAAATGGCAGAGTGACAAACCACTGCCGGCCCCCCTTTCGAGTATATAAAGGTCCGGGTGAGAACCGTTCAAAACTTCGCCCGAACTCGCCGCGAAATTCAAAACTCGAAGGTAAAGCGATCTTTCCATTCCTCAAACGGCTCACACGCGCAACGGGCGCCACGCGAATCGCCCGTCCCGTCGCATTAACTCCACGGCGGAGCAGGCGACACCTCTGGCAGGCGAGGCGGGCGTCGCTTCGCCTCCGCCATGATGACCACGTCAAAAAAGGTGCGCCACCTTATTTAAATTCGTATCCTTCCCCTCCTCCTCCTCTCTCTCTCTCTCTTGCTACAGGGACCAGGAAAGGGGATGTTGTGGAGAGGATCCTTCTCGGCGAAGGAAGCGGGCCTCGAGCCCTCCTACTGATCAGGGGTTCGAAGGCTGGCCCCTCGGAAGGGTTTCTACAGCCGCCCCAGAGCACTCGGACTTCAAGCCCATTACTGATCAGGGGTTCGAAGGCTAGCCCCTCGGAAGGGTTCGACAGCCGCCCTAGAGCGCTCGGGCTCCGTGCCCATTACTGATCAGGGGTTCGTAGGCTGGCCCCTCGGAAGGGTTCAACAGTCGCCCCAGAACACGCAGAGTGAGTGATGACTCTAGGTACATCCGATACATGGCCGAGGCTTGGGCTACACTCCCGAGGTACCCTAGGACATTTCCGAGATCGGCGGGAACGATTTGTAATAGAATCCTACCGGAGGGAGGCGTCGAGCCCTCGGACCCTGTCAAAGGGGTCTGGGTCCGGCGAATCACCCGCTGGTACTTTTGGAGTGCGCCTCTGGGCCACCAGCCGACCCCTAACGAATGGGGCACGAGCGTCCACTCGAATCACCCGTTAGCAGCTCACTAGAAACACCATGTTCGGCGCCCTCCGAGGGCAACATGGCGCTTTCCTCCCCTCCTTGCGGGAAGGCGACGCAGGGGCGTATGATAAAAGTCGAGAAAGTCCTTGATCGTCCTCTCGCACCGTGCAAAGGCTCAGGGGCTGCTCTCGCAACTGGCTACGGCCAAACTGTTGACAGCGTCAACAAACTAGCTTGATAACTTGGAACCTAACCATGCACCTGGGCTACGGCCAGGCCGCATGAGGGAACGATCAGACCGGCCAAGGCACCACGAAAAGCATTTAGACCTTAGAGGAGTCAAACCACTCCTCCGAGGCCTCGGGGGCTACACCTGGCGGGTGCGCTCGCGTGCACCCACCAGAACAAAGCAAAAACTGAGAAAGGCCGGTCCCCTCACCGAAAATTCGGTAAAAGCCTCCAAGCGAGTACCAACACTCCCTTCGAGGCCCGGGGGCTACTGTTTGGTACCATAATTAGGGGTACCCCCAACACTCCTAATCACGGCCGGTAAACACCCTCAGACCCACTGACGGACATGGTTCAAGTCAAGGCTTCGTCTACCCAAGGGATGCGACATCACCCGAGCCCGGCCTCGGGCTGGAGCAGTAGTCCCAGATGAGTTCACGCCTCGCCCGAGGGCCGTCTCAGGCAGCGGGCACCCCCTCGGCTCTCCCAAAACCCGGCTCGGGCAGGCTTCGTTGTGAAGCAACCTTGGCCAGACCGTCTCACCAACCGACCGCTTCGCAGGCACATTCAATGCAGGGGACGCCTGACGCCGTATCCTGACACACACGCCTCAGTCGGCCAAGCCAAAGTGACCGTAGTCACTTCGCCCCTCTCTTTTACTGTCTGATATGATGGGAAAACAGCGCCGCTCGCCCCGCTCCGACTGTCGTGCCAACCACCCAGGCAAAGACTGACAACAAGTCATGATCAACCACCGAGTTCGGCCTTGGGCGCAACAGGAAGCTCCGCCTCGCCCGACCTTAGGCTCCGGCCTTGGGAGGAGGTCTCCGCCTCGCCCGACCTCAGGCTTCAGCCTCGGGAGGAGGTCTCCGCCTCGCCCGGCCCCCGGACTCAGCCTCGACCTCGGTCTCGGGAGGAATCGCGTCCTCGCTCGACCCCGGCCTCGGCCTCAAGAGAAGTCACCGCCTCGCCCGACCATGGGCTCGGACCGACCGCGCCAACAGGGGATACATCATTACCCTATCCCTAGCCCACTCAGGCTACAAGGAACAAGACCGGTGTCCCATCTGGCTTACCCCGGTGACGGGTAATGATTGTGCCCCACGTGCACCATGACACCGGTGGCTCTCAGCTCCTTACGGCAGCATGGAGACGTCAGCAAGATCCTTACTGCACTGCCAGTTGTGCTCCTACAGGTCTCAGGCGCTCCTCCGACGGCCACGCTATCACGTGTACAGGGCTCAAGCTCTCCCCCGATGGCCACGTTGCCGTGTACACAGGGCTTAGGCACTCCTCTGCCGGACACGTTAGCGCATAGCTGTGCCCCTGTTGTACGTCTGGACCCTTTCCTTACGTCTATAAAAGGGAGGTCCAGGGCCATCCTGGAGGGGGTTCGCGCGGGGAAAGGAGTGGACGAACAGGCTCCCTCTCTCTCTCTCCCTCTCGCGATGTGCTTGTAACCCCTACTACGAGCGGCACCCCTGGTGCAGGATAATACAAGGCTTGCCCCGCCATCTTGTGTTCCATCCCGCGCCAACCGCGCCAACCCATCTGGGTAGGGACACGCAGCGACAATCTCACTCGTCGGTCCAGGGACCCCCCGGGTCCGAAACGCCGACAACGGTGTTTCCAGTGAGTTGCTAACGGGTAATCCGAGTGGACGCCCGAGCCCCGTTCGATAAGGGTCGGCTAGTGGCCCAGAGGCGCGCTCCAAAAGTACCTGCAGGTGATTTGCCGGACCCGGACCCATTTGATAGGGTCCAAGGGCTCGATGCCTCCCTCCGGTGGGATTCCGTTACAAATCGTTCCCGCTGGTCTCAGAAATGTCCTAGGGTACCTCAGGAGCGTAGCCCGAGCCTCGGCCATGTAACGGACGTACCCAGGGTCATCCCAGACTCTGTGTGCTCTGGGGCGGCTGTTGAACCCTTCCGAGGGGCCAGCCTTTGAACCCCTGATCAGTAAAGGGCTCGGAGCTCGAGTGCTCTAGGGCGGTCGTCGAACCCCGGAGGGCGCAACCTTCGAACCCTTGATCAGTAGGAGGGCTCGAGGCCCGTTTCCTTCACCGAGAAGGATCCTTTCGCAATATCCCCTTTCCCGGTCCCTGTGGCAAGAGAGAGAGAGAGAGAGGAAAAAGGAAAATGATATAAATTTAAATAATGTGGCGCACCTTTTTTGACGCGGTCATCATGACAGAGGTGAAACGGCACCCGCTTCGCCTGCCGGAGGTGCCGCTTGCCCTGCCAAGGAGTTAATGCAACGGGACGGGCGATTCACGGGGCATCTGTTGCGCGTGCGCGAGTTGTTCAAGGAACAGAACACGGGTGCGTCGTCTTTTATGCTGTGGGAGAGGGCCCCCCTGCCATTTCGGGAGAGGATGCGAACCTGTAGGTGATTGGACCGCTGCTTCCGCGCGTTCGTTGCTGCAATTACTGCCGACCCGCCTTCGGTCATATCAACTGTCGTGCCTATCCCCGCGGCTGAGTGACCCATGATCGTTGCACTTAATTGGCACTATTGGGTCACGCGCAGGGCTGCCTCGAGTCGCGGCACTGGTTCTGCAGTCGAGAAGACGCAACATTGGTGCAAGTGGCGGTGCGGTTTCCTTGCATGTAGTAACCGTCGCGCCGGTTACATGACATGTGGGCCCGGGCCTCCATGCTGGACCGCCGAATGCGACGGAGCTGAAAGGGTGCACAACCGTGGTGCGGTTGTGTGTTCCCTACATGGTGGCCTGCCCTTTCGACCGCTGGTTTCGGCGAGGATGGGAGTTTGGACCTGCCGGTGCGCTTTGGGGCGGCCGCCGTTTGCCTGTGCGGTGTTGGCGGGCAGGTGGCCGCTGTCGTCGGTGCTGAGGTGGTGGCCGCCGTCGGTGAGGCTTCCCACCACAGCGGTTGCCTCCGCCGATGAGACCGTCAGTGCCACCTGCGCTTCGGACCTCCGGTTTTTTTGGCTTTAATGGCTGGTTCTCGTCCCCTGTGAGGGGACATGAACGAGGGCCTTTCAGTAGTAGTGTTTGCCCTAAGGCTATCGCTACTACTGTCTAGCCGCCCGAGGCGGAGGTCGTTGTCGCGCTGCTGGTGCAGTGGTCACCGGCAAGCCACCTGGAGTTTGCTATCCCGCAGGCCTTCTAGTGTGGAGGTTGTTCATTCCTGCGGGAATGGACCCGGAGTCCCGTTTGTAATGGTACCCTCTTGAGAGCGAGATGTAATAGCTTTAAGTACTAAGACATCTGCCGTAGGTCGGGACAACCGCCGAGGGCGCTGCCGACGTCTAAGTTCTGGTACCATTGTTACCCCAAGTATGTGTGTTTGTTCTTTGTGGCTGCTGAGGCCTGAACATTTGGGTATAAAGCCGTGCTTCTTTCCTCTTGTTTCGAGCATTAGGACTTGTTCGTTGGTAGCAGAATCACTTATCCGAGCGTGAGCTGCCTTTCACGGAAGGTGATGAGTGAGGTATCCGTATCCCGAAGGCGTAGGAGTCCCTCGGCTCGGTCGGCCTTGCCGTTCAAGGTCTCTCCCGCTCGTCACTAGGATTCCGTTATCGACGCAGTCGAAATGCATGAAAGTCGTTTTGGCGGAAAACTTTTTCGAGGAAAAATCTGACGCAGAGGGGGTTTCCCCCTTTCTAGACCCGAGGCGACCGCTCGGGCCGGGACCCTTGCGGAGGGCCTAGCTATGGTCGTCGGGTCTGCCGGGTGTGCCCAAGCCGTGGCCTCGCAGCAGCGTGCCTGGGCCGAAGGTATGTTTTGCCCACTCTGTGACTTTGTTTATGTCTCCATTCTTCTCCTTGCGTCTGAAGAATGTTGTCCTGCTGTCTGTAGGGTTCAAAGCGGCTCTTGACGAGTCCGTTAAGAACTGCAAGGCGCTTGCCGAGGCGGCTGAGTAGAAGGAGGTCGATCGTGTGGCCATGTTCGAGGCTATCTCGGCTTTCTGCCGGGCCTTGGGCCTCGACGACGTCCCCTCGGGTAGCTCCCCCTAGAGTCATCTGTAGGCCTTGGGCAACCATGTGCGCAGCAGACTCCACGGGGCGCTGCACCACGGCGTTAGGCAGGCCTTCACCGTGCTCGCTTCCCACTACGACGTGGATCTAGAGCGGGTCAGCGAGGGGTACTGCTTACCCGACGAAGAGGAGGCTGCCTTGGCCGAGGTCCAGAGGCTTGACGTGGTTGTCGAGGGCCCGAGCACGGCGCTGGCTTCCTCCTTTGAGGTGGAGGTCCTTCCGCCCGCGTCGCCGTCTAAGGCCAGGCCAGATCCTGCCGAGGGTGGAAACGACGCCGAGGGTGCTGTTCCTCCCCCTGCCGATGTCTGAGCCTGCAGGAACAGTTTGTTCTAAGTATGCGTATGTTTTTTGCGGCCGCTGAGGCCTAAACATTTTCAATGTTTGAAGTTTTAAAGCTGCGTTTTCTTTCCTCTCGTTTCGAGCATTAAGACTTGTTCGGTAGCAGAGTCACTTATCCGAGCGTAAGCTACCCTTCGTGGAAGGTGACGAGTGAGGTATCCATATCCCGGAGGCGTAGGAGTCCCTCGGCTCGGTCGGCCTTGCCGTTCAAGGTCTCCCTCGCTTGTTTTAAGGATTCTGTCATCGATATAGTCGAAATGGTACGAAAGTTGCTTTCTACCCGAGCGTTAGGACTTGTTCGGTAGCAGAATCGCTTATCCGAGCGTGAGCTGCCTTTCGTGGAAGGTGATGAGTGAGGTATCCATATTCCGGAGGCGTAGGAGTCCCTTGGCTCGGTCGGCCTTGTCGTTCAAGGTCTCTCGCATCGTTTTTAGGATTCCGCTATCGATATAGTCGAAACGCACTAAAGACGTTTTGGTAGAAAACTTTTCCGAGGAAAATTTTTGACGCAGAGGGGGTTCCCCCTTCTAGCCCCCGAGGGAGGGTCGGGCTTTGCCGAGGCAAGGCTGATCCTTCCTTGATGGTTAGACTTTATTTATGCATGTAAGGAAAAACGAGATACATGAACGTCTTGAAACATTTTAAGGACAAAAGCGACGTAGTTGTTCGATGTTCCAAGCGTTGCTGTAGACCTCGCCTTGATCATTGGCCAGCTTGTATGTCCTGGGCTTCAAAATCTTGGCGATGATGAACGGCCCTTCCCAGGGAGGAGTAAGCTTGTGGCGTCCTTGGGCGTCTTATCGGAGCCGAAGTACCAAGTCTCCCACTTGGAAGTCTTGGGGTCAAACCCTTCGGGCGTGGTAGCGTCGCAGAGACTGCTAATACCGCGCCGAGTGTAGTAAGGCCACGTCCCGAGCCTCTTCCAGCTGGTCCAATGAATCCTCTCAGCTGGTCTGGTTGCTTTGGTCGCCGTAAGCCTTTGTCCTTGGGGAACCGTATTCCAAGCCCGTGGGTAAGATGGCCTCGGCCCCATAGACTAGGAAAAACGGCGAGAAGCCCGTGGCCCGGCTCAGCATCGTCCTCAGACTCCAAACCACCGAGGGTAGTTCTTTTATCCATTGTTTGCCAAACTTGTTGAGGTCGTTGTAGATCCTCGGTTTTAGTCCCTGCAAAATCATACCGTTGGCGCGCTCCACCTGACCATTTGTCATTGGGTGAGCTACGATGGCCCAGTCCACAAGGATGTGGTGGTCGCCGCAGAAGTCCAGGAACTTTTTCCCAGTGAACTGCGTGCCATTGTCGGTGATGATTGAGTTTGGGACTCCAAAGTGATGGATGATATTTGTGAAGAACGCCACCGCCTGCTCTGACCCGATGCTGGTTAAGGGTCGAACCTCGATCCACTTGGAGAATTTGTTGATGGCGACCAGCAGGTGCGTGAAGCCCCCGGGTGCCTTCTGCAAGGGACCGACGAGGTCCAGACCCCACACGGCAAATGGCCAAGTGATAGGTATTATCTGCAGGGCTTGAGCGGGCAGGTGCGTCTGTCTCGTGTAGAATTGACACCCTCAGCAGGAGCGTACAATCCTAGTGGCGTCGGCCACTGCGGTTGGCCAGTAGAACCCTTGTTGGAAAGCATTTCCCACAAGGGCCCGAGACGCTGCATGGTGACCGCAAGCCCCCGAGTGTATTTCTTGCAACAGCTCTTGTCCTTGGGTAATGGATATGCATCGTTGGAGGATGCCCGAGGGGCTGCGGCGGTATAACTCTTTTTCATCACCCAGCAAAACAAATGACTTGGCGCGCCGAGCCAGTCGCCAAGCTTCGGCCTTGTCGAGGGGCAGCTCTCCTCGGAGGAGATATTCCAGGTACGGGGTCTGCCAGTTTTGGTTTGGCACAACCCCGTACTGTTCTCCCTCAACGCGCAGGGCCTCACCCTCGGCGGCCAAGGGTACCTCGGGCCAGGCCGAGGTCTCCTCAGGTTCGGGCGCGTCATCTAGTTTGACGGATGGTTGATATATGTCCCTGGAGAAGACGTCCGAGGGAAACGTCGTTCGCCCCGAGGCTATTTTTGCTAGCTCATCCGCGGTTTTGTTGTACCGTTGAGCAACATGGTTGAGCTCCAGCCTGTAGAACTTGTCTTCTAAGCGCCGAACTTCATCGCAGTAGGCCTCCATTTTCCAATCGCGGCAGTGGGAGTTCTTCATGACTTGGTCAATAACGAGCTACGAGTCGCCACGAGCATCGAGGCACCGAACCCCTAGCTCGATGGCGATGCGCAGTCCATTAACCAAGGCCTCGTACTCGGCCACGTTGTTTGACGCCGGAAAATGGAGGCGCAGTACGTAGCGCACATGTTTCCCGAGGGGTGAAATGAAGAGCAAGCCAGCACCTGCTCCTGTTTTCATAAGCGACCCATCGAAGTACATGGTCCAAACTTCAGGCTGTATTGGAGCTATCGGCAATTGGGTGTCGGCCCATTCAGCGAGGAAGTCTGCCAAGACTTGAGATTTTATGGCCTTCCAAGGAGCGAATGACAGTGTTTCGCCCATGAGTTCCACTGCCCATTTTGCTATCCTACCCGAGGCCTCTCGACAATGGATGATCTCTCCCAGGGGGAAGGATGACACCACAGTCACCAGATGAGACTCGAAGTAGTGTCGCAACTTTCGCTGTCTTAGAATTACTGCATACAGTAGCTTCTGGATTTGTGGGTAGCGGATCTTAGTCTCGGATAGCACCTCACTGATGAAGTAGACCGGCCTCTGGATGAGCAGTGCATGCCCTTCTTGTCTCTCGACTACGATCGCGACGCTGACCACCTGAGTGGTTGTGGCTACGTAGACCAAGAGGGCTTCTCCCTCAGCGGGGGGCACCAAGATGGGCGCGTTAGTAAGGAGCGCCTTTAAGTTTCCGAGGGCTTCCTCGGCCTCGAGAGTCCATGTGAAGCGCTCGGCCTTCCTTAAGAGGCGGTACAAGGGCAATCCTTTCTCGCCGAGGCGCGAGATGAAGCGGCTCAGAGCCGTAAGGCATCCCATGACCCTTTGTACTCCTTTCAAGTCTTTGATGGGCCCCATGTTGGTGATGGCCGCAATCTTCTCCGGGTTGGCCTCGATGCCTCGTTCGGAGATGATGAACCCTAGGAGTATGCCTCGGGGGACTCCAAAGACACACTTCTCGAGATTGAGTTTTACGCCCTTCGCACGCAGGCACCCGAAAGTTACTTCGAGGTCGGAGAGGAGGTTGGAGGCTTTCCTTGTCTTGAAAACGATGTCATCGACGTAAGCCTCGACCGTTCTACCGATGTGTTCCCTGAACACATGGTTCATGCACCTTTGGTAGGTTGCACCTGCATTCCTCAAGCCAAATGGCATAGTAGTATAACAATACATGCCAAAAGGTGTGATAAAAGAAGTCGCGAGCTGGTCGGACTCTTTCATCTTGATTTGGTGATAACCTGAATAGGCGTCGAGGAAAGACAGGGTTTCGCACCCAGCAGTGGAGTCCACAATTTGATCGATGCGGGGCAGAGGGTAGGGAACCTTTGGACATGCTTTGTTTAGACCAGTGTAGTCTACGCACATCCTCCATTTCCCACCTTTTTTATTTACAAGCATAGGGTTAGCTAACCATTTGGGATGGAATACCTCTTTGATGAACTTTGTAGCCATCAGCTTGTGGACCTCCTCGCCTATGGCCCTGTGCTTTTCTTCATCAAAACGGCGCAGGGGCCGCTTCATGGGTCGGGCACCGGCTCGGATGTTTAGTGAGTGCTCGGCGACATCCCTCGGTATGCTGGGCATGTTCGAGGGACTCCACGCAAAAACTTCGGCGTTTGCGCAGAGAAAGTCGACGAGCATTGCTTCCTATTTGGGGTCGAGCTCAGAGCCGATCGTGACTTTCTTGCCGGCGTCGTTGCTGGGGTCGAGAGGGATAGACTTAACTCCTCGGCTGGTTTGAAGTTGCCGGTGTGCCACTTCGTGTCGGGCGCCTCCTTGGAGAGGCAATCCAGGTCAGTGATGAGGGCTTCAGACTCGGCGAGGCTTCGGCGTACTCCACGCATTCCACGTCGCACTCGTAAGCGTGGCGGTACGTGGGTCCGACTGTGATGACTCCCTCGGGGCCAGGCATCTTGAGCTTGAGGTAAGTGTAGTTGGGGATGGCCATGAACTTGGCGTAGCACGGTCTTCCCAGCACCACGTGATAGGTCCCTCGGAACCCAACTACTTCGAAGGTGAGGGTTTCCTTTCGGAAGTTGGAGGGAGTTCTGAAGCAGACGGGTAAGTCAATCTATTCGAGGGGCAGGATACGCTTTCTAGGTGCGATCCCATGGAAGGGTGTTGCACCAGCCCAGATCTCGGACTGATCAACCCCCAAGAGCTCCAGGGTCTCGGCGTAGATGATGTTGAGGCTGCTGCCTCCATCCATGAGGACCTTGGAGAGCCTAACATTGCCGATGATCGGGTTGACGACGAGCGGGTACCTTCCTAGGCTTGGCACGTAGTCGGGGTGGTCGCCTTGGTCGAAGGTGATGGGCTTGTCGGACCAATCTAGGTAGACCGGCGCCGCTACCTTCACCGAGCAGACCTCCCGGTGCTCCTTCTTGTGATGCCGAGCCGAGGCATTTGCAACCTGTCCGCCGTAGATCATGAAGCGGTTGTGGACCTCCGGGAACTCCTCTTCCTTGTCGCCCCGTTCTTGTTGTTGCCTTGGTCCTTGCCACCTTCTGCCGAGGGTCCAGCCTTGTTGAAGTAGCGCCGGAGCATGTCGCACTCTTCAAGGGTGTGCTTGAGGGGACCCCTGTGATAGGGGCATGACTCCTTGGGCATCCTGTCGAACGTGTTGGCTCCTCCGGGAGGCTTCCAAGGGTTTTTGTGCTTGGCAGCAGCGACGAGATCCGCGTCGACGGTGTTGCGCTTCGCTTGCGCCTTCTTTCTGGCCTTCTTCTTCGTGCCACGCTAGGCGGATGCCTTAGGGGCATATTCCTTCTGCCCTCCCTGAGGCTGCTTGTCCTTCCTGAAGATGGCTTCGACCGCCTCCTGACCAGAGGCGAACTTGGTGGCAATGTCCATCAACTCGCTTGCCTTGGTGGGAGTCTTGCGTCCCAGTTTGCTCACCAGGTCTCAGCAAGTGGTGCCGGCGAAGAATGCCCCGATTACATTCGAGTCGGTGATGTTGGGCAGCTCAGTGCGCTGCTTTGAAAACCACCGGATGTACTCTTGCAGGGATTCCCCTGGCTGCTGGTGGTAGCTTCGGAGATCCCATGAGTTCCCAGGGCGTACGTACGTACCCTGGAAATTTCCAGCGAAAGCCTTGACCAGATCGTCCCAATCGGAGATCTGCGCGGGAGGCAGATGCTCCAGCCAGGCCCGGGCAGCGTCGGAGAGGAAAAGGGGGAGGTTGCGGATGATGAGGTTGTCATCGTACGCCCCTCCCAACTGGCATGCCAGCCGGTAGTACGCAAGCCACAACTCCAGCCTTGTCTCCCCTGAGTACTTGGTGATGGTAGTCGGGGCTTAGAACCAGGCCGGGAACGGCGCTCGTCGTATGGCCCGACTGAAGACTCGCGGACCTGGTGGCTCGGGCGAGGGACTCCGATCCTCCTCACTGTCGTAGCGTCCCCCGCGCTTGGGATGGTAGCCCCGGCGCACCTTCTCCTCGAGCCGGGCTCGACGGTCGCGGCGGTGTTGCTCGGCGTCGAGGCGATTCGGGGCTGCAGGCGTCCTATCCCGTGTGCGCTCAGTGTGGACCGAGGCCTCCCGCATGCGTTGGGAGGGTGTTGCGCAATGCTCCGAGGGGTCTCCTTGCCTCTGGAAGGCAGAGCTCTCGTTATCAGACAGCGGCGTCTTCCAAGAGGCCCTTGAGCTCACCCTGGATACGTCGCCCTTCGGTGGTGGATGGCTCCGGCATTGTTCGAAGCAACATTGCTGCTACGGCTAGGCTCTGGCCGGCCCCGTGAAGGCTAGGGGCGGCATCACCCTGGCATCGTCAACAATGCGGCGCTGGACGTCCCGGGCCCGATGACGTGCTCCCTCAGCGAGTGCTCCGCCTGCCCACTCATGCTCGATGTTTTGTTGGAGCTGCACAAGCCGCCCCGTTTCTTCGTCGAGCTTGGCCTGCATCTCGCGGAGTTGCTCAAGCTGTGTGTCCTGACCCCCCGCAGGGACTTGGACCACAACTAGCTCCCGCGGGATCTCAACGCGAGACGCAGGTGCAAGGGCGCCATCACTTCCTGGCATACCAAGGTGGTTTTCTCCGCCGTGATCCTCCTGATCGATGTGGAAGCACTCGTGAGTTTGGTTGCAACCCTCATCGTCAAGGCTGTGACCATCATCAGAGTAGCCGGAGAGGCAGTGGTCACATGCGGACATGAAGTCGCGCATGGCACGGGGATCACGGAGTCCAGAGAAATCCCAACTAACATCGGGGTCGTCCTCTTCCTCGGAACCCGTGGGTCCGGAGGTTGAGACGGCCGTCAGTCGGTCCCAAGTTGACCACATATGGTACCCCGGAAGGTCAAGATATACCCTAGAGAAAGCGCTCACCGAAGCGGGGTCGCTTGGTGGATCGAAACTAAATCTAAAGGGAACAAGGTGAAAAACGGATGGTACCTTTTGGTCGATAGACGGTGGTGAAGTCGTGTCGGGGACGGACTGCACCATTATCTCAAGTACGAGGCTAACGCCCAGCAAGTCCTTTGCGAGGGTGTTGGCATCATCAGTCCGCTTGGGGTTGGCACGTTGTGGGGAAGCGACATCCGTCGTTGTCTCAGGTGCGAGGACAATGCCCGACATGTCCCCCGCAGGAATGCCGGTGTCGTCGACTCGCTCTGGTACGACAGCCGATGAGGTGCCGCCTCCTGCCTGGCCATGGTTGCCCTGTCTCCGTCTCCTCCGGCGAGGAGGATGGCGGGGTTGACTCAGGTGATCCTCTTTCGCCATGTGGAGATGCCGTCGTCGTCGAGTTCGTCTCCGCCGAGCGAGCCGATGACCGTCGTCGTTGTCGTGCTGCGAGGGGAGAAGTACCATGTCATAGCCGCCGTCGAGGGACATGAACTCAAGACTCTAAAAAGCGGAGCACCGTCTCGGGCTGAAGAGGCTGGCGAAAGCTACCCATCTGGAACTTCAACGGGAAAGTATTCGTTAACACGCAGCGAGCCCCTACCTGGCGTGTCAACTGTCGGTGCTTCGGACCCGAGGAGCCCTCAACCGGACCGACTAGTGAATTTTAGTGCCGCGTGCCCCTGTCCAGATGGGTTGATGCAAGATGGAACATAAGCAAAGGGATGAGGCTTATATTATCTTGCACCGGGGGGATGCTTGCAGTAGGGGTTACAAGCATTGCGAAAGGGTGAGGGCGAGAGCAAGAGATAGGGAGAGAGTCCCTGCGTGCGTCTGTCTCTGCCTATCTCGTCTGCCCCACCTCCTTCTATCTCGACGACGCGGGCACACGTTGACGTCGAGATAGAAGGAGGCGGGGCAGACGAGATAGGCAGAGACGGACGCACGTAGGGACTCTCTCCCTCTCTCTGGCTCTCGCCCTCGCCGTCTCGCAACGCTTGTAACCCCTACTGCAAGCATCCCCCGGTGCAAGATAATATAAGCCTCATCCCTTCGCTTGTGTTCCATCTTGCATCAACCCATCTGGACAGGGGCACGCGACACTAAAATTCACTAGTCGGTCTGGTTGAGGGCCCCCCGGGTCCGAAACATCGACAAATGGCATCGATACAACCGTTGTCGATGCAATAACAATAATACCCACTATTGCACCGCTGTTTAGGGGGTGTTTGGTTGCTCCTGCTAAAGTTTAGCCCGGGTCACATCAAGCGTTTGACTTTTAAATAGGAGTATGAAATATAGACCCAACCAACTGGACTAGATTCGTCTCGTCTTTTAATCTTCGGCTGACAAATTAGTTTTATAATCCGACTACATTTAATACCCGGAACGGAGGTTCAAACATTCGATGGGACATGGGCTAAATTTTAGCGGGGTGTACCAAACACCCCCTTAATATAGGCGTTGGATGGACTTGTGTCGTCGTACGTGTGTTGATGCGGGAAACCGGTCGATGGTTGTCGATACGGTCAACATAGAGGAGCCGGGACATGTCGCAGTTGTTGTGATTGAGTCTAACGTGGCGTGGCTTTGATCGGATACGAGTGCCAAAAATGATCGAACCAAACGTGCCACCTGGCTTCACCTGCTAGTCAGGGAACATTGAACCCCTACCCCATCGCGTGGGTTGGCCTATGATAGTCATGTAGATCGGCTCATTAAGCCAATTTTAGCTAGGGTTCAGGTAAATGGATATAAAATGTGCATTGAAGATGACAAAAAGTACAAACCTATTTAAAACATGTTTTATACAATCGACTATCCTAGATTGATATATGCTACATGCATAGACAAAAGCAAAGAAATGGGCTAGAGAGCCACACTGACTACTCATGTTGGAAACTAATCTCGGGGCCAGATAAACAAAAGATTTGTTTATATGAACATCCCAAAAAAGAACTACAATGTGATCTCCAAAATTACCCTAGAATATCTGCAACCGTGAGCCAATGCTCGTGCACATGAATTTGGATCCAGACCTCCAAGCAAGTCCATCTAGAACGTGTCTTGGTGGCATCGGGGGGTATATGCTTCCTAGACACTAACATCAGTAATGAACAAAACCAAACTAGGGGCCTATATGCTATCATAAGGCATGTTGCCCATCTTGGAAGCTAGTGGACACCTCTTCAACACCTTACCATTTTGGTCCCTTTCTTCAACCATGGGTACCCTGTGATAGAATCAGTACTTCATCCAGTCATCATGCCACTTATTATTCATGGTAGGATCAATTTTCTTCGCATTTCAACGCAGCTTGAAACTGTAGCATCCAAGATAGTTAATAACTTTAACACCTTCAATGACGTGGTTCTTAACCTAACAATACATCTCATTTAGATAATAAAAAGCATGCATATTGGGAGTTAGTTCTTGAGATTTGATGGCCCAATTAAAAAGTGTAATCTTTAAAGAGCATTAGGCATCAAATGATGCATCTCGATATTGTATGCATCTTGAGATATTGTATGTAATCTTTAAAGAGTAACAAGGAGAAAACTTCTTCGCAAGGCCCATAGACTGATTAACAAACATGCTTCACAAAAAAACTTTGTTTTGTAAAAAACAAACAACAAGACCTCTTTTTTTCTGAAAGGTAATGAACTGTGACCCATAAACATAGTATATATTTGCGGTTTCGGTCAAAAGTGTATGCTCATTTTCTTTACATACCCGACTTTGACCAAACTTGACTGTTATAAATTTCAAATTGAAATTGTTTACCATTTAACATCCAATGGCCAACTCCGAAGCTTAGGGATGATGGTTTACCATTGTTCAAAATAATGATTTTGTGTGATTTTGTTGGTGTTTCGGACCCGGGGGACCCTCAACCGGACCGACTAGTGATTTTTGTGCCGCGTGACCCTGTCCAGATGGGTTGATGCAAGATGAAATATAAGAGGGGGGATGAGGCTTATATTATCTTGCACCGGGGGTGCTTGCAGTAGGGGTTACAAGCTGAGCGAGAGCGAGAGAGAGAGAGAGAGAGAGAGTTTGGCCTTGAGTCGTCTGAGTTAGCCTCCTCCGCGTCTCTCCCACTCTGCCTGCCTCTGCTCGCCCCCGCCTCTCTAGGAAGGCTCTGGACATCTCCTTTTATAGATACAAGGAGATGGTCCAGCTGTACAATGGGGGTGTAGCTATGTGCTAACATGGCCGACGGAGAAGTGCTTGAGCCCTGTAGAAGCGCAGCTGGCGGTGCGGCATGGATCCTGCTGACGTTTCCTTGCTTTCGTAGAGAGCTTGGGGACTATTGACGTCATGGATGCATGCGGAGAACCATCATTACCTGTTGCCGGAGTAATCTAGATGTGACTCCGGTCTTGTTCCTTTGTAGCCTGAGGCGGCTAGCTAGAGGTAGGGTAATGATGTATCCCCTGTAGCTTAGTCGGTAAGGCCGAGGTCGGGCGAGGCGGCGACTTCTCCCGAGGCTGAGGCTGAGGTCGGGCGCGGATGTGACTCCTCCCGAGGCCAAGGTCGGGCGAGGCGGAGAACTTCCCCCGAGGCCGAGGCTGAGACCGAAGCCTGGGGTCGGGCGAGGCAGAGCTCCCTGTTGTGTCCGAGGTCGAACTCGGGAGAGGTCGTGACTTACTGTTGTTAGTCTTACCCTGGTGGTTGGCACAGTAGCCGGAGCGGGGCGAACAGTGCTATTTTCCTGTCAGAACGGTCAGTGAAAGGGCAAAGTGACTGCGGTCACTTCGACCTTGCCGACTGAGGCACGCGTGACAGGATAAGGTGTCAGGTGATCCCCGCATTAAATGCGCATGCGATACGGTCGGTTGGTAAGGCGATTTGTCCGAGGTCGCTGCACGACAAAGATTGCTCGAGCTTGGCTTCGGGCGAGCCGAGGGTGCGCCCACTGCCTGTGGAGGACCTCGGGCGAGGCGTGAATCCGCCCGGGACTACTGTTCCCGCCCGAGGTCGGGCTCGGGCGAGGTGAGATCGCATCCCTTGGTAGACGAGGCCTTGACTTGAACCGTGCTTATCAGCCTTTACGGTTTGTTCTGAAGACGTTTTCCAGCCGTGTTTAGGAGTGTTGGGGGTACCCCTAATTATGGTACCCGACAGTAGCCCCCGAGCCTCGAAGGGAGTGTAGTCACTCGCTTGGAGGTTCTGTAGGATTTTTTGTAAGGGGACCAGCCTTTCTCGGTTATATTTTGTTCCGATGGGTGCGCACGAGCGCACCCGTCGGGTGTAGCCCTCGAGGCCTCGGAGGAGTGGTTTGACTCCTCTGAGGTCTTAATTTTTCTTGTGATTCCTCGGTCAGCCTTGTTGTCCCCTCACGCGGCCCGGCCGCAGCCCGGGTGCATGGTCAGGCTTCGAGTTTTCAGGCTGATTTGTTGACGTGGTCAACGATCAGGCCGTAGCCTGGTGCGAGAGCAGCCCCCGAGCCTCTGCACGGAGCGAGAGGACGATCGAGAACTGTCTCGGCTTTTATTATACGCCCCTTCGTCGCCTTTCCGCAAGGAGGAGGGGGGAACGCGCCATGTTACCCTCGGTGGGCGCTGAACATGGTGTTTCCAGTGAGTTGCTAACGGGTAATCCGAGTGGACGCCCGAGCCCCGTTCGATAAGGGTCGGCTAGTGGCCCAGAGGCGCGCTCCAAAAGTACCTGCAGGTGATTTGCTGGACCCGGGCCCATTTGATAGGGTCTGAGGGCTTGGTGCCTCCCTCCGGTGGGATTCCATTACAAAATCGTTCCCGCTGGTCTCGAAAATGTCCTAGGGTACCTCAGGAGCGCAGCCCGAGCCTCGGCTATGTAACGGACGTACCCAGGGTCATCCCTGACTCTACGTGCTCTGGGGTAGCTGTCGAACCCTTCCAAGGGGCCAGCCTTCGAACCCCTGATCAGTAAAGGGCTTGGAGCCCGAGTGCACTGGGGCGATTGTCGAACCCCGCAGGGCGCAACCTTCGAACCTCTGACCAGTAGGAAGGCTTGGGGCCCGTTTCCTTCGCTGAGAAGGATCCTTTTCCGAAATATCCCCCTTCCCGATCCCTGTGGCAAGAGAGCGAGAGAGAGAGGAAAAGGAAAAGGATATGAATTTAAATAACGTGGCGCACCTTTTTTGACGCGGTCATCATGACAGAGGTGAAACGGCGCCCGCTTCGCCTGCCACAGGTGTCGCTTGCCCTGCCAGAGAGTTAATGCGACGGGACGAGCGATTCGTGGGGCATCTGTTGCGCGTGCGCGAGTCGTTCAAGGAACAAAAAAAACCGTTTCACCTTCGAGTTTGAATTTTGCGACGGGTTCGGGCGAAGTTTTGGGTGGATCTCACCCGGGCCTTTATATACCCGGAAGAGGGGCCGACGGTGGTTCTCTACCCTGCTGTTTGCGCTTGCCTTCTGCTTTGGTTTCCGCAACCTAAGAGAAAGGCCAGAGAAGAGAAAACCGCGCACCTCGTCCCCTCCGCCTCCACCACTTCCGCTCGGCGATGGCTGACAAGGCGACCGTCGTTCCGCCGCGTGACCCGTGGCCTTTCTCCACCGTTACTGTGGAGGATCTAGAGGCCCTTGTTTCTGACGGTTTGCTCCGTCCTCTCTCCGGAGGGCCGCAGCCTGAGTGGATGGCCCTCGGGAGCGAGGCCGACCCGACTCTGCCGTCGGGGTACGTGGTCAGTTTCATCCCCTTCCATGAGCGTGGGTTCGGGGTGCCGGCAAGCTGCTTGGAGCTCGTTATCTTGTAGCCCCTCCAATGTGGAGGTAGTTCATTCCTGCAGGAATGGAGCTAGGTCCCGTTTGTAAGGGAATGTAAGAGCAAAATGTAATTGCTCCAAGTACCGGGATATCTACTGCAGGTCGAGAAAGCCGCCGAGGGTGCTGCCGACATCTACGTAGCATAGTTATCCCAAGTACGTGTGTTTGTTCTATGTGGCTGTCGAGGCTCGAACATTTGGGTATTTGTGTGTAAAGTCATGTTTCTTTCCTCTTATTTCGAGCATTTAGACTTGTTCGTCGGTAGCAGAATCACTTATCCGAGCGTGAGTTACCTTTCGCAGAAGGTGACGAGTAAGGTATCCGTATCCCGGAGGCGTAGGAGTCCCTTGGCTCGGTCGGCCTTGCCGTTCAAGGTCTCTTTTGTTGTTTTTAGGATTCTGCCATCGATGCAGTCGAAAGGCACAAAAGTCGTTTTGGTAGAAAAACTTTTCCGAGGAAAGTTTTGGCGTAGAGGGGGTTCCCCCTTTCTAGACCCCGAGGCGACCGCTCGGGCCGGGACCCTTGCGAAGGGCCTGGCCGTGGCCATCGGGTCTGCTTGGTCCGCCCAAGCTAAGGCCTCGCAGCAGCGTGTCCGTGCTGAAGGTACGTTTTGCCCGCTTTGTGACTTTGTTTCTGTCTCCATTCTTCACCTCGTGTCTGAAGAACGTTGTCCAGCTATCTGCAGAGTTCGAGACGGCTCTTAACGAGTCCGTCAAGAACTGCAAGGCGCTTGCCCAGGCGGCTGAGCAGAAGGAGGCCGACCGCGTGGCCATGTCCGAGGCTATCTCGACCTTTTGCCTGGCCTTTGGCCTCGACAACGTCCCCTCGGGTAGCTCCCCCCAGAGTCAACTGCGGGCCTTGGGCGGCCATGTGCGCAGCAGAATCCGTGGGGCGCTGCACCACGGTGTTAGGCGGGCCTTCACCGTCCTTGCCTCCCACTACGACGTGGATCTGGAGTGGGTCAGCGAGGGGTACTGCTTACCCGACGAAGAGGAGGCTGCCTTAGCCGAGGTCCAGAGGCTCGACGCGGCTGTCGAGGGCCCAAGCGCGGCGCTGGCTTCCTCCTTTGAGGTTGAGATCCTTCCGCCCATGTCGCCATCTAGGGCCGGGCCAGATTCTGCCGAGGGTGGAAACGACACCGAGGGTGCTGCTCCTCCCCCTGCCAATACCTGAGCCTATAGGAACGGTTTGTTTTAAGTATGTGTATGTTTCTCACGATCGCTGAGGCCCAAACATTTTCAATGTTGGAGTTTAAAGTTGCGTTTCCTTTCCTCTCGTTTCGAGCATTAGGACTTGTTCGGTAGCAGAGTCACTTATCCGAGCGTGAGCTACCCTTCGTGGAAGGTGATGAGTGAGGTATCCGTATCCCGGAGGCGTAGGAGTCCCTCGGCTTGGTCAGCCTTGCCGTTCAAGGTCTCTCTCGCTCGTTTTTAGGATTCTGTTATCGATATAGTCGAAATGGTACGAAAGTCGTTTTGTACCCGAGCGTTAGGACTTGTACGGTAGCAGAATCACTTATCCGAGCGTGAGCTACCTTTCACGGAAGGTGATGAGTGAGGTATCCGTATCCCGGAGGCGTAGGAGTCCCTCGGCTCAGTCGGCCTCGCCGTTCAAGGTCTCACTCGCTCGTTTTTGGGATTCCGCTATCAACATAGTTGAAAGGCACGAAAGACGTTTTGGTAGAAAACTTTTCCGAGGAAAATTTTGAAGCAGAGGGGGTTCCCCCTTCTAGCCCCCGAGGGAGGGTCGGTTTTTGCTGAGGCAAGGCCGATCCTCCCTTGACAGCTAGACTTTTCATTTGTACATGTGAAGGGGCCAAGGTACATAAACGACTTGAAACATTTTAAGGGTAAAAGCAACGTAGCTGTTCGATGTTCCAAGCGTTGTTGTAGACCTTGCCTTGATCGTTGGCCAGCTTGTATGTCCCGGGCTTCAAAATTTTGGCAATGATGAATGGCCCTTCCCAGGGAGGAGTAAGCTTCTGGCGCCCTCAGGCGTCTTGTCGTAGCCGAAGCACCAGATCTCCCACCTGGAAACCTCGGGGCCGAATCCTTCGGGCGTGGTAGCATCGCAGGGACTGCTGATACTGCGCTGAGTGTAGGAAGGCCACGTCCCGAGCCTCCTCTAGCTGGTCTAATGAATCCTCTCGGCTGGCCTGGTTGCTTCAGTCGTTGTAAGCCTTTGTTCTCAGGGAACCGTATTCCAAGTCCGTGGGTAATAAGGCCTCGGCCCCATAGACTAGAAAAAACGGCGAGAAGCCCATGGCCCGGCTCGGCGTCGTCCTCAGACTCCAAACCACCGAGGGTAGCTCTTTTATCCACCGCTTGCCAAACTTGTTCAGGTCGTTGTAGATCCTTGGTTTTAGCCCCTGCAAAATCATGCCATTGGCACGCTCCACTTGCCCATTTGTTATTGGGTGAGCTACGGCGTCCCAGTCCACACGGATGTGGTGGTCTTCGCAGAAATCTAGGAACTTTTTCCCAGTGAACTGCGTGCCGTTGTCAGTGATGATTGAGTTTGGGATCCCAAAGCGGTGGATGATATTCGTAAAGAACGCCATCGCCTGCTCGGACCTGATGCTGGTTAAGGGTCGGACTTCGATCCACTTGGAGAATTTGTCGATGGCGACCAGCAGGTGCATGAAGCCCTCGGGTGCCTTCTGCAAGGGACCGACGAGGTCCAGACCCCACACAGCAAAGGCCAAGTGATAGGTATCGTTTGCAAAGCCTGAGCAGGCAGGTGTGTTTGTTTCGCGTAGAATTGACACCCTCGGCAGGAGCGTACAATCCTAGTGGCGTCGGCCACTGCGGTTGGCCAGTAGAAACCTTGTCAGAAAGTGTTTCCTACGAGGGTCCGAGGCACCACATGGTGACCGCAAGCCCCCGAGTGTATTTCTTGCAATAGCTCCTATCCTTGGGCGATGGATATGCATCGTTGGAGAATGTCTGAGGGGCTGTGGTGGTACAACTCCTTTTCATCACCCAGCAAAACGAATGACTTGGCACGCCGAGCCAGTCGCCGAGCTTCGGCCTTGTCAAGGGGCAGCTCTCCCCGAAGGAGATATTCCAGGTATGAGGTCTACCAGTTTGGGACTGGTGTGACCCCATTCCACTTTCCCTCGACGCGCAGGGCCTCACCCTCGGCGGCCGAGGGTACCTCAGGCTGGGCCAAAGTCTCCTCGGGTTCGGGCGCGTCGTCGACTTTGACGGATGGTTGATATAAGTCCCTAGAGAAGACATTTGAGGCTATTTTTGCCAGCTCATCTGCGGTCTCATTGTACCGTCGAGCAACGTGGTCGAGTTCCAGCCCATAGAACTTACCTTCCAAGCGCCGAACTTCGTCGCAGTAGGCCTCCATTTTCCGATCTCGGCAGTGAGAGTTCTTCATGACTTGGTCAATAACGAGCTGCGAGTCGCCATGAGCATCGAGGCGCCGAACCCCTAGCTCGACGGCGATGCACAGTCCATTAACCAAGGCCTCGTACTTGGCCATGTTGTTTGACGCTGGAAAATGGAGGCGTATTACGTAACGCACATGTTCTCCGAGGGGTGAGATGAAGAGCAAGCCCGCGCCTACTCCGGTTTTCATCAACGACCCATCGAAGTACATGGTCCAAAGTTCAGCCTAGATTGGGGCCGTTGGCAACTGGGTGTCTGTCCATTCAGCCAGGAAGTTGGCCAAGACTTGGGATTTTATGGCCTTCCGAGGTGCAAATGAAAGTGTTTCGCCCATGAGTTCCACTGCCCATTTTGCTATCCTACCCGAGGCCTCTTGGCACTGGATGATCTCTCCTAGGGGGAAAGATGACACCACAGTAACCGGATGAGACTCGAAGTAGTGTCACAGCTTCCGCCGTGTCAGAATCACTGCGTACAGCAGCTTCTGGATTTGCGGGTAGCGGATTTTGGTCTCGGATAGCACTTTGCTAATGAAGTAGACTGGCCTCTGGACGAGCAGTGCATGCCCTTCTTCTTGTCTCTCGACTACGACCGCGGCGCTGACCACCTGAGTGGTTGCGGCTACGTAAATCAAGAGAGCTTCTCCCGCAGCGAGGGGCACCAAGATGGGCGCATTAGTAAGAAGCGCCTTTAAATTTTCGAGGGCTTCCTCGGCCTCGGGAGTCCAAGTGAAGCGCTCGGCCTTCCTTAAGAGGCGGTACAAGGGCAATCCTTTCTCGCCGAGGCGTGAGATGAAGCAGCTCAGAGCCGCAAGGCATCCCATGACCCTTTGTACTCCTTTCAAGTCTTTGATTGGCCCAATGTTGGTGATGGTCGCGATTTTCTTTGGGTTGGCCTCGATGCCTCGTTCGAAGACGATGAACCCTAGGAGCATGCCTCGGGGGACTCCAAAGACACACTTCTCAGGATTGAGTTTTACGCTCTTCGCTTTCAGGCACCTGAATGTTACCTCAAGGTTAGAGAGGAGGTCGAAGGCTTTCCTAGTTTTGACAACGATGTCATCGACGTAAGCCTCGACCGTTCTGCCGATGTGCTCTCCGATCACATGGTTCATGCACCTTTGGTATGTTGCACCTGCATTCCTCAAACCAAAGGGCATAGTAGTGTAGCAATACATGCAAAAAGGTGTGATGAAAGAAGTCGCAAGCTGATCGGATTCTTTCATCTTGTTTTGGTGATAGCCAGAGTAGGCATCGAGGAAAGACAGGGTTTCGCACCCAGCGGTGGAGTCCACAATTTGATCGATGCGAGGCAGAGGGTAGGGAACCTTGGGGCATGCTTTATTTAGCCCAGTGTAGTCCACACACATCCTCCACCTCCCACCTTTTTTCTTTACAAGTACATGGTTAGCTAACCATTCTGGATAGAATACCTCTTTGATGAAACCTGCAGCCATTAGCTTGTGGACCTCCTCGCCTATGGCTCTGCACTTTTCTTCATCAAAACAGCGCAGGTGTTGTTTCATGGGTCGGGCTCTGGCTCGGATGTCTACTGAGTGCTCGGCGACATCCCTCGGTATGCCCGGCATGTCCGAGGGACTCCACGCAAAAACTTTGGCGTTTGCACGGAGAAAGTCGACAAGCACTGCTTCCTATTTGGGGTCGAGCTCGGAGCCGATCCTGACTTTCTTGCTAGCGTCGTTGCTGGGGTCGAGAGAGACAGATTTGGCTGCTTCGGCTGGCTCGAAGTTGCCGGCATGCTGCTTCGCATTGGGCGCCTCTTTGGAGAGGTAATCCAGGTCGGCGATGAGGGCTTCGAACTTGGCGAGGGCTTCGGCGTACTCCACGCATTCCATGTCGCACTCGTAAGCGTGGCGGTACGTGGGTCCGACGGTGATGACTCCCTTGGGGCCAGGCATCTTGAGCTTAAGGTAAGTGTAGTTGAGGATGGCCATGAACTTGGCGTAGCACGGTCTTCCCAGCATCGCGTGATAGGTCCCTTGGAACCCGACTACCTCAAAGGTGAGGGTTTCCTTTCGGAAGTTGGAGGGAGTTCCGAAGCAGACGGGCAAGTCAATCTGTCCGAGGGGCAGGATACGCTTTCCGGGTGCAATCCCGTGGAAGGGTGCTGCACCAGCCCGGATCTCGGACCGATCAACCCCCAAGAGCTCTAGGGTCTCGGCGTAGATGATGTTGAGGCTGCTGCCTCCGTCCATGAGGACCATGGAGAGCCTAACGTTGCCGATGATTGGGTCGACGATAAGCGGGTACCTTCCTGGGCTCGGCACGTAGTCAGGGTGGTCGCCTTGGTCGAAGGTGATGGGCTTGTCGGACCAGTCTAGGTAGACTAGCGTTGCTACCTTCACCGAGCAGACCTCCCGGCGCTCCTGCTTGCAGTGTCGAGCCATGGCGTTCGCCACCTGTCCGCCGTAGATCATGAAGCAGTCGTGGACCTCCGGGAACTCCTCTTCTTAGTCGCCTCCCTTCTTGTTGTTGCCTGGGTCCTTGCCATCCTCCGCCGAGGGTCCAGCCTTATTGAAGTAACGCCGGAGCATGTCGCACTCTTCAAGGGTGTGCTTGACGGGACCCCTGTGATAGGGGCACGACTCCTTGAGTATTTTGTCAAACACGTTGGCCCCTCTGTGAGGCTTCCGAGGATTCCTGTGCTCGGCAGCGGCGACGAGGTCCACGTCGACGACGTTGCGCTTTGCTTGCGCCTTCTTCCTGGTCTTCTTCTTTGTGCCACGCTGGACGGACACCTCGGGGTCGTCTTCCTCCTACCTTCCCTGAGGCTGCTTGTCCTTTCGGAAGATGGCTTCGACCGCCTCCTGACCAGAGGCAAACTTGGTGGCTATGTCCATCAATTCGCTTGCCTTGGTGGGTGTCTTGCGCCCTAGTTTTCTCACCACGTCCCGGCAAGTGGTGCTGGCGAGGAATGCCCCAATGACGTCCGAGTCAGTGATGTTAGGCAACTCGGTGCACTGCTTTGAAAATCGTCGAATGTACTCTCGCAGGGATTCCCCGGGCTGCTGGCGGCAGCTCCGAAGGTCCCATGAGTTCCCAGGGCGCACGTACGTACCTTGGAAATTTCCAGCGAAGGCCTTGACTAGGTCATCCCAGCTAAAGATCTGCGCTGGAGGCAGATGTTCCAGCCAGGCCCGGGCAGCGTCGGAGAGGAAGAGGGGAAGGTTGCGGATGATGAGGTTGTCATCGTCCGTCCCTCCCAATTGGCACGTCAGCCGGTAATCCGCGGGCCACAACTCTGGCCTCGTCTCCCCCGAGTACTTGGTGATGGTAGTCGGGGCCCAGAACCAGGCCCGGAACAGCGCTCGTCGTATGGCTCGGCTAAAGACCCGTGGGCCTGGTGGTTCGGGTGAGGGGCTCCGATCCTCCTCACTGTAATAGCATCCCCCACACCTAGGGTGGTAGCCTCGGTGCACCTTTTCCTCGAGGCGGGCTCAACGGTCGCGACAGCGCTGATCGTCGCTGAGGCGATCCCTGGCTGTAGGTGTCTCGTCTCTTGTAGGCTCGGTGTGGACCGAGGCCTCGCGCATGTGTCGGGAGGACACTATGTGATGCATCGAGGGGCACCCTCGCCTTTGGGAGGCGGAGCTCTCGACTCGTCGGGCTGCAGCATTTTCCAGGAGGTTCTTGAGTTTGCCCTGGATACGTCGCCCTTCGATGGTGGATGGCTCCGGCATCGTTCGAAGCAATACCGCCGCTGCAGCCAGGTCCTGGCCGGCCCCGTTGATGGCCAGGGGCAGCATTGCCCTGACATCGTCAATAATGCGGCGCTGGACGTCCCGGGCCCGATGACGCGCTCCTCCAGCGAGCACTCGGCCTGCCCACTCTTGCTTGAGGTTTTGCTGGAGCTGCACAAGTCGCCCCGTTTCCTCATTGAGCTTGGCCTACATCTCGCAGAGTTGCTCAAGCCGTGAGCCCTGGTCCCCTGTGGGGACCTAGGCCACAGCTAGCTCCCGCGGGATCTCAACGCGAGATGCAGGTGCAAGGGCGTCGTCGCCTCCTAGCATGCCAGGGTGGTGGTCTCCGTCGTGATCTTCCTGATCGATGTGGAAGCACTCGTGAGTTGGGTCGCAACCCTCATCATCAAGGCTGTGACCATCATCAGAGCGGCCGGAGAGGCAGTGGTCACATGCGGACATGAAGTCACGCATGCACTGGGATCACGGAGTCCGAAGAAATCCCAACAGACATCGGGGTCGTCCTCTTCCTCAGAACCCATGGGTCCGGAGGTTGAGACGGCCGTCAGTCGGTCCCAAGTTGACCACATATGGTACCCCAGAAGGTCAGGATATGCCCTCATGAAAGCGCTCACCGTAGGAAACGGGTGACGCCTAAGAGGGGGGGGGGGGTGAATTAGGACTTCTAAAACTTTTACTAAACTAGGCCACAATTAAATCCCTAGAGCAAAACCTATGCAAGTAATCAAAACTAGAATGTGCAACCTAGGTTTTGTCTAAGTGTTGCTATCTCTACCGCAAAGGCTAAGTTTCAATCTACACTAAATAAGTATGACTACAAGATTGAAACTTAAATGCTTAATATAAATGCGGAATGTAAAGAGCTAAGTAGAGAAGCAAACTCTCGTGGATGACGCCGGTATTTTTACCGAGGTATCCGGAACCACGCAAGGTCCCGACTAATCCTCGTTGGTGCCCCTACGCAAAGGGAAGCCCACGCGAGGGCCAAGCACCACGGTCGAGTAACTCCGTAGAGAGCCGCGGGCCTTCTCCACGCGCAAGTGGTGCTCCGCTTCCGGCTCCTCTCGGACGCTCCCCGCCGTCTCCACTATCGAGCTTCCGGCCGAAACGCCGCGGGCCTCGTTCCCTCCGGTACACGGTGGCGGCCGTGACACAAACGCGGTTGTCACGGTCTCGCAAGACTCTCGCCCCACTCGGTACAATTACAACGGCTCACGCAAGAGCCGAGGGGTTGTGTGGTTTTACAAAACTCACTCAACTAACTAGGATTCACCTAGAGCAAGCGCTAAAGCGGTCTAACTAACCTAAGCACTTCGCAAAGCACCTACGCTAATCACCGAGTGATTCTATTAAGCACTTGGGTGTTTGAGCACTTGGAAATATGCACTATGTGTCTTGGTATGTTGCTTGGGCTCTCACACATGAGAATGGCCGGTTGGGGTGGTATTTATAGCCTCCACACCCCCAACTAGCCGTTGGACAGAAAGCAGCAGCTTTCTGTCGACGGGTGCACCGGACAGTCCGGTGCACACCGGACACTGAACAGTAGATGTCCGGTGCACGCTACGTCAGCCGACCGTTGGCGCCTGTAGCAGTCGACCGTTGGATCCGACCGTTGGATTCGACTGTTGCCGTCTGCCCGTTGGCACACCGGACAGTCTGGTGCACACCGGACAGTCCGGTGCTACAGCCAGAGAGCGCCTGTCTGCGGCCTCTCTGCGCAGACTGTCCGGTGCCTCACCGGACAGTCCGGTGCACACCGGACACCTATGTCCGGTGCGCCACCTGGCGCTGGCTGACAGCCCTTATCTTTGGATTTCTTCGCTGATTTCTTCGGGCTTCTTTGTTCTTGAGTATTGGACTCCTATGCATCTTTTTATGTCTTCTTTTGAGGTGTTGCATCCTCATTGCCTTGGTCCAATTCTCTTCGCATCCTGTGAACTACAAACACAAACACTAGAAAACTTATTAGTTCACGGATTGTGTTGTTCATCAAACACCAAAACTCAATTAGCCAAATGGCCCGGGGTCCATTTTCCTTACAATCTCCCCCTTTTTGGTGATTGATGACAACACAACCAAAGCAAGCAAATAATACAAGTATTTGAGTGAAAATATGCAATCTACTTGCTAAGATGCATGATTGTCCCCACAATGTGATATTATGGACTTAAGCCTCCCCGTAACTCCATAATTCACTTACTTCCTATTTTGGGACCAAATAACCAAAACCACTTGAAAAGCCATTTGTAGATATAAAATTTTAAATTGGTGGTGTTTGGTGTTTGATAAAGTTTTCATTGCTTTGGTCCCTAAACTTCTCCCCCTTTGGCATCAACCACCGAAAAGGAAGACAATAAAAGCATGTAGGAAGTAAATAAAAGCTTGCCCTCATCAAGAATTGTATCAAATGATATCACTAGAAGGATATTAAATAAAGCTATGAATGATACCACATGAAGGAATCCTTAAAAGATTACTCCCCCTAAATGAGTATTCTCCTTTAGAAAGAGTTTTTCTCCCCCTTTAGAGATGAAGAAATACTCCCCCTGACAGAGATCCTCTACTTAGGAAAAAGCATGTGAAAATTAGAGGTGCAAGACATGGTTTGAAAAGACTAACTTCCCTTATGCATAGGTAACAGAATATGAGTTAACTACTTATGCATTTTTGCAACATGGAAGCATATGATATGAAATATAGTCTAATCAAATATTGGAGAAGACATGTAAATGATACTGAATGTAGTCTCAAAAGATACCAATTGAAAGTCAATGGTGAGCTTGAGAGACATAAGAGTTCTTGGAGATTTTGCAGTGGAAGATTGTTGTCTTTCTCCGGAGACTTCATTTTCCTTACAATGAGACTATCACATGAAATAGACTTGAAAAGGTGTTAGTCTCAAAGTGTTAGATTATAGAGTAACCTCCCCCTAAAGGTGTGCATACAAGCTTTGAATACTTGTAGGAGACATGCACTTTGATTTGATATCAAGAGGGGCAAATTATCCATAATCCAAACTTTGGCACATATAGGTTAAATGATACACTTTGTAGAAATCAAAATTTTCAATTTATGCATCATTTACTATGGAGTGATATAGAAGCTATGTGCCGTGCTTAAATAAACATTTTAAACTATGTAGGTTTGCTTAAGTATATGAATTGAAAGCAAGCAATCCTACCATGTGATTTACCTAGTATGCATGATTTTGAACAAAAATACATAACAAATGTAATACTAGGCAAGAAAGGTAAACTAGATAAAGGGAAAATAGATACGCATATCTAAAAATGAAGAATACAATAAAACTAGTTACCTTAGTCATGGGTGGGAAATTTGGGTCCAAAGTTTTCACTAACCCACTTGGCAATAAACTTGATCCAATATGATGTATCCCATGATATACATCCAAATTTGCCAAGTCTCCAAATTTCCCGAAGACCTTCGGTCCACTCACTTTCCTTTCGGGATCCAAACCTTCTTGGTGCTTTTCATGGTTGAGATTATCTCCTTTGGCACCTAGATGCGTTTGGCCCCTTTTCCTTTGTTGGCTTGCTTGTTGGCCTTGATTGCTATCACCTTTCCGTTCCTTATCTTCTTGATCAAATATGGTGTAGCATCCTTTTTGTTCACCTTTTTGATGTAGGTGTTGGAGATTTTGCTTGATGGCTTTTGCTTGAGCTTTTGCCTTTGTTTATCCCCGGTCATCGCCTTGCATTGGAAAGACTTGTGGCCTTCCTTGTGGCATAGCCTACAAATCACAGTTTCTCCCTCTACAGGCTTGTTCACTCCCGCAGTGGTGTTATCCTGTGGAGGTCGGATTTGTTTGGCTTTGCCTTTCTTGTCATACAAAGCCTTGCCAAGGCGAGCCACTTCTTGCTTTAATTGTTCATTTTCCTTTGCAACCTCATCTGTACATGTCTCTACAACAATATTCTCAACAACGACTTGGTTGCAGGGGTTAGAATCATCAATTAAATCAAAGCAAGAAGTATAAGCATCTTTCTTAATTATTTCAGGTATTTCAACTAAAGATGCTGCTGGGGTGCTACCAATGTTTTCTAGCTTAGTAGTTAGCTCATTATTGTGTATGCTAAGAATTTCCATTTTCTCTAGCAAATTTTCAATAGCTTCTTGGGAGCTAGCTAACTTAGCCTTAAGTTTTTCATTCTTTTTAATAAGGCTATCATCGGTAGCAGTGGATGGAGCACTAGATTCTAATAACTCAATTTTAGTTGATAGCTCACTATTTAAGTTTGCAAAAGTTTCAAATTTTTCTAGCAAACCTTTGTAATCATTTTGAGAGCTAACCAACTTATTTTTCAAAGTTTTAAGTTGAGCCTTTTGCTTAGTGCAAACATCCTGAAAAAAATTAACGGCTTCCGCAAGTTCTTCTAGAGAGGCCTTTCCCTCACCTTCATCATCACTACTACTTTCATCACTAGAGGATGGAATGCTTTTGTTACCTCTTGCCATAAGGCATTTGTGTGATGACCGTGATGAGCGTGATGAGGACCTGTGGCTGCGCGTCCTTGGAGGTTCATCTTCACTTGAAGAATCATCCCAAGTTCTAACACTTGTGAGCGCCTTGCCTTTGCTCCTCTCCTTTTTGGGTTTGGCCATATTTGGACAGTTGTCCCTGAAGTGGCCCTTCTCCCCACATGCGAAGCATCCTCTCTTCCTTTGCTTTTTCCTGTCAATGTTAAAGAGAAGATCCTCGACCTGCAGGGGCACACCCATTAGATTAATCTTGCGGATCATCCTCATTACCTTTCCGACGCGTCAGATTGTTTCTTCGTCCTCGGAGGATGATGTGCATGGTTGATTATCTTCATCATCATCACTTTCTTCTTCTTCCTCTTCTTCACTTGAGGAACTTGGAGTGGGAGCCTTCTTTTTGCCCTTCCTCTCATCACATGCAAAAGCATATGGCCTTGAGGAAGTTGGCTCCTCTCCCCGACTCATTTTTCGCGACATCTCAAAGGCCGCGATTTTCCCAATCACAATGGTCGGGGTCATGTTGCTCAGGTCCTCCATGTTGTGAAGGATGGTGATGATGCTCCCGTATCTTTGTTGTGGTAGCAGGGAGATAATCTTCCTCACAATGTCCGCATCACCTAGCTTATTAATGCCAATAGAGTTGAGCTCATTGATTATTAGATTCAAACGAGAATACATGTCTCTAACAAGCTCATCATCTTTCATGGCAAAAGAATTATACTCATTTAACACTAGGCAATGTTTTTGCTCACGGACATTGGATGTGCCGTCATGGAGCTCATGCAATTTTAGCCAAATCTCATTAGCAGTTTTCAAGGTGAATACTTGATTAAAAATATCCATGATAAGAGATTCATACAAGCAATTTTTGGCTCTAGCATTTAAATGAATTTCTTTTTCCTCACTCGTGGTGGGTTTTTCGGGATTCTTGAGGGGTTTCATCCCGTCACGAGTGACTCTCCAAACACCTAGATCAACGGCCTCTAGGTAACAAGCCATTCTAGCACTATAATATGGGAAGTTAGTGCCGTCGAAGTGTGGTGGCCTATGGGTATCCATCCCTTCCTCTAAAAAGCGTCGGCTCTTTTAGCGGTGAAGCTAAAGCGTTTCAAATGAGCCAAACCGGCTTTGATACCACTTGTAGGAAACGGGTGACGCCTAAGAGGGGGGGTGAATTAGGACTTCTAAAACTTTTACTAAACTAGGCCACAATTAAATCCCTAGAGCAAAACCTATGCAAGTAATCAAAACTAGAATGTGCAACCTAGGTTTTGTCTAAGTGTTGCTATCTCTACCGCAAAGGCTAAGTTTCAATCTACACTAAATAAGTATGACTACAAGATTGAAACTTAAATGCTTAATATAAATGCGGAATGTAAAGAGCTAAGTAGAGAAGCAAACTCTCGTGGATGACGCCGGTATTTTTACCGAGGTATCCGGAACCACGCAAGGTCCCGACTAATCCTCGTTGGTGCCCCTACGCAAAGGGAAGCCCACGCGAGGGCCAAGCACCACGGTCGAGTAACTCCGTAGAGAGCCGCGAGCCTTCTCCACGCGCAAGTGGTGCTCCGCTTCTGGCTCCTCTCGGACGCTCCCCGCCGTCTCCACTATCGAGCTTCCGGCCGAAACGCCGCGGGCCTCGTTCCCTCCGGTACACGGTGGCGGCCGTGACACAAACGCGGTTGTCACGGTCTCGCAAGACTCTCGCCCCACTCGGTACAATTACAACGGCTCACGCAAGAGCCGAGGGGTTGTGTGGTTTTACAAAACTCACTCAACTAACTAGGATTCACCTAGAGCAAGCGCTAAAGCGGTCTAACTAACCTAAGCACTTCGCAAAGCACCTACGCTAATCACCGAGTGATTCTATTAAGCACTTGGGTGTTTGAGCACTTGGAAATATGCACTATGTGTCTTGGTATGTTGCTTGGGCTCTCACACATGAGAATGGCCGGTTGGGGTGGTATTTATAGCCTCCACACCCCCAACTAGCCGTTGGACAGAAAGCAGCAGCTTTCTGTCGACGGGTGCACCGGACAGTCCGGTGCACACCGGACACTGAACAGTAGATGTCCGGTGCACGCTACGTCAGCCGACCGTTGGCGCCTGTAGCAGTCGACCGTTGGATCCGACCGTTGGATTCGACTGTTGCCGTCTGCCCGTTGGCACACCGGACAGTCTGGTGCACACCGGACAGTCCGGTGCTACAGCCAGAGAGCGCCTGTCTGCGGCCTCTCTGCGCAGACTGTCCGGTGCCTCACCGGACAGTCCGGTGCACACCGGACACCTATGTCCGGTGCGCCACCTGGCGCTGGCTGACAGCCCTTATCTTTGGATTTCTTCGCTGATTTCTTCGGGCTTCTTTGTTCTTGAGTATTGGACTCCTATGCATCTTTTTATGTCTTCTTTTGAGGTGTTGCATCCTCATTGCCTTGGTCCAATTCTCTTCGCATCCTGTGAACTACAAACACAAACACTAGAAAACTTATTAGTTCACGGATTGTGTTGTTCATCAAACACCAAAACTCAATTAGCCAAATGGCCCGGGGTCCATTTTCCTTACAGCGGGGTCGCTTGGTGGATCAAAGCTGAATCTAAAGGGAACAGGGTGGAAAACGGATGGTACATCTTGGTTGATGGACGGTGGTGAAGTCGCATCGGGGATGGAATGCACCGTTATCTCAGGTACGAGGCTAACGCCCAACAAGTCCTTAGTGAGGGTGCTGGCGTCATCAGTCCGCTTGGGGTTGGCACGTTGCTGGGAAGCAACACCTGTCGTTGTCTCAGGTGCGAGGATAACGCCCGACATGTCCCCCGCAGGGGTGCCGGCGTCATCGACTCGCTCTGGTCCGATAGCCGTCGAGGTGCTGCCCCCTGCCTGGCCATGGTTGCCCCGTCTCCGTCTCCTCCGGCGAGGAGGGTGGCGGGGTTGACTCAGGTGTTCCTCTTCCGCCACGTGGAGATGTCGTCATCGTCGAGTTTGTCTCCGCCGGGTGAGCCGACGACCGTCGTTGTTGTCGTGCTACGGGGGAGCAGTACCATATCGTAGCCGCCGTCGGGGGACATGAACTCGAGACTTCCGAAGCGGAGCACCGTCCCGGGCTGAAGAGGCTGCTGAAGATTGTCCATCTGGAACTCAACAGGAAAGTATTGTCAACACGCAGCGTCCCCTACCTGGCGCGCCAACTGTCGGTGTTTCGGACCCGGGGGACCCTCAACCGGACCGACTAGTGAATTTTGTGCCACGTGCCCCTGTCCAGATGGGTTGATGCAAGATGGAACACAAGAGGGGGGATGAGGCTTATATTATCTTGCACCGGGGGTGCTTGCAGTAGGGGTTACAAGCTGAGCGAGAGCGAGAGCGAGAGAGAGAGAGAGAGAGAGAGAGAGAGAGAGAGAGAGAGAGTTCGGCCTTGAGTCGTCAGAGTTAGCCTCCTCCGCGTCTCTCCCACTCTGCCTGCCTCTGCTCGCCCCCGCCTCTCTAGGAAGGCCCTGGACATCCCCTTTTATAGATACAAGGAGATGGTCTAGCTATACAATGGGGGTGTAGCTATGTGCTAACGTGGCCGACGGAGAAGTGCTTGAGCCCTGTAGAAGCGCAGCTGGCGGTGCGGCATGGATCCTGCTGACGTTTCCTTACTTCCGTAGAGAGTTTGGGGACTATTGACGTCATGGACGCATGCGAGGAACCATCATTACCTGTTGTCGGAGTAATCTAGATGTGACTCCGGTCTTGTTCCTTCGTAGTATGAGGCGGCTAGCTAGAGGTAGGGTAATGATGTATCCCCTGTAGCGTAGTCGGTCCGAGGCCGAGGTCGGGCGAGGCGGCGACTCCTCCCGAGGCCGAGGCTGAGGTCGGGCGTGGATGTGACTCCTCTCGAGGCCGAGGTCGGGTGAGGCGGAAAACTTTCCCCGAGGCCGAGGCTGAGACCGAGGCCTGGGGTCAGGCGAGGCAGAGCTCCCTGTTGTGTCCGAGGCCGAACTCGGGAGAGGCCGTGACTTACTGTTGTTAGTCTTACCCTGGTGGTTGGCACAGTAGCCGGAGCGGGGCGAACAGTACTGTTTTCCTATCAAAACGGTCAGTGAAAGGGCGAAGTGACTGCGGTCACTTCGACCTTGCCGACTAAGGCGCGCGTGTCAGGATAAGGTGTCAGGCGATCCCGCATTAAATGCGCATGCGATACGGTCGGTTGGTAAGGCGATTTGGCCGAGGTCGCTGCACGACAAAGTTTGCCCGAGCTTGGCTTCGGGCGAGCCGAGGGTGCGCCCACTGCCTGTGGAGGACCTCGGGCGAGGCATGAATCCGCCCGGGACTACTGTTCCCGCCCGAGGCCGGGCTCGGGCGAGGTGAGATCGTGTCCCTTGGTAGACGAGGCCTTGACTTGAACCGTGCTTATCAGCCTTTACGGTTTGTTCTGAAGACGTTTTCCAGCCGTGTTTAGGAGTGTTGGGGGTACCCCTAATTACGGTACCCGACAGATTTATACCTTTATGCTCATTTAATGAGCATTGACTATATTATGTCTTGAAGAGGTCTCAAACCTCCATGCTCATGACTACCATCTCATGATAAAGGCATATTGAAGTTAATTGTATTCCATGAATATGATATCACTCGAATGTGATATATTTAATATATCATAATTGTTGAGTATTGGAGTATTTCAATCGATCATACATATACATAGAGGCTTGAGTCAGGCATCACAAATTCATTTAGTCTTTGGATACTAATCACAAGAATGTATCTTCTTCCTCAATATGCTATTGAGAGGAAAAGGATTAAATGAAGTAAAGTTTTATCAAAACATGGATATAAAAAACTTATGGGTGCCTTAAGTATATCAATTCAAATTCAGTTATTAAAAGAATGAATCACACTTTTACCACTAAAATATACCCCGCTATGTGTAGATTATGATATCAATGGTGCCCTTTATCAAGGAGCAGGCATTCACCCACGAGCGTCCAGATAAACATTTTCCAATGCTTTTAAAGTTGATTAACAACTTATTTATTATCTACTTACAGAGATTACTTTGATCGTGTTCTAACATCAAAATAACAACAGAGATGGAAGAATCACGAAGACAAAGAACAATATACAAAGTCATTTAATCCTCTTCATCGATGTTCAAAAGGTAAAGCCTATATGAATACTTCGCTGATAGGCAAAGTCAAAATAAATAGTGATGACTTAGCTCGCTCTCACAACAACATGAAGCCTCCTCAAAGAAGACGAAAAAAAACCTATAGCTTAAGTTTAAAATTAAGTGACTAGATTATTCTAATTATGAGTAAACAATGTAGTAGTGATTGGTCCCCGAAAATAGGATACCCCAAATGAACCCATCATCCATGGCGGCCCAACAAAGGCAAAGGGCCACAAGGGTGAAACCGACCAACTCCCGTCGAGCAACTCAGCGAGGCAGAGACACAAGGGCCCGCGATGGAGGCTATTACGCTTGTGGGCCCTGGTTCGACAACTCCCTAACATGCGTCAGGCAGACACACGTCTGTACCTATCGAGCGTCAAAATGAGGGGGGCACTCATGACCTACGCTAGCCACGATGGGGGGCGCCGCCATCCAACCCCATCTCGGCTGACACGACGACATGACCAAGTAGACATCGAGAAGTCAGCATAAACGGGACGGGGCACACCCGTGTGCGGCCTTGGACATCCCCTACACTGCGATATGAGACCCACCAAAGCCTGCATCAGGAATAGAATCCCTGAGATGGGACTTAGCGGAGTGACACACCATCCCGCGCGTGCGCCTATGCACGCATCGAAAGACGATGTCGCCAGAAGGACTTCGATAGATAGTAGGCCCCACTCTCATCCGTTGTAGCCAGGCCATTCTCATGTAAGCTTCCCTCTTGAACTATAAAAGGGGTCCGGTAGAATTGGAACGGGGGGCATTCAGCCGAAGTCTACTCTTCCCTCGCTCCCTCACTTTCACCTGCACTCCTTGTAACACGTTTCAGGCCACCGACCCTGAGAGCAATACAAGATCAGCCCTACACTGGACGTAGGACACTTGCCTAAACCAGTATAAACTCTCTTGAGTCACCAAATTCACCATTCGGAGTTTGTTCGCGCTAGCTTCCCTGCCGAACACAAATTCTACTGTGTACCTGGTTTCCAAAACCACGACAATTTATATAAAAAATGATAGTAATTGGATAACATGAAAGATAGCATCATTTTGCCTATTGAATAATATGAAAGGTATCGTATCATGTGCAACCATACAACCAAGATATAAGGATTAAGGTAGGAATACCTGAGAGAGAGAGATAGGAGAGTTGTTTTTTTTAAATGATATATTTTTTAAAAAAATACTACCACCTCCATCCTTTAACCCTGTGTCTTGGTTGCCCCCATTGATCTGGGTGCATGCACCTAATACGTCCCAACATGAAATAAGAATTCAATTAATCATATTTTATTATTTCAGTCCTTGACTAAACTATTTAGCCAGCATGCTCTGGTTCAGTGGTTGTACGATAAAAAAAAAGCATGCTCTGGTTCTAGCTTGCGGCTCTCGACGCTCGTACGGCCATACGTGCTTTGTGGTGGGGTAGGTCGTCGTCACCGTCGTAGTACTCTACTTTGCGTCGAGAAAAATATGCTACACGATTACAATCTGTCAGAGGAGACGAGAGATGGCATTTGCCGGCGCCTCCCGCAGGGCATCGGCGTTTTGGCGGCGTATGGCTTTGCCCGCACGGTCGGCGGGCGCCAACGCGGCCCGGTGGCCGTTGTGGTCGCGGTCCGTGCAATGCACACGGAGCCAGTTTTTTATGCTGCCACTCAGCTTCCGATCGGGCCGGCGAGAGATAGGACTGAGCGATGGTCCACCCATTTCTTTGTTTAGATCTCTGGCTGCTGAAGGTTAGCTAGTAGATTAAAACGGGACTACATCTGGCCGAATTTTTTATATTTTAGTCCTTCCTCGGGAAAAAATACACGTTTGGACCTTAAAAAATTTTAATGTCATTTTTGGACCCTCTGCTCGGCGTCATCGTCAATGGCGCCGAGGTAACACAGCTCGGTGCTATAGGCTATGGCGCCGAGGTGCGTGCTGCGCTGGCACACAAACGGATGTCGTGGCACCGAGCTCGGCGCCATAGATCTTGGCGCCGAGCTCTGTTATGTACACAAAACTTGTCTAGCTCAGTTGGTTGAGCACAAGGCTTTTTAACCTTGTGGTCGTGGGTTCAAGCCCCACGATAGGTATGTTTTAATACTTTTTTTTGTCTTTTTCGTTTATGTCGTTGATTTATCCGTCTAGATTTATTTCTTATCCAGATTTTTTGTTTTTGTGACTGATTTGTTTATCCGTCCATATTTTTTGTTTATCCAGCGAGCACAGCGGCTGTAGCTATGGTGCATCGCGGTCACGGGCACAATAATGCATGCAACCTTAAGGTTGTGAGTTCGAGTATATTAGATTATTGGAGTTTTAGAGTCCAAAATATAAATATACTTGCATTGGTTAGCGGCCACCGGTTTAGCTATGATAAATTTTAATTATTATTAAAAATTATAATTTCGAATACATTAGATTATTGGGGTTTGAGTCCAAAATATAAATATACTTAATAAACAAAAAGATTATAATTAGAGTCCAAAATATAAATATACTAGGTATAAATAAACAGTGACTTGATGATTTTATAAAGTACTCCGTACTTTCATAGGGTGGGTTACTTATGTGCATGGTACTTGTGTCACGGAGTTTGAATAAACAAAAACAAAAATAAAAAATATCTAGATGAATAAATAAATCAATCATAAAAAAAACAAGATGAAAAATAAATCTGGACGGATAAATCAGCGACATAAACGAAAAATATGGACGACAAAAAAACAAATTAGTGACAAAGACAAAAAAATATTGAATGTCCACCATGGGGCTTGAACCCACAACCTTAAGGTTAAAAGCATTGCACTCTACCGACTGAGCTATACATGCTTTATTGTTACACATCCGAGCTCGGCGCCATAGATCTTGGCGCCGAGCTCGGTACCACGTTAGCGCCACGTCGTTCAGGTTGTGCCAGCGTAGCACGTACCTCGGCGCCATAGCCTATGGCGCCGAGATGTGTTACCTCGGCGCCATAGCCTATGACGCCGAGCAAAGGGTCCAAAAATGACATTAAAATTTTTTAAGGTCTAAACGTGAATTTTTTATTGAGAAAGGGACAAAATACAAAAAAATTCGGTACCTCTGGCCTCGAAATGAACAGCACAGCATAGGTTGCAAAGGACCAGATATTGGGAACGCTACGACAAATGTTTGTGAGTACACACTGCACACAGAACGGATGTTTATTCGCCCAGATGAAGCACTGTTCTCTCTTCTCTGCAAGTAACCAAGGGATTCATCAAATGAACAAACCCTCAACAAGGTAGTCCGAAGCCACCCGGACCGGACTACGAGTAACAAAGCTGTAGTTAAGTTACAGGTTATAAACTACAAAATTGACTGCTGTAAGAATCCGTGTTTCCCGATATGACCGTCTCTTCAGTGTGGTTTCGGTACATAGCCATCTACTGCGAAGTTTCTTGTGGCTACAGGTAGCGCCAGCCGCATGCCATCAAGCTCAGGCTTCGCGATCACTTGGCAGCCAAGGCGTGATCTGAATACAGTTCCAACAAGTCAGATTAGAGTGAAGAAACTACTTTTTTCTCGATCACGCAGGAGAATCGCGCCTCATTATATATTAAGAATGAAAATAAGGTCTAGAGAAACCAAATACAAGGCACTCCTTACGGAGGCCAGAAACAAGCATACAAAAAAGGATCCATCAAAAACAACCACACCACGCTAAAAACTGCCCTCAAGACTCAGGCAGAGGGGCTGCCAGATAGGAGAGAAACTATGGCAACCCACCTCTAATAATACTTTGGGTGGGGTCACTGGTCAGCATGAATGAATTTCTTAATGTTGTGATTCATCTAATGTATTATTTCATTGTATATATGAATTAAAACAAACATTCTGAGCCATCCGAACAGAAGGACCAAATTAGTTATTTCTTACGTATAAAACTAGCTGGAGTTGTCAATAATTTCGATTTTTCATGAACATACTGATTATGCCTACTGCCTAGGTGCCACTACAACAGCAGTTAGTTCATGCAGACTACAAACTTCAACTCCCAGAAACTAAAAATTGAAATGTCTGTCTCCGTTATACAGAGATAGCAAAATTCAGGAGACAGTATAATAAGAGTTACTCTGTTCAAAGGATCTTGACTTACGTTTCTGTGAGCCCAAATGCAAGGTCAAGCATATCATTTTCTTCATCTGCTGGATCTTCTAACTTGTTATAATAGTTCACATCCTGGATAAGACAAAAAAATTGTAGTTAGCAGTGAAACTAGAATATCAATGGCAACAATAACAAAACCCCAAGAAAATTAGGGCAGGTTAGACTGCTAGAGATAGAACCCAACATGAGCCACCAGCCCAAAAGAAAAAAACATTGTATAAAATAAAAAAAAGTCATTACTAATAGTATATATTAAGATAAATTTGAGAGTATATTACGATCATACCATTACTATTACATGACAAGTAGAGCACGCAAGTGAGCCCTCACATGCTCCTGCAGTAGCCACAATAGCAGGGAAGGTTATCATGAACTACAGCTGAAAATCAGTTGATGGAACATAAAAAGGAATGATTACGATACCTAATGTACTGATGAAAAATGGTAAAACCACAGAACCAGGTAATAGAACATGACTTTTTTGTTTTTATTTACAAAAAAGGTGCATATATTCTTATCACCAAGCATGAACTGACTATAGAACCATAAAGGCAATAACCACAGCGGAAGGGAAGTGCACATTTCCTTAATATTTGTACCTTCAAGCTCTATGTCGTTTTCATGAGCAGCTTCTAACATGGACATTCCAACTGGAACACATATTGTCTTTTCTGAGCCATCCTTGTTGACAAATGTTACCGAGATTCTGTTCACAGTATGGAGAAAAATAACCTCGACAATCATCAGAGGACTGCCTCTACCCTAAATAATTATTGAAAGCTCAACACTAACAATTCAGTAAAACTGATGCATTTAGTGCCATCTATTCCTCTAGATGTGGAAGGAGCAGCTCCTTAAATGGAGAGACAACAATAACAAAAGAATTCCATGTTAGAAGGATCTGGGTAAGGTGGTACCTGGTTCCAAGCTAAAAATACAACCAGGGAGTTCAAATTTTGTGATATATAAGACTATAAGAAAACAAGAGACAAATGCACTTACTTATCCTTTGCCTGACTACTTTCATCCTGATCACCACTTGTTGCAGTTGACAAAAGGGCATTCCGCTAAAAAGTTTAAATAAAAATTAACACAAATAAACGTGAGAGATAAATCATCACTCCTGCGGTACAAAGGCTTTGCTTACAGTTCTCCAAAATTTTAAAAACTAACTTGTTGAGGTAAAAGAATGCCGATCTTCTTTTGCAACAGCTATTTCAGGTTGTGAATGTATAGGTAGATTTATTGAATAGAAACCAAATGATGAAAATAATAGATATAGTCCAAATCAAAGTCGTTTTATGAAGCAAATCAATAACTAGTAACATATTTAATATTAGCAGGAAAGAAGTGTAATTGGGGTCATGTTCATCTAAATAAATTCTACTACCAATCTTTATTTCTTACCATCGATAATACAGCAGGAGTCATCACTGGGATCGAATGCTGGTTAACATGATCTTGATAGAAAATGCGTCGACTGCTTAGCAAGTTTCCTGCCAGATAAAAGAAGCAACGATCACCAACAGATAAGGAGACACTAAGCCTGCAGTGTTACAACATTAGCAACACATAAACTCAGGAGAATCCCAAAGCCAAAACGCAAGAAACATTAGTATCAACTGCAAGATAAACACAAGTTAGCAAAATTTCACCACAGCTGATGAGCAATAAGCCAATAACGAGTAGGCCACCAATCATAGAGGGAAATGAACTAAGAGGAAAGTAAAGATACCAACCAGCTCTTGTCTCGGCTCTAGACACGCGCAGGAGCCGCGCCCCGAGCCGGGAGATCCTGGGGAACATCGCGTCAGCTGATCCTGCTCCCTACGAACCCTAGAACAGCTCACAAGACAACGAATCAGCGCAACAACCACAGCGTGCTAGGCGAGCAATCAGCAGGGCTCAGCTAGTCGGCGTCACAAAATGAGGTGTACTCAAGGGGAAGCTGGGAGACAGAACCGATCGCAAGCGGCGGAACCAGCCGCGTGACCTCCTCTCCGCGACGGAGGGAATGACGGGGAAGGCGACGAGTTGGGGTGAGGCTGTGAGACGCCGTGCCGTAGAGGAGTTTGGACTTTGGACACACAAGCCGCCGCCACCGCAGGAAATGAACCGCATGGCCCATTGAAGGAAATATGTATATAACCCCAACAAAGCCCAGCCCATCAACGCCCAGGCTATAAGACCCTCGGAGAAACCCGCCCTAATCTCTTTTTCTCGTCCGCCGCCAGAGCGGCGAACACCTGCACCGCCTTCACCAGCACTTGCCGGAGAGGACGTGACCTCTCCCGCCGACAAATCGGTCCTCTTCGTCCGGGCGTTTATCTAGGTGAGCATCGCCTTGTGCCCATATACTTTCATCCTTTCTTCTTGCGCGTGTGCTTATCCATGGGTTTATCGGTCTGAGCTGTTGATAATTTTGTGTTGTGGAATCTGGTGTGCTGTTTTCTGTAATCCGTAGTGACCAGTTAGATATGGTTTTCATGGTTTCGTGCGAGCCTTGAGTTGTTTGATCGATGTACGACCCATTAGCTGTCCTCGCCGTATTCTGTTTATAGCACCCTACGCTAGGGAGGAAGACTACCGGACCCTCTTGCCAACCACACCTGACTACCTGAGACTTAATGCCCTCTCCTCCAAGCAGCAATATTGTGACTGACAAGTGTTTCTTAGTGACAACATTATCTCTTAGTCCTTCAAGCGTTGGTCTCCTGCTCTAATGCTAATGTTGAGTACCGGGCTATCGCTAATGAGGTGCTGAGGCGAGTTGGCTATGCTAGCTCCTCTAGGAGCTTCACTGTACCCTCTCCATGAGTACACTTGTCTACTGCGACAACGCCAGCATTGTCTGCCTCTCCATCAACCATGTCCAACACGAGCGCACGAAGCATGTTGAGATCGATCTTCACTCTATTCGTGAGTGTGTGGCTCTTGTGGTCTCGTGGACATTCGTGTTCATCATGTCATGACAAGCTTGCAGTTTGTCGACATCTTCATTAAAGGTCTTCTCTTGTTGTTCTCGGACTTTTGTCCAGTATAAACATCTATCGTGGCTAGAGGTTTTACTACGGGGGTGTTAAACTACTTGTATGTGTGTGTTATGAACCTAGAGCTCAGGCCATTAGGGGTAGAATATATGTAGTACATGTAATACTGCAGCCTATCTATCTATAAGGGTTTCTTTCTCTAACACTATCATGTAATTCTTGTTTGATCTCTCCCACTTAATGCATTTAAGATCATATGCAATTGTCAAGGTGCATTATTAGTGGCGTCCAACTTGGTCCCATGACCGAAACCGATGAGATCAACCCAACAGTATCTTGCCTTCCTTAACTTAGCTTTAAGCGAAAATTCATTCTTGCCTGCAGGTGATGCAATATGATTTGTGTTTGCCTTTGATTTTGCTGATTCCAGTTTCATTTGCTTTTACTTTTCTGATAGTATCATTACCTGGCATCATAGCAAGGTGCTGTTTAATATAAATTGGTTCATCACTTCATTGCCATCGAGTATTCTAAAGCAATAATTTCTCAGTGAGACAATTGCATGTCCAATTTAATATGAAAATCGGTTTCTCTTTATGTTTGGTTGGATTTTGCCTTGTCAACTTAATTTGTACCTTCTCGTGGAGATGCATATTGATGCCTTTTGTATTCATTTCTAAATAAATGCTTGCAAACTTTGTTTGTTGGTTATCATCTTAGAATTTCTTGTTCCTTATTATATTATGCTGTTTAGTGTTCATGTGCGTTGTCTTGTTTTACAGGAATAGGTATTCAAGTTTTGTATCACCAAGATGGTGCAGTACAATTTTAAGAAGATCACGGTTGTCCCTCCTGGGAAGGACTTCATTGACATAATCCTGTCCCGCACCCAAAGGCAGACACCGACAGTTGTCCACAAGGGATATGCTATCTCCCGCATTCGTCAGTTTTATATGCGCAAGGTTAGGTATTCCCAGCAGAACTTCTATGAAAAGCTCTCGACCATCATAGATGAGTTTCCTCGACTGGATGACATCCATCCTTTCTATGGTGATCTCCTCCATGTGCTCTACAACAAGGATCACTACAAGCTTGCCCTGGGTCAGATTAACACAGCTAGGAACATCATTGCAAAGATTTCCAAGGACTACTTGAGGTTGCTCAAGTATGGAGACTCTCTTTACCGGTGCAAGTGTCTGAAGGTGGCTGCACTAGGTCGCATGTGCACTGTCGTTAAGAGGATCAGTCCTAGTTTGGCTTACTTAGAGCAGATCCGACAGCACATGGCTAGGCTTCCATCCATAGACCCAAACACCCGTACTGTGCTGATTTGTGGATATCCAAATGTGGGGAAGAGTTCTTTCATGAACAAGGTTACAAGGGCAGATGTGGATGTCCAGCCGTATGCCTTTACAACGAAATCCCTGTTTGTTGGTCATACAGATTACAAGTACCTGCGCTACCAAGTGATTGACACACCGGGTATACTTGATCGGCCTTTTGAAGATAGGAACATCATAGAAATGTGCAGCATCACTGCTCTGGCACACTTGAGGGCTGCGGTGTTGTTCTTTCTGGACATCTCTGGATCTTGTGGATACAGTATTGCTCAGCAAGCTGCTCTCTTCCACAGTATAAAGTCTCTGTTCATGAATAAGCCTTTGGTCATTGTGTGCAACAAGACTGACTTGCAGCCACTTGAAGGGCTTTCTGAGGATGACATGAAGCTAGTCATGGAGATGAAGGCAGAGGCTTTGAAGACTATAATCCAAGCTGGTGGTCCTAATGATGAGGGTGTTTTGTTGACTATGAGCACTTTAACTGATGATGGTGTAATGGCTGTCAAAAATGCTGCATGCGAGAGGCTTCTTGAACAGAGGGTGGATGTAAAGATGAAGTCAAAAAAGATGATGGATTGCTTGAATAGATTTCATGTTGCTCTGCCAAAGCCTCGTGACAACAAGGAGAGGCCTGTTTGCATCCCTCCGGCTGTTCTGGAAGCTAGGGCTAATGCTGCTGCAAAGGAAAAGAAGCTTGAGAAGGACATTGAGAATGAGAATGGAGGTGCTGGGGTCTATTCTGCAAGTCTCAAGAAACATTATATTTTGGCCAATGATGAATGGAAGGAGGATATTCTTCCAGAGATACTGGATGGTCACAATGTTGCCGATTTTCTGGATCCAGATATCCTTGTAAGGTGTGAAGAGTTGGAAAGGGAGGAAGGGCTTCGTCTGGAAGAACAAGCTGCAGCAGATGCTTTCCAGATTGATGGTCATGAACTAACTCAGGAACAGAAGGAGGTTTTGGCTCAGATTAGGAAGAAGAAGGCATTACTTATCCAAGAACATAGAATGAAGAAGAGAACTGCAGAAAGCCGTCCTATTGTCCCTAGAAAGTTTGACAAAGATAGGAAATTCACAACTGATAGGATGGGACGCCAGCTTTCATCCATGGGTATGGATCCTAGTGCTGCCATGAATAGAATTCGCAGCCAGTCTAGGGGTCGCAAGCGTGAGAGGTCAGTGAGCAGAGCTGCAGCGGATGGTGACGGTATGGAGATAGATGGCCAGCAATGCAACAAAAAATTGCGTCGGACATCAAGGTCTAGGTCTAGGTTACGGGCTCCTGAGGAAGTCCTTCCTGGAGAAGGATTCAAGGACTCTGAGCAAAAGAAAAAGGCTGTCAAGAAAGCAAAGGCCGCTACTAGGAACAGGAACAAGGAAGCTCGTCGTGGAGAGGCTGACCGTGTTATTCCCACTTTAAAGCCAAAGCATTTGTTTTCTGGGAAACGCACTCTTGGAAAGACAAGCAGGCGATAAGCTCAGTACCTCACTGGATCTGGTTAGTTATTTTTGTGATCAAACTTCTGTGGTGGCTTTCTTTGCTCTACTATTGTGTCCTGATATTGAGTTTTCCTTGTCTTGCTTGTGAGTTTTCCCTGTCTTGCTTTTTTTGTTCTATTATTCTGTTCTAATAGAGTTATCCTGTTTTTACTATTGCAGGTAGTAAAGGACTGGTGCAATTTTGGTGTGAGCAATTTGATGAAACGGGAGCTTTTATGTCCAGCACTTATGTCTGCTACTTATTTATGAAATGTCTTGCTGTTGCTGTATCATGGTCCTCTTTAAGACAGTTTTACTAGTTTATACATGTATTACTTCGAATTGGTTGGGTTACTATATATTAGCTTTCTGGTGTTTGATTTTCTTGAATGGTACGAAGTTATTCATCTCTCCTACTTAAAAATGTTTGCAATGCGTCTGTTAGATCACACCATCGGTTCTTCTCCCACCGCAGCTTTGAGGCCGGAACTTCTCTTAATTATCCTTTCGGTTTTAATTGATTAGTTGCTTAATGATTTGGTTCTTTCTTGAAAGTGGTAATGTGGTCCATGTCAGTTGCTACTGTTTTTGCTACTCCTAGATTCAGGTTCAGAGTTCTAAACTTCTAATCCAGTGGTGTACTCTTTAGGTCATATTCTCATGATAAGTTACATGAAAAGTTAGATGAATAGTACTAATGTACTCTCTGGTGTCATTAATGTACATCAAACAAAGCTAGCGAAATCATTGCTTCACCAGAAAGTTTTTTTTTTTGACTCTAGCATGCCTGGAAGTCTGAAATTAGTCAGAATTCTGGATCTCTGAAGGAAAAGGGTAATTGGTATCATTTTCTCAATTTGTATTTCATTTGAAATAAACAACCAAAGCGGTACTCCCGGCGAATCCCGCAAGATGCAACTCTGACTACTGTTCTGAGCACTCCTAGCATGACTGTGTGCCCATGCGCGGTCTAGGGAGAAGTCTGTGCCCATTAGAGATGGCAATGGGTACCCGAAACCCGATGGGTTTTTACCCTATTAGGGTACGGGTTTGGGTCAATTTTCATACCCATGGGTTTGTTAATGGGCATAAATCTATACCCAACGAGTTTATGGGTACGGGTTTGTTCCTATAGTACCCAAACCCGTAAACCCGTGAGTTTTTTAAACCCGACCAAACCTAGTGTATATTGTCATTTTATTTTATAAACGAACAACAAACTTGTTATTCCTTATTTACTTCATAATTTTTATCAATTGGTGAATGTATCGGTAGTCGGTGAGAGTGTTGCTTACTTGCTATTATAGTTTTTACTAGTGTTATATATGTGGTGAATGGATAACTTAGTGCAAGGTCACTTAATTATACAACTTATTATTTGTATTTCATTCTCTCTACTAATAATTTTTATACTAAATCATGAACTCGTTGTTCATTACATAGATTTTGGATCATGATATCATCAATCATTACGATACCTATTGATTATGAGAAGAACAAGTATATTAGAGATGAAACCCGCGGGTAACCCATGGGTACCCGCTAACCCGATGGGTACGGGTTTGGGCAAAATCTCAAACCCGTCATGGGTATGGGTTTTTTAATGGGCATAGATATTTTTCACGGGTACGGGTTTGGGACGGCAAAACCCAGCGGGTTTGTACCCGTTGCCATCTCTAGTGCCCATGCGCGGTCTCGGGAGAAGTCTTCGTCTCGCCCGACCATGCCCTCGACCAACAGAAGAACACCCAACGTCGTCAACCCGCCCGCAAAACCGCTAACAACGGGATGGCTATAGAAACCATACAAGGCTAGTGTCAAGTCTGCTTTACACCATTTCGTGTGACACACGGGCTAGATTACTATGCACTTTTCGCCACGTTGGTCCCTATTTCAACCACTACGGCTCAGACATCTCGTCCACAAGATGGGCTTAGGTACGCATCCGAGCCCCCGACCTTGGCCTTGTGTAACACCCTGAATTTGTAGGTATAAAATTTATTTTCTAATATCCACCAAATTCAGGTGTTACCCTCTTCTTCACTTGTTTTTCTTCTCTTTTTTTGTTTCTAAATAATGGACATTAACTATATATATATATATATATATATATATATATATATATATATATATATATATATATATATATATATATATATATATATAGGGAAGAGGTAATGGAAGCCCTGGGCTTCCCCTACTAATGGAAGCCCTAGCCAGGGCGCGGTCGACTCAGCACCCGCATGCTTGCGTCAGCCATGCAGTCAACAGCCAAGATTCTAGGACGATAAGCGTAACGCAATATACGAATGCATATATATATGGATAAAGATGCGTAAAACATGCATAAAGGAATCTTTTGAAGCCCGAATCACGTGGAACGAATATGACACTGTGGACAGCGTTTACGACTGCATAATGACATGTACTTGACAGCATAAATCATGCAGTATGTGGTTCTGGTTCTGGCTCGGGCGGATTCCAGCGTAAACCGTGGGCTAAAACAGCGTAAATGAGTATGAAATTTAGCGTAAATCCTATATCTGTTTTGTAACAGCAAATGAGGCCTAAAATTAAGCAGCCGATCGTGAGCGGGGTCATGGCTCGGGCCGATTCCAGCGTAAAACGTGAGCTAAAATAACGTAAATGAGTACGAAATTTAGCGTAAATCCTATATCTGTTTTGTAACAGCAAACAGAGCCAAAAATTACGGCGTGAAAATCGCGTGCAGCCGATCGTGCGCGGGTTCTGGCTCGAATGATTTCAGCGTAAAACGTGAGCTAAAACAGCGTATATGAGTACAAAATTTAGTATAAAACACGCGCACAATCTCATTTCGCAAAGAGATTGCTGTAAAACACATCAAAAAGTGTCATAAATTTGGCGTAAAACGCAGTAAGACTGTTTTTAATGGAAGCATAAAATACAACAAGAAGTGTCGTAAAATTTAGTTTGAAAATGCATAAATCATGATGGTCTCATAGGGCACTTGTTTTGTTCACAGTATATCAAAATATAAAGCACAACGATATTTTGCCAATATTGTTGCAATCATACACGATTTATTTGACATGACAAAAAAACAAGGAGCTAGCCCTGTCTTCGGTACTTCAGACATTTGGAACCATTAGCCTTTAGCTAGCTAGGTCGTGGTCCGAAATTGAAGAATCGCTGCTCGGCTCTTATCAAAACAGGTCTGTGTAAGCCTGTATAAATCATAAAGACACGTCAGAATAAGCCTAAGTAAATCCATGAACCTATATACCAGTTTAATCAACAGGGAAAATGGAGGAGTAATTAAGTGACAACAATTAGCTAGTTTATGTCACTTACAAAACAATGCAGCTGGAGAAGTCTAGTGGACAATAAGAAGTTGTGAACCTATATAAACCCTATAGGCCGTAGCAAGTGCTAATATCATAAATTAACCCATGAGATACTATATTTTTCGAAGGAAGTGAGGACATTTCTTTCTTTAATAACCTTAATTTACAAAAATACAATGGACAAACTGCCAGCAAGTGAGGACATTTCTTTTTTTAATAAACTCTGTTATGCATACTTCCAATATTGCAGGACTTGAGAATCAAAGCCCTATTATGCACATATGCTGAATACAAAATTTATTCTTTTTCTTGAATCCCTAACACATAGTTGTAATACTTAAGTTGTCTCTACTAGAAATTGTATAACTAAAGAATAACATATCTTACCGTTCAAAAGACTGGTGAGGTTCCCGAACAGCGCCGGGTGGAGCACGCCGGAGAGCAGCTCTAAGCCGAGCAGCTTCACTTGTTGATGCTGCTTCAATTTCAGCTATTTCTGATCTTTCTCCATTAATACCACCTGCAAAAAGTATAATTATATGCAAATATGGAAGATAATATGATTGATTACTCTAATTCACCATTTTTTCGCCAGCATACTGAGATCAGTCTTGTTCAGCTATTCACGAGTCGAGTCACTACTTTCCTTAGTAAAGCTGAACAGAAAATGGTATAATGATTAAAAGCATTCACCTAATAGACTAGCACAACTAAATACTACCTGGAAATTATGGTTTTATGATAATACAATGATGCTAAATGCTGGCGGAGGTGGGTGTAGCATATGTATGCACTATTACAAAGGAAGGTTTAAATTTAATAACTTGAAATCGTATAATAGTACTTCAAATTACAAATCTACATGCAATTATCATATTTTCCAACTAATTTCCAGAACTATATTGGTAGCAAAAATTTAGTCACAGGTCTAGCCACGCATTCACAAACCTACTTTAAGCAGTCAGAACAAGCCCTGCATTATAGCAATCCACACAAAAGCTACTAAGCTAGCAAACTACCAAACTAGTACTATTTTTTTAAAAAAACATCAAGCACAAGTTTGAACCAACGAATCTCACAAGTGGAAAGGAAACCGAATTACCGATGCACACAGGAAGTAAATCTACACGCATAGTCACGCAGGATGTGGCTAGATTTGCAACATCCAGATCACGGAGACGAAATCGAGATCTCAAGCCTACGGCTAACCTTCCTGGCTTCCCAACCAACCAAACACCACAGATCCGCACGAGATTTCCAAAAAAAAGCTCGTGGAGTACTGGGGGACACAGATCTAGGCCGCTGCCCGCTCACCTGCATGTTGCATTTGACGAGGTCGAGCGGCGTGACAGCCATGTGGGTGAGGCCGCAGCTGGCGATTCCTCCGGCGGTGCAGGCGGCATAGAAGGCCGGCGAGTACATCTCGATCTTCTCGTTGGGCGCCTGGATCGAGAACGGCACGGCGCCTCCTGCTCCAGCCGCGGCAGGCGCTGGGGCGGAGGCATGGAGGCGCGCGGCGGCGCCTGTGGCGGCAAAGGAGTGCGCCGAGGAGGTCCCTTTAGCTGGCCGAGGGGCGCCGAGGAGGCAGTAGCTGGGTGGATCTGGGGCAGAGCGGTGGTTTGAGGTGCTTCAGATCGGGGAATGGGGCTCGGCAGCCGCCGCCGCTGAAACCCTAGTCCTCTTGGGCAAAAACAGTCGTCGCGGTCGGTTTTATATGATAGTACAGGAAGCGGTGTACAATATGCGCATACCAAAAAGTGTGTAAACCGTAACACGATTGAGCATAACACGTAGTTATAATTGACGTAAGTAGGTAGTACAGTGAGCCAAAAAGCCTGCGCACCTGGTCGGTTCCTGGTCGGGGCTTCTAATAGTTAGAGAGAGCCCAGGGCTCTAAATACTATATATATATATATATATATATATATGGTAGGTATAACGGGAGCCCTGTGCTTCCAATAGTTAAAGGAAGCCCAGGCCGACCACCCCTACAAACTGGTTCAACCAGCGCGCCCAACCAGCCTGTCGGGTGCGCCACCTGCCCCACGTCTGTTAGCGCAAAAAAAGGAATGCATGCATGAGTCAAACACGATCCAATGCATGCGCATAAATTTAGGAAAGATATGTGCGGCAGTTTCTATTTTTAAATCCTTTATTTCCTCCATAAATTTAGGATCGCTGCAACAGTCATGCAGCTAGACGCGTAAGGACCATTTTATGATATATACTGAGACTAAATATGCTATACTGTGTAAATAATTATGCAATTCGATATACTGCGTAAAAATCTGTTATCAGCTGCATGCACACGAATTTATGATGAAAATAATGTGCAATGAAAGGAAATAAATTACACGCATAGAAAAAAAAATCATATTTAATGTTTTATTTCCTTCGTAAATATAAGATCCCTCCAACAGCCATGCAGCTAAACACATTAAATCTAGTTTATGATATATACTGATACAAATTATACTACATGGTGTAGGTATTTATGCAATTCGTTACACTGCGTAAAAAATCTGGCATGTTGTTCACTGGTGGACGCACCTCCGGGCTGGAGCGTAATAACCTTAAGTTTTGAGCATAAAATCCCTCAATTATAAGCGTATATACCGAGCCAATGTGAGAGGTTGATAGCTCTAGTAGGTTGTTATTACGATCCTATTTTTATGGCAGATCCAAAAAACATGGCAGTCGCATGCATGCGGTTATACAGATCCAAAAATTATGGCAAAATGCATGCATGAGTCAAACACGTTCCCTTGCATGCGCGTAAATTTAGGAAAGATATGTGTGACAGTTTCTATTTTAAATGCTTTATTTTCTCCATAAATTTAGGATCGCTACAACAGCAATGCAGCTAGACTCGTAATTATTATTTTATGATATATAGTGATACTAAATATGCTACACTGTGTAGATAATTATGCAATTGGGTATACTGCGTAAAAATCTGTTACCAGCTGCATGCACAGGAATTTATGATGGAAAGAATATGCAATAAAAGGAAATGAATTACATGCATAGAAACAAAAAATCGCATTTAATGTTTTATTTCCTTCATAAATATAGGATCCCTCCAACAGTCATACAGCTAAAACGCATTAGAACTAGTTTATGATGTATATTGAAACAAATTATACGACACGGTGTATGTATTTATGCAATTCCTTACACTGCGTAAAAAAACTGGCATGTTGTTCACTGGTGGACGCATATCCGGGTGAAGCGTAAAAACCTTAAGTTTTGAGCATAAAATCCCTCAATTATAAGCGTAAATACCGAGTCAATGAGAGGTTGATAGCTCTAGTAGGTTGTTATTACGATCCTATTTTTATGACAGATCCTAAAAACATAGCAGCCGCATGCATGCGATTTCTATTTTTATATAGATCCAAAAATTATGGCAAAAATCGTGGGAGTTTCCATTGCATGCGCGCAAATTACGAACAGCATAAATTAAGGAATTGCCTTTCCAATGTGCATGCAGTAAACTGATATACGAACTCCGTGTTCAAGCATAAAATCGTACATTTTTTAGCGTAAATAGTACATGTGGTAGGCATAAAACACAATAATCGAAAAAAAACTGCGCCGAATCGGAGGATGTCACGCGTGATCATCGCTGCGCGCATCTCGCACCTTCCGTGACGTCGCTCGCTCGAACATCGCGCCTCATGCGTCGCCGTCGCTACTCGCACGTCGACGGGCGTCGCTTGCTCGCCGGCCTTGAAAGTGCCGCCTCCTCGGAGCTTCGGGGACGCCGCCGCTTGCCCGCACAAGAGCCCCGCTGCGGATCGAGGAACCTCCGCCACCGCGCATCGAGGTAATGGAGTTGCGGCCACCGACATGGGAACCGCCACCATCGCACAAGGGCGCTGCCGTCGCTCGCCCTCTGGATCGGGCGCCGCCACCCGCCCGGCCTGGGAACCGCCGCCACCGCACAAGGGCGCTGCCGCCGCTCGCCCTCTGGATCGGGGCCCGCCACCGCCGGCCTGGGAACCGCCGCCGCCGCATGTCGAGGTCGGGGAGCCGCGGCCACCGCCGCGCGCACTATCGGGCAACCGCTGTCGCTAATGAATCGAGATGGGACGTGAAAAACTGATCCCTAGCACTACGAATTTTCTTTTATAGACGTCTGGACCTGGTCCGGCTCGACCGAATTGCACTGTCTGGCCTGGGCTTCCAATAACTAAAGGAAGCACAGGGCTCCTAATATACAATCTATCTATCTATATATATATATATATATATGAGTTTTTGGCGTAGTAAAATAAAATTCTAGAGAAGCTTTAATTGTTGCATTGATGTTGTTGCATAGTGTTTATGAGTGCAAAGGTTTTTTAAACTATATCGAATTATCTTGATCTTGTTTCCGAAGACTTTCGGGAACCTTCAAAAGGTTTCTTTGAGTATTAAAATATGAATTTTTAGTTTTTCTAATATTAATTTAATACCTAAAATTTAGTATTTGCAAAAACAACAAAATCTTGGAAACTCGATTATATATATATAAATGTTCCTCTCGCCGAGCCCGTTCTTGATCTCATGTCCTTTTCGCGGGATCATTAAAATGTCTTTCCTCGCAAACGGCATGCTGCTCGCATCGGCTAGCCTCATCTATCCCCGTCTACCCCCTTCGACGTCCACCCTGTCATCATGGGCCCGCGAGCTAGCTCTGACCGTCTTCGTCTAATTTTATCTAACCCGCCTAACTCTGTCTCTATCTTACACTGTCTCGCGCAATTGGTCGCGCAACTGTTTCTTTCGCTCGAATAGAACGCGATCGGTGGCATACTTGGCAACCGTCTCCCGCGCTACCTCCTATATATATATATGGCAGGTATAACGGGAGCCCTGGACTTTCAATAGTGTCGGGGACCATAATTAGGGGTACCCTCAAGACGCCTAATTCTCAGCTGGTAACCCCCATCAGCATAAAGCTGCAAAGGCCTGATGGGTTTGATTAAGTCAGGGATCAGTCCATACGAGTGACTTGACCTCGCCACGCCCGAGCCTAGCCTCGGGCGAGGGCAGCCGACCCTAAGATGACTCCGTCTCGCCTGAGGTCTCCTCTTTCACGGCAGACGCATCTCCGGCTCGCCCTAGGCCCCGCCTCCGATAAGGAGAAACCCTGACTAAATCACCGCACCAACCGACCGAGTCACCGGGGCGTTTAACGCAAAAGGTAAGACCGACGGGCGACCAGACTCCGCCAGTGGTGCCATAGGAGACTCCGCCCGACCCAGGGCTCGGACTCGGGCCAAGGCCCCAGAAGACGGCGAACTCCGCTCCGCCCGACCCAGGGCTCGGACTCGGGCTAAGGCCCCGGAAGACGGCGAACTCCGCCAGTGGTGCCATAGGAGACTCCGCCCGACCCAGGGCTCGGACTCGGGCCAAGGCCCCGGAAGACGGCGAACTCCGCTCCGCCCGACCCAGGGCTCGGACTCGGGCTAAGGCCCCGGAAGACGGCGAACTCCGCTCCGCCCGACCCAGGGCTCGGACTCGGGCTAAGGCCCCGGAAGACGGCGAACTCCGCTCCGCCCGACCCAGGGCTCGGACTCAGGCTAAGGCCTCGGAAGACGGCGAACTCCGCTCCGCCCGACCCAGGGCTCGGACTCGGGCTAAGGCCCCGGAAGACGGCGACCTCCGCCTCGCCCGACCCAGGGCTCGACTCCGCTTCGGCCTCTGCCGAATAACCTCCGCCTCGCCCGACCCCGGGCTCGGACTCTGTCTCTGTCTTGCAGGACGGACTCAGCCTCAGCCTCGGAGGAGCCTCCACGACGCCCGACCTAGGACACGAGACCGCCGCGTCAACAGAAAGCGTCATCATCACCCTGCCCTGAGCCGACTTGGGTCGCAGAGAACAAGACCGGCGTCCCATCTGGCCAGCTATGTCAGATAGGCCATGATGGCGCCCCGCTAGATCATGACGACGGCGGCTCCCAGCTCCCTTACGAAAGCAGGAGAACGTCAGCAAGGACCCAGCCACCTCGACAGCTGTCCCCCCGTCCGGCTCCGTTACTCCTCCAACAGCCACGACGCCACACCAACAGGGTGCCACGATCTCTCCGGCTGCCACCTGGGCATGTACATAGGGCGCTAGCTCTCCCTCGCTAGACACGTAGCACCTTGCTACACCCCCATCTTGTACATCTGGACCCTCTCCTTACGACTATAAAAGGAAGGGCCAGGGCCTTCTTAGAGAAGGTTGGCCTCACGGGGACGAAAGGCAGAGGCAGGCGCTCTCTCGGGGCCGCTCTCTCCCTTCACCTCGTGCGGACGCTTGTAACCCCCTACTGCAAGCGCACCCGACCTGGGCGCGGGACGAACACGAAGGCCGCGGGAATTTCTCCGACTCCCTCACGACCCGGCTCCGGCCACCGACTCTCTCTCTCTCTCTCTGTTCCCCCCTTCGCGCTCGCTCCACGCGCTCGACCCATCTGGGCTGGGACACGCGGCACTCTCACTCGTCGGCTCGGGGACCCCCCGGTCTCGGAACGCCGACAGTTGGCGCGCCAGGTAGGGGCACGCTGCGTGTTGACGTTCGATTTCCCGTCAAGCTCCAGATGGGCAGTCTCCAACAACCTCTTCAACCCGGGACGGTGCTCCGTTTCGGGAACCTCGAGTTCATGTCCCTCGATGGCGATTACGACATGATACTCCTTCCACCGCCGCGCGACGGCGACCTCGCTGGCGGACAGTCCGCCCGCCGGCGGCGGAATCGACGACGTCTTTCCCACGATGGGGAAGGACAACGTACGAGCTCGCCCCATCCTCTCCCTCGCCATCGGAGGAGGAGGAGGCGGGGCAACCGGGGCCGAGCGGGAGGCCGCGCTCCGACGGCTGTCGAGCAAATCGACATCCCCGGCGCCCCAGCGGGGGACACGCCAAGCGTCGCCCTCGCGTTCGAGGCAAACGCGAGCGCCATCCCCCCGCAACACGTCGACCCCGAGCAAGTGGACGACGCCAGCGCGCTCACGGAGGGCATGCAGGACGTCGCCCTCGTACCCAAGACGACGGCGCGGTCAGCCCCCGACACGACTTCATCGCTCCTCGTCGGCAAAAAGGTAACGACTGCTCCCCGTCTTTCGTTATTTCGACTCGGCCTCAGCCCGCCTGGCGACTTCGCTTTGGCGGGCGCTCACATTGAGGCGAGTGCAACCTCTCTGGGGTTTCCTGTGCGGTCGCCTTGGGACCGATTGACGGGTGTCTCGACCTACGGACCCTCTGGGTCCGAGGAAGACGACGACCCCAGCATCTGCTGGGATTTCTCCGGATCTGGCAACCCTAGTGCCATGCGGGACTTTATGACCGCATGTGACTACTGCCTCTCCGACTGTTCCGACGGCAGCCGCAGCCTTGGCGACAAGGACTGCGGCCCGAGTCGCGAATGTTTCCACATCGAGCTAGGGGATCCCTCCGGAGGCGGCTGTCTCGGCATGCCGGAGGATGGTGATCCCCCTAGGCCAGCGCCTCGCGCCGACATCCCGCGGGAGCTAGCTGTGGTCCCCGTTCCGGCGGGGGGTCACGACCCACAGCTCGAGCAAGTCCGCGGGGCGCAGGCCGGGTTCGATGAAGGAGCAGGAGCGCTCGAGGCAATCCGCCAGAACATCGGGCAGGTATGGGCGAGCCAACCCCCGGCCGGAGGAATACGTCACCTGCCCCAAGGTCTCCAGCACCGCATCGCCAACGATGCCAGGGACAAACCGCCACCCGCATCTGGCGGGACTGGCCAGGACCTGGTCGCTGCAGCAATGCTCCTCCGCGCGATGCCGGAGTCATCAACCACCGAGGGACGGCGAATCCAGGGAGAACTCAAGCATCTCCTGGAAGGCGCTGCGGCCCGGCGGGCCGAGAGCTCTGCCTCCCGCAGGCAGGGATACCCCTCGGAACCTCGTGCCGCGACTTCCCGACTCACACGGGAAGCCTCGGCCTTCACCGGGCGCACGCGCAACACCGCGCCTGCGGCCCCGGGCCACCTCGGCGTCGAGCACCCTCATCGCGACCGTCGGGCACGCCTCGACGAAAGGGTGCGCCGAGGCTACCACCCCAGGCGTGGGGGACGTTACGACAGCGGGGAGGATCGAAGTCCCTCGCCCGAACCACCCGGTCCGCAGGTCTTTAGCCGAGCCATTCGGCGGGCGCCGTTTCCGCCCCGATTCCGACCCCCGACTACTATCACGAAGTACTCGGGGGAAACGAGACTGGAATTGTGGCTTGCGGATTACCGCCTGGCCTGTCAGCTGGGTGGGACGGACGATGACAACCTCATCATCCGGAACCTCCCCCTGTTTCTCTCCGACACCGCTCGTGCCTGGTTGGAGCACCTGCCCCCGGGGCAGATTTCCAACTGGGAGGATTTGGTCCAGGCTTTCGCCGGGAACTTCCAGGGCACGTACGTGCGCCCCGGGAATTCCTGGGACCTCCGAAGCTGCCGGCAACTGCCGGGAGAGTCCCTTCGGGACTACATCCGGCGGTTCTCGAAGCAACGCACCGAGCTGCCCAACATCACCGACTCCGATGTCATCGGCGCGTTCCTCGCCGGCACCACCTGCCGCGACCTGGTGAGCAAGCTGGGTCGCAAGACCCCCACCAGGGCAAGCGAGCTGATGGACATCGCCACCAAGTTCGCCTCCGGCCAGGAGGCGGTGGAGGCCATCTTCCGAAAGGACAAGCAGCCCCAGGGCCGCCCGTCGGAAGATGCTCCCGAGGCGTCCACTCCGCGCGGCGCCAAGAAGAGAGGCAGGAGGAAGTCGCAAGCGAAACGCGACGTTCCCGATGCAGACCTTGTCGCCGCCGCCGAGCGCAAGAACCCTCGGAAGCCCCCTGGAGGTGCTAACCTCTTCGACAAGGCACTCAAGGAGACGTGCCCCTACCATCAGGGGCCCGTCAAGCACACCCTCGAAGAGTGCGTCATGCTTCGGCGTCACTTCCATCGGGCCGGGCCACCCGCAGAGGGTGGCAGGGCTCACGACGACGACAAAAGGGAGGATCGCCAAGCAGGAGAGTTTCCAGAGGTCCGCGATTGCTTCATGATCTACGGAGGGCATGCGGCAAACGCCTCGGCTCGGCATCGTAAGCAAGAGCGTCGGGAGGTCTGCTCGGTGAAGGTGGCGGCGCCAGTCTACCTAGACTGGTCCGACAAGCCCATCACCTTCGACCGAGACGACCACCCCGACCACGTGCCGAGCCCGGGGAAGTACCCGCTCGTCGTCGATCCCATCATCGGCGACGTCAGGCTCACCAAGGTCCTGATGGATGGAGGCAGCTGCCTCAACATCATCTACGCCGAGACCCTCAGGCTCCTGCGCGTCGACCTGTCGTCTGTCCGAGCAGGCGCTGCGCCATTCCACGGGATCATTCCCGGGAAGCGCGTCCAGCCCCTCGGACAGCTCGACCTCCCTGTCTGCTTCGGAACACCCTCCAACTTCCGAAGGGAGACTTTGACGTTCGAGGTGGTCGGGTTCCGAGGAACCTACCACGCAGTATTGGGAAGGCCATGCTACGCGAAGTTCATGGCCATCCCCAACTACACCTACCTGAAGCTCAAGATGCCGGGCCCCAACGGGGTCATCACCGTCGGCCCCACGTACAAACACGCCTTCGAATGCGATGTGGAGTGCGTGGAGTACGCCGAGGCCCTCGCCGAGTCCGAGGCCCTCATTGCCGACCTGGAAAGCCTCTCCCGAGAGGTGCCGGACGTGAAGCGGCATGCCGGCAACTTCGAGCCAGCGGAGACGGTTAAGGCCGTCCCTCTCGATCCCAGTGGCGACGCCTCCAGGCAGATCCGGATCGGTTCCGGGCTCGACCCCAAATAGGAAGCAGTGCTCGTCGACTTTCTCCGCGCAAACGCCGACGTTTTTGCGTGGAGTCCCTCGGACATGCCCGACATACCGAGGGAAGTCGCCGAGCACTCGCTGGATATTCGGGCCGGGGCCCGACCGGTCAGACAACCTCTGCGCCGATTCGACGAGGAAAGGCGCAGAGTGATAGGCGAGGAGGTCCACAAGCTGATGGCAGCAGGGTTTATTAAAGAGGTATTCCATCCCGAATGGCTTGCCAACCCTGTGCTTGTGAGGAAAAAAGGGGGGAAGTGGCGGATGTGTGTAGACTACACTGGTCTCAACAAAGCATGTCCGAAGGTCCCCTACCCTCTACCTCGCATCGATCAAATCGTGGACTCCACTGCAGGGTGCGAAACCCTGTCTTTCCTTGATGCTTACTCAGGGTATCATCAAATCAAGATGAAAGAGTCTGACCAGCTCGCGACTTCTTTCATCACGCCCTTCGGCATGTATTGTTACATCACAATGCCGTTTGGTTTGAGGAACGCGGGTGCAACTTACCAGCGGTGCATGAACCATGTGTTCGGTGAACACATTGGTCGCACGGTCGAGGCCTACGTCGATGACATCGTAGTCAAGACGAGGAAAGCCTCCGACCTTCTCTCCGACCTCGAACTGACATTCCGGTGTCTCAAGGCGAAGGGCGTCAAGCTCAATCCCGAGAAGTGCGTCTTCGGGGTGCCCCGAGGCATGCTCTTGGGGTTCATCGTCTCCGAGCGGGGCATCGAAGCCAACCCGGAGAAGATCGCAGCGATCACAAACATGGGGCCCATCAAAGACTTAAAAGGCGTACAGAGGGTCATGGGATGCCTCGCGGCCTTGAGCCGTTTCATCTCGCGCCTCGGCGAAAGAGGCCTGCCCCTGTACCGCCTCTTAAGGAAGGCCGAGTGCTTCACTTGGACTCCCGAGGCCGAGGAAGCCCTCGGGAGCCTGAAGGCACTCCTCACACAGGCGCCCATCTTGGTACCCCCAACTGATGGAGAAACCCTCCTGGTCTACGTCGCCGCAACCACTCAGGTGGTCAGCGCCGCGATCGTGGTCGAAAGGCAGGAAGAGGGGCATGCTTTGCCCGTTCAGAGGCCAGTTTACTTCGTCAGCGAAGTACTGTCCGAGACCAAGATCCGCTACCCACAAGTCCAGAAGCTGCTATACGCTGTGATCCTGACGAGGCGAAAGCTGCGACATTACTTCGAGTCCCATCCGGTGACTGTGGTGTCATCCTTCCCCCTGGGGGAGATCATCCAGTGCCGAGAAGCCTCGGGACGGATCGCGAAGTGGGCGGTGGAAATCATGGGCGAGGCGATCTCGTTCGCCCCCCGGAAGGCCATCAAGTCCCAGGTACTGGCGGATTTCGTAGCCGAATGGGTCGATACCCAGTTGCCAATGGCTCCGATCCAGCCAGAGCTCTGGACCATGTTTTTCGACGGGTCGCTGATGAAGACGGGAGCTGGCGCGGGCCTGCTTTTCGTCTCGCCCCTCGGAAAACACCTGCGCTATGTGCTCCGCCTCCATTTCCCGGCGTCCAACAATGTGGCTGAGTACGAGGCTCTGATCAACGGGTTGCGAATCGCCATCGAACTAGGGGTCCGACGCCTCGACGCGCGCGGTGACTCGCAGCTCGTCATCGACCAAGTCATGAAGAACTCCCACTGCCGCGACCCGAAGATGGAGGCCTACTGTGAAGAGGTTCGACGCCTGGAGGACAAGTTCTACGGGCTCGAACTTAACCACATCGCCCGGCGCTACAACGAGACTGCGGACGAGCTGGCGAAGATAGCCTCGGGGCGGACAACGGTTCCCCCGGACGTCTTCGCCCGGGATCTGCACCAACCCTCCGTCAAGATAGGCGACGCGCCCGAGCCCGAGGCACCCTCGGCCTCGTCCGAGGTAACCTCGGCCCAGCCCGAGCCGTCCTCGGCTCAATCCGAGGAACCTTCGGAGCCCGAGGGCGAAGCGCTGCACGTCGAGGAGGAGCAGAACGGGGTCGTGCCAGATCAAGATTGGAAGACCCCGTACCTGCAATATCTCCGCCGAGGAGAACTGCCCCTCGACCGAGCCGAGGCTCGGCGGGTAGCGCGACGAGCAAAATCGTTCGTCCTGCTGGGCGATGAGAAGGAGCTCTACCACCGCAGCCCCTCGGGCATCCTCCAGCGATGCATCACCATCGCCGAGGGTCAGGACCTCCTGCAGGAAATACACTCGGGGGCTTGCGGTCATCATGCAGCACCTCGAACCCTCGTTGGGAATGCTTTCCGCCAAGGCTTCTACTGGCCAACGGCGGTGGCTGACGCCACTAGAATTGTCCGCGCCTGCGAAGGGTGCCAATTCTATGCGAAGCAGACCCACCTGCCCGCTCAGGCTCTGCAGACGATACCCATCACCTGGCCCTTCGCTGTGTGGGGTCTGGACCTCGTCGGCCCACTGCAGAAGGCGCCCGGGGGCTACACGCACCTGCTGGTCGCCATCGACAAATTCTCCAAGTGGATCGAGGTCCGACCCCTAAACAGCATCAGGTCCGAGCAGGCGGTGGCGTTCTTCACCAGCATCATCCATCGCTTCGGGGTCCCGAACTCCATCATCACCGACAATGGCACCCAGTTCACCGGCAAAAAATTCTTGGATTTTTGCGAAGATCACAACATCCGGGTGGACTGGGCCGCCGTAGCTCACCCCATGTCGAATGGGCAAGTGGAACGTGCCAATGGCATGATTCTACAAGGGCTCAAGCCTCGGATTTACAACAACCTCAACAAGTTCGGCAAGCGATGGATGAAGGAACTCCCCTCGGTGGTCTGGAGCCTGAGGACGACTCCAAGCCGAGCCACGGGTTTCACGCCGTTCTTCCTGGTCTACGGGGCCGAGGCAATCCTGCCCACGGACCTGGAATACGGCTCCCCGAGGACGAGGGCTTACAACGAAGAAAGCAACCAAGCCAGCCGAGAAGACTCGCTGGACCAGCTGGACGAGGCTCGGCACAGGGCCTTACTACACTCGGCGCGGTATCAGCAGTCCCTGCGACGCTACCACGCCCGAGGGGTCCGACCCCGAGATCTCCAGGTGGGCGATCTGGTGCTTCGGCTGCGGCAAGACGCCCGAGGGAGGCATAAGCTAACGCCCCCCTGGGAGGGGCCGTTCATCATCGCCAAAGTTCTGAAGCCCGGAACGTACAAGCTGGCCAACAGTCAAGGCGAGGTCTACGGCAACGCTTGGAACATCCAACAGCTACGTCGCTTCTATCCTTAAGATGTTTCCAAGTTGTTCATATACCCCGTACCCGCGCAAAGTTTAGTCAACAAGGAAGGGTCGGCCTCGCCTCGGCAGAGCCCGACCCTCCCTCGGGGGCTAAAAGGGGGTTAACCCCCTCTGCGTCAAAATTTTCCTCGAACAAAAAACCTCTTTCACCAGAACATCTTTCGTGCTTTTTGACTACTTCGGAAAGTGGGTCCTGGAAACGACGGGGTACACGTAAGCAGTCAAGGCTGACCGAGCCGAGGGACTCCTACGCCTCCGGGATACGGATACCTCACTCATCGCCTTCTGCGATAAGTAACTCGCGCTCGGATAAAGTGACTCCGCGGATCGAATGAGTCTTTACGTACGGAAGCTCTTCTGTTGAAGCAGGTTCTTCGAGCCTTCTCGACCGAGTCGGTGACAGGGCCTCATGGATGGGTAAAAGTACGCGTAAGCGGCGAGGCCGACCGAGCCGAGGGACTCCCACGCCTCCGGGATACGGATACCTCACTCATCACCTCCCGCGAGAAGCAACTCTTGCTCGCACTAACATCCCTGCTACCGACAAAAAGTCCAGATACTCGAAACAAGAGGAAAAGAGACACAGCTTTATAACGCGACAAGGGTGTGTGTTCTGGCCTCAACGGCCGCACAAGGCCCATGCTACAAGACGATCTGACCCTGCAGGCGCGGATCTTGACACTGGAAGAGGGCGACGACACCCTCGGCATCAGCAGCACCTTCGGCAAGGCCCGACCTAGCCTCAGGCGGCGACGCGGCCCGAGGGCCTCCGCTCCGAAGGACGATGTCGTCACCACGCTCGAGCATTCTCTGCCAGAGACTTCCCCGAGAACCCGGCCCGAGCAGACGGCTCGGCCGGCCACCTCCGGGGCCTCGGCCGACCACCTTCCAAGGGCGACAGCTCGGTCCGAGGCCTCGGCTAATCAGCTCCGACGTCGATCCTGCCGACAGACAACTCGGCTAGGCTCCGGCCGACCAGGTTCCATTTCCGAGCCAACAACGCCTCTGCTTGTGCTGATATCGCTACCCCTGGCCTCGGCTCGTCGAAGAGCGGCCGCGGGGTCTCTTTAACTAAGCTAGAGGAGCCTCGGACAACAGGTCCGACCGAGCCGAGGGATTCCTACGCCTCCGGGATACGGATACCTCACTCGTCACCTGGACACGGGGCGACTCATGCTTGGTGAAGCGATTCAGACAATCGACAGGCAAGTCTTATTGCTCAGAAATGAGGAAAAAACACGGCTCTGTGCCGGAGTTACATACATGTTCAGGCCCCGAAAGCCGAAATGAACAAAAAACCCGGCACTCGAAGTGCCATTTGTAACACCCGGATTTTAGGGGTCCAAAACCCGGGCGTAAACATAAACACCAGGTATGCTGGGACCAAGTCTCATACATATGATGTATAGTGGCACAGGATCGAATGTCACATCTTTATATATAACAGGAGTTCTATACAAAATAAATAATTACATTATAGGGAGACAACGGTCCAGCAACCCAAAGTTGACTGGGAGACGACGACCTAGACCTCTCACGAACTCATCACAGCATCCTCCATGAGCATCATCCTGCAGTACCTGGTCTTGACCTGTGGTGTATGTGAGACAGCAAGAGTGAGCTCACATACGTTCATCGCTCAACAAGTTGTGGGGAATAATGTGCATGAACTCACCAAAGGTGGGAGCTCATAAAGTGTAAGGCTTACCAAAGAAGATGGTTAGAGCTGAGCATTGCTTTTAAAGTTGGTCAAAATTTTATTAGCAATTACTAAGTATAAGTAAATACCAAACCCAATTAAGTAGTAGAACAAAAGTTAACAACTTCACCTGCAATGCAATGCATATGACAAATTGAGTTTAAGTTCCATAATTTAATCATGTGAGGGTCCGAGCTGCTCATGACCGTGAGCACGGCTAGTATACCAGTTTTACACTCTGCAGAGGTTGCACATCTTTACCCACAAGTCGTGTTACCCATCTGCCAAGGGGTCATGAATCCCATACACCTCTACCAAGGAAGTGAGGCAGGGTAGCACTACGAGGCCTTTACAAAGTTCCACTAGCTTCCGAAAACCCGCTACAGTTTATAGGAAGATCCAGTACAGGAATCCCTTGCAGGATCGCCATCGCAGCAAAATCCTCCCGAGGGCACTTCCCGCACTGACCTCTCCCCTACTGCCCTTGCCCCTTTCGGGTAAGGTAGTCTTCCACTAGCTTTCCTAATTAATCAGCCAAGGGCATCCCATACTACCCTTGTGGTAGCACTGTTTTCCCGGGTGGTTCTCCATGTTCCAATTAACATAATGATCTTAACATGAACCATAAATAACAACTGATAACAAAAGTATAATCATGAATAGTGTAATCTTCATACCCAAAACCACATATAGCACTAGCAAGTACTACCCAGAAAGATCAGTGGTAAACAAGGTATAAAGATAGACAAACTAGGGTAACCTATTGGGTCCCATCAAAATTAACCTATGCAGATCATTATGATTAATCAGAACATGAGTAGGTGAAAAGAAGTGATCAAGGGCACAACTTGCCTGGGCCTTGAGAATCCAGGTACTAGGATGATTCTTCAGATCTTCGTGACCTCACTGCTAGTCGTAGCAATACAAACATACATGGTATAGGCAAAATTAACATTACACCAAACATATATGCAAAATACATATTAATAATCTACTCATTAAAATAAAACCATAGGAACTGGAATCACTAAATTTGGAGTTGTAGATTTTAAGTTATGATTTTCCTAAGGTTTAATGTGATTAAAATATGATTAAATGATAAATAAATTTCCTGACAGAGTTCATGTCAAAACAGAGACACTAAATGATGAAGAATATTATTACAAAATTTTAGAAATTGGAATGACCCAATTTGGAGCTAAAATGAATTTTCTATGAATTATTGAAGTTCTAGCAATTATTTTCCTATTAAAAATATATTTAATAATCCTTTTCTCTGGTTTTATAAAATCCTGGACCGGGCGTCAATTTCCAGAAAACACAGGGGGCTCGGGGTAAGTTTACCCAAGACTCAGACTTCACCCGCGGTGGACGGCGGGTTGATTTCACAAAACCCCGAGGACTCTTTAACAAAAAGTCACGGCGAAGGGGTATCTCCAAATCTGGACCGTGAGATCTGAGATGGAGGGTTCGGATTAAATCCGCATATGCGCTGAACCGGTATGTGATCATGGTCGTTGGATCGAGGACCTATGGCCATGATTTTAAATAATCCGAGGTTGCGCTTGAGCCACAGGATCCCGATCCGACCGTTCACGCTTATACCAGCGAAAGGGTACGTTAACTTCTAATCCTAGCCGTTCATCAACCATCCTACGGCGCACGGGTCGTCTTCCCTCCCTCGGTGTGCGAACGGCGGCGCAACGCCCGACCGCGGCGGAGGGATGGCCGGAGTTCAGCCATCCGGCGAACCAGTGCTCCCAAGACCGATTGAACGACTGCTACGCGTAGAGGAGATCAAGGCGAACCTAGAGGAGTACTTCTTACCAGTGATATGGGCGCAGACCGCCACGGCCACGGTGGAGGGCGGATTCACGGCGGAGGTAGATCTCCGGTGAAAAATTCGTGATCACCCAGGGACTTTCTTCGCCCGGGAGGACCCCGGCCAGCTTCAGCCGTCACCCGCGATCACCCCAACACCCAGCGACGGTCGATTTGTGGTCCTAGTACGCTCCGAGCTAGCGGCGGCCGAGGAGCTTTCACGGTTGACTTGTGGTGAGGGCAAATGCTCCGACCGGTGCTTAAATAGGGCAGGCAAGCGACGAGGATCACGGCCGGTTGGTTCGGGGATTGATTCACGGTCTCCGATGGGTGGCCGCCATACCCGGGGATGTTGTTGGCGCGACGGTGGTCGGAGTCCGAATGTGGAAGAAGCCCCTGGCCAGTGGGGCCAGCGCCGCAGTGATAGAGAGGGCGAGCGGGGCACCGAGTGGCTGACCGGGCGGGTCCCGCGCGCCAGCGAGAGAGCGAAGTGTGACGTAAGGGAGGCTGGCGAGTGGAGCCCACCCGTCGGCGAGAGAAGGAATACGCGGGCGCGGGTGAGAGAGTGACGTGCGGGCCCGGTCTGTCGGCGATACAGGGATACGCGAGGGCGGCGAGCTGTGACTGACGCGTGGGTCCGACATGTCAGCGCCAGGGTGAGAGCCGGGCCGCGCGGCGAAGGTGTGATGGGCCGAATTCCAGTTCTGTGGCCCATTTAGGGTTTTTATTCTTTTTCTTTTTCTTTTCTATTTTCTTTTCTCCATTTTCAAATCCAATTTGAATTTCAAGTTTAAATTCAAACTTCTATGGCTCATCATTTCAACTTTATTTTTGTGAAGCTAGGGATATTAATTCTGAATATATTTATTTATATATATATTATTTATATTTTTGTTTTATATCCCTTCTCTTTTATTTTCTATTTTCTATTCCAAATTCAAATTTATACTTCTATTTTAGTTTTCAGATTTTTCAAATGTATCAATTGAAACCCAAAGGTGAATATAAGCCATATTATTCTAATATTACTAATTTATGTTTTATTCTCCTTGTTATTTATTTCATGGGTTGTATAAATGGTTTTCTTTAAAGAAAAATTCTTTTCCCATCTTTTTCTTATTTCCCAATTTCCAAAACATTATGATATTTTGTTCAAATTTCTTCTACCAATTCCCAATCCAAAATTTGGGTGTTACAAATCCTACCCCCCTTAAAAATAATCTCGTCCTCGAGATTTGTAAGGAAAAAGGGTGCATGCTCATATTAATTCAACACATATGCATAAACAAAATCTCGGCATGATGCATATCTTATTAGCAAAACACAGGGTCAAATGGACCTTATTATTATTACTAAAATAGTAAAATACTACTACTAGCTAAACTAATATTTAGGTCTTACAAATAGTAAAATATATATATATATATATGTATCCATATCTATGTTTATCTCTTTATTCTTGTTGCTCGTTGACTTCTTCACCGACTATCTCATCTCCAACTGGCTCTTCTTCTTGAATTTGAATTTCAAGTTCACCGGGTTCAGCTTCTACTTCTGTATGATGGGCATATCCTCGGTTGATGGATAGGGGCTGACTCTTCCCTGCCGAGGCTTGTCCTTGCTTCATCGGTGCCGGTGTAGTGTAGGCAGCTCTGTTGGGACAGTAGTTGGCATAGTGTCCCGGTTGTCCACACTTGAAGCATGCCCTGATGGCGGTTGTGTTGGGAGCAGTGGGTCCTCCTGGAGTGCTTGCCTTTGGAGGAGCAGTTGGTGTCTGTTGAGTTTGTTGTCCAGAACTGCCACTAGCTGATGTATTTGGAGTGGTAGTATAGCGAGGACGGGAACTGCTTCCAGCTTGTCCTTGGTTGATAGCCTTTCTTTTCTCTCCAAATATACTCCTCTTGTTTTCTACAGCAATAGCTTTGTCAAGTAGTCTTTGGAAGGATGGGAAGGTGTGCGATACCAGTTGATATTGCAAGGGTCCAATCAAACCATCCAGAAAGAGCTCCTGCTTTTGCTCATCATCCTCAACATCTCTGGGAGCATATCGCGATAACTGGATGAATTTGTCTCTATATTCACTTACGGACATACTTCCTTGCTTGAGTGATAGAAACTCCTTCCTCTTAAGCTTCATGAGTCCAGCAGGAATATGATAATTCCTGAATTGTGTGGAGAATTCTTCCCAGGTAATTGTATCGGTGGCAGCATGAGCTGCACAGTACGCATCCCACCAATCTGCAGCGGGACCAGCAAGACGACCCGAAGCATAGAGTACTTTCTCCCGGTCCGAGCACTGTGCTATGTTGAGCATCTTCTCTATGGACTTTAACCAGTCATCTGCTTGCAGTGGATCTGCGGAGCTGGAGAAGGTTGGTGGTTTGTGGCTCATGAATTCCCGGTGCTTGTCCCGGGGTGGAACTAGTGGTGGAGGCAATGGCATTTGTTGTTGTTGCTGCTGTTGTTGAAGTTGTTGCTGCAGCTGTTGTTGTTGTACCCTCCTCTCCTGGCGCATTTCTTCCCGCTCTTGGCGCATTTCCCGACGTGCATCCTCTCTTTCCTGGTGCATTTCTCGGCGTTCCTGCTGCATTTGGGTGCGCATATCTGCCATAGTGTCAGCCATTTGCTGCATCATTCTCATTTGGGCTGCAACTAGTGGATCAACTCCGCCTTGTGGAGGATTAGGAGGATTCATTGCTGCTGATTGTGGTTGAGGTTGTTGGTTAGCAGGTATATTAATTCCACCACCCCGCCTGGTATTGACCATCTAAGTTAGAAGCATATGGTAAGATAGCTTTACAAGGGAATCATTTAATAGATAGAATGAATAAACTAATAGTTGGTTATGTACTGAAACTTCTTTGGCAGGGCTGGACCAGATACTCTATGTCAAGACTAGGGTAATTAGTTATACGAGGTGAATGTCCAAAGGTAAGATAGAATATGTTAAGATGAGATTGATACGGAATACTACATATATTTTCCAAGGGGGTAATCTAGTTTGTCTAGTTAAAATGCTATCCTTTATCCCTAGATGTATATGCAGATGTAATTGTGGACATTACTCCACAACCCATCACACTCAATCAAAGATCCAAATCAGACAGATGTCATAAGAACAAACATTCAAATATATAAACACTTATAAAAATAGTTTTGTTTTTGTTCCTAGGATTAGGTCTCCTATTCCTAAAGTCACTTTAGGCACTGGATTTCAAAGTGTGAAATCCAAGTTTGTCTTTAGAAGGAAAATAAAGGTAAGAATAATCAGAGTAAAGCGGAAATAGATGAGAAAAGATTAAGATAAGTTTAGAAAAGAATCAGAGTAGCAGAGGTAAGTAAGGGTTGTCCAGTTCTATCTAGGTTTCGTCCTACAGTCAACATTGCTCTGATACCACTTCTGTAACACCCGGATTTTAGGGGTCCAAAACCCGGGCGTAAACATAAACACCAGGTATGCTGGGACCAAGTCTCATACATATGATGTATAGTGGCACAGGATCGAATGTCACATCTTTATATATAACAGGAGTTCTATACAAAATAAATAATTACATTATAGGGAGACAACGGTCCAGCAACCCAAAGTTGACTGGGAGACGACGACCTAGACCTCTCACGAACTCATCACAGCATCCTCCATGAGCATCATCCTGCAGTACCTGGTCTTGACCTGTGGTGTATGTGAGACAGCAAGAGTGAGCTCACATACGTTCATCGCTCAACAAGTTGTGGGGAATAATGTGCATGAACTCACCAAAGGTGGGAGCTCATAAAGTGTAAGGCTTACCAAAGAAGATGGTTAGAGCTGAGCATTGCTTTTAAAGTTGGTCAAAATTTTATTAGCAATTACTAAGTATAAGTAAATACCAAACCCAATTAAGTAGTAGAACAAAAGTTAACAACTTCACCTGCAATGCAATGCATATGACAAATTGAGTTTAAGTTCCATAATTTAATCATGTGAGGGTCCGAGCTGCTCATGACCGTGAGCACGGCTAGTATACCAGTTTTACACTCTGCAGAGGTTGCACATCTTTACCCACAAGTCGTGTTACCCATCTGCCAAGGGGTCATGAATCCCATACACCTCTACCAAGGAAGTGAGGCAGGGTAGCACTACGAGGCCTTTACAAAGTTCCACTAGCTTCCGAAAACCCGCTACAGTTTATAGGAAGATCCAGTACAGGAATCCCTTGCAGGATCGCCATCGCAGCAAAATCCTCCCGAGGGCACTTCCCGCACTGACCTCTCCCCTACTGCCCTTGCCCCTTTCGGGTAAGGTAGTCTTCCACTAGCTTTCCTAATTAATCAGCCAAGGGCATCCCATACTACCCTTGTGGTAGCACTGTTTTCCCGGGTGGTTCTCCATGTTCCAATTAACATAATGATCTTAACATGAACCATAAATAACAACTGATAACAAAAGTATAATCATGAATAGTGTAATCTTCATACCCAAAACCACATATAGCACTAGCAAGTACTACCCAGAAAGATCAGTGGTAAACAAGGTATAAAGATAGACAAACTAGGGTAACCTATTGGGTCCCATCAAAATTAACCTATGCAGATCATTATGATTAATCAGAACATGAGTAGGTGAAAAGAAGTGATCAAGGGCACAACTTGCCTGGGCCTTGAGAATCCAGGTACTAGGATGATTCTTCAGATCTTCGTGACCTCACTGCTAGTCGTAGCAATACAAACATACATGGTATAGGCAAAATTAACATTACACCAAACATATATGCAAAATACATATTAATAATCTACTCATTAAAATAAAACCATAGGAACTGGAATCACTAAATTTGGAGTTGTAGATTTTAAGTTATGATTTTCCTAAGGTTTAATGTGATTAAAATATGATTAAATGATAAATAAATTTCCTGACAGAGTTCATGTCAAAACAGAGACACTAAATGATGAAGAATATTATTACAAAATTTTAGAAATTGGAATGACCCAATTTGGAGCTAAAATGAATTTTCTATGAATTATTGAAGTTCTAGCAATTATTTTCCTATTAAAAATATATTTAATAATCCTTTTCTCTGGTTTTATAAAATCCTGGACCGGGCGTCAATTTCCAGAAAACACAGGGGGCTCGGGGTAAGTTTACCCAAGACTCAGACTTCACCCGCGGTGGACGGCGGGTTGATTTCACAAAACCCCGAGGACTCTTTAACAAAAAGTCACGGCGAAGGGGTATCTCCAAATCTGGACCGTGAGATCTGAGATGGAGGGTTCGGATTAAATCCGCATATGCGCTGAACCGGTATGTGATCATGGTCGTTGGATCGAGGACCTATGGCCATGATTTTAAATAATCCGAGGTTGCGCTTGAGCCACAGGATCCCGATCCGACCGTTCACGCTTATACCAGCGAAAGGGTACGTTAACTTCTAATCCTAGCCGTTCATCAACCATCCTACGGCGCACGGGTCGTCTTCCCTCCCTCGGTGTGCGAACGGCGGCGCAACGCCCGACCGCGGCGGAGGGATGGCCGGAGTTCAGCCATCCGGCGAACCAGTGCTCCCAAGACCGATTGAACGACTGCTACGCGTAGAGGAGATCAAGGCGAACCTAGAGGAGTACTTCTTACCAGTGATATGGGCGCAGACCGCCACGGCCACGGTGGAGGGCGGATTCACGGCGGAGGTAGATCTCCGGTGAAAAATTCGTGATCACCCAGGGACTTTCTTCGCCCGGGAGGACCCCGGCCAGCTTCAGCCGTCACCCGCGATCACCCCAACACCCAGCGACGGTCGATTTGTGGTCCTAGTACGCTCCGAGCTAGCGGCGGCCGAGGAGCTTTCACGGTTGACTTGTGGTGAGGGCAAATGCTCCGACCGGTGCTTAAATAGGGCAGGCAAGCGACGAGGATCACGGCCGGTTGGTTCGGGGATTGATTCACGGTCTCCGATGGGTGGCCGCCATACCCGGGGATGTTGTTGGCGCGACGGTGGTCGGAGTCCGAATGTGGAAGAAGCCCCTGGCCAGTGGGGCCAGCGCCGCAGTGATAGAGAGGGCGAGCGGGGCACCGAGTGGCTGACCGGGCGGGTCCCGCGCGCCAGCGAGAGAGCGAAGTGTGACGTAAGGGAGGCTGGCGAGTGGAGCCCACCCGTCGGCGAGAGAAGGAATACGCGGGCGCGGGTGAGAGAGTGACGTGCGGGCCCGGTCTGTCGGCGATACAGGGATACGCGAGGGCGGCGAGCTGTGACTGACGCGTGGGTCCGACATGTCAGCGCCAGGGTGAGAGCCGGGCCGCGCGGCGAAGGTGTGATGGGCCGAATTCCAGTTCTGTGGCCCATTTAGGGTTTTTATTCTTTTTCTTTTTCTTTTCTATTTTCTTTTCTCCATTTTCAAATCCAATTTGAATTTCAAGTTTAAATTCAAACTTCTATGGCTCATCATTTCAACTTTATTTTTGTGAAGCTAGGGATATTAATTCTGAATATATTTATTTATATATATATTATTTATATTTTTGTTTTATATCCCTTCTCTTTTATTTTCTATTTTCTATTCCAAATTCAAATTTATACTTCTATTTTAGTTTTCAGATTTTTCAAATGTATCAATTGAAACCCAAAGGTGAATATAAGCCATATTATTCTAATATTACTAATTTATGTTTTATTCTCCTTGTTATTTATTTCATGGGTTGTATAAATGGTTTTCTTTAAAGAAAAATTCTTTTCCCATCTTTTTCTTATTTCCCAATTTCCAAAACATTATGATATTTTGTTCAAATTTCTTCTACCAATTCCCAATCCAAAATTTGGGTGTTACACCATTACAAACGGAACTCTGGTTCCGTCCTCGCGGGTACGGACAACCTCCCCGCCTGGGAAGCCCGTGGAGCAACGAGCTCCGGGCGAATCACCAGCAAACGCGGGACACCTCTAATCACCCCGGCAGATCCTCGCAGCCGCCCTCGCCGCGAATACGAGGAGGGAGACGGAATGTTGCATCCTAGCTGGGCAGCGACAGTTCTCCTTCCCCGGCATGGCTGGAGGATGTCTCCGCCCTGGGGCTAAAAGGCGATTGCCACCACCAGAAGCTGGAAAATGAGGTGGCCCGCCGACCCGCGTAGGAGGTGGGGCCCCGGCTCGCCTCGCTCCCCGCCCCGGCGAGGATGACGAACACCCTCAACACTGAGGGCGGGGCCAAGACCACAGCCCGGTTTGCCCCTCCCCATTCGGGAGCTGGAGGCCACCACCTTGGGTGGCCACCGGCGAAGGGAAGCCGCTGGGCTGTGTGATGAAAATCCTTGAAGCCAAACGATGGCTGAAAGGTACCAACTCCCACAGAGTTGCGTCCCTCCGGCGATGGAGCGGAGAGACGGCGGTTTTCCCCCCATCCGGGGGCTCGGAAGATGGAAGGACACAATGCATAAGGGAGGTAGGAGACATGGTCGCCTCACGAAGAGGGTCGCCCTCCTTTTAAAGGCAGCTCCCCCTGCTTGCGCCCTCAACCGTCACGGGCTGAGTCTTCTCCAACACGCCTCCAAAGTCCTCCCCTGCGACGCGGGGGCTGGGGTCCGCCTGTCATGCAGACCGGCTCCAAGCAGAGAAAGCCGAACCGCCGCGCACGACGCACGCAACCGCCCAACGGTTACAAGTAACCCTCCACTTTTGCCCAGACCAACGGGCAAAAGGGGCGAGCGGCCAGGCAGGCGGCATGCAACCGCGCCAAGTGGACGCGCCTCTCCGACTCCTGACAGGCCAGCGCGACAGCTCAAGCCCACGCGTCGTTCAACTAGCGCGCCGGGCGCTGCATGCGAACCGCTGCGCCTCTCGCTCCACCACCGCACCTCCTCGATTGCGGAACCGATACCGCGACTCGAGGTCGCCCAGCCTGCGATCCAGCGGCGCCGGCCTGGCGCAGCGGTCAAACACGGTCAAAAATGGGCCGGCAGTAATGACGGTGGCAGGCGCGCGAGGGCAGCAGTCACGCCATCGGCCAGGCTCACGTCCCATCCGGAGGCAGCAAGAGAACCCCTTCTTACGGCGTGAAGACGACGCGCCCGTGACCCGTACCTCGAACGGCTCGCGCACGCGCAACGGCAACCTCGCCAACTACTCACCCCGGCGCATTAACTCCGCGGCGAAATAGGTGACGTTTCTGGCAGGGGCAGCTGGCGACGCTTCGCCTCCGCCAAAACGGCCACACCGAAAAAGGTACGCCACGAAGTTCAATTTCGAATCCTTTTTCCCTTTTCCTTCTTTCTCTATCTCTTGCAACAGGGAACGAGAAGGGGGATAACCCCAAGGGGATCCTTCCCCGTGAAGGAACTAGGCTCCGAGCCTCCCTACTGATCAGGGGTTCGAAGGCTGGCCCCCTGAAGGGTTCAACAGCCGCCTCAGATCGCGTGGGCCCGACACCCACTACTGGTCAGGGGTTCGAAGGTCGGCCCCCGAAAGGTTCCACGACCGCCTCAGGCTACTCGGGCTCCGTGCCCCCTACTGATCAGGGGTTCGAAGGCTGGCCCGTCGAAGGGTTCACAGTCGCCTCAGACGCCGAGCGAGGGATGACCAGGGGTACGTTCGATACATAACCAAGGCTCGGGCTGCGCTCCCGAGGTACCCTAGGACATTTCCGAGACCAGCGGGAACGACTCTGTAACGGAATCCCATCGGAGGGAGGCAACGAGCCCTCGGACCCCGTCGCTAGGGGACCGGGTCCGGCAGATCACCCGCAGGTACTTTTGGGCGTGCCTCCGGGCCCCTAGCCGACCCCTAACGAACGGGGCACGGACGTCCACTCGGATTACCCGATCGCAGCTCACCGGAGACACCATGTTCGGTGCCCATCGAGGGTAACATGGCGCACTCCCCCCTCCTCCTTGCGGAAAGGCGACGTAGGGGCGTATATAAAAAGTCGAGTCTGTCCCTGATCGTCCTCTCGCTCCGTGCGAGGGCTCGGGGGCTGCTCTCGCAAACCCGGCTCCGGCCGAACCGTTGACAGCGTCAACATACCAGCCCGAGAACTTGGGCACTGACAGTGCACCTGGGTTACGCCCTGCTCGCATGAGGGAACCGCCAGACCAGCCGAGGCATTGCGCGAGGCATTAAGACCTCGAAGGAGTGAAACCACTCCTCCGAGGCCTCGGGGGCTACACCCGGCGGGTGCGCTCGCGCGCACCCACCGGAACAAAGTACCTCCGAGAAAGGCTGGTCCCCTTGCAAAAAAGTGCGATGCAAGCCTCCAAGCGAGTGTTAACACTCTCTTCGAGGCTCGGGGGCTACTGTCGGGGACCATAATTAGGGGTACCCTCAAGACGCCTAATTCTCAGCTGGTAACCCCCATCAGCATAAAGCTGCAAAGGCCTGATGGGTTTGATTAAGTCAGGGATCAGTCCATACGAGTGACTTGACCTCGCCACGCCCGAGCCTAGCCTCGGGCGAGGGCAGCCGACCCTAAGATGACTCCGTCTCGCCTGAGGTCTCCTCTTTCACGGCAGACGCATCTCCGGCTCGCCCTAGGCCCCGCCTCCGATAAGGAGAAACCCTGACTAAATCACCGCACCAACCGACCGAGTCACCGGGGCGTTTAACGCAAAAGGTAAGACCGACGGGCGACCAGACTCCGCTAGTGGTGCCATAGGAGACTCCGCCCGACCCAGGGCTCGGACTCGGGCCAAGGCCCCGGAAGACGGCGAACTCCGCTCCGCCCGACCCAGGGCTCGGACTCGGGCTAAGGCCCCGGAAGACGGCGAACTCCGCCAGTGGTGCCATAGGAGACTCCGCCCGACCCAGGGCTCGGACTCGGGCCAAGGCCCCGGAAGACGGCGAACTCCGCTCCGCCCGACCCAGGGCTCGGACTCGGGCTAAGGCCCCGGAAGACGGCGAACTCCGCTCCGCCCGACCCAGGGCTCGGACTCGGGCTAAGGCCCCGGAAGACGGCGAACTCCGCTCCGCCCGACCCAGGGCTCGGACTCAGGCTAAGGCCTCGGAAGACGGCGAACTCCGCTCCGCCCGACCCAGGGCTCGGACTCGGGCTAAGGCCCCGGAAGACGGCGACCTCCGTGTAACACCCCTGGTGTTACTATAACTAAAACTTGAGCATGACATCATGAGCATGGGCATTGCATATGTTTGACACACCTAGAGTGCATTCACTAGGCAAAAATTTCAAACAAGTTGTATTGTTTTACTGTTTTACAAATAGGACCTTGGTTTAAGGACTTAACCCTAAATAGTGGTTAAAGGGGTAAAACTTAATCTAAGTTGAGAAAAACCTTAGGGCTTGTGAGAAAAGTCATAAAACAACCTCAAACACTAAGTGGAATCACAATTATACCCCTGGGATATTAGAAACCCTAATCAAAACCCTGGGAAACCCTAAAACCAAACCCTAGGGACCTAAGTGCAAAATTATTCCACTTGTGGGCTAAAGTGCAAAAACCAAGTCAAACAAGTGTTTCAAGTCTATTGGATCACAAAAATGTGGACTTGAAAGCAAAACCCTAAGTTTTGGGCCTAAATGCAAAATGGACCCTATTGAGTTTTACTCTAAGTGTGGATTGCAGTGATATTGGCCCAACTTTGGGGCTTTGTAACTTTCAAAGCATAGGGTTTTTGCCCTAGGTCACCACATCAAAATTGTAGCCTAATCATAGGAGAACAACTTTGCTAAAGGGTGCAAGCATTGTTGTTATGAAGAAATTAGAGAAAAACCCCATCAAAGTTTGGCTGTCAGGCTGTTTGATCTGAAAATCTGATTAGCAGTGAACTGACCCCAACTTTGAGCTCAATTATGAGCATGATCCAGTGCTCAAATGTGTTCAAGTTCTATAGTTGGATTGTAGCTGGTGTGTAGCACTACAACTTTGATGCAGAGCCTTGGATGAGTTGCTAAGGAAGATTTAGAGAAAATGTGACTTGAACTTGCTCTGTCAGTCGCTCTGAATGGGGTGTACACCATGGTACAGTGCTCTACTGAAGATCAGATCGCCAGCGCGACAATTTCCACCGCCGGCGACCTCCCCGCGCCAAAATTCGCGCCGTCGCCGCCGGATTCGTGCACGGTGAGGGAGTGGATAACGTCGGGGAAGAATAGCTCGTACGTGGCACCATTTCCTGTGCCCGGCCGAGGTTACTCACCGGCGGCCGCCGTGACTCAGTGAAACTCCGTCGCGGTGGCGCGCATGCCGTAGTTCTCTCTCCCTGTACCTTTTACCGACGTGGTCGACATGCCATTGTGATGCTCTTCTCGGCCGCGAGGTGACCACTGGGTCGGCGCGGCTATAAATAGCCATGCTCCCCGGCGGGCGCTCGCTGTTCTTCGAAGTAAGCTCAAGCTCAACTAGAAATTCCCACTGATCTCTCCATCTTCTCCCAAATCAATTGCGCACGGTAAAAGCACCACTTCTTACGGCCAAGTAGTCCCAATCTCCAGCCCCAATTTCAAACAGAGCCACCGCGACGCCTTCTTCCCCCAATTTGGTTCGTCGCGCCATCAAACGTAGCCCGTTCGTGGCCACGCCTCTCTGGTAAGGATCTGCCCAAATTGCGTGTTGTTCCTGCAACTCCGTAAGCTTGTGATGCTCACCGACCCGTTGAATCGAACTAGACCACTCCTAATCCGCGGGAACGTATGCTCCTGTGCTCGGTTTCCGCCGTGCACATGGACAAGCCGTTCTCTGAGTGTTCATGCCAAATTGTTAGATGTCCCGAGGTCCCTGGTAGTCGCTAATGCCCCTCCGGTTGCTGGCTTGAACTCTCGTCGCCGGTCATGGCCGGTACGGACCTTGTCCGTGACGAACGGCAAGCACGCCATGGTCAGGGGCTATCGCGGGAAAGAAACAGAAGCTCGAGGACCTTTCTGCAAATCGTCAGTGACTCGGAGCAATAGTAATAGGACCGATTTCTGTTTAGCCAGAAACGCGAGGCCTTTTCTGCAAAACTGCCTGGGCGCGGACGCGCGCGCGGGGGCGCGGGCGCTGTTTCCCCTGGGCCTGGGCTTGTTGGGCCAGAAACGGCCCAGTACTGTTTATCGTTTCCCTTTTTCTTTTCCAGCTGAACTTTGAAAAACTGTAGAAAATTATAGAAAAATGCTAAAATTATGAGACCAATTTTCCTAGGTTTGTTATTTTCCATAGAATTTATTAAAAATAGTTTCATGATTTTTAGATCAAGTAGGGAATTTTAGGATATTTAAAACAGCCTAAATCAATGGTTCTGGATTTTTAGAAATTAAATAATAAGTCCAAAATTCCCCAAACTTTTTATGTAAGCTTTTCACATTATTTAGAAGCCTTGGGTAGAGTTTGGTTTGATTTGGACCTTGTTTGATCACAAAACCCAAAACCACCCCCCCTGCCCTATGAATTCCTTTACTGACTCCGGAAACCCTAGGTTCTCGGAGTACTGTGAAGGAAAGTTGTATTCAAGACATAACTAATAAGTTTATGTTATCTTTGCATCCTCATGAGCATTCCATGACATCCATCCTTATGTATGTATATGGTTATATTAGAGCAAGAAGAAGAAGAAGAAGTTATTGAAGAAGGGATACCACCCACCTCTGATCCTCAGGCAGACAGCTGCTTCTATTTTGATATCTGTGGATCCGAGCCTGAACCATCTGATAACAAAGGCAAGCCCCGGTGCATTTGCCACCTCCCTTGATGTTTTCAAAATCTTTCTCACTTGCTTGATGCATTAGGTGATAGGAGTTGATTGATTAAACAATTCCTGCATTACTTTCCTTGATTTTGATTACCCTCCTTGAAATCCTGTTTTTATAAAAGGTTTTACTTTGCTTAGTATTGCTTTAGAAAAACAAAAGGATTTGTTTTACAAAAGATGTTTGGCAAAGTGGGAGGGATGTATTTGAAAATAAAACTTGATGGTGGATCCATCACGGCCGTGATGGATTCAACATCGGAAAAGATGTACCTCTGTCAGGTACCAAACTTTGGGTTTGAAATGATTAAGCTGAGACCGGGCGGGTGACTTGCACGAGAAGAGAGTCTCGGTGTAGTGTCTCCGTCTGAGTCGATTAAGGACCTTGTCGATGTAGGCCTGCTGACCGAGGACCCTTTAACTGGTCACATGCCTCGTCATGGGTAAGCCTTGCCTCGGGCAGACTAAGGCCGGAATAAGATAACACGAAATGGGAGTGGAGCGGTGGCGAGAGTAGCGTGTACCCTCCGTGGCAAGAGGCTGGACGGTGGTGTATCTGTGCTCTCGGTTTGCGTGAACCTGATCCGGTCTTAAGAACCCCGGTGGCGGGTTGACATATGCAAGGGTTAAGTGCTACATATGTCGTGTGATTGGAGATCCTCAGCTGAGTATAATCGATTCGGATCGCCGTACCTCCGCGGTTATGGAGACTTGGCCACTGACTTACACGTAGCATTCCACTAAAGATGATGGGTTTTTGGTTAAGAAATTGGCTAGTGCAGGACCAGTGATTGAACTAGGGTAGAAAGAACTCTAGTGCAGGTAATTTTACCTAACTTGACAATTAAAATTGGATTTTTAAGGATCCACTTTAGTAAGCATTTCTGCAAAACAGAGTCTTTGAGTATTGAGAAGCCTTACCTTGACTCCCATATAACCAGCATACCCTTGAGAGTCTTTTCCTTAGTCGGGTAAGACTTGCTGAGTAATTCCATACTCAGGGTTTATCCCTTTGTTGTTTTTAGGTGGGGAAGTAGCAGACTTCTGCTGCTTCTGTGCTAAGGTGGTTCCCAAGAATGAAAACCAGGAATGAAGTGCGGGAGGACTCAGTCCTCCATCTTAGATCTTTTGTTTATAGTACTTCGGGAGAAGTTGTGTCTCCCCGGTTTGTATAATTAATACTTTATGCACTCGTTTTTAGACCTGGTCTGTAATAACTTAACTTGGGCTTACTTTTGGAAATAAATGTAAGTTATGTAATTCGCTTCCGCATATCTTTATCTCCGATGATCTGTAATGCCTGCAAGACGGGTGAAACGTTCCTGGTGAGGTAAGGAAAGATACCGAGCTTGTCAAGTAATTTAGGAACATCTACAGGGTGTCTGATGTCTGTTGGACAAGGACAACTGTAGGTGGGCCTGATTACTTGGGAGGTTCCGTCACAGCTGGTATCGGAGCGTAGCCCTTCTTTGCAGATATTCCAGGGCATCTTCAAAAGATTTTCAAAAGTCTTACCTAAAGATTCTTTTCTCTTCTTACCTAAGTAGTCTGAAGAGTTTATATTAAAGACCAGTTAGGAAGAGTGCAACGTATAGAAGGTTGAATCAACCAAGGTTGATTCTGTATTTATTCATGCATCATGCTAAGAATTTTTACTAATAAATTTCCCCCTTTAGAAGATGCCGCCACGCACGAGGCTAACGGCACGAAAATCGACGGGACCGAGGGGAGTACCCCGGCACCAACTGGCCCCTCGCCAAGAAAGTAGTAGCAGTGGGAGTAACGATCCCATCGGAGACTTGGAAGCCGAAGTAAATCGACTTCAAGCAGTACTACGGCACAGGACCAATGCGTGGATTGCCGACGGAGACAGAATTAATGATTTAAGAAGAGACCTCCGTCACCTGCGGGATCAGCTAGCTGACCGGGACCTAGCACTTGACTGGGCAGTCCAGTCACACATGTTGGTGTGTGCTAAGGAAGCAAGGGCTCAGGCCCGAAATAGAGAGTTAAGCAAAGCTGTCGACGACCTGCAGGTGTACTGCAATACACTCCATGAAGAAGTGCATGTGCTCTACTCGCAACTGCACCCTAGTGAGCCTATACCCCCTTCGGAGGCAGAAGCCGGACCTTCCCACGCCGCGGGACGCGCGTCGGGTGGGGAGCTAGATCTGTTTGAGCCCCCTCCTTCTTTAAGGTTGGTGGACGTCTGGACTCCTACCCCCGACAATGAAGCCGCCAAAAGCGATGGGAAGCAGGACTAGGGGTGTAATAAGAGTAGAGTGGGGTATTGTAGGAAGTAGTGTTATATTAGAGTAGTGTAGTGTATTGTAGGGTGTACGGTTGTATAATAGGTTAAGCTTTTGTAATGTGGGTAATGTATCCGGTTGTGTACTGTCGAGTCTGTACCATTACTTTTTATAGTAATGTAAAACGGAAGGTTTCTTTGGCGCATTATGTTTATTCAAATGTTTTTGCCTCAGATGCCGACCCGTACTCGAGGACAGGATGCAGCTGGAACATCCGGGGGTGGGGATGCTACCCCGAATCCACCTCCCGTTCCACCCACGCTTGCTGAGGCAATCGCTGCCTTGGTAAACGCTACAGCCGATAATACCCGCTTCCTGAGGGAGATGGCGGGCCAGCAACAGCTTCAACAACAAGCAGGACGAGGATTCCAGCAGGGTCCTCGTGAGACTACATATTTGGATTTCTCGGAGACTCGTCCGCCTCTTTTTATTAAAGCAGAAGATCCGCTTGAGGCCGACGAATGGATAAGGGTCATTGAACAGAAATTTGGCCTTCTTCGCTGCTCAGAAACCCAGAAACCACTCTTTGCAGCACAACAACTTCGAGGCCCCGCCAGTACTTGGTGGGGGAATTTTGTGGCCATTCAACCGGATAATCATCAAGTTACATGGAACGAGTTCAAAGCAGCATTCCGCGAGCATTATATCCCGGAGGGAGTGTTGCACATGAAGCAGGAAGAGTTTATGAAGTTGAAGCAAGGGGGAGATACTGTTACTCAGTATCTCAACAAGTTCAACCACCTGTCCCAGTACGCAATTGACCAGGTGAACACAGATTTGAAAAAGAAGAATTGTTTTATGAGGGGTCTGAACGACAGGATGCAGCGGAAGATGGCTGCATGTATTGATCTTACTTATGGCAAGGCTGTCAGCACAGCCTTATCTGTGGAGGCCAAATATGCAAATACTGGGAAAAGCAAGGGATTTAGTGGTGATCGGCCTACTCAGGGCCCGGTTAAGAGGCAACGGTTCATTCTCCGGCCCTCTAACCAGAATCGTTCCAGTGCACCACCTTTCCCGTTCAAGCAGCCTATAATTATTCGGCCTAACAAAGCCCCTACTGCCTCAAGTCAGCCGGGTGCCCCAGGCACTCGAGTCCCTGCTCTGCCAGGTTCTTCCACTGGATGCTTTAACTGTGGCAAGTCTGGGCACTTCATTAAAGACTGTCCCTATCCTCGGCAAAATCAGGCCAATAATCAGCAAGGATCGGGAACTTCAGCTCCAGGCAAGGGAACTACTTCGGGCAGAAATACCAAAAAGACGGGGCGAGTCTATTATACACAAGTGGCTACCACACCGGAAGGCGAGCCGGTGATGATGGGTATGTTCCCTGTGGCCAACCACCCTGCACTAATTCTTTTTGATTCCGGTGCTTCACATACCTTTATTAGCAAGACATTTGTGGAGCAACATCATATTCCATGTCATGAATCCAAAGAGGGTTTTAAAATTCATTCACCTGGGGGATATATTTTTACTAAAGAAGTGGCCTATGGAGTGCCAGTAACTATGGCCGAACGGAACTTTCCTGCCAACATGATTGTTCTGAAGGGCCAAGATATAGATGTAATTTTGGGGATGAATTGGTTAACCCAACACAAGGCAGTACTCAACACTGAACTCAGAACCGTCAGGTTGAGTTATAATCAAGAAGAAATTCTCTTATCTCTCCCCAAGACCAATCCAGCCAAAGCTTCTGGTAGAATCTTTGAAGCCATTGTACCGGAGATCAAGAATATTCCGGTAGTTTGTGAGTTTCCAGATGTGTTTCCGGAAGATTTGCCTGGACTACCCCCGGAAAGAGATGTGGAATTTGTAATTGAGCTAAAACCCGGTACGGCTCCCATTTCCCGAAGGTCGTACCGTATGCCCCCTAATGAATTAGCAGAATTGAAGGTCCAATTGCAAGATCTGCTGAATAAAGGATTTATCCGGCCAAGCTCGTCTCCTTGGGGTTGTCCCGCCATCTTTGTGAAGAAGAAGGATCAAACCTTGCGAATGTGTGTGGACTATCGGCCCCTAAATGAGGTCACCATTAAGAATAAGTACCCTCTTCCGAGGATCGACATCTTATTTGATCAACTGACTGGGGCGAGGGTATTTTCCAAAATTGATCTCAGGTCGGGCTATCATCAAATCCGTATTCGGCCCGAGGATATACCGAAGACCGCATTCACTACGCGGTATGGGTTGTTTGAATATCTAGTAATGTCTTTCGGGCTTACCAATGCTCCTGCCCACTTCACCTATTTGATGAACTCGGTGTTCATGCCCGAGTTAGACAAGTTCGTGGTGGTCTTCATTGATGATATATTGATATACTCTAAAAATGAAGAGGAGCACGCTCAGCACCTGCGGATTGTATTGACGCGCCTGAGGGAACATCAGCTTTATGCCAAGTTCAGCAAGTGCGCGTTTTGGCTGGAAGAAATTCAATTTCTGGGGCACGTATTATCAGCCAAGGGAATTGCGGTAGACCCTAGCAAAGTCAAGGATATTCTGGAGTGGAAACCTCCAACGACTGTTCACCAAGTCCGGAGTTTTCTTGGACTAGCAGGATACTATCGCAGATTTATACCTGATTTTTCTAAGCTTGTGAAGCCAATCACGAGTTTATTGAAGAATGATACTAAATTCAATTGGTCTTCTAAATGTAATGAAGCCTTTGAGGAATTGAAGACACTATTGACCACTGCTCCGGTATTGGCTCAACCGGACATCACTAAACCTTTTGATGTCTATTGTGATGCGTCAGGCAGTGGACTCGGCTGTGTGCTAATGCAAGAAGGCCGAGTGATTGCATATGCTTCAAGGCAGTTACGCCGGCATGAGGAGCACTATCCAACTCATGATCTGGAGTTAGCTGCGGTGGTTCATGCCCTAAAAATATGGCGTCACTATCTGCTGGGAAACATCTGTCACATATATACTGATCATAAGAGTTTGAAGTATATATTTACCCAGTCAGAGTTGAATATGAGGCAAAGGCGATGGCTCGAGCTCATTAAGGATTATGAACTGGAAATCCATTATCACCCAGGCAAGGCCAATGTGGTGGCAGATGCATTGAGTCGTAAGACTACCTGCCACTGTCTTATGGTAAAGACCCCCGAAAGCACTTTGTGTCAAGAAATGGAAAAGTTAAACCTGGGGATAATCCATCAAGGGACTTTAAATCAGCTAAAGCTTGAGTCAACCATCCTGCAAAGGATAATTGATGATCAAAAGGATAATCTGGGCATGAAGCACATACGAGAAAAGGTCAGGGCTGGAACAGCCCAATGTTTCAAGGAAGATAATCAAGGTGTGTTATGGTTCAAAAACCGCATAGTAGTGCCGAAGAATGAAGAACTCCGCCAGCAAATTTTAGATGAAGCGCATCTTAGTCGCTATTCCATTCATCCGGGAAGCACTAAGATGTATCATGATCTGAAACAACACTACTGGTGGACGAAGATGAAGATTGAAATTGCACGCTATGTGGCTAAGTGCGACACTTGCAGACGTGTCAAAGCCATACACCTGAAAACTGCTGGTCCATTGCAATCTTTGCCAATCCCAGCATGGAAATGGGAAGATATCAGCATGGACTTCATTGTGGGATTGCCCAGGACCGCAAAAGGGTGTGACTCTATCTGGGTGATTGTTGATCGACTTACAAAGGTTGCTCATTTTCTGCCGGTCAAGACAAATTCTCCAGTTACTGTCTACGCCCAATTGTATATTGCTCGTATTCTTAGTCTGCATGGTGTTCCAAAGACCATAGTGTCGGATCGTGGGCCTCAATTTGTAGCCAAGTTTTGGGAAGCACTTCACCAATCTTTGGGTACTAAGTTACTCCACAGTTCGGCCTACCATCCCCAAACCAGTGGACAGACTGAGAGAGTGAACCAAATACTTGAAGATATGTTACGAGCATGTGTCCTGGATTTCTCAACAAAGTGGAATGAATGCTTACCTTTGGCGGAGTTTTCATACAATAACAGTTATCAGGAAAGTATCAAGATGGCACCTTTTGAAGCTTTGTATGGGCGACGGTGTCGAACTCCGCTAAATTGGTCTGAACCTGGTGAAAGATATTTCTTTAGACCTGATATGGTAAAAGAAACCGAAGAAAAGGTTCAGAAAATAGTTCATAATATGAAGAAGGCACAGGCTCGTCAGAAAAGTTATGCAGACAATCGGCGAATGCCCTTATACTTCTTAAAAGGAGACTACGTCTACTTAAAGGTTTCACCAATAAAAGGCGTATCGCGTTTTGGGATTAAAGGAAAACTTGCACCCAGGTACATTGGTCCATTCCTGGTACTTGAACAATGTGGACCAGTGGCATACCGACTTCAGCTCCCCGAAACATTGTCTGCCGTGCATAATGTGTTCCACGTGTCACAATTGAAGAAGTGTCTTCGGGTTCCCGATCGAACCGTTGAAGTGACTGATGTTGTCCTGGAACCAGATTTGACATACTCGGAACATCCCATTCGAGTTCTGGATCAAAAGGACAGGGTTACCCGGAGAAAGACCCTCAAGTTTTATAAAATACAGTGGAATCAGCATTCGGAAGATGAGGCTACCTGGGAAACCCAAGATTTCTTAGATAAGAATTTCCCAGGCTTTCTAGCCTCTTGTAAATTGTAAAGTTTGTATAGCTGTGTAATAAAGGAATGAACCCCCACACCACCCCTGCCTTGTACCAGAAGTAAGGAAATAAAAACGTGACACATTTCCTTTTCCATTACTTACCCTAGGACTTTAAATCTCGGGACGAGATTCTTTTATGGGGGGAAGGATGTAACACCCCTGGTGTTACTATAACTAAAACTTGAGCATGACATCATGAGCATGGGCATTGCATATGTTTGACACACCTAGAGTGCATTCACTAGGCAAAAATTTCAAACAAGTTGTATTGTTTTACTGTTTTACAAATAGGACCTTGGTTTAAGGACTTAACCCTAAATAGTGGTTAAAGGGGTAAAACTTAATCTAAGTTGAGAAAAACCTTAGGGCTTGTGAGAAAAGTCATAAAACAACCTCAAACACTAAGTGGAATCACAATTATACCCCTGGGATATTAGAAACCCTAATCAAAACCCTGGGAAACCCTAAAACCAAACCCTAGGGACCTAAGTGCAAAATTATTCCACTTGTGGGCTAAAGTGCAAAAACCAAGTCAAACAAGTGTTTCAAGTCTATTGGATCACAAAAATGTGGACTTGAAAGCAAAACCCTAAGTTTTGGGCCTAAATGCAAAATGGACCCTATTGAGTTTTACTCTAAGTGTGGATTGCAGTGATATTGGCCCAACTTTGGGGCTTTGTAACTTTCAAAGCATAGGGTTTTTGCCCTAGGTCACCACATCAAAATTGTAGCCTAATCATAGGAGAACAACTTTGCTAAAGGGTGCAAGCATTGTTGTTATGAAGAAATTAGAGAAAAACCCCATCAAAGTTTGGCTGTCAGGCTGTTTGATCTGAAAATCTGATTAGCAGTGAACTGACCCCAACTTTGAGCTCAATTATGAGCATGATCCAGTGCTCAAATGTGTTCAAGTTCTATAGTTGGATTGTAGCTGGTGTGTAGCACTACAACTTTGATGCAGAGCCTTGGATGAGTTGCTAAGGAAGATTTAGAGAAAATGTGACTTGAACTTGCTCTGTCAGTCGCTCTGAATGGGGTGTACACCATGGTACAGTGCTCTACTGAAGATCAGATCGCCAGCGCGACAATTTCCACCGCCGGCGACCTCCCCGCGCCAAAATTCGCGCCGTCGCCGCCGGATTCGTGCACGGTGAGGGAGTGGATAACGTCGGGGAAGAATAGCTCGTACGTGGCACCATTTCCTGTGCCCGGCCGAGGTTACTCACCGGCGGCCGCCGTGACTCAGTGAAACTCCGTCGCGGTGGCGCGCATGCCGTAGTTCTCTCTCCCTGTACCTTTTACCGACGTGGTCGACATGCCATTGTGATGCTCTTCTCGGCCGCGAGGTGACCACTGGGTCGGCGCGGCTATAAATAGCCATGCTCCCCGGCGGGCGCTCGCTGTTCTTCGAAGTAAGCTCAAGCTCAACTAGAAATTCCCACTGATCTCTCCATCTTCTCCCAAATCAATTGCGCACGGTAAAAGCACCACTTCTTACGGCCAAGTAGTCCCAATCTCCAGCCCCAATTTCAAACAGAGCCACCGCGACGCCTTCTTCCCCCAATTTGGTTCGTCGCGCCATCAAACGTAGCCCGTTCGTGGCCACGCCTCTCTGGTAAGGATCTGCCCAAATTGCGTGTTGTTCCTGCAACTCCGTAAGCTTGTGATGCTCACCGACCCGTTGAATCGAACTAGACCACTCCTAATCCGCGGGAACGTATGCTCCTGTGCTCGGTTTCCGCCGTGCACATGGACAAGCCGTTCTCTGAGTGTTCATGCCAAATTGTTAGATGTCCCGAGGTCCCTGGTAGTCGCTAATGCCCCTCCGGTTGCTGGCTTGAACTCTCGTCGCCGGTCATGGCCGGTACGGACCTTGTCCGTGACGAACGGCAAGCACGCCATGGTCAGGGGCTATCGCGGGAAAGAAACAGAAGCTCGAGGACCTTTCTGCAAATCGTCAGTGACTCGGAGCAATAGTAATAGGACCGATTTCTGTTTAGCCAGAAACGCGAGGCCTTTTCTGCAAAACTGCCTGGGCGCGGACGCGCGCGCAGGGGCGCGGGCGCTGTTTCCCCTGGGCCTGGGCTTGTTGGGCCAGAAACGGCCCAGTACTGTTTATCGTTTCCCTTTTTCTTTTCCAGCTGAACTTTGAAAAACTGTAGAAAATTATAGAAAAATGCTAAAATTATGAGACCAATTTTCCTAGGTTTGTTATTTTCCATAGAATTTATTAAAAATAGTTTCATGATTTTTAGATCAAGTAGGGAATTTTAGGATATTTAAAACAGCCTAAATCAATGGTTCTGGATTTTTAGAAATTAAATAATAAGTCCAAAATTCCCCAAACTTTTTATGTAAGCTTTTCACATTATTTAGAAGCCTTGGGTAGAGTTTGGTTTGATTTGGACCTTGTTTGATCACAAAACCCAAAACCACCCCCCCTGCCCTATGAATTCCTTTACTGACTCCGGAAACCCTAGGTTCTCGGAGTACTGTGAAGGAAAGTTGTATTCAAGACATAACTAATAAGTTTATGTTATCTTTGCATCCTCATGAGCATTCCATGACATCCATCCTTATGTATGTATATGGTTATATTAGAGCAAGAAGAAGAAGAAGAAGTTATTGAAGAAGGGATACCACCCACCTCTGATCCTCAGGCAGACAGCTGCTTCTATTTTGATATCTGTGGATCCGAGCCTGAACCATCTGATAACAAAGGCAAGCCCCGGTGCATTTGCCACCTCCCTTGATGTTTTCAAAATCTTTCTCACTTGCTTGATGCATTAGGTGATAGGAGTTGATTGATTAAACAATTCCTGCATTACTTTCCTTGATTTTGATTACCCTCCTTGAAATCCTGTTTTTATAAAAGGTTTTACTTTGCTTAGTATTGCTTTAGAAAAACAAAAGGATTTGTTTTACAAAAGATGTTTGGCAAAGTGGGAGGGATGTATTTGAAAATAAAACTTGATGGTGGATCCATCACGGTCGTGATGGATTCAACATCGGAAAAGATGTACCTCTGTCAGGTACCAAACTTTGGGTTTGAAATGATTAAGCTGAGACCGGGCGGGTGACTTGCACGAGAAGAGAGTCTCGGTGTAGTGTCTCCGTCTGAGTCGATTAAGGACCTTGTCGATGTAGGCCTGCTGACCGAGGACCCTTTAACTGGTCACATGCCTCGTCATGGGTAAGCCTTGCCTCGGGCAGACTAAGGCCGGAATAAGATAACACGAAATGGGAGTGGAGCGGTGGCGAGAGTAGCGTGTACCCTCCGTGGCAAGAGGCTGGACGGTGGTGTATCTGTGCTCTCGGTTTGCGTGAACCTGATCCGGTCTTAAGAACCCCGGTGGCGGGTTGACATATGCAAGGGTTAAGTGCTACATATGTCGTGTGATTGGAGATCCTCAGCTGAGTATAATCGATTCGGATCGCCGTACCTCCGCGGTTATGGAGACTTGGCCACTGACTTACACGTAGCATTCCACTAAAGATGATGGGTTTTTGGTTAAGAAATTGGCTAGTGCAGGACCAGTGATTGAACTAGGGTAGAAAGAACTCTAGTGCAGGTAATTTTACCTAACTTGACAATTAAAATTGGATTTTTAAGGATCCACTTTAGTAAGCATTTCTGCAAAACAGAGTCTTTGAGTATTGAGAAGCCTTACCTTGACTCCCATATAACCAGCATACCCTTGAGAGTCTTTTCCTTAGTCGGGTAAGACTTGCTGAGTAATTCCATACTCAGGGTTTATCCCTTTGTTGTTTTTAGGTGGGGAAGTAGCAGACTTCTGCTGCTTCTGTGCTAAGGTGGTTCCCAAGAATGAAAGCCAGGAATGAAGTGCGGGAGGACTCAGTCCTCCATCTTAGATCTTTTGTTTATAGTACTTCGGGAGAAGTTGTGTCTCCCCGGTTTGTATAATTAATACTTTATGCACTCGTTTTTAGACCTGGTCTGTAATAACTTAACTTGGGCTTACTTTTGGAAATAAATGTAAGTTATGTAATTCGCTTCCGCATATCTTTATCTCCGATGATCTGTAATGCCTGCAAGACGGGTGAAACGTTCCTGGTGAGGTAAGGAAAGATACCGAGCTTGTCAAGTAATTTAGGAACATCTACAGGGTGTCTGATGTCTGTTGGACAAGGACAACTGTAGGTGGGCCTGATTACTTGGGAGGTTCCGTCACACTCCGCCTCGCCCGACCCAGGGCTCGGACTCCGCTTCGGCCTCTGCCGAATAACCTCCGCCTCGCCCGACCCCGGGCTCGGACTCTGTCTCTGTCTTGCAGGACGGACTCAGCCTCAGCCTCGGAGGAGCCTCCACGACGCCCGACCTAGGACACGAGACCGCCGCGTCAACAGAAAGCGTCATCATCACCCTGCCCTGAGCCGACTTGGGTCGCAGAGAACAAGACCGGCGTCCCATCTGGCCAGCTATGTCAGATAGGCCATGATGGCGCCCCGCTAGATCATGACGACGGCGGCTCCCAGCTCCCTTACGAAAGCAGGAGAACGTCAGCAAGGACCCAGCCACCTCGACAGCTGTCCCCCCGTCCGGCTCCGTTACTCCTCCAACAGCCACGACGCCACACCAACAGGGTGCCACGATCTCTCCGGCTGCCACCTGGGCATGTACATAGGGCGCTAGCTCTCCCTCGCTAGACACGTAGCACCTTGCTACACCCCCATCTTGTACATCTGGACCCTCTCCTTACGACTATAAAAGGAAGGGCCAGGGCCTTCTTAGAGAAGGTTGGCCTCACGGGGACGAAAGGCAGAGGCAGGCGCTCTCTCGGGGCCGCTCTCTCCCTTCACCTTGTGCGGACGCTTGTAACCCCCTACTGCAAGCGCACCCGACCTGGGCGCGGGACGAACACGAAGGCCGCGGGAATTTCTCCGACTCCCTCACGACCTGGCTCCGGCCACCGACTCTCTCTCTCTCTCTCTGTTCCCCCCTTCGCGCTCGCTCCACGCGCTCGACCCATCTGGGCTGGGACACGCGGCACTCTCACTCGTCGGCTCGGGGACCCCCCGGTCTCGGAACGCCGACAAATAGTTAAAGAAAGCCCAGGCCAACCACCCTGCAACGTGGTTCAACCCAGCGCGCCGACTCAACCAGGTTGTTGGGTGCGCCACGGCCCCATACGCGCAAAAAAGGAATACATGCATGAGTCAAACACGTTCCCTTGCATGCGTGTAAATTTAGGAAAGATATGTGTGACGGTTTCTATTTTTAAATGCTTTATTTCCTCTATAAATTTAGGATTGCTGCAACAGCCATGCAGATAGACTCGTAAGGACCATTTTATGATATATACTGATACTAAATATGCTACACTGTATAGATAATTATGCAATTCGGTATATTGCATAAAAATCTGTTACCAGCTGCATGCGCACAAATTTATGATGGAAATAATGTGCAATGAAAGAAAATGAATTGCACGCATAGAAACAAAAAATTGTATTTAATGTTTTATTTCCTTCATAAATTTATGATCTCTCCAACAGCCATGCAGCTAAACACATTAGAACTAGTTTATGATATATACTGATACAAATTATACTACACGGTGTAGATATTTATGCAATTCGGTACACTTCGTAAAAAATCTGGCATGTTGTTTACTGGTGGACGCATCTCCGGGTTGGAGCGTAAAAACCTTAAGTTTTGAGCATAAAATCCCTCAATTATAAGCGTAAATACCGAGCCAATGTGAGAGGTTGATAGCTCTAGTAGGTTGTTATTATGATCCTATTTTTATGCAGATCTGAAAAATATGGCAGCCGCATGCATGCGGTTTCTATTTTTATACAGATCCAAAAATTATGGTAAAATGCATGCATGAGTCAAACACGTTCTCTTGCATGCGCCTAAATTTAGGAAAGATATGTGTGACAGTTTCTATTTTAAATGCTTTATTTCCTCCATAAATTTAGGATCGCTGCAACAACCATTCAGCTAGACTCGTAAAGACCATTTTATGATATATACCGATACTAAATATGCTAAACTGTGTAGATAATTATGCAATTCGGTATACTGCGTAAAAATCTGTTACCAGCTGCATGCACGAATTTATGATGGAAAGAATATGCAATGAAAGGAAATGAATTGCATGCATAGAAACAAAAAGTTGCATTTAATGTTTTATTTCCCTCATAAATATAAGATCACTCCAACAACCATGCAGCTAAATGCATTAGAACTAGTTTATGATATATACTGATATAAATTATACTACACGGTGTAGGTATTTATGCAATTCGTTACACTGCGTAAAAATCTGACATGTTATTCACTGGTGGACGCATCTCCGGGTGGAGCGTAAAAACCTTAAGTTTTGAGCATAAAATCTCTCAATTATAAGCGTAAATACCAAGTCAATGTGAGAGGTTGATAGCTCTAGTAGGTTGTTATTACGATCCTATTTTTATGACAGATCCGAAAAACATGGCAGTCGCATGCATGCGGTTTCTATTTTTATACAGATCCAAAAATTATGGCAAAATCGTGGGAGTTTCCATTGCATGCGCGCAAATTACGAACAACATAAATCAAGGAATTGCCTTTCCAATGTGCATGCAGTAAACTGATATACGAACCCTGTGTTCAAGCATAAAATTGTACAATTTTTAGAATAAATAATACATCTGGTAGGCATAAAACACAATAATCGAAAAAACACGAATCGAAGGAGGTAGTGGCCAGAGGACGTCGTCGATGACACAAGCACAAATGTAGGTCGTCACTCGGGCCACCCAAATTGCGCCGGATCGGAGGATGTCACGCGCGATCATCGATGCGCGCATCTCACGCCTTCCATGACGCCCAAATCGTGCCTCATGCGTCGCCGTCGCTACTCGCACGTCGACAGGCGCCGCTTGCTCGCCGACCTTGGAAGTGCCGCCTCCTCGGGGCCTCGGGGACGCCGCCGCTTGCCCGCACAAGGGCTCCGCTGTCGCTCGCCCTCTGGATCGGGGAGCTGCCGCCACCGACTTGGGAACCGCCGCCACTACTCCGGATTGAGGAACCTCCGCCACCGCGCGTCGAGGCCATGGAGCTGCGGCTATCGGCTGGGGATCCACCGCCGCGCATGCTCTAGGGCAACCGCCGTCGTCGCATGCGGCGTCGCTAATGAATCGGGGTGGAGCGTAAAAAACTGAACCCTAGCACTCTGGGTCCTGTTTTATAGACGTCCGGATCTGGTCCGGCTCGACCAGATTGCACCGTCCGACCTGGGCTTCCTCTCTCTCTCTCTCTCTATATATATATATATATATATATACACACACACAAACACCCTCCTCGTCGTCGCACAACCCCTCGTCTTCCCCCAAATCCAAATTACGTAGGAGCAGGCACCCCGGTGGTTACCAGGCATCGATCGTGATTCTCTTCTGAGCTTCGAGGAATCGACGGTCAAGCTTTGGCGATCAAGTGATCTGGTTCTTCGGGTTCTACAAAGTTGAAGACCCCAAACATCTATTTGGTGAAGGCAAGTGTCCTCTAACCCATTATGTTCTATTTACTTCATAAATCACTATCCCGCATTACTCAATTGAAACCTAAGGATTGACTAGCTTTGTATTTAATTTACCTTGTCCTTGATCACCTTTAGGGTTACTATGGTTAGCTTCATGTTATTGCTTTACTTTAATCAATGAACATGATGTGAATATTTACGATACGATGATGTTATCTTGACTATGATGATGACCTTGTGATACTTTAGGGGGCTCAGGCCATTTTCCTGAGTACCTCTCCGTAAGGACCTGTTTGGGGAGTGACAACTCGGGAAAACAGTGCAACCATGAGGGTGGTATGGGACGCCCTTGGCCAAGTAATTAGAAAAGTCTTATGTTGGGTGCTGGTTTTGGTCATTGGGGAACGGAGGCATCTGTTATGGCTCCTATATTCTCGCTTAGGGATCTAGGTACGGGCATTGTCCCACGGCTTTTCCTGAGGGCAGAGGTATATGTTTTGGGACGTCAGATGGACTTTATGCATTGGTCATTTCCAACATTCACATAGTGAGGACCCTAGGGAAAAGCCACGTAGTGAGACCCTGCTAGTTCACCTTGAAAGTGATCAATGGGGAGTCACGATCCTTGGGCAGAAAGGGAATCACGACTCATGGGTAAAGTGTGCAATCTCTACAGAGTGTTATGAAACTGAAATATCAGCCGTGCTCACTATTAAGAGCGGCCTTGGGATCCTCTTTGATTAGAGATACAGATGATCTGAGATTCAATGGTTCTATTAGTGGTTTTGGTTCGATGATGATAATGATGTTCCTCGATGAGGAAATGATTCACGGGTTGGTTATTGCTAAGACTTGGCTTCCACTAATAATAAATACCTGATCAACTAAAAGCAAATGCTTGAGCTTAACCCCACAAAAAGCTAGTCCACCTCAGCCAAACGGGACATTTGCTGAGTACGTTGATGTGTACTCACCCTTGCTTTCACAAAACACTAGGTTGCCTTTGGTGCAATCTATGCTTAGGTAAAGAAGAAGGCATCAAGGTGGATCTCCAGGAGTCCCAGGACTTCGATGAGTTCAAGTATTTGGCTAGCGACCTCCCTAGTCAGCTGTCTGTGGTGGGTTAATTTACGTTGGTTACGTTTCGATTCTATGTACTTTGATTTATATTATGTAAATGACTCTAATCTTTAATATTAATACTTATTCTTTATTGTTATTCGAAGCATTGTGCTATGATGAGTCATTTATGTAATCGTTGTATATGTGAATTTCTAATCCTGGCACGTACATGGTTCGCATTCGGTTTACCTTCAAAATTGGGTGTGTCACCTTGCCTCTCTGTTTGGTCATAATACAGGATACAGGAACCAGACATCCTCCTCCTGATCAAAGGCAACAGCTAGGACAAGGGCCATCCCGACGATCATACTACTACAGGGGCTCGGGTTCGCCTCCTCTCAACATTACGACAATCCTTGTACTCTTGGGCTCCCTCCTTGCGGCTATAAAAGGAGGAGTCCAGGGTCCCCAAGAGACAGAGGACAACACTTCATCGTTTGCCCTCCACTTTCGATATTGTCCAAACCAGGATAAATCTTGTGTCTTCTCGCATCACCCATCTGGACGGGAAATGTAGCATAAATACACTAGTTGGTTAGTACCCTCGAGTCAAAACATCGACATATGCTATAAATATTAACATTTTCTTATATATACTTGATTAAATTTAAAAATGGCTGACTCCTCAAAAAGTGAGAACTACAAACATTTTGGACGGAAGGAGGACTGTGTAAGGAGTTAATCGTTAACCAACATATTGCTCACTACAAAGTGCAAATACATTAACTTCTATGTTTAGTAGTTATTGAAAGGGAAATGTGCCATTGGGCCATTTCTATATTGTTTTGGTGATTAAATGCTCAACACATTTTGTTTAGACTAATATCATCTCATATGAGAAATGAGCATAGGTACTTAAAAGCAAATTGAGCTTGGAAGAGGGAAAATACAAATCTATATGGGACCAAATGAAAAGGTAAGCTCTGGACACTTAGTTAATTATTTTGGGTACTAATCATATTTGTCTAAGTGCTAGTGACTTTATGAAGTCAAACCAAAAGGAGCAAAAGAGATTAAGATTGAAAAAGGAGAAAGCGGACTGGTCTGTGTAGCACCAGACGGTCCTGTGCATAGTCCGCCGAACAACCAGCTCTCGGGAAAAATCAGTCTTTGCCGGCTATAATTCACCAGACCTTCCACGTGGTGTGCCAGACAGTCCGGTGTGCCAGCTAGCCAATGGCTAGTGGCCATGTCGGGCTTGAGCCAACAGTCAAATGGTGCACCAGACGGTCCGGTGCCACCCACCGGACAGTCCAGTGCCCCCAGAAGCATAAAGTAGCCAATCAGGGGATTCTTTGTCGTTGCACTGTTCACTGTCCGGTGTTGAAAGGGAAATGTGCCCTTTGGGCCATCTCTATAAGTATTTTGGTGATTAGATGTCCAACACATGTTGATTGAGTTCTAATGTGCTAAATGTGGAAGAAGTGTAAATCAAAGGACAAGATATGTTTCTACACTTAGTGAAATATTTTTTGTATGCTAACATGTTTATCTAAGTGCTAGAAATAGTACCAAGAAAAGAAGATTGAAATTGGAGAACAGTTGGCAAAGTTTAGCCAACACCAGCTCGGGCCTGGCACACCGGACTGTCCGGTGCCCTAGGCTGGCTCGGCGTCAACTAGGCGCTCTCAGGAAAAGAGAAGGGCGACGTGGCTATAAATCACCGAACTGTCCGGTGGCGCACCGGACTGTCCGGTGAGCCAACGGTCGTCCGCACAATCAACGCGTGACACGTGGCCCACTCCAACGGTCGGCTAGGTGCACCGAACTGCCGGTGTGCACCGGACAGTGTCCGGTGCGCCAACCAGCCCCGAGGAGCAACGGTCGGATGGGCCCAATATGGAAGGAGATCGCACACCAGACAGCTACAGGACCTGTCCGATGGTGCACCGGGCTGTCCGATGCACCACTCGACAGAAGACAAGAATTGCCTACCAAATTGATCTCCAACGGCTTCTAGCTGCCTTGGGGCTATAAAAGGGACCCCTAGGCGCATGGAGCAGTACACCAAGCTTTCAAGAAACATTCTAGGATTCCCAGACTCCGTCTCCACGCATTTGATTCGCTGTGTTAGTGATTTGAGCTCCGTTTGAGTTGCGAACTCCCTGTGCTGTGTTTCGAGCTCAAGTCTTGGCTTGTATGCGTGGTTGTGCTGCGGATTTGAGTCTTGCATGTGTTGCTCTTGTAACACCGAAGAATATTATTTCAGGAATTAGGAATATTGATCTAAAAAAATTTCTAATAAGAGATTAAATAAAAAGATCCTTATATGGAGTAAATTATCCTTTGTTGAATAGAATTTTTCTCTAAAAGATTTGAGTTAAAGCCTATCTTAACAAAATTATGTATATTAGAAACAATCTTCTCTTAAAATAAATCAAGCAAAAATATTTTATCAATATAAATAATGTGTATGCATTACATTTTTGAGTACTTATCCAGGTAAACAAGTTAAATAAATAACCTACTTTTGCATTTGCATGCTGGAGTTTGTTTGTACGCATAAATTATAACTGAAAACCAAACTTAAATTTGAAATTTGCATTTAAATCTAGAAGTAGAAATCGAGGATAAAAAAAACAAAGGTGAACTCGTCAGCCACTCCTTCTCCTAGCATCACCTATGCATGGCCCATGAGCAAATTTTCCATCGCTTGGCCATCTCCTACACGAGCAAGTGCTCAGCGTGGGGTTTGTTTTTTTATCAATTTATCATTTCTGTATTCACCTCGCCGGGTGCTTGTGTTGTGTCATTGTAAACATCAGCAAGCTAACTCTTGGCACATTGGTTTGCTTGGCCAGTGAAACAATAGCTGCATGCCGACTGATTCGTGAGTCCTGCTAGTCGTTGGATGCTGAGTTTGCGCGCGCGACCGTAACAGACGCCGAGTCCTCCGCGCATCGTCCGCTGCGGCCGCCCGGTTGTTGACCAACCGGTTAGCTGGATATCGTCTGCACCCACCTTTATAAGCGGACCATGCTGCTACGACGCCTGGTGCCTCACCCATCGGCCATGCCGCCGCTCAGGATCAAACAGGGGCCAGTTGATTAGCTGGGGGGACATGGAAGTCGTTCGTGGCAGTGGATGGCGGGGTTAAAATCTCGATCGGCCGACAGATTGTCTCTGGCATTGATATTCCACCAAGAATCACAGACTCCGAGCGCGGCTGGGTGAGTGGAGGAGAGAGAAAATATTACCACCGTCGTTGACCTTAGCTTGCGCTAAGGATTGGAGGCTAGAAGCAAGTCATGGAGGTTTGCTGGCGGTTGTGCGGTCTAACACATGTTCCAATTGAGCTCGTGATCGACCAGGGGATGGCCAATCGATCATCGGGATCCATGGCGTTGCTTCAGTCCGCACTTCTCCGCGGGCGGGAACCATCGCGACGTAATCGAGGGTATGTGTGCGACCCATGAATCCACCTTGATCTCCTCTCTACGTAGCACCATTGGGATTAAGTGTTGGGGCATCGCCGGACCAGTGAGTTCCTCGTCGACGGTTTCACCGCCGCGGGCACTTCTGCGCCATCACCGGCCGTAGTTAGAAGGAGGAAGGAGACGACGCGAAAGCCGTCGGATGTTAAATGGAGGGGTAAGATTAGATCTCATGAGAGGAGCAGTTTCAACCGTAGGTTTTGGAGCGTGCGGCTGTGATGTCACAGCAGCATACCTCTTCGTTGATAGAATCTTGGCCGTCGATTATTAATCATGCGGCCGCGAGCGCTTAGTGGATCATGGTTTGCGCGATTTAATCTGGCGCGTTCGTCTCTGATCGGACGACCAGATCTGCACCGTACCCCTTCGGTTTAACCATTTTGTAAAAGAAACCCCAGGATTTCAGAAAACCAACCCGCAGTCCGCGTTGGCTGTGCGCTGAGTCTTTTGATTCTTGCGCAGAGGCCCCTGCTTTTCCCTGTATTAGTGCGCCCAGTCCAGAGTGTTGGAAAAATCAGAAAAATAAATATAGAAATTGATTTCAAATGCAAAGATAATTACTAGGAATTGGTTTAATTCATGGAAAATTCATATGATGTCCAAATTAACCCATTCCAATTGCTATAATTTTTTAATATTATGGTTTATCATTTAGTACCACTGTTTTGACATGAAAGTTACATTAAAATTAATATCCTATTTGATCTTATACCAAACACATAAAATCTTCAGAAATTCATAACTTCCCCATTTTAATTCCGAATTGACTCGTTCCAGTTGTGTTAGCCTCGTATAAATATTTACTATGCAATAAAAACATTTATTATACCATGTCTCATCATTTTATGATTAGATCTTTATTTAAATTATGATTGGTTAGTCTTGTTAATCTACTTACCATTATAATCTATGAGAATATGATCTATGGTCAATCTATAATTTAGATTAAAGTTAAATTAATTACTACTTTAGGTTATCTTTTCTCTGGGATTATAGAATAAACACAGAACCTAGTTTTAATCATTTAATCACCTCATGACTTGATGACCATAACTCCGATCTTAGTAGTTCTCGAACCTGTGATCTCGTAGCAACGTGTAGATCATTATTATTCAGTTTGTTCTATGTTTGGTGTGATGTTAATTTTGTCTGTACCATATTTGCTTGTATTGCTACGACTAGCAGTGCGGTCAGAAGGATCCGAAGAATCACCCTGGTAACTAGAATCTCAAGTGCCAGGCAAGTTGTGACCTTGATCACTTTCATTTACCCAATAATGTTCTTTATTATCACTTATCAATACATAGGTTTAATTTTGATGGGACCCAATAGGTCACCCTAGTCTGTTTATCCTATTTACCTTGTTTACCCCTAATTCACTTGGGTAGTTATGCTATTGCATTATGTGGTTTCGAGTTAATATTTCATTATATCCATGTTCCTATTATTCTGTTATGTTATTTATGTTCATGATAAGATCATTATGTTAATGGGAACATGGAGCGACCACCCGGGAAAACAGTGCTACCACAAGGGTTTAATGGGACGCCCTTGGCTGATTAACTAGGAAAGCTAGTGGATGACTACCTTACTTGAAAGGGGCAAGGGCAGTAGGGGAGTGGTCAGTGTAGGGAGGTCCTTGGGTTGATTTTGCTGCGATGGCGGTCAGACGAGGGATTCCTGCACTGGAGCTTCCTATAAACTGTAGCGGGTTTTCTGAAGCTAGTGGAACTTTGTAAAGGCCTCGTAGTGTTACCCTGCCTCGCCTCCTCGGTAGAGGTGTATGGGATTCATGACCCCTTGGCAAATGGGTAACATGACTTGTGGGTAAAGATGCGCAACCTCTGCAGAGTGTAAAACTAGTATACTAGCCGTGCTCACGGTCATGAGCAGCTCGGACCCTCACATGATTAATTTATGGAACCTAAATTCAATTTGTCATATGCATTTGCATGAGATTATTTATTAATTTTATTCTATTATTTTTATTATGGTTTGGTAATCACTTATATTTAGTAATTGCTAATAAAACTTGACCAACTTATTAAAAGCATTGCTCAACTTTAACCCCTATTGTTGATCAGCCTTACACATCACATGAACTGCCACCTTTGGTGAGTTCATGCACATTATTCCCCACAACTTGTTGAGCGATGACATGTGTGAGCTCACCCTTGCTGTCTCACACCCCCCACAGGAGAAGAACAGGTGGTTCAAGAGGACCCGCTTAATGAGGAGTTCGATTCGATCTAGGTGCCATCTCCCAGTTGACTTTCTAGCGCCAAGGATAGATTTTAGATCCTGTTATATTTATCTTTTATTTTTGTAAGTCTTCCGCTATGTAATAAGTACTCTGATTATACTATGACATTTATCTCTATACACTCTGTTATTATATATGTTGTCTTCTTTGGCGCATGTGTGAGATGCACCTGGCTTTGTCCCTTAAAACCGAGTGTTACAGCTCTCCCATCCTTACTCTTGTGCTTTCTTTGTGATCTATATTGTAAGGGCGAGAGGCTCCAACTTGTGGAGATTCCTCGCAAACGGGAAGAATACTCTGAAAGGAAAAGACCATGGTATTCAAGTTGATCATTGGATCACTTGAAAGGGGTTGAGTGCAACCCTCGTCCATTGGGACGCCACAATGTGGAAGTAGGCAAGTGTTACTTGGCCGAACCACAGGATAAAAATTGTGTGTCTCTTGTGTTGCTTTTCTGTGATTGTTTTTGTTCACAAGAACTCGCTTCAAAGCTACTTAGTCACACTAACACTTTAATAATCAAGTTTATGGCTATTTAGAGTTTGATTTTACAGGATCACCTATTCACCCCCCTCTAGGTGCTCTCAATTGGTATCAGAGCCGTACTCTTCATTTAAGGGACTAACCGCCCGAAGAGATGGATCCTAAGGGTAAGGAGATGGTGATTAACGACAAGGAAAAGGAATCCCTCTTCAATGAGCCAAGAGACGACAAGCCTACCGACTCAGGCTCGAGTCACAAGAAGAGGGACGGGAAGAAGAAGAGGTGCATCAAGAAGATCATCTACTACGACAGCGATGCCTCATCTTCTTCACCAAGGGACGACGACGACTCCTCGTCAAAGAAAAAGACATTCAATCAAAATTATTCTTTTGATTACTCTTGTATTCCCTACAATTCAAATGCGCATTTACTATCAATTCCCCTTGGAAAACCTCCACACTTTGATGGAGAGGACTATTCATTTTGGAGCCATAAAATGTGTAGTCATTTATTCTCTCTCCATCCTAGTATATGGGAAATTGTAGAAAATGGGATGCATTTTGATAGTACCGATAATCCTGTGTTTATAAATGAGCAAATCCATAAAAATGCCCAAGCCACTACTATTTTGCTAGCATCTCTGTGCATGGATGAATACAACAAGGTTAGCGGCTTGGACAATGCTAAGCAAATCTAGGACACCCTCAAGATATCTCATGAGGGAAACGACGCCACTATGATCACCAAGATGGAGCTAGTGGAAAGCAAGCTGGGGAGGTTCGTGATGATCAGAGGAGAGGAGCCAACAAAGACGTACAACAGGCTCAAGACCCTGGTCAACAAAATCCGAAGCTACGGGAGCACAAGATGGACGGATCATGACATCGTTCGACTCATGCTGAGGTCATTTACTGTTATTGACCCTCATCTTGTCAACCTTATTCGTGAAAACCCAGGTACACCAAGATGACGCCTGAGGAGATTCTTGGAAAATTCGTGAGCGGGCGCATGATGGTGAAGGAGGCGCGATATGTGGACGACGCGCTAAATGGTCCACTGCCCATCTACGAGCCGCAGCCAGTTGCTCTCAAAGCAACTAGCAGCAAGGAGGGGCTACCAAGCAAGGTAGCACAAGTGGAGGATGCCAGACTCAATGAGGACGAAATGGCGCTTATCATCAAGCGCTTCAAGACCGCGCTAAAAGGACGCAAGGAGTACCCCAACGAGAATAAAACAAGGGGAAAGTGCTCCTGCTTCAAATGTGGTAAGACTGGTCATTTCATAGCACAATGCCCCGATAATGATAATGACCAGGGACAAGAAAAGCATGGGAAGAAGGAAAAAAAGAAGAACTACATGAAGGCGAAGGGCGAGGCGCACCTTGGAAAGGAATGGGATTCTGACTGCTCTTCATCCGACTCCGACGATGAAGGGTTGGCTGCCTCGACCTTCGACAAATCTTCGCTCTTCCCCAACGAACGCCATACTTGCCTTATGGCTAAGGAGAAGAAGGTACGTATTCGAGATACCCCCAAGTACTCTTCTTCTAGTGATGAGGAATCTTCCGATGATGAAGTAGATTACTCTGATTTATTTAAGGGGTTAGATAGAGCTAAAGTAGAGAAAATTAATAAATTAATTGATGCTCTTAATGAGAAGGATAGTGAAAGCCGCCTAGAGGGGGGTGAATAGGCGGAATCTGAAAATTATAAACATAATCACAACTACAAGTCGGGGTTAGCGTTAGAAATATAAACTAGTCCGAAAGAGAGGGCAAAAACAAATCACAAGTAAATGAAGAGTGAGACGTGGTGATTTGTTTTACCGAGGTTCGGTTCTTGCAAACCTACTCCCCGTTGAGGTGGTCACAAAGACCGGGTCTCTTTCAACCCTTTCCCTCTCTCAAACGGCCACTTAGACCGAGTGAGCTTCCTTCCTTGATTTCTCGGGTCACTTAGACCCCGCAAGGACCACCACACAATTGGTGTCTCTAGCTTCGCTTACAAGGTTTTGAGAGTAAGAATGAGAGAAAGAAGAAAGCCAACCAAGCAACAAGAGCAACAAGAGCAACAAAAGAACACAAGTCGATCTCCTCACAAGTCCTAAAAACTAGAGTTGAATTGGGGACTTTGATTAGATCGGAGGCTTTGATTTGTGTCTTGGAGTGTTGTGTATTGCTCTTGTATTGAATTAGATGTAGTGAATGCTTGGATGCCTTGAATGTGGGGTGGTTGGGGTATTTATAGCCCTAACCACCAAAATGGCCGTTGGGGATGGCTTCTGTCGACGGGCGCACCGGACAGTCCGGTGTGCCACCGGACACTGTCCGGTGCGCCAGCCACGTCACCCAACCGTTAGGGTTCGACCGTTGGAGCTCCTGACAACTGGGCCACCGGACAGTCTGGTGGTGCACCGAACATGTCCTGTAGACTGTCCAGTGCACCTTCTGGTGCCTGCTCTGACTTCTGCGCGCGCAGGCGCGCACTGTAGCGCATTTAATGTTCTCTGCAGACGATCGTTGGCGCGAGGTAGCCGTTGCTCCGCTGGCACACCGGACAGTCCGGTGTTACACCGGACAGTCCAGTGAATTATAGCGGAGTGGCTTCCCAAATTCCCGAAGCTGGCAAGTTCAGAGTCGTTCCTCCCTGGTGCACCGGACACTCTCTGGTGGCACACCGGACAGTCCGGTGCGCCAGACCAGGGCTGCCTTCGGTATACTTTGCTCCTTAGTTTTGAACCCTTTCTTTTGACTTGTATTGGTTTGTTGTGAACCTTTGACACCTGTAGATCTCATAATCTAGAGCAAACTAGTTAGTCCAATAATTTGTGTTGGGCAATTCAACCACCAAAATTCATATTGGAAAAGGTTTGACCATATTTCCCTTTTAATCTCCCCCTTTTTTGTGATTGATGCCAACACAACACAAACCAAAGCAAATATAAAAATGCAGAATTGAACTAGTTTGCACAATGTAAGTGCAAAGGTTGCTTGGAATTGAAGCCAATATACTTATTTCAATAGATGTGCATGGATGGTTTTCTTCTTATTTAAAATTTTGGACCTCATTTGCACCACGAGTTTTGTTTTTGCAGATCCTTTGTAAAACTCTTTTCAAAAACCTTTTGCAAATAGTCAAAGATAGACGAATAAGATTGAAAGAAGCATTTTCAAGATTTGAAATTTTCTCCCCCTATTTCAAATGCTTTTCCTTTGACTTAAACAAAACTCCCCCTAAATAAAATTCTCCTCTTAGAGTTCAAGAGGGTTTTGCAACTTTTAAAGATACTACTTTCTCCCCCTTTTGAACACAATAAGATGTCAATTTGAAAAACTTTATTTTTAAAATTCAATGGTGGTGCGGTCCTTTTGCTTTGGGCTCATACTTTCTCCCCCTTTGGCATGAATCGCCAAAAATGGATACTTATGAATGAAATATAAGCCCTTTTTACTTTCTCCCCAATGGCAAACAAATAGATATGAGTGAAGATTATACCAAAGTGGAGAATGACGCGGAATATCGGCAAATACAATTTGAGTTGAGTGGAAGCGCCTTCTTTGCCGAATACTCCATTTCCCTTTCAATTTTATGACTAAGCATAATAATACACTTGAAAACACATTAGTCATAGACATAAAAGAGATATGATCAAAGGTATATAAATGAGCGATGTGTGCAAAGAATCAATCAAAATTCCTAGAATCAAGAATATTTAGCTCATTCCTAAGTTTGGTAAAGGTTTTCTCATATAAAGGCTTGGTAAAGATATCGGCCAATTGATCTTTGGTGTTTATATAGGCTATCTCGATATCCCCCTTTTGTTGGTGATCTCTCAAAAAGTGATACTGAATGACTATGTGCTTAGTGCGGCTGTGTTCAATGGGATTATCCGCCATGCGGATTGCACTCTCATTATCACATAGGAGAGGGACTTTGCTAAATTTGTAGCCATAGTCCCTAACGGTTTGCCTCATCCAAAGCAATTGCGCGCAACAATGGCCTATGGCAATGTACTCGGCTTCGGCGGTAGAAAGAGCTACTGAGTTTTGTTTCTTTGAAGCCCAAGACACCAGGGATCTCCCTAGAAACTGACAAGTCCCTGATGTGCTCTTCCTATCAATCTTACACCCTGCCCAATCAGCATCGGAATATCCTAATAAATCAAAAGAGGATCCCTTGGGGTACCAAAGGCCAAACTTAGGGGTTTGAACTAAATATCTCAAGATTTGCTTCACGGCCCTAAGGTGAACTTCCTTAGGATCGGCTTGGAACCTTTCACACATGCATACGAAAAGCATAATGTCCGGTCGAGATGCACATAGATAGAGTAAAGATCCTATCATCGACCGATATACCTTTTGATCTACGGATTTACCTCCCGTGTCGAGGTTGAGATGCCCATTGGTTCCCATGGGTGTCTTGATGGGCTTTGTGGGGGATAGATATCCCCCGGGTCCACTAAAAGAGTAAAGGACCTCACGAAAGGCCCAAGGACCCAATAAATCGTAAGGTCATTCTTTCGTGGGCCTGGGGAGAAACAACCAGAGAAGCAGAACGACATGAGGCCGGATTGGTACAAGCCCGGACGGCCCACAGCATCGAGCGAATGACCGCAACAGAGATCCGACTTTCCCGCGCTGGAGCCTCCATGCAACGAAGCCACGCGAGGATAAGTCGGCGAGGGTTACGTGGGGATAATCTCAAGAGGTTCACTATCTTTTAGCTACTTGTTCCTATCTTATCCACGTGTACTGCCCCACGGTCGAGTATATAAGGCCTAGGGGGCACCCCATCAGAACGATCGACCCTTTACTTAGCCACCCACATCAACTCTCTGTATTCTCAATCCAGTGAGCTCTCTTGTAACCACATTCACCAAGCATACTCACCAGGACGTAGGGTGTTACGCATCTCTAAGCGGCCCGAACCTGTAAACCTCGTCCATTGTCCCTCGTGCGATCTGCACGAACCATTTTGCTACAGTTGTCAACACTGTCCTACTCCTAAAACACCTTGAGGGGCAACCCCGGGTGTGCGGTCGGACCCAAAACACCGACAGCTGGCGCGCCAGGTAGGGGGTGTGTCGACAATCCAAGCTAGCTCAATGGCCGTCACCTTCTACAGCAAGATCACCCTACGTCCCGGATCCGTGTTCTGCTTCGGAACAATCTCATTTGTAGCGGATGAAGAAGGAATTCTGCACCGTATCGCGGATCCGCCGGAAAAGAAGTCGCCCCCAACGAACTCCGAAAATACCGGAGAAGCACAACCTCCAGCTCTCCGGATGAGGATCGTCTCCGAAAAGCCGGGGGCCGAGGGCTCACTGACCCGGAGAACTCCACTGCCTACCTCTCCGGCAAAAGAGTGGACACAGATCGCAAGGAAGAAGGTAACCGGGGAGAAACGAGTTGCTCTTTCCGTTCCTCATGCCTCAAAGGGGAACGGGAAGAAGGTCACCACAACAGCAGCACCATTCTACCCCGACGTCCTCTTCATCGGGAGAGCGGAGTCGCCTATCGTCTCTGACGACGAGCCGACTGCACCCGGGGAAGAACCGCCTCAACGAGAGTCCCGACGACGGAGGAACCGGCGCAGGAACGTTCGACGACATCATGCGGCCGGAGAGCGGAATCCGGAACAGCCTGTCTCGCGAGATGAGGTCTCGGAGGTAGGAGAAACCCCAGAAGAACGCGTCTTCAGAGAACGAAGGAACTCCCGACGACGTGATCGCCGACTAGCTCAGGAACAGGCTGAGCAAGATGCAAGGCAGCGTCGGGAGAATCCATTCTTCGGGCGCAACCTGAACCCCGACTTCGCCCGAGCTATGAACACGCCGAGCGAAGTCGGAGGGGTACTGGCTCGGATAGCTGAGGGACTTCCTCGGACTCCTGACGCCGATGGCTACCGACAACTGTTCACCCAGGCGGCCAACCATCTTCTACCGCTTGCTCACCCGCCGAACGATCTATGACACGCCATCAACAGTCACCGAGACGCGCGAAGCTCCATCAATGCTTCACGCGAGCGGCGGCATGAGAATGAGATTCGCCGTCGGGAGGAGTATGACAGGGATCATGGCATCCCGACTCAGAGCCAAGCCACCAGAACTGAGTCGGCAACGGCCTCAACCAGCGGAACCACCCGGGGACGGTCGAGGAACCACAATCACAACTCCCCTCCCCGGGACAGACATCGTCCCCGACGACAGGAGGACACGTGCGGAGTGTCCGCTCTTACTCCGCGCCTTAGGGCCATCCAATGGCCTCCCAACTTCAAGGTATCCAATGTTGACAAATATGAACCTAAGCAGGATCCATGGGGTTGGCTTGCCGTCTACACCACCGCTGCTCGAGCTGCCGGGGCGTCCGAAGACGTGATGACCGCGTACTTACCCATTGTCCTTGGGCAAGACGCGCTGCAATGGCTGCGACATCTACCCCGACACTGCATTGACGTCTGGGGCGACTTCAGTCGACGCTTCACCGCCAACTTCCAGTCCCTCTCCGACAAGCCGGCGCAACCGTGGGATCTCAAATCCATCAAGCGCCGGGGGGACGAGACTCTCCGGTCGTACCTCAAAAGGTTTCAGACCATGAGAAATCGTATCCCCGAGGTCACGGAGGCGGCTGTGATCGAGGACTTCCACAGAGGATCCAATGACTCGGCTTTCGTCCGAGCCATACTACAGAGGGCACCGACTACCTCCGAGGAGCTGTTCCGGGAAGCCGACCTCTACATCACCGCCGACGAGCGAGCCCAGGACCTCATCGGAGGAGCAAAGCCCGCGCCGGTAGCACCACGACGCGACACGAACCAGCAACCCGACAAACGATGGGAGAAGAGGCCTCGCGAAGAAGTGCACGCTGCCGGACCACCTGCCTCTCGCGCCCGAGGAGGACCTCGCGGAGGCGAACGCACGTTGGACGACATCCTCGACGCCCAGTGCCTGTACCACAAGGACATGCGCCACACTCTTCGTAACTGCCGAGACTTCAAGCATTCCGTCGGACACGGCCGACCCTTCCAACCTCTACCTCCTCCTCCGCCGAGGGGAGGACCAGATGAACCACGACAACCCCATCGGCAGGAGGAGGGAGGAGGAGGAGCTTTCCCACGCGTTGACAGGGAGGTCAACGTCATCTTCGGCGGACACGGATCGCAGGAGAACAGAAGACAGCAAAAGCTCAACGATCGCCAGATACTGGTGGCGACCACCGGCCCTCCCGCCCCATACCGATGGTCGGAGCACCCGATCACCTTCACTCGGGCAGATCAATGGCTCAACTTCGACCATCCGGGCAAATACCCGCTTCTTATCGATCCGGTGATCCGAGAGAGCCGGGTGAAGAAGGTGTTAGTGGACGGGGGGAGCAGCATCAACGTCACCTTCCCCCGGACACTCCAAGGCTTGGGAGTTCACCTCAAAGAGCTCCACGAGTCGGACACTCCTTTCTTCGGCATCGTGCCGACAGAAGGGGAATACCCGCTGGGCCACATTTACATGCCAGTCACCTTCGGAACTCCGGAGAACTACAGAACCGAGTTCCTGAGGTTTGAAGTGGCGAACTTCGACTGCGGGTACAACGCCATCATCGGGAGGCCTGGATTGGCCAAGTTCATGGCCATTCCGCATTACACATACATGATACTGAAGATGCCAGGACCGCAAGGGATCATAACCGTGCGCGCCGACTTCCAAGGCGCCGCAGAGTGTTTCCGAGTGGCTATTCAAGAAGCCCTCACCGCCAAGCCATTGACGGCTCCCTCCACACTGGCGAACTCTAAGCCTGAGGAGGACCTCGCAGTACCGGCAAGCGAAGCTCAGACCGCGACCTCTATGCGGCCGACTGAAGAAACCAAGAGAATCAACCTGGGGTTCGCTGATGAGCGCAAGACGACTATCATCAGCTCCAGCTTGGATGACAAATAGGAAAGCGCGCTCGTCCGGTTTCTGCAAGATAACCGAGATGTATTCGCATGGCAACCTGCGGATATGCCGGGAGTCCCAAGAGAACTGGCCGAGCACAAACTGAAGGTTTATCCCCAGGCAAGGCCGATTCGGCAAAAATTACGTCGTTTCACGCCTGACAAGAGAGAGGCCATTCGCACTGAGTTATCTCGCTTGGTTGCAGCTGGATTCATTAGAGAAGTGTTACATCCCGAGTGGTTAGCCAACCCTGTTCTTGTACTCAAAAAGAATAAAGTGGATTGGCGCATGTGTGTTGATTATACTGATCTCAACAAACACTGTCCGAAGGATCCTTTCGGGCTCCCGAGGATAGATCAGGTGGTGGACTCCACCGCTGGATGTTCTATGCTGTCTTTCCTGGATTGCTATTCTGGATACCATCAGATTAGTCTGGCAAAGGAAGATGAAGAAAAAACGGCATTCATTACTCCATTTGGTGCTTTCTGTTATACCTCCATGCCGTTTGGCCTCAAAAACGCTGGAGCAACTTACCAGAGAGCCATTCAAACATGCTTAGCCGATCACTGGGGCAAGCGTGTGGAAGCCTACGTGGATGATGTGGTAATCAAAACACAGGATTCAAAAAACTTCATCGAAGACTTGCAACTGGTTTTCAGCAGTCTGAGGCGGTATAGATGGAAGCTCAATCCCGAGAAATGTGTTTTCGGGGTGCCAGCCGGAAAGTTGCTCGGGTTTATCGTCAGCCACCGGGGAATTGAGGCTAATCTAGATAAGATTGAAGCTATCATGAAGATGGAAGCACCTCAATCGCAGAAGAAGGTTCAGCGACTTACCGGATGTATGGCAGCTCTAAGCAGATTTATATCCAGGCTAGGAGAAAAAGGTTTGCCATTTTACAAGTTACTCAAGAAGGTGGATAAGTTTCAATGGACTTCAGAAGCACAAGAAGCTCTAGATGCTCTGAAAAAATTCTTGACAACACCACCAGTACTGAAACCACCCCGGCGAGCTACGTCAACTCAACCAGCTGAAGATTTGTTATTATATATCTCTTACACGACTCACATGGTAAGCACCACGTTGGCAGTCGAGCGAATAGAAGAAGGACATGCCTATCCAGTACAACATCCTGTCTACTTCATTAGTGAAGTCCTAGGCCCCTCAAAGAAAAAGTACCCTCAAGTTCAGAAGCTATTATACGCAGTACTTCTAACCGCCCGCAAGCTGCGTCACTACTTTGACGACCATAAAGTCATAGTAGTTACGAGTTTTCCAATAGGGGATATTCTTCACAACAAGGAAGCCATCGGTCGAATAGCCAAGTGGGCTTGTGAGCTGGGATCTCATGACATCGAGTTCCGACCTCGCACGGCCATTAAAACTCAAGCACTGGTTGATTTCGTATCAGAGTGGACTGAACAACAAGTACCAGACAACTCGGAGACTGCAGAAGTATGGCGAATGTATTTTGATGGCTCACTGAAGCTACAGGGAGCAGGAGCAGGGATTCTCTTCACTGCGCCTGGAGGCGAACACCTCAAGTACGCCCTCCAGTTGCTATTCCCAGCCTCCAACAATGCAGCCGAGTACGAAGCTTTGATCCATGGATTGAACATTGCCATATCGTTGGGCGTCAAAAGATTAATGGTATCAGAGACTCTCTGGTAGTCATCAGCCAGATAAACAAGGAGTGGGATTGCTCAAGCGATTCAATGGGAAAGTACTGCACTGCCGTCCGAAAGCTGGAAGATAAATTCGAGGGTCTGGAATTTCATCATGTAGAAAGAGATCGGAACACAGCAGCCGATGTACTGTCCAAGCTAGGATCTAGTCGAACTCAGGTCCCACCCGGAGTTTTCGTACAAGAAATTCTGCAGCCAAGTATCTCAATGGATCAAACAGAAGAGTGCAACATCATAGATCAACCCGAGTCAGACCCTGATGACTGGAGAAGGCCGATCATTAAGTATATAAAGAATGAAGAAGAACCAGACGACAAAAATTCGGCAGAACGCATTGCAAGACAGTCGGCTCACTATACACTTATTGGGGAGACATTATACAGAAGGGGTGCATCAGGCGTCTTCATGAAGTGCATTCTCCCGTCCACTGGGAAGCAACTTCTGGAGGAGGTCCATGCTGGACAATGTGGAATACATGCAGCCTCCAGAACACTAGTCGGGAAGGTCTTCAGGTCAGGATTCTATTGGCCAACAGCAAAGAACGATGCAGCCGAGTTAGTTCAGAGGTGCGAAGCCTGCCAATACTTGTCAAGGCAACAACACATGCCAGCACAGCAACTGCAGACCATACCAGTAACTTGGCCTTTCGCATGCTGGGGACTGGATATGATTGGACCTTTCAAGAAAGCTCAAGGGGGATACACTCATGTATTGGTAGCAATTGACAAGTTCACTAAATGGATAGAATTCAAGCCCATTGCCTCTTTAACCTCTGCTAAGGCCGTGGAATTCATACAAGACATAATATTCAGATTCGGGATACCAAACAGCATCATAACTGATTTAGGATCCAACTTCACAAGTTCAGAATTCTTTGACTTCTGTGAGCAAAAGAGCGTTCAGATCAAGTATGCATCTGTAGCCCATCCAAGAGCCAACGGGCAAGTTGAGCGAGCCAACAGAATGATATTGGATGCACTCAGGAAAAAGGTCTTCGATAAGAATGAAAAATTCGCAGGAAAGTGGATAAGGGAATTACCCTATGTCGTTTGGAGCCTAAGAACCCAACCTAGCCGAGCTTTGCATGGAAACACTCCTTTCTTCATGGTCTATGGGTCGGAGGCAGTGCTACCTGCTGATCTCAAGTTTGGGGCGCCAAGGCTGATCTTTGAAAGCATAGCAGAAGCTGAGATCACCAGGCTGGAGGACATAGATGTACTTGAGGAAGAACGGCTAAACGCAGTAATCCAATCAGCAAGGTACCAGCAGACTCTAAGGCGCTATCACGACAAGGCTGTGCGACAACGATCCTTCTCAGTAGGAGATCTCGTCCTCCGCCGAATTCTAACGGGGGAGGGACGACACAAGCTATCACCCTTATGGGAAGGACCCTTCGTGGTAGCAGAAGTCACTCGGCCCGGATCGTATCGCCTCACTCAGATGGATGGCACAGAAGTTGGGAACTCCTGGAACATAGAACACCTCAGAAAGTTTTATCCCTAGCTGTATCTCAAAACTGCTGGGATGATGATGTACTCTGTAAAGTGGAAATATGTCATTAATAAAAAAGAGGTTTCAAGGATACTCAATTCATTTACGATTGACTTGCATTCTTACTTAACTCAGGGTGACCACTATGCCCTGCTAACGGAGCAATCTACTTAAGTCGGCAATGACTTAAGGCGGTGCAACATGCTCACGCTTACTTAACTCAGGGTGACCACTATGCCCTGCTAACGGAGCAATCGACTTAAGTCGGCAATGACTTAAGGCGGTGCAACATGCTCCCGCCTACTTAACTCAGGGTGACCACTATGCCCTGTTAACGGAGCAATCGACTTAAGTCGGCAATGACTTAAGGCAGTGCAACATGCTCCCGCCTACTTAACTCAGGGTGACCACTATGCCCTGCTAACGGAGCAATCGACTTAAGTCGGCAATGACTTAAGGCGGTGCAACATGCTCCCGCTTACTTAACTCAGGGTGACCACTATGCCCTGCTAACGGAGCAATCGACTTAAGTCGGCAATGACTTAAGGCGGTGCAACATGCTCCCGCTTACTTAACTCAGGGTGACCACTATGCCCTGCTAACGGAGCAATCGACTTAAGTCGGCAATGACTTAAGGCGGTGCAACATGCTCCCGCTTACTTAACTCAGGGTGACCACTATGCCCTGCTAACGGAGCAATCGACTTAAGTCGGCAATGACTTAAGGCGGTGCAACATGCTCACGCTTACTTAACTCAGGGTGACCACTATGCCCTACAAACGGAGCGATCGACTTAAGTTGGCAACAACTTAGGACCGGTGCAACATGCTCGCGCCTATATAATTCAGGGGATGACTTCTATATCCCGCAAACAAATTTCATAATCATCATGCGTCATTACTGCCAACTCACTAACTAATAAATTCTGATACAATGAGAGAGTAATTATGTCATTCGAATGATAAACTGATGTCCTCTAACAAATACTCGATCATGCTAACCGCGCGCTTGGAGCACGCAAAATGTTTTTCTATTTTACAATATCTTTCTCAGGAGCGACCGACGAAGAAGGGCGACTCGAGGAATCAGGGGTAGCATTCACGTCAGCCCTTATGTCTTCAGGAACAACCACGCCGGGTCTCCTCATCAAGATTCGTCCCGCCCGAATAGCCTTGTCCAGGGCTTTGTCGCGCTGGGCCTTGAGAGTAACAGAAGTTTCCTCAGCGACTTTAGCAGCCAGTCGAGCAGTCTCTAACTCCTGGGCAACGGATTTTTTGGAAGCTCGGAGTTCTTTGATAGTAGCATCCTTTGCTGATATCAACTGCTTGAGCCGGGTTACCTCATCCATGGATTCCTGCAGCTTACAACGTTGGAGGTCTAATTCTTCCATGGTGAAGCGATGACTTCTCTCCAAGATAGTCAGCGAATTGCTAGAATCACGATACAACCTGTCAAGATTGTCACGAGAAGCAGCAAGGATACGCTTTTCTTCCTGCGAGCAAAAGTCAGTTCCTTCAAAAACCAAGCAAGTAATAGGAGCACAGCAAGGCAAGGCACAGTTTTGTATATTACCTTTTCAGAATCAAGCTGAGCATGAAGGGAAGAATTCAGGGCATTGGCGTCATTTAAAACAGCAGAAACTTGACCTAGTTCAATTTGGCCCTGAGAGTACTTCTCCTCAAAGTCAGTGCACCGCTGAGCCAATTCAGCCAGATCTCGGGAGTGTTTTTCCTCAAGAATTGAAATCTGCCGAGTCACTCCTAGCGAGAGATAATCAAACAAAATGGGGTCAGAAGGTAAGGCAGTCCACAGCGAAGGCAGAGAGAAGCAAAGAAGCACTAACCAGCATTGGTCGCCTCCAATTCAGAGACGCGACGTTGAAGTGACACTGGGTTCCAACATGCAAGAGATGAAGCTACCTCCGGGGTGGAAGCACCCTGAAGCCTCAGCTGGCTGGCCATCCCATCCACCAAAGCCTGATAAGGAAAACAGACGAGTGTGACGACAGCAGTTCAGGCAATATAAAAGTCAAATTAAAATACATCACAGTACCTGGAGGTTGAGAAGAACGAAGGGATCCCCAAATCAGGAGAAATCAGTTGATAAGCAGATGTAAAGCCACCACCCGGAGCAGTTTGCAACGAATCAGCGGAGATTAACTCAGTACCTTCAACAGAGCCCAACACTCGGTCAGCAGGGGCGCTGCCCTCTAAAGCGATTCCCTGATCCAAATTCTGGGTTACCACCATACAGCCAGAGTGTGGAGGAGATCCCGCGTGAACGTCCATGGAGGTACAGGAAGGAGACCCTGCTCGGGCATCCTCGGGGGCTGGGTCATAGTTGGCACTGCCCATTTGAGCCGGATCATCCCCGCAGTACCCTTGGGGGCTGGGCAGTGGCTTAATCTCTCCACCCGAGCTAAGTCATCCCCGGCGACACCCTCGGGGGCTGGGCATATGACAGCACTACTCTTGAGGTCCAAGTTCTCTGCAATAACCACTTCTAAGGTTGATGGGCCCTCATCTACCTCCATAGGACCAGGATGATTTAAGTCAGTCTCCCGGCCCTCAAGATCGCGCTCTAAGGTCGACGAGGCACGGGATGACCCCAGCCCAGTATCGGGCACGTCAGCACAAGCTTCCATTGCACCATCATCCACTGGCTCCGATAACAAGTCCTCTGGGACCATATCCTCAAGAGTTTGATCAAAGTTGGCCAGAGACAGTTCTTGTAGACCAATGAGGGCAAACAAAGCAGGAGAGGGAACTCCACTACTTTCACCACTGGCGATGAACTGTTGGCTGTTCTTTCGAATCAAAGGAACCTCATTCTCCTCCCCCTCGTCATCCACAACGACAACACAAGTAGCACACCCATTGGGATCAGCAACAGGTGGAGCACCCACATTAGGATCGGTAGCAGTTTGGGTACACCCATTGGGTTCAGTGCCAGTAAGTCCAGTCGCAGGCGTTTCTTCAGCAGCAGGAACTGAGGTACCAGCGTCCTCAACAAAACTGGATACTCGCCGGATGCGTCTTCTTTTCTTCTTTTGCTCATCAGCAGAAGGCTCAGGCTGATTGGTTCGGCTAGGGCGCCTCGGGCGAGTACTGACAGGTTTCTGAACATCCGAAGTTGTATCAACCTCTGGGAGGGGCACTACTGCTAATGTACCAGCAGGAGCAGCGTCGGAAGAATCCTCAGTTAGCAGATCAAGCATGGCATTTATATCTGCATCACTAGGGTTCATGGGTACCTCAAAATGGACTTGCTGTTCGTCATCAGGAATCTCCCCAAGCGAAGCAACCAAAGCACTGACTTCTTCAGCAGAGGGTCGCCCTCTAAGGCCCAAATTGCCATCAGTCACAGGTGGATTTGACACGAAAAGAGTGAAGGCTTTGGCAGGAGGCAAGTTCCAGGCCGAGTACGCCACCGGAGCACCAACATTGGACACCTTGCCCTTGAGAATCATTTCCAGTCGGCTCACCAAGTCTACAGAAGGGATTCTCCTGCTGGTAACACGAGTTGAGTCGGCTAGCCCTCGATACAGATAAGCTGGGTAGACCCTATCTTTCAGTGGCTGAATGTTTTTGAAAACGAAGTCAGCGACCACAGCTTCAGCAGTTAGACCTCTCTCTTTTAGCAGTCCAACTTCAGCTAGCAACACACCCGCTTCAGCTACCTCCTCATCTGTGGGAGACTCGGTCCAGCTTGGGGTGCGAACGTCTGGCTGTCTTCCCGACCGGGAGGGGAGAGAATTTCCATAATTATCAACTATGAACCACTCTAGACGCCATCCCTTAATACTGTCTTTAAGGGGAATCTCAAGATACTCAGTCTTCCGTCCGCGGTGCATCTCCAAACTGGCACCTCTGACCAACTGATGTTGTCCCCCGGCCATCCCAGGGCGACAATGATACAGGTATTTCCATAAGCCGAAATGCGGCAGCACGCCAAGAAAGGCTTCGCATAAGTGAACGAAGATGGAGATTTGCAGAATTGAGTTAGGGTTCAAATGGGTCAGGTTAATGTGGTAGAAATCAAGGAGACCGCGGAAAAAGGGAGAGATGGGAAGGCCAAGGCCGCGGAGAAGAAAAGGGGCGTAAACTACAGACTCGTGGGTATCCTCTGTCGGGACAGTAGTCCCGTGGCAAATCCGCCAAGAACAGAGTTCCCGCGGAGGAAGAACCCCGATGGACACGAGGTGGAGGAGTTCAGCTTCGGAAATGATGGACATGTGGTTACCTGCAAAAGGCAACTGGCTGTTGGGATCGATTGGAGGAATCACCACAGCGGACGAGCTCGCGGTCTTCCTCTTGGGCGCCATCTCGATTCTACCAGCGAGCAGAGTGGAGGCGAGCGGCAGAGAGGATTCGGAAGCGGGAATGCAAGAACTAGGGCACGGAAAGCAAAGGCGGCTAAAAGTGCAGCTCTTATGGGATATTCTCGAGCCAGATACTGTTTCAAAAAGTGCCCAGTCATCACTCGGCGGTTATTTCCAAAACCAGCGTGCTACGTGGTCACCCGGCAGTTATCCCCAGAACACCAATGCGCCACCTCATCACTCGGCCACCATCCTCAAAGTGGCTCGGGCGGCCTGCCGTCACTCGGCGTTGCCTCTAAAACGCTGTTTTCGTATTCAGTCGCTCGGCATTACTTCTAAAATGCCAAAGCCGACCTCCAGTCACTCGACGTTGCTTCTAAAACGTTGATATCATGTTCAGTTACTCGGCGTTACTTCTAAAACGCTGATTACGTACTCAGTCGCTCGGCATTATTTCTAAAATGCCGACGTCGACCTGCTGTCACTCGGCGTTGCTTCTAAAACGCTGTTTTCATGTTCAGTTGCTTGGCATTACTTCTAAAATGCCGAAGCCGACCTCCAGTCACTCGACGTTGCTTCTAAAACGTTGATATCATGTTCAGTTACTTGGCGTTGCTTCTAAAAACGCAAGACACAATCTTAGTTACTCGGCAGTTACTTCTACAAGCGCCGACACCACCTACAAAGTTACTCGGCAACCATTTCAGAAAACATCAGTTCAATGCTCGAGTATTTCGCTTACTCTTTCAAAGGAATTACACTCACAAGTAAACGGGGAAGTCATCAAAAGAGAAGCCAAACGTCATTCTTTCATTCAAAGGGAAGTTAATAAACTTACAAATCAACTCTTCGCGAGTTGATACTCCCCTACTATTACTACATTACATTACTACTACTACACTACGCTATACTACTCTACATTACCACTACATTATTCTAACTATACTATACTATACTAATATTTAAGAAGACCAGTGGCGTCTAGCCACTGGCCCTGCCCCTGCTGCCGCCGCCGCCCTTGGTGCTGCCCTTGCTGCTGCCGCCCTTGGTGCTGCCCCTGCTACTGCCGCCATCACCGTCCCTGCCGCCGTCGCCGCTGCCCCTGCCGCTGCCGCTGCCGTCACCGTCGCCACCACCGTCGTCGTCGCCGTCGTCGTCGTCCTCGTCCTCGCCGCCGCCGTCAGAGTCCTCCTCATCCGAGGAGTACTCCGACCCATCCGAGCCCTCGAGCCCGGAGCGCTCGACGGCCCAGATGTATGACCAGACTTCCGCGGCTATCCCCTGGGAGTCGTCCGAGTCATCGGACGACGCCGGGGGAGAGACGGGAGCCGGAGTTCCCTCGGACTCAGAGGAGAACTCCTCCTCCGAGTATTCCGAGTCACCGAAATCCTCCGATGGAGGAGTCGGTTCGCGCTTGCGCTTGTTGCTCTTGCCCATGGCGGAAGCAGACGGGAGAGAAGAGAAGGAAGCAGTAAAGAACAGCGAAGAGATGTGAAAAAACCAGAGGGGCAACAGCGTTATTTATAGAAGGGAAAGGCAACCGCTCACCTCCAACCGCGGTCACTGAACAGTCGCAAAGCATTCAATAAGCACTTCCACCCGTCTGGAGACACGTCAGGCGGCTGACGCCGTTTCATGCAACACTACACCCATTGGGACTCCAGTCAACAGCACAAAGGATATGATTACACCCGCCGTCCCATCACATTACTACTCAGAAGCAGCCAGCTAAAACACTCAGCGTACCAAGCCGTCCCTTGCCCACACCCATTGGGGGGGGGGACGCCCAGGAATTATCAGTATATTTTTCAAAATGGTCACATCTGTGCAGGGCACGCAGTGAATGCCTCAAGACAAAAATGAGATATCAACGAGAGTTAGAGGGAAGCCAAATATAGCCAGTAGAGTGCAAAATATGGTCGACAGACACGACTTGAAGACTAGACAGAGAACGTCCATCAAATGTCCAATCAGTCACAGAGCAAATAAATTACACTACCTAGCAATATACGGATGGATTGCGAACTCGGCTGCAAAAGACAAAATACATGCTGACCTCTGAAGCATAATATTGATGACATAGCGCGGATGACATCATGCCAACTTTTTTACAAGCAGAAAGGATAATCTTCAGCAAAAGGACATAAAAAGAAGACCTTCGAGTGAATTATCCTCAAAAATCCACTTGAAGGTCGGGGGCTACACCCATTGGGTGCACCTCCGGTGCACCCCATGGATTATCATTCCAAGCCGAGATAGTGCCGATTTCTAAAGCATGGGACCAGATTAAAAAAAGCCAACCCTCAACCAAAATGAAGGAACACAAATGGAAATAATCCCTACTGAAGACCTTCGAGTAGATTATTTTCTAAGATCTACTCGAAGCTCGGGGGCTACACCCATTGGGTGCACCAGAGGTGCACCCAATGAAGTCCAGAATCCTACAAATTGGAATGCCGACCTCTAAGGCACAGACATGAAACTAGGCTTTGGTCAACGAGTGATCGGAGCAGGAGAAGACAACAGGAAGCCATCTTTCTTCAAATTACCTGCAAGCTGGACCTGGGATCTTCGGGTTGATTACCTCTAAATTAACCCAAAGATCGGGGGCTTGTGGGGGATAGATATCCCCCGGGTCCACTAAAAGAGTAAAGGACCTCACGAAAGGCCCAAGGACCCAATAAATCGTAAGGTCATTCTTTCGTGGGCCTGGGGAGAAACAACCAGAGAAGCAGAATGACATGAGGCCGGATTGGTACAAGCCCGAACGACCCACAGCATCGAGCGAATGACCGCAACAGAGATCCGACTTTCCCGCGCTGGAGCCTCCATGCAACGAAGCCACGCGAGGATAAGTCGGCGAGGGTTACGTGGGGATAATATCAAGAGGTTCACTATCTTTTAGCTACTTGTTCCTATCTTATACACGTGTACTGCCCCACGGTCGAGTATATAAGGCCTAGGGGGCACCCCATCAGAACGATCGACCCTTTACTTAGCCACCCACATCAACTCTCTGTATTCTCAATCCAGTGAGCTCTCTTGTAACCACATTCACCAAGCATACTCACCAGGACGTAGGGTGTTACGCATCTCTAAGCGGCCCGAACCTGTAAACCTCGTCCATTGTCCCTCGTGCGATCTGCACGAACCATTTTGCTACAGTTGTCAACACCGTCCTACTCCTAAAACACCTTGAGGGGCAACCCCGGGTGTGCGGTCGGACCCAAAACACCGACAGGCTTGGCATCCTTCATTCCAAACTTGGTGAGTATATCTTGAATGTACTTCGTTTGGCTGATGAAGGTGCCCTCTTGGAGTTGCTTCACTTGAAATCCTAGAAAATACTTCAACTCCCCCATCATTGACATCTCGAATTTTTGAATCATGATCCTACTAAACTCTTCACAAATAGATTTGTTAGTAGACCCAAATATGATATCATCAACATAAATTTGGCATACAAACAAATCATTTTCAATGGTTTTAGTGAATAGAGTAGGATCGGCTTTACCGACTTTGAAGCCATTAGTGATAAAAAAATCTCTTAGGCATTCATACCATGCTCTTGGGGCTTGCTTGAGCCCATAAAGCGCCTTAGAGAGTTTGTAGACATGGTTAGGATACTCACTATCTTCAAAGCCAGGAGGTTGCTCAACATAGACCTCTTCCTTGATTGGTCCATTGAGGAAGACACTCTTCACGTCCATTTGATAGAGCTTAAAGCCATGGTAAGTAGCATAGGCAAGTAATATACGAATTGACTCAAGCCTAGCTACGGGTGCATAGGTTTCACCAAAATCCAAACCTTCGACTTGTGAATACCCTTTGGCCACAAGTCGTGCCTTGTTCCTTGTCACCACACCATGCTCATCTTGTTTGTTGCGGAAGACCCACTTGGTTCCTACAACATTTTGGTTAGGACATGGAACTAAATGCCATACCTTATTCCTCGTGAAGTTGCTGAGCTCCTCTTGCATCACCAACACCCAATTCGAATCTTGAAGTGCTTCCTCTACCCTGTGTGGCTCAATAGAGGAAACAAAAGAGTAATGTTCACAAAAATGAGCAACACGAGACCGAGTGGTTACCCCCTTATGAATGTCTCCTAGGATGGTGTTCATGGGGTGATCTTGTTGGATTGCTTGGTGGACTCTTGGGTGTGGCGGCCTTGGATCTTGTTCATCCTCCTTGTCTTAATCATTTGTATCTCCCCCTTGATCATTGTCGTCCTCTTGAGGTGGCTCATCTTCTTGATCTTCTCCTTCATCATGTTGAGCCTCATCCTCATCTTGAGTTGGTGGAGATGCTTGCATGGAGGAAGATGGTTGATCTTGTGCTTGTGGAGGCTCTTCGGATTCCTTAGGACACACATCCCCAATGGACATGTTCCTTAGCGCGATGCACGGAGCCTCTTCATCATCTAGCTCATCAAGATCAACTTGCTCTACTTGAGAGCCGTTAGTCTCATCAAACACAATGTCACAAGAAACTTCAACTAGTCCAGTGGACTTGTTAAAGACTCTATATGCCCTTGTGTTTGAATCATAACCAAGTAAAAAGCCTTCTATAGCCTTAGGAGCAAATTTAGATTTTCTATCTCTTTTAACAAGAATAAAGCATTTGCTACCAAAGACTCTAAAATATGAAACATTGGGCTTTTTATCGGTGAGGAGTTCATAAGATGTCTTCTTGAGGATTCAGTGTAAATACAATCGGTTGATGGCGTAGCAAGCGGTGTTGACCGCCTCGGCCCAAAACCGATCCGAAGTCTTGTACTCATCAAGCATGGTCCTTGCCATGTCCAATAGAGTTCTATTCTTCCTCTCCACTACACCATTTTTGTTGTGGCGTGTAGGGAGAAGAGAACTCATGCTTGATGCCCTCCTCCTCAAGAAAGCTTTCAATTTGTGAGTTCTTGAACTCCGTCCTGTTGTCGCTTCTTATTTTCTTGATCCTCAAGCCAAACTCGTTTTGAGCCCGTCTCAAGAATCCTTTCAAAGTCTCTTGGGTTTGAGATTTTTCCTGCAAAAAGAATACCCAAGTGAAGCGAGAGTAATCATCCACAATAACTAGACAGTACTTACTCCCGTCGATGCTTATGTAAGCTATCGGGCCGAATAAATCCATGTGGAGTAGCTCCAATGGCCTGTCAGTCGTCATGATGTTCTTATGTGGATGATGAACACCAACTTGCTTCCCTGCTTGGCATGCGCTACAAATTCTGTCTTTCTCAAAATGAACATTTGTTAGTCCCAAAATGTGCTCTCCCTTTAGAAGCTTGTGAAGATTCTTCATTCCAACATGGGCTAGTCGGCGGTGCCAGAGCCAACCCATGTTAGTCTTAGCAATTAAGCAAGTATCGAGTTCAGCTCTATTGAAATCAACTAAGTATAGCTGACCCTCTAATACTCCCTTAAAAGCTACTGAATCATCACTTCTTCTAAAGACAGTAACACCTGTATCCGTAAAAAGATAGTTGATTGAGAAACAGAAAGCAAGTTGTAATCTAAAGAATCTACAAGAAAACATTGGAAATAGAATGGTCAGGTGATATAGCAATTTTACCCAATCCTCTGACCAAACCTTGATTTCCATCCCTGAATGTGATAGCTCATTGGGGATCTTGGTTTTTCTCGTAGGAGGAGAACATTCTTTTCTCCCCAGTCATGTGGTTTGTGCACCCGCTGTCGATGATCCAACTTGAGCCCCCGGATGCATAAACCTACAACACAAATTTAGTTCTTGATTTTAGGTACCCAAACAGTTTTGGGTCCTTTGACATTAGATACAAGAACTTTGGGTACCCAAACACAAGTCTTTGACCCCTTGTGTTTGCCCCCAACATATTTGGCAACTACCTTGCCTGTTTTGTTAGTAAGCACATAAGAAGCATCAAAAGTCTTGAATGAAATGTTATGGTCATTTGATGCAATAAGAGTTTTCTTCTTAGGCAATTTAGCATGAGTGGATTGCCTTGAACTAGATGCCTCACTCTTATACATAAAAGCATGATGAGGTCTAGAGTGAGACTTCCTAGAATGAATTCTCCTAATTTTGTGTTCGGGATAACCGACAGGGTATAAAATGTAACCCTCGTTATCCTGAACCATAGGAGCTTTGCCCTTAACAAAGTTAGATAATCTTTTAGGAGGGGCATTAAGCTTGACATTGTCTCCCTGTTGGAAGCCAATGCCATCCTTGATGCTAGGGCGTCTCCCACTATAAAGCATACTACGAGCAAATTTAAATTTCTCATTTTCTAGTTCATGCTTGGCAATTTTAGCATCTAATTTTGCTATATGATCATTTTGTTGTTTAATCATAGCAAGGTGATCATGGATAGCATCTACATTAACATCTCTACATCTAGTGCAAATAGAAACATGCTCAACGGTAGATGTAGAGGGTTTGCAATCATTTAATTCAACAATCTTAGCATGTAAAATGTCATTCTCATCTCTAAGATTGGAAATAGAAATATTGCAAACATCTAAGTCTCTAGCCTTAGCAATTAATTTTTCATTCTCATTCCTAAGGCAAGCAAGAGAGGCATTCAATTTATCAATCTTAGCAATTAAATTGGCATTATCATTTCTAAGATTGGTAATTGAATCATCGCAAATGTTTGACTTCTAAACCTTAGCAATTAAATTGGCATTCTCAATTCTAAGGTTGGAAATAGTGTCATGGCAACTACTTAGCTCACTAGTTAATTTTTCATTTTTCTCTACCTCCTGAGCATAAGCATTTTTAGTCTTAACATGCTTTTTGTTTTATTTGATTAGGAAGTCCTCTTGGCTATCCAAGAGTTCATCCTTCTCATGAATGGCACTAATCAATTCATTTAATTTCTCCTTTTGTTGCATGTTAAGATTGGCAAAAAGAGTAAGCAAGTTATCCTCCTCATCACTAGAATTATCCTCATCACTAGAGGTTGCATATTTAGTTGAGGATCTTGATTTTACCTTCTTCTTCTTGCCGTCCTTTGCCATGAGGCATTTGTGGCCGATGTTGGAGAAGAGAAGTCCCTTGTTAACGGCGATGTTGGCGGCGTCCTCGTCGTCGGAGGAGTCGGTGGAGCTCTCGTCGGAGTCTCACTCCTGGCAAACATGCGCATCGCCGCCCTTCTTCTTGTAATATCTCTTCTTCTCCTTCTTCTTCCCCCTCTTGTCGTTATCCCTGTCACTATCACTAGACAAAGGGCATTTAGCGATAAAATGACCGGGCTTACCACATTTGTAGCATACTTTCTTAGAGCGGGGCTTGTATTCTTTCCCCCTCCTTTGCTTGAGGATTTGGCGGAAGCTCTTGATGATGAGCGCCATCTCCTCATTGTCGAGCTTGGAGGTGTCAATGGGGACCCTACTCGGTGTAGAGTCTTCTTTCTTCTCCTCTGTTGCCTTGAATGCAACGGGTTGTGCTTCGGGTACGGAGGAGGAGGCGCCTTGCTCGATGATCTTCTTGGAGCCTTTGATCATCAATTCAAAGCTCACAAATTTTCCTATTACTTCCTCGGGAGACATTAGTTTATATCTTGGATCACCATGAATTAATTGAACTTGAGTAGGGTTAAGAAATACGAGTGATCTAAGAATAACCTTGACCATCTCATGGTCATCCCACTTGGTGCTCCCGAGGTTGCGCACTTGATTTACCAAGGTTTTTAGCTGGTTGTACATGGCTTGGGGATCTTCTCCTTGTTTGAGCATGAAGCAACCAAGCTCCCCCTCGATCGTCTCCCTCTTGGTGATCTTGGTCACCTCGTCTCCTTCGTGCGCCATTTTGAGCACGTCCCAAATCTCCTTGGCGCTCGTCAATCCTTGCACCTTGTTATACTCCTCTCGACTTAGAGAGGCGAGGAGTATTGTGGTGGCTTGTGAGTTGAAGTGCCGGATTTGAGCAACTTCGTCTGAATCATAGTCCTCATCCCCTATGGATGGTACCTGTACACCAAACTCAACAACGTCCCAAATACTAGTGTGGAGTGAGGTTAGGTGATGCCTCATTTTATCACTCCACATGTTATAATCTTCACCGTCAAAAACTAGTGATTTGCCTAATGGAACAGAATGTAATGGAGTACGTTTAGAAATGCGAGGGTAGTGTAGGGGGATCTTACTAAACTTCTTGCGCTCATGGCGCTTAGAAGTTACGGATGGCGCGTCGGAGCCGGAGGTGGATGGCGACGAAGAATCGGTCTCGTAGTAGACCACCTTCTTCATCTTCTTTTTCTTCTCGCCACTCCGATGTAACTTGTGAGGAGGTGATTCCTCCTTCTTCTTGTTGGGGACTCTCCCGATGGAGCCTTCCCGTGGCTTGTGGCGGGCTTCCCGCCGGTCACCATCTCCTTCTTGGCGTGTTCTCCCGACATCACTTCGAGCGGTTAGGCTCTAATGAAGCACCGGGCTTTGATACCAATTGAAAGTCGCCTAGAGGGGGGGTGAATAGGTAGAATCTGAAAATTATAAACTTAAGCACAACTACAAGCCGGGGTTAGCGTTAGAAATATAAACTAGTCCGAAAGAGAGGGCAAAAACAAATCACAAGCAAATGAAGAGTGAGACGTGGTGATTTGTTTTACCGAGGTTCGGTTCTTGCAAACCTACTCCCCGTTGAGGTGGTCACAAAGACCGGGTCTCTTTCAACCCTTTCCCTCTCTCAAACGCTCACTTAGACCGAGTGAGCTTCCTTCCTTGATTTCCCGGGTCACTTAGACCCCGCAAGGACCACCACACAATTGGTGTCTCTTGCTTCGCTTACAAGGTTTTGAGAGTAAGAATGAGAGAAAGAACAAAGCCAACCAAGCAACAAGAGCAACAAAAGAACACAAGTCGATCTCCTCACAAGTCCTAAAAACTAGAGTTGAATTGGGGACTTTGATTAGATTAGAGGCTTTGATTTGTGTCTTGGAGTGTTGTGTATTGCTCTTGTATTGAATGAAATGTAGTGAATGCTTGGATGCCTTGAATGTGGGGTGGTTGGGGTATTTATAGCCCCAACCACCAAAATGGCCGTTGGGGATGGCTTCTGTCGACGGGCGCACCGGACAGTCCGGTGCGCCAGCTATGTCACCCAACCATTAGGGTTTGACCGTTGGAGCTCCTGACAACTGGGCCACTGGACAGTTTGGTGGTGCACTGGACAGGTTCTGTAGACTGTCCGGTGCGCCTTCTGGCGTCTGCTTTGACTTCTGCGTGCGCAGGCGCACACTGTAGCGCATTTAATGTTCTCTGCAGACGACCGTTGGCGCGAGGTAGCCGTTGCTCTGCTGGCACACCGGACAGTCCGGTGTTACACCGGACAATCCGGTGAATTATAGCGGAGCGGCTTCCCAAATTCCCGAAGCTGGCAAGTTCAGAGTCGTTCCTGCCTGCTGCACCGGACACTCTCCGGTGACACACCGGACAGTCCGGTGCGCCAGACTAGGGCTACCTTCGGTATACTTTGCTCCTTAGTTTTGAACCCTTTCTTTTGACTTGTATTGGTTTGTTGTGAACCTTTGGCACCTGTAGAACTCATAATCTAGAGCAAACTAGTTAGTCCAATAATTTGTGTTGGGCAATTCAACCACCAAAATTCATATTGGAAAAGGTTTGACTCTATTTCCCTTTCAGATAGACTTCTAGAAAAGCAAGAGGACATTTTGTATGAAGAACATGATAAAGTTGTTAGTGTTCAAAAATCCCTTGCTTTAGAAATTAAGAGAAATGAAATGTTGTCTTCTGAGTTGTCTGCTTGTCATGAAACTATCTCTAGTTTAAAGAATTTAAATGATGAATTAAATAATTAGGTAGAGAAAGTTAATGAAACTAGCTCATGTGTAGAACATGTCACTATTTGCAATAGATGTAAGGATTTTGATGTTGATGCATGTGATGAACATCGTACTTCTACTGCTTAATTAAACAATGAGGTAGCAAGTCTTAATGCTCAACTTAAGACTTGCAAAGTTGATTTTGATAAATTAAAATTTGCTAGGGATGCCTACACTGTTGGTAGACACCCCTCAATTAAGGATGGACGGTTTTCGAAAGGGAACCAAGAACTTAACAAGCCAAAGGACTTCCGATCCCAAAGGGAAAGGGAATGCCCCTATGGCTAGTAGTTCCCAAAAGAATCATGCCTAAATTTATGATAGGAAACTTTCTAGGAATGCTTATAGATGCTATGATCATGCTGTTTTACCTAGGTATCATACTTCTCATGCCATGGTTGCTTCTAGCTCCACTCATGATTATGGTAGAAATAGGCCTAGGCGTAATCATGTTGTGTCTCATGCGCCTAGGAGAGTTCGTAATGGTCCTACTATTGTTTATCATGCTTGCAATACTTCTTTTGTACTTTCATGTAAGAATGCAAACGTAGTTGCTAGGAAGTTGGGATCCAAATGCAAGGGAGACAAAACTTGCATATGGGTTCCAAAAACTATTGTGACTAACCTTGCAGGACCCAACAAGAGTTGGGTACCTAAAACCCAAGCTTAAATTCCTTGCAGGTTTATGCATCCAGGGGCTCAAGCTGGATTATCGACAGCGGATGCACGAACCACATGACGGGGGAGAAGAAGATGTTCACCTCCTACGTCAAGAACAAGGATTCCCAGGATACGATTATCTTTGGAGATGGGAACCAAGGCAAGGTCAAGGGCTTAGCATGTCAGGCAGGGAAACAGGTGGAAAGCACTCATCACAGTAAGAATGTGATGACGACATAAAGACTGAGAGCACCTAGAGGGGGGGGGGTGAATAGGTGATCCTGTAAAATTCAACACTAATAGACACAAAACTTAGTTATGAAAGTTAGAACGGCTAAGTAGCTTGAAAACGAGCTCTTGTGAAGTCAGACAATCGAAGAGAAAGCACACGAGAGACACGCGATTTTATCTCGTGGTTCGGCCAAGTAACACTTGCCTACTTCCACGTTGTGGCGTCCCAATGGACGAGGGTTGCACTCAACCCCTTTCAAGTGATCTGATGATCAACTTGAATACCACGGTTTTTCTTTCTTAGTCTTTCTCCTGTTTGCGAGGAATCTCCACAAATTGGAGCCTCTCGCCCTTACAATGATGATCCGGTGCCGATCTCCTTCCTTTTCTGGCACAGGCGACCGTTGCAGCTCCGGGCCGGTTGGCGCACCGGACATTGTCCGGTGCACACCGGACAGTATGGTGCCCCCTGCCGACCGTTGGCGTGGGCCACGCGTCTCCCGCGGATTGCGCGCCTGACCGTTGCGCTGGCGACCGTTGGCTCACCGGATTGTCCGGTGGGTACACCACCGGACAGTCCGGTGAATTATAGCCGTACGCCGCCAAACTTTTCCCGAGAGCGGCCTGTTCACTGGAGTCCAGCCTGGCGCTCCGGACACTGTCCGGTGCACCACCAGACAGTCCGGTGTGCCAGACTGAGCTGATCTTAGGCTGCACACAGCCAGTCTTTTGCAATCCTTTTCTTTTCTTCTTTTCTCTGTTTCTAACACTTAGACAAATATATTAGTATACAAAAACCAACTACTAAGTCTAGAAACATACCTTCTATTTGATTCACACTTCTCTCTTCATTTAGCACATAAGAACTCAATTAAATGTGTTGGACACTTAATCACCAAAACATAATAGAAATTGCCTAAGGGCACATTTCCCTTTCAATCTCCCCCTTTTCGGTGATTTATGCCAACACATCCAAAAGCAACCAAAGAAGTGCAACATCAATGCAATTGAGAACAAAATTGTCTTTGCACAAGTTTTGACATATTTGGATCATTCTTTGCCACCACTTGGTTTGTTTTTGCAAATCAAATTCATTTTCCTATCTCTAAGTCAAACTCACTTGTTTGGGCACAAAGAGAGATAATCCAAGAGTGAAATTGATCAAATGCCAAAAAACTCCCCCTTTTCCCATAATCATAAATTCTCCCCCACAAGAGACCAAATTTTACAATAAGAGTATTTTGGACAAATCAAAAGTTCTAACTCTATTGTTTTCAAAATTCACAAGTGGTAGCTGATCCATTTGCTTTGGCATTAATTTCTCCCCCTTTGGCATTAAGCACCAAAACGGGATCATTCTTGGCCCTTTAACCCTATTGCCTCACCAAAATTGTTAATTAAGAGCAAAAAAGGCAATAAGAGCATACGTATGAACTTGGAGTTAATTACACTAATACCGGAGTGTAGTGGAAGTCTTTGCATGGTCCAAGTTCACCTTTCCCTTTCAATGCACCTTTGAGACTACATCAAGTATACTCAAACACAAATGTTAGTCTCAAAGGGTCAAGTTGTAGCACATCTCCCCCTAAATATGTGCATCATTCACACATGGACTTGTGAGGTCCGGGGATCCCTTGCACAACTTGAGCACCATCAATAAGCAACAAATTACATAAATGCATGAAGTAACATGATCAAAGGCATAGAACACATGTATGCTATCGATCAATCCAAGTTACACGAATCTAAGACATTTAGCTCATTACGCAACTTGCAAAACCTTTTCTCATCTAAAGGCTTGGTGAAGATATCGGCTAGCTGGTTCTCGGTGTTAATATGGTACACCTCGATATATCCCTTTTGCTGGTGGTCCCTCAAAAAGTGATGCCGGATGTCTATGTGCTTAGTGCGGCTGTGTTCAACAGGATTATCCGCCATGCGGATTGCACTCTCATTGTCACATAGGAGTGGGACTTTGCTCAGATTGTAGCCAAAGTCCCTGAGGGTTTGCCTCATCCAAAGTAGTTGCACGCAACACTGTCCTGCGGCAACATACTCGGCCTCAGCGGTGGATAGGGCAACGGATGTTTGTTTCTTTGAACTCCAAGACACCAGGGACCTTCCTAGGAATTGGCATGTCCCTGATGTACTCTTCCTATCAACCTTGCATCCAGCATAATCGGAGTCTGAATATTCAATTAAGTCAAAGGTAGACCCCTTTGGATACCAGATCTCGAAGCAAGGCGTAGCAACTAAATACCTAAGAATTCGCTTAACGGCCACAAGGTGACATTCCTTGGGGTCGGATTGAAATCTAGCACACATGCATACACTAAGCATAATGTCCGGTCTACTAGAACATAAATAAAGCAAGGAACCTATCATAGACCGGTATGCCTTTTGATCAATGGACTTACCTCCTTTGTTGAGGTCGACATGCCCGTCGGTTCCCATCGGTGTCTTCGCGGGCTTTGCGTCCTTCATCCCAAACCTCTTGAGAAGGTCTTGAGTGTACTTCGTTTGGGAGAGGAAGGTGCCATCCTTGAGTTGCTTCACTTGGATCCCAAGGAAGTAGGTCAACTCGCCCATCATCGACATCTCAAACTTTTGAGTCATCACCCTGCTAAACTCCTCACAAGACTTTTGATTAGTAGAACCAAATATTATGTCATCGACATAAATTTGGCACACAAAAATATCACGGTCACAAGTCTTAGTAAAAAGAGTGGGATCGGCTTTCCCAACCTTGAAAGCATTAGCAATTAAGAAATCACTAAGGCATTCATACCATGCTCTTGGGGCTTGCTTAAGTCCATAGAGCGCCTTAGAGAGCTTAAACACATGGTCGGGGTACCTATCATCCTCAAAGCCAGGAGGTTGTTCTACATACACCTCCTCCTTGATTGGCCCGTTGAGGAAAGCGCTCTTCACATCCATTTGAAACAACCTGAAAGAGTGGTGAGCGGCATAGGCTAATAATTTTCGAATAGACTCTAGCCTAGCCACAGGAGCAAAAGTCTCCTCGAAATCCAAACCTGCGACTTGGGCATAACCTTTTGCCACAAGTCGAGCCTTGTTTCTTGTCACCACTCCATGCTCGTCTTGCTTGTTGCGGAACACCCACTTGGTTTCCAAAACATTTTGCTTGGGATGTGGCACCAGGCTCCAAACTTCATTCCTCTTGAAGTTGTAGAGCTCTTCCTACATGGCCAACACCCAGTCCAGATCCTGCAAGGCCTCTTCTACCCTGAAAGGCTCAATAGAAGAGACAAACGAGTAATGCTCACAAAAATTAGCTAAACGTGAGCGAGTTGTTACTCCCTTGCTTATGTCACCCAGAATCTGATCGACGGGGTGATTTCTTTGGATCGTCGCTCGGACTTGAGTTGGAGGGGCCAGTGGTGCTTCTTCCTCCATAACTTGTTCTTCTTGTGCTCCCCCTTGATCACGCGCTTCTTCTTGAGGAACCTGTCCATCATCTTGAGTTGGGGGATGCACCATTGTTGAGGAAGAAGGCTGATCTTGCTCCTGTTGTTCCTGTAGTCGCACATCTCCAATCGCTATTATGCGCATTGCGGCCATTGGAACATCATCTTCATCTATGTCATCAAGATCAACTTGCTCTCTTGGAGAGCCATTAGTCTCATCAAATACAACGTCGCTAGAGACTTCAACCAAACTCGATGATTTGTTGAAGACTCTATACGCCTTTGTATTTGAGTCATACCCTAGTAAAAACCCTTCTACAGCTTTGGGAGCAAATTTAGAATGTATACCTTTTTTCATCAAAATGTAGCATTTGCTCCCAAATACACGAAAGTAAGAGACATTGGGTTTGTTACCCGTAAGAAGTTTGTAGGAGGTCTTCTTGAGGAGGCGATGCAGATATAGCCGGTTTATGGCGTGGCAAGCTATGTTCACAGCTTCCGACTAAAATCGCTCGGGTGTCTTGAACTCTCCAAGCATCATCCTCGCCATGTCAATAAGTGTCCTGTTCTTCCTCTCTACCACACCGTTTTGCTGTGGTGTGTAGGGAGCGGAGAACTCGTGCTTGATGCCTTCCTCTTCAAGATACTCCTCAACTTGTAGGTTCTTGAACTCGGACCTATTGTCGCTTCTTATCTTTTTCACCTTGAGCTCAAATTCGTTTTGAGCCCTCCTTAGAAAGCTTGAGGGTCCCTTGGGTTTCTGATTTATCCTGCAAAAAGAATACCCAAGTGAAGCGGGAAAAATCATCAATAATTACTAGACCATACTTAGTTCCCCCGATGCTAAGGTAGGAAACGGGTCCGAAGAGGTCCATGTGAAGAAGCTCCAGTGGTCTTGATGTTGTCATCACATTCTTGTTGTGATGAGTGCTTCCCACCTGTTTTCCTGCCTGACAAGCTATATAAGGTCTATCTTTTTTGAAACATACATTGGTTAGTCCTAACACATGTTCTCCCTTTAGAAGTTTATGAAGGTTCTTCATCCCAACATGTGCTAGACGGCGATGCCATAGCCAGCCCATACTAGTCTTAGCTATTAAGCATGCATCTAGATCGGCCTCCTCTTTCGAAAAATCAACTAAATAGAGTTTGCTGTTGTAGCATCCCAAAAATTCAAATCTTGGAACTTTCTCAAACTCACTCTAAATTCAAAATGAATTTCAAATTTCATTTCAAAATGTTTGTTTGCGAGTTGATATCAACAAATAAAATTATAGTGGTCTATATTCCTCCTCAAAATATCCTACAAATATTTCCCCAGTGATCACCCTCAAAATCTTTCAGAAATACTGCTCAAATATTGCACCGATATATCTCCAAGTATTTTCTTCCTGAGAAATACCTTCCGAATCATTTTTAAAGTCCCCACAAATATTTTCTTCATAACTTTCCTCATGCCCATACGCATACGTATGCCTCCGGTGTCATACGGTGAGCTCTACGAGCTAATTACACTCATATAAGACAAATCCATGCTAATCTCCCACTAATCCTCTCATCCTCCTACTAATCCCCTCATCCCTCCCCCTAATCCCCCCACCATGGCTATAAATAGAGGGGCAAGGGCCTCCTCTCATCCCACCCCAAGCCATTTCATGGCAACTCCCTTCCCCCCCCCCACACCCACACGCCCACTCCCACTCCCACTCCACCTCCCACACAAGCACACACTAGCACAAGGATCGTTCGGTCGTTCTTCGATCGTTCGTCCCCCTGTTCTTAGTTTGTTCGTTCGTTCGTCCGATCGTTCGATCGTTCGTCCGATCATTCATGGTTCGTTCGTCCGTTCGTTCGATCGTTCGATCGTTCGTCCGTTCGTCCGATCGTTCGATCGTTCGTCCGTTCGTTCGTCCAAATAATCTTTTTCCTGCCGTTATGCTGCCGAAATTCCGATCGTTCGTCGTCCGATCGTTTGATCGTTCGTCCGATCATTCATGGTTCGTTCGTCCGTTCGTCCGATCGTTCGATCGTTCGTCCGTTCGTTCGTCCAAATAATCTTTTTCCTGCCGTTATGCTGCCGAAATTCCAATCGTTCGTCGTTCGATCATTCGATCGTTCATCGTTCGTTCATAGTTCCTATTCATCGTTCGTTCATCGTCACTATTCACCGTTCATCGTTCGTTCATACGAACTATTCACCATCACTATTCACTGTTACTATTCATCGTTACTATTCATCGCTAATCCGATCACCCCAAATTTCAACTACTCATCCGTCATGCTGTCCAGTCCACCTAAGACCAGCCAGACCCATATTCTAGTCATACGAACTCCGGTGACTGTGATTTTCCTTCCAGTAGTGAACTTCCCATCTGATCACCTATCCCAGATTTCTCCAAGTTGAGCACGCTTAACTTTGGGATTCTTTCAAGCCAGACTTCCAAAAAGAAAGGCGAACCATGTTTGTATGGATACGTCTTCAATCCTATAAAACCTGGCCCAAGATACCACAGCCCACTCGGACCAGAATACCACAACATTCCAGTTATTTGGGTCCCGCCTCACTGCTGTCTGATGTGACACAGTAGGTAGGAACAGTTTCCACCAACATAAACCTCTGCCCAAGAAAAGCCCAAAAATAATTCCTCGCACCCCGCTCAAAAATACATTTGTATTTTTGATTTTCCAAATATCTCTAAATATTCAAATTCTAGAATATTCCAAGAATATTCCTTTCCTTTTCTTTTTCTTCCTATGATTATAAAATCCAAAACTCCTCCATCCAAACTCAGATTCCAGTCATTCTTGTTTCTAAATTCTTGTCAAACTATTCCCTATCCAACCATGTCATCCCTTAAGCATGGTTCATATTCCAGAAAACTCCCAAAATACTCTTGTCCCATTTTTTGCCTATAACTCTCTTGTTCATATTAAGTCAGACGATTCATTCGTCACTATTCTCACCAACAGTGAACTTCGCTGTGCTACACCACATACACCTAGCTATAAATACACCCAGCTACCCTCTCCCTCTCCACACACACACAACACCCTCAGCCAAGGCAAACACCCCACTCACTCAGTTACTCCGCTCTGCCAGCTACACGCATAGTGTCGCTTCATCTCCAGTCCACCCTCCTGGTAAGCACCTTCACTCCACCACTAGTAGTATCTCAACACCACATGACACAGATTCTACTCAAGACTGTACCCATCCATATATCGCTATTCTGACCACTATACTAAATATTTGTTGGTATACTTGCTTGTTTGTATGTTTGCTTGTTCATGTTGCATAGTTATCGGAGCGTTCGTACCGTCTCGTGGAGGCCAGATCTGCAAGTCTACGCCAGGCAGTGGAGCTAGAAGCCAGTTCCGCGAGCTCCCCTTCCCCCTTCGCCGGATAAGCATGGCAAGCTCACTGGATCCCTTTGATGCATAAATTACCTATGCTTTTACAACCACAACCCTCAGCCTGTTATTTTATGCATGATATGATTTTGAGACAAGTTATTATGGCCACCCAGCCGCTTGCCGTAATCAATACTTGATATATTTGTTACAAATGATTTGAGAAAAGGTGTGAGTTTTCAAAAGAAAATGCTTTTCAAAATGTGTATGATGAAGGGTTTCCACCCTTATCACCTTTGAGTAGGGATGATCAGGGACTCCCTGGTTTAGGGGAGGGCCTAAGGTGATGGCTCATCTGGTTTAGGCGTGAGCAGAAGGATTGTCCTCTCGTATAAGGACCGGTTTGTCATCTTTCACTACCTGTACTCATGATAAGTACAACCACTCGAGACTGTGTGGGCAGTCACTCAATCTGAACTCGTACGGTCCAACCCCAGGGTTATGAAGGCTGGGGAGCACCGGGAGGATAAGGAGGGGGAATGTTTTGTCCGGTTTGGGCATGGCGGTAGCCTGACTCCTTCCGGTATAACCGTTAAGGTTAGGACGTGCGAGGAAAGAAAGAGATTCGGATTCGGGTCTCACTAGCTATGAGATCGCAGAGCTGGACTAGTGGGTAAAGTGTACACCTCTGCGTAGAGTTCAAACCTATTCGAATAGTCCGTGTCCACTGGAATGGACGAGTCTGGTGTGGTATGGCAATTAATGTTTTGTTTTCCAAAAAAAAGAGATGATTTTGAGAAAAGTGGTTTTTAAAAGGTCCGGCGGTTTAGCCGTGAGCTATGGTGGACGGGAAGTCCAGTAGCTATTTTTGAAAATGAAAACCAGTGGGAAACTGCTAAGATACCTGGATGGTTTAGTCCAGGGGATTTTGTTCTATACTGAAAAACTTCCTGCTCCGTTTGGAGAGGATGCGCTTTGCAAAATACAAAATGTTTTTCAAAACAACCCTGCATAAAATATTGCTGTTTCTGCAAAATATCCTGAGCTCCACATATTCCATGCATTATATCTGATTTCCCCATTCCGCGGGTGAAGGTGGGCTGCTGAGTACGTTTGTACTCACCCTTGCTTATTTATTTTTTTTCAGAAAAAGGAGATCGGGTAAGAGTTACGACTGTTCCCAACCTTGCCTGTGGCTGTTGGACCGCTGATTTGCTCCACTGCGTATATCGGGCTGCTTCAGCCCCACTCTGATGATATGTCCCGAGTTGTGGACCAACTCTTAAAGTTGTTCGCCACCTTTATAGGTTTGTCTCGTTTAAGCAGATCTGGAATCATCTGTTGTATAAATGTGTTTACTAGCCTCCTGGGACTAGTAATTGTATCACATTTGAGTCCCAGAGGATTGGGGCGCTTCAGGTGGTATCGGAGCTGTTAGGTTGGCCGCAGGACGTAACCCTTAGCCTGATCCAAAAGTTTTTGAGTCAAAACTATTTTCTTAAAAAAATTCTTGCTCTTATCCCTTCATTTCAAAAATGGTTTCCTCCTTTCCTTCTCTCAGAAGTCAGATGGAGGTTCGCTGCCAAACCAGCTTTTGCCAGAATGAAGATGGTTTCCCCAAGTTGCTGAGAGCATGCACAGTTCGCCTCGGAATCAGAAGCCAGCTAGAGTATGATGGTCGTGAATTCGTCGAGCATGGCACGGAGAAGTGTGTCGTGACTGTATACATTGGATCCAGTCTGCACCATGTGGAATGGAGTGTCACTGCTGCTGGGCACAGATTCAAAGACACCTACCAAGTCGTCGCTCGCAAGGCATTGAGGGCCCTGTGTCAGATCTATGAAGAAGAAGTGGCCGACACACCGCTCAGATTCTTTCCGCCCTTTCAGAGAAACCGTCCTGTTTGGATGGCCAGGATGCGTGCATTGGAAGGACAGCAGCTGCTTGAGGATGACCCCACAGTCGTGTACCTCACTGCATACCTGCTCACCCTGGATGCACAGTATGATTTCTTGGCTCGACACCACCGTCAGATGATTGCCCGAGCAGAAGATGCAGAGAAGCTCAACCGTAAGCTCCATGTGGATCTGACCACATCTCAAGCCCGTATAGCTGCCTTGGAAAGTCGTGAAGCCATTGCTGTTGAAGCCCTGAAGCAAGCCAAGGATGAGCACGTCCAGAAGTTGATGGAGGCCTACTTGGTAACCCATAACCAACGTAGAGCCCTGCGGATCCAAGAGCCTCCTTCATCCAACCCTGTTCAACCCATCAGAGCTGAAGACCCCCAGAGTCTTGAAGGTCACCCGGTCTCTATCAGAGGAGAGAAGAAGGCTTGGGAACTACCAGAAGGAGCCATAGTCTTGGAAGGAATTCTAGTCTTCCCTCAGGCTATGGATAAGCAAGAGCACCCCGAGTCCTCCCAAGATCCCCCGCCAGAGTTGTTTGAGCCCCTCACCATGAAGAAGATTCCAGCACCATCCCTTGAGATCAAAGAAGAAGCTGCAAGCACCCCGCCAGCACCGCCGCCCTCTGAGGAGCTACAAGAGCCAGTCCAGCTTGAAGAAGAGTTTGACCCCGTGTTGCAATCTCAGTCGCTGCCAGAAGAAGTCATCAACATCAGCTCCCTCTTGACCCATCCAGGAGATGTCTCAGATTGAAGTTGTGTGCAAGCCTCGCCAGAAGAGAAGTTGCCTGGTCTGAAGTTAGTTATGCCCAGTCCTCTGCATGCATTGGGTAGTGAAGTTTTTCTTCACTTCAGCTAGAGCCCTGCATGTATGAGAGGTAATCGTGTAGACTCGTGTTTTGCAAAACTCTAATTGTGTGGCCCCCTAGGGCATTTCAAAATGAATTTTGCTTGATTTTCTCCCCTTTTGAGTGAATATGTGATGCTTTAAACGTTAGTGCTCATAAGTTGCATTTAGCATAGTTCTCAATTCAGGAGCCAAGCAATAGTAGTTATGCTTAGCCCCCAAATCTGAGTAGTTCGTGCTTTGGAAAAACTCTATTCTTCCCTTATTCAAAACATTTGATTTGTTTGTGCTTATCATTGCTGAGCTTATGTGTTTTCCTTTTGTTTTTCTTAAAAAGGTTTTCTCTAAAAACATAGATAACAAATTAGAGCTAATCCTCACCTTATGCTTCCATTCTCATCTTAACCCATCTCAAGAGAAAAGTGCCTTACCCAAGAAGATATCGGGAAGCTTACCCTTGAAGCCTGGAATAAGCTACAGAAGAAACCTATCCAGTCGCTCAGTCAAAAGGACCGACCATGAGAATCAAAGCACTGCCCCTGAGTCAAAGTAAACAGGAAAAGAGGACAAAAGAAGTTATTACCATACAGAGAGGCAAAGATTCTTGGAACCAGAGACCACAAAAATCAGGGTCATTGACCCCACCACTCACCCGTGCTCCCCGCACGCGTGCCCTGCCTCCATGCGCACTACCACCGCCCCATGCCCCCTTTGCAACGCACTACCGCCACCCACACCCCCTTTTGCAGCACACCCACCACCATCGTCGCTGGCAACAGGCCCCCTTCCCTTTGTCGCACCTGCTGCCTCGTATCACCTGCTCCATCACTACCACTCCTCACCCCCGAGCACCCCCACTCACCTATAAAACCCCCACCAGCTCCCTCAGTTCCTATTCCGCTGGAAGCAAAACACTCCCGATACAATACCCTCTACCAAATCACAAGCAACTCCTTTTCCCACTCCCTCGCCCCTAAGATCACAATGCTTGGTGATTCTTGGGTTGAAGACTGTTGCACATGGTTCATAATCTTCGGTTTCCTCCTCTGTATGATGGTAATACTCTTTGATAGAATCCTCCAGTGGGAAGAGCAAAGAGAAAGAAAGGGTCAGTGAGAAGAAGAAAGTGAAGAGAAGATAAGAAGAAGGTTCTCCTAGAATCAACCTTGTGCCAGTCATCTCTCTGCAGCCCGCTCAAGCAACAACAGCAGAAGAAGGCCCCATAACACCCTTGTTATGAGGTACTTCAAGGAGTTAAAATCCCCAAGATTCAAGAGTTCTACCCTAATTCTTTTTAAGTGGGGTATTGTTCCAGTAAGGTTCCTGCTATGGAGAAAAAGAAGAAGGCCTGTAGCAAGCTTATGGAAGACCAGATCATCGAAGCATATGAGTTTCTGGATGAGAAGTGGTCACCCAAGTTCCGTTGATGAAGCACCAGAAGACCGATCAAGAAAGGAATCCATGTGGGAGTTTGCAATAGGAAGGTTTGCGTGTTGGCATTGTTGCTTCTTCAATAAGCTAGCTGCCAAGCGAAAGCTAGAAGCCTGAAGATGATCTTGAGTAGCCAGAATCAGCGTTTGCAATCAGCAACCAGATGCTCCTCAAGGCCAGATCTTGTTGAAGTTCCATCTCCTCGAAGAGTTGCAAAGTGAAGATATGTAGCTGAAGTAAAGCTATACCCATAACCCTTCTAAGCCGAATCTCGAGGACGAGATTCCTTTTAAGTGGGGTAGATTTGTAGCATCCCAAAAATTCAAATCTTGGAACTTTCTCAAACTCACTCTAAATTCAAAATGAATTTCAAATTTCATTTCAAAATGTTTGTTTGCGAGTTGATATCAACAAATAAAATTATAGTGGTCTATATTCCTCCTCAAAATATCCTACAAATATTTCCCCAGTGATCACCCTCAAAATCTTTCAGAAATACTGCTCAAATATTGCACCGATATATCTCCAAGTATTTTCTTCCTGAGAAATACCTTCCGAATCATTTTTAAAGTCCCTACAAATATTTTCTTCATAACTTTCCTCATGCCCATACGCATACGTATGCCTCCGGTGTCATACGGTGAGCTCTACAAGCTAATTACACTCATATAAGACAAATCCATGCTAATCTCCCACTAATCCTCTCATCCTCCCACTAATCCCCTCATCCCTCCCCCTAATCCCCCCACCATGGCTATAAATAGAGGGGCAAGGGCCTCCTCTCATCCCACCCCAAGCCATTTCATGGCAACTCCCTTCCCCCCCACACCCACACGCCCACTCCCACTCCCACTCCCACTCCACCTCCCACACAAGCACACACTAGCACAAGGATCGTTCGGTCGTTCTTCGATCGTTCGTCCCCCTGTTCTTAGTTTGTTCGTTCGTTCGTCCGATCGTTCGATCGTTCGTCCGATCATTCATGGTTCGTTCGTCCGTTCGTCCGATCGTTCGATCGTTCGTCCGTTCGTTCGTCCAAATAATCTTTTTCCTGCCGTTATGCTGCCGAAATTCCGATCGTTCGTCGTCCGATCGTTTGATCGTTCGTCCGATCGTTCATGGTTCGTTCGTCCGTTCGTCCGATCGTTCGATCGTTCGTTCGTCCAAATAATCTTTTTCCTGCCGTTATGCTGCCGAAATTCCGATCGTTCGTCGTTCGATCATTCGATCGTTCATCGTTCGTTCATAGTTCCTATTCATCGTTCATCGTTCGTTCATCATCACTATTCACCGTTCATCGTTCGTTCATACGAACTATTCACCATCACTATTCACTGTTACTATTCATCGTTACTATTCATCGCTAATCCGATCACCCCAAATTTCAACTACTCATCCGTCATGCTGTCCAGTCCACCTAAGACCAGCCAGACCCATATTCCAGTCATACGAACTCCGGTGACTGTAATTTTCCTTTCAGTAGGGAACTTCCCATCTGGTCACCCATCCCAGATTTCTCCAAGTTGAGCACGCTTAACTTTGGGATTCTTTCAAGCCAGACTTCCAAAAAGAAAGGCGAACCATGTTTGTATGGATACGTCTTCAATCCTATAAAACCTGGCCCAAGATACCACAGCCCACTCGGACCAGAATACCACAACATTCCAGTTATTTGGGTCCCGCCTCACTGCTGTCTGATGTGACACAGTAGGTAGGAACAGTTTCCACCAACATAAACCTCTGCCCAAGAAAAGCCCAAAAATAATTCCCCGCACCCCGCTCAAAAATACATTTGTATTTTTGATTTTCCAAATATCTCTAAATATTCAAATTCTAGAATATTCCAAGAATATTCCTTTCCTTTTCTTTTTCTTCCTATAATTATAAAATCCAAAACTCCTCCATCCAAACTCAGATTCCAGTCATTCTTGTTTCTAAATTCTTGTCAAACTATTCCCTATCCAACCATGTCATCCCTTAAGCATGGTTCATATTCCAGAAAACTCCCAAAATACTCTTGTCCCATATATTGCTTATAACTCTCTTGTTCATATTAAGTCAGACGATTCATTCGTCACTATTCTCACCAACAGTGAACTTTGCTGTGCTACACCACATACACCCAGCTATAAATACACCCAGCTACCCTCTCCCTCTCCACACACACACAACACCCTCAGCCAAGGCAAACACCCCACTCACTCAGTTACTCCGCTCTGCCAGCTACACGCATAGTGTCGCTTCATCTCCAGTCCACCCTCCTGGTAAGCACCTTCGCTCCACCACTAGTAGTATCTAACCACCACATGACACAGATTCTACTCAAGACTCTACCCATCCATATATCGCTATTCTGACCACTATACTAAATATTTGTTGGTATACTTGCTTGTTTGTATGTTTGCTTGTTCATGTTGCATAGTTATCGGAGCGTTCGTACCGTCTCGTGGAGGCCAGATCTGCAAGTCTACGCCAGGCAGTGGAGCTAGAAGCCAGTTCCGCGAGCTCCCCTTCCCCCTTCACCGGATAAGCACGACAAGCTCACTGGATCCCTTTGATGCATAAATTAGCTATGCTTTTACAACCACAACCCTCAGCCTGTTATTTTATGCATGATATGATTTTGAGACAAGTTATTATGGCCACCCAGCCGCTTGCCGCAATCAATACTTGATATATTTGTTACAAATGATTTGAGAAAAGGTGTGAGTTTTCAAAAGAAAATGCTTTTCAAAATGTGTATGATGAAGGGTTTCCACCCTTATCACCTTTGAGTAGGGATGATCAGGGACTCCCTGGTTTAGGGGAGGGCCTAAGGTGATGGCTCAGCTGGTTTAGGCGTGAGCAGAAGGATTGTCCCCTCGTATAAGGAACGGTTTGTCATCTTTCACTACCTGTACTCATGATAAGTACAACCACTCGAGACTGTGTGGGCAGTCACTCAATCTGAACTCGTACGGTCCAACCACAGGGTTATGAAGGCTGGGGAGCACCGGGAGGATAAGGAGGGGGAATGTTTTGTCCGGTTTGGGCATGGCGGTGGCCTGACTCCTTCCGGTATAACCGTTAAGGTTAGGACGTGCGAGGAAAGAAAGAGATTCGGATTCGGGTCTCACTAGCTATGAGATCGCAGAGCCGGACTAGTGGGTAAAGTGTACACCTCTGCGCAGAGTTCAAACCTATTTGAATAGTCCGTGTCCACTGGAATGGACGAGTCTGGTGTGGTATGGCAATTAATGTTTTGTTTTCCAAAAAAAGAGATGATTTTGAGAAAAGTGGTTTTTAAAAGGTCCGACGGTTTAGCCGTGAGCTATGGTGGACGGGAAGTCCAGTAGCTATTTTTGAAAATGAAAACCAGTGGGAAACTGCTAAGATACCTGGATGGTTTAGTCCAGGGGATTTTGTTCTATACTGAAAAACTTCCTGCTCCGTTTGGAGAGGATGCGCTTTGCAAAATACAAAATGTTTTTCAAAACAACCCTGCATAAAATATTGCTGTTTCTGCAAAATATCCTGAGCTCCACATATTCCATGCATTATATCTGATTTCCCCATTCCGCGGGTGAAGGTGGGCTGCTGAGTACGTTTGTACTCACCCTTGCTTATTTATTTTTTTTTCAGAAAAAGGAGATCGGGTAAGAGTTACGACTGTTCCCAACCTTGCCTATGGCTGTTGGACCGCTGATTTGCTCCACTGCGTATATCGGGCTGCTTCAGCCCCACTCTGATGATATGTCCCGAGTTGTGGACCAACTCTTAAAGTTGTTCGCCACCTTTATAGGTTTGTCTCGTTTAAGCAGATCTGGAATCATCTGTTGTATAAATGTGTTTACTAGCCTCCTGGGACTAGTAATTGTATCACATTTGAGTCCCAGAGGATTGGGGCGCTTCAGCTGTCTAATACACCCTTAAATGCTAATGAACCATCACTCCTTCTAAAGATAGAAACATCAACATTTGTAAATAGACAATTATAACCCATGTTACATAATTGACTCACAGACAATAAGTTGTACCCGAGCAATTCAACTAAGAACACATTGGATATAGAATGCTCAGATGAAATGGCTATCTTACCCAATCCTTTAACCTTGCCTTGGTTCCCATCTCCAAAGATGATCGAATCCTGGGAATCCTTGTTCTTGACGTAGGAGGTGAACATTTTCTTCTCCCCCGTCATGTGATTTGTGCATCTGCTGTCGATAATCCAGCTTGAGCCCCTAGGATGTATAAACCTGCAATTTACACTTGGGTTTTAGGTACCCAACTCTTGTTGGGTCCTACAAGGTTAGTCACAATAGCCTTTGGAACCCAAATACAAGTCTTGTCTCCCTTGCATTTGGATCCCAACTTTCTAGCAACTACTTTTTCATTCTTACGTAAGAGCGCAAATGAAGTATTACAAGCATGGTAAATAGTGGAAGGTTCATTACACACTCTCCTAGGCACATGATGCACAACATGACTTCTCCTAGGCCTACTTCTACCATGCACAAAAGTAGAGCTAGAGGCAAACATAGCATGTGAATCAAAAGCATTATGATCATAATTCCTATGAACATTCCTAGAATATTTTCTATCATAAATGTAGGCATGACACTTTTGAGAGCTACTAGCCATAGGAGCCTTCCCTTTATCCTTGGCAAGAATGGGAGTCTTTTGGCTTATTAAGTTCTTGGCTTCCTTTCGAAAACCAAGCCCATCCTTAATTGAGGGGTGTCTACCAATTGTGTAGGCATCCCTAGCAAACTTTAATTTATCAAAATCAATCTTCCAAGTCTTAAGTTGAGCATTAAGACTTGCCACCTCATCATTTAATTTAGAAATGGACGCAAGATGATCATCACAAGCATCAATATCAAAATCCTTGCATCTATTGCAAATAACTACGTGTTCTACACAAGATCTAGTAGTATTAGCTTCCTCTAGCTTAGCATTTAAATCATCATTCAAAATCTTTAAACTAGAGATTGATTCATGGCACACAGACAATTCAGAGGATAACATTTCATTTCTCTTAAATTCTAGAGCAAGAGATTTTTAAACGCTAACAAATTTATCATGCTCTTCATACAAAATATCCTCTTACTTTTCTAAAAGTCTATCCTTTTCATTTAAAGCATCAATTAGTTCATTAATCTTTTCTACTTTAGCTCTATCTAATCCTTTAAATGGACTAGAGTAATCTACTTCATCATCGGAGGAATCCTCATCACTAGAAGTAGAGTACTTAGGGGAATCACGAACACTCACCTTCTTCTCCTTGGCCATGGGCAAGTGTGGCGTTCGTTGGGGAAGAGCGAAGACTTGTTAAAGGCCGAGGCTGCCAGTCCTTCATCGTCGAAGTCGGATGAAGAGCAGTCCGAATCCCATTCTTTGCCAAGGTGTGCCTCGCCCTTCGCCTTCTTATAAACCTTCTTCTTCTCCCTCTTCCCATGCTTTTCTCGTTCCTGGTCATTATCATTATCGGGGCATTGTGCTATAAAATGACCAGTCTTACCGCATTAAAAATAGAAGCGTTTTCCCTTTGCTTTGTTCTTGTTGGGATACTCCTTGCGTCCTTTTAGTGCGGTCTTGAAGCGCTTGATGATTAGGGCCATCTCATCTTCATTTAGCCCGGCAGCCTCAACTTGTGCCACCTTGCTTGGTAGCGCCTCCCTACTGCTTGTTGCTTTGAGAGCAACGGGTTGAGGCTCGTAGATGGGTAGAGGGCCATTAAGAGCATCATCCACATATCGCGCTTCCTTTACTATCATACGCCCGCTCACAAATTTTCCAAGTATCTCCTCGGGCGTCATTTTGGTGTACCTGAGATTTTCATGAATGAGGTTTACAAGATGGGGGTCAATTACCATGAATGACCTTAGCATAAGTCGGACGACGTCGTGGTCCATCCATCTTGTGCTTCCATAACTTCTAATCTTGTTGACCAGGGTCTTGAGCCTGTTGTAGGTTTGTGTTGGCTCCTCTCCCCTCATCATCGCAAATCTCCCTAGCTCGCCTTCCACCAACTCCATTTTGGTGATCATGGTGACGTCGTTTCCCTCATGAGATATCTTGAGGGTGTCCTAGATTTGCTTGGCGTTGTCCAAGCCGCTCACCTTGTTGTATTCATCCCTGCACAAGGAAGCTAGCAAAACAGTGGTAGCTTGTGCATTCTTATGAATTTGCTCATTAATATACACAGGGTTATCCGTACTATCGAAATGCATTCCATTTTCAACTATCTCCCAAATACTAGGATGGAGAGAAAATAAGTGGCTACGCATTTTGTGACTCCAAAAAGAGTAGTCTTCTCCATCAAAGTGTGGAGGTTTCCCAGGTGGAATTGATAGAAAATGAGCATTAGAATTGAATGGAATACGAGAATAATCAAATGAATAGTTTTGATTAACCGGTTTCTTTTTCGACGAGTCATCGTCGTCGTCGTCTCTGGGTGAAGAAGAGGAGGCGTCGCTGTCGTAGTAAATGATCTTCTTGATGTGCCTCTTCTTCTTCCCGTCCTTCTTCTTGTGACTCGAGCCAGAGTTAGTGGGCTTGTCGTCTCTTGGCTCGTTGAAGATGGACTCCTTCTCTTTGTCGTTGACCACCATCCCCTTTCTCTTAGGATTCATCTCTTCGGGCAATTAGTCCCTTACTTGAAGAGAACGACTCTAATACCAATTGAGAGCACTTAGAGGGGGGTAAATTGGTGATCCTGTAAAATTCAACACTAATAGACATAAAACTTAGTTATGAAAGTTAGAACGACTAAGTAGCTTGAAAACGAGCTCTTGTGAACATAGACAATCAAAGAGAAAGCACACGAGAGACACGCGATTTTATCCCGTGGTTCGGCCAAGTAACACTTGCCTACTTCCACGTTGTGGCGTCCCAATGGACGAGGGTTGCACTCAACCCCTTTCAAGTGATCCGATGATAAACTTGAATACCATGGTTTTTCTTTCTTAGTCTTTCTCCCGTTTGCGAGGAATCTCCACAACTTGGAGCCTCTCTCCCTTACAATGATGATCACAAAAGAAGCACAGAAGTAAGGGAGGGGAGAGCAACACACATAAGACTCAAATCCACAGCACGATCACGCACACAAGTCACAACTCGAACTCAAAACACAACACACGGAGTTCACAACTCAAATGTAGCTCAAGTCACTATCTCAAAGAATCGAATGCATGAAGTTGGAGTCTTGAAGTCTTAGAATGTTTCTGGTAAGCTTGTGTAGCTCCTCCATGCGCCTAGGGGTCCCTTTTATAGCCCCAAGGCAGCTAGGAGCCGTTGGAGATCAACAAGGAAGGCTATCCTTGCCTTCTATCGAGTGCCGCACCGGACAGTCACTGTAGATGATCTAGTGTCGATCTCCTTCCTTTTCTGGCGCAAGCGACCGTTGCAGCTCTGGGCCGGTTGGCGCACCAGACACTGTCCGGTGCCCCCTGCAGATCGTTGGCGTGGGCCACACGTCTCCCGCGGATTGCATGCCCGACCGTTGTGCTGGCGACCGTTGGCTCACCGGACAGACCGGTGCACCACCGGACAGTCCGGTGAATTATAGTCATACGCCGCCAAACTTTTTCCGAGAGCGGCCTGTTCACCGGAGTCCAGCCTGGCGCACCGGACACTGTCCGGTGCACCACCGGACAGTCCGGTGTGCCAGACTGAGCTGATCTTCGGCTGCACACAGCCAGTCTTTTGCAATCCTTTTCTTTTCTTCTTTTCTCTGTTTCTAACACTTAGACAAATATATTAGTATACAAAAACCAACTACTAAGTCTAGAAACATACCTTCTATTTGATTTGCACTTCTCTCTTCATTTAGCACATAAGAACTCAATTAAATGTGTTGGACACTTAATCACCAAAACATAATAGAAATTGCCTAAGGGCACATTTCCCTTTCAAAGACCACTGGAGCTTCTTCACATGGATCTCTTCAGACCCATTGCCTACCTAAGCATCGGGGGAAGTAAGTATGGTCTTGTAATTGTCGATGATTTTTCCCGCTTCACTTGGGTATTCTTTTTGCAGGATAAGTCAGAAACCCAAGGGACCCTAAAGCGCTTCTTAAGGAGAGCTCAAAATGAGTTTGAGCTCAAAGTGAAGAAGATAATAAGCGACAATGGGTCTGAGCTAAAAAATCTACAAGTCGAAGAATATCTTGAGGAGGAAGGGATCAAGCACGAGTTCTCCGCTCCCTACACACCACAGCAAAATGGTGTGGTAGAGAGGAAGAACAGGACGCTAATCGACATGGCGAGAACGATGCTTGGAGAGTACAAGACGCCTGAGCGGTTTTGGTCGGAAGCTGTGAACACAGCCTGTCACGCCATAAACCGGCTCTATCTGCATCGCCTCCTCAAGAAGACCTCCTACGAACTCCTTACCGGTAACAAACCCAATGTCTCCTACTTTCGTGTATTTGGGAGCAAATGCTACATTCTGGTGAAGAAAGGTAAACATTCTAAATTTGCTCCCAAGGCAGTAGAAGGGTTTTTACTAGGATATGACTCAAATACAAAGGCATATAGGGTCTTCAAAAAATCATCAGGATTAGTTGAAGTCTCTAGCGATGTTGTATTTGATGAGACTAATGGCTCTTCAAGAGAGCAAGTTGATCTTGATGATATAGATGAAGAAGAAGTTCCGACGGCCGCAACGCGCACGATGGCGATAGGTGATGTGCGACCTCAGGAACTACAGGAGTAAGATCAACCATCTTCCTCGACAATAGTGCATCCTCCAACTCAAGATGGTGAACAGGTACCTCAAGAAGAGGGGTAGGATCAAGGGGGAGCACAAGAAGAACAAGTTATGGAGGAAGAAGCACCACAGGTCCCTCGAACTCAAGTCTGAGCGACGATCCAAAGACATCACCCCGTTGATCAGATTCTGGGTGATATCAGCAAGGGAGTAACTACTCGCTCATGATTAGCTAATTTTTGTGAGCATTACTCGTTTGTCTCTTCTATTGAGCCCTTCAGGGTAGAAGAGGCCTTGCAGGATCCGGACTGGGTGTTGGCCATGCAGGAAGAGCTCAACAACTTCAAAGGAAATGAAGTCTGGAGCCTGGTGTCACATCCAAAGCAAAACGTTGTGGGAACCAAGTGGGTATTCCGCAACAAGCAAGACGAGCACGGAGTGGTGACAAGAAACAAGGCTCGACTTGTGGCAAAAGGTTATGCCCAAGTCGTAGGTTTGGATTTTGAGGAGACTTTTGCTCCTATTGCTAGGCTAGAGTCAATTCGGATATTATTAGCATATGCTGCTCACCATTCCTTTAGGCTATTCCAAATGGACGTAAAGAGTGCTTTCCTAAATAGGCCAATCAAGGAGGAGGTATACATGGAACAACCCCCTGGCTTTGAGGATGACAGGCATCCCGACCATGTGTATAAGCTCTCTAAGGCGCTTTATGGACTTAAGCAAGCCCCAAGAGCATGGTATGAATGCCTTAGAGATTTCTTTATTTCTAATGCGTTTCAAGGTTGGGAAAGCCGATCCCACTCTTTTCACAAAGACTTGCAATGGTGATCTTTTTGTTTGCCAAATTTATGTTGATGACATAATATTTGGTTCTACTAATCAAAAGTCTTGTGAGGAGTTTAGCAGGGTGATGATGCAGAAGTTCGAGATGTCGATGATGGGTGAGTTGACCTACTTCCTTGGATTCCAAGTGAAGCAACTCAAGGACGGCACTTTCATCTCCCAAACAAAGTAAACTTAGGATATTCTCAAGAGGTTTGGGATGAAGGACGCCAAGCCCGCGAAGACATCGATGGAAACTGACGGGCATATTGACCTCAACAAAGGAGGTAAGTCCGTTGATCAAAAGGTATATCGGTCAACGATAGGTTAATTACTTTACCTTTGTGCTAGTAGACCAGACATTATGCTTAGTGTATGCATGTGTGCTAGATTTCAATCTGACCTCAAGGAATGTCACCTTGTGGCCGTTAAGCAAATTCTTAGGTATTTAATTTCTACGCCTTGCTTCGGGATCTGGTATCCAAAGGGGTCTACCTTTGACTTGATTAGATACTCAGACTCCGATTATGCCGGGTGCAAGGTTGATAGGAAGAGTACATCAGGGACGTGCCAATTTCTAGGAATGTCCCTGGTGTCCTGGAGTTCCAAGAAACAAACATCTGTTGCCCTATCCACCACTGAGGCCGAGTACGTTGCCGCAGGACAGTGTTGCGCGCAACTGCTTTGGATGAGGCAAACCCTCCGGTACTTTGGCTACAATCTGAGCAAAGTCCCACTCCTATGTGACAATGAGAGTGCAATTTGCTTGGTGGATAATCCTGTTGAACACAACCGCACTAAGCACATAGACATCCGACATCATTTCCTGAGAGACCACCAGCAAAAGGGAGATATCGATGTGTACCACATTAGCACCGAGAACCAACTAGTCGATATCTTCACTAAGCCTTTAGATGAGAAAAGGTTTTGCAGGTTGCGTAGTGAGCTAAATGTCTTAGGTTCGTGTAACTTGGATTGATCTATAGCATACATGTATTCTATGCCTTTGATCATGTTACTTTGTGCATTTAAATCAGTTATTGTTTATTTGTGGTGCTCAAGTTGTATATGTCATCCCCGTACCTCACAAGTCCGTATGCAAATGATGCATATATTTAGGGGGAGATGTGCTACAACTTGATCCCTTTGAGACTAACGTGTTTGTTTGAGTACACTTGATGTAGTCTCAAAGGTACATTGAAAGGGAAAGTGAAATTTGACGACGAAAAGACTTCCACTACACTCCGGTATTAGTGTATTTAATTCCAAGTTCATACTTATGCTCTCATTGCCTTTTTGCTCTTATTTGACATTTTAGTGAGGCAATGGGGTTGATGGGCCAAAAATGATCCTGTTTTGGTGCTTAATGCCAAAGGGGGAGAAATTAAGGCCAAAGCAAATGGATCAGCCAAACCACTTGTGAATTTCAAAAACAATAGAGTTAGAAATTGTGTTTTGTCCAAAATACTCATTGCAAAATTTGGTCTCTTATGGGGGAGAATTTTGATTATGGGAAAAAGGGGGAGTTTTGGCACTTGATCAATTTTACTCTTGAAATATCTCTTGATTTGTCCAAACAAGTGTGTATGACTTAGAGATAGGAAAAAGAATTTGATTTGCAAAAACAAACCAAGTGGTGGCAAAGAGTGATCCAAATATGCCAAATCTTAAGCAAAAAGAATTTGGCCTTCAATCTGCATTGATGTTACACTTTTTTGTTGCTTTTTAATGTGTTGGCATAAATCACCAAAAAGGGGAAGATTGAAAGGGAAATGTGCCCTTTAGGCCATTTCTATAAGTATTTTGGTGATTAGATGTCCAACACATATTGATTGAGTTCTAATGTGCTAAATGTGGAAGAAGTGTAAATCAAAGGACAAGGTATGTTTCTACACTTAGTGAAATGTTTTTTGTATGCTAACATGTTTATCTAAGTGCTAGAAACAGTACCAAGAAAAGAAGATTGGAATTGGAGAAGAGTTGGCAAAGTTTAGCCAACACCAGCTCGGGCTTGGCACACCAGACTGTCCGGTGGTGCACCGGATAGTGTCCGGTGCCCCAGGCTGGCTCGATGTCAACTAGGCGCTCTCAGGAAAAAAGAAGGGCGATGTGGCTATAAATCACCGAACTGTCCGGTGGCGCACTGGACTATCCGGTGAGCCAACGGTCGTCCGCGCAATCAACGCACGACACGTGGCCCACTCCAACTGTTGGTAGGGTGCACCGGACAGTGTCCGGTGTGCCAACCGGCCCCGAGGAGCAACGGTCGGATGCGCCCGATATGGAAGGAGATCGCGCACCGGACAGCTACAGGACCTGTCCGGTGGTGCACCGGACTATCCGGTGCACCACTCGATAGAAGGCAAGAATTGCCTACCAAATTGATCTCCAACGGCTTCTAGCTACCTTGGGGCTATAAAAGGGACCCCTAGGCGCATGGAGCAGTACACCAAGCTTTCAAGAAACATTCTAAGACTCCCAGACTCCGTCTCCACGCATTTGATTCGCTGTGTTAGTGATTTGAGCTCCGTTTGAGTTGCGAACTCCCTGTGCTGTGTTTCGAGCTCAAGTCTTGGCTTGTGTGCATGGTTGTGCTGCGGATTTGAGTCTTGTGTGTGTTGCTCTCCCATCCTTACTCTTGTTCTTTCTTTGTGATCTATATTGTAAGGGCGAGAGGCTCCAACTTGTGGAGATTCCTCGCAAACGGGAAGAATACTCTGAAAGGAAAAGACCGTGGTATTCAGGTTGATCATTGGATCACTTGAAAGGGGTTGAGTGCAACCCTCGTCCATTGGGACGCCACAACGTGGAAGTAGGCAAGTGTTACTTGGCCGAACCACGGGATAAAAATTGTGTGTCTCTTGTGTTGCTTTTCTGTGATTGTTTTTGTTCACAAGAACTCGTTTCAAAGCTACTTAGTCGCACTAACACTTTAATAATCAAGTTTGTGGCTATTTAGTGTTTGATTTTACAGGATCACCTATTCACCCCCCTCTAGGTTCTCTCTGGTGTGCACTGGATAGTCTGGTGCACCCGCGGACAGAAGGCAGCCAGAGCCTACCAAATGGAGCTCCAACAGCTCCTAGGTCCCTTGGGGCTATAAAAGGGACCCCTAGGCGCATAGAGCACTATACCAAGCATCTATTGAACATTCTACAACATCGAGACATCGCATTCACGCCTTTGCTTCGCTAGATTGAGATTCGAGCAAGTGTTTTGAGTTGTAATTCTATTATGTTGTATCTTGTGCTCCTCTCTCAATTTGTGTGCGTGTGTTGCTGTGATTTTGTCTCTTGTGTATGTTTCTACCCCCCTACTCTTGTGGTTTATTTGAGATCAACTGTGTAAGGCGTGAGAGACTCTAAATTGTGGAGATTCCTCACAATGGGAAAAACTTGAGATAAGAAAGAGAATTGTGGTACTCAAGTTGATCATTGGCTCACTTGAGAGGGGTTGAGTGCAACCCTCATTCATTGGGACGCCAAAACATGGAGTAGGCAAGCATTTTACGCTTGACCTGTCACACCCAGTTTTGGAAGGCAAACCGAATGCGAACGATGTACGTGCCAGGATCAGAAACTCACGTACACAACGATTACATAATTGGACATCATCACACATTGCTCAAAGTAAATGGTGGAAAGATACTTTTATTACAATAAGATGTCCAAGACATCCACAGAGTCTAATACATAGCATAGTCATTAATATCATTAAAGTGCGGAAATACGAAACGTAGTAGATAAGGCCTACACAGGCAGCTGACTGGGTTTGACACTAAGAAAAACTAGAACTTGTCGTAGTCCTGTAACTCCTCAAAGTCCCCCATGTTGCCAGCATCTCCTCCTGAGCACTAAGTATAGTGGGGACAACTTGGGGTGGGCGTCATTTGTAAAGCAAGTGTGAGTACACATCAATGTACTCAGCAAATGTCCCGTTTGGCTAAAGTGGACTAGTTGTATGTGGAGTTGAGGTTAAGCAGTTGCTTTTAGTTGGTCAAGTATTTATTACTATTAGTAGAGCCAAGTTTTAGTAGTAACCCAATTATTACCCAAATATACCTCCTCCAAGAGGAAATACCAGAGATCAAAATTATAACCATCATTATTAATGTCGGGGACCATAATTAGGGGTACCCTCAAGACGCCTAATTCTCAGCTGGTAACCCCCATCAGCATAAAGCTGCAGAGGCCTGATGGGTGCGATTAAGTCAGGGATCGGTCCATACGAGCGACTCGATCACGCCTCGCCCGAGCCTAGCCTCGGGCAAGGGCAGCCGACCCCGAGGGGTTTCCGTCTCGCTTGAGGCCCCCTTTTAACGGCGGACACATCTCCGGCTCGCCCGAGGCCTTGCCTTCGCTAAGAAGCAACCCTGACTAAATCGCCGCGCCGACCGACCGAGTCGCAGGAGCATTTAACGCAAAGGTAGCCTGACACCTTTATCCTGACGCACGCCCCCCGGCAGAGCCGAAGTGACCACCGTCACTTCGCCGCTCCACTGACCGGTCTGACAGAAGGACAGCGCCGCATGCGCCATTCCGACTGCAGTGCCACTTGACAGAGTGAGACTGACAGGCAGTCAGGCCTTGCCAAAGGCGCCATAGGAAGCTCCGCCTGACCCAGGGCTCGGACTCGGGCTAAGGCCCCGGAAGACGGCGAACTCCGCTCCGCCCGACCCAGGGCTCGGACTCGGGCTAAGGCCCCGGAAGACGGCGAACTCCGCTCCGCCCGACCCAGGGCTCGGACTCGGGCTAAGGCCCTAGAAGACGGCGAACTCCGCTCCGCCCGACCCAGGGCTCGGACTCGGGCTAAGGCCCCGGAAGACGGCGAACTCCGCTCCGCCCGACCCAGGGCTCGGACTCGGGCTAAGGCCCCGGAAGACGGCGAACTCCGCTCCGCCCGACCCAGGGCTCGGACTCGGGCTAGGCCCCAGAAGACGACGAACTCCGCTTCGCCCGACCCCAGGGGTCGGACTCCGCCCTGGCCTCTGCCGAACGACCTCCGCCTCGCCCGACCCAGGAGCTCGGGCTCGGCCTCGGCCATGAAAGACAGACTCGACCTCGGCTTCGGAGGAGCCTCCACGTCGCCCGATCTAGGGCACAAGCTCGCCACGTCAACAGGAAGCGCCATCATCACCCTACCCCGAGCCGACTCGGGCCGCAGAGAACAAGACCGGTGTCCCATCTTGCCAGCTCCGCCAGATAGGCAATGATGGCGCCCCGCTAGCCCCGTGACGACGGCGGCTCTCAGCTCCCTTACGGAAGCAGGGGGACATCAGCAAGGACCCAGCCGCTCCGACAGTTGTCCCTCCGCCAGGCTCCGTTGCTCCTCCGACAGCCACGACACCACACCAGCTGGGTGCCAAGATCTCTCCGGCTGCCACATTGGCATGTACTTAGGGCGCTAGCTCTCCCCCGCTAGACACGTAGCACTCTGCTGCACCCCCATTGTACACCTGGATCCTCTCCTTCGCCTATAAAAGGAAGGACCAGGGCCTTCTTAGAGAAGGTTGGCCGCGCGAGGACGAGGACGGGGCAGGCGCTCTCTTGGGGCCGCTCGCTTCCCTCACCCGCGTGAATGCTTGTAACCCCTTACTTCAAGCGCACCCGACCTGGGCGCGGGACGAACACGAAGGCCGCGGGATTTCCACCTCTCTCACGCCCGTCTCCGGCCACCTCGCTTTCCCCCCTTTGCGCTCGCCCACGCGCTCGACCCATCTGGGCTGGGGCACGCGGCACACTCACTCGTCGGCTTAGGGACCCCCCGGTCTCGAAACGCCGACAGTTGGCGCGCCAGGTAGGGGCCTGCTGCGTGTTGACGAGCAGTTTCCCGTCAAGCTCCAGATGGGCAGTCTCCAACGACCTCTCCAACCCGGGACGATGCTCCGTTTCGGGAGTCTCGAGTTCATGTCTCTCGACGGCAGCTACGACATGATACTCCTTCCACCGCCGCGCGACGACGACAATGGCGGCCGACAGCCCGCCCGCCGGCGGCGGAATCGACGACGTCTTCCCCGCGTGGTGGAAGAACAACATTCAAGCTCGCCCCGTCCTCTCCCCCGCCATCGGAGGAGGAGGCGGGGCAACCAAGGCCAAGCGGGAGGCCGCGCTCCGTCGGCTGTCGAGCGAATCGACGTCCCCAGCGCCCCAACGGAGGGCGCGTCGGGCGTCGACCTCGCGTTTGAGACGAAGGCGAGCGCCGTCCCCCCGCGACACGCCAATCCCGAGCAAGTGGACGACGCCGGCACGCTCGCGGAGGGCCTGCAGGACGTCGCCCTCGTACCCAAGACAACGGCGCAATCAGTCCCCGATGTGACTATGTCGCTCCTCGTCGACCAAAAGGTACCGACTAATTCCCATCCTACATCATTCCGACTCGGCCTCAACCCGCCTAGCGACCTCGCTTTGGCGGGCGCTCACGTTGAGGCGAGTGCAACCCCTCTGGGGTTTCGTATGCGGTCGCCTTGGGACCGATTGACGGATGTCTCGACCTACGGGCCCTCTGGGTTTGAGGAAGATGACGATCCCAGCGTCTGTTGGGATTTCTCTGGATTTGGCAACCCCAGTGCCATGCGGGACTTTATGACCGCATGTGACTACTGCCTCTCCGACTGTTCCGACGGCAGCCGCAGCCTTGACGACAAGGTCTGCAGCCCAAGCCGCGAATGTTTCCACGTCGAGCTAGGGGATCCCTCCGAAGGCAACTGTGACACCCCAGGTGTCAGTTTCGTGTTGCGTCGGGAGATTCATCCCAATCTCGGATGCTCAGTAAAAATTTCTATTTCTCGATCGTGCCTATCTCTGTTTATCAGGCTTTCTCTCGGAAGTTCACCGAATTCAGAGTTAATCGATCGCGAGAAACAACCAATTTCGGAGCGTGTTAAAACTTTTAATTCTCGGAACTCATGCAGACTCGAAGATCATTCTCGAATTTTAAATCTCATCTGAAGCTCTCTAAATCAAACTCTCGACGACTATTATCTGATCTGAGCCCGAATCTAATTCCTGAACTTCGATCGATGTCCGACTATTTTAATCCGACTCCGTACTCTCAAACGGAATACTCAATATATCGTCCTCTAATTAATCCTTACTCGACTCGGCCAAATATCTCATGTCCGAACCGAATTCAAAACCCCGTATCGACTGTGATTTTAAAATGTCACGATCCGATTTCTCCGGCTAAAAATCCGAAAGCTGGTCGTATCCCGAGGCGTTTTATTTTCGAATCACGCATAGGGAAATTATTTCCGAGAGAATCCAAATCAGACTCTCGGCTGAAATTAATCGCTCATTCGCCCGATCGTCCGAACTCTCGTTCACTCTGTTTTGCGTACCGACGAAATCCGCACGAGAATTTTTCCGGAAAATATTTAGCGCGACCCGATTTCGCATTTTGGGCCAAGCCCATTTAAAAACCAGCCCATTTGGCCCACTTGGGAACCCTAACCCTAGGGCTACCTCTATAAATAGGGGTGCTCACTTGTAAATCTTTCACTCCCACCCCTATTCTTTTCCCAGCCGCCACTCTCCCTGTCTTCTTCTCCCACGCACACAGCCAGCCTCCATGGCGCAGGGAGCTCGACTCCCTTCCTCTCCATGGCGCCCAAGCCCTTCTTCCTCAATCCGGCGCCCAGGCCTGCTCCCTCCCACGGCTGGCTTTCCTTCTCCCTCGGCGTTCTGCTTTCCCCCGGTCGCTGCTCCATTTTTTTTTTAGTTTTTCCTCTCTCTGCTCTCTCGGTCGCTGGCCATGGCCGGACTGGTCCCCAGCTCGAGCAGGTGAGCCGCCGTCGCCCTGGCCGGACCTCTGCCCTTCTCAAGTCCGGCCATCCTCGCCTTGCCGTGGATTCCCTCGAGCCACCCCATCTGGCCGCCCTCCCCTTGCTGCCGGCGAGCAGCAGCTTCCTGGATCCATGGCGCCGGTGGAGCTCGAGCCGTCAAGCTCCCAGCTATGGCGCCCGCTCCCTGCAGGGATGCAGTTCCCTTGGCCGACGCCCGGCAGAGCAGCCATGGCCGATTCTTCCCTGCGCCCAGCTCCTCCTTGCCATGTGCCCGACGCCCCTCGCTGCGCAGCTCCTCCGCGATGCAACACCGCTGTTCCTGCAGCCCCGGCCCCCCCCGGCTTCCTCGCTGCTAGCGCTGCGCGCGTGCCACGTGCTTGACAAAATGTCCAAGTGGGGTGTTGCGCAGTGAGCAGCACGCCGTGATGCCCCCCCCCGGTGTTTGCTGTTTTTGAACAATCCCAACGTCGACGCCGTTCACCCCGGTGAGACCACGTAAATCCTCGCTCGATACCGCATCAACATTATTTTTCTATGATTAATTATGTATGTGTGCTGTTTTGTTTTTGTTTTGTGGAGGAGAGAACCCCGTGTTTTGCGTGGAGAAGAAGGCAAGCCGCTCGACGCTCGTCGATGTGCGAAACTATGCACAAATCGGAATAGCCATCGTCCTCACAAACACCGTTTGGGTTTGTTTATGGTGAGCCGATGCATATCTCTCTCGATCGATCCGATTAATTATTGTGAATGGATGTGTGTAAAATGTTTCGATTATGTGCATTGGTGGGATCGCGATTGCGATTGGAGAACAAGAGGTTAATTGATGTGCGCGAATTGTAGTCGTCTAACTATGTTTTGGTCGATGATGTGCATGTGGTTATATGTGTGTGAAAAGTATAATTGTTTTATGCAATGTGATAGAATTCATGATTATATAGGGAGTATATTTATTGATGTGACGAGTAATTAGAAAATGCTAGTTGCGTAGAGGATGAATTATTAAAACATGAGTATCGGAGTTTATATATTAGTGGTCGCGCCACGTTGATTGAAGTGTCTCGAGTGCACGCCACCATATGGTTGTATGCGAGACACGGTAAAATAAGGTGTGCTCGACATGAATGTTTGGTCGTTGTAGATAGAATTTACTTTGGCTTATGTAGAGAGGTGATGACATGCCGTAAGTAGTCATCACTTCCCCTATAATTATAAGTCGAGTAAAAATGCGGGATACTAGTGGTACGCTAGGCGGTGTTCCAAATAAATGAATCAGTTGATGTGGTAGTTGTCGTGCGTGAATTATTGTTAGTAAGTAGTTAAATTACGAGCTATGTGAGAATCATGCTAGAAACTAGTATGCGGCGTATAACTGTGTTCGTGTGGTAAATAATAGGTCAGTCGGTATTGTTGGTGTCATTGGCGAATGGGGAGTATGATTAGTCCTGTGGAGTCTATATGCGTATGGTTATGGTCACGGATGAAAAGTAGTAGTGCTCAGGCGATGTCTAAATTAAAATGCAAACTATTGGTGAAAAGCGCTTCGATATTGATTGTTATAGAGAATGCATCGTTAATTGAGTATGGTACTTTTAGTGCGCAAAATAACTTGTATCAAAATTAGCAAGTCTACATGTTAGTTCTCACTTAGTTATTTTAACTCTAACAATTGTCAAAGTGTTAGAATGATTTAAGTCTCTAGAACATGGCAATTCTTGAATTGTATAGGAGCTGAAATTTATTAATTTCTGTTTTGGGCTGCACGTACTGTTTTCGGTGTGCTGTATGTTTGGTGAACTAAATTATGTTTTCTGTAGATATGTGCTATAGAAAAGTTGTAGATAACATGATTATCTTGCTTGTACAAAAATTTGACAGCCATAAGCCTGATCGTCTAGGAGTTGTGCTCTTCACAAGTCCAGCACCTGAATAAGTCGAATTTCTGAACAGGTTTCAGAAATTGCAATGGTTGATTAAGTTAATGTTGAAATCAGTTATTGGTGTTTACAAGAAAGTTGTAGATAACTTTATTATCTAACTTGTGTTAAAATTTGACAGCCACAGGTCTGATAGTTTAGAAGTTATGTATTTTACAAATTCAGTAACTGAATCTGTCCAAATTCTGTACAGATTTCAGAAACTGCATTGTTTGCTCAATTTAATGTTGCAATCTGTTCATGGTCATTATAAGAAAGTTGTAGATGCTTTTCTGATCTTGTTTGTGTTAAAATTTCATAACTAAAGGCCTGACGGTTTAAGAGTTATGAATTTTGCAAACTGCTTGCTGTGTTCTGTCCACTGACAGAACAGATTTCGAAGACTGAAATGTTTGATTTAGTTAAACCTGGAATCACCTCTTGGTGATTATAAAAGTTGTGTAGTACTTTTGCTGAGCTTTCCAAAAAGTCTTAGATCACCCTTTTTGGTGGTCTGAAGCTTAAGTTATGAATGTTACAATTATGAAGACTGAATCTGTCCAGTTCTGGACAGCAAGGTCTTTTAGTGATATTTACGCTTAGTTAAATGTTGAATCACCCTGTGATGTTTATAAACAATTTGTAGAACATTTAATTAGCTTTTCAGAAAGTCTAGGATCACCTTATTTGGATGTCTGAATTTTCAGTTGTGAATTTTTGAAGTTGCTAACCTGAATCTGTCCAAATCTGGACAGCGCAGTTGTATTAGCACGTTTTGACCTTGCTAAGTGTTGGATCATGTTGTGATGAAAATACCAAAGTTGTAGTCCACTTTCTAAGCTTTCCAGAAAGTCCTAGTTTACTATTTTTGGATTAATATTTGAAGAGTTATGACTGAAACAAACAAGTGCTGTGCTGCTGTCCTGAATTTGTTATGTTTGGTGAATGCTCTACTCTGTTGTGTTTGACTCGAGTCGACTGTTTTCTTCGTTTGATGATTGGTTGAACCTGCAGTGCTGATAATATAACTAATACAATTGTTCCTAATTATATAAGTAACAAGTATACATCCCGCTAAGTTAGTGAACCTAATTAGTGCGGGTCTAATAAGTGTTGCCTAGTGAATAATTTTAAAGCCCAATTAAGTATCTAGTTCCTTTTCAACTAAGTCTATCTATATATAAGTCATGGCGAACTTGTGTACTTAACTAATTTAGTGTTAGGTAACTAATGGATGATTAACGTCAATATTGTAAATACTTGTGGTCATGCTTGTGTGGCCATGCTTGTATTGGTTAAGTAAAGTAAGCGTCGTCGTCTTTCCAGTGGTAGTAGCTACGTATGCTCGAGGACGTGTAGATAAGTAAAGCTAACATGTGGTTGTCTGCGGCGTCTTCCACTTAAATGTTTAGTTCGCCACTGTATCTTTTTATATCTTGTGCTATGTTTGTGCTACTTCCATTATATTCATACATATGCATCTTGCATCTCATTTAGGACCGAGAGGTGACGATCGTACAAGTGGTGTGGTACCAACCACAAGATGCCGTTGGTGGACGACCTGAAGAATGGACATAACCAGGATTTGCTCGCCGAGCGAGTACCTCCCCCTGGCAAACACTATCTAAGTGTTAAATAAAAGGCAAGCCCCGGTTTTATGCATAACCGTTTATATATGCTATTTTACTACACTTAATGTTTGTAGGCTTGTACTGTGCACTTAAGTGTAGGAGTTGTTTGGAACCTTAGTTGCATGAACTCAGGATTCCCTTTTGAGATGGATACTAGTATGCTAGGTCGAGTAGCTGCTTTATTAATTAGGATCTCGGTAGAAGTCGAGTGATTTTTCTAGCACTCGCGCGAGGTCAGGAATTGGCTGTATCCACTTTCCTATCATATTGATGTTGGTTTGTGGACAACGATCCATGGGGATTGGTTGTTCACGGAATAAAAAGTTGATTAAGGATTAAGGTGTGGTACCGTGAGTCAAGCGTTTGAACGTACTAAACACATACCGAGAAATATGGTAAATCGGTAAGCCTAGTACCTGAGTGAACCTGGCAGTGGACATACCCCCTCACGCGACCTGAGACGTAGTCTCCCATTCCGGTTATGGTGGGTACAAGTGCGGTCACTGCACGACGGCCAGTCGGGGTCAGTGGGGCATTGTACGCCAAGGCGGTGAGACCTGATCTGCTGACGGGGAATCGATGGGGACGGTTGATGTGTGTGGGGACGGAGTGCCCCTACATGTCGTGTGTTTAGGTTTACCTTGCAAGGATAAAAACTCGATTCGAATCGTCTGCTTCTCGCAGCTAATGAGACTGCTTGATCCATGCTGCTACATTGAGTAATAAGTGGAATTGAGGTGACTGGCAAAAGATGTTGATTGGTAAAAATGTTTGATACCATGTATGCTTAGCTAGGTACACATTTAGTCTAAAGGATTCTACTAAAACTTGAAAAGCTAAAACTTGTTTTTAGAAACTCAGCTAGTGCTTTTGGCAACCAAACCCCACAGCCAAACAGCTGCATGTCTAGAGGTAGAGGAGTATAGACTCCTCACACCGGGTAAGTCTAGCTGAGTATTAGTATACTCAGCCTTGCTTGTGGCACAATTTTTGCAGGTACCTCCTTGTTTTGGTTGATGGTGTGACTTGGCCCTCATCCCTGCCACCGGGATAGACGGTCGAGTGGGTTACTGCTTCCGCAGGAAAGGACCAGGAGGAGTAGCGTGGCCAGGCTTCGCCATGTTGCTCGGTTCTTCTCCGTTAGTTATTTCCGCTGCATTAAAAGTTTTGGTTATTATTTCTGAAACTCCGATAATGTAATCACTAATGATACTTATTAAATTTGTGGTATTATGTTTTATTGTATTTCTCTGTGCCTCACCTTCGTGTGAGCTAGTGGTATTCGATCCTGGATAAGTGGCCTCGTCGGACTAGATCCGAGGGACTGACGATTTATTCCTATTTAAGTGTGGTCTAGCCTTTAAGGCGGGACTTAGGCACTTAAGTTGGAATAATTCGGGCGGTTCCGCCACAGCTGGTATCGGAGCGAATACCAGTACAGAGAAGTCAATAAGTCATGATTCCAACCTTTTCTAAAGTAAAACTTGCTAGAAACTAATGTTGGATAGATCGTCAGGACGATCAGGATAGACTTAGAACGTGAAGCCTTAGGGAATAGATGGGTAGCTAGGTGGCTAATTATATAGGCCATAAAGGCTCCTACTACTGTTAATAGGGATGCTGTAGAAGCACCCGAAAATTAGTTAGGTCTGAGAAGACGACTAGAATGAGCATGCATCATGATTGTCGCATTATAATTGTCTCTTGTGCACCAACATGCTTCTCTCACCTTTATTCCAATAATAATAACTTGTGAATAATGTGACGTACTGCTATGTTAGAAATGCCTTACCTCGTGTCAAATTGGTAAGTCTTGTTAGGTCGTGCTATGTGTTCCCTTGTCTGCTATCTAGGTGGCATTGTAGTTGTTTGACCCTTTTTACAAAAAAATTGTGGCCTGTTTTGCTCATAAAAGACCCCCCCCCTCCAAACAACCTTGAGTTTAGCAAATGAAACCTCTTTAAACAAAATTATTATGCTTGTGTTGGCATTTTCTAGCCCTTGTGTGCTGCACTATTGATAATGCACCTGCACAGCTTAGAGACCCCATGACCTGACCGCTAGACCAACCCAAGTCTCCTTGTGCACTTGTTGTGTCAAAAAAAATTGTTGTTGGTGTCTAGTTGTGTATACCCTATCAAGGCCATGTTTTCTTTCCATAAGTCATTGCCCCTAAAACTTCATAACATTTCTGTTGACCATCCTAGCTGATCCTGTTTGCCTACCTCTCCTTTTGCCTGATCTGGTAACCCTTTTTCTTGTGAATCATGTTGGCTTTATCGTCCGAATCTCTGGACCCTTTAATTATTCTGCCCTATTATCTGGTTATCTGCTATAACCTGTTCTCAAGTATCAGATATTGATCTCGCCTAAATCTCTCATTTCTGATCGTTCTCATACCCCCTTCTCTGAGGATCATGACGTTGTTTTATCAATTTTATCTTTAAACGGCATATCCATGTGGATTAATGGATGTTGCTGTTACCTTTGGATCTCTCATGTCTCTAAAAGCTTATCAGTCTCGATATCATGGTTGGTTTCTCCTCATATCAAATATCGTATCGATCTTTGGCTGATAATCCTCGTGATGATCATAAAATAGTTCTCTGAGTTAAAGAAAATTCTCATGTGATGCTCTTTTGTCAGCAGTCTCTGCTTCAACTCTGGTCACATTCTTATTTTCTGAGCCATACTCTTATGGGCTCCATCTATTTATGCCACGTGAAAATTTCTTATTGGTTGCGTTTGGTAATGATGTCATGACTAACGACTGAAGGTGCCGCGACGAAACCGAGAGCCAACTATGGTGCACACATGGTTGAGTTGCTCGGCACGCGCTGGTATCGTGGTTAATAGTCGTGATCCATTACGAGACTATACTGATGTGTTATCTTTTGTGAACATCCTCTCAGAGTGATCGCTGCATTTTGTCTCAGCATGCCGCGATATTCTATCCAAATCTATCTTCATTATCTTGTCAAATCCCCTCTCATGAATTTGCACCTATCTCCAGCCTGGGAGTTACATGCTTCTCCACCCTTGAAGGCCCTCGTTCGAATCTCGGGACGAGATTCTGTTTAAGGGGGGAAGGCTGTGACACCCCAGGTGTCAGTTTCGTGTTGCGTCGGGAGATTCATCCCAATCTCGGATGCTCAGTAAAAATTTCTATTTCTCGATCGTGCCTATCTCTGTTTATCAGGCTTTCTCTCGGAAGTTCACCGAATTCAGAGTTAATCGATCGCGAGAAACAACCAATTTCGGAGCGTGTTAAAACTTTTAATTCTCGGAACTCATGCAGACTCGAAGATCATTCTCGAATTTTAAATCTCATCTGAAGCTCTCTAAATCAAACTCTCGACGACTATTATCTGATCTGAGCCCGAATCTAATTCCTGAACTTCGATCGATGTCCGACTATTTTAATCCGACTCCGTACTCTCAAACGGAATACTCAATATATCGTCCTCTAATTAATCCTTACTCGACTCGGCCAAATATCTCATGTCCGAACCGAATTCAAAACCCCGTATCGACTGTGATTTTAAAATGTCACGATCCGATTTCTCCGGCTAAAAATCCGAAAGCTGGTCGTATCCCGAGGCGTTTTATTTTCGAATCACGCATAGGGAAATTATTTCCGAGAGAATCCAAATCAGACTCTCGGCTGAAATTAATCGCTCATTCGCCCGATCGTCCGAACTCTCGTTCACTCTGTTTTGCGTACCGACGAAATCCGCACGAGAATTTTTCCGGAAAATATTTAGCGCGACCCGATTTCGCATTTTGGGCCAAGCCCATTTAAAAACCAGCCCATTTGGCCCACTTGGGAACCCTAACCCTAGGGCTACCTCTATAAATAGGGGTGCTCACTTGTAAATCTTTCACTCCCACCCCTATTCTTTTCCCAGCCGCCACTCTCCCTGTCTTCTTCTCCCACGCACACAGCCAGCCTCCATGGCGCAGGGAGCTCGACTCCCTTCCTCTCCATGGCGCCCAAGCCCTTCTTCCTCAATCCGGCGCCCAGGCCTGCTCCCTCCCACGGCTGGCTTTCCTTCTCCCTCGGCGTTCTGCTTTCCCCCGGTCGCTGCTCCATTTTTTTTTTAGTTTTTCCTCTCTCTGCTCTCTCGGTCGCTGGCCATGGCCGGACTGGTCCCCAGCTCGAGCAGGTGAGCCGCCGTCGCCCTGGCCGGACCTCTGCCCTTCTCAAGTCCGGCCATCCTCGCCTTGCCGTGGATTCCCTCGAGCCACCCCATCTGGCCGCCCTCCCCTTGCTGCCGGCGAGCAGCAGCTTCCTGGATCCATGGCGCCGGTGGAGCTCGAGCCGTCAAGCTCCCAGCTATGGCGCCCGCTCCCTGCAGGGATGCAGTTCCCTTGGCCGACGCCCGGCAGAGCAGCCATGGCCGATTCTTCCCTGCGCCCAGCTCCTCCTCGCCATGTGCCCGACGCCCCTCGCTGCGCAGCTCCTCCGCGATGCAACACCGCTGTTCCTGCAGCCCCGGCCCCCCCCGGCTTCCTCGCTGCTAGCGCTGCGCGCGTGCCACGTGCTTGACAAAATGTCCAAGTGGGGTGTTGCGCAGTGAGCAGCACGCCGTGATGCCCCCCCCGGTGTTTGCTGTTTTTGAACAATCCCAACGTCGACGCCGTTCACCCCGGTGAGACCACGTAAATCCTCGCTCGATACCGCATCAACATTATTTTTCTATGATTAATTATGTATGTGTGCTGTTTTGTTTTTGTTTTGTGGAGGAGAGAACCCCGTGTTTTGCGTGGAGAAGAAGGCAAGCCGCTCGACGCTCGTCGATGTGCGAAACTATGCACAAATCGGAATAGCCATCGTCCTCACAAACACCGTTTGGGTTTGTTTATGGTGAGCCGATGCATATCTCTCTCGATCGATCCGATTAATTATTGTGAATGGATGTGTGTAAAATGTTTCGATTATGTGCATTGGTGGGATCGCGATTGCGATTGGAGAACAAGAGGTTAATTGATGTGCGCGAATTGTAGTCGTCTAACTATGTTTTGGTCGATGATGTGCATGTGGTTATATGTGTGTGAAAAGTATAATTGTTTTATGCAATGTGATGGAATTCATGATTATATAGGGAGTATATTTATTGATGTGACGAGTAATTAGAAAATGCTAGTTGCGTAGAGGATGAATTATTAAAACATGAGTATCGGAGTTTATATATTAGTGGTCGCGCCACGTTGATTGAAGTGTCTCGAGTGCACGCCACCATATGGTTGTATGCGAGACACGGTAAAATAAGGTGTGCTCGACATGAATGTTTGGTCGTTGTAGATAGAATTTACTTTGGCTTATGTAGAGAGGTGATGACATGCCGTAAGTAGTCATCACTTCCCCTATAATTATAAGTCGAGTAAAAATGCGGGATACTAGTGGTACGCTAGGCGGTGTTCCAAATAAATGAATCAGTTGATGTGGTAGTTGTCGTGCGTGAATTATTGTTAGTAAGTAGTTAAATTACGAGCTATGTGAGAATCATGCTAGAAACTAGTATGCGGCGTATAACTGTGTTCGTGTGGTAAATAATAGGTCAGTCGGTATTGTTGGTGTCATTGGCGAATGGGGAGTATGATTAGTCCTGTGGAGTCTATATGCGTATGGTTATGGTCACGGATGAAAAGTAGTAGTGCTCAGGCGATGTCTAAATTAAAATGCAAACTATTGGTGAAAAGCGCTTCGATATTGATTGTTATAGAGAATGCATCGTTAATTGAGTATGGTACTTTTAGTGCGCAAAATAACTTGTATCAAAATTAGCAAGTCTACATGTTAGTTCTCACTTAGTTATTTTAACTCTAACAATTGTCAAAGTGTTAGAATGATTTAAGTCTCTAGAACATGGCAATTCTTGAATTGTATAGGAGCTGAAATTTATTAATTTCTGTTTTGGGCTGCACGTACTGTTTTCGGTGTGCTGTATGTTTGGTGAACTAAATTATGTTTTCTGTAGATATGTGCTATAGAAAAGTTGTAGATAACATGATTATCTTGCTTGTACAAAAATTTGACAGCCATAAGCCTGATCGTCTAGGAGTTGTGCTCTTCACAAGTCCAGCACCTGAATAAGTCGAATTTCTGAACAGGTTTCAGAAATTGCAATGGTTGATTAAGTTAATGTTGAAATCAGTTATTGGTGTTTACAAGAAAGTTGTAGATAACTTTATTATCTAACTTGTGTTAAAATTTGACAGCCACAGGTCTGATAGTTTAGAAGTTATGTATTTTACAAATTCAGTAACTGAATCTGTCCAAATTCTGTACAGATTTCAGAAACTGCATTGTTTGCTCAATTTAATGTTGCAATCTGTTCATGGTCATTATAAGAAAGTTGTAGATGCTTTTCTGATCTTGTTTGTGTTAAAATTTCATAACTAAAGGCCTGACGGTTTAAGAGTTATGAATTTTGCAAACTGCTTGCTGTGTTCTGTCCACTGACAGAACAGATTTCGAAGACTGAAATGTTTGATTTAGTTAAACCTGGAATCACCTCTTGGTGATTATAAAAGTTGTGTAGTACTTTTGCTGAGCTTTCCAAAAAGTCTTAGATCACCCTTTTTGGTGGTCTGAAGCTTAAGTTATGAATGTTACAATTATGAAGACTGAATCTGTCCAGTTCTGGACAGCAAGGTCTTTTAGTGATATTTACGCTTAGTTAAATGTTGAATCACCCTGTGATGTTTATAAACAATTTGTAGAACATTTAATTAGCTTTTCAGAAAGTCTAGGATCACCTTATTTGGATGTCTGAATTTTCAGTTGTGAATTTTTGAAGTTGCTAACCTGAATCTGTCCAAATCTGGACAGCGCAGTTGTATTAGCACGTTTTGACCTTGCTAAGTGTTGGATCATGTTGTGATGAAAATACCAAAGTTGTAGTCCACTTTCTAAGCTTTCCAGAAAGTCCTAGTTTACTATTTTTGGATTAATATTTGAAGAGTTATGACTGAAACAAACAAGTGCTGTGCTGCTGTCCTGAATTTGTTATGTTTGGTGAATGCTCTACTCTGTTGTGTTTGACTCGAGTCGACTGTTTTCTTCGTTTGATGATTGGTTGAACCTGCAGTGCTGATAATATAACTAATACAATTGTTCCTAATTATATAAGTAACAAGTATACATCCCGCTAAGTTAGTGAACCTAATTAGTGCGGGTCTAATAAGTGTTGCCTAGTGAATAATTTTAAAGCCCAATTAAGTATCTAGTTCCTTTTCAACTAAGTCTATCTATATATAAGTCATGGCGAACTTGTGTACTTAACTAATTTAGTGTTAGGTAACTAATGGATGATTAACGTCAATATTGTAAATACTTGTGGTCATGCTTGTGTGGCCATGCTTGTATTGGTTAAGTAAAGTAAGCGTCGTCGTCTTTCCAGTGGTAGTAGCTACGTATGCTCGAGGACGTGTAGATAAGTAAAGCTAACATGTGGTTGTCTGCGGCGTCTTCCACTTAAATGTTTAGTTCGCCACTGTATCTTTTTATATCTTGTGCTATGTTTGTGCTACTTCCATTATATTCATACATATGCATCTTGCATCTCATTTAGGACCGAGAGGTGACGATCGTACAAGTGGTGTGGTACCAACCACAAGATGCCGTTGGTGGACGACCTGAAGAATGGACATAACCAGGATTTGCTCGCCGAGCGAGTACCTCCCCCTGGCAAACACTATCTAAGTGTTAAATAAAAGGCAAGCCCCGGTTTTATGCATAACCGTTTATATATGCTATTTTACTACACTTAATGTTTGTAGGCTTGTACTGTGCACTTAAGTGTAGGAGTTGTTTGGAACCTTAGTTGCATGAACTCAGGATTCCCTTTTGAGATGGATACTAGTATGCTAGGTCGAGTAGCTGCTTTATTAATTAGGATCTCGGTAGAAGTCGAGTGATTTTTCTAGCACTCGCGCGAGGTCAGGAATTGGCTGTATCCACTTTCCTATCATATTGATGTTGGTTTGTGGACAACGATCCATGGGGATTGGTTGTTCACGGAATAAAAAGTTGATTAAGGATTAAGGTGTGGTACCGTGAGTCAAGCGTTTGAACGTACTAAACACATACCGAGAAATATGGTAAATCGGTAAGCCTAGTACCTGAGTGAACCTGGCAGTGGACATACCCCCTCACGCGACCTGAGACGTAGTCTCCCATTCCGGTTATGGTGGGTACAAGTGCGGTCACTGCACGACGGCCAGTCGGGGTCAGTGGGGCATTGTACGCCAAGGCGGTGAGACCTGATCTGCTGACGGGGAATCGATGGGGACGGTTGATGTGTGTGGGGACGGAGTGCCCCTACATGTCGTGTGTTTAGGTTTACCTTGCAAGGATAAAAACTCGATTCGAATCGTCTGCTTCTCGCAGCTAATGAGACTGCTTGATCCATGCTGCTACATTGAGTAATAAGTGGAATTGAGGTGACTGGCAAAAGATGTTGATTGGTAAAAATGTTTGATACCATGTATGCTTAGCTAGGTACACATTTAGTCTAAAGGATTCTACTAAAACTTGAAAAGCTAAAACTTGTTTTTAGAAACTCAGCTAGTGCTTTTGGCAACCAAACCCCACAGCCAAACAGCTGCATGTCTAGAGGTAGAGGAGTATAGACTCCTCACACCGGGTAAGTCTAGCTGAGTATTAGTATACTCAGCCTTGCTTGTGGCACAATTTTTGCAGGTACCTCCTTGTTTTGGTTGATGGTGTGACTTGGCCCTCATCCCTGCCACCGGGATAGACGGTCGAGTGGGTTACTGCTTCCGCAGGAAAGGACCAGGAGGAGTAGCGTGGCCAGGCTTCGCCATGTTGCTCGGTTCTTCTCCGTTAGTTATTTCCGCTGCATTAAAAGTTTTGGTTATTATTTCTGAAACTCCGATAATGTAATCACTAATGATACTTATTAAATTTGTGGTATTATGTTTTATTGTATTTCTCTGTGCCTCACCTTCGTGTGAGCTAGTGGTATTCGATCCTGGATAAGTGGCCTCGTCGGACTAGATCCGAGGGACTGACGATTTATTCCTATTTAAGTGTGGTCTAGCCTTTAAGGCGGGACTTAGGCACTTAAGTTGGAATAATTCGGGCGGTTCCGCCACAGCAACCATCTCGGCATGCCGGAGGACGGTGATCTCCCTAGGCCAGTGCCTCGCGCCGACATCCCGCGGGAGCTAGCTGTGGTCCCCGTTCCGGCGGGGGGTCACGACCCACAGCTCGAGCAAGTCCGCGGGGCGCAGGCCAGGCTCGACGAGGGAGCAGGAGCGCTCGAGTCGCTCCGCCGGGACGTCGGGCAGGTATGGGCGGGCCAACCCCCGGCCGGAGAAATACGTCACCTGCCCCAGGGTTTCCAGCACCGCGTCGCCAACGATGTCAGGGACAGGCCGCCACCCGCATCCAGCAGGGTCGGTCAGAACCTGGCAGCCGCGGCGATGCTCCTCCGCACGATGCCAGAACCATCAACCACCGAGGGTCGGTGAATCCAGGGAGAGCTCAAGAATCTCCTGGAAGGCGCTGCGGCCCGGCGGGCCGAGAGCTCTGCCTCCCGAAGGCAGGGGTACCCCTCGAAACCTCATGCCGCGACTTCCCGATTCACGCGGGAAGCCTCGGTCTACACCGGGCGCACGCGCAACACCGCGCCTGCGGCCCCGGGCCACCTCGGCAACGAGCACCATCGTTGCGACCGTCGGGCCCACCTCGACGAGAGGGTGCGCCGAGGCTACCACCCCAGGCGTGGGGGACGCTACGACAGCGGGGAGGATCAGAGTCCCTCGCCCGATCCACCCGGTCCGCAGGCCTTCAGCCGGGCCATCTGGTGGGCGCCGTTTCCGGCCCGGTTCCGACCCCCGACTACTATCACAAAGTACTCGGGGGAAACGAGGCCGGAATTGTGGCTCGCAGACTACCGCCTGGCCTGCCAACTGGGTGGAACGGACGACGACAACCTCATCATCCGCAACCTCCCCCTGTTCCTCTCCGACACTGCTCGCGCCTGGTTGGAGCACCTGCCTCCGGGGCAGATCTCCAACTGGGATGATTTGGTCCAAGCCTTCACCGGCAATTTCCAGGGCACGTACGTGCGCCCCGGGAATTCCTGGGACCTCCGAAGCTGTCGGCAACAGCCGGGAGAGTCTCTTTGGGACTACATCCGGCGATTCTCGAAGCAGCGCACCGAGCTGCCCAACATCACCGACTCCGATGTCATCGGCGCGTTCCTTGCCGGCACCACCTGCCGTGACCTGGTGAGCAAGTTGGGTCGCAAGACCCCCACCAGGGCGAGCGAGCTGATGGACATCACCACCAAGTTCGCCTCTGGCCAGGAGGCGGTCGAGGCCATCTTCCGAAAGGACAAGCAGCCCCAGGGCCGCCCGTCGGAAGAGGCTCCCGAGGCGTCTACTCCGCGCGGCGCCAAGAAGAAAGGCAAGAAGAAGTCGCAAGCGAAGCGCGACGCCGCCGACGCGGACCTTGTCGCCGCCGCCGAGTAAAAGAACCCTCGGAAGCCCCCCGGAGGTGCTAACCTCTTCGACAAGATGCTCAAGGAGCCGTGCCCCTACCATCAGGGGCCCGTCAAGCACACCCTCGAGGAGTGCGTCATGCTTCGGCGCCACTTCCACAAGGCCGGGCCACCCGCAGAGGGTGGCAGGGCCCGCGACGACGACAAAAAGGAAGATCACCAAGCAGGAGAGTTCCCCGAGGTCCGCGACTGCTACATGATCTACGGAGGGCATGCGGCGAATGCCTCGGCTCGGCATCGCAAGCGAGAGCGTCGGGAGGTCTGCTCGGTGAAGGTGGCGGCGCCAGTCTACCTAGACTGGTCCGACAAGCCCATCACCTTCGACCAAGCTGACCACCCCGACCACGTGCCGAGCCCGGGGAAATACCCGCTCGTCGTCGACCACATCATCGGCGACGTCAGGCTCACCAAGGTCCTGATGGATGGGGGCAGCTGCCTCAACATCATCTATGCCGAGACCCTCAGGCTCCTGCGCGTCGATCTGTCCTCCGTCCGAGCAGGCGCTGCGCCCTTCCACGGGATCATTCCTGGGAAGCGCGTCCAGCCCCTCGGACGGCTCGACCTTCCTGTCTGCTTCGGAACGCCCTCCAACTTCCGAAGGGAGATTTTGACGTTCGAGGTGGTCGGGTTCCGAGGAACCTACCACGCGGTATTGGGGAGGCCATGCTACGCGAAGTTCATGGCCGTCCCCAACTACACCTACCTGAAGTTCAAGATGCCTGGCCCCAACGGGGTCATCACCGTCGGCCCCACGTACAAACACGCGTTCGAATGCGACATGGAGTGCGTGGAGTACACCGAGGCCCTCATCGCCGACCTGGAGAACCTCTCCAGAGAGGTGCCAGACGTGAAGCGACACGCCGGCAACTTCGAGCCAGCGGAGACGGTTAAGGCCGTCCCTCTCGACCCCAGTGGCGACACCTCCAAGCAGATCCGGATCGGTTCCGGGCTCGACCCCAAATAGGAAGTAGTGCTCGTCGACTTTCTCCGCGCAAACGCCGACGTCTTTGCGTGGAGTCCCTCGGACATGCCCGGCATACCGAGGGATGTCGCCGAGCACTCGCTGGATATTCGGGCCGGAGCCCGACCGGTCAGGCAGCCTCTGTGCCGATTCGACGAGGAGAAGCGCAGAGTGATAGGCGAGGAGATCCACAAGCTAATGGCAGCAGGGTTCATCAAAGAGGTATTCCATCCCGAATGGCTTGCCAACCCTGTGCTTGTGAGAAAGAAAGGGGGGAAATGGCGGATGTGTGTAGACTACACCGGTCTCAACAAAGCATGTCCGAAGGTTCCCTACCCTCTACCTCGCATCGATCAAATCGTGGATTCCACTGCTGGGTGCGAAACCCTGTCTTTCCTCGATGCCTACTCAGGGTATCATCAAATCAAGATGAAAGAGTCCGACCAGCTCGCGACTTCTTTCATCACGCCCTTCGGCATGTACTGCTATGTCACCATGCCGTTCGGTTTGAGGAACGCGGGTGCGACGTACCAGCGGTGCATGAACCATGTGTTCGGCAAACACATCGGTCGTACGGTCGAGGCCTACGTCGATGACATCGTAGTCAAGACAAGGAAAGCCTCCGACCTCCTCTCCGACCTTGAAGTGACATTCCGGTGTCTCAAGGCAAAGGACGTCAAGCTCAATCCCGAGAAGTGTGTCTTCGGGGTGCCCCGAGGCATGCTCCTGGGATTCATCGTCTCCGAGCGGGGCATCGAAGCCAACCCAGAGAAGATCGCAGCCATCACCAACATGGGGCCCATCAAGGACTTAAAAGGTGTACAGAGGGTCATGGGATGTCTCGCGGCCTTGAGCCGTTTCATCTCACGCCTCGGCGAAAGAGGCCTGCCTCTGTACCGCCTCTTAAGGAAGGCCGAGTGCTTCACTTGGACCCCTGAGGCCGAGGAAGCTCTCGGGAACCTGAAGGCGCTCCTCACCAAGGCGCCTATCTTGGTACCCCCAGCTGATGGAGAAGCCCTCTTGGTCTACGTCGCCACGACCACTCAGGTGGTTAGCGCCGCGATTGTGGTCGAAAGGCAAGAAGAGGGGCATGTATTGCCCGTTCAGAGACCAGTTTACTTCGTCAGCGAGGTGCTATCCGAAACCAAGATCCGCTACCCACAAGTTCAGAAGCTACTGTATGCAGTGATCCTGACGAGGCAAAAGTTGCGACATTACTTCGAGTCTCATCCGGTAACTGTGGTGTCATCCTTCCCCCTGGGGGAGATCATCCAGTGCCGAGAGGCCTCGGGCAGGATCGCAAAGTGGGCGGTGGAAATCATGGGCGAGACAATCTCGTTCGCCCCTCGGAAGGCCATCAAGTCCCAGGTATTGGCGGACTTCGTAGCCGAATGGGTCGACACCCAGCTGCCGACGGCTCCGATCCAACCGGAGCTCTGGACCATGTTTTTCGATGGGTCGCTGATGAAGACGGGAGCCGGCGCGGGCCTGCTCTTCGTCTCGCCCCTCGGGAAACACCTACGCTACGTGCTGCGCCTCCATTTCCCGGCGTCCAACAATGTGGCTGAGTATGAAGCTCTGGTCAACGGATTGCGAATCGCCATCGAGCTAGGGGTCCGACGCCTCGACGCTCGCGGCGACTCGCAGCTCGTCATCGACCAAGTCATGAAGAACTCCCACTACCGCGACCCGAAGATGGAGGCCTACTGCGATGAGGTTCGGCGCCTGGAAGACAAGTTCTACGGGCTCGAGCTTAACCACATCGCCCGGCGCTACAACGAGACTGCGGACGAGCTGGCAAAAATAGCCTCGGGGCGAACGACGGTTCCCCCGGACGTCTTCTCCCGGGATCTGCACCAACCCTCCGTCAAGATCAACGACACGCCCGAGTCCGAGGTACCCTCGGCCCAGCCCGAGGCGTCCTCGGTTCAGCCCGAGGTACCCTCGGCCCCCGAGGGCGAGGCGCTGCGCATCGAGGAGGAGCGGAGCGGGGTCATGCCTGATCGAGATTGGCAGACCCCGTACCTGCAATATCTCCGCCAAGGAGAGCTACCCCTCGACCAAGCCGAGGCTCGGCGGGTAGCGCGACGCGCCAAGTCGTTCGTCTTTCTGGGCGATGAGAAGGAGCTCTACCACCGCAGCCCCTCGGGCATCCTCCAGCGGTGCATCTCCATCACCGAAGGTTAGGAACTCCTGCAAGAGATACACTCGGGGGATTGCGGCCATCATGCAGCGCCTCGAGCCCTCGTCGGGAACGCTTTCCGGCAAGGCTTCTACTGGCCGACGGCGGTGGCTGACGCCACTAGAATTGTCCGCACCTGCGAAGGGTGTCAATTCTATGCGAAGCAGACCCACCTGCCCGCTCAGGCTCTGCAGACGATACCCATCACCTGGCCCTTCGCTGTGTGGGGTCTGGACCTCGTCGGCCCTCTGCAGAAGGCGCCCGGGGGCTACACGCACCTGCTGGTCGCCGTCGACAAATTCTCCAAGTGGATCGAGGTCCGACCCCTGAACAGCATCAGGTCCGAGCAGGCGGTGGCGTTCTTCACCAACATCATCCATCGCTTCAGGGTCCCAAACTCCATCATCACCGACAACGGCACCCAGTTCACCGGCAGAAAATTCTTGGATTTTTTCGAGGATCACCACATCCGGGTGGACTGGGCTGCCGTAGCTCATCCCATGTCGAATGGGCAAGTAGAGCGTGCCAACGGCATGATTCTACAAGGGCTCAAGCCTCGGATTTACAACGACCTCAACAAGTTCGGCAAGCGATGGATGAAGGAACTCCCCTCAGTGGTCTGGAGCCTGAGGACAACGCCGAGCCGGGCCACGGGTTTCACGCCGTTCTTCCTGGTCTACGGAGCCGAGGCCGTCTTGCCCACTGACCTGGAATACGGCTCCCCGAGGACGAGGGCCTACGACGATGAAAGCAACCAAGCTAGCCGAGAAGACTCGCTGGACTAGCTGGAAGAGGCTCGGGACAGGGCCTTACTACACTCGGCGCGGTATCAGCAGTCCCTGCGACGCTACCACGCCCGAGGGGTCTGACCCCGAGACCTCCAGGTGGGCGACCTGGTGCTTCGACTGCGGCAAGACGCCCGAGGGAGGCACAAGCTCACGCCCCCTGGGAGGGGCCATTCGTCATCGCCAAAGTTCTGAAGCCCGGAACGTACAAGCTGGCCAACAGTCAAGGCGAGGTCTACGGCAACGCTTGGAACATCCAATAGCTACGTCGCTTCTACCCTTAAGATGTTTCCAAGTTGTTCATATACCTCGCACCCACGCAAAGTTTAGTCAACAAGGAAGGGTTGGCCTCGCCTCGGCAAAGCCCGACCCTCCCTCAGGGGCTAAAAGGGGGGAAACCCCCTCTGCGTCAAAATTTTCCTCGAAAAAAAATCTCTTTTACCAGAATATCTTTCGTGCTTTTTGACTACTTCGAAAAGTGGGTCCTGGAAATGATGGAGTACACGTAAGCAGTCAAGGCTGACCGAGCCGAGGGACTCCTATGCCTCCGGGATACGGATACCTCACTCATCACCTTCTGCGATAAGTAACTCGCGTTCGGATAAAGTGGCTCCGCGGATCGAACAAGTCTTTACGTTTGGAAGCCCTTCTACCGAAGCGATCTTTCGAGCCTTCTCGACCGAGTCGGTGACAGGGCCTCATGGACGGGTGAAAGTACGCGTAAGCGGCAAGGCCGACCGAGCCGAGGGACTCCCACGCCTCCGGGATACGGATACCTCACTCATCACCTTCCGCGCGAAGCAACTCTCGCTCGCACAAACATCCCTGTTACCGACAGAAAGTCCAGATACTCGAAACAAGAGGAAAAGAGACGCAGCTTTACAACGCAGCGAGGGTGTGTGTTCTGGCCTCGACGGCCGCACCAGGCACACGCTACAAGACAATCTGATCCTGCAGGCTCGGGTCTTGACGCTGGAAGGGGGCAGCAACACCCTCGGCATTGACGGCAACTTCGGCGAGGCCCGACCTAGCCTCGGACGGCGACGCGGTCCGAGGGTCTCCGCTCCGAAGGACGACGTCATCACCACGCCCGGGCAATCGCTGCCAGGGACTTCTCCGGGAATCCGGCCCGAGCAGGCGGCTCGGCCGGGCCTCGGCCAACCATCTTCCGAGGGCGCCAGCCCGACCTGGGGCCTCGGCTGATCAACTCCGACGTCGATCCTGCCAACGGACAACCCGGCTAGGCTCCGGCCAACCAGGTTTCATTTTCGAGCCGACTCCGCCTCTGTTCATACTGATATCGCTACCCCTGGCCTCGGCTCGTCGAAGAGCGGCCGAGGGGTCTCTTTAACTAAGCTAGAGGAGCCTCGGACAGCAGGGCCGACGGAGCCGAGGGACTCCTACGCCTCTGGGATACGGATACCTCACTCGTCACCTTGACACGGGGCGACTCATGCTTGGTGAAGCAGTTCAGATAATCAGCAGACGAGTCTTAGCGCTCGAAAATGAGGAAAAAATACGGCTCTGTGCCGACGTTACATACATGTTCAGGCCTCGACAGCCGCAATGAACAAAAAACCCTGGCATTCGAAGTGCCATTACAAACGGAACTCCGGTTCTCCTCCGCAGGTACGAACAACCCCTCTCGATAGGGGTGGGCCTGCGGAGCAACAGAAGACCGACGAACGGCTTGTCATCGCCCGCCCCGGCAGCGGCGACGATGAAGACTTCTGTCCCGGGGGGCCGAACAGCAGCAGCGATTACCTCAGGGCGGATGCTGCTGCCAGGAGGCCCCCGCCCATGCCCAAACTCGAGAGGCAAGGACGGGCAGAAGGCCGTAGAGTTGGAGGTCAGTCCGTGGCCAGCCTCGGCTATCATGCCGGCGGAAGAACCTCTTCCAGCTGCCGTGGCAGACGCCGGCGCCGTGAGCGGCTCCGAAGCCACTCGCGTCCGAAAGCCAGGCACGCTGCAGATGCCAGTGCCATGGACGACAACCGCTCCTCCCCCCGATCACTGAGTGAAGGAGCGGGCCGCCGCCCACGCGGGGGCCGACCTCAACTCGGCACACTCCCCTCCCCAGCCCTGGTGATGAAAATCCTTGAGGCTGAGGGAGGGGCAGAGGCCGCAGCCCGGCTCGCTTTCCCGCACCATCAAGCTGGAGGTCGCCATCCTGGGTGACCACCAGCGGAGGGGAGCAACCGGGCTGCATGATGAAAATCCTTGAAGCCGAACGATGGCTGAAAGGTACCAACTCCCACGGAGTTGCGTTCCTCCAACGATGGGGCGAAAAGACGGCGGTTTCCCCCATCCGGGGGCTTGAAAGGTGGAAAGACACGGTGCATAAGGGAGGAAGAAGACATGGTCGCCTTACGAAAGGGGTCGCCCTCCTTTTAAAGGCGACTCTCCCTGCGTGCGCCCCAACCGTCATGGGCTGAGTCTTCTCCAACACGCTCCAAAGCCCTCCCCTGCGGCGCGGGGGCTGGGTCCCGCATGTCATGCAGACCGGCTCCGAGCAGAAGAAGCCAAACCGCCGCGCGTGGTGCACGCAACCGCCCAGCGGTTACAAGTGACCCTCCACTTTTGCCCAGACCAACGGGCGAAAGGGGCAGGCAGCCATGCAGGCGGCATGCAACCGTGCCAAGTGGACGCGCTTCTCCGACTCCCGACACGCCAGCATGGAGGCCCAGGCCCACGCGTCGCGCGACTGGCGCGCCGGATGCTGCATGCAAGCAACTGTACCGCCTGCGCTACCACCGCGCCTCCTCAATTGCGGAACCAATACCGTGACTCGAGGCGACCCAGCGCGCGACCCAGCAGCGCCAGCCTGGCGCGGCGGCCAACGCGGCCAAAGGTGGGCCGGCAGTAATGACGGTGGCAGGCGCGCGGGAGCAGCGGGCACGTCGTCAGCCAAGCTCACGTCCCATCCGGGGGCAGCGAGAGAACCCCCTCTCACGGCGTGAAGACAACGCGCCCGCGATCCGTTCCTCGAACGGCTCGTGCACGCGCAACGGCAGCCCTGCCAACTACTCGCCCCGTCGCATTAACTCCGCGGCTGGACGGGCGGCGCTTCTGGCAGGTGCAGCGGGCGACGCTTCGCCTTCGCCGAAACAACCGTGCCAAAAGAGGTACGCCGCGTCGTTCGGTTTCGTATCCTTTTTTCCTTTTTTCCTCTTTCTCTATCTCTTGCGACAGGGACCGGGAAAGGGGGATACCCCGAAAGGGGTCCTTCCCCGTGAAGGAACCAGGCTCCGAGCGTCCTTACTGATCAGGGGTTCGAAGGCTGGCCCCCCGAAGGGTTCAACAGCCGCCTCAGATCGCGTGGGCCCTACACCCACTACTGGTCAGAGGTTCGAAGGCCGGCCCCCCGAAGGGTTCCACGGCCGCCTCAGGCTACTCAGGCTCCGCGCCCATTACTGATCAGGGGTTCGAAGGCTGGCCCCCGAAGGGTTCACAGTCGCCTCAAACACCGAGCGAGGGATGACCAGGGGTACGTTCGATACATAACCAAGGCTCGGGCTGCGCTCCCGAGGTACCCTAGGACATTTCCGAGACCAGCGGGAGCGATCTTGTAACGGAATCCCATCGGAGGGAGGCATCGAGCCCTCGGACCCCGTCGCCAGGGGACCAGGTCCGGCAGATCACCCGCAGGTACTTTTGGGCGTGCCTCTGGGCCCCTAGCCGACCCCCAACAAACGGGGCACGGACGTCCACTCGGATTACCCGCTTGCAGCTCACCGGAGACACCATGTTCGGTGCCCATCGAGGGTAACATGGCGCTCTCCCCCCTCCTCCTTGCGGAAAGGCGACATAGGGGCGTATGTAAAAAAGCCGAGTCTATCCCTGATCGCCCTCTCGCCCTGTGCGGAGGCTCGGGGGCTGCTCTCGCAAACCCGGCTCCGGCCGAACCGTTGACAGCGTCAACATACCAGCCCGAGAACTTGGGCCCCGACCGTGCACCCGGGCTACGGCCAGTTCGCATGAGGGAACCACCAGACCAGCCGAAGCATTACACAAGGCATTAAGACCTCGAAGGAGTGAAACCACTCCTCCGAGGCCTCGGGGGCTACACCCGGCGGGTGCGCTCGCGCGCACCCACCGGAACAAAATGCAACCGAGAAAGGCTGGTCCCCTTGCAAAAAAGTGCGACGAAAGCCTCCAAGCGAGTACAAACACTCCCTTCGAGGCTCGGGGGCTACTGTCGGGGACCATAATTAGGGGTACCCTCAAGACGCCTAATTCTCAGCTGGTAACCCCCATCAGCATAAAGCTGCAGAGGCCTGATGGGTGCGATTAAGTCAGGGATCGGTCCATACGAGCGACTCGATCACGCCTCGCCCGAGCCTAGCCTCGGGCAAGGGCAGCCGACCCCGAGGGGTTTCCGTCTCGCCCGAGGCCCCCTTATAACGGCGGACACATCACCGGCTCGCCCGAGGCCTTGCCTTCGCTAAGAAGCAACCCTAACTAAATCACCGCGCCGACCGACCGAGTCGCAGGAGCATTTAACGCAAAGGTAGCCTGACACCTTTATCCTGACGTGCGCCCCCCGGCAGAGCCGAAGTGACCGCCGTCACTTTGCCGCTCCACTGACCGGTCTGACAGAAGGACAGCGCCGCCTGCGCCATTCCGACTGCAGTGCCACTTGACAGAGTGAGACTGACAGGCAGTCAGGCCTTGCCAAAGGCGCCATAGGAAGCTCCGCCCGACCCAGGGCTCGGACTCGGGCTAAGGCCCCGGAAGACGGCGAACTCCGCTCCGCCCGACCCAGGGCTCGGACTCGGGCTAAGGCCCCGGAAGACGGCGAACTCCGCTCCGCCCGACCCAGGGCTCGGACTCGGGCTAAGGCCCCGGAAGACGGTGAACTCCGCTCCGCCCGACCCAGGGCTCGGACTCGGGCTAAGGCCCCGGAAGACGGCGAACTCCGCTCCGCCCGACCCAGGGCTCGGACTCGGGCTAAGGCCCCGGAAGACGGCGAACTCCGCTCCGCGCGACCCAGGGCTCGGACTCGGGCTAGGCCCCAGAAGATGACGAACTCCGCTTCGCCCGACCCCAGGGGTCGAACTCTGCCCTGGCCTCTGCCAAACGACCTCCGCCTCGCCCGACCCAGGAGCTCGGGCTCGGCCTCGGCCATGAAAGACAGACTCGACCTCGGCTTCGGAGGAGCCTCCACGTCGCCCGATCTAGGGCACAAGCCCGCCACGTCAACAGGAAGCGCCATCATCACCCTACCCCGAGCCGACTCGGGCCGCAGAGAACAAGACCGGTGTCCCATCTGGCCAGCTCCGCCAGATAGGCAATGATGGCGCCTCGCTAGCCCCGTGACGACGGCGGCTCTCAGCTCCCTTACGGAAGCAGGGGGACGTCAGCAAATACCCAGCCGCTCCGACAGCTGTCCCTCCGCCAGGCTCCGTTGCTCCTCCGACAGCCACGACACCACACCAGCTGGGTGCCAAGATCTCTCCGGCTGCCACATTGGCATGTACTTAGGGCGCTAGCTCTCCCCCGCTAGACACGTAGCACTCTGCTGCACCCCCATTGTACACCTGGATCCTCTCCTTCGCCTATAAAAGGAAGGACCAGGGCCTTCTTAGAGAAGGTTGGCCGCGCGGGGACGAGGACGGGGCAGGCGCTCTCTTGGGGCCGCTCGCTTCCCTCACCCGCGTGGACGCTTGTAACCCCCTACTGCAAGCGCACCCGACCTAGGCGCGGGACGAACACGAAGGCCGCGGGATTTCCACCTCTCTCACGCCCGTCTCCGGCCACCTCGCTTTCCCCCCTTCGCGCTCGCCCACGCGCTCGACCCATCTGGGCTGGGGCACGCGGCACACTCACTCGTCGGCTTAGGGACCCCCTGGTCTCGAAACACCGACAATTAACCATCATCATAAAAGTAATCAAAGTTCTTCTAATCAAAGAGGATCCTAAGGCTGCTCTTAACCATGAGCTCGACTAATATACCAGTTTCTAACACTCCGCAGAGGTTGCACACTTTACCCACGAGTCATGATCCCTTTCTAGCCTGGGTTGTATAGACCTGATCTTCACTATCAAGGTGAATGGCCAGGGACACACTACGTAGCCTTTACAAAGACTTCCCTGGTGCATAGCTGCTCGTTAGGTTTCGCCAGTCGTACAAACGCAGTACACCTCCCCAAGGTGGGTGACTAACAAAAACCAAATCTAATGAACCTCTACACCCCCTGACAGAGCGAGCACTACGCCCCGGCCCCCATTGACGACCCTTAGGCAAAGCCAACTACACCCCCAGGTTTATCTAATTAATCAGTTAAGGGCATCCCATTCCACCCTCATGGTTGCACTATTATCCCGGGTGGTCACTCCACGAACAGGTCCTTACGGAGAGGTACTCAGGAAAATGGTCTAAGTCCCCTAGAGTATCACAATATCATCATCAGGATAACATCATGGTATCATAAATGTTCACATCATGTTTATTGATTAAGTTGAAGCAATAGCATAAGCTAACCATGATTAACTCAAAAAGGTAAACAAGGATAAGTAAATACAGACTAGTCAATCCTTAGGTTTCAATAATGTAATGCGGGACAGTTAATTATAAAGTATGTAGGACATAATAGGTCAGAGGACACTTGCCTTCACCAGGTTGTCGCTCAGGAAGATCTTCAGCAACATACTCAGGAACCACGGACTACTCGTTGTCTAAATAAAGCGATCATGCATTCAATACATTTGGTAAATGACAAATAAACAGCACGTCAATCATGTACAAACATGGGAACACATCTCAAAAAGAAAAGTATAAACTCAAAAAGGAGTTTAAATTATAGGGTGAACTAATCTCATTTAGTAGTTGATTATTCCTTAAGTGTTGTCCATGATTACATAATCTGATTTTATTTATTTTAATGAGACATAAAAGTTAAACTAGAGATAAATTCATGCAATACACATTATTAATCTCACAAGGTTAAACATTCTTTAACCACTAGGGTTTTTCTTTTATCTATTTTATTAAGTGAACAATTCAACACATACACTGACTTATAGTCTAGGTGTAAAATTAGAGTGTACAGACTGTGAATGAACATAATTTATTTAAATAGAGAATATTCCTATGAGCATTTTGCAATTTGAATCACTAAATTTGGAGTTCATATGCAAAAGATATAAAATAAACAAGTTTGGGAGTTTAAAATACAAAATTAAGTCCAAAACTGTAATTATTTAAAAGGATAAGGGTCTATTTGTAAGAACTCAGGGGCCTGCGCGTAAAGTCTAAGGACGACGGGTTCTATTCGCAGAAAACCGAGGGGGTCTTAAGCAAATCGACCACAGCGAAAGGGTATCCAGGCTTCTCGGCCATCCAATCGGGAACGGACGACCGAGATTAGAAGCGGGCGCGCAGGATCGGACGCTGTCACACCCGTTTCTAAGGGGTAGAGCCGGGTGCATCGCATATGTGGCAGAACCTCCCAAGTTATTGGGCCCACATGCACCTGTCCTTGTCTCAAAGACCTCAGACTGCTATGCATGTGCACCAGATAACTTAATAGGATACGTCTGATTGCCCCAAGGACATCGGATAAACCACTTACAACCAGAACCGCGGGATTAAGTAACACAAATCACACACACCAATATTTTTGCAGCGAAAATCTTATTACCAAATTTTACAAGATACAAAATTTTTATATTATTTTATCGGAGTGATTACAAAAGAATAAGTTTGAAATATATGCTAGCTCAACTGACCATCCTCAGTAAGAAGATAAAGATGGGGTATACTTCTATAAGAAGGCCGAGCCCACCGGCACTTAACACCATCAACAGCAGCACAAGACTATAACCTGAAAAACAATAGGGAATAAAACCCTGAGTATGGAATTACTCAGCAAGACTTACACGACTAAAGAAAAGACTCTCAAGGGTATGCTAGATTTGGGAATCAAGGAGAGGCTTTAGCAAGAATCAACTTAGATACTTATGCAAAAATAGCTTACTAAAGTGAATCCTTACTTTTAATGTTTTAACGCCAGATTAAATATTAATAGACTCTGTTTGCATCTAGTCTAATTTCACCATCTCATCCATACAACATCATTTTTATTCATAATGTTCACATCCTGACTTAGGTTGCAGGGCAGCGATCAAGTCTCCACTCTTCAGGGATATAACGGCGATCCGAATCGATTTACTCAGCTAAGGATCTCTAACCACACGACATATGTTTCTCGTAAACCTTGCATGTCTACCATCCCCACGGATCCTCCACTGCATGAACAGGTCCGCGCCACCCGAGAGCACACCACCCCTTTTAGGCGGTCCTTTGCCAGGAGGGTACGTGCCACTCTCGCCATCTCTCCACTCCCAGTGCGCGATTGTCTTTTCATGTATGGAATAGCCGGGTTCAAGCTTACCCTGTCCCATTTCCAGGGCATGTGGCTAGTTAAGATAGTCCTTGATCAACAGGCCTACATACGCATCCAATCCTTAATTAACCTGGACGGAACATCACCTGTTCCTAGCCTAAGTTCCGATTTAAGTACTTCCATCCTTAGGATTGTTTGTATTCCTTAGGATGAAAAGAGCATCAAAGGGAACTTTGCAGTAAGATCCCACCACGCTCTCAATGAAAATATTCTTGCAGGTAGAAGCCATCTTTTCTCAGGATAACCCCTGAGCTAGGCCTTAATGCAAAAGACAACCTCTATCCACAAGATCTGAGCAGGGCTAAGCATTTTTGTAAATCATATTTTGATACTTCACCAGAAGTATCTATAAAGGTATGGATATCAAGGAAGGCAATGCATCAAAGGGTTTCCAAGCAACTCCTATAAACCTAATGCACATTCACTAGACTTAAAGTGTGTAAAAATAATTTAAAAACACAAGGAAGGGGTTGCATGCACCGGGGCTTGCCTGGATAACACTAGGTTAGTGTTTGTTAGACGATGTCCACTTGATGACCATCTTTTATTTTGATACTTGTTTCGTCTATCCACCTTCAGTTTCGTTCATCAGCACCACCATGCGGATTAGCCCGCGCTTGGGATCGACTTGGCTTGTCTTTCGCATCACGCGATTATTTATCGTACCTCATGAGATGCACGATGCACATGTATGAGCACAAGTATAACGAGTATAATATAGATAATCTACGCTTAAAAAATGAAACACTTAAAACCAAGCATTAAGCAGCATGGATATCACAGCAGAGCATCGACTACATTCATTAGCCAAATTGACATAATAACACTAGAACATCTATTTTTATTCCTAGCTTTTTATTAACTCTTTAAACTGTATAACTTAATTACTTGATTTACCGATTTATCTAAATCGATCATCACAATATAGGCATGCTAAATTAATAATATTTATTGAGACCAATAATTCTATTTACTCTATTTATAGATCTAGTTAACGGGAATACGAACCAACTTACCCTGACTAATTTGACGCGATAGTCGCAAGCACGACTACGGGTTCCGGTTAACGTCATCCAAGGATCTTCTTTTCTTCGGTAATCAATTGCTGAAGATCTTTTCTTCGACTGAATAATTTCGACGAATTGAACTTGAGTCGCGCAGGATGTTCGAGCTTTTTGTCGCGCACTTGGTGAATACCATACTGGTTCTTGGGATTTCTTGCTGACACGTGGAACAACGACGGGATTGAATATGGAGCGAGTGGGTGAGGTGGGGTTGAGCAGGGGACGACGGGTTCGACGAGATCGAGCAGAGAAGAACGAGGTTCGGCAAGCTTGACGATGATATGAGAGGGTGACATATATAGAGTTGTAGGTCTGGCGAGCTGACGCAAGTGACAGAGACAGTCGCGTATGGCAGCAGGGCATCGACAGTCTATGGATTTGGGTGTTTTATTGATTAAGCGGGATGCGAGGAGCCGAACAATCACTTGAACATGGTCGACGGCGAGGTCTGTCGGGAGAGAATATCGGCACACGACGTGGCACGACGAATGTGCATAGCTTCAAAACCACGCGCGCGAGATAAAAAGACGCGCGGCCAGAGACGTAAGCATCCGCGACCGACGTACGGCGACGCAAGGAGCAAGGCGAGCTCTACAGCATTGGCAATGGCACAACATCGACAAGAACACCGTGCGCAGCCAAGGGCGACTTGGGCGAGATCCGAACTAGAGCAGCAGCACACCGGCAAGCAGGGACGGCTGGCGAACTCCGGTTTAGGCGAATGGAACGTGACAAAGGGAGCTGGTGCGCGCGTAGGGACTCGACGACGGACAGCGGCCATGGATGACGTGTCGCGCGGACGGGTGAGCAGTACATGAACTGGACAGAACCGAGCGCGCAGACTCCACGGCGAACAGAGAAACCGGCTAGGCGTGACTACGCGCAGGGGGCAGAGGACCGCGCGCGCAAAGCGAGCAGCAAGGCGATGGCACGCAGGAACGCGGTAAGCAGGGATCAGAGACGAACTCGGCACGGCGCGTGCGCAGGAACAGGTGAAAGGGAATTAGGCTTACACCTAGTCCCTAAATAATTTTGGTGGTTGAATTGCCCAACACAAATATTGGACTAACTAGTTTGCTCTAGTGTATAAGTTATACAGGTGCAAAAGGTTCACACTCAGCCAATAAAAAGATCAAGTTTTGGATTCAACAAAGGAGCAAAGAGGCAACCGAAGGCACCTCTGGTCTGGAGGCACCGGACTGTCCGGTGTACACCGGACAGTGTCCGGTGCGCCACCGGACAGTGTCCGGTGCACCAGAGGACTCCAACTCGAACTCGCCACCTTCGGGAATTTCTCAAGGCGCTTCGCTATAATTCACCGGACTGTCCGGTGTACACCGGACAGTGTCCGGTGCTCCAAGGAAGCGCGGCCTCAGCAACTCGCCAGCCTCGGGATCGGGCAGCAGCCGCTCGGCTATAATTCACCGGACATGTCCGGTGTGCACCGGACTGTCCGGTGTAACTACGGAGCAACGGCTATTTCGGCGCCAACGGCTACCTGCGGCGCATTTAATGCGCGCTCTGCGCGCGCAGAAGTCAGGCGCGCCCATACTGGCGCACCGGACAATGAACAGGTGATGTCCGGTGTGCACCGGACATCCAGGCGGGCCCAGAAGTCAGAAGCTCCAACGGTCAGAATCCAACGGCATTGATGACGTGGCGGGGGCACCGGACATGTCCGGTGTGCACCGGACTGTCCGGTGCGCCATCGACAGACAGCCTCCACCAACGGTCAAGTTTGGTGGTTGGGGCTATAAATACCCCAACCACCCCACCATTCATTGCAATCCAAGTTTTCCAACTTCCAACCACTATACAAGAGCTAGCATTCATTGCAAAGCACACCAAAAGAGATCAAATCCTCTCCCAACTCCACACAAAGCCCTAGTGACTAGAGAGAGTGATTTGTAGTGTTCATTTGAGCTCTTGTGCTTGGATCGCTTCTTTTTCTTTGGCATTCTTTCTTGTGATCAAACACTCACTTGTAATTGAGGCAAGAGACACCAATTGTGTGGTGGTCCTTGCGGGAAGTTTGATTCCCAAGTGATTTGAGAAAGAGAAGCTCACTCGGTCCGAGGGACCGTTTGAGAGAGGGAAGGGTTGAAAGAGACCCGGCCTTTGTGGCCTCCTCAACGGGGAGTAGGTTTGAGAGAACCGAACCTCGGTAAAACAAATCCGCGTGTCTCACTTCATTATTCGCTTGCGATTTGTTTTTGCACCCTCTCTCGCGGACTCTACTATATTTCTAACGCTAACCCGGCTTGTAGTTGTGATTATTTTTGTGATTTTCAGTTTCGCCCTATTCACCCCCCCCTCTAGGCGACTTTCAATTGGTATCAGAGCCCGGTGCTTCATTAGAGCCTAACCGCTCGAAGTGATGTCGGGAGATCACACCAAGAGGGAGATGGAGACCGGCGACAAGCCCACTACAAGCCAAGGGAGCACTTCATCGGAAGAGTCCCGCACCAAGAGGAGGGAGAAGAAGAAGGGCTCCTCCAAGCGGAAGGAGAAAAGATCTTCCTCTTCTCACCACAAAGAGAAGAAGGAAAAATCTTCTTCTCACAAGTCGCATCGGAAAGGCGACAAGAGGATGAGGAAGGTGGTCTACTACGAGACCGACACTTCATCAACGTCCACCTCCGACTCCGATGCACCGTCCGTAACTTCTAAGCGCCAAGAGCGCAAGAAGTTTAGTAAGATCCCCTTACACTATCCCCATACATCTAGACATACTCCATTACTTTCCGTTCCATTAGGCAAACCGCCAACTTTTGATGGCGAAGATTATGCTAGGTGGAGTGATTTAATGAAATTTCATCTAACCTCACTCCACAAAAGTATATGGAATGTTGTTGAGTTTGGAGCACAGGTACCATCAATAGGAGATGAGGATTATGATACGGACGAAGTGGCCCAAATCGAGCACTTCAACTCCCAAGCCACAACCATTCTCCTCGCCTCTCTAAGCAAGGAGGAATACAACAAAGTGCAAGGGTTGAAGAATGCAAAGGAGATTTGGGACCTACTCAAGACGGCGCACGAGGGTGATGAACTCACCAAGATCACCAAGCGGGAAACGATCGAGGGGGAGCTCGGTCGCTTCCGTCTTCGCCAAGGGGAGGAGCCACAAGATATGTACAACCGGCTCAAAACCTTGGTGAACCAAGTGCGCAACCTCGGGAGCAAAAAATGGGACGACCACGAGGTGGTTAAGGTTATTTTAAGAGCTCTTATTTTCCTTAACCCCACTCAAGTTCAATTAATTCGTGGTAATCCTAGATATCCACTAATGACCCCCGAGGAAGTTATCGGGAATTTTGTGAGCTTTGAATGCATGATTAAGGGCTCAAAGAAGATCAACGAGCTTGACGAACCTTCCACATCCGAGGCGCAACCGGTGGCCTTCAAGGCCACGGAGGAGAAGAAGGAGGAGTCTACACCAAGTAGACAACCAATTGACGCCTCCAAGCTCGACAATGAGGAGATGGCCTTAATCATCAAAAGCTTTCAGCAAATCCTCAAGCAACGGAAGGGGAAGGACTACAAACCCCGTTCCAAGAAGGTTTGCTACAAGTGTGGTAAGCCCGGTCACTTTATTGCTAAATGTCCATTATCAAGTGACAGTGACAACGACAAGAAGGGCAAGAGGAGAGAAAAGAAGAGGTACCACAAGAAGAAGGGCGGCGATGCCCACGTATGCCGCGAGTGGGACTCCGACGAGAGCTCCACCGACTCATCCTCCGACGAGGACGCCGCCAACATCGCCGTCACCAAGGGCCTCCTCTTCCCCAACGTCGGCCACAAGTGTCTCATGGCCAAGGACGGCAAAAAGAAGGTAAAATCAAGGTCCTCCACTAAATATGAAACATCTAGTGATGAGGATGATGATAAAAATGAGGAGGATAACTTGCGCATTCTTTTTGCTAACCTCAACATGCAACAAAAAGAAAAATTAAATGAATTAATTAGTGCTATACATGAGAAGGATGATCTCTTGGATTCTCAAGAAGAATTCCTTATTAAAGAAAATAAGAAGCATGTTAAGGTCAAGACTGCTTATGCTCTAGAAATGGAAAAATGTGAGAAATTAACTAGTGAGCTAAGCACATGCCATGACACTATTGCCAACCTTAGAAATGAAAATGCTAGATTAATTGCTAAGGTTGATTCACATGTTTGCAATGTTTCAACTTCCAATTCTAAAGATGATAATATTGATTTACTTGCTAGAATTGATGAGTTGAATGTCTCTCTTGCTAGCCTTAGAGATGAAAAAGAAAAATTGCTTGCTAAGGCTAGAGATTTTGATGTTTGCATTTCTAACCTTAGAGATGAGAATGATATACTACATGCTAAGGTTATAGAATTTAAAACTTGCAAACCCTCTACATCTACTGAGCATATCTCCATTTGTACTAGATGTAGAGATATTAATGTTGATGCTATCCATGATCACCTAGCCTTAATTAAAAAACAAAATGATCACATAGCACAACTTAATGCTAAGATTAGTGAGCATGACTTAGAAAATGAAAAATTTAAATTTGCTAGAAGCATGCTCTATAATGGGAGACGCCCTGGCATTAAGGACGGCATTGGCTTCCAAAGGGGAGACAATGTCAAACTTAATGCCCCTTCTAAGAACTTGTCTAACTTTGTTAAGGGCAAGGCTCCCATGCCTCAGGATAACGAGGGTTACATTTTGTACCCTGCCGGTTATCCTGAGAGCAAAATCAAGAAAATTCACCCTAGGAAGTCTCACTCTGGCCCTAACCATGCTTTTATGTATAAGGGTGAGACATCTAGCTCTAGGCAACCAACCCGTGCCAAGTTGCCTAGAAAGAAAACTCCTAATGCATCAAATGATCATTCTATTTCATTTAAAACTTTTGATGCTTCTTATGTGCTTACTAACAAATCCGGCAAGGTAGTTGCCAAGATTATTGGGGGCAAACACAAGGGCTCCAAGACTTGTGTTTGGGTACCCAAAGTTCTTGTTTCTAATGCCAAAGGACCCAAAACCGTTTGGGTACCTAAAGTCAAGAACTAAAATTGTTTTGTAGGTTTATGCATCCGGGGGCTCAAGTTGGATACTCGACAGCGGGTGCACAAACCATATGACAGGGGAGAAAAGGATGTTCTCCTCATATGAGAAAAACCAAGATCCCCAACGAGCTATCACATTCGGGGATGGAAATCAAGGTTTGGTCAAAGGATTGGGTAAAATTGCTATATCACCTGACCATACTATTTCCAATGTTTTTCTTGTAGATTCTCTAGATTACAATTTGCTTTCCGTATCCCAATTATGTCAAATGGGCTACAACTGTCTATTTACTAATATAGGTGTTACTGTCTTTAGAAGAAGTGATGATTCAATAGCATTCAAGGGAGTGTTAGAGGGTCAGCTATACTTGGTAGATTTTAATAGAGCTGAACTCGACACTTGCTTGGTTGCTAAGACTAACTTGGGTTGGCTCTGGCACCGCCGACTAGCCCATGTTGGAATGAAGAATCTTCACAAGCTTCTAAAGGGAGAACACATTTTAGGACTAACCAATGTTCATTTTGAGAAAGACAGGATTTGTAGCGCATGCCAAGCCGGGAAGCAAGTTGGCACTCATCATCCACACAAGAACATCATGACTAGTGACAGGCCACTGGAGCTCCTACACATGGACCTATTCGGCCTGATCGCTTACATAAGCATCGGCGGGAGTAAGTACTGTCTAGTTATTGTGGATGATTATTCTCGCTTCACTTGGGTGTTCTTTTTGCAGGACAAATCTTATACCCAAGAGACCTTAAAGGGATTCTTGAGACGGGCTCAAAATGAGTTCAGCTTAAGGATCAAGAAAATTAGAAGCGACAATGGAACGGAGTTCAAGAACTCTCAAATTGAAGGCTTCCTTGAGGAGGAGGGCATCAAGCATGAGTTCTCTTCTCCCTACACTCCACAACAAAATGGTGTAGTGGAGAGGAAGAATCGAACTCTATTGGACATGGCAAGAACCATGCTTGATGAGTACAAGACACCGGATCGGTTTTGGGCCGAAGCAGTCAACACCGCTTGCTACGCCATCAACCGGTTATATCTTCACCGAATCCTCAAGAAGACATCCTATGAACTCCTAACCGGTAAAAAGCCCAATATTTCATATTTTAGAGTTTTTGGTACCAAATGTTTTATTCTTGTCAAAAGAGGTAGAAAATCTAAATTTGCTCCTAAAACTGTAGAAGGCTTTTTACTAGGATATGACTCAAACACAAGGGCATATAGAGTCTTTAACAAGTCCTCAGGACTTGTTGAAGTTTTTTGTGACGTTGTGTTTGATGAGACTAACGGCTCTCAAGTAGAGCATGTTGATCTTGATGAGATAGGTGAAGAACAGGCTCCATGCTTAGCGCTAAGGAACATGTCCATTGGGGATGTGTGTCCTAAGGAATCCGAAGAGCCTCCACATGCACAAGATCAACCATCCTCCTCCATGCAAGCATCTCCACAAACTCAAATTGAGGATGAGGCTCAAGATGTTGAACAAGAAGATCAAGAAGATGAGCCACCTCAAAATGACGGCAACGATCAAGGGGGAGATGCAAATGATGAAGACAAGGAGGATGAACAACCAAGGCCGCCACACCCAAGAGTCCACCAAGCAATACAACGAGATCACCCCGTCGACACCATCCTCGGCGATATTCATAAGGGGGTAACTACTCGATCTCGTGTTGCACATTTTTGTGAACATTACTCTTTTGTTTCCTCTATTGAGCCACACAGGGTAGAGGAAGCACTTCAAGATTCGGATTGGGTGATGGCGATGCAAGAGGAGCTCAACAATTTCACAAGGAATGAGGTATGGCATTTAGTTCCACGTCCTAATCAAAATGTTGTAGAACCAAGTGGGTCTTCCGCAACAAGCAAGACGAGCATGGTGTGGTGACAAGGAACAAAGCTCGACTCGTGGCCAAGGGGTATTCACAAGTCGAAGGTTTGGATTTTGGTGAAACCTATGCACCCGTAGCTAGGCTTGAGTCAATTCGCATATTATTGGCCTATGCTACTTACCATGGCTTCAAGCTTTATCAAATGGACGTGAAGAGTGCCTTCCTCAATGGACCAATCAAGGAGGAGGTCTATGTTGAGCAACCTCCCGTCTTTGAAGACAGTGAGTACCCTAACCATGTTTATAGGCTCTCTAAGGCGCTTTATGGGCTCAAGCAAGCCCCAAGAGCATGGTATGAATGCCTTAGAGATTTCCTTATTGCAAATGGCTTCAAAGTCAGCAAAGCCGATCCTACTTTATTCACCAAAACACTTGATAATGATTTGTTTGTGTGCCAAATTTATGTTGATGATATTATATTTGGGTCTACTAACAAATCTACATGTGAAGAATTTAGTAGGATCATGACACAGAAATTCGAGATGTCTATGATGGGAGAGTTGAAGTATTTTCTAGGATTTCAAGTCAAACAACTCCAAGAGGGCACATTCATTTGCCAAACAAAGTATACTCAAGACATTTTAAGCAAGTTTGGAATGAAGGATGCCAAGCCCATCAAGACTCCCATGGGAACAAATGGGCATCTCGACCTCGACACGGGAGGTAAGTCCGTGGATCAAAAGGTATACCGGTCGATGATTGGTTCATTGCTTTATTTATTTGCATCTCGACCGGACATTATGCTTTCTGTATGCATGTGTGCAAGATTCCAAGCCGACCCTAAGGAATCACACCTTACGGCCGTAAAACGAATCTTGAGATATTTGGCTTATACTCCTAAGTTTGGGCTTTGGTACCCTCGGGGATCCACTTTTGATTTGATTGGTTATTCGGATGCCGATTGGGCAGGGTGTAAGATTAATAGGAAGAGCACATCGGGGACTTGCCAGTTCTTGGGAAGATCCTTGGTGTCATGGGCTTCAAAGAAGCAAAATTCGGTCGCTCTTTCTACCGCCGAAGCCGAGTATATTGCCGCAGGCCATTGTTGCGCGCAATTGCTTTGGATGAGACAAACCCTGCGGGACTACGGTTACAAATTAACCAAAGTTCCTCTTCTATGTGATAATGAGAGTGCAATCCGCATGGCGGATAATCCCGTTGAGCATAGCCGCACTAAACACATAGCCATTCGGTATCATTTTCTTCGGGATCACCAACAAAAGGGGGATATCGAGATTTCATACATTAACACTAAAGATCAATTAGCCGATATCTTTACCAAGCCACTTGATGAACAATCTTTTACCAGACTTAGGCATGAGCTTAATATTCTTGATTCTAGGAATTTCTTTTGCTAAACTTGCACACATAGCTCATAAATATACCTTTGATCATGTCTCTTTTATATATGCTATGACTAATGTGTTTTCAAGTATATCTCAAACCAAGTCATAGGTATATTGAAAGGGAATTGGAGTCTTCGGCGAAGACAAAGGCTTCCACTCCACTCTACTACTCATCCTTCGCCGTCACTCCGAGCATCCCTCCAACTTTGGTATAATCTTCACTCGTTTATTACTCATATTTCGTTGGGCTCTAATAATTCCGTTTTTGGCGATTCATGCCAAAGGGGGAGAAAATATGAGCCCAAAGCAAAAGGACCGCACCACCACCCTAATTTTTCAAATCGATGATTTTCAATTGGTAAATTTCAAAATTGGTATCTCTTTGTGTTCTAAAGGGGGAGTTAGCAGTATTTTTCAAACTTGATATCTTAAAACCCTCTTGAACACTAAGAGGAGACTTTACTTGAGGGGGAGTTTTGTTTAGTCAAAGGGAAAGCATTTTGAACTAAGGAAGAAAATTTCAAACTTGAAAATGCTTTGCAAAATCTTATTCATTTACCTTTGACTATCTTGCAAAAGGACTTTGAAAAGAATTTACAAAAGAGTTTGCAAAAACAAAACTTGTGGTGCAAATATGGTCCAATATGTCAAAAACAAAGAAAACAATCCATGCGCATCATGTAAGCATTTATATTGGCTCAATTCCAAGCAACCTTTGCACTTACATTATGCAAACTAGTTCAATTATACACTTCTATATTTGCTTTGGTTTGTGTTGGCATCAATCACCAAAAAGGGGGAGATTAAAAGGGAATTAGGCTTACACCTAGTCCCTAAATAATTTTGGTGGTTGAATTGCCCAACACAAATATTGGACTAACTAGTTTGCTCTAGTGTATAAGTTATACAGGTGCAAAAGGTTCACACTCAGCCAATAAAAAGATCAAGTTTTGGATTCAACAAAGGAGCAAAGAGGCAACCGAAGGCACCTCTGGTCTGGAGGCACCGGACTGTCCGGTGTACACCGGACAGTGTCCGGTGCGCCACCGGACAGTGTCCGGTGCGCCACCGGACAGTGTCCGGTGCACCAGAGGACTCCAACTCGAACTCGCCACCTTCGGGAATTTCTCAAGGCGCTTCGCTATAATTCACCGGACTGTCCGGTGTACACCGGACAGTGTCCGGTGCTCCAAGGAAGCGCGGCCTCAGCAACTCGCCAGCCTCGGGATCGGGCAGCAGCCGCTCGGCTATAATTCACCGGACATGTCCGGTGTGCACCGGACTGTCCGGTGTAACTACGGAGCAACGGCTATTTCGGCGCCAACGGCTACCTGCGGCGCATTTAATGCGCGCTCTGCGCGCGCAGAAGTCAGGCGCGCCCATACTGGCGCACCGGACAATGAACAGGTGATGTCCGGTGTGCACCGGACATCCAGGCGGGCCCAGAAGTCAGAAGCTCCAACGGTCAGAATCCAACGGCATTGATGACGTGGCGGGGGCACCGGACATGTCCGGTGTGCACCGGACTGTCCGGTGCGCCATCGACAGATAGCCTCCACCAACGGTCAAGTTTGGTGGTTGGGGCTATAAATACCCCAACCACCCCACCATTCATTGCAATCCAAGTTTTCCAACTTCCAACCACTATACAAGAGCTAGCATTCATTGCAAAGCACACCAAAAGAGATCAATTCCTCTCCCAACTCCACACAAAGCCCTAGTGACTAGAGAGAGTGATTTGTAGTGTTCATTTGAGCTCTTGTGCTTGGATCGCTTCTTTTTCTTTGGCATTCTTTCTTGTGATCAAACACTCACTTGTAATTGAGGCAAGAGACACCAATTGTGTGGTGGTCCTTGCGGGAAGTTTGATTCCCAAGTGATTTGAGAAAGAGAAGCTCACTCGGTCCGAGGGACCGTTTGAGAGAGGGAAGGGTTGAAAGAGACCCGGCCTTTGTGGCCTCCTCAACGGGGAGTAGGTTTGAGAGAACCGAACCTCGGTAAAACAAATCCGCGTGTCTCACTTCATTATTCGCTTGCGATTTGTTTTTGCACCCTCTCTCGCGGACTCTACTATATTTCTAACGCTAACCCGGCTTGTAGTTGTGATTATTTTTGTGATTTTCAGTTTCGCCCTATTCACCCCCCCTCTAGGCGACTTTCAACAGGAAGCCTTGACAGAACGTTGTACGGAGGAGTTCGGCTGGGACTTGGCAAGGAAACTCCACAGCAGAGTCACGGCGCTGGAGCTCAAGGATGAACGGAGCAGCAGGGAGCGACGGCTGAGGGAGAGAGAGGAGGGGCCGTGCGGTACAGAGACTGGGCGCTGGGGACGAGCAGCTGCTCGGGTCGAGCGACTGGCCAGCGAGCGTACCAGAGAGCGAGGTCGAAGACGCGGCCGGGCGAGTGGGAGGAACATGGCAGAGACCGGCGCCATGGGAGCAGCTCGAGCTGGAGGGAGCCGAGAAGCAGACGCCGAGCAGCAGAGAGAACAGCGGCGCAGGAGCCTGCATGATCTGGCGTCCAAGGCCTGGAAGTGGATCACGGAGCTGTGCACGCGGGGGGAGAGAGCGTAGCGTCTGGTGGCCAGTTGAATAAAAAGAGGCAGTGAGCGGTGGAAAAAAAATCTCCACGGAGATGAACGCCTGCGATGGAAAATATCACTGCAAGAGCGGTGGGAGGATGCGACATTGGTTAAAGAAAAACTGGAAATTTGGAAGCGGTGGAAAAGATAAAATCAGATGCTCGTGACGTTGAGAGGATAAGCTAGGGAAAATAAAAATAGGATTTTCTTCTTCTTTTTTAACAAAAACATACAGATATTTATGGGTTCTAGCATTAGGGTCAAAAAGATGTATAAAAGGGTCGAACAAAAATGAGATTGACAACAATATTTGGAAAGGATTTGATTTGTTGAATACTCCGGACTCGGATGAATTCGTACTGTTAATTCACCTTTGAAAATTTAGATCGAGGCGAGCAGCAACGGACTGAATTAAACGGATTTCGGCTTCTGTATTTTAATCTGCATTTGATTCAGTTGATTTTAGATGAATTCCGTTCGCTATTCGAACACTCAATTAGAGAACAATTTAAATAAAAATCTGTAGATGCGATGTCACGGACGACAAAAAGGGGATTAATTATTTAACACTGAAAGCTTAGTCGTTGAGTTCTAATAAATCTTGTTTCAGACCAAAAACCGTTGTCGTTGAGTTCTAATTATTTTGTTTGAGATGAAATCGGAGGACTGGACTGAATTTCCAAATTCGTATTCGTGCGAGCGATGAATTTTAAACAATCACCGGACGCACCGATTTTCGGAACAACGATGTTCCGAACATCACGAAAATTTAGGAAGAGCCCGGATAGATAAAAAAAAATAAAAACAATGTCGAACTCGTGACAGACAAAACAGATGCGATATTAAAATCGCGATAGGCGAAGATGATTAAAATTTAGCATCCGCTTTATCCACTGATATTACGTGCTTAAATCCATACTCGTTGTCGAGCGGAATATAAACACCAGGGGTATTACAGCCCTCCCCCTTAAAAGAATCTCGTCCCGAGATTCGGAGCGAAAGACTTTTAAGAGTGGAGAAGCAGGTATCCCATGTCCATATCAGCGATAACCCTAAGACAGTTCCAAGCAAAGGCGAGTGTCTCAGGATGTTGTTTCTCTAGTGGACATAACATGTATCACCTTAGGCTAATTTAGAGATGTCCACCAATAGAGACGTTGTCTGCCAGAAGAACACCTAAGGTCCCATGTGTGCAGTTTGCTTTTTCTGATGACACTGTACTATCTGAGTCTGTTAAGCGAGCGGCAAATACGCGATTTTACTCAAATAGAATCAGATGCAACCTCTTGGGTAAAACACACGGGAAGAGGTTTACCAACAAGTGGTTACGGGAAATTCATAGCACAGGGGACGGGTGTGGATGTCGAATACTGTCGCGATTAACATGTGGCTAACCCGAGAATTCAAGTTCACGAAAGATGGTATAGATTCGAGAGAATCACCAGCGGAGGGATTTATAGATGCGGACTTTGCAACTAGTCTGTTTTATCTAGCGCTAATCATGGCCTGAACTGATCACACACGTTGGAAAACCATACGTGAGGCGAGCGAGACACGACTAGAGCGATTACTAGGTGGTTACTGGCCGACTTAATCTCGATTCTTGTAAGTACTTTCTTTAGGGTGGGTTGAACCAAAATGAGTTTAGACAACTCGATAAAACGATCTCTAAACTCAACATTTGTTCATTGGGCAGTTACAAGTTAGTAAAACCAACTTGTTGAACTACTTTTGACATTGAGCAAGTCCTCTCAGTACCATCGATAAGCCAAGGGTCGAGAGTTAACAATTGCTAGCAAAAGGTCATGTATTTGGGTAGAAATCCATTTGGTCAGATTGTTCATCCATTTCTTCCATGCGAGAGGAACTGGCTTGGTCCAGGAATGCATGGATTAAATAAGAGAGCGAATGAACAAACTCCTGCATCTCAACAGCAGGGAAAGTCAATCTCCAATTTGAGAGCTAATAAGTTGTTTCTCAACACTAAAAAGCTTCAAGGCTTCACCTTTACACAAGGATGTAAAGGGAACTTGTATGAGTAGTTACTACCAAGATCAAAAGAAAAGAGACCACACATGAAAGTGGTATGCCCTTTTGATCCAACAGAGATGATAGATGTTGCTTGATCACTTGACAAACAACATAGAAATTATTTCAAGGGAAAAGAACTACAGGAGTTAACACATCAGTGTAGTTCCATAATGGATCATGACCAGAGACCTTGATACCAGCATCTGACGAGTAGTACAGTCCTGTGTGCGCATTCACAGGAGGCTCTCAGTTTCGCTGCGGCACCATAAGTCATTAATCGTGACACCATTACCAAACAGCACCAATAATGAATCTCACATGGAGGAACAATTTGTGCAGAGATAACATATTGATATAATCTCATAATGGATTATGACTGCTAACGGTGATACCAACGCGAGCCAAGTGGCGCAACCATGTGTTGATCACCCACCAGAGGCCCTTGGTTTCGTCGTGGCACCATTGGCTTTAGTCATAACACCATTACCAGATGTAACCAATAAGAAATCTTATGCCACACCAATAGATTGAGCAAGGGTGACAATATACAAAGAGATACTCCACCTGTAAGAATGGTTACAAGTAGAGAGCCAAATAGATCATGGTCCGATGAAATAAACAAGGCATGGCCATAACCTAAATTGATGAAAGGAGTACGGTGGGAGACTGTTACTTCAGCTTTAGGCATATTTATATGCCCATTGCAGCAATTTCAAGGTCAAGGATTAGTATCTGGTTAGATACAGAGGGAAAACAATTAGAAAATTAAGTTGGTATGCCTTCGATAAGTATGGGGAAACCAAAGGCATCAAACTTAAGAAAATGATTGGACATGTCTTTTCTATGTTGGGTTGATAAGGTAACATGGCGATCCTTAAAAACAGGCAAACTGGATAAGGTACATCAGCTTGCACCAACCGAACAAGGGAATGGTTTTGGTTGGAAACATGACTTGAGATTCTTGTTTTAAGCTTGGGTACACTTTATGTCCAATAAGGAAATTGTCTACGCATTTATTTGCATGGGCTTGGTCAGGGAGTGATAATGGAAAATTCAATTTTAGGTCATGGTTACCTAAATAAAAACATAGCCTAGTTTTGGGTTTAGGCAACAAGTTACCAACTCTTTGTTGGCACATCAACACAAGAGCACACATAAAGCACCCTAAGAGGTCACCTAAAGAATGGAGGACATCTATTTCATCAAAGTTCATAATTCAGCATTACACCATATTATCTACAATCAATGGTTACTGGAATAAAGATGAGAGAAGCATTTTGGATGTATAGGTGACAAACATGATGCAACAATCAGGATGCATGCTCGTCCTATACGTGCTCACGAGTTTTGCCAACATACTATGGCGATAGCGTTCTATAGCGGTGGCATACGTTCTCTCTCGGTATTTTGCTAGTCGTCAGCTACACCTACGTTTTCGAGGTTAGTGTACCTGCAGAAAAATCCATCACAGCCCAATTCCCAATGGTGCAAGTCACACATGACAGTTTATACTCCATATATTGCTATATGGAGGCTAGCTCATCATTAAGCGCCGAGCCACGCATAGGCGCCATTGCCACACTTTAACCATAGGGCAACTCATTATGGTAACTCACCTTCTTACCTAAGCGTAGGTGCGTCGTTACAAGTACATTACACTTCTCAGTATTCCCATGTCTGTATGCCCACACACATCCATGGGGTACTGAATTCCCGGAAAAGTAAATACTCCACATCGCAGCCTTCATATATACATATGTAGAACATGTATATAATCAAGCGCTTTTTATACTCTTCCCTAGACCGACGTTTGTTCGGTCATGCTCTCACATCTCACCTTACCTGAGCGTCGATCCATTCAAAACTGAATGGCCTCAAAAATAACAATACACATGTATGCAATACCCCCGGTTGTGTTTTCAACTAAGCCACCTGATAGTCCTTAACTTAGGGCTTAATAGAGGATGTCGCTAGCATTATAGTTTTTTTTCAAAGCTGTTTTTCAAAGCCAACCAAGGTGTTTAGTTGAAAATAGGTTTTTTTTAAAACCAAAACTTTTGTCTTGAAAATATGTATGTGACCGTATATACTTAATCTCGCTCCGATACCAGTTGTGGCAGAACCTCCCAAGTTATTGGGCCCACATGCACCTGTCCTTGTCTCAAAGACCTCAGACTGCTATGCATGTGCACCAGATAACTTAACAGGATCCGTCCGATTGCCCCAAGGACATCGGATAAACCACTTACAACCAGAACCGCGGGATTAAGTAACACAAATCACACACACCAATATTTTTGCAGCGGAAATCTTATTACCAAATTTTACAAGTTACAAAATTTTTATATTATTTTATCAGAGTGATTACAAAAGTATAAGTTTGAAATATATGCTAGCTCAACTGACCATCCTCAGTAAGAAGATAAAGATGGGCTATACTTCTATAAGAAGGCCGAGCCCACCGGCACTTAACACCATCAACAGCAGCACAAGACTATAACCTGAAAAACAATAGGGAATAAAACCCTGAGTATGAAATTACTCAGCAAGACTTACCTGACTAAAGACAAGACTCTCAAGGGTATGCTAGATTTGGGAATCAAGGAGAGGCTTTAGCAAGAATCAACTTAGATACTTATGCAGAAATAGCTTACTAAAGTGAATCCTTACTTTTAATGTTTTAATGCCAGATTAAATATTAATAGACTCTGTTTGCATCTAGTCTAATTTCACCATCTCATCCATACAACGTCATTTTTATTCATAATGTTCACATCCTGACTTAGGTTGCAGGGCAGCGATCAAGTCTCCACTCTCCGGGGATATAACGGCGATCCGAATCGATTTACTCAACTGAGGATCTCTAACCACACGACATATGTTTCTCGTAAACCTTGCATGTCTACCATCCCCACGGATCCTCCACTGCATGAATAGGTCCGCGCCACCCGAGAGCACACCACCCCTTTTAGGCGGTCCTTTGCCAGGAGGGTACGTGCCACTCTCGCCATCTCTCCACTCCCAGTGCGCGATTGTCTTTTCATGTATGGAATAGCCGGGTTCAAGCTTACCCTGTCCCATTTCCAGGGCATGTGGCTAGTTAATATAGTCCTTGATCAACAGGCCTACATACGCATCCAATCCTTAATTAACCTGGACGGAACATCACCTGTTCCTAGCCTAAGTTCCAATTTAAGTACTTCCATCCTTAGGATTGTTTGTATTCCTTAGGATGAAAAGAGCATCAAAGGGAACTTTGCAGTAAGATCCCACCACGCTCTCAATGAAAATATTCTTGCAGGTAGAAGCCATCTTTCCTCAGGATAACCCTTGAGCTAGGCCTTAATGCAAAGGACAACCTCTATCCACAAGATCTGAGCAGGGCTAAGCATTTTTGTAAATCATATTTTGATACTTCACCAGAAGTATCTATAAAGGTATGGATATCAAGGAAGGCAATGCATCAAAGGGTTTCCAAGCAACTCCTATAAACCTAATGCACATTCACTAGACTTAAAGTGTGTAAAAATAATTTAAAAACACAAGGAAGGGGTTGCATGCACCGGGGTTTGCCTGGATAACACTAGGTTAGTGTTTGTTAGACGATGTCCACTTGATGACCATCTTTTGTTCTGATACTTGTTTCGTCTATCCACCTTCAGTTTCTTTCATCAGCACCACCATGCGGATTAGCCCGCGCTTGGGATCGACTTGGCTTGTCTTCCGCATCACACGATTATTTATCGTACCTCATGAGATGCACGATGCACATGTATGAGCACAAGTATAACAAGTATAATATAGATAATCTACGCTTAAAAAATGAAACAATTAAAACCAAGCATTAAGCACCATGACAAAGGGAACGTGACAAAGGGAGCTGGTGCGCGCGTAGGGACTCGACGACGGACAGCGGCCATGGATGACGTGTCGCGCGGACGGGCGAGCAGTACATGAACTGGACAGAACCGAGCGCGCAGACTCCACGGCGAACAGAGAAACCGGCTAAGCGTGACTACGCGCAGGGAGCAGAGGACCGCGCGCGCAAAGCGAGCAGCAAGGCGATGGCGCGCAGGAACGCGGTAAGCAGGGATCAGAGGCGAACTCGACACGGCGCGTGCGCAGGAACAGGAAGCCTCGACAGGGCGCTGTACGGAGGAGTTCGGCTGGGACTTGGCAAGGAAACTCCACGGCAGAGTCATGGCGCTGGAGCTCAAGGATGAACGGAGCAGCAGGGAGCGACGGCTGAGGGAGAGAGAGGAGGGGCCGTGCGGTACAGAGACTGGGCGCTGGGGACGAGCAGCTGCTCGGGTCGAGCGACTGGCCAGCGAGCGTACCAGAGAGCGAGGTCGAAGACGCGGCCGGGCGAGTGGGAGGAACATGGCAGAGACCGGCGCCATGGGAGCAGCTCGAGCTGGAGGGAGCCGAGAAGCAGAAGCCGAGCAGCAGAGAGAACAGCGGCGCAAGAGCCTGCATGATCCGGTGTCCAAGGCCTGGAAGTGGATCACGAAGCTGTGCACGCGGGGGGAGAGAGCGTAGCGTCTGGTGGCCAGTTGAATAAAAAGAGGCAGTGAGCGGTGGAAAAAAAATCTCCACGGAGATGAACGCCTGCGATGGAAAATATCACTGCAAGAGCGGTGGGAGGATGCGACATCGGCCAAAGAAAAACTGGAAATTTGGAAGCTGTGGAAAAGATAAAATCAGATGCTCGTGACGTTGAGAGGATAAGCTAGGGAAAATAAAAATAGGATTTTCTTCTTCTTTTTTAACAAAAGCATATAGATATTTATGGGTTCTAGTATTAGGGTCAAAAAGATGTATAAAAGGATCGAACAAAAATGAGATTGACAACAATATTTGGAAAGGATTTGATTTGTTGAATACTCCGGACTCGGATGAATTCGTACTGTTAATTCACCTTTGAAAATTTAGATCGAGGCGAGCAGCAACGGACTGAATTAAACGGATTTTGGCTTCTGTATTTTAATCTGCATTTGATTCAGTTGATTTTAGACGAATTCCGTTCGCTATTCGAACACTCAATTAGAGAACAATTTAAATAAAAATCCGTAGATGCGATGTCACGGACGACAAAAAGGGGATTAATTATTTAACACTGAAAGCTTAGTCGTCGAGTTCTAATAAATCTTGTTTCGGACCAAAAACCGTTGTCGTTGAGTTCTAATTATTTTGTTTGAGATGAAATCGGAGGACTGGACTGAATTTCCAAATTCGTATTCGTGCGAGCGATGAATTTTAAACAATCACCGGACGCACCGATTTTCGGAACAACGATGTTCCGAACATCACGAAAATTTAGGAAGAGCTCGAATAGATAAAAAAATAAAAACAATGTCGAACTCGTGACAGACAAAACAGATGCGATATTAAAATCGCGATAGGCGAAGATGATTAAAATTTAGCATCTGCTTTATCCACTGATATTACGTGCTTAAATCCATACTCGTTGTCGAGCGGAATATAAACACCAGGGGTGTTACAACATATGTGTGCCAGGATCTATTTCCACACATATGTTGACGTCACAAGTGTAATATATCAAAAGAACAATGCATAAAAGCATAAATAACGATTTTATTAACATATTACACTTCGAACAGACATAATGTCTTAACCTTTATTCAGCAAAGTACAGCGAAACATGGACATCCATCCACAGGAAGATGACTGAGGGTATCACTAGACTAGTATCCATGGAGCTCAGCATCATATATTCATCTGCAAACTTCTGATCAAAATTTAAGCAAGGGTGAGCTCACTTATGGTCGGGGCTCAGCAAGTGGGGGAAAAACTAATGCAAGTTTAACAAGGTGAGGCTAAGGTTGAGCAGTAAGCATTTTAGTTGGTCAATATTTTATTAACAACACCTGACTTACTAATAAGTGTAAATCCCATGTATTCCCTTTAAACAAAGGTATAAGAGTATATCAAAACACTTAAGTGAAACCACTTAAGCAAACCATTGGCAGATCATCGGATCTCGATTTATTTCTATCTTCAAGTTCAATTATCATGTGAGGAGTCCAGGCTGCTCATAACCGTGAGCACGGCTGATATATCAGTTTTACACTCTGCGGAGGTGGTGCATCTTTACCCATGAGTCGCGATTCCCTTTTTGCCTAGGTTAGCTAGACCCGTATTCACTTCCGAGGTGAATGGCTAGGGTCTCACTACGAGGCTTCTCCCTCGAGTCCTCATTACACAAATGATGGAAATGGTCAACTGCATAAGGTACACCTACCGTAACCAACTTATAGTCCAGACTACAGGGTAAAGCTTTGGGAACTATGCCCGCATCCAATTTGCCTGAGCTGGAACTATAAGCGCTTGCCAGATGCCCCCGTTCCGATCGACCACGACCAGCACCCAACTTAAGACTTCCCTAGTTATTTAGCCAAGACCAGAGCCATGATAGTTCTCATGGTAGCACTATTTTCCCGGGTGGTCACTCCATGTTCCAATTAATATGCAATAATCTTGTTTAACCATTGGGTTAACAACAATAATATAAACTTACAATTTGGAACATTAATATCATAAATAGGAGTGACTGCATAAAGTTAAGTTGTAGCAATAGCATAGCTACGAAGGTAAAGTATAATACCCAGGTTTGATCAAGTAATAAAGTTGAAAAGGTTAGGTGTATCCGAATAGGTAACCCATCAAATTATGCATATATATCCAAGAATAAACTTTATTAAATGTATTGTTTGGGATCAAACAGAGTATGCAGAGGAAGAAGTCCACTTGCCTTGCTTATAGAAAACTTGAGGTTCTTCCACAGATAGGAATAGATCTTGATTCTTAACTACTAGATCAACCACTGAATATCACACAAACAAACAAGAAGAACAAACACCACTCAATAACATACAATATTCACCATACGTAAAGCTAAAAGAAAGCTAAACGAAAAGAGCGTTCGCTTTTCAAAAACATCGCAAGTAATGGTTATAATAAGAGGGTATTCTTTTCAAAATGTGTGATCTATACTTTATAAAACAAGACATGAGCTTAAAATATCTTAATTGAAATATACAAATATTAAGTTCACCCATTTAATCTTTTATAAAACGTCATATGTGATATGTCTAAGATTAAGGGTTTATAAGACGATAAAACACGTTATAACGATATTAAACCTTTTTAACCTTTTAGAGAAGATATATGTTATATATCTAAGGTTAATGAGTTACAAAGCACATTATTAAACATTACTTTTATAACAAGCTCATAAACAACTTTTTATGTGAAAAGATCATAATTATATTATTAATCACCTATTTAAGACGAGTTAGGTTATGGGCCTTTAAGTGGATTTTCATGCAAAAGATAATGAACGCATAACCATCATTTAATTTCATTAAAAAGCACATAGCCTATATTATTATATTTAAAGTCAATATATATAAAGTGACATTTTAAGTTATAAAAGAACTTAAACTCTTATTACTTTATTTTATCCTTTAGGATAAGCTAAGTGATTCGTATATAATGTGGACTAAATTCTATGAAATCATTAATCATGCCATAAATCTAGTTAAGAACAAATTGACTATCGGTTTGATTAATAAATTATGATAAAAAATAATTAATCTATTAATTATCTTTAATTCTATTATAGGAACGAATGATCTAATTCATTAGAAAGAAAATTATGTATAAACTGTCATTTTAGTTTATAAAAGCAATGACCCTTGTTATCTTTTAATTAAGAAAATATAGATAATATATTAACTAGACATATATTTATCTTCTATTTTTAATAAGAAACATATGGTCTACATATTCTTTTAAGTTTCTATTTAGTACGTCTATACTTAAACATCTATAACGAACCTTATTAAATCAAAAACATGATATCTACTAAAAGGTCATTTTAAACTAGAAACAAGTTATCTAATTCTTTAGTAAGAAACCTATGTTTAGCAACATACTATCAATTTCTTTATTAGAAAAGTATGAGCGCCTAATTAAATCATTTTAACATTATTATAAATTCTACTTTTTCCTAGTGTGAATAACAATATGCATATAATCCTATAAAACTTTGATTATAAAACTAAATTATGAAGATAACTAAATAAATGTTTTTGTACTATTTTTAACTAAGAAAAGTGTGGTCTACTTTTCTTTTGATTTCTTATTTAGAAAAATTATATTCAAAGCAACTAAATTAACCATAATTTAAATCAAATTATAAGAATATAAAAATTGCAGCAAACACTAATTCAAACTACGCATCACATAATTTTTGAAGCTAATAAAACTATTCTTATTTTATTTGAGTTACAAATATTCAGTTAAACAAAATACAAACGCCACAGGATCTACGTGATATTAACTATAGACATCGAAGGGTAGCTCGCAATTCTACCTTGGTCTTGCTCGTGTGCAGGGGAAGCTCAACGGGGGGTTTCAATCCACAGCTGCGGTAACGGTGATGAGGTTTGCGGACGTCGATGACGTGGCAAGAATTCCAGCGAGAAGAACTCGACGTCTGATGGCGAGCAGCACCAGCACAGCAGACTACGCAACGGTGAGAGTTTCAGGCAGTGAGTTCTCCACGGCGTGCGTGGAACGACGTTAGGCACGGCACTGTCACTAGCGTTGTGGCTTTATCATCAACGCGACGAAGGGAGCTCAGGCAAGATTCAGTGAGCGGCAGTAGCTGGCTCTGTGCGAGGCACATAGTTGGGGGAGGGGAGAGCGAGAGTTGGACAGGGAGGAAGTTCAGCCGAGCTGTTCCTTTTATAGCCAAAGATCGGGGTAGAGCAGGCGTCGGAGAAGATTGAAGGTTGGCCGCGCTATTAATGGCATTAGTAGTGGAGGGACGATGGCTTGAGTGGGGAAGGCTGGAAGGAGAAGAGGCGGACGTCGGTGCTCCATTTGGTGCTGTTGGGGAGGCGGACGGTTGTGGCCGTAACTGCAAAAACAACAGCGTCTACATCTGGGTACGATAGAAGCATCGGATGGGAGATGAGGAACAGTAATCATAGGGCCCACCTGTCATACGACAAAATGAAGTGGAGAGAGGCTAAGCGATGGGCTTGGAATTAGCTAGCTGGCCATGGAACTAGGCGGAGCAGGCAACGATCGTCCATTCTCTTTTTTTTGTTTTTTTTATTTCTTTTCCTTTCATAGAAACAGAATGTATATATATAATTCAAAAATCTGGAATAAATCCAAATTTTATTGTTAACTTAATAAAACTTATAAATAATTTAGGGATAATTTAAAATTTTAAATAAATACACTTTCACATAAGAGGGATAAAATTATTAAACTTCGAATTTTGACAAGCACAAAAAAATATTAACATCTCAATACACATATTTTCAAAAAAAACATTACTTTAGCAATCCATTATTATTTTATAAAATAAGATTTTCTTCATAAGATCAAATCCAAAGGTTGGACTTAAAATTCAAATCAAGCAAAACATGTTTCAATAGGAATGCATCAAACACTTGATAAATTTTATTTATTTAGAAAGTGTTTAATTTATTTCTTTCACCAATTTCATTATTTGAAAACATAAATATTTTCCTTTCTACTAAAAATTAATAATATAAACTAAGTTATTTTCAATTGATGGATTAGGATGTTACAAACGCGAGGGCTGACCGGCGGGTCCCACGTGTCAGCGGCCCGGGCATCCCCGGTGCGGGACGCAAGCGCGGGTTGGCGGGCGGGCCCCACGGGTCGGCGACTCAGAATATCGGGAGGGGGAAAACGGCGGGAGCCTGACAGGCGGGGTCACAGAGAGGTCGGGCTCGCTATTCAGCGACGGAGGGCACGCGCAGGCGCGACATCGCGGGCACGCGCTGACGGACTGGGCCCTCCAGGCGGCGACACAAAATGGAGGGGAAAGGGATAGGCATTTGTCGATGTTTCGAAACCCGGGGGGTCCCTGGACCGACGAGTGAATTGTCGCCGCGTGCCCCAGCCCAGATGGGTCGACGCAAGGCGGAACGCGAAGGGGGGAAAGGAAGCAGCCGGAGGGAGGCAGGCGTGAGAGAGTGGATCCCGCGGCCTTCGTGTTAGCCCCGCGCCTGAGTCGGGTGCGCTTGCAGTAGGGGGATACAAACGTCCACGCGGGAGTGGGAGCGAGCGGCCTTGAGCGAGCGCCGTCCCGTCCTTCTCCACGCGGGCCAACCCTCTGTAAGAGGGCCCTGGTCCTTCCTTTTATAGGCGTAAGGAGAGGATCCAGGTGTACAATGGGGGGTGTAGCAGAGTGCTACGTGTCTAGCGGAGGAGAGCTAGCGCCCTAAGTACATGTCATCGTGGCAGCTGGAGGGGTTTTGGCACCCGGTTCGTGTGGTGTCGTGGCCGTCGGAGGAGTGCTGGAGCCTGGCGAGAGGGCAGCTATCGGGGCTGTTGAGTCCTTGCTGACGTCCTCTTGCTTCCGTAAGGGGGCCGAGAGCCGCCGTCGTCATAGAGCGTGCGGGGCGCCATCATTGCCTATCTGGCGGAGCGAGCCGGATGGGACGCCGGTCTTGTTCTCCGTAGCCTGGGTCAGCTCGGGGTAGGGTAATGATGGCGCCTCCTGTCGACGTGGTCGGTCCGCGCCCTAGGTTGGGCGATGTGGAGGCTCCTCTGAGGTCGAGGTCGAGTCTGTCTCCCGTGGCCGTGGTCGAGTCCGAGCCCCTGGGTCGAGCGAGGCGGAGACCGTCGGCTAAGGCCAGAGCTGAGTCCGAGCCCTGGGGTCGGACGAAGCGGAGTCCGTCGTCTCCTGGGGCTAAGCCCATGTCCGAGCCCTGGGGTCGGGCGAGGCGGAGTTCGTCGTCTTCTGGGGCTGAGCCCATGTCCGAGCCCTGGGTCGGGCAGAGCAGAGTTCGCCGTCTTCCGGGGCTGAGCCCGAGTCCGAGCCCTGGGTCGGGCGGAGCAGAGTTCACCGTCTTCCGGGGCTGAGCCCGAGTCCGAGCCCTGGGTCGGGCGGAGCGGAGTTCGCCGTCTTCCGGGGCTGAGCCCGAGTCCGAGCCTTGGGTCGGGCGGAGCGGAGTTCGCCGTCTTCCGGGGCTGAGCCCGAGTCCGAGCCCTGGGGTCGGGCGAGGCGGAGTTTCTTATGACGCTCGAGGCCGGCCTTGGCTGTTGTCAGCCTCACTCTGTCGGGTGGCTCAGCAGTCGGAGAGGCGCAGGCGGCGCTGTCCTCTTGTCAGACCGGTCAGTAGAGCGGCGAAGTGACTGCGGTCACTTCGGCTCTGTCGGCTGGAGGGCGTGCGTCAGGATAAAGGTGTCAGGCCACCTCTGCATTGAATGCCCCTGCGATTTGGTCGGTCGGCGTGGTGACGTGGCCAAGGTTGCTTCTTGGTGAAGACTGGGCCTCGGGCGAGCCGATAGTGTGCCCGTTGCTGGAGGGGGGTCCTCAGGCGAGACGTAGGTTCTCCGGGGTTGGCTTCCCTTGCTCGAGGCTAGGCTCGGGCGAGGCACGATCATGTCCCTTGAATGGACCGATCCTTGACTTAATCGCACCCATCAGGCCTTTGCAGCTTTGTGCTGATGGGGGTTACCAGCTGAGATTTAGGGATCTTGAGGGTACCCCTAATTATGGTCCCCGACAGTAGCCCCCGAGCATCTAAGGGAGTACTAATACTTGCTTGGAGGCTTTTGCCGCACTTTTTTGCAAGGGGACCAGCCTTTTTTGGTTGCATTCTGTTCCGGTGGGTGCGCGCGAGCGCACACGCCGGGTGTAGCCCCCGAGGCCTCGGAGGAGTAGTTTTACTCCTTCGAGGTCTTAGTGCGCTTCGCAACACTTCGGTTGGTCTAGTTGTTCCCTCATGCGAGCTGGCCATAGCCCGAGTGCACGGTCGGGTCCCAAGTTCTCGGGCTGGTATGTTGACGCTGTCAACGGTTTGGCCGGAGCCGGGTTTGCGAGAGCAGCCCCCGAGCCTCTGCACAGGGCAAGAGGACGGTCAGGGACAGACTCGACTTTTGCGAAAGCGCCATGTTGCCCTCAGGTGGCGCCGAACATGGTGTCTCCGGTGAGCTGCTGGCGGGTAATCCGAGCGGACGTCTGTGCCCCATTTGATAGGGGTCGGCTAGAGGCCCAGAGGCGCGCCCAAAAGTACCTGCGGGTGATCTACCGGACCCGGTCCCCTGCCGACGGGGTCCGAGGGCTCGATGCCTCCCTCTGATGGGATTCCGTTACAAGATCGCTCCCGCTGGTCTCGGAAATGTCCTAGGGTACCTCGGGAGCATAGCCCGAGCCTTGGTTATGTATCGAACGTACCCATGGTCATCCCTCGCTCTGTGTCTGAGGCGACTGTGAACCCTTCGAGGGCCAGCCTACGAACCCATGATCAGTAGTGGGCGCGGAGCCCGAGCGGCCTGAGGCGGCCGTTGAACCCTTCGAGGGGCCGGCCATCGAACCTCTGACCAGTAGTGGGTGTGGAGCCCACGTGCTCTGAGGTGGCTGTTGAACCCCTCCGAGGGGCCAACCTTCGAACCTCTGATCAGTAGGGAGGCTCGGAGCCTGTTTCCTTCACGGAGAAGGGTCCTTTTCGGGGTATCTGAAAGGGAAATGTGCCCTTGGGCCATTTCTAAGTATTTTGGTGATTGAGTGCCAACACATGTGTTTAATTGTGAAGTTATATACATGGATGAACAAGGTGCAAATCATGAGATAAAGGTATGTTTCTAAGCCTTAGTACATTGGTTTTGTGGACTAATATACTTGTCTAAGTGTTAGAAACAGAAAGTAAAAGAAAAAAAGAAGAGGAGAAAAGACTTGGCTGTGTGCTGCCAAATCTCAGCTCGGCCTGGAGCACCGGACTGTCCGGTGTGCACCGGACAGTGTCCGGTGCGCCAGGCTGACTCGGCTCGAACTAGCCGCTCTCGGGAATTCGCCGACGGCGTACGGCTAAAATTCACCGGACTGTCCGGTGCGCACCGGACTGTCCGGTGAGCCAACGGTCGGCCAGGGCCAACGGTCGGCCGCGCAATCCGCGCGGGACACGTGGCCGAGCCAACGGTCGGAAGACGGCACCGGACTGTCCGGTGTGCACCGGACTGTCCGGTGCGCCAACGGCTCGCAGATCTCCAACGGGCTGCAACGGTCGGCAGCGCCAGAAAAGGAAAGAAATCGGGCACCGGACAGTGTCCGATGTGCACCGGACTGTCCGGTGCCCCCGACGACAGAAGGCAAGGATGGCCTTCCGGATTTGCTCTCAACGGCTCCTAGCTGCCTTGGGGCTATAAAAGGAGCCCCTAGGCGCATGGAGGAGATACACAAGCAACATTTGAGCATTCTTGATCATCCACACTAAGTCTCTGCGCATTCGTTTGTGTTTCTAAGTGATTCGAGCTCTGTTCTAAGTGAGAACTCTGAGATAGTCTTGTAAGCTCGACTCTTGGCTGTGTGTGTGCGTTTTTGCTGTGGATTTGTGTGTGTTGCTTCCCTCCCTTACTCTGTGCTTCTTTGTGATCATATACGTGTAAGGGCAAGAGACTCCAATTTGTGGAGATTCCTTGCAAACGGGATAGTGAAAGGAACAACAAAACACCGTGGTATTCAAGTGGGTCTTTGGACCGCTTGAGAGGGGTTGATTGCAACCCTCGTCCGTTGGGACGCCACAACGTGGAAGTAGGCAAGCATTGGCTTGGCCGAACCACGGGATAAACCACCGTGTCACCTCTGTGCTTGATCTCTTGTGGTATTGTGTTTTGTTGAGACTTCACCTTAGCCACTTGGCAATAATCGTGCTAACGCTTAACAAGTTTTTGTGGCTTAAGTTTGAAGTTTTTACAGGATCACCTATTCACCCCCCCCCCCTCTAGGTGCTCTCAATTGGTATCAGAGCCGTTCTCTTCACAAAGGGACTAACCGCCCGAAGAGATGGATCCTAAGGGGAAGGGTATAGTGATCAACGACAAAGAGAAGGAGACCTTCGTCAACGAGCCGAAGGACGACAAGCCTACCGACTCCGGCTCGGGCCATAGACGGAAGGAAGGGAGGAAGAAGAAGACAAGACGCATCAAGGAGATCGTCTACTACGACAGCGATGAGTCTACTTCCTCCCAAAAGGTCGACCACAGCGACTACGAGAGGAAGAAATCGGTTAATTCGAACTTTTCTTTTGACTACTCTCGTATTCCGCAAAGTTCACATTCACATTTGCTCTCCATTCCACTCGGCAAGCCCCCATACTTTGATGGAGAGGACTACGGATTTTGGAGCCACAAAATGCGTAGTCACCTATTCTCTCTCCATCCTAGTATTTGGGAGATTGTAGAGAGTGGAATGCATTTTGATAGTTCGGATAGTCCCATGTTCATTAATGAACAAATTCATAAGAATGCACAAGCTACTACTGTTCTTCTAGCTTCCTTGTGCAGGGATGAATACCATAAAGTGAGCGGCTTGGATAACGCCAAGCAAATCTGGGACACCCTCAAGATTTCTCATGAGGGGAACGACGTCACCTTGCTCACCAAGATGGAGTTGGTGGAGGGAGAGCTTGGACGATTCGCGATGATAAGGGGCGAGGAGCCGACGCAAACATACAACCGGCTCAAGACCCTTATCAACAAGATAAGAAGCTACGGGAGCACGCGATGGACGGACCACGACGTCGTCCGCCTAATGCTCAGGTCATTTACCGTTCTTGATCCTCACTTGGTGAACAATATACGTGAAAATCCCAGGTACACCAAGATGTCGCCCGAAGAAGTTCTTGGGAAATTCGTTAGCGGGCGAATGATGATCAAGGAGGCGAGGTATGTGGACGACGCCTTGAATGGTCCGATCAACGAGCCGCAACCCCTTGCTCTCAAGGCAACACGAAGTAAGGAGGCGCTACCTAGCAAGGTAGCACAGATTGAGGCGGCTGGCCTTAATGATGAAGAGATGGCTCTCATCATCAAAAGATTCAAGACGGTGCTTAAAGGTCACAAGGGACAACCAAGCAAGACCAAAGCCAAGGGGAAGCGCTCATGCTTCAAATGCGGTAAGCTTGGTCATTTCATTGCTAAATGTCCCGATAATGAAAGTGACCAGGAAAAGGGGAACAAAAGAGAGAAGAAGAAGCAATACAAGAAGGCAAAGGGCGAGGCGCATCTAGGAAAGGAGTGGGACTCGGATTGCTCCTCCTCCGACTCCGACAACGAAGGACTCGCCGCCACTGCCTTCAACAAATCGGCTCTCTTCCCCAACGAGCGTCTCACTTGCCTTATGGCAAGGGAGAAGAAGGTGAGTACTCAAGACTCCACTTATGCTTCTTCTAGTGATAGTGAGTCTAGTGATGATGATGACATAGATTATTCTTGCTTGTTCAAAGGCTTAGATAGATCTAAAATTAATAAGATTAATGAGTTGATTGATGCTTTAAATGACAAGAATAGATTACTAGAAAAACAAGAGGATCTTTTATATGAGGAGCATGATAAATTTGTTAGTGCACAAAAATCATATGCTCTAGAAGTGAAAAGAAATGAAATGCTTTCTAGTGAATTATCTTCCTGCCATGAAACCATTTCTACCTTAAGAAGTGTTAATATTGATTTAAGTGCTAAACTAGAAGTAGCTAGTAAATCAAATTCTTGTGTTGAACATGTTGAAATTTGTACTAGGTGTAAGGATTTTGATGTTAATGCTTGTAGTGAACACCTAGTTTTAATTTCCAAATTAAATGAGGAATTGGCTAGTCTTAATGCCCAACTTAAGACTAGCAAGAATGAAGTTGATAAAATAAAATTTGCAAGGGATGCCTACACGATTGGTAGACACCCCTCAATTAAGGATGGTCTTGGCTTCAAGAGAGAGGCCAAGAACTTAACAAGCCATAAGGCTCCCATCTTCGTCAAGGAGAAAGGGAAGGCCCCTATGGCTAGTAGTGCTAAAAAGAACCATGCTTTCTTATACTATGATAGGAGAAATGCTAGAAATACTTATAATGATTTTGATTCACATGTTTATGATTCTCATGCCATGTTTGCTTCTAGTTCTTCTTATAAGCATGATAGGGATATGTGTAGGAGAAATGTTGTACATATGCCTAGGAGAGATATTGCTCATGTTCCTAGAAAGAATGTTATTCATGCGCCTAGGAAAGTAGTGAATGAACCTTCTACCATTTATTATGCTTGTAATGCTCCCTTTGCTATTTGTAGAAAGGGTAAGAAGGTAATTGCTAGGAAGTTAGGGGCAAGATGCAAGGGAGATAAAACTTGCATCTGGGTCCCTAAGAATATTTGCGCTAACCTTGCAGGACCCAACATGAGTTGGGTACCTAAGACCCAAGCCTAAATTTGCCTTGCAGGTTTATGCATCCGGGGGTTCAAGCTGGATTATCGACAGCGGATGCACAAACCATATGACGGGGGAGAAGAAGATGTTCACCTCCTACGTCAAGAATAAAGATTCCCAAGATTCAATTATATTCGGTGATGGGAATCAAGGCAAGGTAAAAGGGTTAGGTAAAATTGCAATTTCTAATGAGCATTCTATCTCAAATGTATTCTTAGTGGAGAGTCTTGGATATAATTTGCTATCTGTTAGTCAATTATGTCAAATGGGATATAATTGTTTATTTACAAATGTAGATGTGTCTGTCTTTAGAAGATGTGATGGTTCACTAGCTTTTAAGGGTGTACTAGACGGCAAGCTTTACTTAGTAGATTTTGCAAAAGAAGAGGCCGGTCTAGACGCATGCTTAATGGCTAAGACTTGCATGGGCTGGCTGTGGCATCGCCGCTTAGCACATGTGGGGATGAAGAATCTCCACAAGCTTCTAAAGGGAGAACACGTGATAGGTCTAACCAATGTTTATTTCGAAAAAGATAGACCTTGTGCAGCTTGTCAGGCAGGAAAACAAGTTGGAGGAGCACATCACAGCAAGAATGTGATGACCACGTCAAGACCTCTGGAGCTGCTGCATATGGACCTCTTCGGACCCGTCGCCTATCTAAGCATAGGAGGAAGTAAGTATGGTTTAGTTATTGTTGATGACTTTTCCCGCTTCACTTGGGTGTTCTTTTTGCAGGATAAGTCTGAAACCCAAGGGACCATCAAGCGCTTCCTCAGGAGAGCTCAAAATGAGTTTGAGCTCAAGGTGAAGAAGATAAGAAGCGACAACGGGTCCGAGTTCAAGAACCTTCAAGTGGAGGAGTTTCTTGAGGAGGAAGGGATCAAGCACGAGTTCTCCGCTCCCTACACACCACAGCAAAATGGTGTGGTAGAGAGGAAGAACAGGACGCTAATCGATATGGCGAGGACGATGCTTGGAGAATTCAAGACCCCCGAGTGCTTTTGGTCGGAAGCCGTGAACACGGCTTGCCACGCCATCAACAGGGTCTACCTTCACCGCCTCCTCAAGAAGACGTCATATGAGCTACTAACCGGTAACAAACCCAATGTATCGTACTTTCGTGTATTTGGGAGCAAGTGCTACATTCTAGTGAAGAAGGGTAGAAATTCTAAGTTTGCTCCCAAAGCTGTAGAAGGGTTTTTGTTAGGTTATGATTCAAATACAAAGGCGTATAGGGTCTTCAACAAATCATCGGGTTTGGTTGAAGTCTCTAGCGACGTTGTATTTGATGAGACTAATGGCTCTCCAAGAGAGCAAGTTGTTGATTGTGATGATGTAGATGAAGAAGATGTTCCGACGGCCGCTATACGAACCATGGCGATTGGAGACGTTCGGCCACAGGAACAAGATGAACGAGATCAACCTTCTTCCTCAACAACGGTGCATCCCCCAACTCAAGACGATGAACAGGTTCATCAACAGGAGGCGTGTGATCGAGGGGGAGCACAAGATGATCATGTGATGGAGGAAGAAGCACAACCGGCGCCTCCAACCCAAGTTCGAGCGATGATTCAAAGGGATCATCCCGTCGACCAAATTTTGGGTGACATTAGCAAGGGAGTAACTACTCGATCTCGATTAGTTAATTTTTGTGAGCATTACTCTTTTGTCTCCTCTATTGAGCCTTTCAGGGTAGAGGAGGCCTTGCTAGATCCGGATTGGGTGTTGGCCATGCAGGAGGAACTCAACAATTTCAAGCGCAATGAAGTTTGGACGCTGGTGCCTCGTCCCAAGCAAAATGTTGTGGGAACCAAGTGGGTGTTCCGCAACAAACAGGACGAGCACGGAGTGGTGACAAGAAACAAGGCTCGACTTGTGGCAAAAGGTTATGCCCAAGTCGCAGGTTTGGACTTTGAGGAGACTTTTGCTCCTGTGGCTAGGCTAGAGTCCATTCGTATCTTGCTAGCATATGCCGCTCACCATTCTTTCAGGTTGTACCAAATGGATGTGAAGAGCGCATTCCTCAACGGGCCAATAAAGGAGGAGGTGTACGTGGAGCAACCCCCTGGCTTCGAGGATGAGCGGTACCCCGACCACGTGTGTAAGCTCTCTAAGGCGCTCTATGGACTTAAACAAGCCCCAAGAGCATGGTATGAATGCCTTAGAGATTTCTTAATTGCTAATGCTTTCAAGGTTGGGAAAGCCGATCCAACTCTTTTCACTAAGACTTGTGATGGTGATTTGTTTGTATGCCAAATTTATGTCGATGACATAATATTTGGTTCTACTAATCAAAAGTCTTGTGAAGAGTTTAGCAGGGTGATGACGCAGAAATTCGAGATGTCGATGATGGGCGAGTTGAACTACTTCCTTGGGTTCCAAGTGAAGCAACTCAAGGACGGCACCTTCATCTCCCAAACGAAGTACACGCAAGATCTGCTAAAGCGGTTTGGGATGAAGGACGCCAAGCCCGCAAAGACACCGATGGGAACCGACGGACACACCGACCTCAACAAAGGAGGTAAGTCCGTTGATCAAAAAGCATACCGGTCAATGATAGGGTCTTTACTTTATTTATGTGCTAGTAGACCGGATATTATGCTTAGCGTATGCATGTGTGCTAGATTTCAATCCGATCCTAAGGAGTGTCACTTGGTGGCGGTGAAGCGAATTCTTAGATATTTAGTCGCTACGCCTTGCTTCGGGATCTGGTATCCAAAGGGGTCTAACTTTGACTTAATTGGGTACTCAGATTCCGACTATGCTGGATGTAAGGTCGATAGGAAGAGTACATCGGGGACGTGCCAATTCTTAGGAAGGTCCCTGGTGTCATGGAACTCTAAGAAACAAACCTCCGTTGCCCTATCCACCGCTGAGGCCGAGTACGTTGCCGCAGGACAGTGTTGTGCGCAGCTACTTTGGATGAGGCAAACCCTCAGGGACTTTGGCTACAATCTGAGCAAAGTCCCACTCCTATGTGATAATGAGAGTGCTATCCGAATAGCGGAAAATCCTGTTGAGCACAGCCGCACAAAGCACATTGACATCCGGCATCACTTTTTGAGAGACCACCAGCAAAAGGGAGATATCGAAGTGTTTTATGTTAGCACCGAGAACCAGCTAGCCGATATCTTTACCAAGCCTTTAGATGAGAAGACCTTTTGCAGGCTGCGTAGTGAGCTAAATGTCTTAGATTCGCGGAACTTGGATTGACTTGTAGCATACATGTATTCATGCTTTTGATCATGTTCCTTTCTGCAATTTTGTTGCTTATTATGGTGCTCAAGTTGTACAAACACTCCCTGGACCTCACAAGTCCGTTGCAAAGTGATGCACATGTTTAGGGGGAGACGTATTACAACTTGACCCTTTGAGACTAACCATATGCTTGAGTTTGCCTGTTTTAGTCTCAAAGGAGAATTGAAAGGGAAAAGGTGGACTTGGACCATGAAAGACTTCCACTGCACTCCGATGAGGGGTAACTCATTCCAAGTCCATCTCATGAACTCTTATTGCCATTTGCTCTTAATTAAAGATTTTGGTGAGGCAATGGGGTTAAAGGGCCAAAATTGATCCCGTTTTGGTGTTTGATGCCAAAGGGGGAGAAAATAAAGGCCAAAGCAATAAATGGATCAGCTACCACTTGAGAAATTTGAAAATAGTAGAGTAGAGTTTTTGATTTGTCAAAACTCGTTGTGTTATCTCTCTTATCAAAGTTGGCTTCTTTTGGGAGAAGTAGTAATTATGGGAAAAAGGGGGAGTTTTTGAAATCTTTGATCATCTCTTTTGGAATGACTCTCTTTATGCTTCAACATGTGTGTTTGACTTAGAGATAGAGATTTGAGTTTGATTTGCAAAAACAAACCAAGTGGTGGCAAAGGATGATCCATATATGCCAAATTTGATTCAAAATAAATTTATGTTTTATTTGAAGTGAGTTTGCACTTGTTCTAGTTGCTTTATGTTGTGTTGGCATAAATCACCAAAAAGGGGGAGATTGAAAGGGAAATGTGCCCTTGGGCCATTTCTAAGTATTTTGGTGATTGAGTGCCAACACATGTGTTTAATTGTGAAGTTATATACATGGATGAACAAGGTGCAAATCATGAGATAAAGGTATGTTTCTAAGCCTTAGTACATTGGTTTTGTGGACTAATATACTTGTCTAAGTGTTAGAAACAGAAAGTAAAAGAAAAAAAGAAGAGGAGAAAAGACTTGGCTGTGTGCTGCCAAATCTCAGCTCGGCCTGGAGCACCGGACTGTCCGGTGTGCACCGGACAGTGTCCGGTGCGCCAGGCTGACTCGGCTCGAACTAGCCGCTCTCGGGAATTCGCCGACGGCGTACGGCTAAAATTCACCGGACTGTCCGGTGCGCACCGGACTGTCCGGTGAGCCAACGGTCGGCCAGGGCCAACGGTCGGCCGCGCAATCCGCGCGGGACACGTGGCCGAGCCAACGGTCGGAAGACGGCACCGGACTGTCCGGTGTGCACCGGACTGTCCGGTGCGCCAACGGCTCGCAGATCTCCAACGGGCTGCAACGGTCGGCAGCGCCAGAAAAGGAAAGAAATCGGGCACCGGACAGTGTCCGGTGTGCACCGGACTGTCCGGTGCCCCCGACGACAGAAGGCAAGGATGGCCTTCCGGATTTGCTCTCAACGGCTCCTAGCTGCCTTGGGGCTATAAAAGGAGCCCCTAGGCGCATGGAGGAGATACACAAGCAACATTTGAGCATTCTTGATCATCCACACTAAGTCTCTGCGCATTCGTTTGTGTTTCTAAGTGATTCGAGCTCTGTTCTAAGTGAGAACTCTGAGATAGTCTTGTAAGCTCGACTCTTGGCTGTGTGTGTGCGTTTTTGCTGTGGATTTGTGTGTGTTGCTTCCCTCCCTTACTCTGTGCTTCTTTGTGATCATATACGTGTAAGGGCAAGAGACTCCAATTTGTGGAGATTCCTTGCAAACGGGATAGTGAAAGGAACAACAAAACACCGTGGTATTCAAGTGGGTCTTTGGACCGCTTGAGAGGGGTTGATTGCAACCCTCGTCCGTTGGGACGCCACAACGTGGAAGTAGGCAAGCATTGGCTTGGCCGAACCACGGGATAAACCACCGTGTCACCTCTGTGCTTGATCTCTTGTGGTATTGTGTTTTGTTGAGACTTCACCTTAGCCACTTGGCAATAATCGTGCTAACGCTTAACAAGTTTTTGTGGCTTAAGTTTGAAGTTTTTACAGGATCACCTATTCACCCCCCCCCCCCTCTAGGTGCTCTCAGTATCCCCCTTTCCCGGTCCCTGTTGTAAGAGAGAGAAAGAGGAAAAGGAAAAGGACACGAAATCGAATGACGTGGCGTACCTTTTTCGACGCGGTCATTATGGCGAAGGCGAAGCGTCGCTTGCTTCCCCTGCCAGAGACGCCGCATGTCCCGTCGCGGAGTTAATGCGACGGGGCGAGCGGTTCGCGGGGCGGCCGTTGCGCGTGCGTGAGCCGTTCGAGGAACGAATCACGAGCGCACCGTCTTCGCGCTGTGAGAGAGGGCTCCCCCGCTGCCCCTGGATGGGACGTGAGCTTGGCTGTCGACGTGACCGCTGCTTCTGCCCGCCCGTCACCGCCATTACTGCCGGCCCAATTTTGACCGCATTTGACCGTCGCGCTTGGCTGGCACTGCAGGGTTGCCTCGAGTCGCGGTATTCACTCCGCAATCGAGGAGGCGCGGTAGTGGCGTGAGTGGCGGTGCAGTTACTCACACGTAGCAACCGGCGCGCCGGTTGCATGACACGTGGGCCTGGACCTCCATGCTGGGCGCGTTGGGAGTCGGAGAGGTGCGCCCACTTGGCGCGGTTGCATGCCGCCTGCATGGCTGCCCGCCCTTTCGCCCGCTGGTCTGGGCAAAAGTGGAGGAGTGCTTGTAACCGCCGGGCGGTTGCATGCACCGCGCGCGGCGGTTTGGCTTCTTCTGCTCTGGGCCGGCTTGCATGACGTGTGGGACCCAGCCCCCGCGCTGTAGGGGGAGGACCTTGGAGCGTGTTGGAGAAGACTCAGCCCCGCAACGGTTGAGGGCGCAAGTGGGGAGAGCCGCCTTTAAAAGGGGGGCGACCCCTTTGGAGGGCAACCATGTCTTCGCGCTCCCCACATGCATCGTGTCTTTCCACCTTCCGAGCCCCCGGGCGGGGACGCCCGGAACCCTTCCGTCTTGTCGTCGGAGGAACGCAACTTCATGGAAGTTGGTACCTTTCAGCCATCGTTCGGCTTCAAGGATTTTCATCAGGCAGCCCAGCTGCATCCCCTCGCCGGTGGTCACCCAAGACGGTGACCCCCAGCTTCTGGTGGTGGAAACCACCCTCCAGCCTTGCGGAGGAGGTGTCCTCCAGCCATGCCGGGGAAGGCGAACTGTTGTTGTCCAGCTAGGATGCAACATTCCGTCCTTCTCCTCACTTTCGCGGCGAGGACGGGAGTGAGGACCTGTCGGTGCGCCTTGCCGACCGTCGGCGTTGGTGGAGAGGCGGACACCACCGTCCGTGCTGATGTGGTGGCAGCCGGGAGGAGCTCCCCCCTCATTGAGGCCGTCGGCGCCGCCCGCGGACCGGCCCCCGGCTCTTTGGCTTTGATGTCTGTTTCGCGTCCCTTGAGTAGGGACGCGAACGAAAGCCTTCCGGTGGCCGCGCCCGTACCGGGATCATGGCTGCTGCTGTGGGGTCGGAACCGGAGTTCCGTTTGTAATGGCATCTTGAGCGCCGGTGTCTTGTTCAAAGCGGCCGTCGAGGCCTGAATGTGTATGTATTTTCGGCGTGGAGCCGTGTTTTTTTCTTCATTTCGAGCACTAAGACTCGCCTTGTCGATTATCTGAACCGCTTTGCCAAGCGTGAGTCGCCTCGTGCGAAGGAGACGAGTGAGGTATCCGTATCCCAGAGGCATAGGAGTCCCTCGGCTCGGCCGGCCTTGCTGTCCGAGGCTTCTCTTGCTTAGCTAAAGGAACCCCTCGGCCGCTCTTCGATGAGCCGAAGCCGGAGGTAGCGGTGTCAGCACGGACGGAGGCAGAGTTGGCTTCGAAAAGGAGGTGTGGTTGGCCAGATCCTGGCCGGGTCGTCCATTGGCGGAGCCGACGCCGGAGTTGAGCTGCCGAGGCCACGAGCCGAGCTGATGTCTTTGGGGGTCAGCTGGCCGAGGCCTCGGGGTGGCCGGCCGAGCCGCCTGCTCGGGCCGGATTCTCGAAGAAGACCCTGGCGGCGATGGCCCGGGCGTGGTGTTGATGCCGTCCTTCAGAGTGGGGGCCCTCCGACCGCGTCGCCGTCCGAGGCTAGGTCAGACCCCGCCGAAGGTGTAGTTGATGCCGGGGGTGTTACTGCCCCCTTCGGTTGTCGACGTCCGAGCCTGCAGGATCAAGTTGTCTTGTAGTGTGTGTATATTTTCTGCGGTCGCCGAGGCCAAAACACACTGTCGTCGTGTTGTAAAGCTGCGTCTCTTTTCCTCTTGTCTCGAGTATCTGGACTCATTTGTCGGTAACAGAATTGTTTGTGCGGGCGAGAGTTGCTTTTCATGGAAGGCGATGAGTGAGGTATCCGTATCCCGGAGGCGTAGGAATCCCTCGGCTCGGTCGGCCTTGCCGCTTACGCGCGCTCTTACTCGTCCATAGGGTTCTGTTACCGACGCAGTCGAGAAGGCCCGAAAAATCATTTTGGCAGAGGAGCTCTCGAGCATGAAGACTTGTTCGGTCCGCGGAGTCACTTATCCGAGCGCGAGTTACTTATCACAGAAGGTGATGAGTGAGGTATCCGTATCCCGGAGGCGTAGGAGTCCCTCGGCTCGGTCAGCCTTGGCTGCTTACGTGTACTCCGTTGTTTTCAGGATCCACTTTTGAAGTAGTCGAATAGCACGAAAGGCATTCTGACAGAAAAGATTTTTTCTTTTTCCGAGGAAAATTTTAACGCAGAGGGGGTTGCCCCCTTCTAGCCCCCGAGGGAGGGTCGGGCTTTGCCGAGGCAAGGCTGACCCTTCCTTGACGACCAGACTTGGTGTGTGAACGAAGTATACGAGCAACTTGAAAACATCTTAAGGGTAGAAGCGACGTAGCTGTTGGATGTTCCAAGCGTTGCTGTAGACCTCGCCTTGGCTGTTGGCCAGCTTGTACGTTCCGGGCTTCAGGACTTTGGCGATGATGAACGGCCCTTCCCAGGGAGGCATGAGTTTGTGCCGCCCTCGGGCGTCTTATCGCAGCCAAAGCACCAGGTCGCCCACCTGGAGGTCTCGGGACCTAACCCCTCGGGCGTGGTAGCGTCGCAGGGACTGCTGGTACCGCGCCGAGTGCAGTAAGGCCATGTCCCGAGCCTCCTCCAGCTGGTCCAGTGAGTCCTCTCGGTTGGCTTGGTTGCTTTGGTCGGTGTAGGCCCTCGCCCTCGGGGAACCGTATTCCAAGTCTGTGGGCAAGATGGCCTCGGCCCCATAGACTAGAAAGAACGGTGTGAAGCCTGTGGCTCGGCTCGGCGTTGTCCTCAGACTCCAGACCACCGAGGGGAGTTCCTTCATCCACCGCTTGCCGAACTTGTTGAGGTCGTTGTAGATTCGAGGCTTGAGTCCTTGCAGGATCATGTCGTTGGCCCGCTCCACTTGCCCATTCGTCATGGGGTGAGCCACGACAGCCCAGTCCACTTGGATGTGGTGATCCTCGCAGAAGTCCAGGAACTTTCTATCGGTGAACTGGGTACCGTTGTCAGTGATGATGGAGTTCGGGACCCCAAAGCGATGGATGATGTTGGTGAAGAACGCCACCGCCTGCTCGGACCTGATGCTGTTTAGGGGTCGGACCTCGATCCACTTGGAGAATTTGTCGATGGCAACCAATAGGTGCGTGTAGCCCCCGGGTGCCTTCTGTAAGGGGCCGACGAGGTCCAGACCACACACAGCAAACGACCAGGTGATGGGTATGGTCTGCAGAGCCTGAGCGGGCAGGTGGGTTTGCCTCGCGTAGAACTGACACCCTTCGCAGGTGCGGACGATTCTACTAGCGTCGGCCACCGCCGTCGGCCAGTAGAATCCCTGTCGGAAGGCGTTTCCAACAAGGGTTCGAGGCGCTGCGTGATTGAAGCACCCCAATCCTCTGGGACTCAAATGTGATATAATTACTAGTCCCAGGAGGCTAGTAAACACATTTATACATCAGATGATTACAGATCTGCTTAAACGAGATAAACCTATAAAGGTGGCGATCAACTTTAAGAGTTGGTCCACAACTCGGGACATATCATCAGAGTGGGGCTGAAGCAGCCCGATATACGCAGCGAAGCAATTCAGCGGTCCAACAGCCACAGGCAAGGTTGGGAACAGTCGTAACTCTTACCCGATCTCCTTTTTCTGAAAAAAAAATAAATAAGCAAGGGTGAATACAAACGTACTCAGCAGCCCACCTTCACCCGCAGAATGGGGAAATCAGATATAATGCATGGAATATGTGGAGCTCAGGATATTTTGCAGAAACAGCAATATTTTATGCAGGGTTGTTTTGTAAAACATTTTGTATTTTGCAAAGCGCATCCTCTCCCAAAGGAGCAGGAAGTTTTTCAATATTAGAACAAAATCCCCTGGACTAAACCATCCAGGTATCTCAGCAGTTTCCCACTGGTTTTCATTTTCCAAAAACAGCTACTGGACTTCCTGTCCACCATAGCCCACGGCTCAACCGCCGGACCTTTTAAAAACCATTTTTCTCAAACGCACCCCTTTTTGAAAACAAAACATTAATTGCCATACCATACCAGACTCGTCCATTCCTGTGGACACGGACTATTCGAATAGGTTTTCAAACTCTGCGCAGAGGTGTACACTTTACCCACTAGCCCGGCTCTACGATCTCATAGCTAGTGAGACCCAAATCCGAATCTCTTTCTTTCCCCGCACGTCCTAACCTTAACGGTTATCCGGAAGGAGTCAGGCCACCACCATGTCCAAACTGGACAAAACTTTCCCCCTCCTTATCCTCCCGGTGCTCCCCAGCCTTCATTAGGGATGTTCCTAAAACATCCGATTTATATCACAAATCTAATATTTTAGCATAGATATACATATAATTTAAAGCTAATTTTTGGCAATGTTATGAAGAATATTATAAAGTATTTAAATAAATTTTTGTATAATTTTTTATGTACATTATTTTCTCCCTACAACAAAAAAGGTGAAAAACATCTGAATCTGTATTCGGATAGACATCCGAATTTTATATCAATTATTTAAAAATATCTAGAACGAATTTAATGTTTATTTTTTGTGAAGATTAATAGCCTCACTGGTAAAAACAAGAATATAAATTTACATAGCAAATTCTATATGTTATTTGTTCACAATCGAAGAAAGAAGGCCAAAAAATTGACATCCGAATAAATATCCGGATCCATCCCTAGCCTTCATAACCTTGGGGTTGGACCGTACGAGTTCAGATTGAGTGACTGCCCACACAGTCTCGAGTGGTTGTACTTGTCATGAGTACAGGTAGTGAAAGATGACAAACCGGTCCTTATACGAGGGGACAATCCTTCTGCTCACGCCTAAACCAGCTGAGCCATCACCTTAGGCCCTCCCATAAACCAGGGAGTCCCTGATCATCCCTACTCAAAGGTGATAAGGGTGAAAACCCTTCATCATACACATTTTGAAAAGCATTTTCCTTTGAAAAACTCACACATTTTCTCAAATCATTTGTATCAAATATATTAAGGATTGATTGCGGCAAGCGGCTTGGGTGGCCATAATAACTTGTCTCAAAATCATATCATGCATAAAATAACAGGCTGAGGGTTGTGGTTGAAAAATCATAGGTAATTTATGCATCAAAGGGATCCAGTGAGCTTGCCGTGCTTATCCGGCGAAGGGGAAAGGGAAAACTCGCGGAACTGGCTCCTAGCTCCACTGCCTGGCGTAGACTTGCAGATCTAGCCTCCACGAGACGGCACGAACGCTCCGATAACTATGCAACATGAATAAACAAACATACAAACCAACAAGTACACCAACAAATATTTAGTATAGTGGTCAGAATAGCGATATATGGATGGGTAGAGTCTTGAGTAGAATCTGTGTCATGTGGTGTTGAGATACTACTAGTGGTGGAGCGGAGGTGCTTACCAGGAGGGTGGACTGGAGGCAAAGCGATACTATGCGTGTAGCCGGCAGAGCGGAGTAACTGAGTGGGTGGGGTGTTTGCCTTGGCTGAGGGTGTTGAGTGTGTGGAGTGGGAGAGGGTAGCTGGGTGTATGTGGTGTAGTACAGTGAAGTTCACTGTTGGTGAGAATAGTGACGAATGAATCGTCTGACTTAATATGAACAAGAGAGTTATAGGCAGAATATGGGACAAGAGTATTTTGGGAGTTTTCTGGAATATGAACCATGCTTAAGGGATGACATGGTTGGATAGGGAATAGTTTGACAAGAATTTAGAAACAAGAATGACTGGAATCTGAGTTTGGATGGAGGAGTTTTGGATTTTATAATCATAGGAAGAAAAAGAAAAGGAAAGGAATATTCTTGGAATATTCTAGAATTTGAATATTTAGAGATATTTGGAAAATCAAAAATACAAATGTGTTTTTGAGCGGGGTGCGAGGAATTATTTTTGGGCTTTTCTTGGGCAGAGGTTTATGTTGGTGGAAACTGTTCCTACCTACTGTGTCACATCAGACAGCAGTGAGGCGGGACCCAAATAACTGGAATGTTGTGGTATTCTGGTCCGAGTGGGCTGTGGTACCTTGGGCCAGGTTTTATAGGATTGAAGACGTATCCATACAAACATGGTTCGCCTTTCTTTTTGGAAGTCTAGCTTGAAAGAATCCCAAAGTTAAGCGTGCTCAACTTGGAGAAATCTGGGATGGGTGACCAGATGGGAAGTTCCCTACTGGAAGGAAAATCACAGTCACCGGAGTTCGTATGACTGGAATATGGGTCTGGCTGGTCTTAGGTGGACTGGACAGCATGACGGATGAGTAGTTGAAATTTGGGGTGATCGGATTAGCGATGAATAGTAACAATGAATAGTAACGATGAATAGTAACGGTGAATAGTGATGGTGAATAGTGACGATGAACGAACGATGAACGATGAATAGGAACTATGAACGAACGATGAACGATCGAATGATCGAACGACGAACGATCGGAATTTCGGCAGCATAACGGCAGGAAAAAGATTATTTGGACGAACGAACGGATGAACGATCGAACGATCGGACGAACGGACGAACGAACCATGAATGATCGGACGAATGATCAAACGATCGGACGACGAACAATCGGAATTTCAGCAGCATAACGGCAGGAAAAAGATTATTTGGACGAATAAACGGACGAACGATCGAACGATCGGACGAACGGATGAACGAACCATGAACGATCGGATGAACGATTGAACGATCGGACGAACGAACGAACAAACTAAGAACAGGGGGACGAACGATCGAAGAACGACCGAACGATCCTTGTGCTAGTGTGTGCTTGTGTGGGAGGTGGAGTGGGTGTGTGTGGGGAGGGGGGAGAGAGTTGCCATGAAATGGCTTGGGGTGGGATGAGAGGAGGCCCTTGCCCCTCTATTTATAGCCATAGTGGGGGGATTAGGGGGAGGGATGAGGGGATTAGTGGGAGGATGAGAGGATTAGTGGGAGATTAGCATGGATTTGTCTTATATGAGTGTAATTAGCTTGTAGAGCTCACCGTATGACACCGGAGGCATACGTATACGTATGAGCATGAGGAAAGTTATGAAGAAAATATTTGTAGGGACTTGAAAAATGATTCTGAAGGTACTTCTCAAGAGGAAAATATTTGGAGATATATTGGTGGAATATTTGGGCAGTATTTCTGGAAAGAATCAGAGGGGATCACTGGGGAAATATCTGGGCAGTATTTTGAGGAGGATTTTGGAGAGAATATAGACCACTATAATTTATTTGTTGATATCAACTCACAAACAAACATTTTGAAATGAAATTTGAAATTCATTTTGGATTTAGAGCAAGTTTGAGAAAATTTCAAGATTTGAATTTTTGGGATGCTACAAATCTACCCCACTTAAAATGAATCTCGTCCTCGAGATTCGGCTTAGAAGGGTTATGGGTATAGCTTTACTTCAGCTACATATCTTCACTTTGCAACTCTTCGAGGAGATGGAACTTCAACAAAATCTGGTCTTTGAGGAGCATCCGGTTGCAAACGCTGATTCTGGCTACTCAAAGATCATCTTCAGCCTTCTAGCTTTCGCTTGGCAGCTAGCTTATTGAAGAAGCAACAATGCCAATACGCAAACCTTCCTATTGCAAACTCCCACATGGATTCCTTTCTTGATCGGTCTTCTGGTGCTTCATCAACGGAACTTGGGTGACCACTTCTCATCCAGAAACTCATAAGCTTCGGTGATCTGGTCCTCCACAAGCTTGCTACAGGCCTTCTTCTTTTTCTCCATAGCAGGAACCTTACTGGAACACTACCCCACTTAAAAAGAATGAGGGTAGAACTCTTGAATCTTGGGGATTTTAACTCCTTGAAGTACCTCATAACAAGGGTGTTACGGGGCCTTCTTCTTCTGTTGCTGCTTGAGCGGGCTGCGGAGAGATGACTGGCACAAGGTTGATTCTAGGAGAACCTTCTTCTTATCTTCTCTTCACTTTCTTCTTCTCACTGACCCTTTCTTTCTCTTTGCTCTTCCCACTGGAGGATTCTATCAAAGAGTATTACCGTCATACAGAGGAGGAAACCAAAGATTGTGAACCATGTACAACAGTCTTCCACCCAAGAATCACCAAGCATTGTGATCTTAGGGGCGAGGGAGTGGGAAAAGGAGTTGCTTGCGATTTGGTAGAGAGTATTGTATCGGGAGTGTTTTGCTTTCAGCGGAATAGGAACTGAGGGAGCTGGTGGGGGTTTTATAGGTGAGTGGGGGTGCTCGGGGGGTGAGGAGTGGTAGTGATGGAGCAGGTGCTACGCGGCAGCAACACGACAAGGGGAGGGGGGCGGTGTTGCTGGCAGTGATGGCGGCGGTGGGTGCGCTGCAAAGGGGAAGTGGGGCGGTGGTGGTGCGCATGGAGGCGGGCACGCGTGCGAGGGGCACGGGTGAGTGGTGGGGTCAATGACCCTGATGTTTGTGGTCTCTGGTTCCAAGAATCTTTGCCTCTCTGTATGGTAATAACTCCTTTTGTTTCCTGTTTACTTTGACTCAGGGGCAGTGCTTTGATTCTCACGGTCGGTCCTTTTGACTGAGCGGCTGGACAGGTTCCTCTGTAGCTTATTCTAGGCTTCAAGGGTAAGCTTCCCGATATCTTCTTGGGCAAGGTGCTTTTCTCTTGAGATGGGTTAAGATGAGAATGGAAGCATAAGGTGAGGATTGGCTCTAATTTGTGATCTATGTTTTTAGAGAAAACCTTTCTTAAAAATAAAGAAAACACACAAGCTCAGCAATGATAAGCACAAACAAATCAAATGTTTTGAAATAGGGAAGAATAGAGTTTTTCCAAAGCACGGTCTACTCAGATTCGGGGGCTAAGCATAACTACTATTGCCTGGCTCCTGAATTGAGAACTATGCTAAATGCGACTTATGAGCACTAAGGTTAAAGCATCACATATGTACTCAAAAAGTGGAGTAAACATTAGGCAAAATTCATTTTGAAATGCCCTAGGGGGCCACACAATTAGAGTTTTTCAAAACACGAGACTACACGATTACCTCTCATACATGCAGGGCTCTAGCCAAAGTGAAGAAAAAACTTCACTACCCAATGCATGCAGAGGACTGGGCATGACTAACTTCGGGTCAGACAGCTTCTCTTCTGGCGAGGCTGGCACACAACTTCAATCTAAGACATCTCCTAGATGGGTCAAGAGGGAGCTGATGTTGATGACTTCTTCTGGCGACAACTGAGATGGCAAGACGGGGTTGAACTCTTCTTCAAGCAGGACTGGCTCTTGTAGCTCCTCAGAGGGCGGCGGTGCTGGCGGGGTGCTTGCAACTTCTTCTTTGATCTCACGGGACGGTGCTGGAATCTTCTTCATGGTGAGGGGCTCAAACAACTCTGGCGGGGGATATTGGGAGGACTTGGGGTGCTCTTGCTTATCCATAGCCTGAGGGAAGACTAGAATTCCTTCCAAGACTATGGCACCTTGCGGGAGTTCCCAAGCCTTCTTATCTCCTCTGATAGAGACCGGGTAACCTTCAAGAATCTGGGGGTCTTCAGCTCTGATGGGTTGAACAGGGTTGGATGAAGCGGGCTCTTGGATCCGCAGGGCTCTACGTTGGTTATGGGTTACCAAGTAGGCCTCCATCAACTTCTGGACGTGCTCATCCTTGGCTTGCTTCAGGGCTTCAACAGCAATGGCTTCACGACTTTCCAAGGCAGCTACACGGGCTTGAGCAGTGGTGAGATCCACATGGAGCTGACGGTTGAGCTTCTCTGCATCTTCTGCTCGGGCAATCATTTGACGGTGGTGCCGAGCCAAGAAATCATACTGTGCATCTAGGGTGAGCAGGTAGGCAGTGAGGTACACGACTGAGGGGTCGTCCTCAAGCAACTGCTGCCCTTCCAATGCATGCATCCTGGCCATCCAAACGAGACGGTTTCTCTGAAAGGGCGGAAAGAATCTGAGCGGTGTATCAGCCACTTCTTCTTCATAGATCTGACACAGAGCCCTCAATGCCTTGCGAGCGACGACTTGGCAGGTGTCTTTGAATCTGTGCCCAGCGGTAGTGACACTCCATTCCACATGGTGCAGACTGGATCCAATGTATACAGTCACGACACACTTCTCTGTGCCATGCTCGACGAATTCACGACCATCATACTCTGGCTGGCTCCTGATTTCGAGGCGGACTGTGCATGCTCTCAGCAACTTTGGGAAACCATCTTCATTCTGGCAAAAGCTGGTTTGGCAGCGAACCTCCATCTGACTTCTGAGAGAAGGAAAGGAAGAAACCATTTTTGAAATGAAGGGATAAGAGCAAGAATTTTTTTAAGAAAATAGTTTTGACTCAAAAACTTTTGGATCAGGCTAAGGGTTACGTCCTGCGGCCAACCTAACAGTTCTGATACCACCTGAAGCGCCCCAATCCTCTGGGACTCAAATGTGATATAATTACTAGTCCTAGGAGGCTAGTAAACACATTTATACATTAGATGATTACAGATCTGCTTAAACGAGATAAACCTATAAAGGTGGCGATCAACTTTAAGAGTTGGTCCACAACTCGGGACATATCATCAGAGTGGGGCTGAAGCAGCCCGATATACGCAGCGAAGCAATTCAGCGGTCCAACAGCCACAGGCAAGGTTGGGAACAGTCGTAACTCTTACCCGATCTCCTTTTTCTGAAAAAAAAAAATAAATAAGCAAGGGTGAGTACAAACGTACTCAGCAGCCCACCTTCACCCGCGGAATGGGGAAATCAAATATAATGCATGGAATATGTGGAGCTCAGGATATTTTGCAGAAACAGCAATATTTTATGCAGGGTTGTTTTGTAAAACATTTTGTATTTTGCAAAGCGCATCCTCTCCCAAAGGAGCAGGAAGTTTTTCAATATTAGAACAAAATCCCCTGGACTAAACCATCCAGGTATCTCAGCAGTTTCCCACTGGTTTTCATTTTCCAAAAATAGCTACTGGACTTCCTGTCCACCATAGCCCACGGCTCAACCGCAGGACCTTTTAAAAACCATTTTTCTCAAACGCACCCCTTTTTGAAAACAAAACATTAATTGCCATACCATACCAGACTCGTCCATTCCTATGGACACGGACTATTCAAATAGGTTTTCAAACTCTGCGCAGAGGTGTACACTTTACCCACTAGCCCGGCTCTGCGATCTCATAGCTAGTGAGACCCGAATCCGAATCTCTTTCTTTCCCCGCACGTCCTAACCTTAACGGTTATCCGGAAGGAGTCAGGCCACCACCATGTCCAAACCGGACAAAACTTTCCCCCTCCTTATCCTCCCGGTGCTCCCCAGCCTTCATAACCTTGGGGTTGGACCGTACGAGTTCAGATTGAGTGACTGCCCACACAGTCTCGAGTGGTTGTACTTGTCATGAGTACAGGTAGTGAAAGATGACAAACCGGTCCTTATACGAGGGGACAATCCTTCTGCTCACGCCTAAACCAGCTGAGCCATCACCTTAGGCCCTCCCTTAAACCAGGGAGTCCCTGATCATCCCTACTCAAAGGTGATAAGGGTGAAAACCCTTCATCATACACATTTTGAAAAGCATTTTCCTTTGAAAAACTCACACATTTTCTCAAATCATTTGTATCAAATATATTAAGGATTGATTGCGGCAAGCGGCTTGGGTGGCCATAATAACTTGTCTCAAAATCATATCATGCATAAAATAACAGGCTGAGGGTTGTTGTTGAAAAATCATAGGTAATTTATGCATCGAAGGGATCCAGTGAGCTTGCCGTGCTTATCCGGCGAAGGGGGAAGGGAAAACTCGCGGAACTGGCTCCTAGCTCCACTGCCTGGCGTAGACTTGTAGATCTGGCCTCCACGAGATGGCACGAACGCTCCGATAACTATGCAACATGAATAAACAAACATACAAACCAACAAGTACACCAACAAATATTTAGTATAGTGGTCAGAATAGCGATATATGGATGTGTAGAGTCTTGAGTAGAATCTGTGTCATGTGGTGTTGAGATACTACTAGTGGTGGAGCGGAGGTGCTTACCAGGAGGGTGGACTGGAGGCAAAGCGATACTATGCGTGTAGCCGGCAGAGCGGAGTAACTGAGTGGGTGGGGTGTTTGCCTTGGCTGAGGGTGTTGAGTGTGTGGAGTGGGAGAGGGTAGCTGGGTGTATTTATAGCTGGGTGTATGTGGTGTAGTACAGTGAAGTTCACTGTTGGTGAGAATAGTGACGAATGAATCGTCTGACTTAATATGAACAAGAGAGTTATAGGCAGAATATGGGACAAGAGTATTTTGGGAGTTTTCTGGAATATGAACCATGCTTAAGGGATGACATGGTTGGATAGGGAATAGTTTGACAAGAATTTAGAAACAAGAATGACTGGAATCTGAGTTTGGATGGAGGAGTTTTGGATTTTATAATCATAGGAAGAAAAAGAAAAGAAAAGGAATATTTTAGGAATATTCTAGAATTTGAATATTTAGAGATGTTTGGAAAATCAAAAATACAAATGTGTTTTTGAGCGGGGTGCGGGGAATTATTTTTGGGCTTTTCTTGGGCAGAGGTTTATGTTGGTGGAAACTGTTCCTACCTACTATGTCACATCAGACAGCAGTGAGGCGGGAACCAAATAACTGGAATGTTGTGGTATTCTGGTCCGAGTGGGCTGTGGTATCTTGGGCCAGGTTTTATAGGTTTGAAGACGTATCCATACAAACATGGTTCGCCTTTCTTTTCGGAAGTCTGGCTTGAAAGAATCCCAAAGTTAAGCGTGCTCAACTTGGAGAAATCTAGGATGGGTGACCAGATGGGAAGTTCCCTACTGGAAGGAAAATCACAGTCACCGGAGTTCGTATGACTGGAATATGGGTCTGGCTGGTCTTAGGTGGACTGGACAGTATGACGGATGAGTAGTTGAAATTTGGGGTGATCGGATTAGCGATGAATAGTAACGATGAATAGTGACGATGAATAGTAACGGTGAATAGTGATGGTGAATAGTTCGTATGAACGAACGATGAACGATGAATAGTGACGATGAACGAACGATGAACGATGAATAGGAACTATGAACGAACGATGAACGATCGAATGATCGAACGACGAACGATCGGAATTTCGGCAGCATAACGGCAGGAAAAAGATTATTTGGACGAACGAACTGATGAACGATCGAACGATCGGACGACGAACGATCGGAATTTCGGCAGCATAACGGCAGGAAAAAGATTATTTGGACGAACAAACGGACGAACGATCGAACGATCGGACGAACGGACGAACGAACCATGAACGATCGGACGAACGATCGGACGAACGAACGAACAAACTAAGAACAGGGGGACGAACGATCGAAGAACGACCGAACGATCCTTGTGCTAGTGTGTGCTTGTGTGGGAGGTGGAGTGGGTGTGTGTGGGGAGGGATGAGGGGATTAGTGGAAGGATGAGAGGATTAGTGGGAGATTAGCATGGATTTGTCTTATATGAGTGTAATTAGCTTGTAGAGCTCACCGTATGACACCGGAGGCATACGTATACGTATGAGCATGAGGAAAGTTATGAAGAAAATATTTGTAGGAACTTGAAAAATGATTCTGAAGGTATTTCTCAAGAGGAAAATATTTGGAGATATATTGGTGGAATATTTGGGCAGTATTTCTGGAAAGAATCAGAGGGGATCACTGGGGAAATATCTGGGCAGTATTTTGAGGAGGATTTTGGAGAGAATATAGACCACTATAATTTATTTGTTGATATCAACTCACAAACAAACATTTTGAAATGAAATTTGAAATTCATTTTGGATTTAGAGCAAGTTTGAGAAAATTTCAAGATTTGAATTTTTGGGATGCTACAGTGATGGCCGCAAGCCCCCGAGTGTATCTCTTGCAAGAGCTGCTGGCCTTCAGCGATGGAAATGCATCGCTGGAGGATGCCTGAGGGGCTGCGGTGGTAGAGCTCCTTCCCGTCTCCCAGCAAGACGAAAGACTTGGCGCGCCGCGCCAACCGCCGAGCTTCGGCTTGGTCAAGGGGCAGCTCCCCTCGGTGGAGATATTGCAGGTACGGGGTCTGCCAGCTTTGATTAGGCGTGACCTCGCTTGGTTCCCCCTCGACGCGCAGTGCCTCACCCTCGGGGGCCGAGGGTACCTCGGGCTGAGCCGAGGGTACCTCGGACCGTGCCGAGGGTACCTCGGACTGGGCCGAGGGTACCTCGGACTGGGCCGAGGGTACCTTGGACTGAGCCGAGGGTGCCTCGGGCGGAGCCGAAGGTGCCTCGGGCTCGGGCGTGTCCTCGGTCTTGATGGAGGGTTGATGCAGGTCTTGGGACAATACGTTCGGGGGAACTGTTGTTCGTCCCGAGGCTATTTTAGCCAGCTCGTCCGCAGTCTCGTTGTAGCGTCGGGCGATGTGGTTGAACTCGAGCCCGAAGAACTTGTCTTCCAGGCGCCGAACCTCATCGCAGTAGGCTTCCATCTTCGGGTCACGGCAGTGGGAGTTCTTCATGACTTGGTCGATGACGAGCTGCGAGTCACCGCGAGCGTCGAGGCGTCGGACCCCTAGCTCGATGGCGATTCGCAACTCGTTTACCAGAGCCTCGTACTCTGCCACGTTGTTGGACGCCGGGAAGTGGAGGCGTAGCACGTAGCGTAGGTGCTTCCCGAGGGGCGAGACGAAGAGGAGGCCCGCGCCGGCCCTCGTCTTCATCAGCGACCCATCGAAAAACATGGTCCAGAGCTCCGGTTGGATCGGAGCCGTCGGGAGCTGGGTGTCGGCCCATTCAGCCACGAAGTCCGCCAGGACCTGGGACTTGATGGCCTTCCGGGGGGCGAACGAGATCGTCTCGCCCATGATCTCCACCGCCCACTTCGCAATCCTACCCGAGGCCTCTCGGGACTGGATGATCTCTCCCAGGGGGAAGGATGACACCACAGTCACCGGATCAGACTCGAAGTAGTGTCGCAACTTCCGTCGTGTCAGGATCACCACGTACAGCAGCTTCTGGATTTGTGGGTAGCGGATCTTGGTCTCGGACAGTACCTCACTGATGAAGTAGACTGGCCTCTAGATGGGCAATGCATGCCCTTCTTCTCGTCTCTCAACTACGATCGCGGCGCTAACCACCTGGGTGGTTGCGGTGACGTAGATCAAGAGGGCTTCTCCGGCAGCGGGGGGCACCAAGATGGGCGCGTTCGTGAGGAGCGCCTTCAGGTTCCCGAGGGCTTCCTCGGCCTCGGGAGTCCAAATGAAGCACTCAGCTTTCCTTAAGAGGCGGTACAGAGGCAGACCTCTTTCGCCGAGGCGGGAGATGAAGCGGCTTAGAGCCACGAGACATCCCATGACCCTCTGTACGCCTTTCAAGTCCTTGATTGGCCCCATGCTGGTGATGGCTGCAATCTTCTCCGGGTTGGCTTTGATGCCCCGCTCGGAGACGATGAACCCCAAGAGCATGCCTCGGGGGACCCCGAAGACACACTTTTCGGGATTAAGCTTCACGCCTTTCGTCTTGAGACATCGGAATGTCACTTCAAGGTCGGAAAGGAGGTCGGAGGCTTTCCTCGTCTTGACTACGATGTCATCGACGTAGGCCTCGACCGTTCGGCCGATGTGTTCGCCAAACACATGGTTCATGCATCGCTGGTACGTTGCCCCCGCATTCCTCAAACCAAACGGCATTGTAACATAGCAGTACATGCCGAAGGGTGTGATGAATGAAGTCGCGAGCTGGTCGGACTCCTTCATCCTGATCTGGTGATACCCTGAGTAGGCATCGAGGAAAGACAAGGTTTCGCACCCAGCAGTGGAATCCACGATCTGATCGATGCGAGGCAAAGGGTAGGGAACCTTTGGACATGCTTTGTTTAGACCAGTGTAGTCTACACACATCCGCCATTTCCCCCTTTCTTTCTCACAAGCACAGGGTTGGCAAGCCATTCGGGATGGAATACCTCTTTGATGAACCCTGCCGCCAGTAGCTTGTGGATCTCCTCACCTATGGCTCTGCGCTTTTCTTCGTCGAATCGGCGCAGAGGTTGCTTCACGGGTCGGGCCCCAGCTCGAATATCCAGAGAGTGCTCGGCGACTTCCCTCGGTATGCCGGGCATGTCCGAGGGACTCCACGTGAAAACGTCGGCGTTTGCGCGGAGAAAGTCGACGAGCACTGCTTCCTGTTTGGGGTCGAGCTCGGAATCGATTCGGATCTGCTTGGAGGCGTCGTTGCTGGGGTCGAGAGGGACGGACTTGACCATCTCCGCTGGTTCGAAGTTGCCGGCGTGGTGCTTCACGTCGGGTGCCTCCCTAGAGAGGCTCTCTAGGTCAGCGATGAGGGCCTCTGATTCGGCGAGGGCCTCGGCGTACTCCACGCACTCCACATCGCATTCGTATGCGTGTCAGCACGTGGGCCCGACGGTGATGACCCCGTTGGGGCCCGACATCTTGAGCTTGAGGTAGGTGTAGTTGGGGACGGCCATGAACTTGGCGTAGCATGGCCTCCCCAGCACTGCGTGGTAGGTTCCTCGAAACCCGGCCACTTCGAACGTGAGGGTCTCCTTTCGAAAGTTGGAGGGCGTCCCGAAGCAGACGGGTAGGTCGAGTTGTCCGAGGGGTTGAACGCGCTTCCCGGGGACGATCCCGTGGAAAGGCGCAGCGCTCGTCCGGACCGAGGACAGATCGATCCGCAGAAACCCGAGGGTCTCAGCGTAGATGATGTTGAGGCTGCTGCCTCCGTCCATGAGGACCTTGGTGAGCCTGACGTCGCCGATGATGGGGTCGACAACGAGTGGGTATCTCCCTGGGCTCGGCACGTAGTCTGGATGGTCGGCCTGGTCGAAGGTGATGGGCTTGTCGGACCAGTCTAGGTAGACTGGCGCCGCCACCTTTACCGAGCAGACCTCCCGACGCTCTTGCTTGCGGTGCCGAGCCGAGGCGTTCACCACTTGCCCGCCATAGATCATGAAGCTGTCGCGGACCTCGGGGAACCCTCCTGCCTTGTGATCTTCCTCCTTTGCGTCGTCGAGGGCCTTGCCACCCTCCACGGGTGGCCCGGCCTTGTGGAAGTGTCGTCGAAGCATGGCACACTCCTCAAGGGTGTGCTTGACGGGCCCCTGATGATAGGGGCATGGCTCCTTGAGCATCTTGTCGAAGAGGTTGGCACCTCCGGGAGGTTTCCGAGGGTTCTTGTGCTCGGCGGCGGCGACAAGGACTTCTTCTTGCCCTTCTTATTGGCGCCGCGCTGAGTTGACGCCTCGGGAGCATCTTCCGGTGGGCGGCCCTGGGGCTGCTTGTCCTTCCGGAAAATGGCCTCAACCGCCTCCTGGCCAGAGGCGAACTTGGTGGCGATGTCCATCAGCTCGCTCGCCCTGGTGGGGGTCTTGCGACCCAGCTTGCTCACCATGTCGCGGCAGGTGGTGCCGGCGAGGAACGCGCCGATGACATCTAAATCGGTGACGTTGGGCAGCTCCGTGCGCTGCTTCGAGAATCGCCGGATGTAGTCCCGGAGAGACTCTCCCAGCTGCTGGCGGCAGCTTCGGAGATCCCAGGAGTTTCCAGGGCGCACGTACGTGCCCTAGAAATTGCCGGCGAAGGCTTGGACCAGGTCGTCCCAGTTGGAGATCTGCCCCGGGGGCAGGTGCTCCAGCCAGGCTCGAGCGGTGTCAGAGAGGAATAGGGGGAGGTTGCGGATGATGAGGTTGTCATCGTCCGTTCCACCCAGTTGGCAGGCCAGCCGATAGTCCGTGAGCCACAGTTCCGGTCTCGTCTCCCCCGAGTACTTTGTGATAGTAGTCGGGGTTCGGAACCGGGTCGGGAACGGTGCCCGTCGTATGGCGCGGCTGAAAGCCTGCGGACCGGGTGGTTCGGGCGAAGGACTCCTATCCTCCCCGCTGTCGTAGCGTCCCCCACGCCTGGGGTGGTAGCCTCGGCGCGCCCTGTCGTCGAGGTGGGCCCGACGGCCGCGATGATGGCGCTCGTTGCCGAGGGGACCCGGGGCCGCAGGCGCTGTGTTGCGCGTGTGCCCGGAGTGGACCGAGGCTTCCCGCATAAATCGGGAAGTCGCGGCGCGATGTTCCGAGGGGAACCCCTGCCTTCGGGAGGCAGAGCTTTCGGCCCGTCGGACCGCGGCGTCCTCCAGGAGATTCTTGAGCTCTCCCTGGATACGCCGCCCCTCGGTGGTTGATGGCTCCGGCATCGCGCGGAGGAGTACCGCCGCTGCAGCCAGGTTTCGGCCGACTCCGCTGGAATCCGGCGACGGCCTCACCCTGACGTCATCGGCGATGCGGTGCTGGATGTCCTGGGGGAGATGACGCGCTTCTCCGGCCAGGGGTTGGACCGCCCATTCCTGCCCGATGTCCCGGCGGATCGGCACAAGCGTTCCTGCTCCCTCGTCGAGCCTGGCCTGCCTCTCGCGGATATGCTCGAGCTGTGGGTTAGGACCCCCCGCCGGGACGGGGACCACAGCTAGCTCCCGAGGGATGTCAATGCGAGGCGCGGGCCTAGGGGGATCACCGTTTTCCGGCATACCAAGATGGTTGCCTTCGCCGGGACCCCCTAGATCGACGTGGAAACATTCACGACTTGGGCCGCGGTCCTCATCGTCGAGGCCGCGGCTGCCGTCGGAACAGTCGGAAAGGCAGTAGTCACATGCGGTCATGAAGTCCCTCACGACACTGGGGTTACCAAGTCCGGAGAAATCCCAACAGAGGTCGGGCTCGCCATCTTCCTCGGACCCCGAGGGCTCATAGGTCGAGTCGGCCGTCAGTCGGTCCCAGGGTGACCGCACACGATACCCCAGAGGGTCTGGACTCGCCTCTAAGAGAGTGCTCACCGAAGCGGAGTCGCTTGGTGGGTCGAGGCCGAATCCGAGAGACACGAGACGGGAATCGGTCGGTACCTTTCGGTCGACGGTCGGTGACGAGGTCGCGTCTGGGACTGACTGCACCATCGTCTCAGGTACGAGGGTGACGCCCAGCAAGTCCTTCGCGAGCGTGCTGGCGTCGTGCGTTTGCTTGAGATAGGCATGTTACAGGGAGGCGGCGCTCGTCTTCGTCTCAGACGCGAGATCGATGCCCGACGCGCCCTCCGTTGGGGCGCCGGCACCATCGACTCGCTCGACAGCCAACGAGGTGCCGCTTCCCGCTTGGCCTTGGTTGCCCCGCCTCCTCCTCCGTCGGCGGGGGAGGGGACGGGACAAGCCCGAATGTCGTCCTTCCACCACGTGGGGAAGGCGTCGTCGATTTCCCCGCCGGCGCGCGGGTTGTCGACCGCCATTGTCGCTGTCGCACGGCGGGGGAAGGAGTATCATGTCGTAGCTGCCGTCGAGGGACATGAACTCAAGATTCCCGAAACGGAGCACCGTCCCGGGCTGGAAAGGTTGCTGGAGAATGCCCATCTGGAGCTTGACGGGAAGCTGTTCGTCAACACGCAGCAGGCCCCTACCTGGCACGCCAACTGTCGGTGTTTCGAAACCCGGGGGGTCCCTGGACCGACGAGTGAATTGTCGCCGCGTGCCCCAGGCCAGATGGGTCGACGCAAGGCGGAACGCGAAGGAGGGAAAGGAAGCAGCCGGAGGGAGGCAGGCGTGAGAGAGTGGATCCCGTGGCCTTCGTGTTAGCCCCACGCCTGAGTCGGGTGCACTTGCAGTAGGGGGATACAAGCGTCCACGCGGGAGTGGGAGCGAGCGGCCTTGAGCGAGCGCCGTCCCGTCCTTCTCCGCGCGGGCCAACCCTCTGTAAGAGGGCCCTGGTCCTTCCTTTTATAGGCGTAAGGAGAGGATCCAGGTGTACAATGGGGGGTGTAGCAGAGTGCTACGTGTCTAGCGGAGGAGAGCTAGCGCCCTAAGTACATGCCATCGTGGCAGCCGGAGGGGTTTTGGCACCCGGTTCGTGTGGTGTCGTGGCCGTCGGAGGAGTGCTGGAGCCTGGCGAGAGGGCAGCTGTCGGGGCTGTCGAGTCCTTGCTGACGTCCTCTTGCTTCCGTAAGGGGGCCGAGAGCCGCCGTCGTCACAGAGCGTGCGGGGCGCCATCATTGCCTATCTGGCGGAGCGAGCTGGATGGGACGCCGGTCTTGTTCTCCGTAGCCTGGGTCAGCTTGGGGTAGGGTAATGATGGCGCCTCCTGTCGATGTGGTCGGTCCGCGCCCTAGGTTGGGCGATGTGGAGGCTCCTCCGAGGACGAGTCGAGTCTGTCTCCCGTGGCCGTGGTCGAGTCCGAGCCCCTGGGTCGGGCGAGGCGGAGACCGTCGGCTGAGGCCAGAGCTGAGTCCGAGCCCTAGGGTCGGACGAAGCGGAGTCCGTCGTCTCCTGGGGCTGAGCCCATGTCCGAGCCTTGGGGTCGGGCGAGGCGGAGTTCGTTGTCTTCCGGGGCTGAGCCCATGTCCGAGCCCTGGGTCGGGCGGAGTGGAGTTCGCCGTCTTCCGGGGCTGAGCCCGAGTCTGAGCCCTGGGTCGGGCGGAGCGGAGTTCACCGTCTTTCAGGGCTGAGCCCGAGTCCGAGCCCTGGGTCGGGCGGAGCGGAGTTCGCCGTCTTCCGGGGCTGAGCCCGAGTCCGAGCCCTGGGTCGGGCGGAGCGGAGTTCGCCGTCTTCCGGGGCTGAGCCCGAGTCCGAGCCCTAGGGTCAGGCGAGGCGGAGTTTCTTATGACGCCCGAGGCCGGCCTTGGCTGTTGTCAGCCTCACTCTGTCGGGTGGCTCAGCAGTCGGAGCGGCGCAGGCGGCGCTGTCCTCTTGTCAGACCGGTCAGTAGAGCGGCGAAGTGACTGCGGTCACTTCGGCTCTGTCGACTGGAGGGCGTGCGTCAGGATAAAGGTGTCAGGCCACCTCTGCATTGAATGCCCCTGCGATTTGGTCGGTCGGCGTGGCGACGTGGCCAAGGTTGCTTCTTGGTGAAGACTGGGCCTCGGGCGAGCCGATAGTGTGCCCGTTGCTGGAGGGGGGTCCTCGGGCAAGACGTTGGTTCTCCGGGGTCGGCTTCCCTTGCCCGAGGCTAGGCTCGGGCGAGGCACGATCATGTCCCTTGAATGGACCGATCCTTGACTTAATCGCACCCATCAGGCCTTTGCAGCTTTGTGCTGATGGGGGTTACTAGCTGAGATTTAGGGATCTTGAGGGTACCCCTAATTATGGTCCCCGATAGCATTGTGCTGACGCGTGGGACCTAGGGTCCACCGGCTAGCGACCACGCGAGGGGAGTGAAGAAAGGGAAAGGGGGAGGCAGACGGGTGGGTCCTCCTTGTCAGGACCGCTGTCGAGCGCCATGGCCGGAGCCGGTGGCTCCATGCAGGCGAAGAAGGCACGGGGCGGTTGTGGTTGGCCGGGGGCCTCGGTTCGACGGCGCGGTACCGATACCGGCGATCACCGGCGACTAATCGACAGGACAGAGAAAACAGGGGAGAGAGAAAAAGAGGTCCGACGGGGAAATTCACCTTGGGTGGGGCAAGAACGATGGTGAGGTTGTGTCTGACGGTGGCGGAGCATGGTCGGGGACGGTGGCCGAGCTCTACCGACGGCGAATTCGGGCGCAGGGAGCCTGGCGACCGGGAAGCTCCGGTGAGCTTGAAGAATGGGTGCGCGCAGCTCGGGTGAGTGTACAGGGGCGAAATGAGTGAGACAGAGGGGAGGTGGGGGTGTGCGAGGACTTGAAAAGGGGGTCAGGATGTCGGTTTGGCACAGGGAGGCGACGTGGGCGCGACGATCTCGGCGTGCGTGCGCGTGGTCCGCGCAGGCGAGCGGTTGAAGGAGGGAGAGGGACTTGCAAGCGGGGCCCACGGAACAGCGACACAGATGCGCGAGCGCACAACGGGCCAGGGCGCCGACAAGGCGACCCCACTGATAGAGAGGGAGAAGGCCAGCGAGCTAACTGGGCGCGGCGCCAATAGGACGGGCCCACATGGCGGTGAGAGCGGGGAAGGGGGGAGGCGGGCGCGAGATCCATCGCTTTCAACGCGGGCGGGCGCGGGCGCGCGCTGCTGGGCCGGCTTGGGCTGACCTAGGCCGAATTAGAGTTTTCCTTTTTCCCGAAATTTCTAAGTGCTTTTCTATTTTATTTTCTCTAGTGTTTTCAATTCAAATTCAAGCCACGTTTCAAATTCAAACTAATTTCAAACATGTGCAACAATTCAAAGGATATTTAAGCTCAGCATGATGCAACATTTTATGACTCATAATGCTTTGACAAAAATAAATAATTAATCCCTCACTAATTAAGCTAAATCTACTCAAAAGGGAAAGAGGGGGGAGAGAGAAGCTAGAGAGAGATACAAGAGTAACACCTGAATTTGGTAGATAATTAGAAAGAAATTTTATACCCCTAAATTCAGGGTGTTACATGACCGAACCACGGGATAAAAATCATTATGTCACTTGTCTAAGTTACTTTACCTCATTGTGATTCTACTCTTTCTAGCATTTCAGTTCACTTACAATATTGCTCCAAGTTTAATACTCACCTTGTGAGAGCAATTAAGTGAAGAAATTATCTCCTCTCATACTCTTCATTCAAACTTGGTTTTTAATCTCACTAATCCAATTTTAGACCAAATTTGTTTTGTTGAGCTATTTTTACAGGATCACCTATTCACCCCCTCTAGGTGCTCTCAGTTATAAAGCAAATGTTATCTTTATTGGTCCGTGCCTTTCTGTCCTATGTAAGGAGTTGATTGTTAACCAACAGATTGCTCACTTCAAACGCATTAACTTTTATGTTTAGTAACTATAAAGCAAATACTATCTTTATTGGTCCGAGCCTCTCTCTACAAGATCTCTTAGATGATCTCGTATTGTTGACAATTTTTTTGAACCTTAGTTTGCTTAGCAGTGCATCAGACCCCTTGCCTCCTATTTGTGTAAAACCCTTTCTAGAGGTGTATCAGACTTATGGCCTGTTTGGTTCGGGGCTATGTGCACCACACTTTGTCTAATGTTAGTCGTTTGAATTGAAGAACTAACTTTAGGCAGAAAAGTTAGATAAAGTATGACAAGTTAGGCAGCCAACCAATCATACCATCCTATTGTTTGAACAGCATTCTGAACATTTTGAAGCTTATCATATTTACCGGTGGATACAAGGATAGAGAGACAAGTGGTGAAGCTCTAATAATAGCTCTAGTGAGGGGCTTGAGAAAATGCTTCTTGGGTTTGGTCAGCTACATTTTGCTATGTTGCTGCTTTTCTGCATCCTTCGGCGGCTTTGCCATCCTGATGCAACCGGGTGTCACTGCTCTCGCTTGGCCTCTGGTTCGGTCCTGTGCCAAGCAGTGCCATTTAGGTATAGCAATGGATCAGATTCGGATAGGATATTGCAAATATCCGTCCACAATCATATCCGCGAGTGCAACCAATATCCATTCGCGACCATATTCACGGGTAGAAATTTATATCCATGTCCGTGCCCATCGGATTTCGGACGGGTTTTGCATATCTATCGAATATGCAGAAACAATCATTTTCAACAATTCAATAGCATAATTAATCAAATTTCTTTTTAATTCACCATCATACATAATTAAAACTTAATAAAAGAATTATTTTGGGCTTGCGGGCCACGGTTAAAGGCTCTAGAGCTTGAAAGGGCCAGCCACCAGCGGTGTTGCGGCCTATGGGACTTGGAGGGGCCATGGGGCACAGCGTAACAAGCCAGCAAGGCTAGAACGAGCGGCCAACAGTGGGGAATTGAGAGCATTTGGCGTGGGGTTCATTTTAAGAGCGTCTCCAAAACATCCCTTAAAATCCTCCTTAAACAGAAATTCGAGGAAAAAGTGAAAAATGAAGCCTTCAACAGATCCGTTAAACATCTCCCATCTTTTTGATAGCCCTCAAACCTCCCTCATGTGTAGCTACTAACAGGGAACATTTTGGTTGCCCCAAAATAATCGTCGTCGGCCCATCTGTCTCACATCGGCCAAGAAATACGTCACGCCAAGAAATACATCAGCCAACATAACCGAAAACAGGCTGCTGCACAAAAATTCTGTTGAGTGAAACTGGCTCCATGTTCACCGGTCCATTTCATATTTTCCATCCTATTTTATGTCACCTGTTGTACATAGGAGGGAAAAACTCCCAATACTATTTACCCTACACCTAAAACTACTTTTTCGGGGTCGTTTTTCTAATTCTCTTGGAGATGCTCTTAGGGTTTGTTCTTTGCTATTTAGTATAGACTAGGCCAAAAAAAAAAGTACACTATGAGTCGATTTTGGATATCCAACGGATAACCCGTGAGTGGAAGGTAATATCCTAATCTGTGACCGCCAGACTTTAGGTCGGATTCGGATCTAACCCATGGGTTAAAACATGTATCTATACTCGGCTTCGTTGGATCGGATATCCGACAGATATCTAAATCCACGGGTCAAATTGCCATCACTGCCATTGTCTGGTGACTGCGGAGCAATGTGAACTGGGAGCACTACTACCGCTATTACTTGGACCAAAGCTGGTGTCATCCACAAGGTGTTTGACGAAATGTATCAGCCAACAGTTGCTTCAGGGAGCCAGCCAAGTAAACATAACACATCAGCATGTGAAGCCCAAGTGGAGAGGTATAAAGCTAAGACAAAACGCAGCGTACCCTCTAAAAAGTTTTAGGGACACTCTAAAACCATAGGGTGTCCTTAAAAGCACTATTGAAGACAGTTATTCATGCCTCTAAATTTAGGATGTTCTCTCTCTTTCTCTCTAAATTTTTTTATACTCTAAACTACAAATTAAACATAATTAATATGTATGTACATTTTGGGAACATATCTGGTGCAACCGTGCAACCAAGACACGATGTTTAGAAGTTGAGTTGTTCAAGACGTCTTTTTTTCAAAACAACCCTCCCACCCCTTCCTAGATTTTTTAAAAAATGTCCTCCCATCCATTCATGTGTCTTGGTTGCACATTTGTACCAAATGGCCTGGTTGCACCAGATACGTTCTCGTACATTTTAAACCGACAAATACATATATGAAAAAACTAATTTAAAATATATCATGAATATATAATGTATTGTGCATAGGGGATGGCATCTTTTTTATGATGGTAAAAAGGTGGGATTCAAGGGGATGATATCTTTTGGATATAGAGGAACCCCTGCAAATAGTCTAAGTAGAACTAATAAGATGTGTTTAGCTCATACATCCAAACACCCTCGTACCCTCAACTATCCATTAGTTTATTAGCTGGTTCAATCTAGCTAAAATCAACTAATAGTTAGCCAGTTAATTCAACTAGCAAAAAAATTTAGTCAGTTAATTATTAGCTATAGTGTATTCAAACATGGCTTAACTTCATGCTAAAAAAATCCACTTCCAAAGTTCATGAACTAAAATCCTCCCGTAAGTAAAAGGACCTTTCTCGCATTTAACACAATATTATAAAACTAGGTTGAAAGAAAATCTATACAGAACTTTATGGGTTTAATATAATATTTTGGAGTAATTCCTAGTCAATTTCTAAAAGTTCGGCAAAATCAAATGCTCAAAGTGGCATTCCTTATTAGTAGGGTCCGTTTGTTTTCATCTCAATTCATATGAATTAGATAAGATTGAGTGAGTTCAAATCCAAAGCAAGTCAAAATTTCTACTAATCTTTTTTTAATCTCATCCAAACCATATGATACAGGAATAATTAAACAAGATCTTAATTAGAGGGGCAGTTACGTATCCTGTAGAAATTTAGACTTGTCAGATATCTAGGCTATCCAGGCTTTCGACCAATTGTTTTGTCGTCAGTCGAGCTATAAAGGAATAAAATCCGAACATCATCGATTGCCATATCAGGCGGTCCAGGAAGTTTTAAATGCGAAACGTATAGAATCTGAAAGGCACGGCAACTGTCTAGCCGGTGTTCGAATCTTTTTTTTTGTAATTTAGTACTTTTTTTCAAAACAATTTCACATTTAAACCTCTAAATAAATTAATATTATTTTGCACTTTTTACTCGGTGTTATGGTACTGAAGTAATACGTCTCGACGCTATAGCCTATAACGCCAAAGTAGCTGATAAGCTAACGTAGAAATACACGGGTGACATCTGATATGACCTAGCTCTGGGAGATGGCTTCAACCACGTGCTGTCCGGCAACACGGGCACCCCGCACCGGCCCGACGCGGACATAGCGCCTGTTTGTTTGGGATTCTGGGCAGATTCTGGCCGCCAGAAGCTGAAGCCGCGGCCAAACGCCCAGCTTCTGGGCCAGCTTCTGGCGGTCGCGCTTCCCACGGAAGCCGGCCTTGCACAGTGAATCAGAAGCCGCCCGACCCACGCGTCCGCTGGAAGCCGGGTATTCGCGACGAAACGCATCCACCCCCAAGCCCTGCGTCCTCTGCAAGCCTCTCTCCCTCAATCGCCGCCTGCTCCTCCGTCGCCTCGGTGCGGCGGCATCGACCACAGTCCCGTCTCCCCGTCGTCGGCATTCGCTCAGCAGGTACATTCCTCCATTCCGTTGCGTATGCGCTCGTCCCCCGCTGCATCCTCGCTAGGGTTTTAACCTCGCCGCATCGTCCATACGGAAGACCTCGCCGCCTCCAGGTCTTCCGTATGCGGTCGTCCCCCGTCGACGTGGCTGCATCGTCGCTAGGGATTTGACCTCGCCGCCGCCAGGTCTTCGCTATCCGGTCGTCCCCCGTACACGTGGCTCCATCTTCGCTAGGGTTTTGACCTCGCCGCCGCCAGGTCTTCCGTATCCGCCCGTCCCCCGTTTTAGTCGCAAGGGTTTTCACCTCGCCGCCGCTAGGTGCTCCGCAAGGTTGCACTACGCCGTTGCATTCCAACCTTCCATACCCTTCTTCCCCGATGTCGTGTTACGGATCAGGTGTACCCCATGTTGTGATTATGCTTTAGGTTGCATCGACGTGTGTGGTTCAAACTTCCCACTGTAATTAAGCCAATTGTGAATTCCTTAGTAACGAAAATCCTGTTTATGTGATGTTCAGATCTCGGGGTGTTAGCTGATTGTCTCTCTGTTGCATCGCAGAATCTCCACTCCAACGAAGGTGATGTTCACATTTAATTATTTTCCCCTTCTAGTCATTAACATTATGTATGTTAAGCAGTAATTGTTCATATATTCACGTTTTTTGGTTACTCCTTTGAAACTGTCTTTGTAGTGTCAAAAGTACACAAGTTAGTAGTAAATGTTTGGTATAGCCTCCTTTGTTAGCAGCCTAGGCAGTGGAAAAGTAAGCCAAATTTGTGTACATAGTCCCCATGTGTGGTATACTAACGACCTAATAAATCCACATCAGATGGATTCAGCTGACTCCATTGCCGACAAGGCAATTGGAAGGATGCAAGAGATTTCCGACAAGATATTTTCCGTAGCGAGGGAAACAATCCGTCCTGGACGTGGGTTGACCTCATTTGATGCTACCAAACTTCGTGTAGCTTTGGAGGAGATAGCTTGCATGCTGGAGCAAGACTCTCTGGTTTTGCAAGAACATTTGGACATCGTGAACAACTTTAACATCCCGGTTGACAGCAGCTATGAACCTTCTACCTTGTCGTCACCACCCCCATCTGACGACGACCTGACTCCACATTGGGACTTTGCGGACCATTTCCAAAACTTCTGGGGAGTTGAATATGACTCCGACCAGATGCCTTCGTTTAGTCACAATGATGTTTAAGGTAGACGGGAGTGAACCTTGGAGTTAGGTGTTTGAATAACATGGTTCAAGTCCTTAGCTTTTGTGTACTAAGTGCGTAGGGAAACAGGGAATCAGTTTCTTCTTTTGGTTAATGGGCTGCTGTGAATGTGTTCCCTGTCATTTTGTGTCTAGTACAAGTTCATTTAAGGTTGTCGTTCTGTAATTAAGCAAATTGCCATCGTAGTACTATTGGTACATTATCTGAACATTGTATGTCCAGAATATTATTCATCTTTGTTGTTGTTTTTAATCCGACAACACTACTACGTATGTTGAAAACTATATACTTGTTATGCACTAGATGGAAAAGTCCGGCAAAGTAATTGCAAAGTGGGATAGTAGAGCAACAAAAATTTACACAGAAATTTGTGTAGAAGAGGTCAATGCTCGGAACCGGCCACAACAATTTTTAAATGCAGAAGGGTATGCTAACCTCATAAGGAAGTTTAAGGAACGCACTGGTCGCACTTACACAAGGGATCAAATGAAGAATAGGTGGGATTCGTTGAAGAGAATGTTCACCCAGTGGAAAACTCTTAATGAAAGGGCTACAGGCCTTGGTCGAGACCCTCATACTGGTTCAATCAGTGCGCCAGATGAGTGGTGGGCCAAGCAAAATGAAGTAAGTTCATCTTTTTTTCGTAGACTAACATTAGTATTGGCCATCTAAAAGTAGGACTACGAATTGGTGCAGGCAATGCCAGGTTGTATTATGTTCAAAACAGCCCCCCTAGAGAATGAGGACGAGCTAAAGGTTATGTTTGGACCCATTGTCTGCACAAATGAAAGAACCCTGGTTCCTGGCGTGGAGGATGTTAATTCATCTTCTGATGATCATTTGGATTACACTTTAGGTGCGGGTGAAAACAGCACACCTGACCCCTGCACAAATGCCACTGGGAAGCGTAAGATGCGCCATGATTCCCCAAAACCAAAGAAGAAAAAAGATTCGAGGGAAGAGTACATGAAAAGACTTGTGGAGGCTTTTGAGTCCCGCTCAATGACCACAAACAAGTCCATTACCTCTTCTGACAATGACCCGGTTCGATTAGAGATTAAAAAGCAGTTGGTACAAGTGAAGGAAGATGGATCACCTGAAGGGAGCGAACTACATTTGTTTGCGACGCATCTTCTGATTCATAAGAAGTATAGAGATATTTTTGCAAACTTGGAGACAAAAGAAGGAAGAATCGCTTGGCTTCGCAATGCTTACGAGTTAGAAACTAAAAAGAGCACTTAGCTGGACGACGTCCGACAACAGATCGCTTCCTGTTTACTATTCTCGTTGGTTGTGTTTTTCATCAGGCATGTCGTGTCATGTTAAAAAAGTCCACCTACATGCTGCTGGTCGGACAACTGAGGCTTATATGTTCAGTATGTTACTTGCGTCTGGTTAATGAGTCCTGTCGTGTCAGTTTTCGTTAGTATCATTATCGCTTTGAAACAATTTTCCACAAATTCTAGTTGAACATGTATCAGAATAATCAGAGTTGTAACTTTGTGACCTATGTGAGTCTGTGAACTTTTCATATGCCTGTAAACTGTTCGGCTGCTTTAATATGTGTTTTATAAACTGTGGTTGCATATGAAATTGTGGCTCTTGCTTGTCTGCATGCAGATGTGTGACCCTTGTGAACACACATCTGATGATGAAATGGATGCACACACATCTGATGATGAAATGGATGCACACACATCTTATGACCAAACAGATGGAGAAATGCTTGTTGCTCTTTATGCTGTTGACATTTGGGGTAGGCATTTCAGTCGGGCTCCTAGAAGAACATTGGTCGAATCTGGTATTCAATGGGTTCAAAGAACGTTGGAGATTAGTAACGACTGTTTTGACATGTTTCGGATGCGAAGAACTGTTTTTCGTCGATTGCATGACACGTTGGTACAAAATTATGGGCTGCTTCCAAGCAGGGGTGTCAGTACTATGGAAGCTCTTGGCATATTCTTGTGGGCATGCGGGGGTCCACAATCGTTTAGGCAGATTAGAAATAAATTTGGTCACTCATTGGAAACAATTAGTCGCAAGTATAGTGATGTCCTTAATGCACTTTATAAGATGTCAGTTGACACAATCAAGCCAAAAGACCCACATTTTGCCGAGATTCATCATCAATTGCGAGAGGCGAGGTTTTGGCCACACTTCAAGGATTGCATAGGCGCAATAGATGGTAGTCACTTCCCAGCGGCAGTCCCGGCTTCGGAACAAGCGAAATATATTGGCCGACACGGTTACACGTCGCAGAATGTAATGGTCGTATGTGACTTCGATATGAGGTTCACATTTGTGGTGACAGGATGGCCAGGTTCCGTACATGACACAAGAGTACTACAGGATACTTTAATAACTTATGCGGACAGGTTCCCCCATCCACCGGAAGGTATATAAATATTTTGTTCATTAGTATAATACAGTACTATTTTATGTCATATGTACGTAACATTTGTATTTTGAGTTTGTGCAGGAAAATACTATCTTGTCGATTCGGGTTATCCAAATAGAAAGGGGTACCTTGCACCTTATAAGGGTCAGAAGTACCACATTACGGAATGGCAAAATGCGAGGCAACCTGTTGGGAGTAAAGAAGTTTTCAACTATGCTCACTCATCCCTACGAAATGTTATTGAGCGATCATTTGGGGTGCTAAAAATGAAGTGGAGAATTCTATTAAGTCTCCCTTCATTTTCGCTTGACAAACAATCGAAGATAATTATTGCATGTATGACACTGCATAACTTCATTAGAGATAGTGCTCTACACGATAGAGATTTTGATGAAGTAGGACCTAGTAGCCTAAGTCATGATGTACCTGCAGGTGAGAGTAGTACTAGCACATCTGATGAGTTAGACATGAGTGATTTTCGAGATGCAATTGCAAATGCATTAGTGTCGTAGTTAACTTAGTGCAATTGTAACGGTACTTATGATGTTATGAACTGCACTAATTAGTTTGTAATGAACTTTATCTGCATTATGGGTTTCAATATCGTTTATTCGAACAGAATCTGCAATTTGAGAATCTGTATCCAAACACGTAGATTCTGACGAACAGCTTTTCTGCACAGCTGGCCAACCAAACACCTAAATTCTAACCACCAGCTTTTCCCAACAGCCAGCTTTTCCCCACAGCCAGCTTTTCAGATAAGCTGGCCAGAAAAAAGCCGAACCAAACACGCCCATAGACGTCTACATCTTCGCGCTTTTCAACGAGAACCAGAAAGGCGACGGGCCGGACGACATCGAGCAGAACTTCGGGCTGTTCTACCTGAGCGAGCAGAAGGTGTACGAATTTGACTTTCACCACGGCGGCGGCGGCAGCAGTAGTGGTGGCGCGACGGCGAGCTGGTGCGTGGCGAACGCGGCCGTTGGGGACTCACGGCTTTAGGCGGCGCTGGACTACGCGTGCGGACACGGTGCGGACTGCAGCGCCATCCAGACCGGCGCTGCTTGCGTTGTCTACCAGGAACCAGCCGGTAAATTAACGAGGTGTTTGGTTTAAAAAATCACTCTATTCAAAATAGAATGGTGCATCATGAGTACATTCCTCAAATTTAGTAGGATGACTCTATTCTCTATATTAGTACTAAATAACTGACTATGACAAATAAAGTGGTGATAGATCAACTTATTTCATTCCACAAACCAAACAAAAAAATGAGAAGTGAAAAGATAATGAACTAACTCATTCCTCAAACCAAATACAACACACAAATGACATGATGTCGTTCATCGTTACTGATGGATGGCTACGTAGTTCTGATTCCTCATCTGATGTCGTTTCGTCCATGCATGGCAGCGGCTTCACCGAGATATATATAGGCGCAGCACAACGCTCATTCCACGGTGGAAGACAGGAGCTCGACGCTATGATTTATGGCGCCAAGTTCGGTCACGTCAGCGCCATGTCAGTCTCTCTCGCTAGCGGAGCACGCATCTCGATGTCAAGATCTATGGCGTCGAGCCGTATTATCTCGGCGGTACAGCCTATAACGTCGAGTAAAGAGTCCAAAAATGAGATTAAGTCATCTAAAGGTCTAAACGTAAATATTTTTCAAGAAAAAAACTAAAATACAAAAAAATTAGAGCCAATGTTTCAATTGTCGCGGTTGGACAACATCAAATCTTTTTTTAGTCAAAATCTATATAAATAGAGTCTAATAAAGAGAAAAATTATCGTCGCCATACAGCCATAAAAATTACAGTGCTATTCTTAGGAGCTTCGATCATGGCCAGAGAAGAGTTTCGGCTGACATTTGGTATTAGATTCGTACCAGTCAAGGATGGATCGTCACTCTACTCCTCTGCTCCACCATGCTCCACCAGACGATGGTTATAGAGGATGACGGTCGCCACATCTCATCCTCGCCAACACCATATAGAGGATGCCATGAAGTCATATCCACCGCTCCGTCGTCAAGACTCACCTTTCTCTTTTCACGTGCACCAACTATTAGGATACATTAGTAGGCGGTGTTGATGTACATGAAAACAAGAACAAGAGTGTTGTTTGGTTCACATATTTGTAACATGGTGAATAACTAATAATGTTAAATCATATTTGTTTAAGTCTAACTGTAATCAGATATCACAATATAAACTGGTACCGATCTATTCAAACTTGTTAACGTTGGTATCAAGTATGAATTATTACCACGTGAACCAAACATCACAGCATCTGAATACGACAATATAATGGTACACCTAAGATCTAGAAGAAAGAGAGCCTTACCGCTCAACATTTTGGTCGGACTTCAAGAGAGAAGAAAAGATGAAGACAAAAGAACCCTCACCAACTTTATGGGTATGGTATGGAGAAATTTCTTTCCTAGTAGCATATACCTAAAGAAGCATTGTTCATAGACATCTCTTTGATGTCTCTGGTTTTTTATCTTCAACTTGTGCGGCTGTTTTTTAATGATTGATTTCTCCATCTTCTTAATTTCATCATAACCTAAATCCATCACTTAAATACTCTCTTCGTTTTTTATTTATCGCGTTTTATAGTTCAAAAATGAACTAGCGAACGACAATTATTCGAGAACGGAGCTAATATGTTATTAATTAACCACCAAAATCTGGTTTTATTAAAGGGAGATATATCATGGATGGTGTGGTGTCTTTAAATGAAATTCTTCATGAAGTGAAGAAAAAAAGCAAAGTGGAGTGATTCTTAAGATTGATTTTGAAAAAGCTTATGATAAAGTTAACTGGCAATTTTTGTATTGCATGATGCAAAAAAAGGATTTGGTGACATTTAGAGTGATTGGGTTATGAAGACTATCAGAGGAGGTAAAGTGGCGATTAAAACTAATGATTTAATTGGTCCTTATTTTGCAACTCATAAAGGTGTTCGACAGGGTGATCCTTTTTCACCCCTTTTGTTTAATCTGGTTGCTGATGGTTTGGCTTGCATTATTCAACAAGCTCAGGAAAAAGGTTTGATTTGTGGTCTGATCCCTCACATCATTCCAAATGGTTGTTGTTGTTTACAATACGCTGATGATACTATCTTTCTGATTCAAGATTGTTTGGAAGGAGCTAGAAATCTTAAATTTATCCTCTGTCTCTTTGAACACATGTCTGTGTTGAAAATAAATTTTCACAAAAGTGAAATTTTTTGTTTGGGGGAAGCTAAGGAGTTCACTGAATTATATGCTGACATTTTCACTTGTCCTGTTGGTAGCCTGCCAATGAAGTATCTTGGTGTACCCATTGACAATAAGAAGGTTAGCAAGTCACTTTGGTGTCCAACGCTGGAAAAAATGGATAAAAGACTTGCTGGTTGGAAAGGTAGATTCCTGAGTTTGGGAGGTAGATTGATTCTTCTGAATAGTTCACTTTCTAATGTACCTTTGTACATGTTATCGATTTATCCGGCTCCTAAATCGGTTATTAGAAAGTTGGATTTGCTCAGGAAAAGGCTTCTTTGGCAAGGTGGCTCCCAGACGAAGAAAATGCATTTGGTTAACTGGAATACGGTTTGCTCCTCCAAAAGTTTAGGTGGTTTAGGTGTGTTGAATCTAGGTTCTATGAATGATGCTCTGATGACCAAATGGCTTTGGAATTTGGAAAATTCTAGTGGTTTATGGCAGAGAATAATTACTGAAAAATATATTAAGGGAAAACCCCTTATCTCAGTTAAACAAAGACAGACTGACTCTCAGTTTTGGAAAAAACTCTTAAGTCTCAGGGAGATTTTCTTTAAGTATTGTAAGATGGTTGTTGGTAATGGTTGTCGTACTAGTTTCTGGAAAAATTTCCGGATTGGTGATGGGCCTCTTGCTGTGATGTTTCCTAATCTGTTTGATCTGACTATAGATAAAGATATTACGGTGAATAAAGTTCTGTCTTCGAATTTTGATGCTCTTTCTTTCAGAAGAAGAATGACTGACAATCTTCAGGGGCTCTATGATGATTTAGTTGCTTTATGTTCTGATTATAATTTGTCAAATGAAGAAGACAAACTTATTTGGAGACTGGGCAATAAAGGGTTTACTGTCAATTCTTTATATAAGAAAAATTCGATAGATCAGATCAAGGTGCCTTACAGATTTCTGTGGAAATCTAAGTTACCTCAAAAAATTAAAGTTTTCCTCTGGCTGGTGATAAGAAACAAAATTCTTACAAAAGACAATCTGAAGAAAAGAAATTGGAAGGGATCTGATGAATGTTGTTTTTGTGGTGGCATGGAGTCGATTGATCATTTATTTTTTAAATGCTCTGTTGCCAGATTTGTTTGGAGAGTGGTTCAAATTGCTCTTAATTTGGATTACATTCCAAAAAATATTGATGAAATCTGTGATAGCTAGATGAAAAATCCTAAAAACAAAATTTCAAACCTACTGATTTTTGGCTGTGGTGCTATGTTTTGGGCTATTTGGAGAACCAGAAATGATTGGTTTTTTGGTGAAAAAAATTTGATTGACCCTGCTAACATAATATTTCTTTGTTGCTTTTGGTTGGATTCTTGGGCCATTCGACAGAAAGAGAAGGAAAAAAGGATGGTGGTCCAAGGAAGCCAACTTATCCGAAAGATAATAAGTGAAGCGATGAGCAGGGCTTTCGGGTGGTGTCCGAGGGATCGTCGTATTTCTGGCTGAAGTCTCCGTTTTGGCTCGTGCTACTTCTTTTGGTGATTAGTGCAGCCCAAGTACTTTTGGAAAAACTGTGTTAGTGGGTTTGTTAAAACTGAGACTTGTTAGCTGGTTTGCTCCTTTTGACCTTTGTCCATTGTAAATAAGCATGGCTTAAAAACTGTGGTGCTGTTAGGTCGGAGATTGGTGGAGTCTGGCTTCTACATTTCTTGTTAGATTGTAGAAGTTAGTTCCACTAGTCTTTACTTCTTGTGATGGGTCTTGTCTCATCGTGCTGGTATGTAATGAACTGGTTCCTATTTCCTAATGAAATAGGGGGTTATGCCCCTTCGTCAAAAAAAATAACCACCAAAATCACGTTAACCCCTTCAACACCACCCACCAACAAATGCTTGGTTCCCCCTTCAACACCTTGGTTCAACACCACCAGTGATAGAAATGGTTTTGTGAAGTCTTTTTTTCTCATTCACAGTTAGCTTATTTGGTTGCATTCATGACTTCAAACGTATTCAAGCATACTTTCCAAAATATTATACTAGTCTGTTATTGTCACACCCGGATTTAAAGGACAAATTCGGGTGCATCTCATATATGCGCCAAGGAAGAACAACACACATAATAACAGAGTGCATAAAGATAAATGTCATAAATATCATAAATGTACTTATTACATAGCGGAAGTCTTACAAAAATAAATGATAAAATAAAGCGAACTAAGTATTATTCCCTGACGCCACAAAGCTGACTGGAAGACGCCACCTAGATCAAGTCGAATGACTCAGTGTTAGGCGGCTCCTCTTCGACCACATGTTCTTCTCATGTGGGCGGTGTGAGACAGCAAGAGTGAGCTCACATACGTTCATAGCTCAACAAGTCGTGGGGAATAATGTGCATGAACTCACCAAAGGTGGGAGTTCATGTGAAGTGTAAGACTGATCAACAAAATAGAGGCTGGAGCTGAGCATTGCTTTTATAAGTTGGTCAAAATTTTATTAGCAATTACTAAGTGTAAGTAAATACCAAACCTTAATAATAATAAGGAAAGTAATAGTAAAATAATCCCAAATGCGATGCAAATATCAAATTAAATTTAAGTTCCATAAATTAATCATGTGAGGATCCGAGCTGCTCATGACCGTGAGCACGGCTAGTATACCAGTTTTACACTCTGCAGAGGTTGCGCATCTTTACCCACAAGTCATGTTACCCATCTGTCAAGAGACGGCAAATCCCATACACCTCTACCGAGGAGGCAAGGCAGGGTAACACTACGAGGCCTTTACAAAGTTCCACGAGCTTTAGAAATCCCGCTACAGTTTATAGGAAGCTACAGTGTAGGAATCCCTCGCCTGACCACCATCGCAGCAAAATCAATCCAAGGACCTTCCTACACTGACCACTCCCCTACTGCCCTTGCCCCTTTCGGGTAAGGAAGTCATCCACTAGCTTTCATAGTTAATCAGCCAAGGGCATCCCATTAAAGCCTTGTGGTAGCACTGTTTTCCGGGTGGTCGCTCCATGTTCCCATTAACATAATGATCTTAACATGAACGGTAATAATAAAAAGATAATAAAAGAGTAATCATGAATAGTGTATCTCCATACCCAAATCCATATAAAGCAATAGTGAAAGGGAAATGTGCCCTTGGGCCATTTCTAAGTATTTTGGTGATTGAGTGCCAACACAAGTGCTTAAATGTGAATTTATGCCCATGGATGAACAAAGTGCAAATCATGAAGTAAAGGTATGTTTCTAAGCCTTAGTACATTGGTTTTGTGTACTAATATACTTGTCTAAGTGTTAGAAACAGAAAGAAGAAGAAAAGAAAAGAGGAGAAAAAGACTTGGCTGAGTGCAGCCAAGACTCAGCTCAGTCTGGCACACCGGACTGTCCGGTGGTGCACCGGACAGTGTCCGGTGCGCCAGGCTGGCTCGGCGTGAAGTAGCCGCTCTCGGGAATTCGCCGACGGCGTACGGCTAAAATTCACCGGACTGTCTGGTGTGCACCGGACTGTCCGGTGAGCCAACGGTCGGCCGGGCCAACGGTCGGCTGCGGAATCTGCGCGCGACACGTGGCCGGGCCAACGGTCGGAAGGGGGCACCGGATTGTCCGGTGTGCACCGGACTTGTCCGGTGCGCCAACGGCTCCCAAATCTGCAACGGTCGGCAGCGCCATTTTAGGAAGGAAATCTGGCACCGGACAGTGTCCGGTGTGCACCGGACTGTCCGATGGACCCGATGACAGAAGGCAAGATTGGCCTTCCAGATTTGCTCTCAACGGCTCCTAGCTGCCTTGGGGCTATAAAAGGGACCCCTAGGCGCATGGAGGAGATAACCAAGCAACCTTAGAGCATTCTTGATCATCCACACTCAGTCTTTGCGCATTCGTTTGTCATTCTCAGTGATTCGAGCTCCGTTCTAGTGAGAACTTTGAGATAGTCTTTTGAGCTCGATTCTTGGCCGTGTGTGTGCGCATTTTGCTGTGGATTTGTGTGTGTTGCTTTCCTCCCTTACTCTGAATTTCTTGTGAATCTCAAGTGTAAGGGCGAGAGGCTCCAAGTTGTGGAGATTCCTCGCAAACGGGATATTGAAAGGCAAAACAAAACACCGTGGTATTCAAGTTGGTCTTTGGACCGCTTGAGAGGGGTTGATTGCAACCCTCGTCCGTTGGGACGCCACAACGTGGAGTAGGCAAGCGTTGGTCTTGGCCGAACCACGGGATAAACCACTGTGTCATCTCTGTGTTTGGTCTCTTGTGGTATTGTGTTTTGTTGAGACTCCTCTCTAGCCACTTGGCGATTATTGTGCTAACACTTAACAAGTTTTTGTGGCTATAAGTTTAAGTTTCACAGGATCACCTATTCACCCCCCCCCTCTAGGTGCTCTCAATTGGTATCGGAGCCGTTCTCTTCAAGAAAGGGACTAACCGCCCGAAGAGATGGATCCTAAGGAGAAGGGAATCGTGATCAACGACAAGGAGAAGGAGTCCTTCATCAACGAGCCAAAGGACGACAAGACTACCGACTCGGGCTCGGGGCACAGACGCAAAGAAGGGAAGAAGAAGAAGACATGACGCATCAAGGAGATCATCTACTACGACAGCGACGAATCTTCCTCTTCCCAAAAGGACGACGACAACGACTACAAAAAGACGGTCAATTCGAACTTTTCATTTGATTATTCTCGTATTCAACATAGTTCGAATTCGCATTTGCTTTCCATTCCTCTTGGCAAACCTCCACACTTCGATGGGGAGGACTACGGATTTTGGAGTCACAAAATGCGTAGTCACTTATTCTCTCTCCATCCAAGCATTTGGGAGATTGTAGAGAATGGAATGAAGTTTGATAGCTCGGATAACTCTATGCTCATAAATGAACAAATCCATAGAAATGCACAAGCTACTACTGTTCTCTTAGCATCCTTGTGCAGGGAAGAGTACAACAAGGTGAGCGGCTTGGACAATGCCAAGCAAATATGGGACACCCTCAAGATCTCTCACGAGGGGAATGACATCACCATGCTCACCAAAATGGAGTTGGTGGAGGGCGAGCTTGGACGATTCGCCATGATAAGGGGAGAGGAGCCAACCCAAACTTACAACCGGCTCAAGACCCTCATCAACAAAATAAGGAACTACGGAAGCACGCGATGGACGGACCACGACGTCGTCCGCCTAATGCTAAGGTCCTTTACCATTCTTGATCCTCATCTCGTGAACAATATTCGTGAGAATCCCAAGTACACGATGATGACGCCCGAGGAAGTACTCGGAAAATTTGTAAGCGGGCGGATGATGATCAAGGAGGCGAAATACGTCGACGACGCGTTGAACGGTCCAATCCACGAGCCTCAACCCATTGCTCTCAAGGCAACAAGGAGCAAGGAGTCGCTACCCAGCAAGGTGGCACAAGTTGAGGCGACCGGGCTCAATGATGAAGAGATGGCTCTCATCATCAAGAGATTCAAGACGGCGCTAAATGGTCGCAAGGGGCAACCAAGGAAGACCAAGACAAAGGGGAAGCGCTCATGCTTCAAATGTGGTAAGGTTGGTCATTTTATTGCTAACTGTCCCGAAAATGATAGTGACCAGGAGCAAGGGAAGAATGGGAAGAGAGAGAACAAGAAGGTTTACAAGAAGGCCAAAGGCGAAGCACACCTTGGAAAGGAGTGGGATTCGGATTGCTCTTCGTCCGACTCCGACGACGAAGGACTCGCCGCCACTGCCTTCAACAAATCGGCCCTCTTCCCAAACGAGCATCACACTTGCCTCATGGCAAGGGAGAAGAAGGTAATCAATCATAATGCTAATACTTATGATTCTTCTAGTGATGATGAGTCTAGTGAAGATGAAATAGATTACTCTAGTTTATTTAAGGGATTGGATAGAACTAAGATAGCCAAGATTAATGAATTGATTGATGCCTTGAATGAAAAGGATAGAATCTTAGAGAAACAAGAAGATCTTTTATATGAAGAGCATGATAAATTTGTTAGTGCACAAAATTCACTTGCTCTAGAAGTTAAAAGAAATGGAATGCTTTCTTGTGAACTTTCTACTTGTAATGAAACCATTTCTTCTTTAAAAGGTGAAATTAATGATTTAAATGCTAAACTAGAAGTAGCAAGTAAATCTAACTCTTGTGTTGAACATGTTGAAATTTGCACTAGGTGTGAGGATGTTGATATTAATGCTTGTTGTGAACACTTAGTTTCAATTTCAAAACTAAATGATGAAGTGGCTAGTCTTAATGCCCAACTTAAGACTAGCAAGAATGAATTTGATAAGCTGAAATTTGCAAGGGATGCCTACACGATTGGTAGACACCCCTCAATTAAGGATGGACTTGGCTACAAGAGGGAAGCCAAGGACTTGACAAGCCATAAGGCTCCTATCTCCGCCAAGGAGAAAGGGAAGGCTCCTATGGCTAGTAGTACTAAAAGGAACCATGCTTTTATTTATCATGATAGGAGACAAACTAGAAATGCTTATAGGAGCTATAATGCTTATGATGATTTTGACTCTCATGCCATGTTTGCTTCTAGTTCTTCATATATGCATGGTAGAAATATGTCTAGGAGAAATGCTATTCATCATGTGCCTAGAAAGAATATTATTCATGCTCCTAGGAAAGTAGTGAATGAACCTTCTACAATTTATTGTGCTTTAAACGCTTCCTTTGCTATTTGTAGAAAGGGTAGGAAAATAATTGCTAGGAAGTTAGGGGCAAAATGCAAGGGAGACAAAACTTGCATCTGGGTCCCTAAGGACATTTGCACTAACCTTGTAGGACCCAACATGAGTTGGGTACCTAAGACCCAAGCCTAAATTTGCCTTGCAGGTTTATGCATCCGGGGGTTCAAGCTGGATTATCGACAGCGGATGCACAAACCATATGACGGGGGAGAAGAAGATGTTCACCTCCTACGTCAAAAATAAGGATTCCCAAGATTCAATTATATTCGGTGATGGGAAACAAGGCAAGGTAAAAGGGTTAGGTAAAATTGCAATTTCTAATGAGCACTCAATTTCCAATGTGTTTTTAGTTGAGTCTCTTGGTTACAATTTGCTATCTGTTAGTCAACTATGCAATATGGGATATAATTGTCTTTTTACAAATGTAGATGTGTCTGTCATTAGAAGAAGTGATGGTTCACTAGCCTTTAAGCGTGTATTAGACGGCAAGCTTTACTTAGTTGATTTTGCAAAAGAAGAGGCCGGTCTAGATGCATGCTTAATGGCTAAGACTTGCATGGGCTGGCTGTGGCATCGCCGCTTAGCACATGTGGGGATGAAGAACCTTCACAAGCTTCTAAAGGGAGAACACGTGATAGGCTTGTCTAACGTACAATTCGAAAAAGATAGACCTTGTGCAGCTTGTCAGGCAGGTAAACAGGTGGGAGGAGCGCATCACAGCAAGAATGTGATGACCACATCAAGACCCCTAGAACTGCTACATATGGACCTCTTCGGACCCGTCGCCTATCTAAGCATAGGAGGAAGTAAGTATGGTTTAGTTATTGTTGATGACTTTTCCCGCTTCACTTGGGTGTTCTTTTTGCAGGATAAGTCTGAAACCCAAGGGACCCTCAAGCGCTTCCTAAGGAGAGCTCAAAATGAGTTTGAGCTCAAGGTGAAAAAGATAAGGAGCGACAACGGGTCCGAATTCAAGAACCTTCAAGTGGAGGAGTTTCTTGAGGAGGAAGGGATCAAGCACGAGTTCTCCGCTCCCTACACACCTCAGCAAAATGGTGTGGTAGAGAGGAAGAACAGGACGCTCATAGATATGGCGAGGACTATGCTTGGAGAATTCAAGACCCCCGAGTGCTTTTGGTCGGAAGCCGTGAACACGGCTTGCCACGCCATCAACAGGGTCTACCTTCACCGCCTCCTCAAGAAGACGTCGTATGAGCTACTAACCGGTAACAAACCCAATGTATCTTACTTTCGTGTATTTGGGAGCAGGTGCTACATTCTAGTGAAGAAGGGTAGAAATTCTAAATTTGCTCCCAAAGCTGTAGAAGGGTTTTTATTAGGTTATGATTCAAATACAAAGGCGTATAGGGTCTTCAACAAATCATCGGGTTTGGTTGAAGTCTCTAGCGACGTTGTATTTGATGAGACTAATGACTCTCCAAGAGAGCAAGTTGTTGATTGTGATGATGTAGATGAAGAAGATGTTCCGACGGCCGCTATACGAACCATGGCGATTGGAGAAGTGCGGCCACAGGAACAAGATGAACGAGATCAACCTTCTTCCTCAACAACGGTGCATCCCCCAACTCAAGACGATGAACAGGATCATCAAAAGGAGGCGTGTGATCTAGGGGGAGCACCAGATGATCACGTGATGGAGGAAGAAGCGCAACCGGCACCTCCAACCCAAGTTCGAGCGGTGATTCAAAGGGATCATCCCGTCGACCAAATTTTGGGTGACATTAGCAAGGGAGTAACTACTCGATCTCGATTAGTTAATTTTTGTGAGCATTACTCCTTTGTCTCTTCTATTGAGCCTTTCAGGGTAGAGGAGGCCTTGCTAGATCCGGACTGGGTGTTGGCCATGCAGGAGGAACTCAACAACTTCAAGCGCAACGAAGTTTGGACACTGGTGCCTCGTCCCAAGCAAAATGTTGTGGGAACCAAGTGGGTGTTCCGCAACAAACAGGACGAGCACGGGGTGGTGACGAGGAACAAGGCTCGACTTGTGGCAAAAGGTTATGCCCAAGTCGCAGGTTTGGACTTTGAGGAGACTTTTGCTCCTGTGGCTAGGCTAGAATCAATTCGTATCTTGCTAGCATATGCCGCTCACCATTCTTTCAGGTTGTTCCAAATGGATGTGAAGAGCGCTTTCCTCAACGGGCCAATCAAGGAGGAGGTGTACGTGGAGCAACCCCCTGGCTTCGAGGATGAACGGTACCCCGACCACGTGTGTAAGCTCTCTAAGGCGCTCTATGGACTTAAGCAAGCCCCAAGAGCATGGTATGAATGCCTTAGAGACTTTTTAATTGCTAATGCTTTCAAGGTTGGGAAAGTCGATCCAACTCTTTTTACAAAGACATGTGATGGCGATTTGTTTGTGTGCCAAATTTATGTCGATGACATAATATTTGGTTCTACTAACCAAAAGTCTTGTGAAGAGTTTAGCAGGGTAATGACGCAGAAATTCGAGATGTCGATGATGGGCGAGTTGAACTACTTCCTTGGGTTCCAAGTGAAGCAACTCAAGGACGGCACCTTCATCTCCCAAACGAAGTACACGCAAGATCTGCTAAAGCGGTTTGGGATGAAGGACGCCAAGCCCGCAAAGACTCCGATGGGAACCGACGGACACACCGATCTCAACAAAGGAGGTAAGTCCGTTGATCAAAAAGCATACCGGTCAATGATAGGGTCTTTACTTTATTTATGTGCTAGTAGACCGGATATTATGCTTAGCGTATGCATGTGTGCTATATTTCAATCCGATCCTAAGGAGTGTCATTTAGTGGCAGTGAAGCGAATTCTTAGATATTTGGTTGCTACACCTTGCTTTGGGCTCTGGTATCCAAAAGGGTCTACCTTTGACTTGGTTGGATACTCAGACTCCGACTATGCTGGATGTAAGGTCGATAGGAAGAGTACATCAGGGACGTGCCAATTCTTAGGAAGGTCCCTGGTGTCGTGGAACTCTAAGAAACAAACCTCCGTTGCCCTATCCACCGCTGAGGCCGAGTATGTTGCCGCAGGACAGTGTTGCGCGCAACTACTTTGGATGAGGCAAACCCTCCGGGACTTTGGCTACAATCTTAGCAAAGTCCCACTCCTATGTGACAATGAGAGTGCTATCCGCATGGCGGAAAATCCTGTTGAACACAGCCGCACAAAGCACATAGACATCCGGCATCACTTTTTGAGAGACCACCAGCAAAAGGGAGATATCGAAGTGTTTCATATTAGCACCGAGAACCAGCTAGCCGATATCTTTACCAAGCCTCTAGATGAGAAGACCTTTTGCAGGCTGCGTAGTGAGCTAAATATCTTAGATTCGCGGAACTTGGATTGAAATGTAGCATAAATGTGTTTATGCCTTTGATCATGTTCATTCTGCATTTTGTTGCTTATTGTGGTGCTCAAGATGTACAAACACTCCCTGGACCTCACAAGTCCGTGGCAAAATGATGCACAGTTTTAGGGGGAGATGTGTTACAACTTGACCCTTTGAGACTAACCATATGCTTGAGTTTGCTTGTTTTAGTCTCAAAGGAGAATTGAAAGGGAAAAGGTGGACTTGGACCATGAAAGACTTCCACTGCACTCCGATGAGAGGGTAACTTATTCCAAGTTCATCTCATGAACTCTTATTGCCATTTGCTCTTAATTGAAGATTTTGGTGAGGCAATGGGGTTATAGGGCCAAGTTTAATCCCATTTTGGTGCTTGATGCCAAAGGGGGAGAAAATAAAGGCCAAAGCAATAATTGGATCAGCTACCACTTGAGAAATTTGAAAATAGTAGAGTAGAGCTTTTGGTTTGTCAAAACTCTTTTACTCTTTTATTGTCTCTTTTGTCAAAAGTTGGCCTCTTGTGGGGAGAAGTAGTAATTATGGGAAAAAGGGGGAGTTTTTGAAATCTTTGATCAATCTCTTTTGGAATGACTCTCTTTATGCTTCAACATGTGTGTTTGACTTAGAGATAGAGATTTGAGTTTGATTTGCAAAAACAAACCAAGTGGTGGCAAAGGATGATCCATATATGACAAAATTGAATCAAAATAAATTTGAGTTTTATTTGAAGTGAGTTTGCACTTGTTCTAGTTGCTTTATGTTGTGTTGGCATAAATCACCAAAAAGGGGGAGATTGAAAGGGAAATGTGCCCTTGGGCCATTTCTAAGTATTTTGGTGATTGAGTGCCAACACAAGTGCTTAAATGTGAATTTATGCCCATGGATGAACAAAGTGCAAATCATGAAGTAAAGGTATGTTTCTAAGCCTTAGTACATTGGTTTTGTGTACTAATATACTTGTCTAAGTGTTAGAAACAGAAAGAAGAAGAAAAGAAAAGAGGAGAAAAAGACTTGGCTGAGTGCAGCCAAGACTCAGCTCAGTCTGGCACACCGGACTGTCCGGTGGTGCACCGGACAGTGTCCGGTGCGCCAGGCTGGCTCGGCGTGAAGTAGCCGCTCTCGGGAATTCGCCGACGGCGTACGGCTAAAATTCACCGGACTGTCCGGTGTGCACCGGACTGTCCGGTGAGCCAACGGTCGGCCGGGCCAACGGTCGGCTGCGGAATCTGCGCGCGACACGTGGCCGGGCCAACGGTCGGAAGGGGGCACCGGACTGTCCGGTGTGCACCGGACTTGTCCGGTGCGCCAACGGCTCCCAAATCTGCAACGGTCGGCAGCGCCATTTTAGGAAGGAAATCGGGCACCGGACAGTGTCCGGTGTGCACCGGACTGTCCGGTGGACCCGATGACAGAAGGCAAGATTGGCCTTCCAGATTTGCTCTCAACGGCTCCTAGCTGCCTTGGGGCTATAAAAGGGACCCCTAGGCGCATGGAGGAGATAACCAAGCAACCTTAGAGCATTCTTGATCATCCACACTCAGTCTTTGCGCATTCGTTTGTCATTCTCATTGATTCGAGCTCCGTTCTAGTGAGAACTTTGAGATAGTCTTTTGAGCTCGATTCTTGGCCGTGTGTGTGCGCATTTTGCTATGGATTTGTGTGTGTTGCTTTCCTCCCTTACTCTGAATTTCTTGTGAATCTCAAGTGTAAGGGCGAGAGGCTCCAAGTTGTGGAGATTCCTCGCAAACGGGATATTGAAAGGCAAAACAAAACACCGTGGTATTCAAGTTGGTCTTTGGACCGCTTGAGAGGGGTTGATTGCAACCCTCGTCCGTTGGGACGCCACAACATGGAGTAGGCAAGCGTTGGTCTTGGCCGAACTACGGGATAAACCACTGTGTCATCTCTGTGTTTGATCTCTTGTGGTATTGTGTTTTGTTGAGACTCCTCTCTAGCCACTTGGCGATTATTGTGCTAACACTTAACAAGTTTTTGTGGCTATAAGTTTAAGTTTCACAGGATCACCTATTCACCCCCCCTCTAGGTGCTCTCAAATAGCAGGTACTACCCAAAAATATTTCAGTGGTGAACAAGGTATAAAGATAACCAAAACTGGGGTGACCTAAAGGATCCCATCAAAATTAACCTATGCAGATCATTATAATTAATAAGAACATGGCTAAGAAAAAGTAAGTGATCAAGGGCATGACTTGCCCTCAATGAGCTCCTGCTCAGCTACTTCTATCTGCTGAATCTCAGAATCCACAGTGGCTTGCTCGTCTACTCGCACCAACACAATATATACATAGTATAGCAAAAATTAACATCACACCAAACAGGTAAATAAAATATACAATAAAAATCTACTCATTAAAATAAGATCATAGGAACTGGAATCATTAAATTTGGAGTTATAGATTTCAAGTTACGAATTTCCTAAGGTTTAATGTGCTTGAAATATAATTAAATGAGAAATTAATTTTCTTACTGTTTTCATGCCAAAACAGAGACTCTAGGTGATAGATATTAAATTTACAAAATTTTAGAAATTGGAATGGATCAATTTGGACTAAAAATGAATTTTCTATGTCTTTTACAAGCTTCTAGATTTTTTTGTATTAAAAACGAATTTTTATAATTATTTCTCTGTTTTTAATCATCTCTGGACTGGACCTCGATTTCTGGTAAACGCAGGAGGCCTGGCGCTAAATTGCTGAGACACAGGAAACAGTCGTCGTGGACGACGGGTTAATTTCCCTAAAAACATAAGGTTTCTTATGCAAATGTGCAGAGCGAAAGGGTATCGCGTGACATTGGCCATCAGATCCAGTACGGACGACGCGATTAGATCGGCCCTGGCTAAAACCCAGCTTCACTCACCACCGTCGGATCCAAGTTCGACGGCCGAGAGTCGCCTGCGACATCGATTCACTCCTGACCGCTCAATCACTGATCTATGGCCCAGATTTAAAAACGATAAAGGATAATCTAAGATCTAATCGTGGCCGTTGTTACGGGGATCAACGGGTCGAGGCTACCCCTTCACTTCCCAGCTGAGCCACGCGGCGGCGCTACACACCCGCGGTGGCTGACCACCGACGAGGAGTGCCCGGGTATTCTAACAGCTGATTCCCAAATAGAACAGGTGATACGCGTGATTGGAAGTGTAACGAGCTTGATGAGGTCCATTACCGAGGGTAGATGTGGCGGTGAACGGCTGGCCCCGCGCAAGTGGCTCCACGGCGGAGGTATGGGTTCCGACGAGGAATTCCTCCGCGCTTTGCCCCGATTCGCCCCAGGGATGTCGCTGACCACCCTCACCGCAACCGGACGAACCCAATGGAACGCCCGCCCAGAGTTTGGTTAGGCGTGGCCTGAAATTCCAGTGCGGCGGCGGATTACGGCTCCTTCGCCCTTAATTTCTTCGGTCGGTGGTGTTCAACAAGGTGGGAGAAAGGTGGGGCAGGAACTCCCCCGGAGTTTGCTTTATACCAATCGGGAGATTATCGCGACGCGTGATGCAACGACCCCCGATTCCTCCGCGGGCCGTGCGCAACGACGCCGCACGGTTTGGGGAGAAAAACAGTGACGCCCACCTCCTTGACGTGCGGGGTCCGCGGTCCAGTGAGTCAACAGGCGAGCGCGCGGAATTTATGTTGGGAGAGAGGAAGGAATCCCACTGCCAGTGATGGCCCACCGTTTGGCGATAGGGCTGGCTGCGGCGCGCACGCGTGGTGTGACTGATTCATGGGCCCTCCATGTCGGCGCCACATTTCAGGTTGGGCTGGTGCGCGCGTGGAAAGGAGTCGTGGGCCAGAAAGGTAATAGTCAGCCCATGAAGCTTTTATCCTTATTGTTTTTTATCTTTTCTTTCTATTTTCTTTTTATTTTATTCATTTCTAAGTTTAGTTTGAATTCAAATTTAAATTCGAATTTGTGCCAAATTCATTCTCTATTATTGTTGTGAAGTTAAAAATACAAACTTTAGAAATCTAATTATATTATTTATATTTTTATATCATTTCTCTTCTCCTCATTTTCAAAAAGCTTAATTTTAATTTAGAGTTTAATCCAACCTTTAGAATTATTATATTATTATGATCCTTATTGTTTTATTTAGTGCACAAAACATATAAAACTCCAACAAGATGCACTTTCTTTTATTTTAGTGTCATTGGTTTAATTTAATCACAATTAATTTTATGTATGCTCTTTTCATGATGCAAATAAGGCACATAAAATAAGGATACCCCTATATATTCATTTTATAAAATTTTGAGTATTACAAATCCTACCCCTTTATAAAGAATCTCGTCCTCGAGATTTAGGATGATCTAGGAAAAAGGTGGGGAAAATCTATGCGAAGCTCTTCTTCTCTTTCCCAAGTAGCTTCGTCTTCACCGTGGTGACTCCATTGCACTTTGCACATCTTTATCATCTTATTTCTTGTGACATGAGTCAGTGTATCAAGAATCTTGATGGGATACTCTGCATAAGTCAGATCATCTTGAACACTAAGGTCCTCCATTGGTAGCTACTCTTCAGGTACCCTAAGACATTTCTTCAGCTTAGATACATGAAAGACGTCATGAACATCCGCAAGGTGATCTGGTAACTCCAATTGGTATGCAACCTCTCCCACTCGCTTTAACATCAAGAAGGGTCCAATAAAGCGAGGGGACAATTTTCCTTTGACTTTAAATCTTCTCATACCCCTAAGTGGTGACACCTTCAAATAGACATGATCACCCTCCTTAAACTCTAGTAGTCTTCTCCGGGTATCAGCATAGCTTTTCTGCCTGGATTGTGCAGTTCTCAAATTCTCCCTTATTTGATGGACTTGTTCCTCTGCTTCTTGTATAATCTCTTGTCCAAATAACTACCTTTCACCCGTTTGATCCCAATACAGTGGATTCCTGCACTTTCTGCCATATAAAGCCTCAAACGGTGACATCTTCAAACTGGTCTAGTAGCTGTTATTGTAAGAGAACTCCGCATAGGGCAAACTCTTATCCCTACTTCCACCATGTTTAAGAGCGCAAGCTCTTAACATATCTTCTAGCACTTGGTTGGTCCTCTCAGTCCGCCCATCAGTCTGTGGATGGTAAGCCAAACTAAAATTCAATCTTGTATCCAAGGACTCGTGCAACTTCTTCCAATACCGAGAAGTAAACTGTGATCCGCGGTCTTACACAATCTTCTTTGGCACACCATGTAGGCAGACAATCCGTGCCATGTACAACTCTGCTAACTTGGCTCCTGAATATGTGGTCTTCACTAGAATAAAGTGGGCTACTTTAGTTAGCCTATCCATAATCACCCAAATAGAGTCATACCCAGCAGATGTGTGGGGTAGTCCAACAATGAAGTCCATGCCAATCTCTTCCCATTTCCACTCAGGTATCTTAAGCAGGTGTAGTAAACCAGGAGGTCTTTGATGTTCTGCTTTCACCCTCTAGCAAACATCACATAGGGCAACATGTGAAGCAACATCCTTCTTTAGCCCATACCACCAATACTTCTGCTTCAAGTCCTGGTACATCTTAGTACTACCAGGGTGGATAGAATAAACTGAGTCATGTGCCTCCTTCAATAGGGTTTCCCGAAGACTATCGATATCAAGAACACAGATCTGATTCTTGAACCATACAGTGCCTTGCTCATCCTCCGTGAATTCTGGACCTCTACCCTCTGTTATCAGATCCTTGATCTCCTGGATTTTGGCATCACCAATCTGACCTCTTCGAATTTCTTGCTCCAAGGTAGGTTCCAATTCAATGGTAACTCCTTATGTATGTGTAACAATTCCCAGGTTGAGCCTCTCAAAATCTTTTGCTAATTCATCGGGTAGCTGGTGAAAGTCGCCTAGAGGTGGGGGTGAATAGGTGGGATCTGAAAATTATAAACTTAAGCACAACTACAAGCTGGGGTTAGCGTTAGAAATATAAATGAGTCCAAAAGAGAGGGCGAAAACAAATCACAACCAAATAAGAATGGATGACTCGGTGATTTGTTTTACCGAGGTTCGGTTCTTGCAAACCTACTCCCCGTTGAGGTGGTCACAAAGACCGGGTCTCTTTCAACCCTTTCCCTCTCTCAAACAGTCACTTAGACCGAGTGAGCTTTGCTTCTCAATCAAATAAGACACTAAGTCCATTACAAGGACCACCACACAATTGGTGTCTCTTGTTTTGATTACAAGTGTTATGGAAACAAGAATGAGAAAGAAGAAAAGCAATCCAAGCGCAAGAGCTCAAAAGAACACAAAAGTCTCTCTCTCTAGTCACTAATTTGTTTGGAGTGATTCCGGACTTGGGAGAGGATTTGATCTCTTTGTTTGTGTCTTGTATTGAATGCTATAGCTCTTGTATGAGGTTTGAAGGCTGAAAACTTGGATGCCATGAATGTGGGGTGGTTGGGGGTATTTATAGCCCCAACCACCAAAATGGCCGTTGGGGATGGCTTCTGTCGACGGGCGCACCGGACAGTCCGGTGCGCCAGCCACGTCACCCAACCGTTAGGGTTCGACCGTTGGAGCTCTGACTTGTGGGGCCACCGGACAGTCCGGTGGTGCACCGGACAGGTCCTGTAGACTGTCTGGTGCGCCTTCTAGCACCTGCTCTGACTTCTGCGCGCGAAGGCGCGCACTGTAGCGCATTTAATGCCTTCTGCAGACGACCGTTGGCGCGAAGTAGCCGTTGCTCCGCTGGCACACCGGACAGTCCGGTGTTACACCGGACAGTCCGATGTTACACCGGACAGTCCGGTGAATTATAGTGGAGCGGCCTCCCAAATTCCTGAGACTGGCAAGTTTGATTTAATTCTCCCTGGTGCACCAGACACTGTCCAGTGGTGCACCGGACACTGTCCGGTGGCACGCCAGACAATTCGGTGCGCCAGACCAGCGCTGCCTTCGGTATAATTTGCTCCTTTGTTTTGAACCCTTTCTTTTATCTTTGTATTAGTTTGTTGTGAACCTTTGGCACCTATAGAACATATTTTCTAGAGCAAACTAGTCAGTCCAATAATTTGTGTTGGGCAATTCAACCACTAAAATTCATATTGGAAAAGGTTTGACCCTATTTCCCTTTCAATCTCCCCCTTTTGGTGATTGATGCCAACACAAACCAAAGCAAGTATAAAAGTGCAGAATTGAACTAGTTTGCATAATGTAAGTGCAAAGGTTGCTTGGAATTGAAACCAATAAACTTATTTCAATAGATGTGCATGGATGGTTTTCTTCTTATTTAAAATTTTGGACCTCATTTGCACCACGGGTTTTGTTTTTGTAAATCCTTTGTAAAATTCTTTTCAAAAACCTTTTGCAAATAGTTAAGGTACATGAATAAGATTGAAAGAAGCATTTTCAAGATTTGAAATTTTCTCCCCCTGTTTCAAATGTTTTTCCTTTGACTTAAACAAAACTCCCCCTAAATAAAATTCTCCTCTTAGTGTTCAAGAGGGTTTTGCAAGTTTTGAAGATACTACTTTCTCCCCCTTTTGAACACAATAAGATATCAATTTGAAAAACTTCATTTTTAGAATTCGGTGGTGGTGCGGTCCTTTTGCTTTGGGCTCATGCTTTCTCCCCCTTTGGCATGAATCGCCAAAACGGATACTTGTGAGTGAAATATAAGCCCTTTTTCAAACTTTCTCCCCCTTTGGCAAACACAAAAATATGAGTGAAGATTATACCAAAGTGGAGAACGATGCGGAATACCGGCAAATATAATTGGAGTTGAGTGGAAGCGCCTTCTTTGCCGAATACTTCATTTTCCTTTCGATATCTATGACTAAGCATAATATTATCCTTGAAAACACATTAGTCATAGACATAAAAGAGATATGATGAAAGGTATGTAAATGAGCTATGTGTGCAAAGAATCAATCAAAATTCCTAAAATCAAGAATATTTAGCTCATTCCTAAGTTTGGTAAAGGATTGCTCATCTAAAGGTTTGGTAAAGGTATCGGCCAATTGATATTTGGTGTTTATATAGGCTATCTCGATATCCCCCTTTTGTTGGTGATCTCTCAGAAAGTGATACCGAATGGCTATGTGCTTAGTGCGGCTGTGTTCAACGGGATTATCCGCCATGCGGATTGCACTCTCATTGTCACATAGGAGAGGGACTTTGCTAAACTTGTAGCCATAGTCCCTAAGGGTTTGCCTCATCCAAAGCAATTGCGCGCAACAATGGCCTGTGGCAATGTACTCGGCTTCGGCGGTAGAAAGAGCAACTGAGTTTTGTTTCTTTGACGCCCAAGACACCAGGGATCTCCCTAGAAACTGACAAGTCCCTGATGTGCTCTTCCTGTCAATCTTACACCCTACCCAATCAGCATCAGAATATCCTAATAAATCAAATGAGGATCCCTTGGGGTACCAAAGACCAAACTTAGGTGTTTGAACTAAATATCTCAAGATTCGCTTCACGGCCCTAAGGTGAACTTCCTTAGGGTCGGCTTGGAACCTTGCACACATGCATACAGAAAGCATAATGTCCGGTCGAGATGCACATAAATAGAGTAAGGAACCTATCATCGACCGGTATACCTTTTGATCTACGGATTTACCTCCCGTGTCGAGGTCGAGATGCCCATTGGTTCCCATGGGTGTCTTGATGGGCTTGGCATCCTTCATTCCAAACTTGGTAAGAATATCTTGAATATACTTCGTTTGGCTAATGAAGGTGCCCTCTTGGAGTTGCTTCACTTGAAATCCTAGAAAATACTTCAACTCCCCCATCATAGACATCTCTAATTTTTGAATCATGATCCTACTAAACTCTTCACAAATAGATTTGTTAGTAGACCCAAATATGATATCATCAACATAAATTTGGCATACAAACAAATCATTTTCAATGGTTTTAGTGAATAAAGTAGGATCAGCTTTGCCGACTTTGAATCCACTAGTGATAAGAAAATCTCTTAGGCATTCATACCATGCTCTTGGGGCTTGCTTGAGCCCATAAAGCGCCTTAGAGAGTTTATACACATGGTTAGGATACTCACTATCTTCAAAGCCGGGAGGTTGCTCAACATAGACCTCTTCCTTGATTGGTCCATTGAGGAAGGCACTCTTCACGTCCATTTGGTAAAGCTTAAAGCCATGGTAAGTAGCATAGGCAAGTAATATGTGAATTGATTCAAGGCTGGCTACGGGTGCATAGGTTTCACCGAAATCCAAACCTTCGACTTGTGAATATCCTTTGGCCACAAGTAGTGCCTTGTTCCTAGTCACCACACCATGCTCATCTTGTTTGTTGCGGAAGACCCACTTGGTTCCTACAACATTTTGGTTAGGACGTGGAACTAAATGCCATACCTCATTCCTTGTGAAATTGTTGAGCTCCTCTTGCATCGCCAGCACCCAATCCGAATCTTGAAGTGCTTTCTCTACCCTGTGTGGCTCAATAGATGAAACAAAAGAGTAATGTTCACAAAAATGAGCAACACGAGATCGAGTGGTTACCCCCTTATGAATATCTCCTAGGATGGTGTTCACGGGGTGATCTCGTTGGATTGCTTGGTGGACTCTTGGGTGTGGCGGTTGTAAGGAAAATGGACCCCGGGCCTTTTGGCAATTTGAGTTTTGGTGTTTGATGAACAACACAATCAGTGAACTAAATAAGTTTTCTAGTGTTTGTGTTTGTAGTTCACAGGATGCGAAGAGAATTGGACCAAGGCAATGAGGATGCAACACCTCAAAAGAAGACATAAAAAGATGCATAGGAGTCCAATACTCAAGAACAAAGAAGCCCGAAGAAATCAGCGAAGAAATCCAAGATATGGGCTGTCAGCCAGCGCCTGGTGGCGCACCGGACATCGGTGTCCGGTGTGCACCGGACTGTCCGGTGAGGCACTGGACAGTCTGCGCAGAGAGGCCGCAGACAGGCGCTCTCTGGCTGTAGCACCGGACTGTCCGGTGTGCACCGGACTGTCCGGTGTGCCAACGGGCAGACGGCAACGGTCGAATCCAACGGTCGGATCCAACGGTCGACTGCTACAGGCGCCAACGGTCGGCTGACGTGGCGTGCACCGGACATCTACTGTTCAGTGTCCGGTGTGCACCGGACTGTCCGGTGCACCCGACGACAGAAAGCTGCTGCTTTCTGTCCAACGGCTAGTTGGGGGTGTGGAGGCTATAAATACCACCCCAACCGGCCATTCTCATGTGTGAGAGCCCAAGCAACATACCAATACACATAGTGCATATTTCCAAGAGCTCATACACCCAAGTGCTTAATAGAATCACTCGGTGATTAGCGTAGGTGCTTTGCGAAGTGCTTAGGTTAGTTAGACCGCTTTAGCGCTTGCTCTAGGTGAATCCTAGTTAGTTGAGTGAGTTTTGTAAAACCACACAACACCTCGGCTCTTGCGTGAGTCGTTGTAATTGTACCGAGTGGGGCGAGAGTCTTGCGAGACCGTGACAACCGCGTTTGTGTCACGGCCGCCACCGTGTACCGGAGGGAACGAGGCCCGCGGCGTTTCGGCCGGAAGCTCGATAGTGGAGACGGCGGGGAGCGTCCGAGAGGAGCCGGAAGCGGAGCACCACTTGCGCGTGGAGAAGGCCCGCGGCTCTCTACGGAGTTACTCGACCGTGGTGCTTGGCCCTCGCGTGGGCTTCCCTTTGCGTAGGGGCACCAACGAGGATTAGTCGGGACCTTGCGTGGTTCCGGATACCTCGGTAAAAATACCGGCGTCATCCACGAGAGTTTGCTTCTCTACTTAGCTCTTTACATTCCGCATTTATATTAAGCATTTAAGTTTCATTCTTGTAGTCATACTTATTTAGTATAGATTGAAACTTAGCCTTTTGCGGTAGAGATAGCAACACTTAGACAAAACCTAGTTTGCACATTCTAGTTTTGATTATTTGCATAGGTTTTGCTCTAGGGATTTAATTGTGGCCTAGTTTAGTAAAAGTTTTAGAAGTCCTAATTCACCCCCCCTCTTAGGCGTCACCCGTTTCTTTCAATTGGTATCAGAGCCCGGTTTGGCTCATTTGAAATGCTTTAGCTTCACCGCTAAAAGAGCCGACGCTTTTTAGAGGAAGGGATGGATACCCATAGGCCACCACACTTCGACGGCACTAACTTCCCATATTATAGTGCTAGAATGGCTTGTTACCTAGAGGCCGTTGATCTAGGTGTTTGGAGAGTCACTCGTGACGGGATGAAACCCCTCAAGAATCCCGAGAAACCCACCACGAGTGAGGAAAAAGAAATTCATTTAAATGCTAGAGCCAAAAATTGCTTGTATGAATCTCTTAGCATGGATATTTTTAATCAAGTATTTACCTTGAAAACTGCTAATGAGATTTGGCTAAAATTGCATGAGCTCCATGACGGCACATCCAATGTCCGTGAGCAAAAACATTGCCTAGTCTTAAATGAGTATAATTCTTTTGCCATGAAAGATGATGAGCTTGTTAGAGACATGTATTCTCGTTTGAATCTAATAATCAATGAGCTCAATTCTATTGGCATTAATAAGCTAGGTGATACGGACATTGTGAGGAAGATTATCTCCCTACTACCACAACAAAGATATGGGAGCATCATCACCATCCTTCACAACATGGAGGACTTGAGCAACATGACCCCGACCATTGTGATTGGGAAAATCGCGGCCTTTGAGATGTCGCGAAAAATGAGTCGGGGAGAGGAGCCAACTTCCTCAAGACCATATGCTTTTGCATGTGATGAAAGGAAGGACAAAAAGAAGGCTCCCACTCCAAGTTCCTCAAGCGAAGAAGAGGAAGAAGAAGAAGAAAGTGATGATGATGAAGATAATCAACCATGCACATCATCCTCCGAGGACGAAGAAACAATCCGACGCGTCGGAAAGGTAATGAGGATGATCCGCAAGATTAATCTAATGGGTGTGCCCCTGCAGGTCGAGGATCTTCTCTTTAACATTGACAGGAAAAAGCAAAGGAAGAGAGGATGCTTCGCATGTGGGGAGAAGGGCCACTTCAGGGACAACTGTCCAAATATGGCCAAACCCAAAAAGGAGAGGAGCAAAGGCAAGGCGCTCACAAGTGTTAGAACTTGGGATGATTCTTCAAGTGAAGATGAACCTCCAAGGACGCGCAGCCACCGGTCCTCGTCACGATCATCACGGTCATCACACAAATGCCTTATGGCAAGAGGTAACAAAAGCATTCCATCCTCTAGTGATGAAAGTAGTAGTGATGATGAAGGCGAAGGAAAGGCCTCTCTAGAAGAGCTTGCGGAAGCCGTAAAATTTTTCCAGGATGTTTGCACTAAGCAAAAAGCTCAACTTAAAACTTTGAAAAATAAGTTGGTTAGCTCTCAAAATGATTACAAAGGTTTGCTAGAAAAATTTGAAACTTTTGCAAACTTAAATAGTGAGCTATCAACTAAAATTGAGCTATTAGAATCTAGTGCTCCATCCACTGCTACTGATGATAGCCTTATTAAAAAGAATGAAAAACTTAAGGCTAAGTTAGCTAGCTCCCAAGAAGCTATTGAAAATTTGCTAGAGAAAATGGAAATTCTTAGCATACACAATAATGAGCTAACTACTAAGCTAGAAAACATTGGTAGCACCCCAGCAGCATCTTTAGTTGAAATACCTGAAATAATTAAGAAAGATGCTTCTACTTCCTGCTTTGATTTAATTGATGATTCTAACCCCTGCAACCAAGTCGTTGTTGAGAATATTGTTGTAGAGACATGTACGGATGAGGTTGCAAAGGAAAATGAACAATTAAAGCAAGAAGTGGCTCGCCTTGGCAAGGCTTTGTATGACAAGAAAGGCAAAGCCAAACAAATCCGACCTCCACAGGATAACACCACTGCGGGAGTGAACAAGCCTGTAGAGGGAGAAACTGTGATTTGTAGGCTATGCCACAAGGAAGGCCACAAGTCTTTCCAATGCAAGGCGATAACCGGGGATAAACAAAGTCAAAAGCTCAAGCAAAAGCCATCAAGCAAAATCTCCAACACCTACATCAAAAAGGTAAACAAAAAGGATGCTACACCATATTTAATCAAGAAGAAAAAGAACGGAAAGGTGATAGCAATCAAGGCCAACAAGCAAGCCAACAAAGGAAAAGGGGCCAAACGCATCTGGGTGCCAAAGGAGATAATTTCAACCATGAAAAGCACCAAGAAGGTTTGGATCCCGAAAGGGAAGTGAGTGGACCAAAGGTCTTCGGGAAATTTGGAGACTTGGCTAAATTGGGATGTATATCATGGGATACATCATATTGGATCGAGTTTATTGCCAAGTGGGTTAGTGAAAATTTTGGACCCAAATTTCCCACCCATGACTAAGGTAACTAGTTTTATTGTATTTCTCGTTTTTAGATATGCGTATCTATTTACCTTGTATCTAGTTTACCTTTCTTGCCTAGTATTACATGTGTTATGTACTTTTGTTTAAAATCATGCATACTAGGTAAATCACATGGTAGGATTGCTTGCTTTCAATTCATATACTTAAGCAAACCTACATGGTTTAAAATGTTTATTTAAGCACGGCACATAGCTTCTATATCACTCCATAGTAAATGATGCATAAATTGAAAATTTTGATTTCTCCAAAGTGTATCATTTAACTTATATGTGCCAAAGTTTGGATTATGGATAATTTGCCCCTCTTGATATCAAATCAAAGTGCATGTCTCCTACAAGTATTCAAGACTTGTATGCACACCTTTAGGGGGAGGTTACTCTATAATCTAACACTTTGAGACTAACACCTTTTCAAGTCTATTTCATGTGATAGTCTCATTGTAAGAAAAATGAAGTCCCCGGAGAAAGACAACAATCTTCCACTGCAAAATCTCCAAGAACTCTCATGTCTCTCAAGCTCACCATTGACTTTCAATTGGTATCTTTTGAGACTACTTTCAGTATCTTTTACATGTCTTCTCCAAAATTTGATTAGACTATATTTCATATCATATGCTTCCATGTTGCAATAATGCATAAGTAGTTAACTCATATTCTGTTACCTATGCATAAGGGAAGTTAGTCTTTTCAAATCATGTCTTGCACCTCTAATTTTCTCATGCTCTTTTCCTAAGTAGAGGATCTCTGTCAGGGGGAGTATTTCTTCATCTCTAAAGGGGGAGAAAAACTCTTTCTAAAGGAGAATGCTCATTTAGGGGGAGTAATCTTTTAAGGATTCCTACATGTGGTATCATTCACATAATTTAATATCATTCTAGTGATATCATTTGATACAATTCTTGTTGAGGGCAAGCTTTTATTTACTTCCTACATGCTTTTAATGTCTTCCTTTTCGGTGGTTGATGCCAAAGGGGGAGAAGTTTAGGGACCAAAGCAATGAAAACTATATCAAACACCAAACACCACCAATTTAAAATTTTATCTACAAATGGCTTTTCAAGTGGTTTTGGTTATTTGGTCCAAAAATAGGAAGTAAGTGAATTATGGAGTTAGGGGGAGGCTTAAGTCCATAATATCACATTAAGGGGACAATCATGCATCTTAGCAAGTAAAATGCATATTTTCATTCAAATACTTGTATTATTTGCTTGCTTTGGTTGTGTTGTCATCAATCACCAAAAAGGGGGAGATTGTAAGGAAAATGGACCCCGGGCCTTTTGGCAATTTGAGTTTTGGTGTTTGATGAACAACACAATCAGTGAACTAAATAAGTTTTCTAGTGTTTGTGTTTGTAGTTCACAGGATGCGAAGAGAATTGGACCAAGGCAATGAGGATGCAACACCTCAAAAGAAGACATAAAAAGATGCATAGGAGTCCAATACTCAAGAACAAAGAAGCCCGAAGAAATCAGCGAAGAAATCCAAGATATGGGCTGTCAGCCAGCGCCTGGTGGCGCACCGGACATCGGTGTCCGGTGTGCACCGGACTGTCCGGTGAGGCACTGGACAGTCTGCGCAGAGAGGCCGCAGACAGGCGCTCTCTGGCTGTAGCACCGGACTGTCCGGTGTGCACCGGACTGTCCGGTGTGCCAACGGGCAGACGACAACGGTCGAATCCAACGGTCGGATCCAACGGTCGACTGCTACAGGCGCCAACGGTCGGCTGACGTGGCGTGCACCGGACATCTACTGTTCAGTGTCCGGTGTGCACCGGACTGTCCGGTGCACCCGACGACAGAAAGCTGCTGCTTTCTGTCCAACGGCTAGTTGGGGGTGTGGAGGCTATAAATACCACCCCAACCGGCCATTCTCATGTGTGAGAGCCCAAGCAACATACCAATACACATAGTGCATATTTCCAAGAGCTCATACACCCAAGTGCTTAATAGAATCACTCGGTGATTAGCGTAGGTGCTTTGCGAAGTGCTTAGGTTAGTTAGACCGCTTTAGCGCTTGCTCTAGGTGAATCCTAGTTAGTTGAGTGAGTTTTGTAAAACCACACAACACCTCGGCTCTTGCGTGAGTCGTTGTAATTGTACCGAGTGGGGCGAGAGTCTTGCGAGACCGTGACAACCGCGTTTGTGTCACGGCCGCCACCGTGTACCGGAGGGAACGAGGCCCGCGGCGTTTCGGCCGGAAGCTCGATAGTGGAGACGGCGGGGAGCGTCCGAGAGGAACCGGAAGCGGAGCACCACTTGCGCGTGGAGAAGGCCCGCGGCTCTCTACGGAGTTACTCGACCGTGGTGCTTGGCCCTCGCGTGGGCTTCCCTTTGCGTAGGGGCACCAACGAGGATTAGTCGGGACCTTGCGTGGTTCCGGATACCTCGGTAAAAATACCGGCGTCATCCATGAGAGTTTGCTTCTCTACTTAGCTCTTTACATTCCGCATTTATATTAAGCATTTAAGTTTCATTCTTGTAGTCATACTTATTTAGTATAGATTGAAACTTAGCCTTTTGCGGTAGAGATAGCAACACTTAGACAAAACCTAGTTTGCACATTCTAGTTTTGATTATTTGCATAGGTTTTGCTCTAGGGATTTAATTGTGGCCTAGTTTAGTAAAAGTTTTAGAAGTCCTAATTCACCCCCCCCCCCTCTTAGGCGTCACCCGTTTCTTTCAGCGGTCTTGGATTTTGTTCATCCTCCTTGTCTTGATCATTTGCATCTCCCCCTTGATCATTGTCGTCTTCTTGAGGTGGCTCATCTTCTTGATCTTCTCCTTCATCATCTTGAGCCTCATCCTCATTTTGAGTTGGTGGAGATGCTTGCATGGAGGAAGATGGTTGATGGTTGATCTTGTGCTTGTGGAGGCTCTTCAAATTCCTTAGGACACACATCCCCAATGGACATGTTCCTTAGCGCGACGCACGGAGCCTCTTCATCATCTAATTCATCAAGATCAACTTGCTCTACTTGAGAGCAGTTAGTCTCATCAAACACAATGTCACAAGAAACTTCAACTAGTCTAGTGGACTTGTTAAAGACTCTATATGCCCTTGTGTTTGAATCATATCCTAGTAAAAAGCCTTCTACAGCCTTAGGAGCAAATTTAGATTTTCTACCTCTTTTAACAAGAATAAAGCATTTGCTGCCAAAGACTCTAAAATATGAAACATTGGGCTTTTTACTAGTGAGGAGTCCATGTGATGTATTCTTGAGGATTCGGTGTAGATATAACTAGTTGATGGTGTAGCAAGCGGTGTTGACCGCCTCGGCCCAAAACTGATCCGAAGTCTTATACTCATCAAGCATGGTCCTTGCCATGTCCAATAGAGTTCTATTCTTCCTCTCCACTACACCATTTTGTTGTGACGTGTAGGGAGAAGAGAACTCATGCTTGATGCCCTCCTCCTCAAGAAAACCTTCTATTTGTGAGTTCTTGAACTCCGTCCCATTGTCGCTTCTTATTTTCTTGATCCTCAAGCCAAACTCATTTTGAGCCCGTCTCAAGAATCCTTTCAAAGTCTCTTGGGTTTGAGATTTTTCCTGTAAGAAGAATACCTAAGTGAAGTGAGAATAATCATCCACAATAACTAGACAGTACTTACTCCCGCCGATGCTTATGTAAGCTATCGGGCCAAATAGGTCCATGTGGAGGAGCTCGAGTGGCCTGTCAGTTGTCATGATGTTCTTGTATGGATGATGAACACCAACTTGCTTCCCTGCTTGGCATGCGCTACAAATCCTGTCTTTCTCAAAATGAACATTTGTTAGTCCCAAAATGTGCTCTCCCTTTAGAAGCTTGTGAAGATTCTTCATCCCAACATGGGCTAGTCGGCGATGCTAGAGCCAACCCATGTTAGTCTTAGCAATTAAGCAAGTATCGAGTTCAGCTCTATTGAAATCAACTAAGTATAGCTGACCCTCTAATACTCCCTTAGATGCTACTGAATCATCACTTCTAAAGACAGTAACACCTGTATCCGTAAAAAGACAGTTGTAACCCATTTTACATAATTGAGAAACAGAAAGCAAGTTGTAATCTAATGAATCTACAAGAAAACATTGGAAATAGAATGGTCAGGTGATATAGCAATTTTACCCAATCCTTTGACCAAACCTTGATTTCCATCACCGAATGTGATAGCTCGTTGGGGATCTTGTAGGAGGAGAACATTCTTTTCTCCCCAGTCATATGTGCACCCACTGTCGATGATTCAACTTGAGCCCCCAGATGCATAAACCTACAAAATAGATTTAGTTCTTGATTTTAGGTACCCAAACAGTTTTGGGTCCTTTGACATTAGATACAAGAACTTTGGGTACCCAAACGCAAGTCTTTGATCCCTTGTGTTTGCCCCCAACATACTTGGCAACTATATTGCCGGATTTGTTAGTTAGCACATAAGAAGCATCAAAAGTTTTGAATGAAACATTATGATCATTTGATGCAGCAGGAGTTTTCTTCTTAGGCAATTTAGCATGAGTGGATTGCCTAGAACTAGATGTCTCACTCTTATACATAAAAGCATGATGAGATCTAGAGTGAGACTTCCTAGAATGAATTCTCCTAATTTTGTGTTCGGGATAGCCGGTAGGGTACAAAATGTAACCCTCGTTATCCTAAACCATGGGAGCTTTGCCCTTAACAAAGTTAGACAACCTTTTAGGAGGGGCATTAAGCTTGACATTGTCTCCCTATTGGAAGCCAATGCCATCCTTAATGCCAGGGCGTCTCCCACTATAGAGCATACTTCCAGCAAATTTAAATTTCTCATTTTCCAAGTCATGCTCATTTATTTTAGCAGTTAATGAAGCTATGTGATCATTTTGTTGTTTAATTAGAGCAAGGTGATCATGAATAGCATCTATATTAACATCTCTACATCTAGTGCAAATAGAAACATGTTCAACGGTAGATGTAGAGGGTTTGCAATCATTTAATTCAACAATCTTAGCATGTAAAATAGCATTTTCATCTCTAAGATTGGAAATGGAAACATTGCAAACATCTAAGTCTTTAGCATTAGCAATTAATTTTTCATTTTCAATTTTAAGGCTAGAAAGAGAAGCATTCAATTTGTCAATCTTAGCAATTAAATTGGCATTATCATTTCTAAGACTAACAATTGAATCATCACAAACATCAAACTTTTTAACCTTAGCAATTAATTTTGCATTTTTATTTCTAAGGTTGGAAACAATGTCATGGCAAGTGCTTAGCTCACTAGTTAATTTTTCATTTTTCTCTACCTCCTGAGCATAAGCATTTTTAATTTTAACATGCTTTTTGTTTCCTTTAATTAAGAAATCCTCTTGGCTATCCAAGAGCTCATCCTTCTCATAAATAGCACTAATCAATTCATTTAATTTTTCCTTTTGTTGCATGTTTAAGTTGGCAAAGAGAGTAAACAAATCATCCTCATCACCACTAGAATTAGCCTCATCACTAGATGTTGCATACTTAGTGGAGGATTTGAATTTTTCCTTCTTCTTCTTGATGTCCTTTGCCATGAGGCATTTGTGGCCGACGTTAGGGAAGAGGAGCCCTTTGTTGATGGCGATGTTGGCGACGTCCTCGTCAGAGGAGGAGTCGGTAGAGCTCTCGTCGGAGTCCCACTCCTGGCAAACATGGGCATCGCCGTCCTTCTTCTTGTAGTACCTCTTCTTTTCTCTCCTCTTTCTCTTCTTGTCATCGCCCCTGTCACTATCACTAGATAATGGACATTTAGCAATGAAATGACCGGGCTTATCACATTTGTAGTAAACCTTCTTGGAACGGGGCTTGTAATCTTTCCCCTTCCTTTGTTTGAGGATTTGGCGAAAGCTCTTGATGATGAGCACCATCTCCTCATTGTCGAGCTTGGAGGCATCGATGGGGACCCTACTCGGTATAGAGTCTTCTTCCTTCTCCTCTGTTGCCTTGAATGCAACGGGTTGTACCTCGGGTACGGAGGAGGACGCGCCTTGCTCGATGATCTTTTTGGAGCCTTTGATCATTAATTCAAAGCTCACAAATTTACCTATCACTTCCTCGGGAGACATTAGTTTATATCTTGGATCACCACGAATTAATTGAACTTGAGTGGGGTTTAGAAATACGGGTGATCTAAGAATAAACTTGACCATTTCATGGTCATCCCACTTGGTGCTCCCGAGGTTGCGCACTTGGTTCACCAGGGTTTTTAGCCGGTTGTACATGGCTTGCGGGTCTTCTCCTTGGTTGAGCATGAAGCGACCGAGCTCCCCCTCGATCGTTTCCCTCTTGGTGATTTTGTCACCTCGTCTCCTTCGTGCGCCGTTTTGAGCATGTTCCAAATCTCCTTGGCGCTCTTAAATCCTTGCACATTGTTATACTCCTCTCGACTTAGAGAGGCGAGGAGTATTGTGGTGGCTTGTGAGTTGAAGTGTCGGATTTAGGCAACTTCATCTGAATCATAGTCCTAATCCCCTACGGATGGTACATGTACACCAAACTCAACAACGTTCCAAATACTAGTGTGGAGTGAGGTTAGGTGATGTCTCATTTTATCACTCCACATGTTATAATCTTCACCGTCAAAAACCGGTGGTTTGCCTAATGGAACGGAAAGTAATAGAGTACGTTTAGAAATGTGAGGGTAGTGTAGAGGAATCTTACTAAACTTCTTGCGCTCATGGCGCTTAGAAGTTACGGATGGCGCGTCGGAGCCAGAGGTGGATGGTGACGAGGAGTCAATCTCGTAGTAGACCACCTTCCTCATCTTCTTTTTCTTTTCGCCACTCCGATACGACTTGTGTGAAGGGGATTCCTTCTCCTTCCCTTTGTTGCGGGACTCTCTCGATGGAGCCTTCCCGTGGCTTGTAACGGGCTTCTCGCCGGTCACCATCTCCTTCTTGGCGTGATCTCCCAACATCACTTCGAGCGGTTAGGCTCTAATGAAGCACCGGGCTTTGATACCAATTGAAAGTTGCCTAGAGGGGGGTGAATAGGCGGGATCTGAAAATTATAAACTTAAGCACAACTACAAGTCGGGGTTAGCGTTAGAAATATAAACGAGTCTGAAAGAGAGGGCGAAAACAAATCACAACCAAATAAGAATGGATAACTCAGTGATTTGTTTTACCGAGGTTCGGTTCTTGCAAACATACTCCCCGTTGAGGTGGTCACAAAGACCGAGTCTCTTTCAACCCTTTCCCTCTCTCAAACGGTCACTTAGACCGAGTGAGCTTCTCTTCTCAATCAAATGGGACACTAAGTCCACTACAAGGACCACCACACAATTGGTGTCTCTTGTTTTGATTACAAGTGTTATGGAAACAAGAATGAGAAAGAAGAAAAGCAATCCAAGCGCAAGAGCTCAAAAGAACACAAAAGTCTCTCTCTCTCTCTAGTCACTAATTTGTTTGGAGTGATTCCGGACTTGGGAGAGGATTTGATCTCTTTGTTTGTGTCTTGTATTAAATGCTATAGCTCTTGTATGAGGTTTGAAGGCTGAAAACTTGGATGCCATGAATGTGGGGTGGTTGGGGGTATTTATAGCCCCAACCACCAAAATGGCCGTTGGGGATGGCTTCTGTCGACGGGCGCACCGGACAGTCCGGTGCGCCACCGGACACTGTCCGATGCGCCAGCCATGTCACCCAACCGTTAGGGTTCGATCGTTGGAGCTCTGACTTGTGGGGCCACCGGACAGTCCGGTGGTGCACCGGACAGGTCCTGTAGACTGTCCGGTACGCCTTCTGGCGCCTGCTCTGACTTCTGCGCGCGCAGATGCACACTGTAGCGCATTTAATGCCTTCTGCAGAAGACTGTTTGCGCGAAGTAGCTGTTGCTCCGCTGGCACACTGGACAGTCTGGTGTTACACCGGACAGTCCGGTGAATTATAGCGGAGCGGCCTCCCAAATTCCCGAGACTGGCAAGTTTAATTTAATTCTCCCTGGTGCACCGGACACTGTCCGGTGGCACACCGGACAGTCCGGTGCGCCAAACCAGGGTTGCCTTCGGTATAATTTGCTCCTTTGTTTTGAACCCTTTCTTTTATCTTTGTATTGGTTTGCTGTGAACCTTTGGCACCTGTAGAACATATTTTCTAGAGCAAACTAGTTAGTCCAATAATTTGTGTTGGGCAATTCAACCACCAAAATTCATATTGGAAAAGGTTTGACCCTATTTCCCTTTCAGCTGGACAACAATAGCGGAATGAACGTGTTCCTTCTGACTCAAGGCATCTGCAACCAAATTTGCCTTGCCTGGGTGGTATTGAATCTCCAAATCATAATCCTTAATGTTGGGGGTCTACTTCATCTCCGAAGGTCCTGTGAGAAGAAACACCTTCGGAAGGCCAGAACAGGAACGATGCCGAAGCTACCAGTCAGGGAGCTTCGTAGTATATTTCAAAATGCACCGACTTAAAGATGAAATGACCAATCGGCCCATGATAGACTGTGTAATGATTGTGATCATTTGTAGAGGACATGAATGTAAATTCACACAGGCTGCGCCCTGTGCCTATAAATAGGTGAACAGTACCCCCGTACTGTTCACGCTTTCGCATCGCATCTGTATCTTCGTATTCAGTCGAGTTCAAGGTATGTCCTTCATAACCTTCGTCAGAAGATCATTATATCCTAAGGGAAATAATGTTTCGAAGGATGAAGGACCTTAACATTTAACATTTTTGTGTTGCCTTGTTCTTAATTCATAGCGTTTGAGAACAAGTCCCCAACATTGGCGCCCACCTCCGGTGAACTCACCTCCACTGTTGAGCTGATGGCTTCGTTCAACAACCAAGCTGAAGCACCTTCAGCTACGAAGTTGGTGCTCCCGATAACAGGCGGCTCAAGTTCAGAGCCGGCTAACAAAAAGCAGAAGAAGGAAGCATAGAGAAGGGTGCAGCATGTTGGGGTGCAAGGACCCTTCATCAAGTCAAAATGGTCTCACATCCCAATCACCTTCTCCTAGGAGGACCTTCAGCTCAAGGATTATCCTCACAATGATGCTATGGTCATATCTTGTGTCATCAAGGGTTTTCTGGTCCATAATGTTCTGGTTGATACAGGCAGTGCTGCGGATATCATATTTGCTAAGACCTTCAGACAAATGCAAGAGCTAGAAGATAAGATTCACGATGCTACACATCCCCTATGTGGCTTCGGAGGAAGGCAGATCGTAGCCCTTGGCAAAATCACAATGCCAGTTACCTTCGACTTTGTTCACAATACAAGGACTGAACAAGTTATTTTTGACATTGTTAACATGGAGTACCCCTACAATGCAATCATTGGTCGAGGGACACTTAATGCTTTCGAAGCAATACTTCACCCAGGATATCTATGCATGAAGATACCTTCGGAACAAGGGCGCATTGCTATTCATGGAAGTCAAGAGGCTGCCGGAAAGGCCGAAGGAAATTGGACAGATTCAAAAGCAATCCACAATATTGAAGTCAAAGCTTGTGAACAGTACAAGTACAGAAGAGAGAAGGCTGCTTCGGCTGATCAGCCGAAACCTATGCTTCTATGTGAAGACATAGCAGAGCAGAAGGTACTGTTGGGGTCTCAATTATCTGAACAGCAGGAGAAAACTTTGATAAGGTTTCTATTCAACAACAAAGATGTATTTGCTTGGTCAGCCAATGACCTCTGTGGTGTCAACAGGGACGTAATCGAACATTCACTCAATGTCGATCCATCCTTCAGGCCAAGAAAACAAAGGCTTCGAAAAATGTCTGATGACAAGGCCGAAGGTGCTCGAAATGAAGTAAAAAGGCTTCTCAGTGCTGGGGTCATCAGAGAAGTAAAGTATCCAGAGTGGCTAGCCAATACTGTCATGGTGAAGAAGTCCAACGGCAAATGGAGAATGTGTATTGACTTCACAGATCTTAACAAAGCCTGTCCAAAGGACGAATTTCCATTACCAAGAATAGACTCTCTTATAGATGCAGCAGCTTCTTCAGAGCTTATGAGTCTGCTGGATTGCTAATCAGGATATCATCTAATATGGATGAAGAAGGAGGATGAGCCGAAGACTAGCTTCATAACTCCCAGTGGCACCTATTGCTATCTTCGGATGCCTGAGGGGCTCAAGAATGCTGGAGGAAGCTTCAGCAGAATGACAGCCAAGGTCCTTCATTCTCAGATAGGCATAAATGTGCTAACATACGTTAATGACATCATAGTAAAAAGCACAAAGCAAGAAAATCACATTACTGATCTACAAGAAACATTTGCTAATTTCAGACAAGCTGGCCTGAAATTAAATCCAAAAAATGTGTCTTTGGAGTGAAGAAGGGTAAGTTCCTTGGCTGCCTAGTTTCAACGAAGGGGATTGAAGCTAATCCAAGCAAGATCGAAGCTATCCTTCGGATGGAGCCACCAAGCACAAAGAAGGGGGCCCAACGGCTGACAGGAAGACTGGCATCATTGAATAGATTTATATCTAGATCAGCAGAAAAAAAACTTGCCATTCTTTGAAATACTAAAGTCAGCCGAAGTTTTTCAATGGGGCCCAGCCCAACAGAAAGCCTTCGAAGAGCTGAAGCAGAACTTGATTGATCTAACAACATTAACTCCACCTGCGCCAGGGGTTCCGCTACTATTGTATGTGGTAGCTTCACACTCTATAGTGAGTGCGGCGCTAGTACAGGAGAAGCTTGAAGGACAAATTAAAAAGCAAGCCCCAGTATACTTTGTCTCCGAAGTTCTAAGTTTATCAAAGAAAAACTATACAGAGTTGGAGAAGGTGTTGTATGCTGTGTTAATGGCCTCCAGGAAACTTCGGCATTATTTTCAAGCATACCACATAATTGTTCCTTCATCACAGCCTCTGAAGGATATTATGAGGAACAGAGAAGCTACTGGAAGGATTGAAAAGTGGGTCGCGGAGCTTAACGAATTCACTATTGACTATGTCCACAGATCCTCAATTCAGTCCCAAGCGTTGGCAGACTTCATTGCTGATTGGACGCCAGGGGCTCAGGAAGAAGAAGCAAATAAAGATGCCGAAGCCTGGACAGTGTTCTGTGACGGTTCCTGGGGAACTTTCGGTGCAGGTGCGGCTGTCGTCTTAGTTGTACCTTCCAAAGTCAGAACATGCTATGCGGCAAAGCTTGATTTTAGTTGTACAAATAATATTGCTGAATATGAAGCATTACTTTTGGGACTTCGAAAGTTAAAGGCAATGGGAATAAGAAGGGCAGTCCTCAAAACCGACTCTCAAGTTATTTCTGGACATGTTGACAAGAGTTGCAAGGCAAGAGATCTGAAGCTTGAGAGATACTTGGACACAGTTCGAAGGCTTGAAGCTTCTTTCGAAGGATTTTCTGTTAAGAATATTCCAAGAGGGGAAAATGAGCATGCTGATCTGCTAGCCAAGTCAGCAGCCCAGGGGCTTCCTCTACCTTCGGAAGTGTTTTTCGAGACAATAAGAGCACCTTCGGTAGAACTCCTCGAAAGAGCAGTGCTCACAATATCTCCTGTCCATAGTGAAGATTGGAGGACTGAGATTATATCTTTCCTCCAAGGTAATCATCTTTCGGATGATGAGGTTTATAACAAAAGAATGGAAGTAAGAACAACACCATATGTCATAATAGAAGGGGAATTATATAAACATGGAGTTTGTTCCCCACTTCTCAAATGCTTATCCAGAACTGAAGGTATAGAACTAATGAAGGAGATACATGCAGGATTGTGTGGATCTCATATTGGGCCCAGACCTCTTCTAGGAAAGGTTTTTCGACAAGGATTCTATTGGCCGAAGGCAGCTTCAGACGCAACAGATTTGGTTCAAAAGTGTGAAAATTGCCAAAAATGTGCAAGAAATCAGAAACAACCTTCGCCTTTGACTCAGCTAATACAACCAACCTGGCCATTACAAAGATGGGGCCTGGATTTGTTAGGTCCACTTCCACCAGCACAAGGCAATTTAAGATATGTTGTGGTGGCTGTAGAATATTTTTCCAAGTGGATTGAAGCAAAGCCTTTGGCTACAATAACTTCGGCTATAGTCCAAAAATTCTTCTGGCAGAATATAGTTTGCTGTTTCGGTGTGCCGAAGGCCATAACTGTGGACACTGGAACGCAATTTGATGCTAAAACTTTCAAATATTTCTGTGATTAGATCGGCACAAAAATTTATTTTGCATCAGTCAGGCACCCGGAATCAAATGGACTAGTTAAAAGGGCAAATGGTATTATAATGACAGGAATAATGAAGCTAATCTTCAATAAGCCTAGAGGAAAGTGGCCAGATGAGTTGGTTAAAGTAGTGTGGAGCCACAATACAACTATATCAAGGTCAACAGGTTTTACACCATTTAAGTTATTGTTCGGTGACGAAGCCATAACCCCCGAAGAGGCTAAAGCAGGGTCAATAAGAACAGTAGCTTCGGCCGAAGATGAAGCTAATTATTCTGTGACAAAAGATACTATAGAAGGGACCAGACTTCAGGCTGTGGAAAATATCAACAAATATCAAGCCAAAATAATAAAATGGCGCGATAGAAAAGTTCGATTGAAAGACATTAAGCCAGGACACTTGGTGCTTCGGAGAGTAGCCAACCCTGACACAGTAGGCAAGCTTCAGCTGAAGTGGGAAGGACCCTTTCTGTTAGTATCTTCGTCAAGACCCGGTTCTTATAGGTTAAAGGACATGGACGGCAACGACATTCCCAGATCCTGGAATGCGGATGAGCTTCGACGATATTATGTTTAAATTGATGTAATCTTTTTCATTTTTTCTATGGCACCCTTTTCCTTTCCAAAGGGGGAGAAAGGTTTTTAATGGGGCCATAGTCTGTAATTTTTCCTTTTTAATTCAGCCCTACGAGGGCAAAATCCCCCAAGATATGTAAATGTAAAATCTGAGCATGCACCATCGAGTGCAGAGAGGAAAAAAGCAGGGAGAAGCTCGAAAGTCGTCCCTAAGGGGATGCAGAGCATGATGAAGCTACAAAAAGCTGTTCCTAAGGGAGCGCAGCGTAAGTCTTCTGCTCAAAAGTCGTTCCTAAGGGAATGCAGAGCCAAATACCGTCGAAATATAAGGCAAAGCGCGAAAAGTCAACGCGAATACCGCCAAAATATAAGGCAAAGCGCGAAAAGTCAACGCGAATACCGCCAAAATAGAAGGCGAAGAAGTTCAAAAGACGTTCCCAAGGGGATGCAGAACTTACACCGAAAAATAAGCGGTGCAGCCGAAAAATAAACGGTAAAGAGATTTCAGTCATTCTTAAGGGAATGAAGGTTATGGATGAAGCTTCGAATGTGTGTATTTGGGCATTCATTGGCACGATACATTACATCATGCATTGCATTCATAAACATTCATTTAAACATACATAGGATCATCATCATCATATCATACAGATAGACAGTTGCTTCGGCTCTAAGAATATGCCTTCGAAAACAGATTTATGCTTTGTTGCGTACGAAAAGAAGGGAAGGTATTTTTTGTCTTCGGCTCAAAAAATACAAGTTTCGTCCACATCAAAGCAGTTCACACATTGACGGAAAGGTAAAAATATATTACAAGGTATGGACAAATTTACAAAGTAGAGTCTGATTCTCAAATTATAATATTCTTTACAAAGGATGATACAAGAGTTTTTCTAGAGTTTTGTCACAGCTAGATTTTTCAGCTTCATCATCATCTGCTAAGCTTTGGATTGTTTGCTAGGCTTCGGCTCAATGCTCCTCGGCTTCGTCATCCTGTACATATCAAAGCATTATAAGGTAAATTCAAGTTTCAAGGAAAAAGGTAAGCACAAGGTATGAGTTTATTACCGGTTTAAGGTGACTTCGAGCTTCGTCACCAGCCAAGTCTCGTCCGCCCTTTGCCCAGATTTGAGTAACGAATCTGTTTCCAATGCTTTGGGCCAGGCCGGGGATGTCGTTCAAGTCTGCCGATGACAGGCTGAAGTTTGGTCTGTTTACACTATTTCCATGTGTACAGCCAGCCTTCATGAAAGCGACAGTTGTGCCTCGAGAAGCTAACAGGGCACAAAAGTCACCATGCCCAGCTATAATTTCGTCGAGAGCATCAACTTCACCTTCAATATGATCGAGTGTCCACGGCAGGTCTTCAACCGAAGGTTCAAACTTTTCGGAGCTGGCCCCAACTGAGTTAAAGACCTGTCTCAGTCGTTGAATGCACCGGGTGCCGAAGCCTAAACATTTTTCCTAAAGATCTTTGAGTGATTTCTGAAGATTTGAACTTTTTCAGCCTTGGCTTCGAGTTTTGTTTTGAAATCTTTCTTCTCTTGCTCAAAGTTTTTTGACTGTAGGGAAAGTTCACCGTTTAATCTAGCGATCTCAGCTTGAGCTTCTGCCAGTGAACCTTCCATCGTTTGAAGCACGAAGTCTTTCTTTTCTAGGGCAGCTTCATGATCTTTAATCTTCTTCTCTAAACCCTCAATTATAACTTTGTTTTTCTTGTCCTCGAGGTCTTGTTGCATCCTCAAGGCCTAGCTTAGCAGTAAGCTCGGACAAAATAACCTTCATTAGAAAGCATCTTCATATCAAAACAATAAAAAGTTAAAGAAAAATTTTACCTTAAAGTTAGAATAAAACAGGCTACCAGCGATATGCTGTCGCCGGTATCTGCTGAGATCATCTTCGAGCTTCGGGAAACCAACACTTTTAGATAAAGTGCTAATAACCTTCGCCCCAATTCGGTCCCGAAGGCATCCTAAACTCTCTTCGGCAACACCGCCGAAGAGCAGTACCCCTGGCTGATACCCGTACGATATGGCATAGTCTTTCAGTTCTTCTTTTTCAGCCTTTGACAATTCTTGCCCAATTATGTTTTGAAAGTTGAAATTTTCCTCTTCCAAAGTATCTTCGGCAGGCTCCTTCTCTTTTTCAAGCATTTTTCCCCTTTTCAGGCACTGCGACCGGGGTTTCCTCAGCAGCTGCAGCAGTTTCTTCCTCAGCCATATTCAAAATCATTTCATCAATGTCATTGAGTGTGTTTTCCAAATTTGTGGCTTCGGCTGCTGCAGCTTCGGAAGTAGAAGCTTCGGGAGGAGCAGCTTCGGCTGCTGCTGTTTTTGGCGCCGAGGCCGGTGGCGGTGTTTCTTCAATAGCCTCAATAACAGCAATAATTCTTCGCTTTTTTGGTTCAGCAGGCTTCTCGGCAGCCGAAGGCTTCTTCTTCTTCTGTAAAAACTTCATCAGTTTTGGTCCCAGCGGACTTAGCTTATTAGGTAGAGATTCAGTCATTACCTTTAAAATTTCTTCTGCGTCAGTAACAGAAGGCGTTGAGGGAGCTTCTTCTTCTAAATCAGCTTTTAGCTTCGAAGCTGGAGCCTTTCTTTTCTTTGACACAGCTACCTTTGGCTCAGGACTAGATTTTTTTCTTTTTTGCCAAATTTTCATCCTCTTTTATCATCCTGGCAGGTTGTCTTTGTATAATACTAACAACCCTTCTTCGTTTTGGCCCTTCGGCACCTTTGCTTAACCTTTCATAGTCTGGGTATTCAAAATTCAAAGCGTCCATTACTCGGTTTAGCCTTCGTTTCGGCCGGGTGCCGAAGGCTGCTGTCACCAGTTGATCTTCTTTTTTCATATAATTGCCCAAGATTTCATTGCACATAACTTCAATTGTATCCAACAATTCCTGGTAGGGTTCTTTGAAGTGTTTCTTGAACTTAAAATGATAAGGCAACCGAACGAGTTCATTCTTTTTCTTCTCTCCTTTAAGCTTCGGCATATCCCATTCCTTTAACGTGGGAATACCCTATTGGCTAAATATTCCTGAACTAGATCCCTAGTACCAATATGCTCAGACACAACTCTAAAATCACCCACAGCATCTGGGCATGCTGTCCCCGGCGTCATATAGCACTGAGGCCTAGTCAACCCAAAGGTTAGCTCTAGCGGGCTCTGAACTAACTTCTCCTTTTGCTTATCAATCTTAACATAAAACCATTCAGTTTTCCAACCGGCCGGCCATTTGGTGCGGTAGCTAACCACCGGTGTCTTCATGTCTTTGCGATAAGCAAAATTATAGCAGCCAAAGTTCTTGTGCAATCCATCTTCTCTAGCCATCGTCTGATAGTGAAGTTCATGTACCCGGCAAAAGGCTTCGGCAACCGGCTCCGCTCCTTGGCTTCGAAGAGCCCAGATAAAGACGATGAGCCTAACGATAGCGTTAGGAGTCAGCTAATGAAGATAAACTTCAAAATTTTCCAAAACATCTGCAATCATCCCATGCAGAGGAAACCTTAATCCTGCTTTAAAGAAGCTTTTGAAGACTACCACCTCATTGTTTTCTGGCTTCGGGGTTGTCTCTTCCCCGCCAAAGCGAACTAGCTTCTTCTCGGCTTCCCCAAAGTAACCTAGTTTTGTCATCATCGGCATATCAGCTTCGGAGACAGTCGACTTCCAAAATCCAAGTGGCTGGGCTTAGATGGCACGACGGAATAATCATCTATATCTTTCTCTTCAGCCTCACTTTCTACAATATCTGCCTGCTCAGCTTCGGCAGCAGATGTACCTTTGTCAGCAGTACCCTCTGGCATAACCAGTCCTGACTGCCTCATTACTTCGGAGATCGGGGCAGTTCCAGCAGCTTCGGCCTCCTCTTCGTCGCGTGTAACCCTAGCTGTTGAACGGACCCTAGCCATTTGATGATTGAATTTCTTGTGTTTTGGCAAAGTTGAATATTTTTTATCTTTGCCGAAGCTCCCTCTGGTGACGAAGCTTTGGTTTGGAATACGGTGAATAAGCTTCAGCTGTGGTCAAATTTTTCGGCAGCACAACAGTACAATAGTAGTAAATGTTGTGGTAACTTCACACCTACCCGTCTGTATATATAGTGTTGCAGGTGGGAAGATAAATTGACAGGACGATTGCACCCGCTGAACAGCCGCCCACACCCACTGAACGGTGGACCATACTGCCCGAGGAGACGAATCACCAGATCGAGTGAACCCGTCCTATGGTGGGACTGTCTTGCACTCGAAATATTTAAATCATTTCTCGGCAACGAGCTCAGGGAAGGTGTTTTTCGGACCTTCGGCATTCTGAAGCATAGAAGAATTTTTCACGGGTCAAGCTCATTACGAAAAACGATCTGGCACTGTGAAGGGGCTACTGTTGGGGGTCTGCTTCGTCGCCGAAGGTCCTGTGAGAAGAAACACCTTCGGAAGGCCAGAACAGGAACGATGCCGAAGCTACCAGTCAAGGAGCTTCGTAGTATATTTCAAAATGCACCAACTTAAAGATGAAATGACCAATCGGCCCATGATAGACTGTGTAATGATTGTGATCATTTGTAGAGGACATGAATGTAAATTCACACAGGCTGCGCGCTGTGCCTATAAATAGGTGAACAGTACCCCCGTACTGTTCACGCTTTCGCATCACATCTGTATCTTCGTATTCAGTCGAGCTCAAGGTATGTCCTTCATAACCTTCGTCCGAAGATCATTATATCCTAAGGGAAATAATGTTTCGAAGGATGAAGGACCTTAACATTTAACATTTTTGTGTTGCCTTGTTCTTAATTCATAGTGTTTGAGAACAAGTCCCCAACACTTAATAAGCTCCAACCAACGGCGTTGCCTAAGGTTGAGATCCTTCTGAGTGAATATGTACTTCAAACTCTTATGATTCGTGTATACTTGGCACTTAGTTCCCATAATATAGTGTCTCCAAATCTTAAGTGCATGCACAACGGTTGTCAGTTCTAAGTCATGAGTGGGGTAGTTCAATTCATGTTTCCGCAACTGACGAGACGCATAGGCGGTCACATGTCCTTCTTGCATGAGCACACATCCCAATCCTTGGCCACATGCATCACAATAAATGTCAAATCCCTTCTGTAGATCTGGCATAATCAACACTGGTGGTGACATCAATCTCTTCTTTAATTGATCAAAGCTTTCTTGGCACTTCTCATCCCACTTAAATTCTCTTCCCTTCACCAGGAGCGAGGTCATAGGCTTGGCAATCTTAGAGAATCCTTCAATAAATCTCCGATAATATCCTGCAAGCCCCAAGAAACTCCGAATCTCAGTGACGGTAGTGGGCACGCTCCATTCCATTATCTCCTTCACTTTAGCAGGATCCACTGCTATTCCTCCATTAGAAATAATATGTCTAAGGAATGGCACCTTGTCAATCCAAAACTCGCACTTGCTAAACTTGGTGTAGAGTTGATTATCTCGTAGCTTCTGTAGCACCAGCCTTAGATGTTCTTCATGATCACTTTCACTCTTAGAATAGATAAGAATATCGTCGATGGACACCACGACGAATCTGTCCAAATACTCCATAAACACCTTATTCATCAAATTCATGAAATAAGCTGGTGCATTGGTTAATCCAAACGACATAACAGTGAACTCATATAATCCATATCGGGTTGAGAAAGCCGTCTTAAGAATATCCGATGGTCTAATCTTCATTTGATGGTATCTCGATCGGAGATCAATCTTCGAGAATACCCTAGAACCTCTCATCTAATCAAATAAATCCTCAATACGGGGTAACGGATACTTGTTCTTCACAGTAACATCATTAAGTGATCTATAATCCACACACATCCGCTGTGATCCATCCTTCTTCTGTACAAACAGTACCGGCGCTCCCTAAGGCGAGGAACTCGGACAAATGTACCCTGCCTCCTGTAACTCAGTTAACTGCTTCTTAAGTTCCTTTAATTCTTCTACAGACATCCTGTAAGGTCGCTTAGAAATAGGAGCAATCCCAGGTAAGAGATCAATGACAAACTCAACTTCCCTATCTGGTGGCATCCCTGGTAACTCCTCTGGAAAGACATCCGGAAAATCTCTAATCACACGGATGTTGTCACCAACAAACTCCTCAGGTATAAAGTATATAGCCCGTTTGGAAGAGGTGGTTACTGCAATTTGGACTTGAAATGTTTCTCCTTTAGGGCTAGTGAGTTCTATAGTACCCCTACCACATGCTATAATGGCCTTTGCTTTCCTTAACCATGACATACCAAGGATCAGATCTATATTGCTGGCCTCTAATATTATAGCAGTAGCTCCAAATTCTCTTCCCATAATTGTTAATGTCAATCTACGTGTCATTTGATTTGCCTCAATAGGCTCTTTAGGTGTGATTACTATCATTGGTTTTCTCATATTTAGCAGTGGTATCTCATTTGTGTTGCCATATCGAGAACATGAATGAATGTGTAGCACCAGAATCAAATAATATGGTTGCAGGAATGGCATTAATGTAAAACATACCGAGTACGATGTCAGCACCATCAGGAGTAGCATCGACGCTGACTTGATTAACTTTGGCTATAGAATATCCCTTGCCAGGAGTTTGTTGCTTGTTCTTGGCTGGTGTACCAGAATTCCCCATCGGACAAGCATTAGCATAGTGCCCAATCTGACTGCACTTGAAGCATGTAGGGCCGGTCTTCTGTCCTGCAGACCTCGTCAGGGTGCCAGTGGGAGTAGCCTGACGAGTGGGAGGTGTCCGTGGAGACCCCTGTGGAGCATACTGAGCTGGGCGTGGTCCTCCTCCTGGACGAGTAGGTGTATCCTGTGGCGAAACGTAGCGGGGACGAACACTGCTGCTACCCTCTCCCTGTGAGATAGCCTTCCTCTTCAGATCTCCCAGTTGAACACGCTTGTGTTCAATAGCAAGAGCCTTATCCAGTAGCCTCTGAAATGATGGAAATGTGTGTGCAACCAGTGCATACTGTAGGGGTCCATTAAGTCCTTCAATAAAGTGCTCCTGCTTTCTCTCATCCTCAGCAACCTCATCCAGAGCATATCTCAACAGCTGAATGAATTTATCTTTGTACCTCGCTGACAGACATGTTGCCTTGCTTTAATGACAGAAACTCCTTCTTGATCTTCATCAATCCAGCTAGAAAGTGGTAGTTTCTGAACTGTGTACTGAACTCTGCCCATGTAATAGTATCAGCAGCATCATGGGGCAGCAGTATAAGAATCCCATCAGTCAGCAGCAGGACATGTCAGACGACCAGAGGCATAAAGAACTTTCTCCCGGTCTGAGCATTGGGCGATATTGAGCATCTTCTCAATTGACTTCAACCAATCATCTGCGTCAAGTGGATCTGGCGAACTGGCGAAGGTTGGTGGCTTATGGCTCATAAATTCCCGGTGCTTATCACAAGGTGGAACTGGTGGTGGTGGTGGAGGCAATGGTACTTGTTGTTGTTGCTGCTGTTGCTGTTGTTGTTGAAATTGTTGTTGCAGCTGCTGTTGCGCCCTTCTCTCTTGGCGTATCTCTTCTCGCTCCTGGCGCAACTCCTGGCGTATCTCTTCTCGTTCCTGGCACATCTCCTAGCGTTCTTGCTGCATCTGAGCACGCATATCTGCCATAGTGTCCGCCATTTGTTACATCATCCTCATCTGAGCTGCAACCAGTGGGTCAACTCCGCCTGGTGGCAGATTAGGGGGATTCATCTCTACTGGTTGTGGCTGGGGTTGTCTAAATATCCTCCGAGTGTGTCGTCTAGGAGGTAAATCAATTTCACCACCCCTCCGGGTATTGACCATCTGAGTTAGATACATATGGTAAGAGAGAATAGTAGACAAGGCAGTAATTACGAATCGTGTTACTTTGGGGGATTTATTAGCTAAGCAGATTAATGTTTTACCTACCATAGCTAATTCATTACCTTATGGTGGTACATACTAAGATGTCCATATATAATATTTCAATCAATCAAAGAAGCAAATCAGACATTTATCATCAGAACAATCAAACAACATTTTAAAATAGAGAAAATAGTTTTGATTTTGTCTTAGGCCTCCTATCTCTTAAAAAGGTCATAAATGTAGGATTCCAAGGTGTGAAATCCATCTTGTCTTAGAGTAGAAAAGGTAAGAATGATCAGAGTAGAACAGTAGAAGGTGAGACAGGATCAAGATAAGTATAGAAAGGGTCAGAGTAAGGTAAGTATAGAAGGAATCAGAATAAGGTAAGTAGGTAAGGATTTTGTCCATTTCTATCTAGGTTTCGTCCTACAGTCAACATTTCCTCTGATACCACTTCTGTCACACCCGAATTTAAGGGACAAATCCGGGTGCATCTCATATGTGCGCCAAGGAAGAACAACACACATAATAACAGAGTGCATAGAGATAAATGTCATAAATATCATAAATGTACTTATTACATAGCGGAAGTCTTACAAAAATAAATGATAAAATAAAGCGAACTAAGTATTATTCCCTGGCACCACAAAGCTGACTGGGAGACGCCACCTAGATTAAGTCGAATGCCTCAGTGTTAGGCGGCTCCTCTTCGACCACATGTTCTTCTCCTGTGGGGGGTGTGAGACAGCAAGAGTGAGCTCACATACGTTCATAGCTCAACAAGTCGTGGGAAATAATGTGCATGAACTCACCAAAGGTGGGAGTTCATGTGAAGTGTAAGGCTGATCAACAAAATAGAGGCTGGAGCTGAGCATTGCTTTTAAAAGTTGGTCAAAATTTTAGTAGAAATTACTAAGTGTAAGTAAATACCAAACCTTAATAATAATAAGGAAAGTAATAGTAAAATAATCTCAAATGTGATGCAAATGTCAAATTACATTTAAGTTCCATAAATTAATCATGTGAGGGTCCGAGCTGCTCATGACCGTGAGCACGGCTAGTATACCAGTTTTACACTCTATAGAGGTTACACATCTTTATCCACAAGTCATGTTACCCATCTACCAAGAGACGGCCAATCCCATACACCTCTACCGAGGAGGCGAGGCAGGGTAACACTACGAGACCTTTACAAAGTTCCACTAGCTTCAGAAATCCCGCTACAGTTTATAGGAAGCTCCAGTGCAGGAATCCCTCGCCTGACCGCCATCACAGCAAAATCAACCCAAGGACCTCCCTACACTGACCACTCCCCTACTGCCCTTGCCCCTTTCGAGTAAGGAAGTCATCCACTAACTTTCCTAGTTAATCAGCCAAGGGCGTCCCATTAAACCTTTGTGGTAGCACTGTTTTCCCGGATGGTCGCTTCATGTTCCCATTAACATAATGATCTTAACATGAACGGTAATAATAAAAAGATAATAAAAGAGTAATCATAAATAGTTTATCTCCATACCCAAATCCATATAAAGCAATAGCAGGTACTACCCAAAAATATTTCAGTGGTGAACAAGGTATAAAGATAACCAAAACTAGGGTGACCTAAAGGATCCCATCAAAATTAACATATGTGGATCATTATAATTAATAAGAACATGGCTGGGAAAAAGTAAGTGATCAAGGGCACGACTTGCATTTAATGAGCTCCTGCTCAGCTACTTCTATCTGCTGAACCTCAGAATCCACAGTGGCTTGCTCGTCTACTCGCACCAACACAATACATACATAGTATAGCAAAAATTAACATCACACCAAACAGATAAATAAAATATACTGAAAGTCGCCTAGAGGGGGGGTGAATAGGGCGAAACTGAAAAACTCAAAAATAATCACAACTACAAGCCGGGTTAGCGTTAGAAATGTAATAGAGTCCGCGAGAGAGGGCGCAAAACAAATCGCAAGCGAATAATGAAGTGAGACACGCGGATTTGTTTTACCGAGGTTCGGTTCTCTCAAACCTACTCCCCGTTGAGGAGGCCACAAAGGCCGGGTCTCTTTCAACCCTTCCCTCTCTCAAACGGTCCCACGGACCGAGTGAGCTTCTCTTTCTCAAATCACTTGGGAATCAAACTTCCCGCAAGGACCACCACACAATTGGTGTCTCTTGCCTCAATTACAAGTGAGTGTTTGATCACAAGAAAGAATGCGAAAGAAAAAGAAGCGATCCAAGCGCAAGAGCTCAAATGAACACTACAAATCACTCTCTCTAGTCACTAGGGCTTTGTGTGGAGTTGGGAGAGGATTTGATCTCTTTTGTTGTGCTTTGCAATGAATGCTAGCTCTTGTATAGTGGTTGGAAGTTGGAAAACTTGGATGCAATGAATGGTGGGGTGGTTGGGGTATTTATAGCCCCAACCACCAAACTTGACCGTTGGTGGAGGCTGTCTGTCGATGGCGCACCGGACAGTCCGGTGCACACCGGACATGTCCGGTGCCCCCGCCACGTCATCAATGCCGTTGGATTCTGACCGTTGGAGCTTCTGACTTCTGGGCCCGCCTGGGTGTCCGGTGCACACCGGACAACAACTGTTCATTGTCCGGTGCGCCGGTATGGGCGCGCCTGACGACAGCGCGCGTAGAGCGCGCATTAAATGCGCCGCAGGTAGCCGTTGGCGCCGAAATAGCCGTTGCACCGCTGGTACACCGGACAGTCCGGTGCACACCGGACATGTCCGGTGAATTATAGCGGAGCGGCTGCCGCGCGAACCCGAGGCCAACGAGTTGTGGAGGCCGCACTTCCTTGGAGCACCGGACACTGTCCGGTGTACACCGGACAGTCCGGTGAATTATAGCGAAGCGGCTTCTGAGAATTCCCGAAGGTGGCCAGTTCGAGTTGGAGGCCTCTGGTGCACCGGACACTGTCCGGTGTACACCGGACAGTCTGGTGCCTCCAGACCAGAGGTGCCTTCGGTTGCCTTTTTGCTCCTTTATTGAATCCAAAACTTGATCTTTTTATTGGCTGAGTGTGAACCTTTTGCACCTGTATTACTTATGCACTAGAGCAAACTAGTTAGTCCAATATTTGTGTTGGGCAATTCAACCACCAAAATTATTTAGGGACTAGGTGTAAGTCTAATTCCCTTTCAATCTCCCCCTTTTTGGTGATTGATGCCAACACAAACCAAAGCAAATATAGAAGTGCATAATTGAACTAGTTTGCATAAGGTAAGTGCAAAGGTTGCTTGGAATTGAGCCAATAAATACTTACATGATGCGCATGGATTGTTTTCTTTGTTTTTGACATATTGGACCACGCTTGCACCACACGTTTTGTTTTTGCAAATTCTTTTTGTAAAACGGTCTCAAAGTCTTTTTGCAAAATAGTCAAAGGTAAATGAATAAGATTTTTGCGAAGCATTTTCAAGATATGAAATTTTCTTCCTTTGTTCCAAATGCTTTTCCTTTGACTAAACAAAACTCCCCCTCAAATAAAGTCTCCTCTTAGTGTTCAAGAGGGTTTTAAGTCATCAATTTTGAAAATACTACTTGCTCCCCCTTTAGAACACAAAGAGATACCAATTTTGAAATGTACCAATTGAAAATCATCAATTTATTTTAAAATTAGGGTGGTGGTGCGGTCCTTTTGCTTTGGGCCAATACTTTCTCCCCCTTTGGCATGAATCACCAAAAACGGATACTTGGAATGAAATATAGGCCGTTCTTAAGTACTTTCTCCTTCTTTGGTCATAAAATAAATGAGTGAAGATTATACCAACGTTGGAGAGTGATGCGGAGCGACGGCGAAGGATGAGTAGTAGAGCGGAGTGGAAGCCTTTGTCTTCGCCGAAGACTCCAATTCCCTTTCAATATACCTATGACTTGGTTTGGAATACACTTGAAAACACATTAGTCATAGCATATAAAAGAGACATGATCAAAGGTATTCTTGTGAGCTATGTGTGCAAGATTAGCAAAAGAAATTCCTAGAATCAAGAATATTAAGCTCATGCCTAAGTCTGGTAAAAGATTGTTCATCAAGTGGCTTGGTAAAGATATCGGCTAATTGATCTTTAGTGTTAATGTATGAAATCTCGATATCCCCCTTTTGTTGGTGATCCCGAAGAAAATGATACCGAATGGCTATGTGTTTAGTGCGGCTATGCTCAACGGGATTATCCGCCATGCGGATTGCACTCTCATTATCACATAGAAGAGGAACTTTGGTTAATTTGTAACCGTAGTCCCGCAGGGTTTGCCTCATCCAAAGCAATTGCGCGCAACAATGGCCTGCGGCAATATACTCGGCTTCGGCGGTAGAAAGAGCGACCGAATTTTGCTTCTTTGAAGCCCAAGACACCAAGGATCTTCCCAAGAACTGGCAAGTCCCCGATGTGCTCTTCCTATTAATCTTACACCCCGCCCAATCGGCATCCGAATAACCAATCAAATCAAAAGTGGATCCCCTAGGGTACCAAAGCCCAAACTTAGGAGTATAAGCCAAATATCTCAAGATTCGTTTTACGGCCGTAAGGTGTGATTCCTTAGGGTCGGCTTGGAATCTTACACACATGCATACGGAAAGCATAATGTCCGGTCGAGATGCACATAAATAAAGCAATGAACCAATCATCGACCGGTATACCTTTTGATCCACGGACTTACCTCCCGTGTCGAGGTCGAGATGCCCATTTGTTCCCATGGGAGTCTTGATGGGCTTGGCATCCTTCATTCCAAACTTGCTTAGAATGTCTTGAGTATACTTGGTTTGGCTAATGAAGGTGCCCTCTTGGAGTTGCTTGACTTGAAATCCTAAGAAATATTTCAACTCCCCCATCATCGACATCTCGAATTTCTGTGTCATGATCCTACTAAATTCTTCACATGTAGATTTGTTAGTAGACCCAAATATAATATCATCAACATAAATTTGGCATACAAACAAATCATTATCAAGTGTTTTGGTGAATAAAGTAGGATCGGCTTTGCCGACTTTGAAGCCATTTGCAATAAGGAAATCTCTAAGGCATTCATACCATGCTCTCGGGGCTTGCTTGAGCCCATAAAGCGCCTTAGAGAGCCTATAAACATGGTTAGGGTACTCACTGTCTTCAAAGCCGGGAGGTTGCTCAACATAGACCTCCTCCTTGATTGGTCCATTGAGGAAGGCACTCTTCACGTCCATTTGATAAAGCTTGAAGCCATGGTAAGTAGCATAGGCTAATAATATGCGAATTGACTCAAGCCTAGCTACGGGTGCATAGGTTTCACCAAAATCCAAACCTTCGACTTGTGAATACCCCTTGGCCACGAGTCGAGCTTTGTTCCTTGTCACCACACCATGCTCGTCTTGCTTGTTGCGGAAGACCCACTTGGTTCCTACAACATTTTGATTTGGACGTGGAACTAAATGCCATACCTCATTCCTTGTGAAATTGTTGAGCTCCTCTTGCATCGCCATCACCCAATCCGAATCTTGAAGTGCTTCCTCTATCCTGTGTGGCTCAATAGAGGAAACAAAAGAGTAATGTTCACAAAAATGTGCAACACGAGATCGAGTAGTTACCCCCTTATGAATGTCGCCGAGGATGGTATCGACGGGGTGATCTCGTTGTATTGCTTGGTGGACTCTTGGGTGTGGCGGCCTTGGTTGTTCATCCTCCTTGTCTTCACCATTTGCATCTCCCCCTTGATCGTTGCCGTCATTTTGAGGTGGCTCATCTTCTTGATCTTCTTGTTCAACATCTTGAGCCTCATCCTCAATTTGAGTTGGTGGAGATGCTTGCATGGAGGAGGATGGTTGATCTTGTGCACTTGAAGACTTCGGATTCCTTAGGACACACATCCCCAATGGACATGTTCCTTAGTGCTATGCATGGAGCCTGTTCTTCACCTGTCTCATCAAGATCAACATGCTCTACTTGAGAGCCGTTAGTCTCATCAAACACAACGTCACAAGAAACTTCAACAATTCCTGAGGATTTGTTAAAGACTCTATATGCCCTTGTGTTTGAGTCATATCCTAGTAAAAAGCCTTCTACAGTTTTAGGAGCAAATTTAGATTTTCTACCTCTCTTAACAAGAATAAAGCATTTGCTACCAAAAACTCTAAAATATGAAATATTTGGCTTTTTACCGGTTAGGAGTTCATAAGATGTCTTCTTGAGGATTCGATGAAGATATAACCGGTTGATGGCGTAGCAGGCGGTGTTGACCGCCTCGGCCCAAAACCGATCCGGTGTCTTGTACTCATCAAGCATGGTTCTTGCCATGTCCAATAGAGTTCGATTCTTCCTCTCCACTACACCATTTTGTTGTGGAGTGTAGGGAGAAGAGAACTCATGCTTGATGCCCTCCTCCTCAAGGAAGCCTTCAATTTGAGAGTTCTTGAACTCCGTCCCATTGTCGCTTCTAATTTTCTTGATCCTTAAGCCGAACTCATTTTGAGCTCGTCTCAAGAATCCCTTTAAGGTCTCTTGGGTATGAGATTTGTCCTGCAAAAAGAACACCCAAGTGAAGCGAGAATAATCATCCACAATAACTAGACAGTACTTACTCCCGCCGATGCTTATGTAAGCGATCGGGCCGAATAGATCCATGTGTAGGAGCTCCAGTGGCCTGTCACTAGTCATGATGTTCTTGTGTGGATGATGAGTGCCAACTTGCTTCCCGGCTTGGCATGCGCTACAAATCCTGTCTTTCTCAAAATGAACATTTGTTAGTCCTAAAATGTGTTCTCCCTTTAGAAGCTTATGAAGATTCTTCATTCCAACATGGGCTAGTCGGCGGTGCCAGAGCCAACCCAGGTTAGTCTTAGCAACCAAGCAAGTGTCAAGTTCAGCTCTATCAAAATCTACCAAGTATAGCTGACCCTCTAACACTCCCTTAAATGCTATTGAATCATCACTTCTTCTAAAGACAGTAACACCTATATCAGTAAATAGACAGTTGTAGCCCATTTGACATAATTGGGATACGGAAAGCAAATTGTAATCTAAAGAATCTACGAGAAAAACATTGGAAATAGTATGGTCAGGTGATATAGCAATTTTACCCAATCCTTTGACCAAACCTTGATTTCCATCCCCGAATGTAATAGCTCGTTGGGGATCTTGGTTTTTCTCATATGAGGAGAACATCTTTTTCTCCCCTGTCATATGGTTTGTGCACCCACTGTCGAGTATCCAGCTTGAGCCCCCGGATGCATAAACCTACAAAACAATTTTAGTTCTTGACTTTAGGTACCCAAACAGTTTTGGGTCCTTTGGCATTAGAAACAAGAACTTTGGGTACCCAAACACAAGTCTTGGAGCCCTTGTGTTTGCCCCCAACAATCTTGGCAACTACCTTGCCGGATTTGTTAGTTAAAACATATGATGCATCAAAAGTTTTGAATGAAATAGCATGATCATTTGATGCATTAGGAGTTTTCTTTCTAGGCAACTTAGCACGGGTTGGTTGCCTAGAGCTAGATGTCTCACCCTTATACATAAAAGCATGATTAGGGCCAGAGTGAGACTTCCTAGAATGAGTTATCCTAATTTTGCTCTCAGGATAGCCGGCAGGGTACAAAATGTAACCCTCGTTATCCTGAGGCATGGGAGCCTTGCCCTTAACAAAATTAGATAAATTCTTTGGAGGGGCATTAAGCTTGACATTGTCTCCCCTTTGGAAGCCAATGCCATCCTTGATGCCAGGGCGTCTCCCATTATAGAGCATACTTCTAGCAAATTTAAACTTTTCATTTTCTAAGTTATGCTCGGCAATTTTAGCGTCTAATAATGCTATATGATCATTTTGTTGTTTAATTAAAGCCATGTGATCATGAATAGCATTGATATCAATATCTCTACATCTAGTACAAATAGAAACATGCTCAACATTAGATGTAGAGGGTTTGCAAGATTTTAATTCAACAACCTTAGCATGCAACATATCATTCTTAGTTCTAAGGTCGGAAATTGTAACATTGCAAACATCTAATTCTTTAGTCTTAGCAATTAATTTCTCATTCTCATTTCTAAGACTAGCGATAGAAACATTCAACTCATCAATCCTAGCAAGCAAATCAACATTATCATTTCTAGGATAGGAAGTTGAATCAATGCAAACATGAGAATCAACCTTAGCAATTAAATTAGCATTTTCATTTCTAAGGTTGGCAATAGTGTCATGACAAGTGCTTAGCTCACTAGATAATTTGTTACATTTTTCTACCTCTAGAGCATAAGCATTTTTAACCTTAACATGTTTCTTATTTTCCTTGATTAGGAAGTCCTCTTGGGAGTCCAAGAGATCATCCTTTTCATGGATGGCACTAATTAGCTCATTTAATTTTTCTTTTTGTTCCATGTTAAGGTTGGCAAAAAGGATACGCAAATTATCTTCCTCACCACTAGCATTATCATCACTAGAAGATTCATATTTAGTGGAGGAGTTAGATTTAACCTTCTTCCTTTTGTCGTCCTTTGCCATGAGGCACTTGTGGCCGACGTTGGGGAAGAGGAGTCCCTTGGTGACGGCGATGTTGGCGGCGTCCTCGTCGGAGGAGGACTCGGTGGAGCTCTCGTCGGAGTCCCATTCCCGGCAAACATGAGCATCGCCGCCCTTCTTCTTGTAGTACTTCTTCTTTTCTCTCCTCTTTCCCTTCTTGTCGTCGCCCCTGTCACTGTCACTAGACATAGGACATTTTGCAATAAAATGACCGGGCTTACCACACTTGTAGCAAACCTTCTTGGAACGGGATTTGTAATCCTTCCCTTTCCGTTGCTTGAGGATTTGCCGAAAGCTTTTGATGATTAAGGCCATCTCCTCATTGTCGAGCTTGGAGGCGTCAATTGGTTGTCTACTTGGTGTAGACTCCTCCTTCTTCTCCTCCGTTGCCTTGAAGGCCACCGGTTGCGCCTCGGATGTGGAAGGTTCGTCAAGCTCGTTGATCTTCTTTGAGCCCTTAATCATGCATTCAAAACTCACAAAATTCCCGATAACTTCCTCGGGGGTCATTAGTGGATATCTAGGATTACCATGAATTAATTGAACTTGAGTAGGGTTAAGGAAAATAAGAGCTCTTAAAATAACCTTAACCACCTCGTGGTCATCCCACTTTTTGCTCCCGAGGTTGCGCACTTGGTTCACCAAGGTCTTGAGCCGATTGTACATATCTTGTGGCTCCTCCCCTTGGCGAAGACGGAAGCGACCGAGCTCCCCCTCGATTGTTTCCCGCTTGGTGATCTTGGTGAGTTCATCACCCTCGTGCGCGGTCTTGAGTAGGTCCCAAATCTCCTTTGCATTCTTCAACCCTTGTACTTTGTTGTATTCCTCCTTGCTTAGAGAAGCGAGGAGAATGGTTGTGGCTTGGGAGTTGAAGTGCTCGATTTGGGCCACTTCGTCCGTGTCATAATCCTCATCCCCGATTGATGGTACCTGTGCTCCAAACTCAACAACATTCCATATACTTTTGTGGAGTGAGGTTAGATGAAATTTCATTAAATCACTCCACCTAGCATAATCTTCGCCGTCAAAAGTTGGCGGTTTGCCTAATGGAACGGAAAGTAATGGAGTATGTCTAGATGTACGGGGATAGTTTAAGGGGATCTTACTAAACTTCTTGCGCTCTTGGCGCTTACAAGTTACGGACGGTGCATCGGAGTCGGAGGTGGATGTTGATGAAGTGTCGGTCTCGTAGTAGACCACCTTCCTCATCCTCTTGTGCTTGTCGCCTTTCCGATGCGACTTGTGAGAAGAAGATTTTTTCTTCTTCTCATTGTGGTGAGAAGAGGAAGATCTTTTCTCCTTCCGTTTAGAGGAGCCCTTCTTCTTCTCCCTCTTCTTGGTGCGGGACTCTTCCGATGAAGTGCTCCCTTGGCTTGTAGTGGGCTTGTCGCCGGTCTCCATCTCCCTCTTGGTGTGATCTCCCGACATCACTTCGAGCGGTTAGGCTCTAATGAAGCACCGGGCTCTGATACCAATTTAAAATCGCCTAGAGGGGGGGGTGAATAGGGCGAAACTGAAAAACTCAAAAATAATCACAACTACAAGCCGGGTTAGCGTTAGAAATGTAATAGAGTCCGCGAGAGAGGGCGCAAAACAAATCGCAAGCGAATAATGAAGTGAGACACGCGGATTTGTTTTACCGAGGTTCGGTTCTCTCAAACCTACTCCCCGTTGAGGAGGCCACAAAGGCCGGGTCTCTTTCAACCCTTCCCTCTCTCAAACGGTCCCACGGACCGAGTGAGCTTCTCTTTCTCAAATCACTTGGGAATCAAACTTCCCGCAAGGACCACCACACAATTGGTGTCTCTTGCCTCAATTACAAGTGAGTGTTTGATCACAAGAAAGAATGCGAAAGAAAAAGAAGCGATCCAAGCGCAAGAGCTCAAATGAACACTACAAATCACTCTCTCTAGTCACTAGGGCTTTGTGTGGAGTTGGGAGAGGATTTGATCTCTTTTGGTGTGCTTTGCAATGAATGCTAGCTCTTGTATAGTGGTTGGAAGTTGGAAAACTTGGATGCAATGAATGGTGGGGTGGTTGGGGTATTTATAGCCCCAACCACCAAACTTGACCGTTGGTGGAGGCTGTCTGTCGATGGCGCACCGGACAGTCCGGTGCACACCGGACATGTCCGGTGCCCCCGCCACGTCATCAATGCCGTTGGATTCTGACCGTTGGAGCTTCTGACTTCTGGGCCCGCCTGGGTGTCCGGTGCACACCGGACAACAACTGTTCATTGTCCGATGCGCCGGTATGGGCGCGCCTGACGACAGCGCGCGCAGAGCGCGCATTAAATGCGCCGCAGGTAGCCGTTGGCGCCGAAATAGCCGTTGCACCGCTGGTACACCGGACAGTCCGGTACACACCGGACATGTCCGGTGAATTATAGCGGAGCGGCTGCCGCGCGAACCCGAGGCCAACGAGTTGTGGAGGCCGCACTTCCTTGGAGCACCGGACACTGTCCGGTGTACACCGGACAGTCCGGTGAATTATAGCGAAGCGGCTTCCGAGAATTCCCGAAGGTGGCGAGTTCGAGTTGGAGGCCTCTGGTGCACCGGACAGTCCGGTGCCTCCATACCAGAGGTGCCTTCGGTTGCCTTTTTGCTCCTTTATTGAATCCAAAACTTGATCTTTTTATTGGCTGAGTGTGAACCTTTTGCACCTGTATTACTTATGCACTAGAGCAAACTAGTTAGTCCAATATTTGTGTTGGGCAATTCAACCACCAAAATTATTTAGGGACTAGGTGTAAGTCTAATTCCCTTTCATATACAATAAAAATCTACTCATTAAAATGAGATCATAGGAACTAGAGTCATTAAATTTGGAGTTATAGATTTCAAGTTATGAATTTCCTAAGGTTTAATGTGCTTGAAATAGAATTAAATGAGAAATTAATTTTCTTACTGTTTTCATGCCAAAACAGAGACTCTAGGTGATAGATATTAAATTTACAAAATTTTAGAAATTGGAATGTATCAATTTGGACTAAAAATGAATTTTCTATGCATTTTACAAGTTTCTAGATTTGTTTTTGTATTAAAAACGAATTTCTATAATTATTTCTCTGTTTTTAATCATCTCTGGACTGGGCCTCGATTTCTGGTAAATGCAGGGGGCCTGGCGCTAAAATGCTGAGACACAGGAAACAGTCGCCAAGGACGGTGGGTTAATTTCCCTAAAACCATAAGGTTTCTTATGCAATTGTGCAGAGCGAAAGGGTATCGCGTGATATTGGCTGTCAGATCCAGTACGGACGATGCGATTAGATCGGCCCTGGCTAAAACCCAGCTTCACTCACCACCGTCGGATCCAAGTTCGACGGCCGAGAGTCGCCTGCGACATCGATTCACTCCTGACCGCTCAATCACTGATCTATGGCCCAGATTTAAAAACGATAAAGGATAATCTAAGATCTAATCGCGGCTGTTGTTACGGGGATCAACGGCCCGAGGCTACCCCTTCACTTCCCAGCTGAGCCACGTGGCGACGCTACACACCCGCGGTGGCTGACCACCGGTGAGGAGTGCCCGGGTATTCTAACGGCTGATTCCCAAATAGAACAGATGATACGCGCGATTGGAAGTGCAACGAGCTTGATGAGGTCCATTACCGGGGGTAGATGTGGCGGTGAATGGCTGGCCCCGCACAAGTGGCTCCGCGGCGGAGGTATGGATTCCAACGAGGAATTCCCTGCGCTTTGCCCCGATTCGCCCTAGAGATGTCGCTGACCACCCTCACCGCAACCGGACGAACCCAATGGAACGCCCGCCCAGAGTTTGGTTAGGCGTGGCCTAAAATTCCAGTGCGGCGGCGGATTACAGCTCCTTCGCCCTCAATTTCTTCTGTCGGTGGTGCTCAACGAGGTGGGAGAAAGGTGGGGCACGAACTCCCCCGGAGTCTGCTTTATACCAATCGGGAGATTGTCGCGACGCGTGATGCAACGACCCCCGATTCCTCCGCGAGCCGTGCGCAACGACGCCGCACGGTTCGGGGAGAAAAACAGTGACGCCCACCTCCCTGACGTGTGGGGTCCGCGGTCCAGTGATTCAACAGGCGAGCGCGCGGAATTTCTGTTGGGAGGGAGGAAAGAGTCCCACTGCCAGTGATGGCCCACCGTTTGGCGATAGGGCTGGCTACGGCGCGCACGCGTGGTGTGACTGATTCATGGGCCCTCCATGTCGGCGCCACATTTCAGGTTGGGCTGGCGCGCGTGTGGAAAGGAGTCATGGGCCAGAAAGGTAGTAGTCAGCCCATGAAGCTTTTATCCTTATTCTTTTTTTATCTTTTCTTTCTATTTTCTTTTTATTTTCTTTATTTCTAAGTTTAGTTTGAATTCGAATTTGTGCCAAATTCATTCTCTATTATTGTTGTAAAGTTAAAAATACCAACTTTAAAAATCTAATTATATTATTTATATTTTTATATCATTTCTTTTCTCCTCATTTTCAAAAACCCTAATTTTAATTTAGAGTTTAATCCAACCTTTAGAATTATTATCTTATTATTATTATCCTATTATTTTATTTAGTGCACAAAACATATAAAACTCCAACAAGATGCACTCTCTTTTATTTTAGTGTCATTGTTTTAATTTAATCACACTTAATTTTATGTATGCTCTTTTCATGATGCAAATAAGGCATATAAAATAAGGATACCTATATATATTTCTTTTATAAAATTTTGAGTATTCCAGTTATTGAGATAGCGCACGTCTCTCTCAAGCGCGCGTGTAAATTATATATATTGTCATTTCAAAAAAAAAGTTTCCATAAAGCGTCCAGATCCAGCAGTAGGGACACAATTCCTACCCTCCAAATTCATTTGTGTGGTATTTAACTAGAACTCTAGAAGGTCCAAATGTGCTTCTTCTACAGAACCCATCTTCCATTACATGAAAAAACAGTACAATCAATTACAAATGATTCAAAGCAACGTTGTACAGCCGCGCACAACCTAAGTGAACCTGGAGTTATCTAAAAAGCAATGTATCTCAGCTTCCCCTAAAGAGAACACATGAAAATTGAACGCAGAAACTCCTAGAGAAGATCCTCGTTGTTCTGACCAAGGTTTGTGAGGCCAGGAACACCTTATGGCTTAAATGGCGCAAATACTACAACAGAATTGTGACCTCCAAATCCAAAAGAATTCGAGATGCCTGCATGGCAATACAAAGAAATATATAAGTGGGAGAAAGAAGTCTTGTTTGGGGGGAATTAAGGTGCCTTGAAATTGATACCCACCAACGTTCACTTCATGCTGCTTTTTTACATTAGGTACTGTGTCGAATTCAACCGCTTCCTCTGGGTTCTGCAATCAAAAGAGATTGTAGCTCAAATTTAGTGTCAAACAGATATAATAGAATTGTAGTCAAATTTACAGATGTTACTTACAAATTGGTTTATGCTTGGATGCACCCATCCAGTAGTTATCGCTTTGACAGTAGCAATGGCTTCCAAACCACCTGCTGCACCAAGGCAGTGTCCTATCATGGACTGCAAATGGAAGATTACATCAGCCATCAGAAAAGGGCAATGAATCAATATCTGAAATAGTATTAATAAGTTGAAATACCTTTGTTGCATTTATTTTGATCCCAGATGGGTCCTTGAAGACTTGCTTGATGGCATTCACCTCTGCCAGATCACCAGCAAGGGTTGATGTTGCATGCGCATTAATATAGTTGACCTGAAAATAGTTCGCAAGTGTTCCACTAGATGAGTGAAAATAATGTCTGGGGCTTATTGTCACCTTAAATAGGGTCTAGTAGGGCCTGTCAGCCCCCACCCCCCCCCCCTGTTTCACCTTTCTTGGGTGCTGGAGAGGAGGCTTCGGTGTTTGGTCTTGGTTTTTATTTTTTGTTTTTTCCTTTTCTGCCCTCAGGGCGTTGTATTTCATTACACTTTGGACCTTTCCTCTCTTAATATAATGATGTGCAGTTCTCCTTCGCGTTCGAGAAAAAAAAGTCTGAACCAAAAAGTGTGGCAACCATGCCAAATTGCACAACTATGGATCACTATTTAAGAATCACAGACAACTGACATTCTAGAAAGTTAGGTATATAGTTACAGACAAGTTTAAGCATAACGGAACAAATATGAAATGAAGTGGTATTTTCAACAACTGAAATCCATATTACCTCCTCAGGAGCCACACCAGCATCTTCTAGACTTTGCTTGATGCAAGATGAAACACCAAGACCATCAGATCTCGGGTCAGTCATATGGTAAGCATCACAGTTCACAGCACCTCCTAAATACTCCGCAATTATTGGTGCATCACGTTTAATTGCATGCTCTAGGCTCTCCATGATCTTTGTCAAATTGAAAGAACTAGGAATTAGAATATTAGTGAATTGAAAATTCATAATTCCATGGCAAAAAAGAATGACAAGCATGAAACATCTTAATGTCGTGCCATAAAAATATGCATGGCAGAAGATGAAAGATCAATTGAATATATAAAGCATTCATCGCAACTTAAGTATTGGAGCAGCTAGAGATAGACCCTGGGTGCATTAAAACTGGGTGGAAGTTACTCCTAACAAGCTGTTAACAACAACAACAACAACAACAACAACAACAAAGCCTTTTAGTCCCAAGCAAGTTGGGGTAGGCTAGAGTTGAAACCCACATAAGCCACAAACTGCTAAACAAAAAATAATTCCTTTTGCAGTTTATAGGCTTAACAAAATATCAGATAATGTTAATATATCATACCAGGACTCCAGCTCCTTCACCCATGACAAAACCATCACGATCCTTGTCCCAAGGCCTGGATGCTGTTTTAGGGTCATCATTCCTCTGTGACAGTGCTCTACATGCAACAAAGCCACCAACACCAATTGGAATAATTGCAGCTTCAGTGCCTCCAGCTATCATTATATCCGCTTCGCCTCTACGGATATGGTTTGCTGCAGCATAGAAACAGTAGTTCGAGGTAGCACAGGCAGTTGAGATGGAGTAGTTTGGACCCATGAAACCAATATCCATTCCAAGCAGGGCAGAACCCATGTTTGTTATAGCATATGGGATGAAGAAAGGAGTTATTTTTCTGTAGCCCTTCTCAATGAGATTCTGAACACCATCAGAAAACACCGTGAGGCCACCCATACCAGTGCCCACAAGCACACCAGCCCGGGTTTTGTCAATCTGTCAGAGAATGTTTTACCAATTAGCATCAAACGTAGTATCAACAGTAAAAAAACTTATAGGACCAGTGAAAATATGAAACTAGCAGATAAAACTGGTGAGAGTTGTCTCACTAAGTCACCAGGTCGCGGGTTTGAACTTTGAAGCAGCCTCTCCACATTTGCGGGTGGAAGGCTTGCCTCCGTTTATCCCTTCCCCAGACCTCACACGTGTGGAGCCTCCGACACTAGGCCTACCCTTTGGCAGATGAAACTACCATCAAGAATGTACAAACCAAAGTTTGATTTGCTAGAAGTGAATTTGATTTAACCCAGAAATGCTACTCCCTCTGACCTGTAGGGCATGTTTGTTTTGAAGAAATCATACTCCGTATGCCTCGGCAACAATTAGTCAAATCATGTGTGTTGAAGAAATAAAAGTTATATCAATAGATTTATACGAACTACTTTTAATGCAACATTGGTTTTGTAGAGATCGGCAATATTCTAATACAAACTAATGGTTAAAATATACTTATGATGACATTATCCCTCCACAATAAGCCTGGAAGAAGGGAGAACTTTGCTAGAAAAAACACCATAATGCAAGTGAATCACCAAATGAAACAACAGATTTTCACAAAGCTCCTACAATACTCTGAATTAAACCTGTTGTGCCAATCATTCTTTTTAATTAAACTACACCTTTGTTTCAGTTAAAACTAGTCTCAAATATATCATACTGAGTTCAACTAAGTTTAAATGAATTTTCAAAAGGCATTGTTGCAGCCATGATTTATTAAGCACTAATCTTCACTTATTTTACCTTGAAAGTAAGAGCCAAGCGAAGGCAATTTACTCACAAGAGTAATTTCCAGTACACCACATTTGGCTTTGAGTGGCATCAAAGCATACCATTATTATATATGCCATTTAACAATCACCCAGTTTTTATATCAGATACACACTAAAAATAAAGAAGATTAAATATCATTCTAAATGTAGGACATTTGCACTTTTGCCCTCTAAGAAACCACAGTTACAATGTAAATTGATGTGCTTATTAAGCCAAACAGACAAAACTGTAGCATTGTGCTTACTACCCAAAAATAGAGACCATACTACATATCTGCACTGCTGCACAAATCCTGACATGAGCAATCCGCTGCTGAAAATGTATGTCATGATGCTCTTCAGATTAAGCAATGCTCCCCAGTTCATTCAGAGACCTTTTACAGCAAAAACACCTTATTCAGTGTCTAGCACTAAAAAATCAATACTAATATTCACCAGCTCTGATCCCTAAAAAAGCTTAATCTTCCCCTGTTGTGCACCAAGGAATTGAAGAACCAGAAGAACCATGTCAACTTAAAACTACAATTGGTCATCCAGGATAGCACATTTTATTTCTTGTCACGCGATATCTATGTGTCATCGAGATCAGTAATCTCAGAGTCTAGACTGCATATCCTGCCACTACTTGGCGTCTCTGTATCTAAGCCATCAAGGTGACGAATCTCATTATCCCCGGAGATCACATCTCAATCAAAAAAAAAGGAAATTGTAATCACCATCACACAATGAACCAAGCAACGTCCCCTGGTTTATCAAAAGCGCGATACCACAGGACAGTTAATATCTGACGGAAAGATCCCAACGTAACTAGGCAATTGGCAGCTCTACTTGCCACTAAAAGTGCAGCATTTAGAACAAAAGGCATTCTGAGGTGTGTTTCCAGTGCTAGCTACCTTTTCCATGGGCTTGGAGCCGTGGGCAATACCGGCAGACTCGAGAGCCTTCTTGCCACTGACGATGCAGTATCGGAGGCAGTCGTCGAGGCGGCGGTCGTTCTTTCCGTCGATGTAGCCCTCGGACGAGAAGCCCCGGATCTGGCCGGCGAAGCGGGTGGGGAACTTAGAGGCGTCGAAGCGGTCGATGGGCCCGATGCCGCTCTCCCCGGCTAGCAGGCGGTCGTAGTAAGCGTCTACGTCGTTCCCGAACACGGAGACCAACCCCATCCCCGTGATCACCACCCTCTTCTTGGGATCCGTCTCCCGCCGCGGTGCCGCTGCCGCCGTCGCGGAGGCGCGGACGGAGAGGCGCATAGGGAGATTCCGCCGAGCCCGCGGAGCCGCCACCGGGGCCGACGCAGCAGTGGGCATGAGGAGGCTCTGCATAGCGACGGCGGTGGCGGTGGCGGTGGCGAGGGATGGTACGGGGGAGCAAGAGAGTGGCGGCGATGGAAACGAGGCGGAGGGGAAGGAAGATGAGTGGTGTCCTGCTGGCTGCGAGGCGGAGCGTTACCCCTGTGTATATGGAGAATGGGTTCGCGGGCCCACAGGGTTTTTGGGGTTGTGGAACTTTGGAGGCGCCGGAGACGGGCAACAGGTTCACCTCTTCTCTTTCTCAACGGAACAGGGCGGACTTCGCAAGGCGGACTTCTTGTTTGCCCATGCCACTTGTGAATTTGTGAATTGTGGTGCGTGTTGTTGCAATCAGGTTAATCATTCCGTTTTTTACTAGTTTCTCGCTAATCGCCGAGAACGAAAAACCGAACGGGTTTTTTTTTCAAATTTCCTGGCCTGTTTTCATTTTTAAATTTAAGAAAACGGTTTTTGACTGTGTTTTAATTTTTAAATTTAAGAAAACCGGTTTTAAATTTCCCGACGAGAAATGATGTTACGCGGCCGGTTTTCGTTATTTTTTCACCTAGACATGTTGTTTCGCATATTTTTTTCGACCGAAATTTGTTGTCTGCCATGTGTATAGACTTTTAAATTTAAAAAACGAATTTCGAATTTCTCGGTCGAGATCATATGGAGCGAAATTATTTGGTTTTTTACCGAAAATGATAATTCATTTTTTAAGAAAAAATAAATATGGAATATACCAAAATACTCAAAAAAACATCTATTTTTATCATGTTTTCTAATTTTATATTTTTTAAAAAAATTATGAATGAAATTTAGCTAAACCAGTCGGTAAACCATTTATGGGTTCGGCCCAGAACAGAAAAGCGACCTAAAAACCGGTGGTTCCGGACATCTGGTTCCTTAAAACCTGAAGCCATTTCAACCTCTCTCCGCGTTTCACGTGGCCGACAGCGCTCGCGTCGCTGAAAGAGAATTAGGCTTACACCCATTTTCTAAACTGATTTTGGTGGTTGAATTGTCCAACACAAATAATTGGACTAACTAGTTTGCCCAAGTTTATAAATTCTACAGGTACCATAGGTTCACAATAAGCCAATAAAAAGATCAAGAGAAAGGGTTCAAACAAAAGAGCAAAGGGACAACCGAAGGCACCCTGGTCTGGCGCACCGGACAGTGTCCGGTGCACCAGGGGACATCAGGCTGAACTTCGCACCTTCGGGAAAACTCAGAGGCGCTCCACTATAATTCACCGCCGGACAGTGTCCGGTGCTCCAAGGAGAAGCGACTCTGAACTCGCCAGCTTCGGGAATCCACAACGGCTAGTCCGCTATAATTCACCGGACATGTCCGGTGTACACCGGACTGTCCGGTGTAACGGCGGAGCAACGGCTACTTCGGCGCCAATGGTCACCTGCAGCGGCATTAAATGCGCGCTAGAGCGCGCAGAAGTCAGGCACGCGCGTTGTGGCGCACCGGACACTCTACAGTACATGTCCGGTGCGCCACCGGACATCTAGGCAGGCCCAGCAGTCAGAGCTCCAACGGTCAAACCCTAATAGTCGGGTGACGTGGCTGGCGCACCGGACTGTCCGGTGCACCATGCTACAGACAGCCTCCACCAAACGGCTAGTTTGGTGGTTGGGGCTATAAATACCCCCAACCACCCCACATTCAAGTCATCCAAGTTTTCCACCTCTCAACCACTTACAAGAGCTAGGCATTCAATACAAGACACACCCAAGTGATCAAATCCTCTCCAATTCCACACAAGGCTTTAGTGATTAGCGAGAGAGATTTGTTGTGTTCTTTTGAGCTATTGCGCTTGGATTGCTTCTTTCTTTCTCATTTGTTCTTGTGACCAAAACTCACTTGTAACCGAGGCAAGAGACACCAATTGTGTGGTGGTCCTTGCTGGGAAGTTTTGTTCCCGGTTGATTTGAGAAGAGAAGCTCACTCGGTCCGAGGGACCGTTTGAGAGAGGGAAAGGGTTGAAAAAGACCCGGCCTTTGTGGCCTCCTCAACGGGGAGTAGGTTTGCGAGAACCGAACCTCGATAAAACAAATCCACGTGTCTCACTCTTTATTCGCTCGTGATTTGTTTTTACGCCCTCCCTCGGACTCGTTTATATTTCTAACGCTAACCCGGCTTGTAGTTGTGTTTAAGTTGTTAAATTTCAGTTTCGCCCTATTCACCCCCCCCTCTAGGCGACTTTCAATTGGTATCAGAACCCGGTGCTTCATTAGAGCCTAACCGCTCGAAGTGATGTCGCGAGATCACGCCAAGAAGGAGATGGAGACCGGCGACAAGCCCACTACAAGCCACGGGGAGACTTCATCAGAAGAGTCCCGCAACAAGAGGAAGGAGAAGAAAGACTCCTCCAACAAAGGGAAGGGGAAGGAGAAGAAATCCTCTTCCCACAAGTCGCATCGGAGAGGCGACAAGCACAAGAGGATGAGAAAAGTGGTCTACTACGAGACCGACTCTTCATCACCATCGACCTCCGGCTCCGATGCGCCGTCCGTCACTTCTAAGCGCCATGAGCGCAAGAAGTATAGTAAGATCCCCCTACTCTACCCCCACATTTCAAAGCGAACTCCTTTACTCTCCATTCCATTAGGCAAACCGCCGGTTTTTGACGGTGAAGATTATAATATGTGGAGTGACAAAATGAGGCATCATCTAACCTCACTCCACACAAGCATATGGAATGTTGTTGAGTTTGGTGTACAGGTTCCATCCGTAGGGGATGAGGACTACGACTCGGACGAGGTGGCCCAAATTCACCACTTTAACTCCCAAGCAACTACTATACTCCTCGCCTCTCTAAGTCGAGAGGAGTATAATAAGGTGCAAGGGTTAAAGAGTGCGAAAGAAATTTGGGACGTACTCAAGACCGCGCACGAAGGAGACGAGGTGACAAAGATCACCAAGAGGGAGATGATCGAGGGGGAGCTCGGTCGCTTCATGCTTCACCAAGGGGAGGATCCACAAGCTATGTACAACCGCTTGAAGACCTTGGTGAACCAAGTGCGCAACCTCGGGAGCGAAAAATAGGATGACCATGAGATGGTCAAGGTTATTCTTAGATCCCTCGTATTTCTTAACCCTATACAAGTTCAATTAATTCAAGGTGATCCTAGATATAAGCTAATGTCTCCCGAGGAAGTAATAGGAAAATTTGTGAGCTTTGAGCTAATGATTAAAGGCTCAAAGAAAATCATCGAGCAAGGCACCTCCTCCACGCTCGAGACACAACCGGTCGCATTCAAGGCGACGGAAGAAAAGAAGGAGGAATCTACTCCAAGTCGAACACCCATCGACGCCTCCAAGCTCGACAACGAGGAGATGGCGCTTATCATCAAGAGTTTCCGCCAAATCCTCAAGCAAAGGAGGGTGAAGGATTACAAGCCCCGCTCCAAGAAGGTTTGCTACAAGTGTGGTAAGCCCGGTCACTTTATTGCCAAATTTCCTATTTCTAGTGACAGTGACAGGGGCGACGACAAGAAGGGGAGAAGAAAGGAGAAGAAGAGATATCACAAGAAGGGAGGCGATGCCCCTGTGTGCCGCGAATGGGACTCCGACGAGAGCTCCACCGACTCCTCCTCCGACGAGGACGCCGCCAACATCGCCGTCACCAAGGGACTTCTCTTCCCCAACGTCGGCCACAAGTGCCTCAGGGCCAAGGACGACAAAAAGAAGAAGGTAAAATCAAGATCCTCCACTAAATATGCAACCTCTAGTGATGAGGATGATGCTAGCAATGAGGAGGATAACTTGCGCATTCTTTTTGCCAACCTAAACATGCAACAAAAGGAAAAATTAAATGAATTGATTAGTGCTATTCATGAGAAGGATGATCTCTTGGACTCTCAAGAGGACTTCCTTATTAAAGAAAATAAAAGGCATGTTAAGATTAAAAATGCTTACGCTCTAGAAGTAGAAAAATATGAAAAACTATCCAGTGAGCTAAGCACTTGCCATGAGACCATTGACAACCTTAGAAATGAGAATACTAATTTGTTAGCTAAGGTTGATTCAAATGTTTGTGATGTTTCAATTCCCAATCTTAGAGATGATAATGTTGATTTACATGCTATGATTAAAGAATTGAATGATTCTCTTGCTAGCCTTAGGATTGAAAATGAAAAATTGCTGGCTAAGGCTAAAGATTTTGATGATTGCAATGTTACTATTTCTAACCTTAGAAGTGAAAATGATATATTACATGCTAAGGTTATAGAATTAAAATCTTGCAAACCCTCTACATCTACCGTTGAGCATGTTTCTATTTGCACTAGATGTAGAGATGTTGATATTGATGCTATTCATGATCATGTGGCTTTAATTAAACAACAAAATGATCATATAGCAAAATTAGATGCTAAAATTGTCGAGCATGAACTTGAAAATTAAAATTTTAAATTTTCTCGTAGTATGTTTTATAATGGGAGACGCCCTGGCATCAAGGATGACATTGGCTTCCAAAGGGGAGACAATGTCAAACTTAATGCGCCTCCAAAGAAATTGTCTAACTTTGTTAAGGGCAAGGCCCCCATGCCTCAGGATAACGAGGGTTACATTTTGTACCCTGCCGGTTATCCTGAGAGCAAAATTAGGAGAATTCATTCTAGGAAGTCTCACTCTGGCCCTAATCATGCTTTTATGTATAAGGGTGAGACATCTAGCTCTAGGCAACCAACCCGTGCTAAGTTGCCTAAGAAGAAAACTCCTAGTGCATCAAATGATCATGACATCTCATTTAAAACTTTTGATGCATCTTATGTTTTAACTAACAAATCCAGCAAGGTAGTTGCCAAGTTTGTTGGGGGCAAACATAAGGGCTCCAAGACTTGTGTTTGGGTACCTAAAGTTCTTGTGTCTAATGCCAAAGGACCCAAAACCGTTTGGGTACCTAAAGTCAAGAACTAAAATTGTTTTGTAGGTTTATGCATCCGGGGGCACAAGTTGGATCATCGATAGCGGGTGCACAAACCACATGACAGGGGAGTAGAAGATGTTCTCCTCCTACGAGAAAAACCAAGATCCCCAACGAGCTATCACATTCGGGGATGGAAACCAAGGTTTGGTCAAAGGTTTGGGTAAAATTGCTATATCTCCTGACCATTCCATTTCCAATGTTTTTCTTGTAGATTCTTTAGATTACAATTTGCTTTCCGTTTCCCAATTATGTCAAATGGGCTACAACTGTCTATTTACTGATGTAGGTGTCACTGTCTTTAGAAGAAGTGATGATTCAATAGCATTTAAGGGAGTGTTAGAGGGTCAGCTATACTTGGTAGATTTTGATAGAGCTGAACTCGACACTTGCTTAATTGCTAAGACTAACATGGGTTGGCTCTGGCACCGCCGACTAGCCCATGTTGGAATGAAGAATCTTCATAAGCTTCTAAAGGGAGAGCACATTTTAGGATTAACAAATGTTCATTTTGAGAAAGACAGGATTTGTAGCGCATGCCAAGCCGGGAAGCAAGTTGGTGTTCATCATCCACACAAGAACATCATGATGACTGACAGGCCATTGGAGCTCCTACACATGGATCTATTCGGCTCGATAGCTTACATAAGCATCGGCGGGAGTAAGTACTGTCTAGTTATTGTGGATGATTATTCTCGCTTCACTTGGGTATTCTTTTTGCAGGAAAAATCACAAACCCAAGAAACCTTAAAGGGATTCTTGAGACGGGCTCAAAATGAGTTTGGCTTAAGGATCAAGAAAATAAGAAGCGACAACGGGACGGAGTTCAAGAATTCACAAATTGAAGGATTCCTTGAGGAGGAGGGCATCAAGCATGAGTTCTCCTCTCCCTACACGCCACAACAAAATGGTGTAGTGGAGAGAAAGAATAGAACTCTATTGGACATGGCAAGAACCATGCTTGATGAGTACAAGACGCCGGATCGGTTTTGGGCCAAGGCGGTTAACACCGCTTGCTACGCCATCAACCGGTTATATCTACACCAAATCCTCAAGAAGACATCATACGAACTCCTAACCGGTAAAAAGCCCAATATTTCATATTTTAGAGTCTTTGGTAGCAAATGCTTTATTCTTGTTAAAAGAGGAAGAAAATCTAAATTTGCTCCTAAGACTGTAGAAGGCTTTTTACTAGGATATGATTCAAACACAAGGGCATATAGAGTCTTTAACAAGTCCTCAGGACTAGTTGAAGTTTCTTGTGACGTTGTGTTTGATGAGACTAACGGCTCTCAAGTAGAGCAAGTTGATCTTGATGAGATAGGTGAAGAAGAGGCTCCGTGCATCGCGCTAAGGAACATGTCCATTGGGGATGTGTGTCCTAAGGAATCCGAAGAGCCTCCAAATGCACAAGATCAACCATCCTCCTCCACGCAAGCATCTCCACCAACTTAAAATGAGGACGAGGCTCAAGTTGATGAAGGAGAAGATCAAGGAGATGAGCCACCTCAAGATGACGACAATGATCAAGGGGGAGATGCAAATGATCAAGACAAGGAGGATGAAGAACCAAGGCCGCCACACCCAAGAGTCCACCAAGCAATCCAACGAGATCACCCCGTCGACACCATCCTCGGCGACATTCATAAGGGGGTAACCACTAGATCTCGTGTTGCACATTTTTGTGAGCATTACTCTTTTGTTTCCTCTATTGAGCCACACAGGGTAGAGGAAGCACTTCAAGATTCGGATTGGGTGATGGCGATGCAAGAGGAGCTCAACAACTTCACTAGGAATGAGGTATGGCATTTAGTTCCACGTCCTAACCAAAATGTTGTAGGAACCAAATGGGTCTTCCGCAACAAGCAAGACGAGTATGGTGTGGTGACAAGGAACAAAGCTTGACTTGTGGCCAAGGGATACTCCCAAGTCGAAGGTTTGGATTTCGGTGAAACCTATATACCCATAGCTAGGCTTGAGTCAATTCGCATATTATTAGCCTATGCTACTTACCTTTGCTTCAAGCTTTACCAAATGGACGTGAAGAGTGTTTTCCTCAATGGACCAATCAAGGAAGAGGTCTATGTTGAGCAACCTCCCGGCTTTGAAGACAGTGAGTATCCTAACCATGTCTATAGGCTCTCTAAGGCGCTTTATGGGCTCAAGCAAGCCCCAAGAGCATGGTATGAATGCCTAAGAGATTTCCTTACAGCTAATGGCTTCAAAGTCGGCAAGGCCGATCCTACTCTATTCACTAAAACTCTTGACAATGATTTGTTTGTATGTCAAATTTATGTTGATGATATTATATTTGTGTCTACTAACGAATCTATATGTGAAGAATTTAGTAGGATCATGACACAGAAATTCGAGATGTCGATGATGGGGGAGTTGAAGTATTTTCTAGGATTCCAAGTCAAGCAACTCCAAGAAGGCACCTTCATTAGCCAAACGAAGTATACTCAAGACATCCTAAACAAGTTTGGGATGAAGGATGCCAAGCCCATCAAGACACCCATGGGAACCAATGAGCATCTCGACCTCGACACGGGAGGTAAATCCGTCGATCAAAAGGTATACCGGTCGATGATTGGTTCATTACTTTATTTATGTGCATCTCGACTGGATATTATGCTTTCCGTATGCATGTGTGCAAGATTCCAAGCCGACCCTAAGGAATCTCACCTTACGGCCGTAAAACGAATCTTGAGATATTTGGCTTATACTCCTAAGTTTGGGCTTTGGTACCCTAGGGGATCCACATTTGATTTAATTGGTTATTCGGATGTCGATTGGGCGGGGTGTAAGATTAATAGAAAGAGCACATCGGGGACTTGCCAGTTCTTGGGAAGGTCCTTGGTGTCTTGGGCTTCAAAGAAGCAAAATTTTGTGGCTCTTTCAACCGCCGAGGCCGAGTACATTGCCGCAGGCCATTGTTGCGCGCAATTGCTTTGGATGAGGCAAACCCTGCGGGACTATGGTTACAAATTAACCAAAGTTCCTCTTCTATGTGATAATGAGAGTGCAATCCGCATGGCGGATAATCCCGTTGAGCATAGCCGCACTAAGCACATAGCCATTCGGTATCATTTTCTTAGGGATCACCAACAAAAGGGGGATATCGATATTGCATACATTAATACTAAAGACCAATTAGCCGATATCTTTACCAAGCCACTAGATGAACAAACTTTTACCAAACTTAGGCATGAGCTAAATATTCTTGATTCTAGAAATTTCTTTTGATGTCTTGCACACATAGCTCATAAATATACCTTTGATCATGTCTCTTTTATATATGCTATGACTAATGTGTTTTCAAGTGAATTTCAAACCAAGTCATAGGTGTATTGAAAGGGAATTGGAGTCTTCGGCGAAGACAAAGGCTTCCACTCCACTCTATTACTCATCTTTCGCCGTCGCTCCGAGCAATTCTCCGTCTTTGGTATAATCTTCACTCATATGTTTTATTTGCCAAAGGGGAGAAAATAGTTAGTGAAGGGCCTATATTTCATTCTAAGTATCCGTTTTTGGCGATTCATGCCAAAGGGGGAGAAAGTATTGGCCCAAAGCAAAAGGACCGCACCACCACCCTAATTTTAAAACTAATGATTTTCAATTGGTAAATTTCAAATTGGTATCTCTTTGTGTTCTAAAGGGGGAGAAAGTAGCACCTTCAAAAAATTAGTATCTTAAAAAACCCTCTTGAACACTAAGAGGAGAATTTATTTGAGGGGGAGTTTTTATTTTAGTCAAAGGAAAAGCATTTGAAACAAGGGGACAAAATTTCAAATCTTGAAAATGCTTCGCAAAATCTTATTCATTTACCTTTGACTATTTGCAAAAAGTCTTTGAAAAGGATTTGCAAAAAGAATTTGCAAAAACAAAACATGTGGTGCAAGCATGGTCCAAAATGTTAAAAATAAAGAAACAATCCATGCATATCTAGTGAGTAATATTTATTGGCTCAATTCTAAGTAACCTTTGCACTTACATTTTGCAAACTAGTTCAATTATGCACTTCTATACTTGCTTTGGTTTGTGTTGGCATCAATCACAAAAAAGGGGGAGATTGAAAGGGAATTAGTCTTACACCCATTTCCTAAACTGATTTTGGTGGTTGAATTGCCTAACACAAATAATTGGACTAACTAGTTTGCCCAAGTTTATAAGTTCTACAGGTACCATAGGTTCACAATAAGCCAATAAAAAGATCAAGAGAAAGGGTTCAAACAAAGGAGCAAAGGGACAACCGAAGGCACCCTGGTCTGGCGCACCGGACTGTCCGGTGCACCAGGGGACATCAGGCTGAACTTCGCACCTTTGGGAAAACTCAGAGGCGCTCCACTATAATTCACCGGACTGTCCGGTGTACACCGGACAGTGTCCGGTGCTCCAAGGAGAAGCGACTCTGAACTCGCCAGCTTCGGGAATCCACAACGGCTAGTCTGCTATAATCCACCAGACATGTCCGGTGTACACTGAACTGTCCAGTGTAACGGCGGAGCAACGGCTACTTCGGCGCCAACGGTCACCTGCAGCGGCATTAAATGCGCGCTAGAGCGCGCAGAAGTCAGGCACGCGCGTTGTGGCGCACCGGACACTCTACAGTACATGTCCGGTGCGCCACCGGACATCCAGGAGGGCCCAGCAGTCAGAGCTCCAACGGTCGAACCCTAACGGCCGGGTGACGTGGCTGGCGCACCGGACATTGTCCGGTGTGCACCGGACTGTCCGGTGCACCATGCGACAGACAGCCTCCACCAAACGGCTAGTTTGGTGGTTGGGGCTATAAATACCCCCAACCACCCCACATTCAAGTCATCCAAGTTTTCCACCTCTCAACCACTTACAAGAGCTAGGCATTCAATACAAGACACACCCAAGTGATCAAATCCTCTCCAATTCCACACAAGGCTTTAGTGATTAGCGAGAGAGATTTGTTGTGTTCTTTTGAGCTCTTGCGCTTGGATTGCTTCTTTCTTTCTCATTTGTTCTTGTGACCAAAACTCACTTGTAACCGAGGCAAGAGACACCAATTGTGTGGTGGTCCTTGCAGGGAAGTTTTGTTCCCGGTTGATTTGAGAAGAGAAGCTCACTCGGTCTGAGGGACCGTTTGAGAGAGGGAAAGGGTTGAAAAAGACCCGGCCTTTGTGGCCTCCTCAACGTGGAGTAGGTTTGCAAGAACCGAACCTCGGTAAAACAAATCCACGTGTCTCACCCTTTATTCGCTCGCGATTTTTTTTACGCCCTCTCTCGGACTCGTTTATATTTCTAACGCTAACCCGGCTTGTAGTTGTGTTTAAGTTGTTAAATTTCAGTTTCGCCCTATTCACCCCCCCCTCTAGGTGACTTTCAGTCGCGACGCGTGTGTGAAAGGATCACGATGCCCAAGAGGGGGGTGAATTGGGCTTTTCTAAAAATCAACACTAATTAAAACCTAAGCAAGAGCTAAGCAAGAGCCCAACTTCACCCCAACAACTAGCACTAAAAATATAATACTAGAAATACAACAATGCTAAGACAATACTTCAAATACTTGCTAAACAAATACACAATGTAAAGTGCTTGAATTAAGTGCGGAATGTAAAGCAAGGTTTATAAGACTCCTCCAATTTTTCCTGAGGTATCGAAGAGTCGGCACTCTCCACTAGTCCTCGTTGGAGCACCCGCGCAAGGGTATCGCTCCCCCTTGGTCCTCGCAAGAACCAAGTGCTCACTACGAGATGATCCTTTACCACTCCGTCGCGGTGGATCCCTCGAGACCGCTTACAAACTTGAGTCGGGTCACCAACAAGATCTTCACGGTGATCACCGAGCTCCCAACGCCACCAAGCCGTCTAGGTGATGCCGATCACCAAGAGTAACAAGCCGTAGACTTTCGCTTGACCAAGAGAAGCCTAATGCAAGTGGTGTGTGCTCTAGGTGGCTCTCGCTAGCGCTAATGAGGAACAAACGCGGATTAAGATTCTCTAATCTCCTCACTAGGCTTTTGGTGCTTGCAATGCTCTAGCAATGTGCTGGAATAAATGTGGAGTGCAAGACATTGAATATGGTGGGTGGAGGGGGTATAAATAGCCCTCACCCACCAACTAGCCGTTACCAGCAACTTTCTGCGCATTGGCGCACCAGACAGTCTGGTGCGCCACCGGTGCGCCAACGGTCGTTTCCAACGGCTAGTTCTGACAGGTAGCCGTTGGACTCATGGCACACCGGACAGTCTGGTGCGCTGTCCGGTGCGCCACTAAAATTCAACTCTGAAAACCTGCGCTCTCGGGTTTCTGCGTGGAGAAGGCTCTCCCACGGGCAAGTCTGGCCGCACCTGGCAGAGGGTGCACCGGACAGTCCGGTGCACACTGGACAGTCTGGTGCCCCAGGGCCAGAAACCCTACCTCTTGTTTTTCAGCTGGTTTTCAAATCGGTTTTCGTTCTAACTTGTGAGTGAGTTCTAGAGTGACACCTAGCATTGTATGTGAGTGTGATTGTGCCAACACTACAATAGAACTCTCTTGGTCAAACTACTCATCGACAACCCCTCTTTATAGTACGGCTAAAAGAGAATAAAAGACCTAACTAAATCACGAGTGTCCACATCTCCTTGACACTCGGACTCCGTAGTCCTTCACCTTTTGTTTCATCGTTTTAGCCATCGCTTCGAGTTCTTATCTCCGGGATTATTTTCACCGTTGTAGTACTTGTACCTGTAATGCGACCTAACTTACCATTTGTCTCTGCAAAACACACGTTAGTCACATATAACAATACGTTGTCATTAATCACTAAAACCATCCATGGGCCTAGATGCTTTCAATCTCCCCCTTTTTGGTGATTGATGACAACCCTACAAGATTTGTGAGAGTAGTTTGTTTTGAAGTTTCTGTCAATAGAAAGGATGGTTAGTTATACTCAGTAATCTTTGACAGAAAGAATGTGTACCATAATAATAAGAATGAGCGCATACACATCGTAAGATTCTTGTTCATATAAAAGTGAAATTAAAACAATGAATCAAGAACTAGAAGACTGGTGATAGAATATGAAAACATAATACACACAGTCAATCATAAGCATCGAGAGTATATATAGAGTTTGTGAGCCAAAAGCACCAAGCTAGTACAGAGAGTAACAAGCACATATATTACATCAAAATGACTCCCTACTAACTCTCTAACTCCCCCTAGCTCTCACAACTCATATCTCTCCCCCTTTGGCGTCAAACACCAAAAGGGAACCCGAACCTAAACATCTGAAGCGGGAGGAGGGGGCGGGGGCGCATCCGGTCGCGGTCGAGGTAGCAGAGCGAACGCCGGCTGGGGGTCAAAGTCAGTCTCGGATCCAGGATCTGCTATAGAAGCTGGAGCTGGTACTGACTCGGACTGAGGCCGCGCTGCAGAAGCTGCCGGAACTGAAGTGGTCACAGATACTGCCACAGCAGGAGTGGTAACAGCAGAAGCTGGTGGCACTGGCGGCTGAGGGAAGACAGAGTTGAGAACCGGTGACGTGAAAGCCAGGGTGACCGGCCGGAGCGGAGAGGAAGAAGGACCAACAGAAGTAAGAGGGGGTCCTGACTGAATCGCTGGCACAACAGGTGCCTGAAGCGGGGGAGGTGGAGCAGACTGAACCGGGGGAACCGTGACACCAGAATGCTGTAGCATAAGAGCCATGAATGCCCTGGTCTCAGCCCGATCCTGAAGAAGCTGCTGCTTGTCGGTGTTTCGAAACCCGGGGGGTCCCTGGACCGACGAGTGAATTGTCGCCGCGTGCCCCAGCCCAGATGGGTCGACGCAAGGCGGAACGCGAAGGGGGGAAAGGAAGCAACCGGAGGGAGGCAGGCGTGAGAGAGTGGATCCCGCGGCCTTCATGTTAGCCCCGCGCCTGAGTCGGGTGCGCTTGCAGTAGGGGGGTACAAGCGTCCACGCGGGAGTGGGAGCGAGCGGCCTTGCGCGAGCGCCGTCCCGTCCTTCTCCGCGCGGGCCAACCCTCTGTAAGAGGGCCCTGGTCCTTCCTTTTATAGGCGTAAGGAGAGGATCCAGGTGTACAATGGGGGGTGTAGCAGAGTGCTACCTTTCTAGCGGAGGAGAGCTAGCGCCCTAAGTACATGCCGTCGTGGCAGCCGGAGAGGTTTTGGCACCCGGTTCGTGTGGTGTCGTGGCCGTCGGAGGAGTGCTGGAGCCTAGCGAGAGGACAACTGTTGGGGCTGTCGAGTCCTTGCTGATGTCCTCTTGCTTCCGTAAGGGGGCTGAGAGCCGCCGTCCTCACAGGGCATGCGGGGCGCCATCATTACTCGCATGGTGGAGCGAGCCAGATGGGACGCCGATCTGGTTCCCCGTAGCCCGTATCAGCTCGGGGTAGGGTAATGATGGCGCTTCCTATTGACGTGGTCGGTCCATGCCCTAGGCTGGGCGAGGTGGAGGCTCCTCCGAGGTCGAGGTCGAGGTCAAGCCCCCGGGTCGGGCAAGGCGGAGTTCGTCGTCTTCCGGGGTTGAGCCCATGTCCGAGCCCTGGGTCGGGCGGAGCGGAGTTCGCCGTCTTCCGGGGCTGAGCCCATGTCCGAGCCCTGAGGTCGGGCGAGGCGGAGTTCGCCGTCTTCCGAGGCTGAGCCCGAGTCCGAGCCCTGGGTCGGGCGGAGCGGAGTTCGCCGTCTTCCGGGGCTGAGCCCGAGTCCGAGCCCTGGGGTCGGGCGAGGCGGAGTTCGCCGTCTTCCGGGGCTGAGCCCGAGTCCGAGCCCTGGGTCGGGCGGAGCGGAGTTCGCCGTCTTCCGGGGCTGAGCCCGAGTCCGAGCCCTGGGTCGGGCGGAGCGGAGTTCGCCGTCTTCCGGGGCTGAGCCCGAGTCCGAGCCCTGGGTCGGGCGGAGCGGAGTTCGCCATCTTCCGGGGCTGAGCCCGAGTCCGAGCCCTGGGGTCGGGCGAGGCGGAGTTTCCTATGACGCCCGAGGCCGGCCTTGGCTGCTGTCAGCCTCACTCTGTCGGGTGGCTCAGCAGTCGGAGCGGCGCAGGTGACACTGCCCTCTTGTCAGACCGGTCAGTAGAGCGGCGAAGTGACCGCGGTCACTTCGGCTCTATCGACTGGTGGGCGTGCGTCAGGATAAAGGTGTCAGGCCACCTTTGCATTAAATGCCCCTGCGATTTGGTCGGTCGGCGTGGCGATGTGGCCAAGGTTGCTTCTCGGTGAAGACTGGGCCTCGGGCGAGCCGATAGTGTGCCCGTTGCTGGAGGGGGGTCCTCGGGCGAGACGTAGGTTCTCCGGGGTCGGCTTCCCTTGCCCGAGGCTAGGCTCGGGCAAGGCACGATCGTGTCCCTTGAATGGACCGATCCTTAACTTAATCGCACCCATCAGGCCTTTGCAGCTTTGTGCTGATGGGGGTTACCAGCTGAGATTTAGGGGTCTTGAGGGTACCCCTAATTATGGTCCCCGATAGTAGCCCCCGAGCCTCCAAGGGAGTACTAATACTCGCTTGGAGGCTTTTGCCGCACTTTTTTGCAAGGGGACCAGCCTTTTTCGGTTGCATTCTGTTCCGGTGGGTGCGCGCGAGCGCACCCGCCGGGTGTAGCCCCCGAGGCCTCGGAGGAGTAGTTTTACTCCTTCGAGGTCTTAGTGCGTTTCGCAACACTTCGGCTGGTCTAGTTGTTCCCTCATACGAGCTGGTCGTAGCCCGAGTGCACGGTCGGGTCCCAAGTTCTCGGGCTGGTATGTTGACGCTGTCAACGGTTTGGCCGGAGCCGGGTTTGCGAGAGCAGCCCCCGAGCCTCTGCACAGGGCGAGAGGACGGTCAAGGACAGACTCGTCTTTTTTACATACGCCCCTGCGTCGCCTTTCCGCAAGGAGGAGGGGGGGAAAGTGCCATGTTGTCCTCGGAGGGCGCCGAACATGGTGTTTCCGGTGAGCTGCTGGCGGGTAATCCGAGCGGACGCCCGTGCCCCATTTGCTAGGGGTCGGCTAGAGGCCCGGAGGACCGCTCCAAAAGTACCTACGGGTGATCTGCCGAACCCGGTCCCCTTTGACGGGGTCCGAGGGCTCGATGCCTCCCTCTGATGGGATTCCGTTACAAGATCGCTCCCGCTGGTCTCGGAAATGTCCTAGGGTACCTCGGGAGCGTAGCCCGAGCCTTGGTTATGTATCGAACGTACCCAGGGTCATCCCTCGCTCTATGTCTAAGGCGACTGTGAACCCTTCGAGGGCCAGCCTACGAACCCCTGATCAGTAGTGGGCGCGGAGCCCGAGTGGCCTGAGGCGGCCGTTGAACCCTTCGAGGGGCCGGCCATCGAACCTCTGACCAGTAGTGGGCGCAGAACCCAATCGATCTGAGGCGGCCGTTGAACCCCTCCGAGGGGCCGGCCCTCGAACCTTTGATCAGTAGGGAGGCTCGGAGCTTGTTTCCTTCACGGAGAAGGATCCCTTTCGGGGTATCCCCCTTTCCCGGTCCATGTTGTAAGAGAGAGAAAGAGGAAAAGGAAAACGATGCGAAGTCGAATGACGTGGCGTACCTTTTTTGACGCGGTCATTATGGCGAAGGCGAAGCGTCGCTTGCTTCCCCTGCCAGAGACGCCGCCTGTCCCGCCACGGAGTTAATGCGACGGGGCGAGCGGTTCGCGGGGCGGCCGTTGCGTGTGCGCGAGCCGTTCGAGGAACGGCCGTTTCGCCTTGGGTTTTTGAATCCCGCGGCGGGTCCAGGCGAAACGTTGGACGGGTCTCGCCTTGGTCTTTATATACTCAGGGGAGGGGCTGGCGACGGTCCTTTGCTCCGCTTCTTGCCTCCTTCTTAGGTTTTCGCAACCTGAGAGGTTTAGCCGGAGAAAAGGAAACCGCCCACCCAGTCCTTTCCGCCGCCACCCCTTTTGCTCGGCGATGGCCGACTGGGTGACCATCATCTCGCCGCGCGATCCATGGCCCTTCTCCACAGTCACAGCGGAGGACCTGGAGGATCTTGTTGCCGAGGGTTTACTTCGCCCTCTCTCTGATGAGAGGCAGCCGGAGTGGATTCCTCCCGCGAGCGGAACCGCCCCGTCCCCGCCGCCGGGGTACGTCGTGAGCTTCGTCTCCTTCCACGTGCGGGGGTTCGGTGTGCCGGCAAGCCGCTTTATGCGGGCGATCCTGTACAACTATGAGGTGGAGTTGCACAACCTTAGTCCCAACTCCATTTCGCAGGCCGCCATCTTCGTAGCGTTGTCCGAAGGATACTTGGGGATCGCCCCCACTGGTACTTGTGGACTCATCTCTTCTCCGCGGAGTTTTTTGCTTCGCCGACGGGAGAGAGAAGGGTCCGCGCGGCAGTGCGGGCCGGCGGTTGCATTCTCCAGCTGAGGCAGTCGCGGGCGTCGCTGTACATCCCCGCCATCCTCGCGTCCTCGAACAAAGGGTGGCAGCGCCGGTGGTTCTACCTCCGGAATGACGGTGAGATGCTTCCACCGTTTTCTCAACGAGTGGTCACCGCCGCTGCCGATACCTGGCGCTACGGGACCCCGCACGACAGGCAGAAAAACCTCGAGCCCCTTCTCAAGGCCCTGGAGGTGTTGCGGAAAGGAGGACTTACTGCCGCGGGAGTGATTGCCGCCATTCACCGCCGTAGGGTGCTTCCCTTGGTGGAGCGGCAGTTGCCGCTTTGGGAGATGACACTGGAGGCTGACTTGGAGGGCTCGCGGATGTCCTCAGATCCTCTTCCCATCGACGTTCTCCACGGGCGGGTGGCCGTCACGTTGGGAAAGCCGGACGCCAGCGCCTTCTCTCAGCCCTTGATGCGCCCCGACCACGGGTGTGTGACCCTAGTGAGTATCCGCTCCTTCCTTCTCCTTGCATCAGGTTGCCTTTGGTCCTTACGGTCGGGATTTCCGTCCGCCTCTAGGAGGTCGGGTGGCACAAGCCTTCCCGGCCACGGGTCCCGGAGGACGCGGTGGACCGAGCAGCGCGGCGGGTTGTCGCGGAGGAGAAGAAGAAGAAGGACGCGGAGAAAGCCTGGGCCCGCGAGCGGACGTGGGCCCGAGACGCCTTGGAGAAGCTCCGTCGTCGGCAGGAGAGGGAGGGGCTCCCGAGGGAGCCGTCGCCGGAGACGCCTGACGACGACGACGATGAAGATGATGACGAGGACGACGACATGGCTGCCTGCCTCGGGCTCAGCCCGGGTTTGAGGCTAGGCCAGGAGTCGTCAAGCCAGCCCCCGAGTGGGCTGGCACCGTCAGTTCCCGGAGTCGGGATGCCGAGGTCCCGGCCCGACGAGCGGGGGCAGACCGAGGGGGTACTTGACCCCTTGGCCGGGGAAGTCGAGGTGACCCCGGGGAGTCAGGCTGAGGCGTCTGTTTCTCGGGAGCCGTCGGCCACGCCGCCAGCGCACGAGGGTGAACCTCAGGTCGCCGTGGCAACGCCCGGGCAGTCCATCTCCCGGGCGTCCAAGGTGCCCAAGGCGAGGGTGATGCTGAAGCTGGCGGCGAGGCGGACCTCGACGATGTCTTCGGGGGTCAAGATCCGAGAGACCTCCCCTCAGGCACGGTTGATCATGGCCCGGAGCGGGTAAGTATCTTGGAGCGTCTTCGTCCTGACTTCTCATTCGTATGTCCCGACCGCGACTTTCCTTTCCTCCTCAGCAAGCGAAGCCACGGCCTGACCGATCTGGCTCCCCGGAAGGCCCTTAAGACGGCGTCGGCTTCCGCAGCCAGTGTCGCGCCGGGCCTCGCTGTTCAGCTAGCCTTCTCGCAAGGCGCTCCACAGCGGGGGGCTCTGGCGGCACCAACCGTCGTGGAGCGAGTTCCCGAGGCCGGCTCTTCTGCCGAGGCGGCCATCGTGCTGGAGGAGGCGGCTGGCGCAGACGTGGCCCCGGGCCCACCGGACATGCCGCCGGTGCCGGCGCCTACTGCTGCTGAAGCCGCTACCGTCCCAGTCGGGGAGCGACCCGTTGCTGCCGACGCTGAGATGGCCGAGGCGTCGGCGCTCGGTGCCTCGGAGGAGGGGGGCGTGGAAGCGCGATCCGTCCCACCGAGCGGCGGCCTTGTCGCTGCGCGGCGGAGCTCCGAGGAGCGGCCCCAGTTGCTCCGGTTCCGGACCCGTGGGGCTTCAGATCCCTTCTTCGTTCTCGACGACGAGCGGGAGGAGCAGTCTTGGGACGAGCTCCGCAAGTGCGCCGAAGCAACGGTGGGGTCGCTCCGGTCATCGCTGGAGGTCTTCTGCAGGGACATCCCCAAAATCCTCCAGGTAATGGTTTCAGGCGTACCTTTTTGTGACCAAGGCATCTCTTGTGACGCCCCGCTTCCTTCCCTTAGGATCTGACAGATCTGAGCGTCGCCAAGTCGTCGTTCATCCGCCACGAGGTCGATATCTGGGGTTCGCTGCGATCCCTGAGGACCTCGCTTGCCGGGGCTACTGCGCGCCTCTCCCAGCAGGGCGCCGAAGTGGTGGACCTTCGGTTGCTCTGCGCCGATCTGAGAGCAGAGGCGGCAGCGGCCCGCGCAGAGGCGGCAGCGGCACGCGCAGAGGTGCAGCGACGGCAGTCGGAGTTTGACCAGGTCGTCGATGAGCGAGACCAATCCCGGGGCCGGGCTGCCGAGGCCGAAAGCCGGGCTGGAGCCCTTGCAGCGGACCTAGCCGTAGCCCAGGCCGCAGCTTCGGAGCAGCGTGCCCGAGCCGGAGGTATGTCCTGGCCATTTCCGGTTTTCGTTTCAGCTTGTTTCCTCCGCTTGTATTTGAGGCCTTGCGTTCTGGCTGTTCGTAGAGCATGAGTCCGCCCTTGATGAGTCCACCAGGGCGCTTGTCGGGGCGGCCGAACAGAGGGAGGCCGACCACGTGGCCATGTCCGAGGCCATCTCGGACTTCTGCCGGGTCTTTGGCTTCGGCGACGTCCCATAAGGAAGCTCCCCTCAAAGTCGCCTGCAGGCCTTGGGCGATCATGTGCGTGGCAGACTCCACGAGGCGCTACACCATGGCGTCAGGCGGGCCTTCGCCGTGCTCGCTTCCCACTACGTCGTGGACCTAGAGCGGGTCAGCGAGGGGTATTGCCTTCTTGACGAAGATGAAGCCGCCCTGGCAGAAGTCCAGAGGCTCGACGCGGCCGCCGCGGGTCCGAGCGCAGTGCTGGCGACCACCTTCGAGGCAGAGATCCTCCCGCCTGCACCGTCGTCCGAAGTCGGGGTGGAATTTGCCGAGGGCGGGGACGAAGCCGAAGGCGCGACTTCCTCCCCGGGCGACGCCTAACTCTGTCGGAGCAGTTTCTGTTGGATGCACGTGTGTCTTTTTGCGGTCGCTGAGGCCTGAACGGCTGAACACTTTATTATCGTTGCATAAAGTCGTGCCCCTTTTCCTTTCATTTTGCGTGTCTGGCCCCGTCCGTCAGTAGCAGGGTGGCTTCCCCAAGTAGGAGTCACTTTTCGTGGTGGGTGACGAGTGAGGTATCCGTGACCCAGAGGCGTAGGAGTCCCTTGGCTCAGTCAGCCTTGCCACTTACATGCACCCGCGTTCGCTCCTTGGGGTCCTGCTTCCGACATAGCCAGGGGAACGCAAAAGCCTTTTTGATTGAAAATTTTGACGTAGAGGGGGTTCCCCCCTTTTAGCCCCCGAGGGAGGGTCGGGCTCTACCGAGGCAAGGCTGACCCTTCCTTGATGACTAAACCTTGCGTGGGAGTGAGGTATATGAACAACTTGAAGGCATCTTAAGGGTAGAGGCGACGTAGCTGTTAGACGTTCCAAATGTTGGTGCAGACCTCGCCCTGACTGTCGGCCAGTTTGTTTGTTCCGGGCTTCAGAACTTTGGCGATGACGAGCGGCCCTTCCCAGGGGTGCGTGTAGCCCCTGGGTGTCTTCCGCGAGGGGTGGGTCTGCCTTGCATAGAACTGACGCCCTTCACGGGTGTGAACAATTCGGGTGGCATCGGCCACCGCTGTCGGTCATTAGAGACCTTGTCGGAAGGCGTCTCCAACAAGGGCTCGGGGTGTTGCGCGATGGTCGCAAGCCCCCGAGTGTATCTCTCGTAGGAGTTCCTGACCTTCGGCGATGGAAATGCATTGCTGGGGGATGCCCGAGGGGCTGCGGTGGTAGAGCTCCTTCCCATCTCCCAGCAAGACGAACGACTTGACGCGTCGCGCCAACCGCCGAGCCTCGGCTCGATCGAGGGGTATATCTCCTCGGTGGAGATATTTCAGGTACGGGGTCTGCCAGTTTTGATTAGGCGTGACCCCGCTTCGCTCCTCCTCGACGCGCAGTGTCTCGCCCTCGGGGGCCGAGGGTACCTCGGGCTGAACCGAGGATGCCCCGGGCCGAGCCGAGGGTGCCTCGGGCTGGGCCGAGGGCGCCTCAAGCTCGGGCGTGTCGTCGACCTTGACAAAGGGTTGATGCGGGTCTCGGGTGAAAGCGTCCGGGGGAACCGTTGTTCACCCCAAGGCTATTTGAGCCTGCTCCTCCAGCAATGGGGGGGCAGCAAGACGGGCGCGTTCATGAGGAGCGCCTTCAGGTTCCCGAGGGCTTCTTCGGCCCCAGGGGTCCACGTGAAGCACTCGGCCTTCCTTAAGAGGCGGTACAGAGGCAGGCCTCTTTCGCCGAGGCGTGAGATGAAGCGCGAAAACGTCGGCGTTTGCGCGGAGAAAGTCGACGAGCACTGCTTCCTATTTGGGATCAAGCTCAGAGCCGATCCGGATCTGCTTGGAGGCGTCGCTGCTGGGGTCGAGGGGAACGGACTTAACCGTCTCCGCTGGCTCGAAGTTGCCGGCGTGACGCTTCACGTCTGGCACCTCCTTAGAGAGGCTTTCCAGGTCGGCGATGAGGGCCTCGGACTCGGCGAGGGCCTCGGCATACTCCACGCACTCCATGTCGCATTCGAACGCGTGTTTGTACGTGGGGTCGACGGTGATGACCCCGTTGGGGCCCGACATCTTGAGCTTCAGGTAGGTGTAGTTGGGGACGGCCATGAACTTCGCGTAGCATTGCCTTCCCAATACCGCGTGGTAGGTTCCTTGGAACCCGACCACCTCGAACGTGAGGGTCTCCCTTTGGAAGTTGGAGGGCGTTCCGAAGCAGACGGGAAGGTCGAGTTGTCTGAGGGGCCGGACGCGCTTCCCGGGGATGATCCCGTGGAAAGGCGCAGCGCCTGCCCGGACCGAGGACAGATCGACACGCAGGAGCCCGAGGGTCTCGACGTAGATGATGTTGAGGCTGCTGCCTCCGTCCATGAGGACCTTGGTGAGCCTGACGTCGCCGATGACGGGGTCGACAACGAGCGGGTATTTCCCCGGGCTCGGCACGCGATCGGGGTGGTCGGCCTGGTCGAAGGTGATGGGCTTGTCGGACCAGTCTAGGTAGACTGGCGCCGCCACCTTTACCAAGCAGACCTCCCGACGCTCTTGCTTGCGCTGCCGAGCCAAGGCGTTCGCCACTTGCCCGCCATAGATCACGAAGCAGTCGCGGACCTCGGGAAACCCTCCTGCCTTGTGATCTTCCTCCTTTGCGTCGTCGAGGGCCTTGCCACCCTCCGTGGGTGGCCCGACCTTGTGGAAGTGTCGTCGAAGCATGGCACACTCCTCAAGGGTGTGCTTGACGGGCCCCTGATGATAGGGGCACGGCTCCCTGAGCATCTTGTCGAAGAGGTTGGCACCTTCGGGAGGTTTCCGAGGGTTCTTGTGCTCGGCGGCGGCGACAAGGTCCGCATCGACGGCGTCGCGTTTCGCTTGCGACTTCTTCTTGCCCTTCTTCTTGGCGCCGCGCTGAGTTGACGCCTCGGGAGCATCTTCCGGTGGGCGGCCCTGGGGCTGCTTGTCCTTCCGGAAAATGGCCTCAACCGCCTCCTGGCCAGAGGTGAACTTGGTGGCGATGTCCATCAGCTCGCTTGCCCTGGTGGGGGTCTTACGACCCAGCTTGCTCACCAGGTCGCGGCAGGTGGTGCCGGAGAGGAACGCGCCGATGACATCTGAATCGGTGACGTTGGGCAGCTCTATGCGCTGCTTCGAGAATCGCCGGATGTAATCCCGGAGAGGCTCTCCCGGCTGCTGGCGGCAGCTTCAGAGATCCCAGGAGTTCCCAGGGCGCACGTACGTGCCCTAGAAATTGCCGGCGAAGGCTTGGACCAGGTCGTCCCAGTTGGAGATCTGCCCCGAGGGCAGGTGCTCCAGCCAGGCTCGAGCGGTGTCGGAGAGGAACAGGGGGAGGTTGCGGATAATGAGGTTGTCATCGTCCGTTCCACCCAGTTGGCAGGCCAGCCGATAGTCCGCGAGCCACAGTTCCGGTCTCGTCTCCCCCGAGTACTTTGTGATAGTAGTCGGGGTTCGGAACCGGGTCAGGAATGGTGCCCGTCGTATGGCGCGGCTGAAAGCCTGCGGACCGGGTGGTTCGGATGAAGGACTCCGATCCTCCCCGCTGTCGTAGCGTCCCCCACGCCTAGGGTGGTAGCCTCGGCGCGCCCTATCGTCGAGGTGGGCCCGACGGCTGTGATGATGACGCTCGTTGCCGAGGCGACCCGGGACTGCAGGCGCTGTGTTGCGCGTGCGCCCGGAGTGGACCGAGGCTTCCCGCATGAATCGGGAAGTCGCGGCGCGATGTTCCGAGGGGAACCCCTACCTTCGAGAGGCAGAGCTTTCGGCCCGTCGGACCGCGGCGTTCTCCAGGAGATTCTTGAGCTCTCCCTGGATACGCCGCCCCTCGGTGGTTGATGGCTCTGGCATTACGCGGAGGAGTATTGCCGCTGCAGCCAGGTTCTGGCCGACTCCGCTGGAATCCGGCGGCGGCCTCACCCTGACGTCGTCGGCGATGTAGTGCTGGATGTCCTGAGGGAGATGACGCGCTTCTCCGGCCGGGGGTTGGACCGCCCATTCCTTCCCGATGTCCCGGCGGATCGGCACAAGCGTTCCTGCTCCCTCGTCGAGCCTGGCCTGCCTCTCGCGGATTTGCTCGAGCTATGGGTCAGGACCCCCCGCCGGGACGGGGACCACAGCTAGCTCCCGAGGGATGTCAACGCGAGGCACGGGCCTAGGGGGATCACCGTTTTCCGGCATACCAAGATGGTTGCCTTCGCCGGGACCCCCTAGATCGACGTGGAAACATTCACGACTTGGGCTGCGGTCCTTATTGTCGAGGTCGCGGCTGCCGTCGGAACAGTCGAAAAGGCAGTAGTCACATGCGGTCATGAAGTCCCGCACGGAACTGGGGTTACCAAGTCTGGAGAAATCCCAACAGAGGTCGGGCTCGCCATCTTCCTCGGACCCCGAGGGCTCGTAGGTCGAGTCGGCCGTCAGTCGGTCCCAGGGTGACCGCACATGATACCCCAGAGGGTTTGGACTCGCCTCTAAGAGAGTGCTCACCGAAGCGGAGTTGCTTGGTGGGTCGAGGCCGAATCCAAAAGACACGAGATGGGAATCGGTCGGTACCTTTCGGTCGACGGTCGGTGACGAGGTCGCGTCTGGGACTGACTGCACCGTTGTCTCAGGTACGAGGGTGACGCCCAGCAAGTCCCTCGCGAGCGTGCTGGCGTCGTGCGTTTGCTTGAGATTGGCGTGTTGCGGGGAGGCGGCGCTCGCCTTCGTCTCAGACGCGAGATCGATGCCCGACGCGCCCTCCGTTGGGGCGCCGGCGCCGTCGACTCGCTCGACAGCCAACGAGGTGCCGCTTCCCGCTTGGCCTTGGTTGTCCCGCCTCCTCCTCTGTCGGCGGGGGAGGGGACGGGACAAGACCGAATGTCGTCCTTCCACCTCGTGGGGAAGGCGTCGTCGATTTCCCCGCCGGCGAGCGGGTTGTCGACCGCCATTGTCGCTGTCGCACGGCGGGGGAAGGAGTATCATGTCGTAGCTGCCGTCGAGGGACATGAACTCAAGATTCCCGAAACGGAGCACCGTCCCGGGCTAGAAAGGTTGCTGGAGACTGCCCATCTGGAGCTTGACGGGAAGCTGTTCGTCAACACGCAGCAGGCCCCTACCTGGCGCGCCAACTGTCGGTGTTTCGAAACCCGGGGGGTCCCTGGACCGACGAGTGAATTGTCGCCGCGTGCCCCAGCCCAGATGGGTCGACGCAAGGCGGAACGCGAAGGGGGGAAAGGAAGCAGCCGGAGGGAGGCAGGCGTGAGAGAGTGGATCCCGCGGCCTTCGTGTTAGCCCCGCGCCTGAGTCGGGTGCGCTTGCAGTAGGGGGGTACAAGCGTCCATGCGGGAGTGGGAGCGAGCGGCCTTGCGCGAGCGCCGTCCCGTCCTTCTCCGCGCGGGCCAACCCTCTGTAAGAGGGCCCTGGTCCTTCCTTTTATAGGAGTAAGGAGAGGATCTAGGTGTACAATGGGGGGTGTAGCAGAGTGCTACGTGTCTAGCGGAGGAGAGCTAGCACCCTAAGTACATGCTGTCGTGGCAGCCAGAGAGGTTTTGGCACCCGGTTCGTGTGGTGTTGTGGCCGTCGGAGGAGTGCTGGAGCCTAGCGAGAGGACAGCTGTTGGGGCTGTCGAGTCCTTGCTGACGTCCTCTTGCTTCCGTAAGGGGGCTGAGAGCCGCCGTCGTCACAGGGCATGCAGGGCGCCATCATTACTCGCATGGTGGAGCGAGCCAGATGGGACACCGATCTGGTTCCCCGTAGCCCAAATCAGCTCGGGGTAGGGTAATGATGGCGCTTCCTGTTGACGTGGTCGGTCCGTGCCCTAGGCTGAGCGAGGTGGAGGCTCCTCCGAGGTCGAGGTCGAGGTCAAGCCCCCGGGTCAGGCGAGGCGGAGTTTTTCGTCTTCCGGGGTTGAGCCCATGTCCGAGCCCTGGGTCGGGCGGAGCGGAGTTCGCCGTCTTCCAGGGCTGAGCCCATGTCCGAGCCCTGGGGTCGGGCGAGGCGGAGTTCGCCGTCTTCCGAGGCTGAGCCCGAGTCCGAGCCCTGGGTCGGGCGGAGCGGAGTTCGCCGTCTTCCGGGGCTGAGCCCGAGTCCGAGCCCTGGGGTCGGGCGAGGCGGAGTTCGCCGTCTTCCGGGGCTGAGCCCGAGTCCGAGCCCTAGGTCAGGCGGAGCGGAGTTCGCCGTCTTCCGGGGCTGAGCCCGAGTCCGAGCCCTGGGTCGGGCGGAGCGGAGTTCGCCGTCTGCCGGGGCTGAGCCCGAGTCCGAGCCCTGGGTCGGGCGGAGTGGAGTTCGCCGTCTTCCGGGGCTGAGCCCGAGTCCGAGCCCTAGGGTTGGGCGAGGCGGAGCTTCCTATGACGCCCGAGGCCGGCCTTGGCTGCTGTCAGCCTCACTCTGTCGGGTGGCTCAGCAGTCGGAGCGGCGCAGGCGGCGCTGTCCTCTTGTCAGACCGGTCTGTAGAGCGGCGAAGTGACCGCGGTCACTTCGGCTCTGTCGACTGGTGGGCGTGCGTCAGGATAAAGGTGTCAGGCCACCTTTGCATTAAATGCCCCTGCGATTTGGTCGGTCGGCGTGGCGATGTGGCCAAGGTTGCTTCTCGGTGAAGACTGGGCCTCGGGCGAGCCGATAGTGTGCCCGTTGCTGGAGGGGGGTCCTCGGGTGAGACGTAGGTTCTCCGGGGTCGGCTTCCCTTACTCGAGGCTAGGCTCGGGCGAGGCACGATTGTGTCCCTTGAATGGACCGATCCTTAACTTAATCGCACCCATCAGGCCTTTACAGCTTTGTGCTGATGGGGGTTACCAGCTGAGATTTAGGGGTCTTGAGGTACCCCTAATTATGGTCCCCGACACTGCTGAAGAGAATCATGCCTGTTGTAGGAAACGGGTGACGCCTAAGAGGGGGGGGGGGTGAATTAGGACTTCTAAAACTTTTACTAAACTAGGCCACAATTAAATCCCTAGAGCAAAACCTATGCAAATAATCAAAACTAGAATGTGCAAACTAGGTTTTGTCTAAGTGTTGCTATCTCTACCGCAAAAGGCTAAGTTTCAATCTATACTAAATAAGTATGACTACAAGATTGAAACTTAAATGCTTAATATAAATGCAGAATGTAAAGAGCTAAGTAGAGAAGCAAACTCTCGTGGATGACGCCGGTATTTTTACCGAGGTATCCGGAACCACGCAAGGTCCCGACTAATCCTCGTTGGTGCCCCTACGCAAAGGGAAGCCCACGCGAGGGCCAAGCACCACGGTCGAGTAACTCCGTAGAGAGTCGTGGGCCTTCTCCACGCGCAAGTGGTGCTCCGCTTCCGGCTCCTCTCGGACGCTCCCCGCCGTCTCCACTATCGAGCTTCCGGCCGAAACGCCGTGGGCCTCGTTCCCTCCGGTACACGGTGGCGGCCGTGACACAAACGCGGTTGTCACGGTCTCGCAAGACTCTCGCCCCACACGGTACAATTACAACGACTCACGCAAGAGCCGAGGGGTTGTGTGGTTTTACAAAACTCACTCAACTAACTAGGATTCACTTAGAGCAAGCGCTAAAGCGGTCTAACTAACCTAAGCACTTCGCAAAGCACCTACGCTAATCACCGAGTGATTCTATTAAGCACTTGGGTGTTTGAGCTCTTAGAAATGTGCACTATATGCCTTGGTATGTTGCTTGGGCTCTCACACTTGAGAATGGCCGGTTGGGGTGGTATTTATAGCCTCTACACCCCCAACTAGCCGTTGGACAGAAAGCAGCAGCTTTCTGTCGTCGGGTGCACCGGACAGTCCGGTGCACACCGGACAGTGCACAGTAGATGTCCGGTGCACGGTGCGTCAGCCGACCGTTGGCGCCTGTAGCAGTCGACCGTTGGATCTGACCGTTGGATTCGACCGTTGCCGTCTGCCCGTTGGCACACCGGACAGTCCGGTGCACACCGGACAGTCCGGTGCTACAGCCAGAGAGCGCCTGTCTGCGGCCTCTCTGCGCAGACAGTCCGGTGCCTCACCGGACACTGATGTCCGGTGCGCCACCAGGCGCTGGCTGACAGCCCTCATCTTGGATTTCTTCGCTGATTTCTTCGGGCTTCTTTCTTCTTGAGTATTGGACTCCTATGCATCTTTTTATGTCTTCTTTTGAGGTGTTGCATCCTCATTGCCTTGGTCCAATTCTCTTCGCATCCTGTGAACTACAAACACAAACACTAGAAAACTTTATTAGTTCACGGATTGTGTTGTTCATCAAACACCAAAACTCAATTAGCCAAAAGGCCCGGGGTCCATTTTCCTTACAATCTCCCCCTTTTTGGTGATTGATGACAACACAACCAAAGCAAGCAAATAAAACAAGTATTTGAATGAAAAAGTGCAATCTACTTGCTAAGATGCATGATTGTCCCCACAATGTGATATTATGGACTTAAGCCTCCCCCTAACTCCATAATTCACTTACTTCCTATTTTTGGACCAAATAACCAAAACCACTTGAAAAGCCATTTGTAGATATAAAATTTTAAATTGGTGGTGTTTGGTGTTTGATATAGTTTTCATTGCTTTGGTCCCTAAACTTCTCCCCCTTTGGCATCAACCACCGAAAAGGAAGACATTAAAAGCATGTAGGAAGTAAATAAAAGCTTGCCCTCATCAAGAATTGTATCAAATGATATCACTAGAAGGATATTAAATTAAACTATGTGAATGATACCACTTGAAGGAGTCCTCAAAAGATTACTCCCCCTAAATGAGTATTCTCCTTTAGAAAGAGTTTTTCTCCCCCTTTAGAGATGAAGAAATACTCCCCCTGACAGAGATCCTCTACTTAGGAAAAAGCATGTGAAAATTAGAGGTGCAAGACATGATTTGAAAAGACTAACTTCCCTTATGCATAGGTAACAGAATATGAGTTAACTACTTATGCATTTTTGCAACATGGAAGCATATGATATGAAATATAGTCTAATCAAATATTGGAGAAGACATGTAAATGATACTGAATGTAGTCTCAAAAGATACCAATTGGAGATCAATGGCGAGCTTGAGAGACATGAGAGTTCTTGGAGATTTTGCAGTGGAAGATTGTTGTCTTTCTCCGGGGACCTTATTTTCCTTACAATGAGACTATCACATGAAATAGACTTGAAAAGGTGTTAGTCTCAAAGTGTTAGATTATAGAGTAACCTCCCCCTAAAGGTGTGCATACAAGTTTTGAATACTTGTAGGAGACATGCACTTTGATTTGATATCAAGAGGGGCAAATTATCCATAATCCAAACTTTGGCACATATAAGTTAAATGATACACTTTGTAGAAATCAAAATTTTCAATTTATGCATCATTTACTATGGAGTGATATGGAAGCTATGTGCCGTGCTTTAACTAAACATTTTAAGCCATGTAGGTTTGCTTAAGTGTATGAATTAAGAACAAGCAATCCTACCATATGATTTACCTAGTATGCATGATTTTAAACAAAAGTACATAACAAATGTAATACTAGGCAAGAAAGGTAAACTAGATACAAGGTAAAATAGATACGCATATCTAAAAACGAGAAATGCAATAAAACTAGTTACCTTAGTCATGGGTGGGAAATTTGGGTCCAAAATTTTTACTAACCCACTTGGCAATAAACTTGATCCAATATGATGTATCCCATGATATACATCCCAATTTTGCCAAGTCTCCAAATTTCCCGAAGACCTTCGATCCACTCACTTCCCTTTCGGGATCCAAACCTTCTTGGTGCTTTTCATGGTTGAAATTATTTCCTTTGGCACCCAGATGCGTTTGGCCCCTTTTCCTTTGTTGGCTTGCTTGTTGGCCTTGATTGCTATCACCTTTCCATTCTTTTTCTTCTTGATCAAATATGGTGTAGCATCCTTTTTGTTCACCTTTTTGATGTAGGTGTTGGAGATTTTGCTTGATGGCTTTTGCTTGAGCTTTTGCCTTTGTTTATCCCTGGTCATCGCCTTGCATTGGAAAGACTTGTGGCCTTCCTTGTGGCATAGCCTACAAATCACAGTTTCTCCCTCTACAGGCTTGTTCACTCCCGCAGTGGTGTTATCTTGTGGAGGTCAGATTTGTTTGGCTTTGCCTTTCTTGTCATACAAAGCCTTGCCAAGGCGAGCCACTTCTTGCTTTAATTGTTCATTTTCCTTTGCAACCTCATCCGTACATGTCTCTACAACAATATTCTCAACAACGACTTGGTTGCAGGGGTTAGAATCATCAATTAAATCAAAGCAGGAAGTAGAAGCAACTTTCTTAATTATTTCAGGTATTTCAACTAAAGATGCTGCTGGGGTGCTACCAATATTTTCTAGCTTAGTAGTTAGCTCATTATTGTGTATGCTAAGAATTTCCATTTTCTCTAGCAAATTTTCAATAGCTTCTTGGGAGCTAGCTAACTTAGCCTTAAGTTTTTCATTCCTTTTAATAAGGCTATCATCGGTAGCAGTGGATGGAGCACTAGATTCTAATAGCTCAATTTTAGTTGATAGCTCACTATTTAAGTTTGCAAAAGTTTCAAATTTTTCTAGCAAACCTTTGTAATCATTTTGAGAGCTAACCAACTTATTTTTCAAAGTTTTAAGTTGAGCTTTTTGCTTAGTGCAAACATCCTGGAAAAATTTTACGGCTTCCGCAAGCTCTTCTAGAGAGGCCTTTCCCTCGCCTTCATCATCACTACTACTTTCATCACTAGAGGATGGAATGCTTTTGTTACCTCTTGCCATAAGGCATTTGTGTGATGACCGTGATGATCGTGACGAGGACCGGTGGCTGCGCGTCCTTGGAGGTTCATCTTCACTTGAAGAATCATCCCAAGTTCTAACACTTGTGAGCGCCTTGCCTTTGCTCCTCTCCTTTTTGGGTTTGGCCATATTTGGACAGTTGTCCCTGAAGTGGCCCTTCTCCCCACATGTGAAGCATCCTCTCTTCCTTTGCTTTTTCCTGTCAATGTTAAAGAGAAGATCCTCGACCTGCAGGGGCACACCCATTAGATTAATCTTGCGGATCATCCTCATTACCTTTCCGATGCGTCGGATTGTTTCTTCGTCCTCGGAGGATGATGTGCATGGTTGATTATCTTCATCATCATCACTTTCTTCTTCTTCTTCCTCTTCTTCGCTTGAGGAACTTGGAGTGGGAGCCTTCTTTTTGCCCTTCCTTTCATCACATGCAAAAGCATATGGTCTTGAGGAAGTTGGCTCCTCTCCCCGACTCATTTGTCGCGACATCTCAAAGGCCACGATTTTCCCAATCACAATGGTCGGGGTCATGTTGCTCAAATCCTCCATATTGTGAAGGATGGTGATGATGCTCCCATATCTTTGTTGTGGTAGCAGGGAGATAATCTTCCTCACAATGTCCGCATCACCTAGCTTATTAATGCCAATAGAATTGAGCTCATTGATAATTAGATTCAAACGAGAATACATGTCTCTAACAAGCTCATCATCTTTCATGGCAAAAGAATTATACTCATTTAAGACTAGGCAATGTTTTTGCTCACGGACATTGGATGTGCCGTCATGGAGCTCATGCAATTTTAGCCAAATCTCATTAGCAGTTTTCAAGGTAAATACTTGATTAAAAATATCCATGCTAAGAGATTCATACAAGCAATTTTTGGCTCTAGCATTTAAATGAATTTCTTTTTCCTCACTCGTGGTGGGTTTCTCGGGATTCTTGAGAGGTTTCATCCCGTCACGAGTGACTCTCCAAACACCTAGATCAACGGCCTCTAGGTAACAAGCCATTCTAGCACTATAATATGGGAAGTTAGTGCCGTCAAAGTGTGGTGGCCTATGGGTATCCATCCCTTCCTCTAAAAAGCGTCGGCTCTTTTAGCGATGAAGCTAAAGCGTTTCAAATGAGCCAAACCGGGCTTTGATACCACTTGTAGGAAACGGGTGACGCCTAAGAGGGGGGGGGGTGAATTAGGACTTCTAAAACTTTTACTAAACTAGGCCACAATTAAATCCCTAGAGCAAAACCTATGCAAATAATCAAAACTAGAATGTGCAAACTAGGTTTTGTCTAAGTGTTGCTATCTCTACCGCAAAAGGCTAAGTTTCAATCTATACTAAATAAGTATGACTACAAGATTGAAACTTAAATGCTTAATATAAATGCAGAATGTAAAGAGCTAAGTAGAGAAGCAAACTCTCGTGGATGACGCCGGTATTTTTACCGAGGTATCCGGAACCACGCAAGGTCCCGACTAATCCTCGTTGGTGCCCCTACGCAAAGGGAAGCCCACGCGAGGGCCAAGCACCACGGTCAAGTAACTCCGTAGAGAGCCGCGGGCCTTCTCCACGCGCAAGTGGTGCTCCGCTTCCGGCTCCTCTCGGACGCTCCCCGCCGTCTCCACTATCGAGCTTCCGGCCGAAACGCCGCGGGCCTCGTTCCCTCCGGTACACGGTGGTGGCCGTGACACAAACGCGGTTGTCACGGTCTCGCAAGACTCTCGCCCCACACGGTACAATTACAACGACTCACGCAAGAGCCGAGGGGTTGTGTGGTTTTACAAAACTCACTCAACTAACTAGGATTCACCTAGAGCAAGCGCTAAAGCGGTCTAACTAACCTAAGCACTTCGCAAAGCACCTACGCTAATCACCGAGTGATTCTATTAAGCACTTGGGTGTTTGAGCTCTTAGAAATGTGCACTATATGCCTTGGTATGTTGCTTGGGCTCTCACACTTGAGAATGGCCGGTTGGGGTGGTATTTATAGCCTCCACACCCCCAACTAGCCGTTGGACAGAAAGCAGCAGCTTTCTGTCGTCGGGTGCACCGGACAGTCCGGTGCACACCGGACAGTGCACAGTAGATGTCCGGTGCACGGTGCGTCAGCCGACCGTTGGCGCCTGTAGCAGTCGACCGTTGGATCCGACCGTTGGATTCGACCGTTGCCGTCTGCCCGTTGGCACACCGGACAGTCCGGTGCACACCGGACAGTCCGGTGCTACAGCCAGAGAGCGCCTGTCTGCGGCCTCTCTGCGCAGACTGTCCGATGCCTCACCGGACAGTCCGGTGCACACCGGACACTGATGTCCGGTGCGCCACCAGGCGCTGGCTGACAGCCCTCATCTTGGATTTCTTCGCTGATTTCTTCGGGCTTCTTTCTTCTTGAGTATTGGACTCCTATGCATCTTTTTATGTCTTCTTTTGAGGTGTTGCATCCTCATTGCCTTGGTCCAATTCTCTTCGCATCCTGTGAACTACAAACACAAACACTAGAAAACTTTATTAGTTCACGGATTGTGTTGTTCATCAAACACCAAAACTCAATTAGCCAAAAGGCCCGGGGTCCATTTTCCTTACACCTGTCCTGCATGGTCTAAAACATCGAGAGCATCCTCTCGGATAATCGGGACTGCTCGGCGGCCAAGTGAGCCTGCTGCTTAGTGAGAGACTGGAGAATCGAAGCAATAGCAGGGTCAATAGCCGGAGGGGCCGCAGGGGTAGCACTAGAACTCCCAGCCTCATGATCATGTGAGCGTGGAGGCATAGGAGGCGGAGGCGGAGGTGGAATCCCAAAATCATCATCATCATCATCATCATCAACTGCTGCAACCTGAGCTTCGAACTGATGATGAGCAGCATCCTCGGCTTGAGTGTCAAAAACTGGAGCAGAAGCTGGCACAGGAGCCTTAGGCGCTGGACAGTAGGACCCAAAGCCGAGGCGTGAGGCCTCAAGTGTGCCCTGAAACTGTGGAGGCTGAATCAGCTGCGCAAAAATGTGGCACAGATAGTGAGCATACGGCAGCTGGCGTCGAGCACGCAGACCATCCAAAACGGTGTCCTCGATCTCACAAATAAGGAAATCCACGATGTCAAACTCGGAGTGAGAGACCAGGGCGCCAAGGAGCCAGAGCTGGATATGAGTGGTAGCCTCCCTGTATCCCATCTGCGGCAGAAGTGTCCGTCTCATAAGCTCAAATAGGAACTTTGCTGCTGTAGTGAAATCTGCCGGTGAGCGTCGCGACCCATCTGAGAAGGGCGGGCGGAACAGAGCCGCGACGTGAGTTGTACCTGGAGCCACACCGCCGTGAGGGCGACGAGGAGGGTCAGAGGTGTCGTAGCATAAGCTGTGAAGTCGAGTCGATGACTCATGAAATCCAAAGAGCTGGCGAATCTGGCTGGCAGTAATAGTGACATCCTCTCGCTCAAAACGAAACCTCATCCAGTGGTGATCTGGGTCTATCCATACAGTCGCATAGAAAACTCGGACCCACTCCTCAACATACCTGCCGCTGGTAGTCAAAAGAGTCAGAAGGCCAGGCAGATATGTGAGGTGCACCTCAAAGTCAGCACCGGCGGCAAGTAGAAAAGCTGGAAGATCCAAAAGCCGGTGCGCACGCAGAGCAATCTGTGCAGACATCTGAGCTCGGAAAAAGGACTCCTGAATACGGGTGCTAAAAAGATCAACTGCAGCAGGGTCCCTCTGAGCCGGTAACCAAGACTCCATGGGTACGTATCTGAACCTACGTACCCGTGCCGCTGTAGCACGCTGAAGGTCAAAAAGTCGGGGATCCGTAGCAAGGGGTTGTACCTCAGTCTCATCGCGCTCCCGGAATCGAGGTGGAGGGATAGGAGGAGCTGAAGCGGGAGCGGTAGGAGGAGCAGTGGAAGCTAGTGTAGTGGAGGTAGCGGGTATGGCTGTGGTGGTGGATGGCGCAACAGGGGTGACGAGAGCAGGCAGAGTGGGTGGTGGAGTGGAAGCAGTGGTGTGAGTGGAGGAGCGAGGCCGGCAGATGAGGCGACGAACACAGTACACAATCTGGTCTGACGAAGTCTGAGGCTGATCTCCAAGCTCGGCCTGCGCAGCGGCTGCTGCTGCCGCTGCAGCTGCACGGGCTGCTCTGTCCATACGCCGCTTCTTGCGGCCTTCCTGCTGCTCCAAGTGTATTGTCTTGCCCTTGACCTGCCTGAAGGGGCGACGAGGATCCTCATCATTGCCTCCCCTGGCACCGACACATTCTTTGTGCGCGGCATCCTGACCTGATGACTGCAAATGAGAGAGAGAGAGACTAAGCACAGAGTGATAATATCTGATAGAATATCAAGGGATGAGATGACTACCTGGAAAGCTCACACGAGAGGTGACGATCCAGGTAGGACAGGAGACGGCACACGGGCAATCAAGGTCACTGAAATGACAGAAGAGGTGAGCACGTATTAGTCACATAGTCATAAGAATATGAAATGTGAATAAATACATACAGAGAGAAATATGGCACAGAAAACAAGAGATGAGACGATCGAGAGGTCAAACGACGTGAAAACGGCGTTTGAACGATAAAAAGTGCCATAGGAGGTTTGGAATTCGAATTGAGGCACGAAATGACGTGGAATTGAGCTGATACTTCACGAATAGGTTTAGATGGGTGAATATGAGTGAAGAAAAAGAGATTTGGGCACTCGGCTCGAAAACGATCGCTCGAAACGGGGAATTGGGTGAAATTAAAGCCTGGAATATCGGATGGGCGTGAAATTTTGCGAATATGTTACTGGAGATGTTGTGAAGGTACCTGAAAAATTTGGGTTCAATTGGAGCATTTTTGGCTGGTTTGGGCATTTCACCGAACACGTGGAGGGCGGAGTTTTAGGGTTTCGGGGAAATGGCCATTCGAGGTGTGAAAACCCTCCCGAAGGAGCTAGGAACCTGCAAGAATACTCAAGGCACACAGAGGAACACATATGACCACTTGATTTCACTGGATTTCACAGAGATTTGAGATTTGCGCAAAAGGTGGGAAAGGGGTGCTTCACTGTCTCACAGTCAGAGAACTAGAGAGATAGAGATGACAGAGGGAGAGGAGAGCAGCTCACCGAGCGAGGGGAGAAGGGACGAGCGCAGGCACAGGGTCGCCGGAGGACAGATCGCCGGAGAGGAGAGATCGCCGGCGAGGGGGAGCAGTCGCAGAGAACAGAGAGCACAGAGGGAGAAATGAGCCTCTGGCTCGGTCTCGGGCTGGAGGCCTTTTTTTTTAAAACGCGATGTGGGCGCACCAGACAGTCTACAGTGCCTGTCCGGTGCACACCGGACAGCGCATAGTAGCTGTTCGGTGAACCACCGAACAGCGCACAGGAAAAAGGATATTTAGCGCGCGGCTGCCGGTGCACCGGACATTGCACAGTGTAGTGTCCGGTGCACACCGGACTGTCCGGTGAGCCCAGACAGGGAAAATTTTGGATTTTTGAATTTTTCTATCTAGTTCACAACCAAACCAAATCCCAACTTATAAACACACAAAGTAACACTTGTTGGGACAGGTATTGGCACCCTCATATACTTTTCTCATAATTTTCAAAATATTTTGCCATAGGCTAGATAATTTTTAGAGAAAATAGGCAAATGGTGAAATTTGCATTTTTGGCCTTGCACTAGGGGTTTTCATGAGTGATTTGAGTTTTGAATACTCCCCCTAAGTGCAGTGCCTCATGCATATTTCAAGAACCAACAATCATAAAAAGTAAGAATTTAAGTGCTAAAAGCTTAAAACTAAGACTTGTCAAGTTTGATCCGAGTTAAGCTTTTTCACTCGCTTTGTTGGCGGTTATCTCAACTAGGTTAGACAAGCCCTAGATGCAATACAAGAAATTTAAACATGCAATGCAAGGTTGACAACACCATTTGATATTTTACATAAAATTTCTGAGATCAAGAATATTTAGTTCATTCCTCAACATGCAAAAGTGGGTCTTATCAAGTGGCTTAGTGAAAATATCCGCTAATTGATCTTCCGACCTCACTCCTTCTAAAATGATATCTCCTTTAGCAACATAATCTCTAAGGAAGTGATGATGGATATCAATGTGCTTGGTGCGAGAGTGTTGTACAGGATTATTAGCAATTTTAACAGCACTCTCATTGTCACACAACAAAGGTACCTTTTCTAGAACTACGCCATAGTCTAGAAGAATTTGTTTCATATATAAAATCTGTGTGCAACAAGCACCCGCGGCAATGTATTCCGCTTCGGCAGTTGACAAGGCAACATTATTTTGCTTTTTGGATGTCCATGAAACTAGTGATCTACCAAGCAGATGGCATCCCCCAGAAGTACTTTTCCTATCAATTTTGCAACCGGCATAATCCGAATCGGAATAGCCAATTAAATCAAAAGTAGCTCCTTTGGGATACCACAGACCAACGCTTGTGGTGTGCCTGAGATACCTAAGAATTCTTTTAACAGCGCGAAGATGAGCTTTCTTAGGATTAGATTGAAATCTAGCACACATGCAGACACTAAACATGATATCGGGCCTAGATGCGGTAAGGTACAATAAACTACCAATCATAGAACGGTAGAGAGTTTGATTAACCGGGTTACCTCCCTCATCTAAGTCGAGATGTCCATTTGTTGGCATAGGTGTCTTGATTGGTTTGCACTTCTCCATGTTGAACCTTTTCAACAAGTCTTTGGTATACTTCTCTTGTGAGAGAAAGTTACCACCTTTCATTTGCTTGACTTGAAAGCCGAGGAAGTACGTCAGCTCACCAATCATTGACATCTCGAACTCCTTCGACATCAACTCACCAAATTCCTTGCAATCATAGTCATTTGTCGAGCCAAAGATTATATCATCAACATATACTTGACAAATGAAAATATCACTGTTATGTTTCTTTGTGAATAGAGTTGTGTCGACGATCCCGATCTTGAAGCCCTTTTCGATGAGGAAGTCGCGAAGGCGCTCATACCAAGCCCTTGGAGCTTGCTTTAGCCCATATAGCGCCTTGGACAACCTGTAAGCATGGTTAGGATATCTAGGGTCTTCAAATCCAGGTGGTTGCTCAACATATACAAGTTCATTTATGAAGCCATTTAAAAATGCACTTTTTACATCCATTTGATAAAGTTTTATATCATAGCATGATGCATATGCAAGTAGGATACGGATGGCTTCCAGTCGAGCAACCGGTGCAAAGGTCTCTCCAAAATATAAGCCTTCAACTTGAGAGAATCCTTTTGCAACAAGTCTTGCCTTGTTCCTTACAATCACACCTTGATCATCTTGTTTGTTTCTGAACACCCACTTTGTTCCAATGATTCTTGCATCTTGTGGGGGCTTCTCCAGGGTCCAAACTTCGTTACGGGTGAAGTTGTTAAGTTCTTCATGCATGGCATTCACCCAGTCCGGATCCTGTAGCGCCTCATCTATACAAGTAGGCTCAACACAAGAAACAAAGGAGTGATGTTCAATAAAAGAAGCATGTCTATGGGATCGAGTAATAACCCCTTGTGAAGGACTCCCGATGATTTGGTTTTGAGGATGAGCTTGAAGTAGTGATGAATTTCTCCTGTTAACCATTTGGGAAGAAGATCCTGGAGCATCAACATCTTCGGCTTGTACCCTTGCTTGTTCATGAGAGACAAATGTATCTTCATTTGCATGCCTCTCATCTTTTTCATCATCTTGTGGTACATTTGATGAAGAAGGCCTGTCAATGTTTTGCACCTCTTCTTCATCTTCTTTTGGTTTGATAGCTCCAATTGGCATGTTCTTCATTGCTTCCCTAAGTGGCTCATCACCTACATCATCAAAATTCTCAAGTGCTCCTTGGGAGCCATTAGTCTCATCAAATTCCACATCATATGTTTCTTCTACCACGCTAGTGGCATGATTGAATACTCGATATGCTTTGGACTTTAATGAATAACCCAAAAGAAAACCAATATCACAACGTCTTTGAAACTTCCCTAGGTGATGGCGTTTCTTGAAGATGTAGCATTTGCATCCAAACACCCGAAAGAAGGAGACGTCTGGCTTTTTCCCATTTAGCAGTTCATAGGGAGTCTTCGCAAGCAGCCGGTGAGGAAATAGCATGTTTGATGCATAACATGCAGTGTTGACAGCTTCGGCCCAAAACCTCTTCGGTGTGTTGTACTCATCAATCATTGTTCTTGCAAGAGTGATCAAGGTCCTGTTTTTCCTTTCAACAACTCCATTTTGTTGAGGTGTATATGTTGCAGATACTTCATGCTTGATCCCAATTTCATCACAATACTCATGAATGTTGGTGTTGTCAAATTCTTTGCCATTATCACTTCTAATCTTTTTGATCTTACAATCAAATTCATTTTGAGCTTTCTTGGCAAACTTCTTGAATATAGATGCAACTTCAGATTTGTCATGGAGAAAGAACACCCAAGTGTATCTTGAGAAGTCATCAACAATCACTAGACAGTAGAGGTTGCCACCGGCACTTACATAATTTGTAGGTCCAAATAAATCCATATGAAGTAGTTCCAGTGGCCTTGATGTTGACATGAAAGCTTTAGTATGATGTGTATTAGCAACTTGCTTCCCAGCTTGACATGCACTACAAGGCTTGTCATTTTCAAACACCACATCCTTTAATCCTGTAACCATGTCCTTCTTTAATACCTTCTTGAGTGTGCTCATCCCAACATGTGCAAGCCTCCTATGCCAAAGCCATCCAAGAGAAGCTTTGGTGAAGAGGCAAGTTCTTAAGTCTGCATCTTCTGAAGTGAAATCCACTAAGTAGAGATTGTTGTATCTAAATCCTTTGAACACCATTGATTCATCATCCATTTTTGATACAATAACCTCTGTTGGAGTGAATAAGCATTGAAGTCCAAGATCACATAGTTGACCCACTGATAACAAATTGAAGCTCAAAGGTGCAACTAAGAGAACATTTGAAATTGATAAATCATTCGAAATTGCCACCTTGCCAAGTCCTTGCACTTTCCCTTTTGAATTGTCTCCAAATGTGATTTTATCTTGTCCATCAACATTCTCATCAAGTGAGGTGAACATCCGTGGGTTGCCTGTCATATGTTGTGTGCATCCACTGTCAATAACCCAATGGCTCCCACCGGTCTTGTAGTTCACCTACATCTAGAGACAAATCAAGCTTGAGTTTTGAGGGCCCTATATTGCATAGGACCAGTGACTCTCTCAATCAAGGACTTTGCAACCCAGATTTGTCTAGGTCTACTCTTGTTTGGTGGACCTAGGAATGTAACTTTGACCTTTCCATTTGCAACCTTTCTTAGAACATAATGAGCATTGAAAGAAAATGGTCTTGAGTGCTTAGGCAAGGGAGTTGGTGGTTTGGCTTTGCAGTTGTGGGCAAAATGACCTTCATTTCCACACTCAAAGCATTTGATGGGCTTGTGAGTCTGCTTTGGCTTGTATTGAGTGATAGCTTTCTTTTGCACAAAAGCATTGTATCCAATACCACTCTTGTTGTTTTTCATGACAGTGTTCATAAGCAGCTCATTTTGAAGGTATTGACCCTTGTTGAACTTTTGCACACTTGTTGCAAGATGTTCATTTTCACTTTTTAGTTTCTTGACCTCATTTTTAAGCCTTTGATTATCCACTGCCAACTCGTTGTTGAAATCATTGTTCTCAATAGCAACCTTTCCTCTAGTAGTTGCATCAGTCAAGTATTTCTTCAATTTTTGGTTGTCTAAAGTCAGGACTTCAACTTTTTCAGTCAATTCAGCTTGTAGACAAGTTTTCTCTCCTTGACTCAAATCATCACATGAGGTTGCTACATCAATCTTAACAACAGGGTTAATAGCCTCATGTGTTTTGCAAGATAAAAGTTCATTTTCAACAAGAAGATTGCCATGATCAAATTTAATTTGAGTATAGTCTTCCTTGATTTTTACTAGTCTATTTTGCAACTCCCTATTAGCTTCATTTAGCTTGTCACATTTATCCTTAGCATCTTTTAGGGAGTTTGAGAGCTCATTTACAGTTGATGACATAGTTTTATTTTCTTCTTTCATTTCTTCACTAGCTTTCATAACTATGTCATATTTGGCATTTAAAGATTCATTTTCATTTTTCAACCTATCACATTTAGCTTTTGACTTTCTAATGATTTGAGTATATTCTTTAAGCAAGTCAGCTAGCTCATCATATGAAGGTGAAGCAAATTCCTCATCACTATCACTATCACTATCATCATTAATATCATTTTGTACCTTCCGTTCACCTCTAGCCATGAGGCATAGGTGAGAAGTCGATGATGGCGATGGTGGTGGTGAAGAGAAGTCCCCGGCGATGGCGACAACTTTTTCATCATTCTCTTCTTCACTTGAAGAAGATCCACTTGATGAATCAATGTCGGTGAGCCAGTCACCAACAATATATGCCTTTCCATTCTTCTTCTTGTGGAACCTCTTTTGCTTCCCATCCTTCCTCTTGAAGAATTTCTTTTCCTTCTTTTCATCATCACTGTCATCTTCTTTTTTGCCCTTGAACTTGTTCTTCTTGGGCTTGTTACATTGATGAGCAAGATGGCCGAGCTCACCACAGTTGTAGCAATCCATCTCAGAAATGGGCTTTCTTTTGTTGGAAAAGAATTTCTTCTTTCTTGAATCAAATTTGATGCCTTCTCTATTGAGCTTCTTCAACATCTTGGTGGTCTTCCTTACCATCAAGGCAATGTTAGCATCAAGGTCATCATCACTTGAGGATTCTTCCTCAACTTGTATTTTTGCTTTTCCTTTTTCTTTCATGATTTGCTTTGAGAGCCAAATCCTTTCTTTTGGAAGATGATTCTTCTTTATCGTTGATGTGCATGTACATCTCGTGAGCATTGATCTTTCCCAAAATCTGTGTAGGTGTGGTAACTGAAAGATCCATTTGATGTAGCACAGTGACAATGTGTCCATATTTGTCTATTGGGAGGACACTGAGAATCTTCCTCACAACATCCGGTTGTGAGATTTGAGTAAGCCCCAATCCATTAACTTCCTCTACAAGAATATTGAGACGTGAGTACATGGCATTGGCATTTTCATTAGCAAGCATTTCAAAAGAATTTAACTTTCTCATGGCTATGTGATATCTCTCCTCACGCTCACTTCTCGTTCCTTCATGTAGAGCACAAATGTCCATCCACAAATCATGAGCATTTTTATGATTTCTTACTCTATTGAACACATATTTGCAAAGGCCTCTAAAAAGGGTGTTTTTGGCCTTAGCATTCCATTTCTCATAATTGAACTCATCACCTACAAGATTTGTGTGATCTCTAGGTTAGGGGAATCCTTGTGTTGCGGCTTTATAGACACCAATGTCTATAGCCTCTAAATATGCTTCCATACGAATTTTCCAATAAGGAAAATCGTCACCATCAAAAACGGGAGGAGGTCCATCCCCACCGGACATCGTAACTCTAGCGGTTAAGCTAATCTACGAGCAACAAGGCTTTGATACCAATTGAAAGGATCACGATGCCCAAGAGGGGGGTGAATTGGGCTTTTCTAAAAATCAACACTAATTAAAACCTAAGCAAGAGCTAAGCAAGAGCCCAACTTCACCCCAACAACTAGCACTAAAAATATAATACTAGAAATACAACAATGCTAAGACAATACTTCAAATACTTGCTAAACAAATACACAATGTAAAGTGCTTGAATTAAGTGCGGAATGTAAAGCAAGGTTTAGAAGACTCCTCCAATTTTTCCCGAGGTATCGAAGAGTCGGCACTCTCCACTAGTCCTCGTTGGAGCACCCGCGCAAGGGTATCGCTCCCCCTTGGTCCTCGCAAGAACCAAGTGCTCACTACGAGATGATCCTTTGCCACTCCGGCGCGGTGGATCCCTCGAGACCGCTTACAAACTTGAGTCGGGTCACCAACAAGATCTTCACGGTGATCACCGAGCTCCCAACGCCACCAAGCCGTCTAGGTGATGCCGATCACCAAGAGTAACAAGACGTAGACTTTCGCTTGACCAAGAGAAGCCTAATGCAAGTGATATGTGCTCTAGGTGGCTCTCGCTAGCGCTAATGAGGAACAAACGTGGATTAAGATTCTCTAATCTCCTCACTAGGCTTTTGGTGCTTGCAATGCTCTAGCAATGTGCTGGAATAAATGTGGAGTGCAAGACATTGAATATGGTGGGTGGAGGGGGTATAAATAGCCCTCACCCACCAACTAGTCGTTACCAGCAACTTTCTGCGCATTGGCGCACCGGACAGTCCGGTGCGCCACCGGTGCGCCACCGGTGCGCCACCGGTGCGCCAACGGTCGTTTCTAACGGCTAGTTCTGACAGGTAGCCGTTGGACTCATGGCACACCGGACAGTCCGGTGCGCTGTCCAGTGCGCCACTAAAATTCAACTCTGAAAACCTGCGCTCTCGGGTTTCTGCGTGGAGAAGGCTCTCCCACGGGCAAGTCTGGCCGCACCTGGAAGAGGGTGCACCGGACAGTCCAGTGCACACCGGACGGTCCGGTGCCCTAGGGCCAGAAACCCTACCTCTTGTTTTTCAGCTGATTTTCAAATCGGTTTTCGTTCTAACTTGTGAGTGAGTTCTAGAGTGACACCTAGCACTGTATGTGAGTGTGATTGTGCACCAACACTACAATAGAACTCTCTTGGTCAAACTACTCATCGACAACCCCTCTTTATAGTACGGCTAAAAGAGAATAAAAGACCTAACTAAATCACGAGTGTCCACATCTCCGTGACACTCGGACTCCGTAGTCCTTCACCTTTTGTTTCGTCGTTTTAGCCGTTGCTTCGAGTTCTTATCTCCGGGATTGTTTTCACCGTTGTAGAACTTGTACCTGTAATGCGACCTAACTTACCATTTGTCTCTGCAAAACACACGTTAGTCACATATAACAATACGTTGTCATTAATCACTAAAACCAACCAGAGGCCTAGATGCTTTCAGTGTGGATGGGCGGACCTAAGACGCTCATTTAATCCAGTAGAACGGTCCAGTCGCGTCTGCCCCTCTCTCATCATCCGGATCTGCCCACGCCACAAACTCCCAACCTCTTGCCTCCCAGATTCCGATCTACTGTGCCTCACCTCCTCTCGCAACGCGTAGCTCCACTGGCCCCGAGCCCCCGATGCGGCTCTACCGGTCGCCGCATCGTCCCTGCGGCGGCTCGACGGCACAGCCGCCGGGACCGCCTCCTCTACAGCCACATCGCCTCCCCTCCAAGGCCGAGGAGGACACATGGTGGAAAGCGGCGAAGAAGCGGTCCTCGTCGCAGGGGAGCACGATGGGGTCCGGGGCGGTCGGGAAGCCATACTCCTCCACCTGACGCAGCAGATCCGAGAACACCGGATGGCCGAGGTGCACCACCAGCACCACGACCTACCTCTGTCGCTTTTGCACGGGGAAATCTGTCTCCTTCGCTGATGTTGTAACCACAAGGCCACAATCCGCAACAAACAAGTGCCTTCGTTTCCGTGGAACGATTGTGTTTCCCTTCGGAGAGAGCGGTAGACAACAACAGGAACGAGTGAGTGAGAGACCTGGCAACCACGACACCTCGTTCCAATTGTGTGTAGGGTGCGCCATGTTTTTAGGAGGCTCTAAAATACATCAGGGGTTCACTAGCCGAAGGTACTGCTAATCGAATTGTTAAAGCACTGCTATCTATCGTGAACCTAGGTGTATCCCTTGTCAATAAGGCATGCTCTATTATTTTATCACTTATTACTTATATGTATCTTGCGCCATCTATTATTATGTTTTTGGCCAATGATTACATAAAAAATAGACATCCATATGTCTAAATGACTAAATCCACCTATGTGGATAAGCCTAATCTTCTTTATTAGGTCAACCACATCTTATAGCTTTATTGTTATCTCTTATTTTCTTTGGATGTGGAGAGTTTACTGCATCCCATGATTTTGCCCGTTCCTATGCAGATACGGGAAAGTCTGTCATTTTGTAATGGTGATTTTCTGTCCATTAGACCTTCTGTTGGATGGCATATTCATTGATGGACTCTTCTCCATCCTTTGAGAGTTGATATAGGGAGTGGGGTTCATTCTCCTGTTCGCTATGCGTGCTCTCTTGCTCTCTTGGTGAGACTAGGACCACTGCCACATTATGTCAGGTGCCTAGGTCTTTGTGAGCAAGGCTAATCATATGTCCTGTTGATGCTCTACCACGATCTAAGAATGCTCTTTTTCACTTGTCTTCCTGCTGGATTAGATCCTAGGACCGGAGTCAATGTTTGTGGGACTAATATGCCAGGTCAGTTGCATCTCATAAGTTCTTGCCTAACTGCCCATCAAGAACAAAGCCATAAAAATTCCCTTATGGGGATAATGATCAACAACCATGGCTCATATAAGCGCCTTTGACCAATGAAGGCTGCTATGGGTACCAAACTGGAGCCCTCTCTCTTCTCTCCTGGGAACCTTTTTCAGTTATGTCCTAATGATAGTAGTTTTGTCCCTGGATGGTCATGCCATTCTGTGTGTGATAACCAGGGCAGCTCCACTTATAGTATCAGGACAAGTTGATCTGGTGCTAAGAGATGGTGGGGTACCAGTTAGATGATTGAGCAAAGGCGAAGCTGAGCCCCCTACCAACACACACAATGAAAATGGAAGAAGAAAACACATTATGATGTATCTCAAATGCCCCTGTCCCATAGAGTTATTTACTTAGCGTCCTAAATTGTTTAGGGCTTAAGATTTAGGGTTTGGTACTCAATATGTTGTTAAACTTGGATGGCTTGTACCATATACAATACAAGCGACCAGTTTGCAACTGATTGTTGTCATTGTTGTGGCGGTAAAAAATGTCGAGCTCATTTGGAAAAGCTCATTGTGGAGAAAAATTATCGGTTGAGACAAGCTTCTATCTTCAACTACTTCTAGGCTTTTTTAAAAAAAGTTCAAGGTTTGTTTGAACATTGTAAACTTGACTCTACAAGCACTAACATTATTCAGAACTTTGTGTAGTCCTGAAAATCATTTTTTGTGCAGATACTTAATGACCATTATGTGTGCTTCAGAGTTTGGACAGTCAGACCAATGCGAAGGTATGGGTCACAGTTTTATAGAGCTTTCCTTTTCTCTTAATGGATCTGTACGACAACTTATTTTTGTTTCTGATGAAGTTATGTGTACTTCTTCAGGACTATTACAAGCGTAGAGCTATAGACCTCGTTTTGATTTTGTGAGGAGATAAGCTCTACTGTATGGATTACATGGATCTTGTGCTTTGGATGGTTACAGTTCTTTTTTGGGAGGAAGGACAAAAGTAACAGGTTTAGTAGGCCTTCTAATTTGATAGTAGAACAAAGATAATAAATAATTTTGTGATAAATGTGCTTAAAAGGAAGTTGCGAATCAAAATACTAGGAGATTCAGGCCTTCTAACCAAATTAGCGTCAATGTAAGGGCTACAGCTCGAATACAACTTGCACAAATGAACAATATCAATTTTTTTGGGTTGACAAAACATGCCACATGGGATATTTATGGAACTTTATACCCACATTCTTGTATCTATTTGCAGCCTCGACAAACCTAAAGTTTGAATGTATGACATATGACACCTTGGTTACTTTTGTGGATGGACATCTTGGTCGCTTTTGTGGTTGGCTTTTGTAGATGGAGTGAAGCTGCAATTGTAGTTGTGTAAGATTTATGTGCATAACTATGTGGGTTGCATCAGCTCCCAGTACTATGTATATACCTCCCGTGTAGTTGCGATTAGTTGTAGGCTGAAATAATTTATTGGTTGTAGGCTGGGCAAAAGGTTCGTGAAGAAAGTGAAAGGCCACGAGCCTGCGACAGCAAGAACGTGAGCAAATTGCAATGAAGCATAAGCGTGAAATGGTAAGTTCATGGCTTGTTTTCATCTGTTACAGCTACACGTTCCAATTGATATATTTACTTGCAGGCATACAATCCTTGATGTTTTTTAGACGCTTTGCGCTTGTGTCCCAGCTAAGGCAGAAGAAAAGTGGTTGGGGTTGTTGAACATTCAGTGGATTGAGCATCATATATGGTTGTCCAATTTCTTAAGGCAACTTTGCTGCTTTGCGTCATTCTTCACTTTGACTTAGACCCAAAAATTGGAATCTTCATTTTCTTCACTTAAGTTGTTTCCCATATTTATGTAGTAATTCTACTCCCATGTATAATAAAATTTGAGGGGCTTGTTTTCCTTCTAATATTATACATGAATTTTCAATAATTTTCAAGTTACTTGAGAACTCTGTTATAATGTTTTACATTATGTCATGCTTTGCGATCTTTACATGGTGTTATACTGGTATAGTATTATGGTCCTATCTGCAATGATGATTTTTTATATGCTTGCAGGCTCGGTGTAGATGACGTGGCATAAACACAAACGCACAAACATTAAAGGGATTAAAAATTATATGCTGGACAAAGGTTCCCAATTTAGGTTACCAAAAGTAAGAAAATGAATGTAATAATCTATTTGTAAATTCAGTTGGATCTTTTTTGTTTAGTCATACCTTTGCTAAACATCTATCTACAGAGCCTTTAGGTTCCAATTGGGCAAATCATCTGACCTGAACATATCTCTCTTTGTAGTGTTGTTCCCAAAGTTCTCATCATGGACAAGCGAAGTGGACATTACATTTCTCTTTAGTAAAATCGTTGATTTTCATTTGCAGAACCTCTGTTTCAAGTTCCTCGATTCATTTTGGCAAGGGTCATCTATCTTCTGTATATTTTGCTCCATCAAATAGTATTTTTTCATTTTTTTTCTAGACAAAGTAGGGTAATTTTGTATTAGGACCATGTGATTGTTCAATTTGTCAATAATTATGAGACCAACACCCTTTTGAAAAAGAAGGGCAGGAAATGTGCAGATCAGTTGTTTGATACTTGTAATGCAGAAACTTGCATGTTGATGAGCTTAGTTATTACAGGTTTTTCAACATCAATTAAAAAATTGACATGCTTTTATTGTCCGAACATACAAGAATGTGTAGCTTTTGCAAAGGTCTAACCATAGTCATAAACTGTAAAAAAAATGTCCATTTCTATGTTGTTCGATAGGGCGCCTGTATGGGCGCATCATGTTCTAGTACATTTTGAACCCTGGTTGCAATATGGTGGCCTTTAGCGAGAAACAGTACGCTCAAGCCTCCCCATTTGATACACGGAACTTTACACAATTTGACAAGGTTTTTTATCTAATCAGCAAATGATCGTAATGTATTTGACTCTATATGGTTGTATACTCAAGGTGAAGCGTTAAATTTGTCATGCACAAAGCAACTATTCGGTGACAACTTTAGACTAAAATTCATCAATTCTATTATTAGTGACAAATTTGATGCTTCAAAAATGCGAAAAATATTTACATGAATAGAGAAATTTATTTTGACCAAAGAAAAAACTATGTTTTATACTGTACGTACATAAGCAGTATGAGAGGGTTAGGGGGGCCAAGGCCCCTGCCCACCCTCCCTTGGCTCTGCCCCTGCGTCCGGCTCGTATGGCAGGAACCCTAGCCTCGGCGCCAGGTCATGGACATCTGCCCCCCCCCCGGCCACGGACCGTCCGCATTTTCGTAGGGAGCATCGCCGCTAGTACTCATCGCAGTGATTAGCGTCCGATCGACATCAACACACTTTTTGGCGACTCTGATGGGGACATCGTGTGAGGACCTATCAGTTCGGCCCTCAATGGCCGGTTCAAAAGATAGTTGTGATGTCTCCCATCAACATCATTGAGCCAACTTGGGAAACCCTGTTGGCAACAACTGGAGTTTGAGGAGCACCAGGAGCAGTTGATCAAGGAAGCAAAAGCAAAGTGACTGGCCAACTTCAAAGTGCACAGGAACAACAAGGTCGTTCAACAACTGGTGACTGATCTGGCTTCACTCCGACCTACTACAACTACCCCCAAAGTAAGTGAAACAAACGAAATACAATCCCTTAGATCTTACGTAGATGAGCAACAAGAACACATGCAACGAATACTAGAGGTATGCAATAGAATTATAGGAGGCTAGCACGTGCATTTGGTAAATCTAATGTTGCTAATTTTTCATCGCACGAGGGTAAGACTAGGGAAAATGCACGCGATCCATCGGCTGCAAATTGGCATGGCCAATCCCAACCACTTTATGGGCACATATCTTGGACAACCACAGTCTCCTACACAAATCGGGGTAAATCTGCCGTTCTGCGCACGGCCAGACCGTCCGTGCCTGAGTGTGGACTGTTCGGACCAACTACGACCGGCCCCATTTTCTGAACCGAGTTACCAAAGTCCGCGCCATGGCCACCATATTTTGCACAAACCCTAATAGACCCTTTCGGACTATCCGCGCATATGGACGAATAGTCTGAATACATCACCGGACAGTCCATGTATCAGACCAGACAGTTCGACGCAGAGTATATGGAACGTAATGTTGATTATCATTCCTCATCTTTACGCCCGTCCTAGCTAAACTTTCCGTTACACCCCACGGCACATCACTACCATAATACGATATCCCAGACATGTGGGGGCGAGTACTTTTCGGCCCCCTAGAAGGCCGGAAAGAGACGACCAACCATATGAGCCACTAGGGGCAAGCATTAATGTCCCACAGTACCCAAACCCGTGGGTAGTAAGACGACATAATACCCAAAACACCCACACATGTGCTGGACCAAAGGGTCGGTGGACTAACACCGGTCGCTATTGACATAGTAAGGGTAAGGGAGGAGATAGCTGGGGCGTTCCGAGATAACCTTGGAGTTAGCATGATCTTGGGGGCAATCATATCGAAAACCCTATGACAACCGATTTGATTACCACCCGTACCCCCAGGGAACAAGGATACCTGAATTTGCAAAATTTCGGGTGAGCAAGGTAAAAGCACACACGAGCACATAGGACAGTTCCTAGCATAGTTAGGAGAATTGGTCGATACAGAGGCATTACACGTCCGTTTATTTTCATTGTCTCTAATTGGGACTACATTTGCTTGGTACGCCACGCTACTGCCTAACTCTATTTATTTGTGGAAGAATTTAGAACTAAAATTCTATGATCACTTCTTCTCTGGCGATTATGAGTTAGACTTGGTAGATCTAGTAGCTCTTGGGTGGCCTACCGGTTCCAAGATAACCCCTAGGATCTCTCTCCCCTACGGGGTCCGTCTCGGGAGTGTGATCTAGGTGTTGTTCGGTGAACTCTGCTGCCTTTGCACACACGCGGACCGTCCGGACACCAGGCATGGACCGTCCGACTCGTCAGGCAGGAACCCTAATCTCTACGACAGGTCATGGACTGTTTGGCCCCTGGCCATGGACCGTCTGCATTTCGCAGAAAGCACCGCCGCCAGTATTCATCGGAGTGATTGGCGTCTGGATCGGCACCAACAGATACATTTGAGCTTCAATTCTATGGATTGAGTTTCAATTGGCATGTATTTGTAGCTGAATCAATTTTATCTGTAATATCTTATAATCTTAAATTTATATCCTAATAGGCAGAAACCTGGAATACTGTCGGCGTTTCGAGACCGGGGGGGTCCCCGAGCCGACGAGTGAGTGTGCCGCGTGCCCCAGCCCAGATGGGTCGAGCGCGTGGGCGAGCGCGAAGGGGGGAGAGAGCGAGGTGGCTGGAGCCGGGTCGTGAGGGAGTCGGAGATCCCGCGGCCTTCGTGTTCGTCCCGCGCCCAGGTCGGGTGCGCTTGCAGTAGGGGGTTACAAGCGTCCGCGCGGGTGAGGGGAGCGAGCGGCCCCGAGAGAGCGCCTGCCCCTGCCCTCGTTCCCGCGAGGCCAACCTTCTCTAAGAAGGCCCTGGTCCTTCCTTTTATAGGCGTAAGGAGAGGATCCAGGTGTACAAATGGGGGTGTAGCAAGGTGCTACGTGTCTAGCGGGGGAGAGCTAGTGCCCTAAGTACATGCCGAGGTGGCAGCCGGAGAGATCTTGGCACCCAGCTGGTGTGGCGTCGTGGCCGTCGGAGAAGCAATGGAGCTTGGCGGGGGGACAGCTGTCGGAGTGGTTGGGCCCTTGCTGACGTCCCCCTGCTTCCGTAAGGGAGCTGAGAACCGCCGTCGTCATGGGTCCAGCGGGGCGCCATCATTGCCTATCTGGCGGAGCTAGCCAGATGGGACGTCGGTCCTGTTTTCTGCGGCCCGAGTCGGCTTGGGGTAGGGTGATGATGGCGCTTCCTGTCGACGTGGTGGACTCATGCCCTAGGTCGGGCGACGTGGAGGCTCCTCCGAAGCCGAGGTCGAGTTTGTCCTGCATGGCCGAGGCCGAGCCCGAGCTCCTGGGTCGGGCGAGGCGGAGGTCGTTCAGCAGAGGCCAGGGCGGAGTCCGAGCCCTGGGTCGGGCGAAGCGGAGTTCGTCGTCTTCCGGGGCCTTAGCCCGAGTCCGAGCCCTGGGTCGGGCGGAGCGGAGTTCGTCGTCTTCCGGGGCCTTAGCCCGAGTCCGAGCCCTGGGTCGGGCGGAGCGGAGTTCGCCGTCTTCCGGGGCCTTAGCCCGAGTCTGAGCCCTGGGTCGGGCGGAGCGGAGTTCGCCGTCTTCCGGGGCCTTAGCCCAAGTCCGAGCCCTGGGTCGGGCGGAGCTTCCTATGGCGCTTTTGGCCAAGCCTGGCCGCCCGTCAGTCTCACTCTTTGCGTCAAATGCCCCAGTGACTTGGTCAGTCGGCGCGGTGATTTAGTCAGGGTTGCTTCTCAACGAAGGCAAGGCCTCGGGCGAGCCGGAGATGCGTCTGCCGTAAAAAAGGGGGCCTCGGGCGAGACGGAAACACCTCAGGGTCGGCTGCCCTTGCCCGAGGCTAGGCTCGAGCATGGCGTGATCGAGTCGCTCGTATGGACTGATCCCTGACTTAATCAAACCCATCAGGCCTCTGCAGCTTTATGCTGATGGGGGTTACCAGCTGAGAATTAGGCGTCTTGAGGGTACCCCTAATTATGGTCCCCGACAGTAGCCCCCGAGCCTCGAAGGGAGTGCTAGCACTCGCTTGGAGGCTTTCGTCGCACTTTTTTGCAAGGGGACCAGCCTTTCCCGGTTGCACTTTGTTCCGGTGGGTGCGCGCGAGTGCACCCGCCGGGTGTAGCCCCCGAGGCCTCGGAGGAGTGGTTTCACTCCTTCGAGGTCTTAATGCCTTGCGTAATGCTTTGGCTGGTCTGGCGGTTCCCTCATGCGAACAGGCCGTAGCCCGGGTGCACTGTCGGGGCCCAAGTTCTCGGGCTGGTATGTTGACGCTGTCAACGGTTCGGCCGGAGCCGGGTTTGCGAGAGCAGCCCCCGAGCCTCCGCACAGAGCGAGAGGACGATCAGGGACAGACTCGGCTTTTTTACATACGCCCCTACGTCGCCTTTCCGCAAGGAGGAGGGGGGAGAGCGCCATGTTACCCTCGATGGGCACCGAACATGGTGTCTCCGGTGAGCTGCAATCGGGTAATCCGAGTGGACGTCCGTGCCCCGTTCGTTGGGGGTCGGCTAGGGGCCCGGAGGCACGCCCAAAAGTACCTGCGGGTGACCTGCCGGACCCGGTCCCCTGGCGACGGGGTCCGAGGGCTCGATGCCTCCCTCCGATGGGATTCCGTTACAGGATCGTTCCCGCTGGTCTCGGAAATGTCCTAGGGTACCTCGGGAGCGCAGCCCGAGCCTTGGTTATGTATCGAACGTACCCCTGGTCATCCCTCGCTCGGTGTCTGAGGCGACTGTGAACCCTTCGGGGGGCCAGCCTTCGAACCCCTGATCAGTAATGGGCGCGGAGCCCGAGTAGCCTGAGGCGGTCGTGGAACCTTTCGGGGGGCCGACCTTCGAACCCCTGACCAGTAGTGGGTGTCGGGCCCACGCGATCTGAGGCGGCTGTTGAACCCTTCGTGGGGCCAGCCTTCGAACCCCTGATCAGTAAGGAGGCTCGGAGCCTAGTTCCTTCACGGGGAAGGATCCCTTTGGGGGTATCCCCCTTCCCGGTCCCTGTTGCAAGAGATAGAGAAAGAGGAAAAAGGGAAAAAGGATACGAAATTGAACGACGTGGTGTACCTTTTTTGGTGCGGTCGTGAAGGCGAAACGTCGCCAGCTGCTCCTGCTAGAAGCATCGCCTGTCCAGCCGCGGAGTTAATGCGCCGGGGCGAGTAGTTGGCGAGGCTGCCGTTGCGCGTGCGCGAGCCGTTCGAGGAACGGGTCACGGGCGTGTCGTCTTCACACCGTGAGAGGGGGTTCTCTCGCTGCCTCCGGATGGGACGTGAGCTTGGCTGATGGCGTGACCGCTGCTCTCGCGCGCCTGCCACCGTCATTACTGCCGGCCCACTTTTGACCGCGCTTGACCGCTGTGTCGGGCTGGCGCTGCTGGGTCGCGCGCTGGGGTCGCCTCGGGTCGCGGTATTGGTTCCGCAACCGAGGAGGTGCGGCGGTGGCGTAAGTGGTACAGCGGCTCGCATGCAGCACCCGGCGCGCCGGTTGCGCGACGCGTGGGCTTGGGCCTCCACGCTGGCCTGTCAGGAGTCGGAGAGGCGCGTCCACTTGGCTCGGTTGCATGCCGCCCGCATGGCTGCCCGCCCCTTTCGCCCGTTGGTCTGGGCAAAAGTGGAGGGTCGCTTGTAACCGCTGGGTGGTTGCGTGCGCCGTGCGCGGCGGTTCGGCTTCTTCTGCTCGGAGCCGGTCTGCATGACAAGTGGGTCCCAGCCCCCGCGCCGCAGGGGAGGGCTTTGGAGGCGTGTTGGAGAAGACTCAGCCCGTGACGGTTGGGGGCGCAAGCAGGGAGAGTTGCCTTTAAAAGGAGGGCGACCCCTTCCGTAAGGCGACCATGTCTTCTTCCTCCCTCATGCATCGTGTCTTTCCACCTTTCAAGCCCCCGGATGGGGGAAACCGCCGTCTCCGTGCCTCATCGTCGGAGGACACCACTCCGTGGGAGTGGGTACCTTTCAGCCATCGTTCGGCTTCAAGGATTTTCATCACACAGCCCGGCGGCTCCCCTCCGCTGGTGATCACCCAAGACGGTGGCCTCCAGCTCCCGGACGGGGAGAGGCAAACCGGGCTGTGGTCCCGGCCCCGCCCTCAGTGTTGAGGGTGTTCGTCATCCTCGCCGGGGCGGGGAGCGAGGCGAGCCGGGGCTCCACCTCCTACGCGGGTCGGCGGGCCACCTCATTTTCCAGCTTCTGGTGGTGGCAATCGCCCTTTGGCCCCACGGCGGAGACATCCTCCAGCCATGCCGGGGAAGGCGAACTGTTGCTGCCTAGCTAGGATGCAACATTCCGTCTTCCTCCTCGCATTCGTGGCGAGGACGGCTGCGAGGATCTGCCGGGGTGCTTAGGGGCGTCCCGCGTTTGCTGGTGATTCGCCCAGAGCTTGTCGCTCCACGGGCTTCCCTGGCGGGGAGGTTGTCCGTACCCGCGGGGACGGAACCGGAGTTCCGTTTGTAATGGCACTTCGAGTGCCGGGTTTTTTGTTCATTTTGGCTTTCGGGGCCTGAACATGTATGTAATTACGGCTCAGAGCCGTGTTTTTTCCTCATTCTTGAGCACTAAGACTCGCCTGTGGACTATCTGAACCGCTTCACCAAGCGTGAGTCGCCCCGTGTCAAGGTGACGAGTGAGGTATCCGTATCCCGGAGGCGTAGGAGTCCCTCGGCTCGGTCGGCCCTGTTGTCCGAGGCTCCTCTAGCTTAGTTAAAGAGACCCCTCAGCCGCTCTTCGACGAGCCGAGGCCAGGGGTAGCGATATCAGTATGAGCAGAGGCGGAGTTGGCTCGAAAATGAAACCTGGTTGGCCGGAGCCTAGCCGAGTTGTCCGTTGGCAGGACCGACGCCGGAGTTGGTCAGCCGAGGCTTCGGACCGGGCTTGTGCCCTCGGAAGGTGGTTGGCCGAGGCCCCGGAGGTGGCTGGCCGAGCCGCCTGCTCGGGCCGGATTCCCGGAGAAGTCCCTGACAACGATCGCCCGGGCGTGGTGATGACGCCGTCCTTCGGAGCGGAGGCCCTCGGACCGCGTCGCCGTCCGCGGCTAGGTCGGGCCTCGCCGAAGGTGCCGTCGATGCCGAGGGTGTCGCTGCCCCCTTCCAGCGTCAAGACCCGAGCCTGCAGGATCAGCTTGTCTTGTAGTGTGTGCTTTGTGCGACCGTCGAGGCCAGAACACACACCCTTGTCGCGTGTTAAGCTGCGTCTCTCTTCCTCTTGTTTCGAGTGTCTGGACTTTTTGTCGGTAACAGGGATGTTTGTGCGAGCGAAAGTTGCTTCTCGCGGAAGGTGAGGAGTGAGGTATCCGTATCCCGGAGGCGTGGGAGTCCCTCGGCTCGGTCGGCCTTGCCGCTTACGCGCACTTTTACTCGTCCATGAGGCCCTATCACCGACTTTGGTCGAGAAGACTCGAAGAATCGCATCGACAGAAAGGGCTTCTGAACGTAGAGACTTGTTCGATCCGCGGAGTCACCTTATCCGAACGCGAGTTACTTATCGCAGAAGGTGATGAGTGAGGTATCCGTATCCCGGAGGCGTAGGAGTCCCTCGGCTCGGTCAGCCTTGACCGCTTACGTGTACCCCGTCGTTTTCAGGACCCACTTTTCGAAGTAGTCAAAAAGCACGAAAGATATTCTGGTAAAAGAGATTTTCTTTCCGAGGAAAATTTTGACGCAGAGGGGGTTTCCCCCCTTTTAGCCCCCGAGGGAGGGTCGGGCTTTGCCGAGGCGAGGCCGACCCTTCCTTGTTGACTAAACTTTGCGTGAGTGTGAGGTATATGAACAACTTGGAAACATCTTAAGGGTAGAAGCAACGTAGCTGTTGGATGTTCCAAGCGTTGTCATAGACCTCGCCTTGACTGTTGGCCAGCTTGTATGTTCCGGGCTTCAGAACTTTGGCGATGACGAACGGCCCCTCCCAGGGGGGCGTGAGCTTGTGCCTCCCTCGGGCGTCTTGCCGTAGCCGAAGCACCAGGTCGCCCACCTGGAGGTCTCGGGGTCGGACCCCTCGGGCGTGGTAGCGTCGCAGGGACTGCTGATACCGCGCCGAGTGTAGTAAGGCCCTGTCCCGAGCCTCTTCCAGCTGGTCCAGCGAGTCTTCTCGGCTAGCTTGGTTGCTTTCATCGTCGTAGGCCCTCGTCCTCGGGGAGCCGTATTCCAGGTCAGTGGGCAAGACTGCCTCGGCCCCGTAGACCAGGAAGAACGGCGTGAAACCTGTGGCTCGGCTCGGCGTCGTCCTCAGGCTCCAGACCACCGAGGGGAGTTCCTTCATCCATCGCTTGCCGAACTTGTTGAGATCATTGTAAATCCGAGGCTTGAGCCCTTGTAGAATCATGCCGTTGGCACGTTCTACTTGCCCATTCGACATGGGATGAGCTACGGCGGCCCAGTCTACCCGGATGTTGTGATCCTCACAAAAATCCAAGAATTTTTTGCCGGTGAACTGGGTGCCGTTGTCGGTGATGATGGAGTTCGGGACCCTGAAGCGATGGATGATGTTGGTGAAGAACGCCACCGCCTGCTCGGATCTGATGCTGTTCAGGGGTCGGACCTCGATCCACTTGGAGAATTTGTCGACGGCGACCAGCAGGTGCGTGTAGCCCCCGGGCGCCTTCTGCAGAGGGCCGACGAGGTCCAGACCCCACACAGCGAAGGGCCAGGTGATGGGTATCGTCTGCAGAGCCTGAGCGGGTAGGTGGGTCTGCTTCGCATAGAATTGGCACCCTTCGCAGGCGCGGACAATTCTAGTGGCGTCAGCCACCGCCGTCGGCCAGTAGAAGCCTTGGCGGAAAGCGTTCCCGACGAGGGTTCGAGGTGCTGCATGATGGCCGCAAGCCCCCGAGTGTATTTCCCGCAGGAGTTCCTGACCTTCGGCGATGGAGATGCATCGCTGGAGGATGCCCGAGGGGCTACGGTGGTAGAGCTCCTTCTCATCGCCCAGCAAGACGAACGACCTGGCGCGTCGCGCTACCCGCCGAACCTCGGCTCGGTCGAGGGGCAGTTCTCCTTGGCAGAGATATTGCAGGTACGGGGTCTGCCAATCTTGATCTGGCGTGACCCCGCTCCGCTCCTCCTCGATGCGCAGTGCTTCGCCCTCAGGGGCCGAGGGTTCCTCGGGCTGAACCGAGGATGGCTCGGGCTGGGCCGAGGTCCCCTCGGACGGGGCCGAGGGCGCCTCGGGCTCGGGCGTGTCGCCGATCTTGACGGAGGGTTGGTGCAGATCCCGGGAGAAGACGTCCGGGGGAACCGTCGTTCGCCCCGAGGCTATCTTTGCCAGCTCATCCGCAGTCTCGTTGTAGCGCCGGGCGATGTGATTAAGCTCGAGCCCGTAGAACTTGTCTTCTAGGCGTCGAACCTCATCACAATAAGCCTCCATCTTCGGGTCGTGGCAGTGGGAGTTCTTCATGACTTGGTCGATAACGAGCCGCGAGTCGCCGCGAGCATCGAGGCATCGGACCCCTAGCTCGATGGCGATTCGCAATCCGTTGACCAGAGCCTCGTACTCAGCCACATTGTTGGACGTCGGGAAATGGAGGCAGAGCACGTAGCGCAGGTGTTTCCCGAGGGGCGAGACGAAGAGCAGGCCCGCGCCGGCTCCCGTCTTCATCAGCGACCCGTCGAAAAACATGGTCCAGAGCTCCGGTTGGATCGGGGCCGTCGGCAACTGGGTGTCGACCCATTCGGCTACGAAGTCCGCCAGTACCTGGGACTTGATGGCCTTCCGAGGGGCGAACGAGATTGTCTCGCCCATGATTTCCACCGCCCACTTTGCGATCCGTCCCGAGGCTTCTCGGCACTGGATGATCTCCCCCAGGGGGAAGGATGACACCACAGTCACCGGATGAGACTCGAAGTAATGTCGCAGCTTTCGCCTCGTCAGGATCACTGCATACAGCAGCTTCTAGACTTGTGGGTAGCGGGTCTTGGTCTCGGACAGCACCTCGCTGACGAAGTAAACTGGCCTCTGAATGGGCAAAGCATGCCCCTCTTCCTGCCTTTCGACCACGATCGCGGCGCTGACCACCTGAGTGGTAGCGGCGACGTAAACCAAGAGGGCTTCTCCATCAGCTGGGGGTACCAAGACGGGCGCCTGGGTGAGGAGCGCCTTCAGGTTCCCGAGAGCTTCCTCGGCCTCGGGAGTCCAAGTGAAGCACTCGGCCTTCCTTAAGAGACGGTACAGGGGCAGGCCTCTTTCGCCGAGGCGCGAGATGAAACGGCTCAAGGCCGCGAGACATCCCATGACCCTCTGTACGCCTTTTAAGTCTTTGATGGGCCCCATGCTTGTGATGGCTGCGATCTTTTCCGGGTTGGCTTCGATGCCCCGCTCGGAGACGATGAATCCCAAGAGCATGCCTTGGGGCACCCCGAAGACGCACTTCTCGGGATTGAGCTTGACGCTCTTCGCCTTGAGACACCGGAATGTCACTTCAAGGTCGGAGAGAAGGTCGGAGGCTTTCCTCGTCTTGACTACGATGTCATCGACGTAGGCCTCGACTGTGCGACCGATGTGTTCGCCGAACACATGGTTCATGCACCGCTGGTACGTTGCACCCGCGTTCCTCAAACCGAACGGCATGGTGACATAACAGTACATGCCGAAGGGCGTGATGAAAGAAGTCACGAGCTGGTCGGACTCTTTCATCTTGATTTGATGATACCCTGAGTAGGCATCGAGGAAAGACAGGGTTTTGCACCCTGCAGTGGAGTCCACGATTTGATCGATGCGAGGTAGAGGGTAGGGGACCTTCGGACATGCTTTGTTGAGACCAGTGTAGTCTACACACATCCGCCATTTCCCCCCTTTCTTCCTCACAAGTACAGGGTTGGCAAGCCATTCGGGATGGAATACCTCTTTGATGAACCCTGCTGCCATCAGCTTGTGGATCTCCTCGCCTATCACCCTGCGCCTTTCCTCGTCGAATCGGCGCAGAGGCTGTCTGACCGGTCGGGCTCCGGCCCGAATATCCAGCGAGTGCTCGGCGACATCCCTCGGTATGCCGGGCATGTCCGAGGGACTCCACGCAAAGACGTCGGCGTTTGCGCGGAGAAAGTCGACGAGCACTGCTTCCTATTTGGGGTCGAGCCCGGAACCGATCCGGATCTGCTTGGAGGTGTCGCCACTGGGGTCGAGAGGGACGGCCTTAACCGTCTCCGCTGGCTCGAAGTTGCCGGCATGTCGCTTCACGTCCGGCACCTCTCGGGAGAGGCTTTCCAGGTCGGCGATGAGGGCCTCGGATTCGGCGAGGGCCTCAGCGTACTCCACGCACTCCACATCGCATTCGAACGCGTGTTTGTACGTGGGGCCGATGGTGATGACCCCGTTGGGGCCCGGCATCTTGAGCTTCAGGTAGGTGTAGTTGGGGATGGCCATGAACTTCGCGTAGCATGGCCTTCCCAACACTGCGTGGTAGGTTCCTCGGAACCCGACCACCTCGAACGTCAAAGTCTCCCTTCGGAAGTTGGAGGGTGTTCCGAAGCAGACAGGAAGGTCGAGCTGTCCGAGGGGCTGGACGCGCTTCCCAGGAATGATCCCGTGGAAGGGCGCAGCGCCTGCTCGAACGGATGACAGATCGACGCGCAGGAGCCTGAGGGTCTCGGCGTAGATGATATTGAGGCAGCTGCCCCCATCCATCAGGACCTTGGTGAGCCTGACGTCGCCGATGACGGGATCGACGACGAGCGGGTACTTCCCCGGGCTCGGCACGTGGTCGGGGTGGTCATCCTGGTTGAAGGTGATGGGCTTGTCGGACCAGTCTAGGTAGACTGGCGCCGCCTCCTTCACCGAGCAGACCTCCCGACGCTCTTGCTTACGATGCCGAGCCGAGGCATTCGCCGCATGCCCTCCGTAGATCATGAAGCAGTCGCGGACCTCGGGGAACTCTCCTGCTTGGTGATCTTCCTTTTTGTCGTCGTCGCGGGCCCTGCCACCCTCTGCGGGTGGCCCGGCCCGGTGGAAGTGGCGCCGAAGCATGACGCACTCCTCGAGGGTGTGCTTGACGGGCCCCTGATGGTAGGGGCACGTCTCCTTGAGTGCCTTGTCGAAGAGGTTGGCGCCTCCGGGGGGCTTCCGAGGGTTCTTGTATTCGGCGGCGGCGACAAGGTCCGTGCTGGCGGCATCGCGTTTCGCTTGCGACTTCCTCCTGCCTTTCTTCTTGGCGCCGAGTGGAGTAGACGCCTCGGGAGCATCTTCCGACGGGCGGCCCTGGGGCTGCTTGTCCTTTCGGAAGATGGCCTCGACCGCCTCCTGACCAGAGGCGAACTTGGTGGCGATGTCCATCAGCTCGCTTGCCCTGGTGGGGGTCTTGCGACCCAACTTGCTCACCAGGTCACGGCAGGTGGTGCCGGCAAGGAACGCGCCGATGACATCGGAGTCGGTGATGTTGGGCAGCTCGGTGCGCTGCTTCGAGAATCGCCGGATGTAGTCCCGAAGAGACTCTCCCGGCTGTTGCCGGCAGCTTCGGAGGTCCCAGGAATTCCCGGGGCGCACGTACGTGCCCTGGAAGTTGCCGGCGAAAGCTTGGACCAGATCCTCCCAGTTGGAAATCTGCCCCGGAGGCAGGTGCTCCAACCAAGCGCGAGCAGTGTCGGAGAGGAACAGGGGGAGGTTGCGGATGATGAGGTTGTCGTCGTCCGTTCCACCCAGTTGACAGGCCAGGCGGTAGTCCGCGAGCCATAATTCCGGTCTCGTTTCCCCCGAGTACTTTGTGATAGTAGCCGAGGGTCGGAATCGGGGCGGAAACGGCGCCCGCCGAATGGCCTGGCTGAAGACCTGCGGACCGGGTGGTTCGGGCGAGGGACTCCGATCCTCCCCGCTGTCGTAGCGTCCCCCACGCCTGGGGTGATAACCTCGGCGCACCCTTTCGTCGAGGCGGGCCCGACGGTCGCGATGAGGGTGCTCGTCGCCGAGGTGGCCCGGGGCCGCAGGCGCAGTGTTGCGCGTGCGCCCGGTGTAGACCGAGGCTTCCCGCATGAGTCGGGAAGTCACGGCACGGGGTTCCGAGGGGTACCCCTGCCTTCGGGAGGCAGAGCTCTCGGCCCGCCGGGCCGCAGCGCCTTCCAGGAGATGCTTGAGCTCTCCCTGGATTCGCCGACCCTCGGTGGTTGATGACTCCGGCATCGCGCGGAGGAGCATCGCTGCGGCGGCTAGGTCCTGACCGGTTCCGCCGGATGCGGGTGGCGGTCTGTCCCTGGCATCGTTGGCGATGCGGTGCTGGAGACCTTGGGGCCGGTGACGTATTTCTCCGGCCGGGGGCTGGCTCGCCCATACCTGCCCGACGTCCCGGCGGATTGCCTCGAGCGCTCCTGCTCCCTCATCGAGCCCGGCCTGCGCCCCGTGGACTTGCTCGAGCTGTGGGTCGTGACCCCCCGCCGGAACGGGGACCACAGCTAGCTCCCGTGGGATGTCGGCGCGAGGCGCTGGCCTAGGGGGATCACCATCCTCCGGCATGCCGAGACAGCTGCCTCCGGAGGGATCCCCTAGCTCGACGTGGAAACATTCGCGGCTCGGGCCGCAGTCCTTGTCGTCAAGGCTGCGGCTGCCGTCGGAACAGTCGGAGAGGCAGTAGTTGCATGCGGTCATGAAGTCCCGCATGACACTGGGGTTGCCAGATCCAGAGAAATCCCAGCAGATGCTGGGATCGTCATCTTCCTCGGACCCAGAGGGCCCGTAGGTCGAGACGTCCGTCAAGCGGTCCCAAGGCGACCGCACACGAAACCCCAGAGGGGTTGCACTCGCCTCAACGTGAGCGCCCGCCAAAGCGAGGTCGCTAGGCGGGTTGAGGCCGAGTCGAAATGACGAAGGATGGGAATCAGCCGGTACCTTTTGGTCGACGAGGAGCGACGAAGTCACATCGGGGGCTGATCGCGCCGTCGTCCTGGGTGCGAGGGCGACGTCCTGCAGGCCCTCCGTGAGCGCGCTGGCGTCGTCCACTTGCTCGGGGTCGGCGTGTCGCGGGGGGACGGCGCTCGCCTTCGCCTCAAACGCGAGGGTGATGCCTGACGCGTCCTCCGTTGGGGCGCTGGGGATGTCGATCTGCTCGACAGCCGACTGAGCGCGGCCTCCCGCTCGGCCCTGGTTGCCCCGCCTCCTCCTCCGATGGCGAGGGAGAGGATGGGGCGAGCTCGAGAGTTGTCCTTCCCCCACGCGGGAAAGACGTCGTCGATTCCGCCGCCGGCGGGCGGGCTGTCCGCCACCATTGTCGCTGTCGCGCGGCGGTGGAAGGAGTATCATGTCGTAGCTGCTGCCGAAAGACATGAACTCGAGGCTCCCGAAACGGAGCACCGTCCCGGGTTGAAGAGGTCGTTGGAGACTGCCCATCTGGAGCTTGACGGGAAACTGCTCGTCAACACGCAGCGGGCCCCTACCTGGCGCGCCAACTGTCGGCGTTTCGAGACCGGGGGGTCCCCGAGCCGACGAGTGAGTGTGCCGCGTGCCCCAGCCCAGATGGGTCGAGCGCGTGGGCGAGCGCGAAGGGGGGAGAGAGCGAGGTGGCCGGAGCCGGGTCGTGAGGGAGTCGGAGATCCCGCGGCCTTCGTGTTCGTCCCGCGCCCAGGTCGGGTGCGCTTGCAGTAGGGGGTTACAAGCGTCCGCGCGGGTGAGGGGAGCGAGCGGCCCCGAGAGAGCGCCTGCCCCTGCCCTCGTTCCCGCGAGGCCAACCTTCTCTAAGAAGGCCCTGGTCCTTCCTTTTATAGGCGTAAGGAGAGGATCCAGGTGTACAAATGGGGGTGTAGCAAGGTGCTACGTGTCTAGCGGGGGAGAGCTAGTGCCCTAAGTACATGTCGAGGTGGCAGCCGGAGAGATCTTGGCACCCAGCTGGTGTGGCGTCGTGGCCGTCGGAGAAGCAATGGAGCTTGGCGGGGGGACAGCTGTCGGAGTGGTTGGGCCCTTGCTGATGTCCCCCTGCTTCCGTAAGGGAGCTGAGAACCGCCGTCGTCATGGGTCCAGCGGGGCGCCATCATTGCCTATCTGGCGGAGCTAGCCAGATGGGACGTCGGTCCTGTTTTCTGCGGCCCGAGTCGGCTCGGGGTAGGGTGATGATGGCGCTTCCTGTCGACGTGGTGGACTCGTGCCCTAGGTCGGGCGACGTGGAGGCTCCTCCGAAGCCGAGGTCGAGTTTGTCCTGCATGGCCGAGGCCGAGCCCGAGCTCCTGGGTCGAGCGAGGCGGAGGTCGTTCGGCAGAGGCCAGGGCGGAGTCCGAGCCCTGGGTCGGGCGAAGCGGAGTTCGTCGTCTTCCGGGGCCTTAGCCCGAGTCCGAGCCCTGGGTCGGGCGGAGCGGAGTTCGTCGTCTTCTGGGGCCTTAGCCCGAGTCCGAGCCCTGGGTCGGGCGGAGCGGAGTTCGCCGTCTTCCGGGGCCTTAGCCCGAGTCCGAGCCCTGGGTCGGGCGGAGCGGAGTTCGCCGTCTTCCGGGGCCTTAGCCCGAGTCCGAGCCCTGGGTCGGGCGGAGCTTCCTATGGCGCTTTTGGCCAAGCCTGGCCGCCCGTCAGTCTCACTCTTTGCGTCAAATGCCCCAGTGACTTGGTCGGTCGGCGCGGTGATTTAGTGAGGGTTGCTTCTCAACGAAGGCAAGGCCTCGGGCGAGCCGGAGATGCGTCTGCCGTAAAAAAGGGGGCCTCGGGCGAGACGGAAACACCTCAGGGTCGGCTGCCCTTGCCCGAGGCTAGGCTCGGGCGTGGCGTGATCGAGTCGCTCGTATGGACTGATCCCTGACTTAATCAAACCCATCAGGCCTCTGCAGCTTTATGCTGATGGGGGTTACCAGCTGAGAATTAGGCGTCTTGAGGGTACCCCTAATTATGGTCCCCGACAAATACAAACATGTTTGCTTGTTCCAAGAAAGTTTTAATATATTTATGTTCCCACTTATAAAATATTGTCTTAAGTTCTGGTTTTTATTTCATATTCCCTTTCCTCTTCACAAACATGGATGCAACATTCTAAACCCAAGAAAAAAGTAGCATGTGTATATGAATATATCATTACACCGATATAGACGGGTTATCATTAGATTATCGTAAAAACAACTATTTGGTAATTAAGTGTCACCATAATAATCGATGCTTTTAATGAGCTTGTTTAGCTACAAGGTCCCTAGTTTATCCTACATTATCATCTCTTTTTCTTGTTATTTTTTGGCCAGGTCTATGGGATGAGTAGAGGTGTCAATGGAGACTCAATACGGATTAACCTATAGGGAATTCCTCTATTAGGGTTATGGTATGAGAAGATTTTAATGTGGGTATAGGTATAAGAAAGCAGAATCAAAACCTGATTGCCATGGGGTAAAATTCACCTAGTAAAATTAGGTGTGCAACTATTAGTGAATAAGCCCAACAATAAATCTACCTCTTCCAACTCTTTTAAGCATCCATCTACACAACCCCAGGTGGGCAGCCACGAGATGCTCTGCCTACCAGTCCACATGTCACTTTGTTTTTGTTGTTTTTTGCATGGTTAAACAATGTCTTTCTTGCTACATGTTACATTTATTTGTGATGTATTGTTTTTGGGTTTCATATGAGTGTTAACGTCATATAAAATAAAATGTGATCGTGCTTTCTTTGTCGGGATAGGGACCCATTGGGGACCCTCTAGCCGAATGAGGATGGGTACGTGATGAAACTTATATTCATGATGGGTATGGGTAGGGCTGGAAACGAGTCGAGCCGATCTCAGCTTAGCTCGGCGCGACTCGGTGACCCCATAAGCCGAGCTTGGCTCAGCTCGGTCGTATTACGAGATTGAAAATATGGCTCAGCTCGGGCTCGTTCAGGCTCGAGAGCCGGCTTGTGTGCCACCACACTAAGTCTCATTTAGAGTATAAATTGTATATTTTTATTATATATAATAAAAAATATGTACAAAAAATCTAGCAACGTATCTTAAACTATATCTAGCATTGAATCTATAAAATATAAGAAAATAAATCAACAACATAATGATATAATAGAGAAACAACATATCACTATATTATTAGGTCGGTTCGCGAGCCGGCTCAGACGCGGCTTGACTCACTGCTTGAGCAAGCCATAAAAGTAGGCTCAGTTTAGGCTCGCGAGTCGAGCCTGAGCGAGCCTCGAGCTTTTTTTCAGTTCTAGATATGGATATCAGGATGTGGATGGATATACAAACTCGATGGAGAATTGGCCATTGACACCTTAGTGATGAGGTTATATTATCGTTATTTTATCAAAAGCTAGTATTCACCTGACATGTGTGATGATAAACTCGTTACTCATATCACCCAAGTGCTTGTCTAATGACATATCATTCCGCCTATCATATCCTATGTTAGATGCAGGGACAGATCTAGCGGGTGGGGCTTGAGTCTCCCTACCGCGTTCGATATCATGGAGCCTCACTAGCTAGAGCCTCCTCTAGAATCTAAAAGGTATACAATATAACGTAGAATATGCTTCTATACTGCAGCAGTTTAGTTCAACCACTCAACTTTTTTTCCTGGCTCCTTTCCTATTCCTGGTTAGATGAGAACATCTGAACATGGAATCACTCCAACCCATGTAAAAGATTAAGCGCCGCTGCTCTGTATCACTAGCTCTCATTTTGCTTCACTTATTCTGCTGTTAAATTATTATACAATTTTTTTCCCGTAGCAACTTAATTCCACCTTAACAGCAACGCACCAGAAATGGTACAAGGGGGATATATTATTATTACTGCTTTTTTTATAGTGGTTTACAAGAGAAACCAGCAATTTTTAGTGGCACGTTTGGAAGGTATATAAAAATGTATAGTGGTGCTGAGACAACCAAGAAGATTTGGCGACGTACGTGCTGACATGGTGCGGGCCTGCGGGATGCGGTCAGTTTGTCGTTGATCCATCAACCCAGCGCACAACACCCACAGCGGACCACAGTACACCTGCTTCTACCGGTTCCTTCGGTGTCTCGGCAGTTGGAACTTGGAAGCCTCGAAGCGAGCTGCTTTTTGCTTGGCTGGCTAGCTGGCGGCCTCTCGCAGGTCGCAGCATTCAATTGGTCCAGGCGGCGGCGCGTCATGAACGGTAGGAAATGCTCGGTGGGTTGGGTTGGGTGGCGGTACGTTGCAGGATAGCGAAAAGATATTGTTGACTTGTAAGGGCAGAAAGGACAAGCATGCAGGCTTGTTCGACTGGCTAGCAGTAGCGACGGTAATTAACAGAGTTAAAATACTACAGAAACTGCAACCGTAGTCTGATTAAGGCCGTAGCAAACAAATATTTTTACTGTCGACATAGACATTAAAAGACTTTTAAAAACCGTACTGCTATGCTAAAACAAACAGACACATATTAATAATAAAAGCACTACATAAATGAGCCGAGAAACTTGGTGAGAAGTTGTATAGTGCACCCAACAGCAAGCCGGTAGTAGTACCTGCTCTGTCTGAGGATATGTGTACCGTCCCGTCCGTCGTTAACTATTTGACCCTGTGAAAACAACGCTGAGTACGCGACGCATGGCGTTCGCGGTCCGCGTCCTCCCCGTTGCCCAGGAGATCGCACGTAGCCTGCAGATCGAGCCAGCACGGCCAAGATGCAGCGAAGGCTGTGCAGTGTACGTGTACGTCAACAGCGGGCGTTGATGGACGGTTGGTGAACGAACTTCTCTTGCTGGACTTGGACAGGACTGTGAAGCTTTCACGCCTTCCGATAGATGCTGCTGCCAGCAAGTGGTGGCCAAGCGTTCGTTATATATACACATCCAAATTGCCATAAAAAAAGTAATTTAAGATAACCTCTAAATTCACATCCAAATTGCCCACTATGCCTTTGTTATATATATGCAATTTAATGTAACCCCTTAAATCTACATATAGGTTAATACTTATGCCTATTGTTCTTCTAAACGGTTAGTTTAGCCTGTTTATATATACACCGTTTAAATACTACTTCCTCCGTACCAAAATATTGTTTGCTTTAGCTCTTTGTTTTTTTTTTGTCCATGTTCAAATGATTGATAATGAATCTAGACACATATATAAAATACATATATCAAATATTGTATGAATCTATTAATACCTAAAACGAATACTATTTTGGAATAGAGTGAGTATATATAATAGAATGTCGTTTCTAGTTAATTCATCATTTATCCCATTTAAGTTATCGTTTTTGTCTGTTTAACCTGAATAATTAATGTCTAAACGTCAAGTAACCAACTATTTATAGTTTACTGTTTTATGATAACACTGTGTATACCATTATTTAAAAAAAACTAATGTAAAGTAAGTTAACATGTCTTATGCTGTCCCATAAATACACAATTTGTGTCGTCCATCGACCATGAAATGCTCCCTTACACTAATATGCTTGACACCTTGGACAAATGTACGCCTTTTAACTAACATGTTATGACATATCTATAATGATGATATAGTTGTAAGTACTATTTGTTTAAAAAAACGCTAGACATGTATTTCTTTGACAAAAAAGTTCAACATACATTAAGTAGTAAAGGAGGCGTACATACCAAATGCGGGGCCGCGAATGCATAGATGTGGGCGCACGTTGTAGAGCCCATCCCACGGCAGAAATGGAGCCCCAAAACTATACACTATATGGGCCGAAGCCTGCTTTGTTTGTTGCTCTGGTTTGTTAGAGCAACTTCAATAGTTATGTAAATTTTAGCTCTCTAAATCACAGATTTAAGAAGTTGCTAAATGACTTTTGGAGTAAAAAAATATGAGTTCTCCAATAGTTCTCTAAATATAGGTTGTAATTTTGTTTTGTATCTATCCACATAAAAAATAAGTCACAAAAACTATATAATGCAGTCAACATTTTTGTTTAGGGAGTTGTTAAATGGTTGCCAAATGTAGAGAGAAAATGAGGTTAGATGACAAGTTGTTAAATTTAGAAAGTTCATTTAGAGAACTGTTGGAGAATAGTTTTCATGTTAACTGCCTAAATTATTGATTTAAGAAGTCTTTTAGAGAACTACTGGAGTTGCTCTTAGGAACGTATAACATCGTACCAATTTGGACAAGTGTACTCCGACGACGACGAGAATCCAGGCTTTCACGCAGCACACAAGTATCGGTTCTGTTTTTTCCTTTTATTCAATTATTATACTAAATAGGATTTTCTTTTTTTAACCAGTCCGCTCTATATTCCAGAGTGGAAAAATAAAAAAATCAGAAAAAGTAAAAAAAAGTCTAATTAGATCTATCTCGAATTTTTTAGAACCCCTTGGACGTCTTTTCAAAGGGTTGTGAAATCAAACTAAAAAAGGAAAAAACCGAAAGTTTTATGTTATGTAATTATTTAGATGGTAATGTAAAAGGATTGAGCTCAGAGGCACAAAAGTACAAAAGCGTCTGTCGAGAGCGAAGAGAGTGGCTCAGATACTCAGATGTCACTCGCATGCACGAGAGCGGCGGCGCACAGTTCTTCTGGACAGCCCACGTATGCACGCACGAAGGTAACCGGCAACAACAGGTGCTAAGATGTTCTTTCTATTATACCCAATAAGGGCTAGTTTGACAACAATATTTTTCTAAGTAATTACCATTTTCTAAAAAAAATAAACTAATTTCTTTTCGAAAAAATAGAAATATTTTGGATAATGGTGTTGCCAAACAAGCACTAAATTTTATTTCCTGACACACTAGCTGTTTATATAATATTAAAACACATTAAATGTAGTTTAATTAAAAAACTAATTATATAGATAAGAAATAAACAACGAGACAAACCTATTAAACCTAATTAGTATACGATTCAACCATGCAATGCTATAATAATTTTCTTGCTAATCAAGGATTAACTAGGTTTAATAAATTTATCTCATCTATTAATCTTTATCTCTATGTTTAGTTTTATAATTAAACTATATTTAATATTTATAATTATCATTCAAACATCTAAAGTGACACGGACTAAAATTTTGTCAGAGAACCAAACACCCATCAAGAGCATCTCCAACTGTTATATAAAAAGTTTTTTAAAATCTTAGTTTAAAGAGTTATTAGAAAAAAAACATGTCTCCAACTCCAATGATGCCGTAAACAATGATGCTAAATTTAAGAAGCTGCTGCTTTATCCTTTCTTGTCCTCACATTTGGCAAGCCGAGAGTGACTCCCCCAAAACAATTTTCCGTCCGATATTCGTGTTATGTGTCTTCTGTTTTTATTCTCTTTTATTTTTATTAATAAACTCTGGGCTACTACGTCGAAAAGAATACTGCTATATGTTAGACCTTTTTATTTCTACAATTTGCAACATTTTCCTATAGAGCATCCAATCAAGCAATTTAGTCCATATCTGGAATCGGTGAATCATAGAGACTTGTGTCTATTTTGTACGCATATTTAGAACTCTATATGCAGCTTTCAGAACTCTATACACAAATTTCGGAACCATTGCAAGAACAATATCATGTTTGATGGGAAAAACACAAAACTTCCCTAGAACGTGAGAGTAGGGTTGGTGTCACACCCGGGTTTCGGGGCACCAAGACCCGGGCGTGAACATACTCACCAGGTGTGCTGGGACCAAGTCTCACACATATGATGAATCATGGCACAGGATCGAATGTCACATCTTTACTACATAACAGGAATTCTATACAAAATCAATAATTACATTATAAGGAGACAACGGTCCAGCAACCCAAAGTTGACTGAGAGACGACGGCCTAGACCTCTCACGAACACATCGCAGCATCCTCCATGCGCCTCATCCTGTGGTACCTGTTCTTGACCTGTGGGGGTGTGAGACAGCAAGAGTGAGCTCACATACGTTCATAGCTCAACAAGTTGTGGGGAATAATGTGCATGAACTCGCCAAAGGCGGGAGCTCACGTGAAGTGTAAGAGCATCTCCAACAATGCCTCAAACTAGTGCCTCAAATTGAAATATAGGGCTCTACACAAGAAAAACCACTCCAACAGTGCCTCAATTCAACAAATTTTGTCAAAAAACTATAGGGCACCTTCTCAAGTGCCTCAAATATACTACACCGTAGTGGGCTGCCCTATAATCTAGATTTAGGGCTTTACTGTTGGAGTGAAGTGTTTTGTTGGTGCCCTAAATTCTATAAAATTTACTTATTTTTAAATTATAAGGCATTTTTATAGGTCACGTTGTTGGAGATGCTCTAAGGCTTACCAAAGAGGATGGTTAGAGCTGAGCATTGCTTTTAAAGTTGGTCAAAATTTTATTAGCAGTTACTAAGTATAAGTAAATACCAACCCAATTAAGTAGTAGAACAAACGTAACATCATCACCTGCGATGCAATGCATATGACAAATTGAATTTAGTTACATAAATTAATCATGTGAGGGTCCGACCTGCTCATGACCGTGAGCACGGCTAGTATACCAGTTTTACACTCTGCAGAGGTTGCGCATCTTTACCCACAAGTCATGTTACCCATCTGCCAAGGGATCGCGACTTCCCATACACCTCTACCGAGGAGGCGAGGCAGGGTAACACTACGAGGCCTTTACAAAGTTCCACTAGCTTCAGAAAACCCGCTACAGTTTATAGGAAGCTCCAATGCAGGGTTCTTGCCTGACCGCCATCGCAGCAAAATCAACCAAGGACCTCCCTACACTGACCACCCCCTACTGTCCTTGCCCCTTTCGGGTAAGGTAGTCTTCCACTAGCTTTCCTAATTAATCAGCCAAGGGCATCCCATTAAACCCTTGTGGTAGCACTGTTTTCCCGGGTGGTCGCTCCATGTTCCAATTAACATAATGATCTCATCATGAACAGTAATAATAAATAGATAATAAAAGTGTGGTCATGAATAATGTATCTTCATACCCAAAACCACATAAAGCACTAGCAAGTACTATCCAAAAAGTTCAGTGGTAAACAAGGTATAAAGATAGACAAACTAGGGTAACCTATTGGGTCCCATCAAAATAAACCTATGCAGATCATTATGATTAATCAGAACATGGCTGGGTAAAAAGAAGTGATCAAGGGCACAACTTGCCTGGGACTTGAGATTCCAGGTACCAGGATGGTTCTTCAGATCCTCGAAACCTCGCGCTAGTCGTAGCAATACAAACAGACATGGTATAGACAAAATTAACATCACACCAAACATAAGCACAAACTGGATAATAATAATCTACGTGTTGCTACGAGATCGTAGGAACAAGAATCACTAAATTCGGAGCTACGATTATTAAGTTATGAATTTCTGAAGTTATTTAGTGCTTAGAATAGGTTAATCTTAATGAACAATTTTAATTCAAGTTTCACGGCTAAATGGTGTTACTGGTTGGTAGAATATATTAATACAAAATTAATGCCACAAGAATGGACCAAAAAGAATTTAAAATAAATTTTCTATGAATTTATTGAGTTTCTAGGTTTATTTATGTACTAAAAAGTATTTACTATATTATTTTTACTATTTTCTTGGTTCACTGGACCAGGCGTCAAATTCCAGAAAGGTTAGGGGCTAAGATATAAATTGTCCCAGACACAGCTTTACCCCGCGGTGGACGGCGGGTTGATTCTGTGAAAGTACAGGGTCTCTTTTACAAAACGGAATCGACGAAGGGAGTATCTAGCCACGTGAGCCATCCGATTGAAATCTGGCGGCCCAGATTAGATCAGAGAAGTGGCATGTAATGAAGCCAATCCAAACCGTTGGTTCATGGATCAACGGTCAAGATTTTACGCGGCCCTGATCAAATCCCATACGCCCGATCTGGAATCAACGGCCCAGATCAGATTTCCTAGCCGCCATCTACCGCATCTATCTTTGGCCCCACGATCGAAATCCCACGGTCAAGATCAACCCACCCTTCATCACGGATTGGATGGCGAGGAGCCTTTCTTCCTCCCCCGATCAGTACAGGCGGCGCCCAACCCCCATGGCCGCGAGCACATTAGAGTCGCGCCCGACGGTGCCCCCAGGTCCATTAACGGCAAACCAAGCGCAGATGCAAGAGGGGGCGGAAGTGAGTATAATGGGGGAGTCATCATACCTTGGTACAAGCTGCGAGGTGCCCAGCGCACGTGACCCGCGGCCCGGTGGTTAGATCCTTACACCGGCGAAGGCCCCAAAGTCAGGCAATCAACGCGCGAGCTCCCGTGGTTCCGATGAGGCCCCACAGGCACCTCGAAGCCAAGCCGTCACCCATGCAGAGACGGCCACGGGCGAGCAGACTAACTCTCCAAGTGTGACGGCAACCTTGTTCGGCCGAAGATGGAGCCAAGCAACGCCGCGACTCGTGTTTAAATAGGGGCAGGCAGCGAGGATCTCGGCTGGGGAGGTTGGAGGTCAGGTCACGGACGTAGTCGGCCGAACCAGCGTGACCCCCGCGCGGAATCCGCCGCCCGCAGCGCGCCGAGTTCTGTTACTCGGCAGCGAGAGATTGAAGAAGCGCTTGGGCGCAAGTGGCCCACACGCCAGTGTCTGGTAGACAGGGGGGAATGGGCCGCGCGGGTGTGTATTTAGCCCACTAAGCCAAGGCAGAGGGAAACCGGCCCAGGTGCTTCTTTCTCTCTTTTTTTTATCCTTTTTATTTTATGTTTTGCATTTCTTTTCTATTTCAATTTCTTTTAAATTTTCAAATCTCTATTCCAAATTCAAATTTATTCAAATTTAAACTTCAACTTTCTAAGTGCCAAAATTAGTCCTAATATAAACTTTACTATTTACAATATTATTATTATTATTGATTCTTTTCCTTATTATTTATTCATGGGAGAAACAAATGACTTCATTAAAATTCCTTTTCTCAATTTCTATTTTACGTTTTCTTTTAAAATTCTAAGGTCAAATCCAAATTATGTCTTCAATGAAATGCCTTAGCCAAAGTGATAAGCAAGGGATGCATTTTCTTCATTTTTGTTTGATGGTTGCTTAACTTAATATCATTAATTGATTATAAATGGGAAGGATCTTAATAAATTCTCAAGGGTATTTGAAAATTCTAGAAATACTATCCTAGATATTCTTATTTCTTTATTTTATTATTTTATGATATATATTTTTTTTCTTCTACTAATTTTAGGTCTTACAAATCCTACCCCCCTTACAAGAAATCTCGCCCTCGAGATTTGTAAGAAAAGAGATATATACCCACATTGTCTCAAAACATATGCACAAACAAAATCTCAGCATGATTCATAACTCATTAGCAAAACATAGGGTCAATAGACCTTATTATTATTACTAAAATAGTAAAATACTACTACTAACTAAACTAATATTTAGGTCTTACAAATAGTAAAATATGTATATATATATATATATGTTTATGTTTATCTCTATTCTTGTTGTTCGTTGACTTCTTCACCGACTACTTCATCTTCAACTAGCTCTTCTTCTTGAATTTCATGTTCACCTGGTTCAACTTCTACTTCCGCATGATGGGCTTGTCCCCGGTTGACAGATAGGGGCTGACTCTTTCCTGCCGAGGCTTGACCTTGCTTCATCGAAGCTGGTGTAGTGTAGGCAGCCCTGTTGGGACAGTAGTTGACGTAGTGTCCCGGTTGTCCACACTTGAAGCATGCCCTGTTGGTGGTTGTTTTAGGAGCAACAGATCCTGATGGGGTGCTTACTTTCGGAGGAGCAGTTGGTGCCTGTTGAGTTTGTTGCCCGGAACTGCCACTAGCTGGTGTACTTGGAGTGGTAGTGTAGCGAGGACGGGAACTACTTCCAGCCTGCCCTTGATTAGCAGCCCTTCTTTTCTCTCCAAATATACTCCTCTTGTTTTCTACAGCAATAGCTTTGTCAAGTAGCCTTTGGAAGGATGGGAATGTGTGCGATACCAGTTGATATTGCAAGGGTCCAATCAAACCTCCAGAAAAAGCTCCTGTTTTTGCTCATCATCCTCAACATCTCTAGGAGCATATCGAGATAACTGGATGAATTTGTCCCTATATTCACTCACGGACATACTTCCTTGCTTGAGAGATAGAAACTCCTTTCTCTTAATCTTCATGAGCCCAGCAGGAATATGATAATTCCTGAATTGAGTGGAGAATTCTGCCCAGGTAATTGTATCGACAGCAGCATGAGCAGCGCAGTACGCATCCCACCAATCCGCAGCGGGACCAGCAAGACGACCTGATGCATAGAGTACTTTCTATCTATCCGAGCACTGAGCTATGTTGAGCATCTTTTCTATGGACTTTAACCAGTCATCTGCTTGCAGCGGATCTGTGGAGTTGGAGAAGGTTGGTGGTTTGTGACTCATGAATTCCCGGTGCTTGTCCCGGGGTGGAACTGGTGGTGGAGGTGGAGGCAGTGGCGCTTGTTGTTGTTGCGCCCTTCTTTCTTGACGTATCTCCTCCCGCTCTTGGCGCATCTCCCGACGTGCATCATCTCTTTCCTGGCGCATTTTCTGGCGTTCTTGCTGCATCTGAGCGCGCATATTTGTCATAGTGTCCGCCATTTGCTGCATCATACTCATCTGAGCTGCAATCAGTGGGTCAACTCCGCCTGTTGGAGGATTAAGAGGATTCATCTCTGCTGGCTGTGGTTGGGGTTGTCTATATATCCACCGAGTGTGTCGATTAGGAGGTAAATCAATTCCACCACCCCGCCTGGTATTGACCATCTGAGTTAGATACATATGGTTAGATAGTCAAAGGAATCATTTGCAGGCAGAATGAATAAGCTAATAGTTGGTTATGTACTAAAAATTCTTTGGCAGGGCTTGACCAGATATTTTATGTCAAGACTAGGGTAACTAATTGTATGAGGTGAATGTCCAAAGGTAAGATAGAACCTGTCAAGACGAGATAGATACGGAATGCTAGATTTTTTTAAGGGGGATAATCTAGATTGTCTAGTTGTCTTACAAATACTATCCTTTATGCCTAGATGTATATGCAGATGTAATTGTGGACATTGATCCACAACCCATCACACTCAATCGAAGATCCAAATCAGACAAATATCATAAGAACAAACATTCAAGCATATAGATACCTATAAAAATAGTTTGTTTTTGTTCCTAAGATTAGGTCTCCTGTTCCTAAAAGTCACTTTAGGTACAGGATTTCAAAGTGTGAAATCCACTTTTGTCTTTAGAAGTGAAAAGGAGGGAATAATCAGAGTAGAGCGGAAATAGATGAGAAAAGATTAAGAAAAGTTTAGAAAGGAATCAGAGTAGCAAAGGTAAGTAAGTATTGGTTGTCCAGTTCTATCTAGGTTTCGTCCTACAGTCAACATTCCTCTGATACCACTTCTGTCACACCCGGGTTTCGGGGCACCAAGACTCGGGCGCGAACATACTCACCAGGTGTGCTGGGAACAAGTCTCACACATATGATGAATCATGGCACAGGATCGAATGTCACATCTTTACTACATAACAGGAATTCTATACAAAATCAATAATTACATTATAAGGAGACAACGGTCCAGCAACCCAAAGTTGACTGAGAGACGACGGCCTAGACCTCTCACGAACACATCACAGCATCCTCCATGCGCCTCATCCTATGGTACCTGTTCTTGACCTGTGGGGGTGTGAGACAGCAAGAGTGAGCTCACACAGGTTCATAGCTCAACAAGTTGTGGGGAATAATGTGCATGAACTCGCCAAAGGCGGGAGCTCACGTGAAGTGTAAGGCTTACCAAAGAGGATGGTTAGAGCTGAGCATTGCTTTTAAAGTTGGTCAAATTTTTATTAGCAGTTACTAAGTATAAGTAAATACCAACCCAATTAAGTAGTAGAACAAAAGTAACATCATCACCTGTGATGCAATGCATATGACAAATTGAATTTAGTTCCATAAATTAATCATGTGAGGGTCCGACCTGCTCATGACCGTGAGCATGGCTAGTATACCAGTTTTACACTCTGCAGAGGTTGCGCATCTTTACCCACAAGTCATGTTACCCATCTGCCAAGGGATCGCGACTTCCCATACACCTCTACCGAGGAGGCGAGGCAGGGTAACACTACGAGGCCTTTACAAAGTTCCACTAGCTTCAGAAAACCCACTACAGTTTATAGGAAGCTCCAATGCAGGGTTCTTGCCTGACCGCCATCGCAGCAAAATCAACCAAGGACCTCCCTACACTGACCACCCCCCTACTGCCCTTGCCCCTTTCGGGTAAGGTAGTCTTCCACTAGCTTTCCTAATTAATCAGCCAAGGGCGTCCCATTAAACCCTTGTGGTAGCACTGTTTTCCCAGGTGGTCGCTCCATGTTCCAATTAACATAATGATCTTATCATGAACAGTAATAATAAATAGATAATAAAAGTGTGGTCATGAATAATGTATCTTCATACCCAAAACCACATAAAGCACTAGCAAGTACTACCCAAAAAGTTCAGTGGTAAACAAGGTATAAAGATAGACAAACTAGGGTAACCTATTGGGTCCCATCAAAATTAACCTATGCAGATCATTATGATTAATCAGAACATGGTTGGGTAAAAAGAAGTGATCAAGGGCACAACTTGCCTTGGACTTGAGATTCCAGATACCAGGATGGTTCTTCAGATCCTCGAAACCTCGCGCTAGTCGTAGCAATACAAACAGACATAATATAGACAAAATTAACATCACACCAAACATAAGCACAAACTGGATAATAATAATCTACGTGTTGCTACGAGATCGTAGGAATAAGAATCACTAAATTCGGAGCTACAATTATTAAGTTATGAATTTCTGAAGTTATTTAGTGCTTAGAATAGGTTAATCTTAATGAACAATTTTAATTCAAGTTTCACGGCTAAACGGTGTTACTGGTTGGTAGAATATATTAATACAAAATTAATGCCACAAGAATGGACCAAAAAGAATTTAAAATAAATTTTCTATGAATTTATTGAGTTTCTAGGTTTATTTATGTACTAAAAAGTATTTACTATATTATTTTTACTATTTTCTTGGTTCACTGGACCAGGCGTCAAATTCTAGAAAGGTTAGGGGCTAAGATATAAATTGTCCCAGACACAGCTTTACCCCGCGGTGGACGGCGGGTTGATTCTGTGAAAGTACAGGGTCTCTTTTACAAAACAGAATCGACGAAGGGGGTATCTAGCCACGTGAGCCATCCGATTGAAATCTGGCGGCCCAGATTAGATCAGAGAAGTGGCATGTAATGAAGCCAATCCAAACCGTTGGTTCATGGATCAACGATCAAGATTTTACGCGGCCCTGATCAAATCCCATACACCCGATCTGGAATCAACGGCCCAGATCGGATTTCCTAGCCGCCATCTACCGCATCTATCTTTGGCCCCACGATCGAAATCCCACGGTCAAGATCAACCCACCCTTCATCACGGATTGGATGGCGAGGAGCATTTCTTCCTCCCCCGATCGGTACAGGCGGCGCCCAACCCCCACGGCCGCGAGCACATCAGAGTCGCGCCCGACGGTGCCCCTGAAAGGGAAATGTGCCCTTGGGCCATTTCTAAGGATTTTGGTGATTTAGTGCTCAACACAGGTACCTATTTGTAAAATGGAACAAGGTGCAAAACATGAAGTAAAGGTATGTTTCTAAGCCTTAGTACATTGGTTTTGTGGACTAACATGTTTGTCTAAGTGTTAGAAACAGCAAGAAGAAAAAGAGAAAAGGGGAGAGAATGACTTGGCTGTGTGCAGCCAAGTCCCAGCTCGGTCTGGAGCACCGGACTGTCCGGTGTGCACCGGACAGTGTCCGGTGCGCCAGACCTCCTCGGCGCGAACTGGCCGCTCTCGGGAATTCGCCGACGGCGTACGGCTAAAATTCACCGGACTGTCCGGTGTGCACCGGACTGTCCGGTGAGCCAACGGTCGGCCAGGGCCAACGGTCGGCCGCGCAATCCGCGCGGGACACGTGGCCGAGCCAACGGTCGGGAAGGAACACCGGACTGTCCGGTGTGCACCGGACATGTCCGGTGCGCCAACTGAGCGCAGATCTGGAGCAGCCAGCAACGGTCAGAAGTGCTGTTTTTGGAAACAAATCGGGCACCGGACAGTGTCCGGTGTGCACCGGACTGTCCGGTGCGCCACGAGACAGAAGGCAAAGATGGCCTTCCAGATTTGTTCCCAACGGCTCCTAGCTGCCTTGGGGCTATAAAAGGGACCCCTTGGCGCATGGAGGGAGCATCCAAGCATTCCTTGAGCACTCTTGATCACTCACACATCAATCTTGCGCACTTGTTTGAAATTCTAGTGATTTGAGCTCTGTTCTAGTGTGTTAGCCTCTTGAGCTCAAGTCTGGGTTTTGTGTGTGCGTATTCGCTGTGATCTTTGTGTTGTGTGTGAGTTGCTAATCCCTCCCTTACTCCGTGATTCTTTGTGAACATCTTTTGTAAGGGCGAGAGGCTCCAAGTTGTGGAGATTCCTCGCAAACGGGATTGAGATAAGAACAACAAAACACCGTGGTATTCAAGTGGGTCTTTGGACCGCTTGAGAGGGGTTGATTGCAACCCTCGTCCGTTGGGACGCCACAACGTGGAAGTAGGCAAGCATTGGCTTGGCCGAACCACGGGATAAACCACCGTGTCCCTCTGTGCTTGATTCTTGTGGTATTGTGTTTTGTTGAAGACTTCACCTTAGCCACTTGGCATTAACTGTGCTAACGCTTAACAAGTTTTTGTGGCTTAAGTTTGAAGTTTATTCAGGATCACCTATTCACCCCCCCCCTCTAGGTGCTCTCAATTGGTATCAGAGCCGTTCTATTCACAAAGGGACTAACCGCCCGAATAGATGGATCCTAAGGGGAAGGGTATAGTGATCAACGACAAAGAGAAGGAGACCTTCGTCAACGAGCCGAAGGACGACAAGCCTACCGACTCCGGCTCGGGTCAAAGACGAAAGGATGGGAAGAAGAAGAAGACCAGGCGCATCAAGGAGATCATCTACTACGACAGCGACGAGTCTACTTCTTCCCAAAAGGATGAGGACCACAACGACTACGAGAGGAGAAAACCGGTTAATTCGAACTTTTCCTTTGATTACTCTCGTATTCCGCAAAGTTCACATTCTCATTTGCTCTCCATTCCACTTGGCAAGCCCCCACACTTTGATGGAGAGGACTACGGATTTTGGAGTCACAAAATGCGTAGTCACCTATTCTCTCTCCATCCTAGTATATGGGAGATTGTAGAGAGTGGAATGCACTTTGATAGTTCGGATAGTCCCATGTTCATTAATGAACAAATTCATAAAAATGCACAAGCTACTACTGTTCTTCTAGCTTCCTTGTGCAGGGATGAATACCATAAGGTGAGCGGCTTGGACAACGCCAAGCGAATCTGGGACACCCTCAAGATTTCTCATGAGGGGAACGACGTCACCTTACTCACCAAGATGGAGTTGGTGGAGGGCGAGCTTGGACGGTTCGCGATGATAAGGGGCGAGGAGCCAACGCAAACGTACAACCGGCTCAAGACCCTTATCAACAAGATAAGAAGCTACGGGAGCACGCGATGGACGGACCACGACGTCGTCCGCCTAATGCTCAGGTCCTTTACCATACTTGATCCTCATCTCGTGAACAATATTCGTGAGAATCCCAGGTACACGATGATGACGCCCGAGGAAGTGCTTGGAAAATTCGTGAGCGGGCGGATGATGATCAAGGAGGCAAGATACGTCGACGACGCGTTGAACGGACCACTCCACGAGCCTCAACCCATTGCTCTAAAGGCAACGAGGAGCAAGGAGTCGCTACCTAGCAAGGTGGCGCAAGTTGAGGCGGCTGGCCTTAATGATGAAGAGATGGCTCTCATCATTAAGAGATTCAAGACGGTGCTTAAAGGTCACAAGGGACAACCAAGCAAGACCAAAGCCAAGGGGAAGCGCTCATGCTTCAAATGCGGTAAGCTTGGTCATTTCATTGCTAACTGTCCCGATAATGAAAGTGACCAGGAAAAGGGGAACAAAAGAGAGAAGAAGAAGCAATACAAGAAGGCAAAAGGCGAGGCGCATCTAGGAAAGGAGTGGGACTCGGATTGCTCCTCCTCCGACTCCGACAACGAAGGACTCGCCGCCACTGCCTTCAACAAATCGGCTCTCTTCCCCAACGAGCGTCTCACTTGCCTTATGGCAAGGGAGAAGAAGGTGAGTATTCAAGACTCCACTTATGCTTCATCTAGTGATAGTGAGTCTAGTGATGATGACATAGATTATTCTTGCTTGTTCAAGGGCTTAGATAGATCTAAGATAGAGAAAATCAATGAATTAATTAATGCATTGAATGAAAAGGATAGGCTTTTAGAAAAGCAAGAAGATTTATTGTATGATGAACATGATAAATTTGTAGAGGCACAAAAATCATATGCTTTAGAAGTGAAAAGAAATGAAATGCTTTCTAGTGAAATATCTTCCTGTCATGAAACCATTTCTACCTTAAGAAGTGTTAATATTGATTTAAGTGCTAAACTAGAAGTAGCTAGTAAATCAAATTCTTGTGTTGAACATGTTGAAATTTGTACTAGGTGTAAGGATTTTGATGTTAATGCTTGTAGTGAACACCTAGTTCTAATTTCCAAATTAAATGATGAAGTGGCTAGTCTTAATGCCCAACTTAAGACTAGCAAGAATGAAGTTGATAAAATAAAATTTGCAAGGGATGCCTACACGGTTGGTAGACACCCCTCAATTAAGGATGGGCTTGGCTTCAAGAGGGAAGCCAAGAACTTAACAAGCCATAAGGCTCCCGTCTTCGTCAAGGAGAAAGGGAAGGCCCCTATGGCTGATAGTGCTAAAAAGAACCATGCTTTCTTATACCATGATAGGAGACATGCTAGAAATGTTCATAATGATTTTGATTTACATGTTTATGATTCTCATGCCATGTTTGCCTCTAGTTCCTCTCATAAACATGATAGAAATATGAGTAGGAGAAATGTTGCGCATATGCCTAGGAGAAATATTGCTCATGTACCTAGAAAGAATGTTAGTCATGCTCCTAGAAAATTAATGAATGAACCTTCTACCATTTATTATGTTTGCAATGCTCCCTTTGCTATTTGTAGAAAGGGAAAGAAGGTTGTTGCTAGGAAATTAGGGGCTAGATGCAAGGGAGATAAAACTTGCATCTGGGTTCCTAAGAATATTTGTGCTAACCTTGCAGGACCCAACATGAGTTGGGTACCTAAGACCCAAGCCTAAATTTGCCTTGCAGGTTTATGCATCCGGGGGTTCAAGCTGGATTATCGACAGCGGATGCACAAACCATATGACGGGGGAGAAGAAGATGTTCACCTCCTACGTCAAAAGTAAAGATTCCCAAGATTCAATTATATTCGGTGACGGGAATCAAGGCAAGGTAAAAGGGCTAGGTAAAATTGCAATTTCTAATGAGCATTCTATATCAAATGTATTCTTAGTGGAGAGTCTTGGATATAACTTGCTATCTGTTAGTCAATTATGTCAAATGGGATATAATTGCTTATTTACGAATGTAGATGTGTCTGTCTTTAGAAGATGTGATGGTTCACTAGCCTTTAAGGGTGTACTAGACGGCAAGCTTTATTTAGTTGATTTTGCAAAAGAAGAGGCCGGTCTAGATGCATGCTTAATGGCTAAGACTTGCATGGGCTGGCTGTGGCATCGCCGCTTAGCACATGTGGGGATGAAGAACCTCCACAAGCTTCTAAAGGGGGAACACGTGATAGGTCTAACAAATGTTTATTTCGAAAAAGATAGACCTTGTGCAGCTTGTCAGACAGGTAAACAAGTGGGAGGAGCACATCACAGCAAGAACGTGATGACCACGTCGAGACCCCTGGAGCTGCTGCATATGGACCTCTTCGGACCCGTCGCCTATCTGAGCATAGGAGGAAGTAAGTATGGTTTAGTTATTGTTGATGACTTTTCCCGCTTCACTTGGGTGTTCTTTTTGCAGGATAAGTCTGAAACCCAAGGGACCCTCAAGCGCTTCCTCAGGAGAGCTCAAAACGAGTTTGAGCTCAAGGTGAAGAAGATAAGGAGCGACAACGGGTCCGAGTTCAAGAACCTTCAAGTGGAGGAGTTTCTTGAGGAGGAAGGGATCAAGCACGAGTTCTCCGCTCCCTACACACCACAACAAAATGGTGTGGTAGAGAGGAAGAACAGGACGCTAATCGATATGGCGAGGACAATGCTTGGAGAGTTCAAGACCCCCGAGTGCTTTTGGTCGGAAGCCGTGAACACGGCTTGCCACGCCATCAACAGGGTCTACCTTCACCGCCTCCTCAAGAAGACGTCATATGAGCTACTAACCGGTAACAAACCCAATGTATCGTACTTTCGTGTATTTGGGAGCAAGTGCTACATTCTAGTGAAGAAGGGTAGAAATTCTAAGTTTGCTCCCAAAGCTGTAGAAGGGTTTTTATTAGGTTATGATTCAAATACAAAGGCGTATAGGGTCTTCAACAAATCATCGGGTTTGGTTGAAGTCTCTAGCGACGTTGTATTTGATGAGACTAATGGCTCTCCAAGAGAGCAAGTTGTTGATTATGATGATGTAGATGAAGAAGATGTTCCGTCGGCTGCTATACGAACCATGGCGATTGGAGACGTTCGGCCACAGGAACAGGATGAACGTAATCAACCTTCTTACTCAACGACGGTGCATCCCCCACTTCAAGACGATGAACAGGTTCATCAAAAGGAGGCGTGTGATCAAGGGGGAGCACAAGAAGATCAAGTGATGGAGGAAGAAGCGCAACCGGCACCTCCAACCCAAGTTCGAGCGATGATTCAAAGGGATCATCCCGTCGACCAAATTTTGGGTGACATTAGCAAGGGAGTAACTACTCGATCTCGATTAGTTAATTTTTGTGAGCATTACTCTTTTGTCTCCTCTATTGAGCCTTTCAGGGTAGAGGAGGCCTTGCTAGATCCGGATTGGGTGTTGGCCATGCAGGAGGAACTCAACAACTTCAAGCGCAACGAAGTTTGGACACTGGTGCCTCGTCCCAAGCAAAATGTTGTGGGAACCAAGTGGGTGTTCCGCAACAAACAGGACGAGCACGGGGTGGTGACGAGGAACAAGGCTCGACTTGTGGCAAAAGGTTATGCCCAAGTCGCAGGTTTGGACTTTGAGGAGACTTTTGCTCCTGTGGCTAGGCTAGAGTCCATTCGTATCCTGCTAGCATATGCCGCTCACCATTCTTTCAGGTTGTACCAAATGGATGTGAAGAGCGCGTTCCTCAACGGGCCAATAAAGGAGGAAGTGTACGTGGAGCAACCCCCTGGCTTCGAGGATGAGCGGTACCCCGACCACGTGTGTAAGCTCTCTAAGGCGCTCTATGGACTTAAACAAGCCCCAAGAGCATGGTATGAATGCCTTAGAGATTTTTTACTTGCTAATGCTTTCAAGGTTGGGAAAGCCGATCCAACTCTTTTTACAAAGACATGTGATGGTGATTTGTTTATATGCCAAATTTATGTCGATGACATAATATTTGGTTCTACTAATCAAAAGTCTTGTGAAGAGTTTAGCAGGGTGATGACGCAGAAATTCGAGATGTCGATGATGGGCGAGTTGAACTACTTCCTTGGGTTCCAAGTGAAGCAACTCAAGGACGGCACCTTCATCTCCCAAACGAAGTACACGCAAGATCTGCTAAAGCGGTTTGGGATGAAGGACGCCAAGCCCGCAAAGACTCCGATGGGAACCGACGGACACACCGACCTCAACAAAGGAGGTAAGTCCGTTGATCAAAAAGCATACCGGTCAATGATAGGGTCTTTACTTTATTTATGTGCTAGTAGACCGGATATTATGCTTAGCGTATGCATGTGTGCTAGATTTCAATCCGATCCTAAGGAATGTCACTTGGTGGCGGTGAAGCGAATTCTTAGATATTTAGTCGCTACGCCTTGCTTCGGGATCTGGTATCCAAAGGGGTCTAACTTTGACTTGATTGGGTACTCAGATTCCGACTATGCTGGATGTAAGGTCGATAGGAAGAGTACATCGGGGACGTGCCAATTCTTAGGAAGGTCCCTGGTGTCATGGAATTCCAAGAAACAAACCTCCGTTGCCCTATCCACCGCTGAAGCCGAGTACGTTGCCGCAGGTCAGTGTTGCGCGCAACTACTTTGGATGAGGCAAACCCTCAGGGACTTTGGCTACAATCTGAGCAAAGTCCCACTCCTATGTGATAATGAGAGTGCTATCCGCATAGCGGAAAATCCTGTTGAGCACAGCCGCACAAAGCACATAGACATCCGGCATCACTTTTTGAGAGACCACCAGCAAAAGGGAGATATCGAAGTGTTTTATGTTAGCACCGAGAACCAGCTAGCCGATATCTTTACCAAGCCTTTAGATGAGAAGACCTTTTGCAGGCTGCGTAGTGAGCTAAATGTCTTAGATTCGCGGAACTTGGATTGAATTGTAGCATACATGTATTTATGCCTTTGATCATGTTCTTTCTGCATATTGTTGCTTATTATGGTGCTCAAGTTGTACAAACACTCCCTGGACCTCACAAGTCCGCTGCAAAGTGATGCACATGTTTAGGGGGAGATGTGTTACAACTTGACCCTTTGAGACTAACCATATGTTTGAGTTTGCTTGCGTTAGTCACAAAGGAGAATTGAAAGGGAAAAGGTGGACTTGGACCATGAAAGACTTCCACTGCACTCCGATGAGGGGTAACTCATTCCAAGTTCATCTCATGACCTCTTATTGCCATTTGCTCTTAATTGACGATTTTGGTGAGGCAATGGGGTTAAAGGGCCACAATTGATCCCGTTTTGGTGCTTAATGCCAAAGGGGGAGAAAATAAAGGTCAAAGCAATAAATGGATCAGCTACCACTTGAGAGATTTTGAAAATTGTAGAATAGAGTTTTTGATTAATTTGTCAAAATTCTTAAGTTGTCTCTCTTGTCAAAAGTTGGCTTCTTGTGGGGAGGAGTATTGATTATGGGAAAAAGGGGGAGTTTTTTGAAATTTTTGATCAATCTCTTTTTGAATGACTCTCTTTATGCTTAAACATGTGTGTTTAACTTAGAGATAGAGATTTGTGTTTGATTTGCAAAAACAAACCAAGTGGTGGCAAAGGATGATCCATATATGCCAAAATTGAATAACACCTAAATTTATGTCATTTGAATTGAGTTTGCACTTGTTCTAGTGGCTTTATGAAGTGTTGGCATAAATCACCAAAAAGGGGGAGATTGAAAGGGAAATGTGCCCTTGGGCCATTTCTAAGGATTTTGGTGATTTAGTGCTCAACACAGGTACCTATTTGTAAAATGGAACAAGGTGCAAAACATGAAGTAAAGGTATGTTTCTAAGCCTTAGTACATTGGTTTTGTGGACTAACATGTTTGTCTAAGTGTTAGAAACAGCAAGAAGAAAAAGAGAAAAGGGGAGAGAATGACTTGGCTGTGTGCAGCCAAGTCCCAGCTCGGTCTGGAGCACCGGACTGTCCGGTGTGCACCGGACAGTGTCCGGTGCGCCAGACCTCCTCGGCGCGAACTGGCCGCTCTCGGGAATTCGCCGACGGCGTACGGCTAAAATTCACCGGACTGTCCGGTGTGCACCGGACTGTCCGGTGAGCCAACGGTCGGCCAGGGCCAACGGTCGGCCGCGCAATCCGCGCGGGACACGTGGCCGAGCCAACGGTCGGGAAGGAACACCGGACTGTCCGGTGTGCACCGGACATGTCCGGTGCGCCAACTGAGCGCAGATCTGGAGCAGCCAGCAACGGTCAGAAGTGCTGTTTTTGGAAACAAATCGGGCACCGGACAGTGTCCGGTGTGCACCGGACTGTCCGGTGCGCCACGAGACAGAAGGCAAAGATGGCCTTCCAGATTTGTTCCCAACGGCTCCTAGCTGCCTTGGGGCTATAAAAGGGACCCCTTGGCGCATGGAGGGAGCATCCAAGCATTCCTTGAGCACTCTTGATCACTCACACATCAATCTTGCGCACTTGTTTGAAATTCTAGTGATTTGAGCTCTGTTCTAGTGTGTTAGCCTCTTGAGCTCAAGTCTGGGTTTTGTGTGTGCGTATTCGCTGTGATCTTTGTGTTGTGTGTGAGTTGCTAATCCCTCCCTTACTCCGTGATTCTTTGTGAACATCTTTTGTAAGGGCGAGAGGCTCCAAGTTGTGGAGATTCCTCGCAAACGGGATTGAGATAAGAACAACAAAACACCGTGGTATTCAAGTGGGTCTTTGGACCGCTTGAGAGGGGTTGATTGCAACCCTCGTCCGTTGGGACGCCACAACGTGGAAGTAGGCAAGCATTGGCTTGGCCGAACCACGGGATAAACCACCGTGTCCCTCTGTGCTTGATTCTTGTGGTATTGTGTTTTGTTGAAGACTTCACCTTAGCCACTTGGCATTAACTGTGCTAACGCTTAACAAGTTTTTGTGGCTTAAGTTTGAAGTTTATTCAGGATCACCTATTCACCCCCCCCCCCCTCTAGGTGCTCTCAGCCCCCAGGTCCATCAACGACAAACCAAGCGCAGATGCAAGAGGGGGCGGAAGTGAGCATAATGGGGGAGTCATCATACCTTGGTACAAGCTGCGAGGTGCCCAGCGCACGTGACCCGCGGCCCGGCGGTTAGATCCTTACACCGGCGAAGGCCCCAAAGTCAGGCAATCAACGCGCGAGCTCCCGTGGTTCCGATGAGGCCCCACAGGCACCTCGAAGCCAAGCCATCACCCACGCAGAGACGACCACGGGCGAGCAGACTAACTCTCCAAGTTTGACGGCAACCTTGGCCGGCCGAAGATGGAGCCAAGCAACGCCGCGACTCGTGTTTAAATAGGGGCAGGCAGCGAGGATCTCGGCTGGGGAGGTTGGAGGTCAGGTCACGGATGTAGTCGGCCGAACCAACGTGACCCCCGCGCGGAATCCGCTGCCCGCAGCGCGCCGGGTTCTGTTACTCGGCAGCGAGAGATTGAAGAAGCGCTTGGGCGCAAGTGGCCCACACGCCAGTGTCTGGTAGACGGGGGGGGGGGGGGGGGGGGAATGGGCCGCGCGGGTGTGTATTTAGCCCACTAAGCCAAGGCAGAGGGAAACTGGCCCAGGTGCTTCTTTCTCTCTTTTTTTTATCCTTTTTTCTTTTATGTTTTGCATTTCTTTTCTATTTCAGTTTCTTTTAAATTTTCAAATCTCTATTCCAAATTCAAATTTATTCAAATTTAAACTTCAACTTTCTAAGTGCCAAAATTAGTCCTAATATAAACTTTACTGTTTACAATATTATTATTATTGATTCTTTTCCTTATTATTTATTCATGGGAGAAACAAATGACTTCATTAAAATTCCTTTTCTCAATTTCTATTTTACGTTTTCATTTAAAATTCTAAGGTCAAATCCAAATTATGTCTTCAATGAAATGCCTTAGCCAAAGTGATAAGCAAGGGATGCATTTTCTTCATTTTTGTTTGATGGTTGCTTAACTTAATATCATTAATTGATTATAAATGGGAAGGATCTTAATAAATTCTCAAGGGTATTTGAAAATTCTAGAAATACTATCCTAGATATTCTTATTTCTTTATTTTATTATTTTATGATATATATTTTTTTTCTTCTACTAATTTTAGGTCTTACAGTTGGATAACGAGCCAGTTCGGCTCGGCTTGTTAAGCTAATGAGCCACATAGTCAACTCAACTCGGCTCGTTTACAAGCTCGAGATGGCTCGTTTAGCTCGCGAGCGAGAGCAGAAAAATAATATGTACATAATAATTAATTTTTAGTTAATTTTAAACTAATTTAACAATAGAAAATAGTAATTATACTCATAGTTTCACAAACCACATCAATGTAACACCAAATTAGAACAATTCACCACTCATCAATTCACAATTCACATCCATGTTTATCAGTTTAACCCACAATTATATTTGCATAGACCAATTTAACACATACTCATAGTTCATAAATCATTAGTTTAACTTATAGGTCATAGACACCTCACATACATATACACATGTTCATCAATTATTTCGTAAATGATACGCATATAGTTTTGTTTTGCTGGAATGTGGTAGCTCGTTTAGCTAGCGAGCTGGCTCGTTAACAAACCGACATAGGATGTCAGCTTAGCTCGTGAAAAAATTCAAACGAGTCAATCCGAGCCGAGCTGGTCATGAACCGAGCGAGCCAACGAATCACGAGCATTTCGTCCAACCCTATGAGAGGGAGAGGAGTTTGAGCTGACATAATCTGAAATATTTGGCAGCATGGGCCTAGCTTGCCATAAGCCCATAAGTTTAACCAATCGAGCTACAGTCCTAGAGAGGTACTCAAAAAGGCCCCCAGATCAAGCTTAGGACTTAGGACAAAACGGATCCATTCTAGCCCGGGCTGCCGCCTGGGCCTTGGGCCTTGGGGCGACGACGGGCAATGCATGCAACATTATCACTTTACAGTCTCGGGCTCTCATCAGGTGCCGTTGTGTGTCGTTCGTAACCGTTCCATCGGATCGGAGAGGTGGAGTGGTGGACGATGGCCGATGGGTATAGAGTGTTACAATATGTGTGTTCAATCCCCTCCATTGGGTGCGACAGTTTCTCCCCAATGGACGCACCCCTTGGGGAGGCACTAGTTCGCTTGTATATAAACACTGTCTTCCCTGCAATAAAGTGAACAGTCCTGTCATTTATCGTTTATCTCTGTATCTCTTCTCTGGGTTAGCCACTGAGTTATAACACGTTATCAGCACCGCTCGCGAGATCAGAGACGCAAGAAGCGATCAGAGATGCAAGGAAAGAAGAATAAGTCGCTCGCAATCAGGAAAAGGAACTTTGATCTCTAAAAAAACGTACGTACGATTTATACTACTCCGTATACTATTCCTCTGTATATTGTTCAAGTGCATGCAGAGCACTTTCTGCGGCGTCAGCAGTCGCGCTGGGTCGCCGTGGCGCGGGTCCGCCCCTGCACCTGGCCGGAGGCGCCCGTGCGCTGTGCTGTGGTCGTTGCGCCATAGCCGATCCATGGCGGGAGTCGCACATCGATGGCCCGGCCGAGGCTACGCGCCCGAGCTTGGGCTGCACCCACGCTGTCGGGCCGTGGTCCTGTGCCTAACCACACCGGCGCAGTGGCCGACAGGGCCGCGCTTGCGCGCGCCAGAAACCGCTGCTGCAAAGGCCACGCCGCCGGGGAAGGCTCCGCACCCGCACAACGAGGCCACACGCCCGCGCCGCCCGTCGGGGCTACGCACTGCCCGAGGCCACGCCAAGGGGAAGCGCACGTGGGCCAACCGCGACCGCCGGAGACGGGGCCCGTGCCGAACCGCGCCCCCGCACCGTGCCGGGACGGCCGCGCCCGCGCGTCGCTGCTCGGGGCCGTGCCCTCGCCTGCACCGAGCCGTCGGGAAACCGCGCGCCGGGGCTGCCAGCGCCGTCGTGCCCGTGCCGTCGGGGCCGCTGGGCCGGAGCGCCTGGCTGGGGCCGCGCCTCGCCGCCACCGAGGCCAGGGCTCAAGGCCGCGAGCCGCCGAGGCCGGACCCGCGCCCGCGTCGCGCCAGGCCGAAGGCCGCGCCCGCCGTTCCTGGCCGGCCCGCTCGCCGGCGAGCCGGGGCTGGGGGCCAAGCCAGCCGCAGTCGGCCGCCGTGCCTCGCGCCCACGCGCGCTGGGGGAGCCTCGCCCGCACCGGGCAGGCGTGCCGCCAAGCCGTGGCCGCGCCACCACCGGGCCCGAGGCCGGGGGGGCGCGCCCGCGCCCTGCGGGGGACCCGCGCCGAGGCCAAGCCGAGCCGCCGCGGGGATGAGGCCGCCGTGCCCCTGCTCGCCCGCCGCCACCACCAGGAGATGTTAGGGTTGAATCCCTAACTACCTAATATCATGGGCCGATTTGGCTTGGGCTGGACAGATTAGGTCTGGAATTTTATCATTTTAGATTTGATTTTATGCAATTTCAGTATCTAAATTTGAATAATTAGACTACTGATGATACATGTAATTGTATACATTTGTCTGTTTTTCTTGATGAAAATTGCAGACTCATTTTGTGAATTATATTTGTTTTTACATTTATAATTCATATACCTCAATGTGCTTTTATGTTGCATTCTTTTACGCTTGCATGGAAAATATAGCACATAGTTAAGTCAAAACTTAATGGTCCTTATGCAACATAAGATTGCATTTTTTTGGGAAAAGCATAGGGTGATGGAGTCCTAAGCACTAGCTGCGCTAAATTCTTTATAGAATTTAGTAGCCCAGAGACCGTGCTTTAGGCCGCATTTGAAATGCCTATCACTATGAGGTCTACATCTTTCGAGATGATTACCTATACGTGCTACCAAAAAAAAGATCACGGACCAAGCAGGCGTCGTGGGCTATGGAGCCAGGCTGGACGCTGCAGTCATGCTGACTGCTAAAAGAATTCTTTTAATTAAGTTCTACTTAATTAAACGATGAATTTTTGCAAAATATGACATATCTTGAACTTGGGATATTTCAACACATGATGGAGATCTAAGCTTTGGCTGCAACAAGTTCTTGGAATTTATTTGCCCAGAGACCAAGCTTTTAGACAGCAAAATGTTATTTGCCCATCAATAAGAGGTCTACATCATATGGTTATGATGATTACCTATGTGTTCTCCCAAGTAGATATGTAGGAGACTTGATGTTGGTTATTCACCTTTATGGTGATTACCATTTTGTTTTTGAAAATTTGGTCAAGCACAGGGTAGTGGAGTCCTAAGCATTGGCTGCGGTATGTTCCTTGAATATATCAGCCCAGAGACCATGCTTTCAGGCAGCAAAAGTTTTGCCCACTACTGAGAGATCTACTCCATTGTTTCATTACATGGAGATTATCTACATTGTGTCCACCAATTTTCAGAAATCTTTTGGTACACTGTGTGTGATACCTAGAATTCTCCAACATATAAAGATATGATATATTTTGCGGCAAAGTTGCATCAGCAAACAAAAATGGTTAAGCCATTTGGAGGATAATTATTTAATAGAGTTTGATGAACTCGCCTAATGGGCTTAATTATCCTCAGTGTTCATTGGATATAAATATCATTTTTGCATAATATGGGGATTCACTTCTTCAATTTAGAGGAAGTGTGATGCTCTCATTCTCTCATGGTTCTTATGAAAAGAACAAATGTGCTTTTGTGGCTTGATGTGCAAGCCCAAAATGAATAGCAAAGAAAATCATAAGACATGTGGACTTATGAGTATGTGTTTACATTATGTTGTAGACTAACACTTTGTATTCATATATTTGCTTGAAAGCAAATATATAAGCACATTAAAAAGGGAAGGGCAATGAGTATGACAAACTCTTTTGTCATTACACTATACGTGGTATAGTGTTGTATGCATAAGCATCTAATCATGTATATGAAATCCCAATAGATGCATACTACTCATGAAAGCTAAGATATGAAGTGTACTTCAATCTTCCATCTGACATGATAACAGTGGTTAGTTGTGTAATTCATGATTTGGACTAATCATGTAACAACACTTCTTTTTCTAAGAGAAGACCACTTTGTTAGATGATTTGCTTTTGAGTACTATTTAAATGATGCATGAGATTTGGTATAATCTCATAATTGATGTTATGATAGGTTCAACTCATGCGGTGTGAGTTGAACACACTCATGTGATTTGAGTGTAAAAACTCATGAATATGAGTTAAACAAACTCATCGATTAGAGTTAAACCAACTCATCAAGGGAGTTGAAGACTCATTGATTTGAGTTGTGCAAACTTGTACATGGATTCTTCCAATTGAGGAAGAAACATGCAATGTGGAGAATTGAGCCAAAACTCTGTAAGTGGGGAAACAAAATATTCTCATATTTCTTTGGAAAGAGGAAAGAATATTTTGACAATCGCTTCGCGCGATATCATGATATGTTAATATCTAGTCCCCTTTTGGTAATGAAAGTATCAAGGATGTGTTGGTATATCCTAATTTATCTTACCAAATTATAGAGATATCCATAAAATTTCTATCATGTGGAAACACAAGGTGATAGTGATGGATATTGCATGTGTTTCTCGGAAACATATCTTATGGATTGTATTCTACATACATCCTCTCGTACAATGTATTGCATTTGTTAAACTTTTCATGTGATGATACTTACCATGCTAGGTAAGATTGAATTGGTCATCCCATTGTTGGGATGAAATGAAAAGTTATGAACAATTCTATTGGTCATGTTTTTTTCACATAAGATGGATACTTGATGAGTATCATCGGAAATGAGATTTTAAGTCCATCTTATCTTAAAATCTGATCTGAATTGGTTAAGTTCTTTGAATTGTTTCAAATAAACGAGTGTGGTCCATTATAGAGATTATATGGACATTGAAGGCTTTATATGGTTCTTTGGTGCATCTATATGATGACCTGAAGTGTGTCCTTCGGACAACACATGATCATTAAGTAATAATGTCTCAAGCTTGAGCACATTAGCCTCCACACTACTGAATTTACCAAATGTGCTTAAAATGATGATTGTTTGTCTTGGTATTCAGAATGATATCCATAAAGGATATGATGAATCTGTTATAGATTCAAAAATTTCAGATCATTAATGACCATCAGTAATGAATTGTCATTTCCAACTGGTTATGGTTGGAGTCAGGAAGTTTTGCACGCTCTTGACTTGTGATTAACTGCATGTACTGCATGTACAAGTTCCCCTATGGTTTTTAGTATGTGGGAATCTATGAAAGATTTCCCATGCGTACATTGGGTATGTTCCCAATCTCACCACCGCAGCGTACACGTATGGGCACACAGAAAGCTGGGGATCTATGTGAGAATTCATTCTCCGTCGATCGTTAAGTTTTAGAATCTCTTCATGAGAATCTATTTACGGCCCGTACGCTTGCTTGAATCATGAGCTTTTCCAGGCATTAGGGGGAGATTTCAAGTACCAAAATGAATGCCAGGAAATTATAATGAATGCAGTAAGCATTCAGGCTCAGGATCACGTACTAAAACTGAACCTTTGGGTTCGAATGATTTGCAAGAAGTTGCAAATTAACTGCCATGTGCATTTACTATGAGGTGTCACTCAAATTAATCCTATGTGGAAGTGCCAGAAAGAGTGGTTAAATGGAACACCACTAAACTCCCTATTACAATGATGTTGTAAATAAGAGGGGGAGAAGTATGGTCACAAATTGGGATTAATATGCTTGCAAGCAGCTAAAGGCTAGACCTTATGAGATAGTAAATGTAGACCAACTATTCGTTGGTAACCAACCGAGTGTTGGTGGACACCTATAGGATATGGATTATCCTGTGAATGGAAGACACTCACAACCTAGCTCAGTGCGCACTGATGAGGCTAGGTTATCGGAAGCCCTTGATTCTCGTTTTGGGATTTCACGACGAATCATAAGGGTACATAAGAAAATGACTTTCATGTCAACTGGAGAATTGTGTTATTTAAAAGCTACAAGTGTCGACACATACATCTCAGCAATTGTATATGCGCTCTAAGTGATCCAAAAGACTATGGCCATAGCAGAGCACGAGTATGCTCAAACTGGATCTTGTTGAGTGATACAATGTTGCAGAGATAGCCTTGCTCATCGGAAAGAAGTGTTAACTTATTTTCACTTCAAGGTATCTTACTGTGGATACAAGTTTGTTTTCATGGACTTGGAAACAATGAGGTGGTGAGAAAGCATGGCTAGTAGCAACTGGGTTTATACGCAAACCCAAGCATTATTTTAATGCTACTAATTCTCTTCTACCGTGAGTAGTAAAATTCCGATACAATAATATGGGCAGTAAATCATCTATCTGTGCAGTTGATAGATGTAGTGACAACATATGCATATGTGGTCACTAGATTATGGTATATGTGGAGTCTTGAAGGATTCCAAATACATAATAACCAATCACAAATTTGCAATGCTTGGAAAGTCTTTGTGACTTAGAGCATTCAGGTCAAATATGGTACATTCGACCTAGTGAATCCTTCCTTCCGAAGGGATACACAAAGAATGGTATGTTTAGCGTAAATATGTGCAACATATTTCTAAACATACATTACTTATCGACGGAGTTCGAGATAGAGGATATGAATTGAAAGAGATTTTCAATTTAAAGTAAACTATCTTGAGTATCTTGGATACAAAATTGTCTATATCCAACATATATTGAAGAAATTCAATATGAGAGAATCATTGTTATTTGATTCTTCCGGATCATGAGATGTGCTATTGTATCTTGCAAGAGCATCCGGCCGGATATTTCTTTGCAATGATTTGCTAGCTAACAGCACATGAGATCGAGTTATGATCTCCAGATGTACTCATGCTCTCCTTATGTTTGGATATACTGATCTTGGATATCTATAGAAGATCCCCAGGTACAAGATCAATGACATACTTCTGGTAAGTTGGACCTACTGTTTGATAAATGTCAATCAACAGAGATTAATGGTCACTTACACTAATCATTCTGTAGCACACTTCGTGGGATTGTACAGAATGATATACTACATACTGAGGGTATGTGTTGGTCATGATTTTATATCATTAACCTTATTATCTATGGAGATAATATTACTTTGTGTTGTTTAGATGAAAAACAAGTTACGAACTAAGTCTCTACTTACTCCACATTTTAGATGTGTCTGAGAGCAGGTATGGGATGACTTAGTGATTTGTAAAGATCAGGGGGAGTTTCCTCTTGATCTGAAGAACTTGTTTCTGCATCATGTTGTACTCTTTTCTTTGCATGAGTTTTCCCCTTGTTTGGGTTTCTCATTCAAAGTTTTTAACGAGACAACATCAACACAAGGTCTATGTCGTATCATCTATTTTTCCCGTAGAGGTTTTCAAGGATGATACATTATGACATAGTTATTGTTGTATTTGAACTAGGATATGAGTTTATATCCCTAGAGTTCAAATGGATCAACAATAGAGTATGACTACTCTCCTTATTTTTCCCGTTGGGTTTTTAAGGAGACTCGACTCATATGTTGATTTCTCAGATTTTCTGACTAGATTATCTTTGAAAAATATTAGCCTCAGTTATATGTCTCATCATTTATTTTCCCCACGGGGGTTTTTGAGATGATGGCTATACACATATTATTGTTCTTTGGGCTAGAGGTCCATTGGAGAACAATATCGTACCATGATTCAACTGAATCACCGACCATTATCCATAAGGATAATTGAGCTTGTGTTGTTCAGATGGAAACAGGTTATATCAGGAGCAACATTAATAAACATATTGCTCCTAAATTGTTTTATCCCCATGACTTCAGGAAAATGGAGATATAAACATCTTGCAAACAAAGTCTTGTGATAATCTTACTGATCTATTCACAAAATCTCTACCATACTCAACGTTTTCAGAAATGTGTTGAGGTGATTGGTATGAGAAGACTTAAGGGTTTGCAAGATCAGGGGGAGTACTTCTCCGTGATATTCGACCTGTTTTACCATCATATTACACTCTTTTCTTTGTATGAATTTTGCCTTGTTAAGGTTTTCTCATCCAAAGTTTTTAACGAGGTAATATCAACTAAGCTATATGCTTCATCATTGATTTTCCCCACAGGGGTTTTTATGCATGATGATTATAAGCATATTTTCTTTTGGAGTTCATGTGAGATTATTCTCATTATCCAAAAGACATTGTGTACTCCTTATTTTTCCCACAGGGTTTTTGAGGAGATAATATATTGGAAGACAGCTTGCAGATGATCAAATGGACTTGGATTGATCAAGGGGGAGTGTTACAATATGTGTGTTCAATCCCCTCCATTGGGTGCGACAGTTTCTCCCCAATGGACGCACCCCTTGGGGAGGCACTAGTTCGCTTGTATATAAACACTGTCTTCCCTGCAATAAAGTGAACAGTCCTGTCATTTATCGTTTATCTCTGTATCTCTTCTCTGGGTTAGCCACTGAGTTATAACACGTTATCAGCACCGCTCGCGAGATCAGAGACGCAAGAAGCGATCAGAGATGCAAGGAAAGAAGAATAAGTCGCTCGCAATCAGGAAAAGGAACTTTGATCTCTAAAAAAACGTACGTACGATTTATACTACTCCGTATACTATTCCTCTGTATATTGTTCAAGTGCATGCAGAGCACTTTCTGCGGCGTCAGCAGTCGCGCTGGGTCGCCGTGGCGCGGGTCCGCCCCTGCACCTGGCCGGAGGCGCCCGTGCGCTGTGCTGTGGTCGTTGCGCCATAGCCGATCCATGGCGGGAGTCGCACATCGATGGCCCGGCCGAGGCTACGCGCCCGAGCTTGGGCTGCACCCACGCTGTCGGGCCGTGGTCCTGTGCCTAACCACACCGGCGCAGTGGCCGACAGGGCCGCGCTTGCGCGCGCCAGAAACCGCTGCTGCAAAGGCCACACCGCCGGGGAAGGCTCCGCACCCGCACAACGAGGCCACACGCCCGCGCCGCCCGTCGGGGCTACGCACTGCCCGAGGCCACGCCAAGGGGAAGCGCACGCGGGCCAACCGCGACCGCCGGAGACGGGGCCCGTGCCGAACCGCGCCCCCGCACCGTGCCGGGACGGCCGCGCCCGCGCGTCGCTGCTCGGGGCCGTGCCCTCGCCTGCACCGAGCCGTCGGGAAACCGCGCGCCGGGGCTGCCAGCGCCGTCGTGCCCGTGCCGTCGGGGCCGCTGGGCCGGAGCGCCTGGCTGGGGCCGCGCCTCGCCGCCACCGAGGCCAGGGCTCAAGGCCGCGAGCCGCCGAGGCCGGACCCGCGCCCGCGTCGCGCCAGGCCGGAGGCCGCGCCCGCCGTTCCTGGCCGGCCCGCTCGCCGGCGAGCCGGGGCTGGGGGCCAAGCCAGCCGCAGTCGGCCACCGTGCCTCGCGCCCACGCGCGCTGGGGGAGCCTCGCCCGCACCGGGCAGGCGTGCCGCCAAGCCGTGGCCGCGCCACCACCGGGCCCGAGGCCGGGGGGGCGCGCCCGCGCCCTGCGGGGGACCCGCGCCGAGGCCAAGCCGAGCCGCCGCGGGGATGAGGCCGCCGTGCCCCTGCTCGCCCGCCGCCACCACCAGGAGATGTTAGGGTTGAATCCCTAACTACCTAATATCATGGGCCGATTTGTCTTGGGCTGGACAGATTAGGTCTGGAATTTTATCATTTTAGATTTGATTTTATGCAATTTCAGTATCTAAATTTGAATAATTAGACTACTGATGATACATGTAATTGTATACATTTGTCTGTTTTTCTTGATGAAAATTGCAGACTCATTTTGTGAATTATATTTGTTTTTACATTTATAATTCATATACCTCAATGTGCTTTTATGTTGCATTCTTTTACGCTTGCATGGAAAATATAGCACATAGTTAAGTCAAAACTTAATGGTCCTTATGCAACATAAGATTGCATTTTTTTGGGAAAAGCATAGGGTGATGGAGTCCTAAGCACTGGCTGCGCTAAATTCTTTATAGAATTTAGTAGCCCAGAGACCGTGCTTTAGGCCGCATTTGAAATGCCTATCACTATGAGGTCTACATCTTTCGAGATGATTACCTATACGTGCTACCAAAAAAAAGATCACGGACCAAGCAGGCGTCGTGGGCTATGGAGCCAGGCTGGACGCTGCAGTCATGCTGACTGCTAAAAGAATTCTTTTAATTAAGTTCTACTTAATTAAACGATGAATTTTTGCAAAATATGACATATCTTGAACTTGGGATATTTCAACACATGATGGAGATCTAAGCTTTGGCTGCAACAAGTTCTTGGAATTTATTTGCCCAGAGACCAAGCTTTTAGACAGCAAAATGTTATTTGCCCATCAATAAGAGGTCTACATCATATGGTTATGATGATTACCTATGTGTTCTCCCAAGTAGATATGTAGGAGACTTGATGTTGGTTATTCACCTTTATGGTGATTACCATTTTGTTTTTGAAAATTTGGTCAAGCACAGGGTAGTGGAGTCCTAAGCATTGGCTGCGGTATGTTCCTTGAATATATCAGCCCAGAGACCATGCTTTCAGGCAGCAAAAGTTTTGCCCACTACTGAGAGATCTACTCCATTGTTTCATTACATGGAGATTATCTACATTGTGTCCACCAATTTTCAGAAATCTTTTGGTACACTGTGTGTGATACCTAGAATTCTCCAACATATAAAGATATGATATATTTTGCGGCAAAGTTGCATCAGCAAACAAAAATGGTTAAGCCATTTGGAGGATAATTATTTAATAGAGTTTGATGAACTCGCCTAATGGGCTTAATTATCCTCAGTGTTCATTGGATATAAATATCATTTTTGCATAATATGGGGATTCACTTCTTCAATTTAGAGGAAGTGTGATGCTCTCATTCTCTCATGGTTCTTATGAAAAGAACAAATGTGCTTTTGTGGCTTGATGTGCAAGCCCAAAATGAATAGCAAAGAAAATCATAAGACATGTGGACTTATGAGTATGTGTTTACATTATGTTGTAGACTAACACTTTGTATTCATATATTTGCTTGAAAGCAAATATATAAGCACATTAAAAAGGGAAGGGCAATGAGTATGACAAACTCTTTTGTCATTACACTATACGTGGTATAGTGTTGTATGCATAAGCATCTAATCATGTATATGAAATCCCAATAGATGCATACTACTCATGAAAGCTAAGATATGAAGTACGCATCCCACCAATCCGCAGCGGGACCAGCAATTGTATCGACAGCAGCATGAGCAGCGCAGTACGCATCCCACCAATCCGCAGCGGGACCAGCAATTGAGTGGAGAATTCTGCCCAGGTAATTGTATCGACAGCAGCATGAGCAGCGCAGTACGCATCCCACCAATCCGCAGCGGGACCAGCAAGACGACCTGATGCATAGAGTACTTTCTATCTATCCGAGCACTGAGCTATGTTGAGCATCTTTTCTATGGACTTTAACCAGTCATCTGCTTGCAGCGGATCTGTGGAGTTGGAGAAGGTTGGTGGTTTGTGACTCATGAATTCCCGGTGCTTGTCCCGGGGTGGAACTGGTGGTGGAGGTGGAGGCAGTGGCGCTTGTTGTTGTTGCGCCCTTCTTTCTTGACGTATCTCCTCCCGCTCTTGGCGCATCTCCCGACGTGCATCATCTCTTTCCTGGCGCATTTTCTGGCGTTCTTGCTGCATCTGAGCGCGCATATTTGTCATAGTGTCCGCCATTTGCTGCATCATACTCATCTGAGCTGCAATCAGTGGGTCAACTCCGCCTGTTGGAGGATTAAGAGGATTCATCTCTGCTGGCTGTGGTTGGGGTTGTCTATATATCCACCGAGTGTGTCGATTAGGAGGTAAATCAATTCCACCACCCCGCCTGGTATTGACCATCTGAGTTAGATACATATGGTTAGATAGTCAAAGGAATCATTTGCAGGCAGAATGAATAAGCTAATAGTTGGTTATGTACTAAAAATTCTTTGGCAGGGCTTGACCAGATATTTTATGTCAAGACTAGGGTAACTAATTGTATGAGGTGAATGTCCAAAGGTAAGATAGAACCTGTCAAGACGAGATAGATACGGAATGCTAGATTTTTTTAAGGGGGATAATCTAGATTGTCTAGTTGTCTTACAAATACTATCCTTTATGCCTAGATGTATATGCAGATGTAATTGTGGACATTGATCCACAACCCATCACACTCAATCGAAGATCCAAATCAGACAAATATCATAAGAACAAACATTCAAGCATATAGATACCTATAAAAATAGTTTGTTTTTGTTCCTAAGATTAGGTCTCCTGTTCCTAAAAGTCACTTTAGGTACAGGATTTCAAAGTGTGAAATCCACTTTTGTCTTTAGAAGTGAAAAGGAGGGAATAATCAGAGTAGAGCGGAAATAGATGAGAAAAGATTAAGAAAAGTTTAGAAAGGAATCAGAGTAGCAAAGGTAAGTAAGTATTGGTTGTCTAGTTCTATCTAGGTTTCGTCCTACAGTCAACATTCCTCTGATACCACTTCTGTCACACCCGGGTTTCGGGGCACCAAGACTCGGGCGCGAACATACTCACCAGGTGTGCTGGGAACAAGTCTCACACATATGATGAATCATGGCACAGGATCGAATGTCACATCTTTACTACATAACAGGAATTCTATACAAAATCAATAATTACATTATAAGGAGACAACGGTCCAGCAACCCAAAGTTGACTGAGAGACGACGGCCTAGACCTCTCACGAACACATCACAGCATCCTCCATGCGCCTCATCCTATGGTACCTGTTCTTGACCTGTGGGGGTGTGAGACAGCAAGAGTGAGCTCACATAGGTTCATAGCTCAACAAGTTGTGGGGAATAATGTGCATGAACTCGCCAAAGGCGGGAGCTCACGTGAAGTGTAAGGCTTACCAAAGAGGATGGTTAGAGCTGAGCATTGCTTTTAAAGTTGGTCAAATTTTTATTAGCAGTTACTAAGTATAAGTAAATACCAACCCAATTAAGTAGTAGAACAAAAGTAACATCATCACCTGTGATGCAATGCATATGACAAATTGAATTTAGTTCCATAAATTAATCATGTGAGGGTCCGACCTGCTCATGACCGTGAGCATGGCTAGTATACCAGTTTTACACTCTGCAGAGGTTGCGCATCTTTACCCACAAGTCATGTTACCCATCTGCCAAGGGATCGCGACTTCCCATACACCTCTACCGAGGAGGCGAGGCAGGGTAACACTACGAGGCCTTTACAAAGTTCCACTAGCTTCAGAAAACCCACTACAGTTTATAGGAAGCTCCAATGCAGGGTTCTTGCCTGACCGCCATCGCAGCAAAATCAACCAAGGACCTCCCTACACTGACCACCCCCCTACTGCCCTTGCCCCTTTCGGGTAAGGTAGTCTTCCACTAGCTTTCCTAATTAATCAGCCAAGGGCGTCCCATTAAACCCTTGTGGTAGCACTGTTTTCCCAGGTGGTCGCTCCATGTTCCAATTAACATAATGATCTTATCATGAACAGTAATAATAAATAGATAATAAAAGTGTGGTCATGAATAATGTATCTTCATACCCAAAACCACATAAAGCACTAGCAAGTACTACCCAAAAAGTTCAGTGGTAAACAAGGTATAAAGATAGACAAACTAGGGTAACCTATTGGGTCCCATCAAAATTAACCTATGCAGATCATTATGATTAATCAGAACATGGTTGGGTAAAAAGAAGTGATCAAGGGCACAACTTGCCTTGGACTTGAGATTCCAGATACCAGGATGGTTCTTCAGATCCTCGAAACCTCGCGCTAGTCGTAGCAATACAAACAGACATAATATAGACAAAATTAACATCACACCAAACATAAGCACAAACTGGATAATAATAATCTACGTGTTGCTACGAGATCGTAGGAATAAGAATCACTAAATTCGGAGCTACAATTATTAAGTTATGAATTTCTGAAGTTATTTAGTGCTTAGAATAGGTTAATCTTAATGAACAATTTTAATTCAAGTTTCACGGCTAAACGGTGTTACTGGTTGGTAGAATATATTAATACAAAATTAATGCCACAAGAATGGACCAAAAAGAATTTAAAATAAATTTTCTATGAATTTATTGAGTTTCTAGGTTTATTTATGTACTAAAAAGTATTTACTATATTATTTTTACTATTTTCTTGGTTCACTGGACCAGGCGTCAAATTCTAGAAAGGTTAGGGGCTAAGATATAAATTGTCCCAGACACAGCTTTACCCCGCGGTGGACGGCGGGTTGATTCTGTGAAAGTACAGGGTCTCTTTTACAAAACAGAATCGACGAAGGGGGTATCTAGCCACGTGAGCCATCCGATTGAAATCTGGCGGCCCAGATTAGATCAGAGAAGTGGCATGTAATGAAGCCAATCCAAACCGTTGGTTCATGGATCAACGATCAAGATTTTACGCGGCCCTGATCAAATCCCATACACCCGATCTGGAATCAACGGCCCAGATCGGATTTCCTAGCCGCCATCTACCGCATCTATCTTTGGCCCCACGATCGAAATCCCACGGTCAAGATCAACCCACCCTTCATCACGGATTGGATGGCGAGGAGCATTTCTTCCTCCCCCGATCGGTACAGGCGGCGCCCAACCCCCACGGCCGCGAGCACATCAGAGTCGCGCCCGACGGTGCCCCCAGGTCCATCAACGACAAACCAAGCGCAGATGCAAGAGGGGGCGGAAGTGAGCATAATGGGGGAGTCATCATACCTTGGTACAAGCTGCGAGGTGCCCAGCGCACGTGACCCGCGGCCCGGCGGTTAGATCCTTACACCGGCGAAGGCCCCAAAGTCAGGCAATCAACGCGCGAGCTCCCGTGGTTCCGATGAGGCCCCACAGGCACCTCGAAGCCAAGCCATCACCCACGCAGAGACGACCACGGGCGAGCAGACTAACTCTCCAAGTTTGACGGCAACCTTGGCCGGCCGAAGATGGAGCCAAGCAACGCCGCGACTCGTGTTTAAATAGGGGCAGGCAGCGAGGATCTCGGCTGGGGAGGTTGGAGGTCAGGTCACGGATGTAGTCGGCCGAACCAACGTGACCCCCGCGCGGAATCCGCTGCCCGCAGCGCGCCGGGTTCTGTTACTCGGCAGCGAGAGATTGAAGAAGCGCTTGGGCGCAAGTGGCCCACACGCCAGTGTCTGGTAGACGGGGGGGGGGGGGGGGGGAATGGGCCGCGCGGGTGTGTATTTAGCCCACTAAGCCAAGGCAGAGGGAAACTGGCCCAGGTGCTTCTTTCTCTCTTTTTTTTATCCTTTTTTCTTTTATGTTTTGCATTTCTTTTCTATTTCAGTTTCTTTTAAATTTTCAAATCTCTATTCCAAATTCAAATTTATTCAAATTTAAACTTCAACTTTCTAAGTGCCAAAATTAGTCCTAATATAAACTTTACTGTTTACAATATTATTATTATTGATTCTTTTCCTTATTATTTATTCATGGGAGAAACAAATGACTTCATTAAAATTCCTTTTCTCAATTTCTATTTTACGTTTTCATTTAAAATTCTAAGGTCAAATCCAAATTATGTCTTCAATGAAATGCCTTAGCCAAAGTGATAAGCAAGGGATGCATTTTCTTCATTTTTGTTTGATGGTTGCTTAACTTAATATCATTAATTGATTATAAATGGGAAGGATCTTAATAAATTCTCAAGGGTATTTGAAAATTCTAGAAATACTATCCTAGATATTCTTATTTCTTTATTTTATTATTTTATGATATATATTTTTTTTCTTCTACTAATTTTAGGTCTTACAGTTGGATAACGAGCCAGTTCGGCTCGGCTTGTTAAGCTAATGAGCCACATAGTCAACTCAACTCGGCTCGTTTACAAGCTCGAGATGGCTCGTTTAGCTCGCGAGCGAGAGCAGAAAAATAATATGTACATAATAATTAATTTTTAGTTAATTTTAAACTAATTTAACAATAGAAAATAGTAATTATACTCATAGTTTCACAAACCACATCAATGTAACACCAAATTAGAACAATTCACCACTCATCAATTCACAATTCACATCCATGTTTATCAGTTTAACCCACAATTATATTTGCATAGACCAATTTAACACATACTCATAGTTCATAAATCATTAGTTTAACTTATAGGTCATAGACACCTCACATACATATACACATGTTCATCAATTATTTCGTAAATGATACGCATATAGTTTTGTTTTGCTGGAATGTGGTAGCTCGTTTAGCTAGCGAGCTGGCTCGTTAACAAACCGACATAGGATGTCAGCTTAGCTCGTGAAAAAATTCAAACGAGTCAATCCGAGCCGAGCTGGTCATGAACCGAGCGAGCCAACGAATCACGAGCATTTCGTCCAACCCTATGAGAGGGAGAGGAGTTTGAGCTGACATAATCTGAAATATTTGGCAGCATGGGCCTAGCTTGCCATAAGCCCATAAGTTTAACCAATCGAGCTACAGTCCTAGAGAGGTACTCAAAAAGGCCCCCAGATCAAGCTTAGGACTTAGGACAAAACGGATCCATTCTAGCCCGGGCTGCCGCCTGGGCCTTGGGCCTTGGGGCGACGACGGGCAATGCATGCAACATTATCACTTTACAGTCTCGGGCTCTCATCAGGTGCCGTTGTGTGTCGTTCGTAACCGTTCCATCGGATCGGAGAGGTGGAGTGGTGGACGATGGCCGATGGGTATAGAGAATAGAGTACATTGGATCCACGTGGCACAAGCGTGACGACGAGCTACCTGCGCTGCGCCTGCGCGATGGCCCTGCGGCAGTGCGGCCCCTGCCGACCTGCTGCGTCGTGTGCTGTTGTAACACGACTTTAAGGGACAAAGACAGGTGTATCTCATACATGCGACAAGAAGATAACATATACAATAATAAAGTGTATAGAGATAAATGTCATAAAACATCAGAGTATTTATTACATAGCGGAAAACTTATTACAAAATAAAAGAATAAATATAAAACGAACTAAGGATCGTCGGCGCCAATGTCGACTGAGAAACGCCACCTAGATCAGATCAAACTCCTCGCCCTGTGGCTCCTCCTGAACCACCTGTTCTTCTCCTGTGGGGGGGTGTGAGACAGCAAGAGTGAGCTCACATACGTTCATAGCTCAACAAGTCGTGGGGAATAATGTGACATGAACTCACCAAATGTGGGAGTTCATGAAGTGTAAGACTGATCAATGAAATAAAGGCTGAAGCTGAGCATTGCTTTTACGAGTTGGTCAAAATTTTATTAGCGGTTACTAAGTGTAAGTAAATACCAAATCATAGTAATAATAAGTAAAAGTAATAATAAAATAATCCCAAATGCAATGAGATGACAAATTAAGTTTAAGTTTCATAAATTAATCATGTGAGTGTCCGAGCCGCTCATGACCGTGAGCACGGCTAGTATACCAGTTTTACACTCTGCAGAGGTTGCGTATCTTTACCCACAAGTCGTGTTACCCATTTGCCACGGAGTTGATCAGACCCCATACACCTCTACCAAGGAAGCGAGGCAGGGTACCACTACGAGGCCTTTACAAAGTTCCACTAGTTTTAGACTACCCGCTACAGTTTATAGAAAGTTCCAGTGCAGGAATCCCTCGCCTGACCGCCATCGCAGCAAAATCAACCCAAAGACCTCCCTACACTGACCACTCCTCTACTGCCCTTGCCCCTTTCGGGTAAGGTAGCCCTCCACTAGCTTTCCTAGTTAATCAGCCAAGGGCGTCCCATTAAACCCTTGTGGTAGCACTGTTTTCCCGGGTGGTTCTCCATGTTACCATTAACATAATGATCTTATCATGAACAGAAAATAATGAACAAATAATAACAAGTATAAAAATGAGTGATGAATATCTCTATACCCAAAGCCACATAAAGCAATAGCAGGTACTACCCAAAAGTTTAGTAGTAAAACCAGTGGTGAAACAAGGTATAAAGATAGTCAAAATCTAGGGTAACCTATTGGGTCCCATCAAAATTAACCTATGCAGATCATTATGATTAATAAGAACATGAATGGGTAAAAGAAGTGATCAAGGGCACAACTTGCCTTCAACGAGCTCCTGCTCAGCTATCTCTACCAGCTGAACCTCAGGATCCCCCGGTGCTTGCTCGTCTACTCGCATCAACACAATACATACATAGTATAGCAACAATTAACATCACACCAAACATGTGAATAAAATACACATTAAAATGAAAACCTAGGAACAAGAATCATTAATTTTGGAGTTATAGATTTCAAGTTATGACTTTCCTAAGGTTTTATGCATTTAATATAGGGTTAGGTGAGAAATAAATTTTAATGTGTATTTCATGTAAAAACAGTGGTACTATTTGATAGAGAATAATATTACAAAATTATAGGAACTGGAATGGTCCAAACTGGAGTTCATATGAATTTTCTACAATTTAAACAAGTTTCTGCAATTAAATTTGTAATAAAAACCATTTTCTAAACTATTTTCCTGGTTTTATTAATTTTCTGGACTGGGCGTCAATTTCTGGTAAGCGTAGGGGTTTCGGTGTAATTATTTCCAAGACTCAGAGAATCCCACAACAGACGGCGGGTTGATTACCATAAAACAGAGGGGCCTATATGCTAATACGTCCCGCAAAGGGGGTAAGTTTATATCTCAGCCACACGATCCACAATGGGTGGCCCAGATTAGACTGCACCCACACCGAAACGGTAAGCGAGGAAGGCCCTCGGATCACGATCTAACGACCTAGGTTTAATGAATCCTAGCCTACTCACCGCCCTCCGATCCCGATCGGTCGGCCCATCTCGTTTTCGGCTAGGCAGGTCACCGCGAGCCGATCTCAGCCACACACAGCCGATCAGACGGCCACCAGCTCATCCCATATTCCAACCAGAGACGACGGCGCCGCCCAAGGAGCACGGCGGAGGATCACCGGCGTACACCCGATCTCGCCTCCCCAGTGCTATCTACTACCCGATTTCTAGTGCAATGCCAAGAGCAGTGAATTGCGAAGTTAGTAGTAGCGCCATACCAGGGGATTAGGCTCCCAGGGAGTTCGCCCTCGCTGTGCGGCGGCTCGGCCGCGGAAGCCGAAGTCCGGCGAGAGATTCTGGCGTATTGGGCCCCAAAGAGACACGAGTAAGGTGTGACTATCCTCCTGTAGACTCCGCGGACCACTCAGGCGGTTGCCGAGAGCTTGGCGACGTCGAGGCTGGGTTCGTCTACGGCGGCGGTCCGCGGTCCAGCCACCCTCAATCGCTCGGTCAATGGTGGCTTGCGAGGTACTGGGAGAGGCTATGGTGCCGAGGATCAACTATATAGACCCCAGGAGGTCGTTCCGAAGAATCCCGCAACGGTGACCCGATTACCCCGCTGCACCGCGCATCACGGAGGTCGCTTCGCAGCGCGTGGAAGACGACGGACTCTGTTCTGCGTATGGCGTCCACAAGGTACGGACTCACTGACAATGTGGACCCTGTTGTCCGCGACGCTAGCGACTTCAATGCGCACGGCAGGGATGGCGCTGACCAGTGGGGACAACCAGCCAGGGACCGCACAAGGGAAACTGAAAGGGAATTAGGCCTACACCTAGTCCCTAATTAATTTTGGTGGTTGAATTGCCCAACACAAATATTTGGACTAACTAGTTTGCTCTAGTGTATAAGTTATACAGGTGCCAAAGGTTCACACTTAGCCAATAAAAAGACCAAGTATTGGGTTCAAGGAAAGAGCAAAGGGACAACCGAAGGCACCTCTGGTCTGGCGCACCGGACTGTCTGGTGTGCCACCAGACATGTCCGGTGCACCAGAGGACTCCGACTTCAAACTCGTCACCTTCGGGAAATTCCAGAGGCGACTCCGCTATAATTCACCGGACTGTCCGGTGTACATCGGACATGTCCGGTGCTCCAAGGAAGAGCGGCCTCCGGAACTCGCCAGCCTCGGGAATTCATTTCAGCTGCTTCGCTATAATTCACCAGACTGTCCGGTGTACACCGGACTGTCCGGTGTAACAGCGGGGCAACGGCTATTTCGGCGCCAACGGCTACCTGCGACGCATTAAATGCGCGCGCTGCGCGCGCATAGTCAGGCACGCCCATGCTGGCGCACCGGACAAACTACAGTGCATGTCCGGTGCGCCACCGGACATCCAGGTGGGCCCAGAAGACAGAGCTCCAACGGTCGGAACCCAACGGCTTTGGTGACGTGGCTGTCGCACCGGACATGTCCGGTGTGCACCGGACTGTCCGGTGCACCATCGAACAGACAACCTCCACCAAACGGCTAGTTTGGTGGTTGGGGCTATAAATACCCCCAACCACCCACCATTCATTGCATCCAAGTTTTCCACTTCCCAACTACATACAAGAGCTCTAGCATTCAATTCTAGACACACCAAAGAAATCAAATCCTCTCCAATCTCCACACAACGCCCTAGTGACTAGTGAGAGAGATTTGCTTGTGTTCTTTCAAGCTCTTGCGCTTGGATTGCTTTCTTCTTTCTTGATTCTTTCTTGCGATCAAACTCACTTGTAATTGAGGCAAGAGACACCAATCTTGTGGTGGTCCTTGTAGGAACTTTTTGTTCCAAGTGATTGAGAAGAGAAAGCTCACTCGGTCCGAGGGACCGTTTGAGAGAGGGTAAGGGTTGAAAGAGACCCGGCCTTTGTGGCCTCCTCAACGGGGAGTAGGTTTGCGAGAACCGAACCTTGGTAAAACAAATCCGCGTGTCTCACTCTCTATTCGCTTGCGATTTGTTTTGCACTTTCTCTCGCGGACTCTATTATATTTCTAACGCTAACCCGGCTTGTAGTTGTGATTATTTTTGAGAATTTCAGTTTCGCCCTATTCACCCCCCCTCTAGGCGACTTTCAATTGGTATCAAAGCTTGGTGCTTCATTAGAGCCTAACCGCTCGAAGTGATGTCGGGAGATCACACCAAGAGGGAGATGGAGACCGGCGACAAGCCCACTACGAGCCAAGGAAGCACTTCATCGGAAGAGTCCCGCACCAAAAGGAAGGAGAAGAAGAAGGACTCCTCCAAACGGAAGGAGAAAAGATCCTCTTCTTCTCACCACAAAGAGAAGAAGGAAAAATCTTCTTCCCACAAGTCGCATCGGAAAGGCGACAAGCACAAGAGGATGAGGAAAGTGGTCTACTACGAGACCGATACTTCATCAACATCGACCTCCGACTCCGATGCGCCGTCCGTAACATCGAAGCGCCAAGAGCGCAAGAAGTTTAGTAAGATCCCCTTACACTATCCTCGTACATCTAGACCTACTCCATTACTTTCCGTTCCATTAGGCAAACCGCCAACCTTTGATGGCGAAGATTATGCTAGGTGGAGTGATTTAATGAAATTTCATCTAACCTCACTCCACAAAAGTATATGGAATGTTGTTGAGTTTGGAGCAGAGGTACCATCCGTAGGGGATGAAGACTACGATACGGACGAAGTGGCCCAAATCGAGCACTTCAACTCTCAAGCTACAACCATACTCCTCGCCTCTCTAAGCAAGGAGGAATACAACAAGGTGCAAGGGTTGAAGAATGCAAAGGAGATTTGGGACCTACTCAAGACCGCACACGAGGGTGATGAACTCACCAAGATCACAAAGCGGGAAACGATCGAGGGGGAGCTAGGTCGTTTTCGTCTTCGCCAAGGGGAGGAGCCACAAGATATGTACAACCGGCTCAAAACCTTGGTGAACCAAGTGCGCAACCTCGGGAGCAAGAAATGGGATGACCACGAGGTGGTTAAGGTTATTTTGAGATCACTTATTTTCCTTAACCCCACTCAAGTTCAATTAATTCGTGGTAATCCTAGATACACACTAATGACTCCCGAGGAAGTTATCGGGAATTTTGTGAGCTTTGAATGTATGATCAAGGGCTCAAAGAAGATCAACGAGCTTGACGAACCCTCCACGTCCGAAGCACAACCGGTGGCATTTAAGGCGACGGAGGAGAAGAAGGAGGAATCTACACCGAGTAGACAACCAATTGACGCCTCCAAGCTCGACAATGAGGAGATGGCTTTAATCATCAAAAGCTTTCGCCAAATCCTCAAGCAACGGAAGGGGAAGGACTATAAATCCCGTTCCAAGAAGGTTTGCTACAAGTGTGGTAAGCCCAGTCATTTCATTGCAAAATGTCCTATATCTAGTGAAAGTGACAGGGGCAACGACAAGAAGGGAAAGAGGAGAGAAAAGAAGAGGTACTACAAGAAGAAGGGCGGCGATGCCCATGTTTGCCGGGAGTGGGACTCGGACGAGAGCTCCACCGACTCCTCCTCCGACGACGAGGACGCCGCCAACATCGCCGTCACCAAGGGACTCCTCTTCCCCAACGTCGGCCACAAGTGCCTCATGGCAAAGGACGGCAAAAGGAAGAAGGTTAAATCTAAATCCTCCACTAAATATGAATCCTCTAGTGATGATAATGCTAGTGATGAGGAAAATAATTTGCGTACCCTTTTTGCTGACCTAAACATGCAACAAAAGGAAAAATTAAATGAATTGATTAGTGCTATTCATGAGAAGGATGATCTCTTGGACTCTCAAGAGGACTTCCTTATTAAGGAAAACAAAAAGCATGTTAAGGTCAAAAATGCTTATGCTCTACAAGTTGAAAAATGTGAAAAATTGTCTAGTGAGCTAAGCACCTGCCGTGAGACTATTGACAACCTTAGAAATGAAAATGCTAGATTAATTGCTAAGGTTGATTCTCATGTTTGTGATGCTTCAATTCCCAATCTTAGAAATGATAATGATAATTTGCTTGCTAAGATTAAGGAATTGAATGATTCTCTTGCTAGCCTTAGAGTAGAAAATGAAAATTTGATTGCTAAGGCTAAAGATCTTGATGTTTGCAATATTACAATTTCCAATCTTAGAGATAACAATGATATTTTGCGTGCTAAGATTGTTGAACTTAATTCTTGCAAACCCTCTACATCTACCGTTGAGCACACTTCTATTTGTGATAGATGTAGGGATGTTGATATCAATGCTATTTATGATCACATGGCTTTAATTAAACAACAAAATGATCATATAGCAATATTAGATGCTAAAATGGTCGAGCATAACTTAGAAAATGAAAAGTTTAAATTTGCTAGAAGTATGCTCTATAATGGGAGACGCCCTGGCATCAAGGATGGCATTGGCTTCCAAAGGGGAGACAATGTCAAACTTAATGCCCCTCCTAAAAACTTGTCTAACTTTGTTAAGGGCAAGGCTCCCATGCCTCAGGATAACGAGGGTTACATTTTGTACCCTGCCAGTTATCCCGAGAGCAAAATTAAGAAAATTTATTCTAGGAAGTCTCACTCTGGCCCTAACCATGCTTTTATGTATAAGGGTGAGACATCTAGTTCTAGGCAACCAACCCGTGCTAAGTTGCCTAAAAAGAAAACTCCTAATGCATCAAATGAGCATGACATTTCATTCAAAACTTTTGATGCATCTTATGTGCTTACTAACAAATCCGGCAAGGTAGTTGCCAAGTTTGTTGGGGGCAAACACAAGGGCTCCAAGACTTGTGTTTGGGTACCCAAAGTTCTTGTTTCTAATGCCAAAGGACCCAAAACCGTTTGGGTACCTAAAATCAAGAACTAAAACTGTTTTGTAGGTTTATGCATCCGGGGGCTCAAGTTGGATACTCGATAGCGGGTGCACAAACCACATGACAGGGGAGAAGAAGATGTTCTCCTCATATGAGAAAAACCAAGATCCCCAACGAGCTATCATATTCGGGGATGGAAATCAAGGTTTGGTCAAAGGATTGGGTAAAATTGCTATATCACCTGACCATACTATTTCCAATGTTTTTCTTGTAGATTCTTTAGATTACAATTTGCTTTCCGTATCCCAATTATGTCAAATGGGCTACAACTGTCTATTTACTGATGTAGGTGTTACTGTCTTTAGAAGAAGTGATGATTCAATAGCATTTAAGGGAGTGTTAGAGGGTCAGCTATACTTGGTAGATTTTGATAGAGCTGAACTCGACACTTGCTTGGTTGCTAAGACTAACTTGGGTTGGCTCTGGCACCGCCGACTAGCCCATGTTGGAATGAAGAATCTTCATAAGCTTCTAAAGGGAGAACACATTTTAGGACTAACCAATGTTCATTTTGAGAAAGACAGGATTTGTAGCGCTTGCCAAGCCGGGAAGCAAGTTGGCACTCATCATCCACACAAGAACATCATGACTAGTGACAGGCCACTGGAACTCCTACACATGGACCTATTCGGCCCGATTGCTTACATAAGCATCGGCGGGAGTAAGTACTGTCTAGTTATTGTGGATGATTATTCTCGCTTCACTTGGGTGTTCTTTTTGCAGGAAAAATCTCATACCCAAGAGACCTTAAAGGGATTCTTGAGACGCGCTCAAAATGAGTTCGGCTTAAGGATCAAGAAAATTAGAAGCGACAACGGGACGGAGTTCAAGAACTCTCAAATTGAAGGCTTCCTTGAGGAGGAGGGCATCAAGCATGAGTTCTCTTCTCCCTACACTCCACAACAAAATGGTGTAGTGGAGAGGAAGAATCGAACTCTATTGGACATGGCAAGAACCATGCTTGATGAATACAAGACACCGGATCGGTTTTGGGCCGAGGCGGTCAACACCGCTTGCTACGCCATCAACCGGTTATATCTACACCGAATCCTCAAGAAGACATCCTATAAACTCCTAACCGGTAAAAAGCCCAATATTTCATATTTTAGAGTTTTTGGTAGCAAATAATTTATTCTTGTTAAAAGAGGTAGAAAATCTAAATTTGCTCCTAAAACTGTAGAAGGCTTTTTACTAGGATATGATTCAAACACAAGGGCATATAGAGTCTTTAACAAGTCCTCAGGACTAGTTGAAGTTTCTTGTGACGTTGTGTTTGATGAGACTAACGGCTCTCAAGTAGAGCAAGTTGATCTTGATGAGATAGGTGAAGAACAGGCTCCGTGCATCGCGCTAAGGAACATGTCCATTGGAGATGTGTGTCCTAAGGAATCCGAAGAGCCTCCACATACACAAGATCAACCATCCTCCTCCACGCAAGCATCTCCACCAACCCAAAATGAGGACGAGGCTCAAGTTGATAAAGAGGTAGAACAAAATGATGAGCCACCTCAAGATTACGGCAATGATCAAGGGGGAGATGCAAATGATGAAGACAAGGAGGATGAAGAACCAAGGCCGCCACACCCAAGAGTCCACCAAGCAATCCAACGAGATCACCCCGTCGACACCATCCTCGGCGACATTCATAAGGGGGTAACCACTCGATCTCGTGTTGCACATTTTTGTGAGCATTACTCTTTTGTTTCCTCTATTGAGCCACACAGGGTAGAGGAAGCATTACAAGATTCGGATTGGGTGATGGCGATGCAAGAGGAGCTCAACAACTTCACTAGGAACGAGGTATGGCATTTAGTTCCACGTCCTAACCAAAATGTTGTAGGAACCAAATGGGTCTTCCGCAACAAGCAAGACGAGCATGGTGTGGTGACAAGGAACAAAGCTCGACTCGTGGCCAAGGGGTATTCACAAGTCGAAGGTTTGGATTTTGGTGAAACCTATGCACCCGTAGCTAGGCTTGAGTCCATTCGCATATTATTAGCCTATGCTACTTACCATGGCTTCAAGCTTTACCAAATGGACGTGAAGAGTGCCTTCCTCAATGGACCAATCAAGGAGGAGGTCTATGTTGAGCAACCTCCCGGCTTTGAAGACAGTGAGTACCCTAACCATGTTTATAGGCTCTCTAAGGCGCTTTATGGGCTCAAGCAAGCCCCAAGAGCATGGTATGAATGCCTTAGAGATTTCCTTATTGCAAATGGCTTCAAAGTCGGCAAGGCCGATCCTACTTTATTCACTAAGACTCTTGACAATGATTTGTTTGTATGCCAAATTTATGTTGATGATATCATATTTGGGTCTACTAACGAATCTACATGTGAAGAATTTAGTAGGATCATGACACAAAAATTCGAGATGTCTATGATGGGGGAATTGAAGTATTTCCTAGGATTCCAAGTCAAGCAACTCCAAGAGGGCACCTTCATTAGCCAAACGAAGTACACTCAAGACATTCTAACCAAGTTTGGAATGAAGGCTGCCAAACCCATCAAGACACCCATGGGAACCAATGGGCATCTCGACCTCAACACGAGAGGTAAGTCCATGGATCAAAAAGTATACCGGTCGACGATTGGTTCATTGCTTTATTTATGTGCATCTCGATCGGACATTATGCTTTTCGTATGCATGTGTGCAAGATTCCAAGCCGACCCTAAGGAATCACACCTTACGGCCGTAAAACGAATCTTGAGATATTTGGCTTATACTCCTAAGTTTGGGCTTTGGTATCCTCGGGGATCCACATTTGATTTGATTGGTTATTCGGATGCCGATTGGGCAGGGTGCAAAATCAATAGAAAGAGCACATCGGGGACTTGCCAGTTCTTGGGAAGATCCTTGGTGTCTTGGGCTTCAAAGAAGCAAAATTCGGTCGCTCTTTCTACCGCCGAAGCCGAGTATATTGCCGCAGGACACTGTTGCGCGCAATTGCTTTGGATGAGGCAAACCCTGCGGGACTATGGTTACAAATTAACCAAAGTTCCCCTTCTATGTGATAATGAGAGTGCAATCCGCATGGCGGATAATCCCGTTGAGCATAGCCGCACTAAACACATAGCCATTCGGTATCATTTTCTTAGGGATCACCAACAAAAGGGGGATATCGAGATTTCATACATTAACACTAAAGATCAATTAGCCGATATCTTTACCAAGCCTCTTGATGAACAATCTTTTACCAAACTCAGGCATGAGCTCAATATTCTTGATTCAAGAAATTTCTTTTGCTAATTTGCACACATAGCTCACAAGTATACCTTTGATCATGTCTCTTTTATATATGCTATGACTAATGTGTTTTCAAGTGTATTTCAAACCAAGTCATAGGTATATTGAAAGGGAATTGGAGTCTTCGGCGAAGACAAAGGCTTCCACTCCACTCTACTACTCATCCTTCGCCGTCACTCTGAGCATCTCTCCAACTTTGGTATAATCTTCACTCATTTATTTTATGACCAAAGGAGGAGAAAGTACTTCGTTGGGCTCTAATGATTCTGTTTTTGGCGATTCATGCCAAAGGGGGAGAAAATATGAGCCCAAAGCAAAAGGACCGCACCACCACCTAATTTTAAAAATTTGGAGATTTTCAATTGGTCAATTTCAAATTGGTATCTTATTATGTTCTAAAGGGGGAGGAAGTAGTATTTCAAAAATGATATATCAAAACCCTCTTGAACACTAAGAGGAGGATCTCGTTTAGGGGGAGTTTTGTTTAGTCAAAGGAAAAGCATTTGAAACAAGGGGAGAAAATTTTTAAACTTGAAAATGCTTTGCAAAAATCTTATTCATCTACCTTTGACTATGTTGCAAAAGGACTTTGAAAAGGATTTACAAAAAGAATTTGCAAAAACAAAACATGTGGTGCAAGCGTGGTCCAAAATATTAAAAATAAAGAAACAATCCATGCACATCATGTAAGTATTTATATTGGCTCAATTTCAAGCAACCTTTGCACTTACATTATGCAAACTAGTTCAATTATGCACTTTTATATTTGCTTTGATTTGTGTTGGCATCAATCACCAAAAAGGGGGAGATTGAAAGGGAATTAGGCCTACACCTAGTCCCTAATTAATTTTGGTGGTTGAATTGCCCAACACAAATATTTGGACTAACTAGTTTGCTCTAGTGTATAAGTTATACAGGTGCCAAAGGTTCACACTTAGCCAATAAAAAGACCAAGTATTGGGTTCAACGAAAGAGCAAAGGGACAACCGAAGGCACCTCTGGTCTGGCGCACCGGACATGTCCGGTGCACCAGAGGACTCCGACTTCAAACTCGTCACCTTCGGGAAATTCCAGAGGCGACTCCGCTATAATTCACCGGACTATCCGGTGTACACCGGACATGTCCGGTGCTCCAAGGAAGAGCGGCCTCCGGAACTCGCCAGCCTCGGGAATTCATTTCAGCTGCTTCGCTATAATTCACCGGACTGTCCGGTGTACACCGGACTGTCCGGTGTAACAGCGGGGCAACGGCTATTTCGGCGCCAACGGCTACCTGCGACGCATTAAATGCGCGCGCTGCGCGCGCAGAGGTCAGGCACGCCCATGCTGGCGCATCGGACAAACTACAGTGCATGTCCGGTGCGCCACCGGACATCCAGGCGGGCCCAGAAGATAGAGCTCCAACGGTCAGAACCCAACGGCTTTGGTGACGTGGCTGTCGCACCGGACTGTCCGGTGCACCATCGAACAGACAGCCTCCACCAAACGGCTAGTTTGGTGGTTGGAGCTATAAATACCCCCAACCACCCACCATTCATTGTATCCAAGTTTTCCACTTCCCAACTACATACAAAAGCTATAGCATTCAATTCTAGACACACCAAAGAAATCAAATCCTCTCCAATCTCCACACAACACCCTAGTGACTAGTGAGAGAGATTTGCTTGTGTTCTTTCGAGCTCTTGCGCTTGGATTGCTTTCTTCTTTCTTGATTCTTTCTTGCGATCAAACTCACTTGTAATTGAGGCAAGCGACACCAATCTTATGGTGGTCCTTGTAGAAACTTTTTGTTCCAAGTGATTGAGAAGAGAAAGCTCACTCGGTCCGAGGGACCGTTTGAGAGAGGGTAAGGGTTGAAAGAGACCCGGCCTTTGTGGCCTCCTCAATGGGGAGTAGGTTTGCGAGAACCGAACCTCGGTAAAACAAATCCGCGTGTCTCACTCTTTATTCGCTTGCGATTTGTTTTGCACTCTCTCTCTCGCGGACTCTATTATATTTCTAACGCTAACCCGGCTTGTAGTTGTGATTATTTTTGAGAATTTCAGTTTCGCCCTATTCACCCCCCTCTAGGCGACTTTCAGAAACGCGGCAGCGGTCGCGAGGGCAGGCCGTGCCGCGCGGTATCGCCCTGTTGGGCCGAAATGGTGATTACGGCCCGACCAACTCCTTTTCTCTTTTCTATTTTCCCTTTTCTATTCTTAGATTTTAGATTTGAATTCAAAGTTTTGTGGCAAATTTACACTAAATTTTGAGTGTATAATTTGAGTCATACCATAATGTGATGCAGTTATTTAATTATAATATTATTTATTTGCATATTCTATTTATTTATTTATATCCTTCTTATTTTTCTTTCTCCTTTTTCCTCAAATCTTCTTCTCACTATATTTTATTTTTATTCATATTATTATTGTTTTTAATGCACAAACAAAAGTTCCAAAATGATGCAATGGTTTATTTGTGTCGTAGTGAAGTTTTTTTACTCATTTTTAAACATAACCAGTCACATGTGATGATAAATGGAAATGCACATACATTCAAAGGAGACAATTCCTCCTTTTATTCTCCCTTGCAATATGAGTATTACAGCTGTGCTGTGCTGTGCTGTGCTGCTGTGCCACGCGCTGTGCATCCTGTCAGAAGATCGAATCACGCATGCAGCGTGCTGATCAGGCCGGGTCAAAGTCAACGACTAACGGTGCATGCAGTTGCAGTGTGTGCTCAACGCTCACCTGTCTCTTGTCGAGTACAGCCATATATGTTGGATCATTAGCTGTGGGCCCCCCCACAGACCATACAGCCTAACAAGCAGGCCGTATTAGCAGTTGGTGGAGATCGATCAGAGATTCCGATAGGGGAAATGCAGAGATTTATTTCTTTTTTTTTACGATGTATGCGTGAATCTTGGTAAGACGGACTGACTGGGCTAGGTCTGGATTAACAGTGACTAGCCAGCAGTTTGACATGCGCGGTGGATGGATTTTTAGCATGCCGACATGGCATTGCACACAACACAAACTACGCAGCTGAAGCACGTACGCAGGGTCGGGGTCGGACACGGGGATAGGCTCCTATCTCACCGTATAAAAATATATGAATAATCATCCGGTCGTCATCGCCATCGTCGGCCCATCAATGCAACTCTCAAGAAAGAAAAAAAAATATCAGTTCCCAGCTGAAAAGGCGTACGTACGTACGTCACATAAAGAGCACGTACATCCGCACATGCCCGCACGTACAGCCGTACGTACCGGCTAGCTAGCTAGCTACTTTGGTACCGGCTAGCTAGCTAGCTACTTTGGCCTCCGGCTATGGAGAAGTAGGGGTGGATAACGAGTCTCGGCTTGTTCTAAATTAACGAGCCAGCTCGGTTCGACTCGTTAAGGTAACGAGTCACAGAGTTAGTTTGGCTCGGCTCGTTTACGCTGGCTTATTTAGCTCGCGAGTCAGAACAGTAAAAAAATAATAGGTATATAATAATTATTTTTAAGTTAATTTTAAATTAATTTAACAATAAAAAATAGTAATTATACTCATAGTTTCATAAACCACGTCAATGTTACACGAAATTAGCATAATTCAATACTCATTAATTTACAATTCGCATACATGTTCATCAGTTTAATCCATAATTATATTTGCATAAACCAAATTAACACATAGATATAGTTTATTAATCATTAGTTTAATTTATAGGCCATAAACACCTCACATATATATAACATGTTCATCAATTATTCTGTAAATGATATATATATAGTTTCGTTTTACTGAAATATGGTAGCTCTTGTTAACAAACCGAGCTAGGATGTCAGCTCAGCTCGTGAAAAAAAATCAAACGAACCGATACAAACCGAACCGAGCTAACCATGAACTGAGTGAACCAGTAAACCACGAGCATTTCGTCCAGCCCTACGGAGAAGAAACATTGAGAGTGACGAATCACGAGGTGGCAACCCAACCAAACCAACCCTGTAAGGCTGGCCGCAGCGCTCGCCGCGCGCGCGCCCCCTCCCCTTGAATGGCGGCTACAGGGGCGCCCCTGCGCCCGCAGCGCGGCCCCCTGCGAGCGCCTCCACGCGGCGGACGTGAACAGCAGTCCCCTGGCTGCAGCGCGACGCTCTCTCTCCCCCTTGCACTATTCGTGTGGGCCCGGTTTGAGTTAATAGTAGTAGAAAAATTGATAGTAGGTAAAAAGTAGGTATAGAAAATAATATTTTATATTGTAGTGGGGTATAGGGGGAGTATTTAGGGGGAACCGCTGCAGGAGATGAAAAAGTAGGGAATCAACTATTGATGATGTGACCCAGAAAAGTAATATAGGGGGAAAAATTTAGAGGAAACCGCTGCGGATAGCCTAAAAAGCTGCTAGCTTCCTAGAGCTCGCTTTCACGCGCTGCCGCACCCGCACCGGCCACGGCCGGCAGGCCGGCCGGCACAAGGTCGTGGAAGCGCGTAGCAGCCGCTGGACATCGAGCGGGACCACGCCCCATGCACCGTGCCCGGAGCAGCTCAATTAAGCTAACACCCGCTCTGTCATCCCCCTAATTAACTCGTGGTCATCACGCACGCATCCGCTCGTACCTGTACGCGCGGGCGCGCGCGCCGCACATGGCGCCATCGCCGAGCTGAGCAGCGGGATCCCTCTGGCATCTGACGCCGCCGCACATGCGCTTGCCGGGTCCCCGCTCTACATGCTGCGTTGCCGCCCAGAGGCTCGCCGCGCGCGCACCTCGCGCGGCCAGCCAAACCAGCAAGCTTTGTCGTCGTCGTCAGGCACGGAGCCAGGATTATAATATAAAGGGGCCAATCAATTTATTAATACTATCTGATAAAAAAATATTATATAATGTTATCAAATTTAAGCACTCGACATGAAATAAGAATTTTAGATCTTTATAAATTATTTTAGTGCATGAGTCTATTTTCTAGCTAATTGATATATTGAATTAAAGTTGTGACGCAATAACAATACCAAAATAATAAAGACGATATAACGATGAATATCCGACTGATGAGATTTAAATTTTATATAACGACTCTAATAATCATGATGCAGCTAACAATTTTTTGAGAGAATTCAAAAATCCAACTACCCTCGAGGATCCATGAAAATTCGTCAAACTATGTAGGTACATGTCAAATTTATCGTGTACACACCAACTATAAGGTGACAACTTTAGTTGAAATTTATAGATTTTATTATCCACGAGATCTAATGTAGTATGTATATAAGTTGTTGGCGCTCATTTTACTGCTTCGCATGATCACCTTCTTTGAACTTTAATTGGCATACTACAACAGAGCATGGATCATGTATTACTAACCACTATATTAAACCTTTGATTAATTATGCTGCACAAAATTTATAGTATATATATTTAGACACACAAAATTTATATAAATTAGAAATCATTTCAGCTAATCAAAGTTTATATAAATTAGAGAAGCAATCCGGTTAGAAATCGTTCGGACCCACCAATCTCAAACAACCGAACCACACCTAAGACTACCTCCGACAGTTCTACTATTATACCTTTTATTTCATCTCAATTTTAAATTTTACTTTACAAACAATATTATCTATGCTGTAAAACAATGATTTAAACGATCTGCTAGGTATAAGCTAACCACGCGAGGCTTGCAGGTCTGATATCCTCCTCGGACTTGCACGGTCGGTACGTTGCAGGCAGGAATCGGTGCATGTGTAATAATGTGCCCTGCCTCCTGCAGGTTCTTAGCTCAGGACTGTGGCGAAGGCCGAAGCTAGCCATTTCAGGGTTGGGCTGGGCTGAACCGATAAACAACAAACAAACAATACCTTTGGGCAAAGTACGTAACAGCCCTTTATGTGGGTCTCTCTGTATTCAGATTCCACTACACAAGTGCAGTACACAAGGGGCTATAAATATCATCGTGTGTCGGTTTACCTCTAATAACGATGAGCCGGCCGGCGGACATCACAGATTAGTTAAAACAACATATGCTGCATGGGGTGGGTGCACGTACTATCACCAAACACCAAACAACATATTGCCATGCATGCATCATCTTGGATTGGCCATGTGAGGAGCCTGCAGGTCTAATTAAGATCTCCTTTCGTGTACTGATTAGACAGTCTGCACTGTCGTCTGGCCAAAATATGAGGTGAGAGGGGTGGGGTGTCAATGATTGGCATTTGATTTGATGCGTGTTTGAGCATGTTCGTTAGCTTCGATGCTCGAAAGGCTTTAAATTTAGGGGGTGTTTGGTTGCCCCTGCTAAAGTTTAGCCCGGGTCACATCAAGCGTTTGACTTTCAAATAGGAGTATGAAATATAGACCCAACCAACTGGACTAGATTCGTCTCGTCTTTTAATCTTCGGCTGACAAATTTGTTTTATAATCCGACTACATTTAATACCCGAAACGGAGGTTCAAACATTCGATTGGACAGGGGCTAAACTTTAGTTTGGGGTAACCAAACGGGGCCTTAGAAGATAGACCACACCTTTTTCACTCATGGTTTCCTACAAACTGCAATTGTAGATATTATAGATATTTCATCCAATTAATATCTACTGGCGCTGGCAAGTTCCGTGCTCATGCCGTGGCCCATTGCGCTCGCACCGAGAGCGCCACGTACGTACGCAGGCTTGCCTATATCGGACACGACAAGCATGACAAGAAGTGCGAGAAGAAACTGATGAAATTACACTCGGCAAAGAACCTGAGAGCTTCTTTGTAAACTGGCCATGGAAACTTACCGTGAACACATCAGGCGCAGAATAGCTCATACGCCGATAAGTCATGCATGGAGTACTGGTACCATACATGCATTCTGAAGTTTGTCTTCGTAGCTCGGTCATACGTCCATACCCCTTTCTCCCAGGCACGTACCAATTCATCGATCAAAAGCTCCATGTACACGGCCATTTTATTTCCAGGGTCTCCGGGAATTATCAACGACACGAATATATTCTGCCTTTGAAAGCACACACAGGGGGGGAGATTGATTGGGATAACAAACATGGGCCAACATGTGTACGGGGCAGCACTCATTCCATAGGGATTGAACCCATCTGTGGCCAACGCAACACGTACATTACGAGCCTCTTCGGCTTTCTCACGGTGAATGACATCAAAGTGTTTTCATGCTTCACCATCGGATACGTGCACCATCTTATCAGGATTGTATCGTTTTCCATTTTTGTGTCATGTCATCTGTTTCGCAGATTCCTCTGTCATGTACAGACGTTGTATCCTCGGTATGAACGGAAGGTGTCGTAGGATTGTCAAGGGGATGTCAAGCTGCCTCTTCTGTCTATCACCAGAGTCTACCTCCATGAACCTAGACGATATACACTTGGGACAGTACTTTGCCTCCGCGTATTCTTTCCTAAATAGCACACAACCCTTCGGACAAGTATGAATCTGCTCATACGTCATCTACTCATCTTGAGTGCACGAAGGAGTTTCTGTGCCTCGTACATGCTCTTTGGCAGAACGTGATCATCTGGAAGCAAGCTCCCAATAACCGTCAACAAGTCATCGAATGCGTCTCTACTCATGTTGTACTACGACTTGAACGCCATTACACGCCTAATGGCATCCAATTGAGAAACCTTTGTCTGGCCGTGAAGGGGCTTCTGTGCCGCGTCGAACATGTCGTAGAACGCCTTTGCAGTCGGCTTTGGCTCATCATCCATACATCCTCCCGTGTACTGTGCCTCCTGATAGTCATTCAACATATCCGCTACCCCCCGCATCCGCGTCATAATCCTCGACACATTGTCTCAGCACCTCCTCTCTCGTACGATGCGTTTCACCATGAAATATCCACCGAGTATAGCCCGATGTAAATCCATTCTTCCAAATATGTTCAACCATGGCCTTCTTTGGTTTTCTTTTCCGGTTGGCACATTTGCTGCACGGGCATGGGACTAGACTCGCTCCTTTAGCAGCTTCGCCATATGCCCGTTCCACGAAATCATCGGTCTTTCTAATCCATTCAGTGGTGACATCGTTCCTTCCTCTACGGCCCGTGTACATCCACTCACGGTCCTCCATCCTATAACATATATAACCAAAGCGTATCAACAAAAAAATCTGGTAGCACCTGAAAGTCGCCTAGATGGGGGTGAATAGGGCGAATCTAAAATTTACAAAGTTTAAACACAACTACAAGTCGGGTTAGCATTAGAAATATAAATGAGTCCGAGAGAGAGGGTGGAAAATAAATCGCAAGCAAATAAAGAGTGAGACACAAGGATTTGTTTTATCGAGGTTCGGTTCTTGCAAACCTACTCCCCGTTGAGGTGGTCACAAAGACCGGGTCTCTTTCAACCCTTTCCCTCTCTCAAACGGTCAATTAGACCGAGTGAGCTTCTCTTCTCAATCACATAGGACACTAAGTCCCCATAAGGACCACCACACAATTGGTGTCTCTTGCCTCGGTTACAATTGAGTTTATCACAAGAAGAATGAGAAAGAAAAGAAGCAATCCAAGCGCAAGAGCTCAAATGAACACAAGTGTCACTCTCTCTAGTCACTATTTGATTTGGAGTGATTCCGGACTTGGGAGAGGATTTGATCTCTTTGGTTGTGTCTAGAATTGAATACTATAGCTCTTGTAAGGTGTTGGAAGGTGGAAAACTTGGATGCTATGAATGGTGGGTGGTTGGGGTATTTATAGCCCCAACCACCAAACTAGCCGTTTGGTGGAGGCTGCTGTCGCATGGCGCACCGGACAGTCTGGTGCGTCACCAGACACTGTCCGGTGTGCCAGCCATGTCACCCGGTCGTTAGGGTTCGACCGTTGGAGCTCTGACAGGTGGGGTCTTCTGGCTATCCGGTGGTGCACCGGACAAATACTGTAGACTGTCCGGTGCGCCTTCTGACGCTGCTCTAACTCTGGTGCGCACGGTAGCGCATTGAATGCGGTTACAGTCGACCGTTGGCGCTGAAGTAGTCGTTGCTCCGCTGGCACACCGGACAGTTTGGTGCCTCACCGGACAGTCCGATGAATTATAGCGGAGCGCCCTCTGATTTTCCCGAAGGTGACAAGTTTGGAGCTGAGTTCCCTGGTACACCGAACACTGTCCGGTGGCACACCGGACAGTCCGGTGCGCCAGACCAGGGCACGCTTCGGTTGTCTTTTGCTCCCTTTGTTTGAACCCTTTCTTGGTCATTTTATTGGTCAATTGTGAACCTTTGGCACCTGTAAAACTTATAATCTAGAGTAAACTAGTTAGTCCAATTATTTGTGTTGGGCAATTCAACCACCAAAATCAATTAGGAAAAGGTGTAAGCCTATTTCCCTTTCAATCTCCCCCTTTTTGGTGATTGATACCAACACAAACCAAAGCAAATATGGAAGTGCAGAATTGAACTAGTTTGTATAATGTAAGTGCAAAGGTTGCTTGGAATGAAACCAATAAATATTACTTACTAGATGCACATGGATGGCTTTTCTTCTTATTAACATTTTGGACCACGCTTGCACCACATGTTTTGTTTTGCAAAATGTTTTGGAAATTCTTTTCAAAGTTCTTTTGCAAATAGTCAAAGGTAAATGAATAAGATTTTGAGAAGCATTTTCAAGTTTTGAAATTTTCTCCCCCTAGTTCAAATGCTTTTCCTTTGACTAAACAAAACTCCCCCTTAATGAAATCCTCCTCTTAGTGTTCAAGAGGGTTTTAGATATTAATTTTGAAGAGGGTATACCAATTTGAAATTATATCAAAATAAGATACTAATTGAAAAACTTCTTTTAACACCAATTAAAAGACTACATTTTTGAAATTTGTGGTGGTGCGGTCCTTTTGCTTTGGGCTAATACTCTCTCCCCCTTTGGCATGAATCGCCAAAAACGGATGCCTGAGTGAAATATAATCCCTTTTAAACTACTCTCTCCCCCTTTGGACGGAAGTAAAGAAGTGAAGATTATACCAAAGTTGGAGAGTTAGTGCGGAGCGACGGCGAAGGATGAATGATTCGATGGAGCGAAGTGGAAGCCTTGTCTTCGCCGAAGACTCTTTTTCCCTTTCAATCTATGACTTAGCATGAAATGGACTTGAAGGAACACATTAGTCATAGGATATGAAAGAGATGATCAAAGGTATATATATGAGCTATGTGTGCAAAACATCATTCAAAATTCCTAGAATCAAGAATATTTAGCTCATGCCTAAGTTTGGTAAAAGTTTGTTCATCCAATGGCTTGGTAAAGATATCGGCTAATTGTTCTTTGTTGCTAACATATGCAATCTCGATATCCCCCTTTTTGTTGGTGATCCCTTAGAAAATGATACCGAATGGCTATGTGTTTAGTGCGGCTATGCTCAACAGGATTATCTGCCATGCGGATTGCACTCTCATTATCACATAGAAGAGGAACTTTGGTTAATTTGTAACCATAATCCCTAAGGGTTTGCCTCATCCAAAGCAATTGCGCGCAACAATGGTCTGCGGCAATATACTCGGCTTCGGCGGTTGAAAGAGCCACATAATTTTGCTTCTTTGAAGCCCAAGACACCAGAGATCTTCCCAAGAACTAGCAAGTCCCCGATGTGCTCTTTCTATTAATTTTGCACCCTGCCCAATCAGCATCGGAATAACCAATTAAATCAAATGTGGATCCCCTGGGGTACCAAAGGCCAAACTTAGGAGTATAAACTAAATATCTCAAGATTCGTTTTACGGCCCTAAGGTGAGTTTCCTTAGGATCGGCTTGGAATCTTGCACACATGCATACCGAAAGCATAATATCCGGTCGTGAAGCACATAAGTAGAGTAAAGAGCCTATCATCGACTGGTATACCTTTTGATATATGGATTTACCTCCCATGTCGAGGTCGAGATGCCCATTTGTTCCCATGGGTGTCTTGATGGGCTTGGCGTCCTTCATCCCAAACTTGGTTAGAATGTCTTGAATGTACTTCGTTTGGCTAATGAAGGTGCCCTCTTGGAGGTGCTTGACTTGGAATCCTAGAAAATACTTTAACTCCCCCATCATAGACATCTCAAATTTTTGTGTCATGATCCTACTAAACTCTTCACATGTAGATTCGTTAGTAGACCCAAATATGATATCATCAACATAAATTTGGCATACAAACAAATCATTTTCAAGTGTTTTAGTAAAGAGTGTAGGATCGGCTTTTCTGACTTTGAAGCCATTAGAAATAAGAAAATCTCTTAGGCATTCATACTATGCTCTTGGGGCTTGCTTGAGCCCGTAAAGCGCCTTAGAGAGTATATAAACATGATTAGGATACTCACTGTCTTCAAAGCCAGGAGGTTGCTCAACATAGACCTCTTCCTTAATTGGTCCATTGAGGAAGGCACTTTTAACGTCCATTTGATAAAGCTTAAAGCCATGGTAAGTAGCATAGGCAAGTAAAATGCGAATTGACTCAAGCCTAGCTACGGGTGCATAGGTTTCACTGAAATCCAAACCTTCGACTTGTGAATATCCCTTGGCCACAAGTCGGGCTTTGTTCCTTGTCACCACACCATGCTCGTCTTGTTTGTTGCGGAAGACCCACTTGGTTCCTACAACATTTTGGTTAGGACGTGGAACTAAATGCCATACCTCATTCCTCGTGAAGTTGTTGAGCTACTCTTGCATCGCCATCACCCAATCCAAATCTTGAAGTGCTTCCTCTACCCTGTGTGGCTCAATAGAGGAAACAAAAGAGTAATGCTCACAAAAATGTGCAACACGAGATCTAGTGTTACCCCCTTATGAATGTTGAAAGGGAATTAGGCTTACACTTATATTCCTAAATTGATTTTGGTGGTTGAATTGCCCAACACAAATAATTGGACTAACTAGTTTGCCCAAGTCTTTAAGTTCTACAGGTACCAAAGGTTCACAGTAAGGCAATAAAAAGACCAAGAAAAGGGTTCAGACAAAAGAGCAAAAGACAACCCAGAAGGCACCCTGGTCTGGCGCACCGGACTGTCCGGTGTGCCACCGGACAGTGTCTGGTGCACCACCGGACAATGTCCGGTGCACCAGGGCGATCGAAGCCAAAGTCGCTACCTTCGGGAATTCTCAAGGGCGCTCCGCTATAATTCACCGGACTGTCCGGTGTGCCAGCGAAAGCAACGGCTACTACAGCGCCAACGGTCACCTGCAGAGGCATTTAATGCGCTACAGTGCGCGCCAGAGTCAGAGCATGCACGGGAGGCGCACCGGACAGTCTACAGTACCTGTCCGGTGCACCACCGGACAGCCAGACGACCCCACCAATCAGAGCTCCAACGGTCGAACCTTAACGGCCGGGTGACATGGCTGGCGCACCGGACACTGTCCGGTGCGCCCGTCGACAGCAGTCTTCACCAAACGGCTAGTTTGGTGGTTGGGGTTAAGAATACCCCCAACCACCCCACATTCAAATCATCCAAGTTTTCCACCTTCCAACTACTTACAAGAGCTAAGCATTCAATACAAGATACACCCAAGTGATCAGATTCTCTCCCAATTCCACACAAGGCTTTAGTGATTAGAGAGAGAGATTTGTTGTGTTTTTTTGAGCTCTTGCGCTTGGATTGCTTCTTTCTTTCATTCTTTCTTGCGAACATCTCAATTGTAACCGAGGCAAGAGACACCAATTGTGTGGTGGTCCTTGCAGGGAAGTTTGTTCCCGTTTGATTGAGAAGAAGAAGCTCATTCGGTCCGAGGGACCGTTTGAGAGAGGGAAAGGGTTGAAATAGACCTAGCCTTTGTGGCCTCCTCAACGGGGAGTAGGTTTGCGAAAACCGAACCTCGGTAAAACAAATCCTTGCGTCTCATCTCTTCATTCACTCGCGATTTGTTTTTACGCCCTCTCTCGGACTCGTTTCTTTTTCTAACGCTAACCCGGCTTGTAGTTGTGATTAAGTTTGTAAATTTCAGATTCGCCCTATTCAGCCCCCCTCTAGGCGACTTTCAATTGGTATCAGAGCCTGGTGCTTCATTAGAGCCTAACCGCTCGAAGTGATGTCGGGAGATCACGCCAAGAGGGAAATGGAGACCGGCGACAAGCCCACTACAAGTCACGGGAAGACTTCATCGGAAGAGTCCCGCAACAAGGGGAAGGGGAAGGAAAAGAAATCTTCTTCCCACAAGTCACATCGGAGTGGCGGCAAGCACAAAAAGATGAGGAAGGTGGTCTACTACGAGACCGATACTTCATCACCTTCCACCTCCGGCTCCGACGCACCGTCCGTCACTTCTAAGCGCCATGAGCGCAAGAAGTTTAGTAAGATCCCCCTACGCTATCGCCGCATTCCTAAACATACACCTTTACTTTCCGTCCCACTAGGCAAACCACCAACATTTGATGGTGAAGACTATGCTAGGTGGAGTGATATGATGCGATATCACCTAACCTCACTCCACAAAAGTGTATGGGATATTGTTGAGTTTGGTGTACAGGTACCATCCGTAGGGGATGAAGATTACGATGAGGACAAAGTGGCCCAAATCCAACACTTTAACTCCCAAGCCACAACTATACTCCTCGCCTCTCTAAGTCGAGAGGAGTACAACAAGGTGCAAGGGTTGAAAAGCGCTAAGGAAATTTGGGACGTACTAAAGACCGCACACGAAGGAGACGAGGTGACCAAGATCACCAAGCGGGAAACGATCGAGGGGGAGCTCGGTCGCTTCCGTCTCCGCCAAGGGGAGGAGCCACAAGACATGTACAACCGGCTCAAAACCTTGGTGAACCAAGTGCGCAACCTCGAGAGAAAAAAATGGGATGACCATGAAGTGGTTAAGGTTATTCTTAGATCACTTGTTTTCCTTAACCCTACTCAAGTTCAATTGATTCGTGGCAATCCTAGATATACACTAATGACTCCCGAGGAAGTAATCGGGAATTTTGTGAGCTTTGAATTAATGATCAAAGGCTCAAATAAGATCAACGAGTTTGACGGCCCCTCCACGTCCGAAGCACAACCGGTCGCATTCAAGGCGACGGAAGAAAAGAAGGAGGAACCTACTCCAAGTCGAACACCCATCGACGCCTCCAAGCTCGACAACGAGGAGATGGCGCTTATCATCAAAAGCTTCCGCCAAATCCTCAAGCAAAGGAGGGGGAAAGATTGCAAGCCCCGCTCCAAGAAAGTGTGCTACAAATGTGGTAAGCCCGGTCACTTCATTGCTAAATGTCCATTATCTAGTGATAGTGACAGGGGCAACGACAAGAAGGGGAAAAGAAAGGAGAAGAAGAGGCACTACAAGAAGAGAGGCGACGATGCCCATGTGTGCCGCGAGTGGGACTCCGAGGAGAGCTCATCCGACTCCTCCTCCGACGAGGACGCCGCCAACATCGCCGTCACCAAGGGTCTTCTCTTCCCCAACGTCGGCCACAAGTGCCTCATGGCAAAAGACGGCAAAAGGAAGAAGGTAAAATCAAGATCCTCCACCAAATATGAAACCTCTAGCGATGAGGATAATGCTAGTAATGAGGAGGATAACTTGCACATTCTTTTTGCCAACCTCAACATGCAACAAAAAGAAAAATTAAATGAATTGATTAGTGCCATCCATGAAAAGGATGATCTCTTGGACTCCCAAGAGGACTTCCTAATCAAGGAGAACAAAAAGCATGTTAAGGTTAAAAATGCTTATGCTCTAGAACTAGAAAAATGTGAAAAATTATCTAGGGAGCTAAGCACTTGCCATGAAACTATTAACAACCTTAGAAATGAGAATGCTAGTTTGTTAGCTAAGGTTGATTCAAATGTTTGTGATGTTTCAATTCCAAATCTTAGAAATGGTAATAATGATTTGCTTGCTAAGATTGAAGAATTAAACATTTCTCTTACTAGCCTTAGGAATGAAAATGAGAAATTGCTTGCTAAGGCTAAAGAATTAGATGTTTGCAATGCTTCCATTTTCGACCTTAGAAGTAAAAATAATATATTGCATGCTAAGGTTGTAGAATTAAAATCTTGCAAACCCTCTACATCTACCGTTGAGCATGTTTCTATTTGTGCTAGATGTAGAGATATTGATGTTGATGCTATTCATGATCATATGACTTTAATTAAACAACAAAATGATCATATAGCAATATTAGATGCTAAAATTGCTGAGCATAACTTAGAAAATAAAAAGTTTAAATTTGCTAGAAGTATGCTCTATAATGGGAGACGCCTGGCATCAAGGATGGCATTGGCTTCCAAAAGGGGGACAATGTCAAACTTAATGCCCCTCCTAAAAGATTGTCTAATTTTGTTAAGAGCAAGGCTCCCATGCCTCAAGATAACGAGGGTTACATTTTATACCCTGCCGGTTATCCTGAGAGCAAAATTAGGAGAATTCACTCTAGGAAGTCTCACTCTGGCCCTAACCATGCTTTTATGTATAAGGGTGGGACATCTAGCTCTAGGCAACCAACCTGTGCTAAGTTGCCTAAGAAGAAAACTCCTAGTGCATCAAATGATCATGACATTTCATTTAAAATTTTTGATGCATCTTATGTTTTGACTAACAAATCCAGCAAGGTAGTTGCCAAGTTTGTTGGGGGCAAACACAAGGGCTCCAAGACTTGTGTTTGGGTACCCAAAGTTCTTGTTTCTAATGCTAAATGACCCAAAACCGTTTGGGTACCTAAAGTCAAGAACTAAAATTGTTTTATAGGTTTATGCATCCGGGGGCTCAAGTTGGATCATCGATAGCGGGTGCACAAACCACATGACAGGGGAGAAAAGGATGTTCTCCTCCTATGAGAAAAACCAAGATCCCCAACGAGCGATCACATTCGGGGATGGAAACCAAGGTTTGGTCAAAGGTTTGGGTAAAATAGCTATATCTCCTGACCATTCCATTTCCAATGTTTTTCTTGTTGATTCATTAGATTACAATTTGCTTTCCATATCTCAATTATGTCAAATGGGCTACAACTGTCTCTTTACTGATGTAGGTGTCACTGTCTTTAGAAGAAGTGATGATTCAATAGCATTTAAGGGAGTGTTAGAGGGTCAGCTATACTTGGTAGATTTTGATAGAGCTGAACTCGACACTTGCTTAATTGCTAAGACTAACATGGGTTGGCTCTAGCACCGCCGACTAGCCCATGTTGGAATGAAGAATCTTCATAAGCTTCTAAAGGGAGAACATATTTTAGGATTAACAAATGTTCATTTTGAGAAAGACAGGATTTGTAGCGCATGCCAAGCTGGGAAGCAAGTTGGTGTTCATCATCCACATAAGAACATCATGACGACTGACAGGCCACTGGAGCTCCTACACATGGATTTATTCAGCCCGATCGCTTACATAAGCATCGGCGGGAGTAAGTACTGTCTAGTTATTGTGGATGATTATTCTCGCTTCACTTGGGTATTCTTTTTGCAGGAAAAATCTCAAACCCAAGAGACCTTAAAAGGATTCTTGAGACGGGCTCAAAATGAGTTCGGCTTAAGGATCAAGAAAATAAGAAGCGACAACGGAACAGAGTTCAAGAACTCTCAAATTGAAGGCTTCCTTGAGGAGGAGGGCATCAAGCATGAGTTCTCCTCTCCCTATACGCCACAACAAAATGTGTAGTGGAGAGAAAGAATAGAACTCTATTAGACATGGCAAGAACCATGCTTGATGAGTACAAGACGCCGGATCGGTTTTGGGCCGAAGCGGTTAACACCGCTTGCTACGCCATCAACCGGTTATATCTACACCGAATCCTCAAGAAGACATCATACGAACTCCTAACCGGTAAAAAGCCCAACATTTCATATTTTAGAGTCTTTGGTAGCAAATGCTTTATTCTTGTTAAAAGAGGTAGAAAATCAAAAATTGCTCCTAAGACGGTAGAAGGCTTTTTACTAGGATATGATTCAAACACAAGGGCATACAGAGTCTTTAACAAGTCCTCAGGACTAGTTGAAGTTTCTTGTGACGTTGTGTTTGATGAAACTAACGGCTCTCAAGTAGAGCAAGTTGATCTTGATGAGATAGGTAATGAAGTGGCTCCGTGCATCACGCTAAGGAACATGTCCATTAGGGATGTGTGTCCTAAGGAATCCGAAGAGCCGCCACATGCACAAGATCAACCATCCTCCTCCACGCAAGCATCTCCACCAACTCAAAATGAGGACGAGGCTCAAGTTGATGAAGGAGAAAATCAAAATGATGAGCCACCTCAAGATGATGACAATGATCAAGGGAGAGATGCAAATGATCAAGATAAGGAGGATGAAGAACCAAGACCGCCACACCCAAGAGTCCACCAAGCAATCCAACGAGATCACCCAGTCGACACCATCCTCGGCGACATTCATAAGGGGGTAACCACTAGATCTCGTATTGCACATTTTTGTGAGCATTACTCTTTTGTTTCCTCTATTGAGCCACACAGGGTAGAGGAAGCACTCCAAGATTCGGATTGGGTGGTGGCGATGCTAGAGGAGCTCAACAATTTCACTAGGAACGAGGTATGGCATTTAGTTCCACGTCCTAACCAAAATGTTGTAGGAACCAAGTGGGTCTTCCACAACAAGCAGGATGAGCATGGTGTGGTGACAAGGAACAAAGCTCGACTTGTGGCCAAGGGATACTCCCAAGTCGAAGGTTTGGATTTTGGTGAAACCTATGCACCCGTAGCTAGGCTTGAGTCAATTCGTATATTATTAGCCTATGCTACTTACCATGGCTTCAAGCTTTACCAAATGGACGTGAAGAGTGCCTTCCTCAATGGACCAATCAAGGAAGAGGTCTATGTTGAGCAACCTCTCGGCTTTGAAGACAGTGAGTACCCTAACCATGTTTATAGGCTCTCTAAGGCGCTTTATGGGCTCAAGCAAGCCCCAAGAGCATGGTATGAATGCCTAAGAGATTTCCTTATTGCAAATGGCTTCAAAGTCGGCAAGGCCGATCCTACTCTATTCACTAAAACTCTTGACAATGATTTGTTTGTATGCCAAATTTATGTTGATGATATTATATTTGGGTCTACTAACGAATCTACATGTGAAAAATTTAGTAGGATCGTGACACAGAAATTTGAGATGTCGATGATGGGGGAGTTGAAGTATTTTCTAGGATTCCAAGTCAAGCAACTCCAAGAAGGCACCTTCATTAGCCAAAAGAAGTATACTCAAGACATTCTAAACAAGTTTGGGATGAAGGATGCCAAGCCCATCAAGACTCCCATGGGAACAAATGGGCATCTCGACCTCAACATGGAAGGTAAATCCGTCGATCAAAATGTATACCGGTCGATGATAGGTTCACTACTCTATTTATGCGCATCTCGACCGAACATTATGCTTTCCGTATGCATGTGTGCAAGATTCTAAGCCGACCCTAAGGAATCTCACCTTACGGCCGTAAAACGAATCTTGAGATATTTGGCTTATACTCCTAAGTTTGGGCTTTGGTACCCCCGGGGATCCACATTTGATTTAATTGGTTATTCAGATGCCGATTGGGCGGGGTGTAAGATTAATAGAAAGAGCACATCGGGAACTTGCCAGTTCTTGGGAAGGTCCTTGGTGTCTTGGGCTTCAAAGAAGCAAAATTCTGTGGCTCTTTCTACCGCCGAAGCCGAGTATATTGCCGCAGGCCATTGTTGTGCGCAATTGCTTTGGATGAGGCAAACCCTTAGGGACTATGGTTACAAATTAACCAAAGTTCCTCTTCTATGTGATAATGAGAGTGCAATCCGCATGGCGGATATTCCCGTTGAGCATAGCCGCACTAAACACATAGCCATTCGGTATTATTTTCTTAGGGATCACCAACAAAAGGGGGATATAGAGATTGCATATATTAACACTAAAGATCAATTAGCCGATATCTTTACCAAGCCACTTGATAACAAACTTTTACCAAACTTAGGCATGAGCTAAATATTCTTGATTCTAGGAATTTCTTTTGATGTCTTGCACACATAGCTCATAAATATACCTTTGATCATGTCTCTTTTATATATGCTATGACTAATGTGTTTTCAAGTGAATTTCAAACCAAGTCATAGGTATATTGAAAGGGAATTGGAGTCTTCAGCGAAAACAAAGGCTTCCACTCTACTTCGTAACTCATCCTTCGTCGTCGCTCCAAGCATCTCTCCGTCTTTGGTATAATCTTCACTCATATGTTTTATTTGCCAAAGGGGAGAAAGTAATGGAAAGGGCTTATATTTCATCACTCAAAGTATCCGTTTTTGGCGATTCATGCCAAAGGGGGAGAAAATATTAGCCCAAAGCAAAAGGACTGCACCACCCTAATTTTAAAACTAATGATTTTCAAATTGGTAAATTTCAAATTGGTATCTTATTGTGTTAAAAAGGGGGAGAAAGTAGTATTTTCAAAATTCATATCTTAAAACCCTCTTGAACACTAAGAGGAGAATTTATTGAAGGGGAGTTTTGTTTAAGTCAAAGGAAAAGCATTTGAAATAGGGGGAGAAAATTTCAAATCTTGAAAATGCTTCTCAAAATCTTATTCATTTACCTTTGACTATTTGCAAAAGGACTTTGAAAAGGATTTACAAAAAGAATTTGCAAAAACAAAACATGTGGTGCAAGCGTGGTCCAAAATGTCAAAAAAATAAAGAAATAATCCATGCGTATCTTATAAGTATTTATATTGGCTCAATTCCAAGTAACCTTTGCACTTATATTATGCAAACTAGTTCAATTATGTACTTCTATACTTGCTTTGGTTTGTGTTGGCATCAATCACCAAAAAGGGGGAGATTGAAAGGGAATTAGGCTTACACCTATATTCATAAATTGATTTTGGTGGTTGAATTGTCCAACACAAATAATTGGACTAACTAGTTTGCCCAAGTCTTTAAGTTATATAGGTACCAAAGGTTCACAGTAAGCCAATAAAAAGACCAAGAAAAGGGTTCGAACAAAAGAGCAAAAGACAACCCGGAAGGCACCCTGGTCTGGCGCACCGGACTATCCGGTGCACCACCGGACAGTGTCCGGTGCACCAGGGCGATCGAAGCCAAAGTCGCTACCTTCGGGAATTCTCAAGGGCGCTCCGCTATAATTCACCGGACTGTCCGGTGTGCCAGCGGAAGCAACGGCTACTACAACGCCAACGGTCACCTGCAGAGGCATTTAATGCGCTACAGTGCGCGCCAGAGTCAGAGCACGCGCAGGAGGCGCACCGGACAGTCTACAGTACCTGTCCGGTGCACCACCGGACAGCCAGGTGACCCCACTAGTCAGAGCTCCAACGGTCGAACCTTAACGGCCGGGTGACGTGGCTGGCGCACCAGACACTGTCCGGTGGCACACCGGACTGTCCGGTGCGCCCGTCGACAGCAGCCTTCACCAAACGGCTAGTTTGGTGGTTGGGGTTATAAATACCCCCAACCACCCCACATTCAAATCATAAGTTTTCCACCTTCCAACTACTTACAAGAGCTAAGCATTCAATACAAGACACACCCAAGTGATCAAATTCTCTCCCAAATCCACACAAGGCTTTAGTGATTAGAGAGAGAGATTCGTTGTGTTCTTTTGAGCTCTTGCGCTTGGATTGCTCTTTCTTTCATTCTTTCTTGCGAACATCTCAATTGTAACTGAGGCAAGAGACACCAATTGTGTGGTGGTCCTTGCGGGGAAGTTTTTTCCCGTTTGATTGAGAAGAAGAAGCTCACTCGGTCCGAGGGACCGTTTGAGAGAGGGAAAGGGTTGAAATAGACCCGACCTTTGTGGCCTCCTCAACAGGGAGTAGGTTTGCGAAAACCGAACTTCGGTAAAACAAATCCTTGTGTCTCATCTCTTCATTCACTCGCGATTTGTTTTTATGCCCTCTCTCGGACTCGTTTATTTTTCTAACGCTAACCCGGCTTGTAGTTGTGATTAAGTTTGTAAATTTCAGATTCGCCCTATTCACCCCCTCTAGACGACTTTCAAATGTCGCCGAGGATGGTGTTCACGGGGTGATCTCGTTGGATTGCTTGGTGGACTCTTGGGTGTGGCAGCCTTGGAACTTGATCATCCTCCTTGTTTTGATCATTTGCATCTCCCCCTTGATCATTGTCGTCTTCTTGAGGTGGCTCATATTCTTGATCTTCTTCATCATCATCTTGAGCCTCATCCTAATCTTGAGTTGGTGGAGATGCTTGCATGGAGGAGGATGGTTGATCTTGTGCTTGAATGGGCTCTTCGGATTCCTTAGGACACACATCCCTAATGGACATGTTCCTTAGCGCGACGCACGGAGCCTCTTCATCATCTAATTCATCAAGATCAACTTGCTCTACTTGAGAGTCGTTAGTCTCATCAAACACAATGTCACAAGAAACTTCAACTAGTCCAGTGGACTTGTTGAAGACTCTATATGCCCTTGTGTTTGAATCATACCATAGTAAAAAACCTTCTACAGCCTTAGGAGCAAATTTGGATTTTCTACCTCTTTTAACTAGAATAAAACATTTGCTACCAAAGACTCTAAAATATGAAACATTGGGCTTTTTACCGGTGAGGAGTTCGTAGGATGTCTTCTTGAGGATTCGGTGTAGATACAACCGGTTGATGGCGTAGCACGCGGTGTTAACCGCCTCGGCCCAAAACCGATCCGAAGTCTTATACTCATCAAGCATGGTTCTTGCCATGTCCAATAGAGTTCTATTCTTCCTCTCCACTACACCATTTTGTTATGGCGTGTAGGGAGAAGAGAACTCATGCTTGATGCCCTCCTCCTCAAGGAAGCCTTCAATTTGCGAATTCTTGAACTCTGTTCCATTACCACTTCTAATTTTCTTGATTCTCAAGCCAAACTCATTTTGAGCCCGTCTCAAGAATCCCTTTAAGGTCTCTTGGGTTTGAGATTTTTCCTGTAAAAAGAATACCCAAGTGAAGCGAGAATAGTCATCCACAATAACTAGACAGTACTTACTCCTGCCGATGCTTATGTAAGCGATCGGGCCGAATAGGTCCATGTGGAGGAGCTCGAGTGGCCTGTCAGTCGTTAAGATGTTCTTATGTGGATGATGAACGCCAACTTGCTTCCCTGCTTGACATGCGCTACAAATCCTGTCTTTCTCAAAATGCACATTTGTTAGTCCCAAAATGTGCTCTCCCTTTAGAAGTTTATGAAGATTCTTCATCCTAACATGGGCTAGTCGGCGATGCCAGAGCCAACCCATGTTAGTCTTAGCAATTAAGCAAGTATCGAGTTCAGCTTTATTGAAATCAACTAAGTATAGCTGACCCTCTAATACTCCCTTAAAAGCTACTGAATCATCACTTCTTCTAAAGACAATAACACATGTATCCGTAAAAAGACAGTTGTAGCCCATTTTACACAATTGGGAAACAGAAAGCAAGTTGTAATCTAATGAATCTACAAGAAAAACATTGGAAATGGAATGGTCAGGTGATATAGCAATTTTACCCAATCCTTTGACCAAACCTTGATTTCCATCCCCGAATGTGATAGCTCGTTGGGGATCTTGGTTTTTCATCTCTAAGGCTAGCAAGAGAAATGTTAAATTCATCAATCTTAGCAAGTAAATCAACATCATTATCTCTAAGATTGGAAATTGGAACATTACAAACATGAGAATCAACCTTAGCATTTAAACTAGCATTTTCGTTTCTAAGGTTGGCAATCAAATCATGACATGTGCTTAGCTCATTAGATAATTTTTGACATTTTTCTACTTCTAGAGCATAAGCATTCTTAACCTTAACATGCTTCTGATTTTCTTTAATAAGGAAGTCCTCTTGAGAATCCAAGAGATCATCCTTCTCATGAATAACGCTAATCAATTCATTTAATTTTTCTTTTTGTTGCATGTTAAGGTTAGCAAAAAGAGTACGCAAGTTATCCTCCTCATTTTTAGCATCATCCTCATCACTAGAGGTTTCATATTTGGTGGAGGATCTTGATTTTACCTTCTTTTTGCCGTCCTTGGCCATGAGACATTTGTGGCTGACGTTGGGGAAAAGAAGGCCTTTGGTGACGGCGATGTTGGCGACGTCCTCGTCGGAGGAGGAGTCGGAGGAGCTCTCGTCCGAGTCCCATTCGCGGCATACATGAGCGTCGCCACCCTTCTTCTTGTAGTATTTCTTCTTCTCCTTTCTTCTCCCCTTCTTGTCGTTGTCCCTGTCACTATCACTTGATAATGGACATTTAGCAATAAAATGACCGGGCTTACCACATTTGTAACAAACTTTCTTGGAGCGGGGCTTGTAGTCTTTCCCCTCCTTTGCTTGAGGATTTGGCGGAAGCTCTTGATGATGAGTGCCATCTCCTCATTATCGAGCTTGGAGGCGTCGATGGGTTGTCTACTTGATGTAGACTCCTCCTTCTTTTCCTCCGTCTCCTTAAGTGCCACGAGTTGAGCTTCGGACGTGGAGGGCTCATCAAGCTCGTTGATCTTCCTTGAGCCCTTGATCATATACTCAAAGCTCACAAAATTCCCGATTACTTCCTCGGGAGTCATTAGTGTATATCTTGGATTACCACGAATTAATTGTACTTGAGTAGGGTTAAGGAAAATAAGTGATCTTAGAATAACCTTAACCACCTCGTGGTCATCCCATTTCTTGCTCCCGAGGTTGCGCACTTGATTCACCAAGGTCTTGAGCCAGTTGTACATGTCTTGTGGCTCCTCCCCTTGGCAAAGACGGAAGAGACCGAGCTCCCCCTCGATCATTTCTCGCTTGGTGATCTTGGTGAGTTCATCACCTTCGTGTGCGGTCTTGAGCACATCCCAAACTTCCTTGGCGCTCTTTAATCCTTGCACCTTGTTGTATTCCTCCCTACTTAGAGAGGCGAGGAGGATGGTTGTTGCTTGGGAGTTGAAGTGCTCGATTTGGGCCACCTCGTCCGCATCATAATTCTCATCCCCTACGGATGGTACCTGCACACCAAACTCAACTACATCCCATATACTTTTGTGGAGTGAGGTTAGATGAAATTTCATCAAATCACTCCACCTTGCATAATCTTCACCATCAAAAGTTGGTGGTTTGCCTAATGGGACGGAAAGTAGAGGTGTATGCTTAGGAATGCGGGGATAGCGTAGGGGGATCTTACTAAACTTCTTGCGCTCATGGCGCTTAGAAGTGACGGACAGCGCATCGGAGCCGGAGGTCGATGGTGATGAAGTGTCGGTCTCGTAGTAGACGACCTTCCTCATCTTTTTGTGCTTGCCGCTACTTCGATGCGACTTGTGGGAAGAAGATTTCTTCTCCATCCCCTTCCCCTTGTTGCGGGACTCTTCCGATAAGTGGCTTGTAGTGGGCTTGTCGCCGGTCTCCATCTCCCTCTTGGCGCGATCTCCCGACATCACTTCGAGCGGTTAGGCTCTAATGAAGCACCAAGCTCCGATACCAATTGAAAGTTGCCTAGAGGGGGGTGAATAGGGCGAAACTGAAATTTACAAAGTTAATCACAAACTACAAGTCGGGTTAGCGTTAGAAATATAATCGAGTCCGCGAGAGAGGGCGCAAAACAAATCGCAAGCAAATAAGGAGTGTGACACGAGGATTTGTTTTACCGAGGTTCGGTTCTAGCAAACCTACTCCCCGTTGAGGAGGCCACAAAGGCCGGGTCTCTTTCAACCCTTCCCTCTCTCAAACGATCCCACGGATCGAGTGAGCTTCTTCTTCTCAATCACTCGGGACACAAAGTCCCCGCAAGGACCACCACACAATTGGTGTCTCTTGCTTCGATTACAAGTGAGTGTTTGATCACAAGAACAAATGAGAAAGAAAATAAGCGATCCAAGCGCAAGAGCTCAAATGAACACGGCAAATCACTCTCTTTAATCACTAAAGTCTTTTGTGGAGTTGGGAATGAATGCTTGGGAATGAATGCTAGAGCTCTTGTATGGTGTTGAAGTGTAGAAAACTTGGATGCAATTGAATGTGGGGTGGTTGGGGTATTTATAGCCCCAACCACCACATAGTGGCCGTTGGAAGTGTGTTGTCGTATGGCGCACCGGACAGTCCGGTGCGCCAGCCATGTCAGCGAGCCGTTGGGGTTCTGACCGTTGAGCTCTGACTTGTGGGCCCGCCAGGATGTCCGGTGGTGCACCGGACAAGCACTGTAGGCTGTCCGGTGCACCACCCGCGCGTGGCCTGCTCCTCTGCGCGCTCTGGCGCACATTTAATGCGTTGCAGGTAGCCGTTGGCGCGCGAAGTAGCCGTTGCCCGCTGTCACACCGGACAGTCCGGTGTGCACCGGACATGTCCGGTGAATTATAGCGGACGAATTCTCGACGCTGGCGAGTTCCAGAGCTGCTCTCCTCTAGGGCACCGGACACTATCCGGTGTACACCGGACAGTCCGGTGAATTATAGCGGAGCGCCTCTGGATTTTCCCGAAGGTGAAGAGTTCAGCCTTGAGTGCCCTGGTGCACCGGACACTGTCCGGTGGTGCACCGGACAGTCCGGTGCGCCATACCAGGGCTGCCTTCGGTTATCCCTTGCTCTTTGTGTTGAACCCTTTGCTTGGTCTTTTGATTGGCTAAGTGTGAACCTTTTGCACCTGTAGAACTTATACACTAGAGCAAACTAGTTAGTCCAATTATTTGTGTTGGGCAATTCAACCACCAAAATCATTTAGGAAATAGGTGTAAGCCTAATTCCCTTTCAATAACCTTGACCATCTCATGGTCATTCCATTTGGTGCTCCCGAGGTTGCGCACTTGGTTCACCAAGGTCTTCAAGCGATTGTACATGGCTTGCGGATCCTCTCCTTGGTGAAGCATGAAGCGACCGAGCTCCCCCTCGATCGTCTCCCGCTTGGTGATCTTGGTCACCTCGTCTCCTTCGTGCGCGGTCTTGAGCACGTCCCAAATTTCCTTTGCGCTCTTCAACCCTTGCACCTTATTATACTCCTCTCGACTTAGAGAGGCGAGGAGTATAGTAGTGGCTTGGGAGTTGAAGTGTTGAATTTGGGCCACTTCGTTCGAATCATAGTCTTCATCCCCTATGGATGGTACCTGTACACCAATCTCAATAACGTTCCAAATGCTAGTGTGGAGTGAGGTTAGATGATGCCTCATTTTGTCACTCCACATATTATAATCTTCACCATAAAAAACCGGTGGTTTGCCTAATGGAACGGAAAGTAAAGGAGTACGCTTTGAAATACGAGGGTAGTGTAGGGGAATCTTACTAAACTTCTTGCGCTCATGGCGCTTAGAAGTTATGGACGACGCGTCGGAGCCGGAGGTGGATGGCGATGAAGAATCGGTCTCGTAGTAGACCACTTTCCTCATCTTCTTTTTCTTGTCGCCACTCCGATGCGACTTTTGCGAGGAGGATTCCTTATCCTTCCCCTTGTTGCGGGACTCTCCCGATGGAGCCTTCTCGTGGCTTGTGGCGGGTTTGTCGTCGGTCACCATCTCCTTCTTAGCGTGATCTCCCAACATCACTTCGAGCGGTTAGGCTCTAATGAAGCACTGGGCTCTGATACCAATTGAAAGTCGCCTAGAGGGGGGTGAATAGGGCGAATCTGAAATTTACAAAGTTTAAGCACAACTACAAGCCGGGTTAGCGTTAGAAATATAAACGAGCCCGAGAGAGGGTGGAAAACAAATCACAAGCAAATAAAGAGTGAGACATAAGGATTTGTTTTACCGAGGTTCGGTTCTTGCAAACCTACTCCCCGTTGAGGTGGTCACAAAGACCGGGTCTCATTCAACCCTTTCCCTCTCTCAAACGGTCACTTAGACCAAGTGAGCTTCTCTTCTCAATCACACGGGACACTAAGTCCCCACAAGGACCACCACACAATTGGTGTCTCTTGCCTCAGTTACAATTGAGTTGATCACAAGAAGAATGAGAAAGAAAAGAAGCAATCCAAGCGCAAGAGCTCAAATGAACACAAGTGTCACTCTCTATAGTCACTATTTGATTTGGAGTGATTCCGGACTTGGGAGAGGATTTGATCTCTTTGGTTGTGTCTAGAATTGAATACTATAGCTCTTGTAAGGTGTTGGAAGGTGGAAAACTTGGATGCCATGAATGGTGGGGTGGTTGGGGTATTTATAGCCCCAACCACCAAACTAGCCGTTTGGTGGAGGCTGCTGTCGCATGGCGCACCGGACAGTCCGGTGCGCCAGCCACGTCACCCGGCCGTTAGGGTTTGTTGGGGACCATAATTAGGGGTACCCCCAAGGTTCCTAAATCTCAGCTGGTAACCCCCATCAGCATAAAGCTGCAAAGGCCTGATGGGTACGACTAAGTCAGGGATCGGTCCATTCGAAGGACGCGATCGCGCCTCGCCCGAGCCTAGCCTCGGACAAGGGCAGCCGACCCCGGAGGATCTCCGCCTCGCCTGAGGCCCCCTCAGCAGCTAACACATTTTCGGCTCACCCAAGGCCCTGTCTTCGCCAAGAAGCAACCCTGACCAAATCGCCACGCCGACCGACCAAATCGCAGGGGCATTTAATGCAAAGGTGGCCTGACACCTTATCCTGACGCGCGCCCCTACAGTCGACAGAGCCGAAGTGACTGCCATCACTTCGCCGCTCCACTGACCGGCCTGCCAGACAGACAGCGCCGCCTGCGCCACTCCGACTGCGGTGCTACTCGACAGAGTGAGGCTGACAGGCAGTCAGACCCGGCTGCACACACCATAGGAACTCCGCTCCACCCGACCTAGGGCTCGGACTAGGCTACGGCCTCGGAAGATGGCGAACTCCGCCCGACCCAGGGCTCGGACTAGGCTACGGCCTCGAAAGACGGCGAACTCCCCCCGACCAGGGGCTCGGACTAGGCTATGGCCTCGGAAGACGGCGAACTCCCCCCGACCAGGGGCTCGGACTAGGCTACGGCCTCAGAAGACGACGACCTCCGCCTCGCCCGACCCCAGGGCTCGGACTCCACCCTGGCCTTTGCTGACGACCTCTGCCTCGCCCGACCCCAGGGCTTGGACTCCGCCCAGGCTCCGGCTGACAGTCTCCGCCTCGCCCGACCCAGGGGTTCGGACTCGACCTCGACCGTAGAAGACGGACTCGACTTCGGCTTCGGAGGAGCTTCCACATCGCCCATCCTAGGGCATAGACCGGCCACATCAACAGGAGGCGCCATCATCACCCTACCCCGAGCTGACTCGAACCCCGGGGGACAAGACCGGTGTCCCATCTGGCCCACTCCGCCAGATAGGCAATGGTGATGCCCTCGCGTACTCAGTGACGGAGGCAGCTCGCAGTCCCCTTACGGAAGCAAGAGGACGTCAGCAAGGACTCGACGGCTCCGACAGCTGTCCCTCCACCAGGCTCTAGCGCTCCTCCGACAGCCACGACATTACCCCAACAGGGCGCCAAGACCTCTCCAGCTGCCACCATGGCATGTACTTAGGGCACTAGCTCTCCCCCGCTAGACACGTAGCACTCTGCTACACCCCCATTGTACACCTGGATCCTCTCCTTGCGCCTATAAAAGGAAGGACCAGGGCCCTCTTAGAGAGGGTTGGCCGCGCGGGGACGAGGACGAGACGAAGGCACTCACGTGAGGCCGCTCGCTCCCTCTCCCGCGTGGACGCTTGTAACCCCCTACTGCAAGTGCACCCGACCTGGGCGAGGGACGAACACGAAGGCCGCGGGACTTCCACCTCTCTCTCTCGCCGTCTCCGGCCACCTCGCTCTCCCCCTTCACGTTCGCTCTCGCGCTCGACCCATCTGGGCTGGGGCACGCGGCGACACTCACTCGTCGGTATTAGGGACCCCCGGTCTCGAAACGCCGACAGTTGGCGCGCCAGGTAGGGGACTGCTGCGTGTTGACGAACAGCTATCCGTCAAGCTCTAGATGGGCAGTCTCCAGCAACCTCTTCGACCCGGGACGATGCTCCGTTTCAGGAGCCTTGAGTTCATGTCCCTCGACGGCGGCTACGACATGATACTCCTTCTTCCGCCGCGCGACGACGACAATGGCGGCCAACAACCCGCACGTCGGCGGCGGAATCGACGACGTCTTCCCCACGCGGCAGAAGAGCTACCTTCGAGCTCGCCTCGTCGCCTCCCCCGCCGGCGGAGGAGGAAGCGAGGACCAAGGCCAAGCGGGAGGCAGCGCCTCGTCGACTGTCGAGCGAGTCGACGGCCCCAACGCTCTGCCAAGGGGCGCGCCGGGCATCGACCTCACGTTTGAGACGAAGACAAGCGACGTTTCCCCGCGACACGCCTACTCCAAGCAGACAGACGACGCCAGCACGCTCGCGGAAGGCTTGCTGAGCGTCACCCTCGCACCCGAGACGACGACGCAGTCTGTCCCCGACGTGACTTCATCACCGCCCGTCGACCAGGAGGTACCGACTGACTCCCATCTCATACATTTTGGATCCAGCCTCGACCCACCGAGCGACCCCGCTTCGGTGGGAGCCCTCGTAGAGGCATGTCCAAACCCTTTGGGGTTTCGTATGCGGTCACCTTGGGACCGGCTGACGGACGTCTCGACCTACGGGCCCTCTGGGTCCGAGGAAGACGACGAACCCAGCTTCTATTGGGATTTCTCTAGACTTAACAACCCCTGTGCCATGCGGGACTTTATGACCGCATGCGATTACTGTCTTTTCGACTGTTCCAATGGTAGTCGTGGCTTCAGCGACGAAGACTATGGCCCGAGTCGTGAATGTTTCCACGTCGATCTAGGGGGTCCCGCCGAAGGCAACCATCTTGGTATGCCGGCGGACGGTGATCCCCCTAGGCCGGTGCCTCACGTTGACATCCTTCAGGAGCTAGTTGTGGTCCCAGTCCCTGCGGGGGGTCAAGACACACGGCTCGAGCAAATCCGCGAGGTGCAGGCCAGGCTTGACGAGGGAGCAGGAGCGCTTGAGCCGATCCGCCGGGACGTCGGGCAGGCATGGGTGGCACAACCTCCAGCCGGAGAAATACGTCATCTACCCCAGGGCTTCCAGCACCGCATCGCCAACGACGTCAGGGTCGGGCCGCCCCCCGCATCCAGCGGGGTTGGCCAGAACCTGGCTGCAGCAACAATGCTCCTCCGCGCAATGTTGGAGCCCTCAACCACCGAGGGGCAACACATCCAGGGAGAGCTCAAGGATCTCCTGGAAGGCGCCACAGTCCGACGGGCTGAGAGCTCTGCCTCCCAAAGGCAGGGCTACCCCTCGGAACCTCATGCCGCGACTTCCCGATTCACGCGGGAAGCCTCGGTCTACACCGAGCGCACGCGCCACACAGCGCCTGCGGCCCCGGGCCACCTCGGAAACGAGCAACCTCGCCGCGACCGTCGGGCCCGCCTCGACGAAAGGGTGCGCCGAGGCTACCACCCCAGGCGTGGGGGACTGAAAGGGAAATGTGCCCTTGGGCCATTTCTAAGTGTTTTGGTGATTTAGTGTCGAACACATGTGCCTAAGTGTTGAATGGTGGACAAAATACAAATCAAGTGTAAAGGTATGTTTCTCAGACTTAGTACATTGTTTTAGAGACTAATGTATTATGTCTAAGTGCTGGAAACAGGAAAAGATCAACTGGAAATGTCTTGGCTCGAGCAGCCAAGACTCTGCTCAGTCTGGGAGCACCGGACTGTCCGGTGGTGCACCGGACAGTGTCCGGTGTGCCAGGCTGGCTCGAGCAAACTGGCCACTCTCGGGAATTCACCGGCGACGTACGGCTATAATTCACCGGACTGTCCGGTGTGCACCGGACTGTCCGGTGAGCCAACGGTCAGCCGGGCCAACGGTCGGCCGCGCGATCTGCGCGGGACACGTGGCCGAGCCAACGGCTAGAAGAGGGCACCGGACTGTCCGGTGTGCACCGGACAGTGTCCGGTGCGCCAACGGCTCTCAGACGCCAACGGTCGGCTTCGCCATTTAAGGAAAGGAATCGGGCACCGGACAGTGTCCGGTGGTGCACCGGACATGTCCGGTGTGCCAGACGACAGAAGGCAAGATAAGCCTTCCTAGAATGCTCTCAACGGCTCCTAGCTACCTTGGGGCTATAAAAGGGACCCCTAGGCGCATGGAGGAGTATACCAAGCATTCCTACAACATTCCTAAGCACCAAGACATCAATTTCGCGCATTTGTTTCATTGTGATAGCACATAGAGCTCTAGTGGAGTTGTAAACTCATTGGGTTGTGTTGCGAGCTCTTGTTGCGACTTGTGTACATGTTGACTCTCTGATTCGTGTGTCTTGTGTGCGTTGCTAATCCCTCCCTTGCTCCGTGCTTCTTTGTGAATTTCAAGTGTAAGGGCGAGAGGCTCCAAGTTGTGGAGATTCCTCGCAAACGGGATTGAGAAAAGCAAGCAAAACACCATGGTATTCAAGTGGGTCTTTGGACCGCTTGAGAGGGGTTGATTGCAACCCTCGTCCGTTGGGACGCCACAACGTGGAGTAGGCAAGCGTTGGTCTTGGCCGAACCACGGGATAACCACTGTGCCATCTCTGTGATTGATCTCTTGTTGGTTATTGTGTTTTGTCGAGACTCCTCTCCAGCCACTTGGCAATTATTGTGCTAACCTTAACCAAGTTTTGTGGCTCAAAGTTTTAAGTGTTACAGGATCACCTATTCACCCCCCCCCCTCTAGGTGCTCTCAATTGGTATTAGAGTCGTTCTCTTCACTAAGGGACTAATCGCCCGAAGAGATGGATCCTAAAGGGAAGGGTGTTGTGATCAACGACAAGGAGAAGGAGACGTTCGTCAACGAGCCAAAGGATGACAAGCCTATTGACTCAGGCTCGGGTTACAAGCGAAAAGAAGGGAAGAAAAAGAAGACAAGGCGCATCAAGGAGATCATCTACTATGACAATAGCGATGAGTCTACTTCTTCCCACAAGGACGACGACTATGACTACAGGAAGACGGTCAATTTGAACTTTTCATTTGATTATTCTCGTATTCCTCAAAGTTCGAATTCTCATTTGCTCTCCATTCCACTTGGCAAACCTCCTCACTTTGATGGAGAGGACTACGGATTTTGGAGCCACAAAATGCGTAGTCATCTATTCTCTCTCCATCCAAGCATATGGGAGATTGTTCAAAATGGAATGAAATTTGATAGCTCGGATAGTCCCACTTTTATTAATGAACAAATTCATAGAAATGCACAAGCTACTACTGTGTTGTTAGCCTCCTTGTGCAGGGACGAGTATCATAAGGTGAGCGGCTTGGACAATGCCAAGCAAATCTGGGACACCCTCAAGATCTCTCATGAGGGGAATGACGTCACCTTACTCACCAAGATGGAGCTGGTAGAAGGCGAGCTCGGGAGATTTGCAATGATAAGGGGCGAGGAGCCAACTCAGACATACAACCGGCTCAAGACCCTTATCAACAAAATAAGGAGCTACGGAAGCACACGATGGACGGACCATGACGTCGTCCGCCTAATGCTCAGGTCATTTACCGTTCTTGATCCTCATCTCGTGAACAATATTCGTGAGAATCCCAGGTACACGAAGATGACGCCCGAGGAGGTACTTGGAAAATTCGTAAGCGGGCGGATGATGATCAAGGAGGCGAGGTACGTGGACGACGCACTAAACGGTCCAATCAACGAGCCTCAACCCGTTGCCCTCAAGGCAACAAGAAGCAAGGAGGCGTTACCTAGCAAGGTGGCGCAAGTTGAGGCGGCAGGGCTAAATGATGAGGAGATGGCCCTCATCATCAAAAGATTCAAGACGGCACTAAAGGGTCGCAAGGGACAGCCAAACAAGACCAAGACCAAGGTGAAGCGCTCATGCTTCAAATGCGGTAAGATTGGTCATTTCATTGCTAACTGTCCCGATAATGAAAGTGATCAGGATCAAGGGACCAAGAGGGAGAAAAAGAAGAACTATAAGAAGGCAAAGGGCGAGGCACATCTTGGCAAGGAATGGGATTCAGATTGCTCCTCGTCCGACTCCAACAATGAAGGTCTCGCCGCCACCGCCTTCAACAAGTCATCCCTCTTCCCCAACGAGCGTCATACATGCCTTATGGCAAGGGAGAAGAAGGTATGTACTCGAAACTCTACTTATGCTTCTTCGAGTGAGGACGAATCTAGTGATGAGGATGAAATTGATTATTCATGTTTGTTTAAGGGCCTAGATAGAACCAAGGTAGATAAAATTAATGAATTAATTGATGCCTTAAATGATAAAAATAGGCTTTTAGAAAAACAAGAGGACTTGTTGTATGAAGAACATGATAAGTTTGTAGAAGCACAAAAATCTCATGCACTAGAAGTTAAAAGAAATGAAATTCTTTCTTGTGAATTATCTTCTTGCCATGAGACAATTTCTAACTTAAGGAGCATTAATGATGATTTGAATGCTAAGTTAGAAATAGCGAGTAAATCAACATCTTGTGTAGAAATTGTTGCAACTTGTAATAGGTGTAAAGATTTTGATATTGATGCCTGTAGTGATCACATAGCTTCTATTGCAAAATTAAACAATGAAATGGCTAGTCTTAATGCCCAACTTAAGGCTAGCAAAAATGAGTTTGATAAACTAAAATTTGCTAGGGATGCCTACACGGTTGGTAGACACCCTTCCATTAAGGATGGGCTTGGCTTCAAGAGGGAAGCCAAGAACTTAACGAGCCATAAGGCTCCCATCTCCGCCAAGGAGAAAGGGAAGGCCCCTATGGCAAGTAGTACTAAAAAGAACCATGCTTTTATGTACAATAGAAGACAGTCTAATAGGAGTTGTAATGCTTTTGATTCACATGCCTATGATTCTTATGCTATGTCTGCTTCTAGTTCTTCCTATATGCATGGTAGAGATATGCATAGGAAAGATATTCATCATGTGCCTAGGAAGAATATTGTTCATGTTCCTAGGAAAGTTATGAATGGACCCTCTACAATTTATCATGCCTTAAATGCTTCTTTTGCTATTTGTAGAAAGGATAGGAAGATAGTTGCTAGAAAATTAGGGGCAAATGCAAGGGTGACAAAACTTGCATTTGGGCCCCTAAGAAAATTGTGACTAACCTTGCAGGACCCAACAAGAGTTGGGTACCTAAGACCCAAGCCTAAATTTGCCTTGCAGGTTTATGCATCCGGGGGCTCAAGCTGGATTATCGACAACGGATGCACAAACCACATGACGGGGGAAAAGGGGATGTTCTCTTCCTACGTCAAGAACAAGGATTCCCAAGATTCAATAGTATTCGGTGATGGGAACCAAGGCAAGGTAAAAGGGTTAGGTAAAATTGCTATTTCATCTGAGCACTCCATTTCTAATGTGTTTTTAGTTGAGTCGCTTGGATATAATTTGTTATCTATTAGTCAGTTATGCCAAATGGGATATAATTGTCTATTTACAAATGTAGACGTGTCTGTCTTTAGAAGATGTGATGGTTCACTAGCTTTTAAGGGTATACTAGATGGCAAACTTTATTTAGTTGATTTTGCAAAAGAGGAGGCCGGTCTAGATGCATGTTTAATTGCTAAGACTAGCATGGGCTGGTTGTGCCATCGCCGCTTAGCACATGTGGGGATGAAGAACCTCCACAAGCTTCTAAAGGGAGAACACGTGATAGGTCTAACCAATGTTCATTTCGAAAAAGATAGACCTTGTGCAGCTTGTCAAGCAGGGAAACAGGTGGGGAGCTCACATCATTCCAAGAATGTGATGACCATGTCAAGACCACTGGAGATGCTTCATATGGACCTCTTCGGACCTGTCGCCTATCTGAGTATAGGAGGAAGTAAGTATGGTCTTGTTATTGTTGATGACTTTTCCCGCTTCACTTGGGTATTCTTTTTGCAGGATAAAACTGAAACTCAAGGGACCCTCAAGCGCTTCCTCAGGAGAGCTCAAAATGAGTTTGAGCTCAAGGTGAAGAAGATAAGGAGCGATAACGGGTCCGAATTCAAGAATCTTCAAGTGGAGGAGTTCCTTGAGGAGGAGGGGATCAAGCACGAGTTCTCCGCTCCCTACACACCACAGCAAAATGGTGTGGTAGAGAGGAAGAACAGGACGCTCATCGATATCGCGAGGACTATGCTTGGAGAGTTCAAGACCCCCGAGCGTTTTTGGTCGGAAGCCGTGAACACGGCTTGCCACGCCATCAACAGGGTCTATCTTCACCGCCTCCTCAAGAAGACCTCATACGAGCTGCTAACCGGTAACAAACCCAATGTTTCATATTTTCGAGTTTTTGGGAGTAAATGCTACATTCTAGTGAAGAAGGGTAGAAATTCCAAGTTTGCTCCCAAAGTTGTAGAAGGGTTTTTATTAGGTTATGACTCAAATACAAAGGCGTATAGAGTCTTCAACAAATCATCAGGTTTGGTTGAAGTCTCTAGCGACGTTGTATTTGATGAGACTAATGGCTCTCCAAGAGAGCAAGTTGTTGACCTTGATGATGTAGATGAAGAAGATGTTCCGACGGCCGCAATTCGAACCATGGCGATTGGTGATGTGCGACCATGGGAACAAAATGAGCAAGATCAACCCTCTTCCTCAACTATAGTGCATCCCCCAACCCAAGATGACGAACAGGTACCTCAAGTGGAGGCGCATGATCAAGGGGGAGCACAGGATGTTCAAGTTGAAGAGGAAGAAGCACCTCAGGCACCTCCAACCCAAGTTCGAGCGACGATTCAAAGGGATCATCCCGTCGACCAAATATTGGGTGATATTAGCAAGGGAGTAACTACTCGTTCAAGATTAGTTAATTTTTGTGAGCATTACTCTTTTGTCTCTTCTATTGAGCCTTTCAGGGTAGAAGAGGCCTTGCTAGATCTGGACTGGGTGTTGGCCATGCAGGAGGAACTAAATAACTTCAAGCGCAATGAAGTTTGGACACTGGTGCCGCGTCCCAAGCAAAATGTTGTGGGAACCAAGTGGGTGTTCTGCAACAAACAGGACGAGCACGGGGTGGTGACGAGGAACAAGGCTCGACTTGTGGCAAAAGGTTATGCCCAAGTCGCAGGTTTGGACTTTGAGGAGACTTTTGCTCCTGTGGCTAGGCTAGAGTCCATTCGTATCTTGCTAGCATATGCCGCTCACCATTCTTTCAGGTTGTACCAAATGGATGTGAAGAGCGCTTTCCTCAACGGGCCGATCAAGGAGGAGGTGTACGTGGAGCAACCCCCTGGCTTCGAGGATGAACGGTACCCCGACCACGTGTGTAAGCTCTCTAAGGTGCTCTATGGACTTAAGCAAGCCCCAAGAGCATGGTATGAATGCCTTAGAGACTTTTTAATTGCTAATTCTTTCAAGGTTGGGAAAGCCGATCCAACTCTTTTTACTAAGACTTGCAATGGTGATCTTTTTGTGTGCCAAATTTATGTCGATGACATAATATTTGGTTCTTCTAATCAAAAGTCTTGTGAAGAGTTTAGCAGGGTGATGACGCAGAAATTCGAGATGTCGATGATGGGCGAGTTGAACTACTTCCTTGGGTTCCAAGTGAAGCAACTCAAGGACGGCACCTTCATCTCCCAAACGAAGTACACGCAAGATTTGCTAAAGCGATTTGGGATGAAGGACGCCAAGCCCGCAAAGACACCGATGGGAACTGACGGACACACCGACCTCAACAAAGGAGGTAAGTCCATTGATCAAAAAGCATACCGGTCCATGATAGGTTCTTTGCTTTATTTATGTGCTAGTAGACCGGATATTATGCTTAGCGTATGCATGTGTGCTAGATTTCAATCTGATCCTAAGGAGTGTCACTTAGTGGCTGTGAAGCGAATTCTTCGATATTTAGTCGCTACGCCTTGCTTTGGGATCTGGTATCCAAAGGGGTCTAACTTTGACTTGATTGGGTACTCAGATTCTGACTATGCTAGATGTAAGGTCGATAGGAAGAGTACATCGGGGACGTGCCAATTCTTAGGAAGGTCCCTAGTGTCGTGGAACTCTAAGAAACAAACTTCCGTTGCCCTATCCACCGCTGAGGCCGAGTACATTGCCGCAGGACAGTGTTGTGCGCAACTACTCTGGATGAGGCAAACCCTCAGGGACTTTGGCTACAATCTGAGCAAAGTCCCACTCCTATGTGACAATGAGAGTGCTATCCGAATAGCGGAAAATCCTGTTGAGCACAGCCGCACAAAGCACATTGACATCCAGCATCACTTTTTGAGAGACCACCAGCAAAAGGGACATATCGAAGTGTTTCATGTTAGCACCGAGAACCAGCTAGCCGATATCTTCACTAAGCATTTAGATGAGAAGACCTTTTGCAGGCTGCATAGTGAGCTAAATGTCCTAGATTCGCGGAACTTGGATTGAATTATAGCATACATGTGTTCATGCCTTTGATCATGTTCCTTCTGCATTTGTTGCTTATTTTTGGTGCTCAAGTTGTACAAACTCTCCCCGGACCTCACAAGTCTTTGTGCAAGTGATGCACATATTTAGGGGGAGATGTGTTACAACTTGACCCTTTGAGACTAACCGTGTGCTTGAGTTTGCTTGATTTAGTCCCAAAGGTGGATTGAAAGGGAAAGGTGGACTTGGACCATGCAAGACTTCCACTGCACTCCGATGAGAGGGTAACAAATTCCAAGTTCATCTTGTGAACTCTTATTGCCATTGAACTCTTATTTGAAGATTTGGTGAGGCAATGGGGTTAAAAGGCCAAGATTGATCCCGTTTTGGTGCTTAATGCCAAAGGGGGAGAAAATAAAGGCCAAAGTGATAAATGGATCAGCTACCACTTGAGAGATTTTGAAAACAGTAGAATAGAGCTTTTGGTTTGTCAAAACTCTTTTGTTGTCTCTCTTGTCAAAAGTTGGCTTCTTGTGGGGAGAAGTGTTGATCATGGGAAAACATGGGAAAAAGGGGAGTTTTTTTTGAAATCTTGAATAAATTTCTCTTGTAATGACTCTCTTTATGTTTTAACAATTGTGTTTGAGCTAGAGATAGGAGTTTGAGGTTGATTTGCAAAACAAAACCAAGTGGTGGCAAAGGGTGATCCATATATGTCAAATTTGAATCAAAACAATTTGAGTTCTTATTAGAAGTGTTTTTTGTATTTGTTTCACTTGCTTTATATTGTGTTGGCATAAATCACCAAAAAGGGGGAGATTGAAAGGGAAATGTGCCCTTGGGCCATTTCTAAGTGTTTTGGTGATTTAGTGTCGAACACATGTGCCTAAGTGTTGAATGGTGGAAAAAATACAAATCAAGTGTAAAGGTATGTTTCTCAGACTTAGTACATTGTTTTAGAGACTAATGTATTGTGTCTAAGTGCTGGAAATAGGAAAAGATCAACTGGAAATGTCTTGGCTCGAGCAGCCAAGACTCTGCTCAGTCTGGGAGCACCGGACTGTCCGGTGGTGCACCGGACAGTGTCCGGTGCGCCAGGCTGGCTCGAGCAAACTGACCGCTCTCGGGAATTCACCGGCGACGTACGGCTATAATTCACCGGACTGTCCGGTGTGCACCGGACTGTCCGGTGAGCCAACGGTCGGTCGCGTGATCTGCGTGGGACACGTGGCCGAGCCAACAGCTAGAAGAGGGCACCGGACTGTCCAGTGTGCACCGGATAGTGTCCGGTGCGCCAACGGCTCTCAGACGCCAACGGTCGGCTTCGCCATTTAAGGAAAGGAATCGGGCACCGGACAGTGTCCGGTGGTGCACCGGACATGTCCGGTGCGCCAGACGACAGAAGGCAAGATCAGCCTTCCTAGAATGCTCTCAACGGCTCCTAGCTGCCTTGGGGCTATAAAAGGGACCCCTAGGCGCATGGAGGAGTATACCAAGCATTCCTACAACATTCCTAAGCACCAAGACATCAATTTCGCGCATTTGTTTCATTGTGATAGCACATAGAGCTCTAGTGGAGTTGTAAACTCATTGGGTTGTGTTGCGAGCTCTTGTTGCGACTTGTGTGCGTGTTGACTCTCTGATTCGTGTGTCTTGTGTGCGTTGCTAATCCCTCCCTTGCTCCGTGCTTCTTTGTGAATTTCAAGTGTAAGGGCGAGAGGCTCCAAGTTGTGGAGATTCCTCGCAAACGGGATTGAGAAAAGCAAGCAAAACACCGTGGTATTCAAGTGAGTCTTTGGACCGCTTGAGAGGGGTTGATTGCAACCCTCGTCCGTTGGGACGCCACAACGTGGAGTAGGCAAGCGTTGGTCTTGGCCGAACCACGGGATAACCACCGTGCCATCTCTGTGATTGATCTCTTGTTGGTTATTGTGTTTTGTCGAGACTCCTCTCCAGCCACTTGGCAATTATTGTGCTAACCTTAACCAAGTTTTGTGGCTCAAAGTTTTAAGTGTTACAGGATCACCTATTCACCCCCCCCCTCTAGGTGCTCTCAGGGACGCTACGCCAGCGGGGAGGATCGGAGTCCTTCGCCCGAACCACCTGGTCCGCAGGCCTTCAGCCGGGCCATACGACGGGCGCCGTTCCCGACCTGGTTCCGACCCCCAGCTACTATCACAAAGTACTCGGGGGAGACGAGGCCGGAACTGTGGCTCGCGGACTACCGTCTGGCTTGCCAGCTGGGTGGAACGGACGATGACAACCTCATCATCCGCAACCTCCCCCTGTTTCTCTCCGACACCGCTCGCGCCTGGTTGGAGCACCTGCCTCCGGGGCAGATCTCCAACTGGGATGACCTAGTCCAAGCTTTCGCCGGCAACTTCCAAGGCACATACGTGCGCCCCGGGAACTCCTGGGACCTCCGAAGCTGCCGACAGCAGCTGGGAGAGTCTCTCCGGGACTACATCCGGCGATTCTCGAAGCAGCGCACCGAGCTGCCTAACGTCACCGACTCGGATGTCATCGGCGCGTTCCTCGCTGGCACCACCTGCCGCGACCTGGTGAGCAAGCTGGGTCGCAAGACCCCCACCAGGGCGAGCGAGCTGATGGACATCGCCACCAAGTTTGCCTCCGGCCAGGAGGCGGTCGAGGCTATCTTCCGGAAGGACAAGCAGCCCCAGGGCCACCCATCGGAAGTCGCATGCGAAGCGCGACGCCGCCGACGCGGACCTTGTCGCCGCCGCCGAGTTCAAGAACCCTCGGAAACCCCCAGGAGGTGCCAACCTCTTCGACAAGATGCTCAAGGAGCCGTGCCCCTATCACCAGGGGCCCGTCAAGCACACCCTTGAGGAGTGCATCATGCTTCGGCGCCACTTCCACAAGGCCGGGCCACCCGCGGAGGGTGGCAGGGCCCACGACGACGACAAGAAGGAAGATCATCGAGCAGGAGAGTTCCCCGAGGTTCACGACTGCTTCATGATCTACGGTGGGCAAGCGGCGAATGCCTCGGCTCGGCACCGCAAGCAAGAGCGCCGGGAGGTCTGTTCGGTGAAGGTGGCGGCGCCAGTCTACTTAGACTGGTCCGACAAGCCCATCACCTTCGACCGAGCCGACCACCCCGACCATGTGCTGAGCCCGGGGAAACACCCGCTCGTCATCGACCCCGTCATCGGCAACGTCAGGCTTACCAAGGTCCTCATGGATGGAGGCAGCAGCCTCAATGTCATCTACGCCGAGACCCTCGGGCTCCTGCGTGTCGATCTGTCCTCCATCCGGGCAGGCGTTGCGCCCTTCCACGAGATCATTCCCGGGAAACGCGTCCAGCCCCTCGGACAACTCAACCTTCCTGTCTGCTTCGGAACGCCCTCCAACTTCCGAAGGGAGACTCTGATGTTCGAGGTGGTCGGGTTCTGAGGAACCTACCACGCGGTACTGGGAAGACCGTGCTACGCGAAGTTCATGGCCGTCCCCAACTACACCTACCTGAAGCTCAAGATGCCAGGCCCCAACGGGGTCATCACCGTCGGCCCCACGTACAAACACGCGTTCGAATGCGACGTGGAGTGCGTGGAGTACGCCGAGGCCCTCGCCGAATCCGAGGCCCTCATCGCCGACCTGGAGAGCCTCCCCAAGGAGGTACCAGACGTGAAGCGTCATGCCGGCAATTTTGAGCCGGCAGAGACGGTCAAGTCTGTCCCTCTCGACGCCAGCAACGACGCCTCCAAGCAAGTCCGGATCGGTTCCGAGCTCGACCCCAAATTGGAAGCAGTGCTCGTCGACTTCCTCCATGCAAACGCCGACGTTTTCGCGTGGAGTCCCTCGGACATGCCTGGCATACCGAGGGAGGTCGCCGAGCACTCGCTGGATATCCAAGCTGGAGCCCGGCCCGTCAAGCAGCCTCTACGCCGATTTGACGAGGAGAAGCGTAGAGCCATAGGCGAAGAGATCCACAAGCTAATGGCGGCGGGGTTCATCAAAGAGGTATTCCATCCCGAATGACTTACCAACCCTGTGCTTGTGAGAAAGAAAGGTGGGAAATGGCGGATGTGCGTAGACTACACTGGTCTGAACAAAGCATGTCCGAAGGTTCCCTACCCTCTGCCTCGCCTCGATCAAATTGTGGATTCCACTGCTGGGTGCGAAACCCTGTCTTTCCTCGATGCCTACTCAGGGTATCACCAGATCAGGATGAAAGAGTCCGACCAGCTCGCGACTTCTTTCATCACACCCTTCGGCATGTACTGCTATGTCACTATGTCGTTCGGCTTGAGGAATGCGGGCGCGACGTATCAGCGGTGCATGAACCATGTGTTCGGCAAACACATTGGCCGCACGGTCGAGGCTTACGTCGATGACATCGTAGTCAAGACGAGAAAAGCCTCCGATCTCCTTTCCGACCTCGAAATGACATTCCGATGTCTCAAGGCGAAAGGTGTTAAGCTCAATCCCGAGAAGTGTGTCTTCGGAGTGCCCCGAGGCATGCTCTTGGGGTTCATCGTCTCCGAGCGGGGCATCGAAGCCAACCCGAAGAAGATCGCAGCCATCACCGGCATGGGGCCCATCAAGGACTTGAAGGGCGTACAGAGGGTCATGGGATGTCTCGCGGCTCTGAGCCGTTTCATCTCACGCCTCGGCGAAAGAGGTCTGCCTCTGTACCGCCTCCTAAGGAAGGCCGAGTGCTTCACCTGGACCCCTGAGGCCGAGGAAGCCCTCGGGAACCTGAAGGCGCTCCTCACGAAGGCGCCTATCTTGGTGCCTCCAGCCGTCGGAGAAGCCCTCTTGGACTACGTCGCCGCAACCACTCAGGTGGTTAGCGCCGCGATTGTGGTCGAGAGGCAAGAAGAGGGGCACGCCTTGCCCGTTCAGAGGCCAGTCTACTTCGTCAGCGAGGTACTGTCCGAAACCAAGATCCGCTACCCACAAGTTCAGAAGCTACTGTATGCAGTGATTCTGACACAGCGCAAGTTGCGACACTACTTCGAGTCTCATCCGGTAACTGTGGTGTCTTCCTTCCCCCTGGGAGAGATCATCCAGTGCCGGGAGGCCTCGGGGAGAATTGCAAAGTGGGCGGTGGAAATCATGGGCGAGACGATCTCGTTCGCCCCCCGGAAGGCTATCAAGTCCCAGGTCTTAGTGGACTTCGTAGCTGAATGGGTCGACACTCAGCTCCCAACAACTCCGATTTAGCCGGAGCTCTGGACCATGTTCTTCGACGGGTCGCTGATGAAGACAGGAGCCGGCGCAGGTTTACTCTTCATTTCGCCCATCGGAAAGCACATACGCTATGTGCTACGCCTCCATTTCCCGGCGTCCAACAATGTGGCCGAATATGAGGCTCTGGTCAACGGGTTACGGATCGCCATCGAGCTAGGGGTCCGACGCCTCGACGCTCGCGGTGACTCACAGCTCGTCATCGACCAAGTCATGAAGAACTCCCATTGTCACGACCCGAAGATGGAGGCCTATTGCGATGAGGTTCGGCGCCTGGAAGACAAGTTCTATGGGCTCGAGCTCAACCACATCGCCCGACGCTACAACGAGACTGCGGACGAGCTGGCTAAGATAGCCTCGGGGCGGACAACGGTTCCCCCAGACGTCTTCTCCCGAGACCTACATCAACCCTCAGTCAAGACTGACGACTCGCCCGAGCCCGAGAAGGCCTCGGCCCAGCCCGAGGCACCCTCGGCCCTCGAGGATGAGGCACTGCACGTCGAGGAGGAGCGGAGCGGGGTCGCGCCTAATCGAAACTGGCAGACCCTGTACCTGCAATATCTCCGCCGAGGAGAGCTACCACCTGATCAAGCCGAAGCTCGGCGATTGGCACGGCGTGCCAAGTCGTTCGTCCTACTGGGGGACGACAAGGAGCTCTACCACCGCAGCCCTTCAGGCATCCTCCAGCGATGCATCTCCATCACCGAAGGTCAAGAACTCCTTCGAGAGATACACTCGGGGGCTTGCGGCCATCACGCAGCACCTCGAGCACTTGTCGGAAATGCTTTCCGACAAGGTTTCTACTGGCCGACGGCGGTGGCCGACGCCACTAGAATCGTCTGCACTTGCGAAGGGTGTCAGTTCTACGCAAGGCAGACCCACCTGCCTGCTCAGGCTCTGCAGACGATACCCATCACCTGGCCTTTCACTGTATGGGGTCTGGACCTCGTCGGCCCTTTGCAGAAGGCACCCGGGGGCTACACGCACCTTCTGGTCGCCATCGACAAATTCTCCAAGTGGATCGAGGTTCGACCCCTGAATAGCATCAGGTCCGAGCAGGCGGTGGCGTTCTTCACCAACATCATCCATTGATTCGGAGTCCCGAACTCCATCATCACCGACAACGGCACCCAGTTCACCGGCAGAAAGTTCCTGGACTTCTGCGAGGATCACCACATCCGGGTGGACTGGGCCGCCGTAGCTCATCCCATGACGAATGGGGAAGTAGAGCGTGCCAATGGCATGATCCTACAAGGACTCAAGCCTTGGATCTACAACGACCTCAACAAGTTCGGCAAGCGATGGATAAAGGAACTCCCCTCGGTGGTCTGGAGCCTGAGGACAACACCGAGCCGAGCCACGGGCTTCACGCCGTTCTTTCTAGTCTATGGGGCCGAGGCCATCTTGCCCACAGACTTAGAATATGGCTCCCCGAGGATGAGGGCCTACGCCGACCAAAGCAACCAAGCTAGCCGAGAAGATTCACTGGACCAGCTCGAAGAGGCTCAGGACAGGGCCTTACTACACTCGGCACGGTATCAGCAGTCCATGCGACGCTACCACGCCCGAGGGGTCCGGTCTCGAGACCTTCAGGTGGGCGATCTGGTGCTTCGGCTGCGACAAGATGCCCGAGGGCGGCACAAGCTCACGCCCCCCTGGGAGGGGCCGTTTGTCGTCGCCAAAGTTCTGAAGCCCGGAACGTACAAGCTGGCCAACAATCAAGGCGAGATCTACGGCAACGCTTGGAACATCCAACAGCTACGTCGCTTCTACCCTTAAGATGTTTTCAAGTCGTTCATATACCTCACTCATCACCTTCTGTGATAAGTAACTCACGCTCGGATAAGTGACCCCGCGAACCACTCGTCCTGTCGCATTAACTCTGCGGCAGGACACGCGGCGTCTCTGGCGGGAGGAGCGAGCGACGCTTCGCCTTCGCCACAACAACCGCATCAAAAAAGGTACACCACGTCGTTCAATTTCGCGTCCTCTTCCCTTTTTCCTCTTTCTCTCTCTTGCAACAAGGACTGGGAAAGGGGAAAACCCCGGAAAGGATCCTTCTCCGTGAAGGAACCAGGCTCCGAGCCCCCCTACTGATCAGAGGTTCGAAGGCTGGCCCCTCGGAGGGGTTCAACAGCCGCCTCAGATCGCGTGGGCTCTACACCCACTACTGGTCAGAGGTTTGAAGGCCGGCCCCTCGAAAGGGTTCAACGACCGCCTCAGGCTACTCGGGCTCCGCGCCCACTACTGATCAGGGGTTCGAAGGCTGGCCCCCGAAGGGTTCACAGTCGCCTCAGACACAGAGCGAGGGATGACCAGGGGTACGTTAGATACATAACCAAGGCTCGGGCTACGCTCCCGAGGTACCCTAGGACATTTCCGAGACCAGCGGGAGCGATCTTGTAACAGAATCCCATCGGAGGGAGGCATCGAGCCCTCGGACCCCGTCGCCAGGGGACCGGGTCTAGCAGATCACCCGCAGGTACTTTTGGGCACGCCTTCGGGCCATAGCCGACCCCTAACGAATGGGGAACGGGCGTCCACTTGGATCACCCGTTCGCAGCTCACTGGAGACACCATGTTCGTCGCCCATCGAGGGCAACATGGCGCTCTCCCCCCTCCTCCTTGCGAAGAGGCGACGTAGGGGCGTATGTAAAAAAGTCGAGTCTGTCCTTGATCGTCCTCTCGCTCTGTGCGGAGGCTCGGGGGCTGCTCTCGCAAACTCGGCTCCGGCCAAACCGTTGACGGCGTCAACATACCAGCCCGAGAACTTGGGACTCGACGGTGCACTCGGGCTACGGCCAGCTCGCATGAGGGAACGACCAGACCAGCCGAGCCATCGCACGAGGCATTAAGACCTCGAAGGAGTCAAACCACTCCTCCGAGGCCTCGGGGGCTACACCCGGCGGGTGCGCTCGCGCGCCCCGCCGGAACAAACAGCAACCGAGAAAGGCTGGTCCCCTTGCAAAAAAGTGCGACAAAAGCCTCCAAGCGAGTGCTGACACTCCCTCGGAGGCTCGGGGGCTACTGTCGGGGACCATAATTAGGGGTACCCCCGAGGTTCCTAAATCTCAGCTGGTAACCCCCATCAGCATAAAGCTGCAAAGGCCTGATGGGTACGACTAAGTCAGGGATCGGTCCATTCGAAGGACGCGATCGTGCCTCGCCCAAGCCTAGCCTCGGACAAGGGCAGCCGACCCCGGAGGATCTCCGCCTCGCCCGAGGCCCCCTCAGCAGCTAACACATTTTCGGCTCGCCCAAGGCCCTGTCTTCGCCAAGAAGCAACCTTGACCAAATCGCCACGCCGACCGACGAAATCACAGGGGCATTTAATGCAAAGGTGGCCTGACACCTTATCCTGACGCGCGCCCCTACAGTCGACAGAGACGAAGTGACCGCCATCACTTCGCCGCTCCACTGACCGGCCTGCCAGACAGACAGCGCCGCCTGCGCCACTCCGACTGCGGTGCCACTCAACAGAGTGAGGCTGACAGTCAGTCAGACCCGGCTGCAGACACCATAGGAAACTCCGCTCTGCCCGACCCAGGGCTCGGACTAGGCTACGGCCTCGGAAGACGGTGAACTCCGCCCGACCCAGGGCTCGGACTAGGCTACGGCCTCGGAAGACGGCGAACTCCCCCCGACCAGGGGCTCGGACTAGGCTACGGCCTCGGAAGATGGCGAACTCCCCCCGACCAGGGGCTCGGACTAGGCTACGGCCTCCGAAGACGATGACCTCCGCCTCGCCCGACCCTAGGGCTCGGACTCCACCCTGGCCTCTGCCGACGACCTCCGCCTCGCCCGACCCCAGGGCTCGGACTCCGCCCGGGCTCCGGCCGACGGGCTCCGCCTCGCCCGACCTAGGGGTTCGGACTCAACCTCGACCGCAGAAGACGGACTCGACTTCGGCTTCGGAGGAGCTTCCACATCGCCCATCCTAGGGCGTAGACCGGCCACGTCAACAGGAGGCGCCATCATCACCCTACCCCGAGCTGACTCGAACCCCGGGGGACAAGACCGGCGTCCCATCTGGCCCACTCCGCCAGATAGGCAATGGTGGCGCCCTCGCGTACTCAGTGATGGAGGCAGCTCGCAGCCCCCTTACGGAAGCAAGAGGACATCAGCAAGGACTCGACGGCTCCGACAGCTGTCCCTCCACCAGGCTCCAGCGCTCCTCCGACAGCCACGACATTACCCCAACAGGGCGCCAAGACCTCTCCAGCTGCCACCATGGCATGTACTTAGGGCACTAGCTCTCCCCCGCTAGACACGTAGCACTCTGCTACACCCCCATTGTACACCTGGATCCTCTCCTTGCGCCTATAAAAGGAAGGACCAGGGCCCTCTTAGAGAGGGTTGGCCGCGCGGGGACGAGGACGAGACGAAGGCGCTCGCGTGAGGCCGCTCGCTCCCTCTCCCGCGTGGACGCTTGTAACCCCCTACTGCAAGCGCACCCGACCTGGTGTAACACCCGAATTTTAGGGGTCCAAAACCCGGGGTTAACATAAACACCAGGTATGCTGGGACCAAGTCTCATACATATGATGTATAGTGGCACAGGATCGAATGTCACATCTTTATATATTTAACAGGAGTTCTATACAAAATAAATAATTACATTATAAGGAGACAACGGTCCAGCAACCCAAAGTTGACTGGGAGACGACGACCTAGACCTCTCACGAACTCATCGCAGCATCCTCCATGAGCATCATCCTGCAGTACCTGTTCTTGACCTGTGGTGTATGTGAGACAGCAAGAGTGAGCTCACATACGTTCATCGCTCAACAAGTTGTGGGGAATAATGTGCATGAACTCGCCAAAGGTGGGAGCTCACGTGAAGTGTAAGGCTTACCAAAGAAGATGGTTAGAGCTGAGCATTGCTTTTAAAGTTGGTCAAAATTTTATTAGCAGTTACTAAGTATAAGTAAATACCAAACCCAATTAAGTAATAGAACAAGAGTAACAACATCACCTGCAATGCAATGCATATGACAAATTGAATTTAGTTCCATAATTAAATCATGTGAGTGTCCGAGCTGCTCATGACCGTGAGCACGGCTAGTATACCAGTTTTACACTCTGCAGAGGTTGCGCATCTTTACCCACAAGTCGTGTATCCCATGTCGCCAGGGTTTGCAAAGCCCTTAGACACTTCCGAGGTGAATGGCTAGGGATCCACTACGAGGCCTTTACAAAGTTCCACTAGCTTCCGAAAACCCGCTACAGTTTATAGGAAGATCCAGTGCAGGAATCCCTTGCAGGACCGCCATCGCAGCAAAATCCTCCCGAGGGCCTCCCTACACTGACCTCTCCCCTACTGCCCTTGCCCCTTTCGGGTAAGGTAGTCTTCCACTAGCTTTCCTAATTAATCAGCCAAGGGCGTCCCATTCCACCCTCGTGGTAGCACTGTTTTCCCGGGTGGTTCTCCATGTTCCAATTAACATAATGATCTTAACATGAACCATAAATAACAACTGATAACAAAAGTATAATCATGAATAGTGTAATCTTCATACCCAAAACCACATATAGCACTAGCAAGTACTACCCAGAAAGTTCAGTGGTAAACAAGGTATAAAGATAATCAAACTAGGGTAACCTATTGGGTCCCATCAAAATTAACCTATGCAGATCATTATGATTAATCAGAACATGGCTGGGTAAAAAGAAGTGATCAAGGGCACAACTTGCCTAGGCCTTGAGATTCCAGGTACCAGGATGATCTTCAGGTGACTCGTGACCTCACTGCTAGTCGTAGCAATTCAAACAAACATGGTATAGGCAAAATTAACATTACACCAAACATATATGCAAAATACTTATTAATAATCTACATATTGAAATAAGATCACAGGAACAAGAATCATTAATTTTGGAGTTATAGATTTTAAGTTATGAATTTTCAAAGGTTTTATGTGTTTTAAAATGGATTAAGTGAGAGATTAAATTTCTAATTGTTTTCATGACAAAACAGAGGCTCTAGGTGATAGAGAATAAAATTACAAAATTTTAGAAAGTGGAATGGATTAATTTGGAGCAAGTATGAATTTTCTATGAATTATCTAAGTTTTAGCAATTATTTTCATATTAAAAATCTATTTCCTATTTTATTTATTCAATTTTAATCAATCACTGGACTGGGCCTCAAATTCACAAAAGGTCAGGGTTTATTGTGTAAGATTCCCTAAGACTCAGAAAATCCTGAGCAAGGACGGCGGGTTCTATTTTTGTAAAACCCAGGGGCTCTTTATGAAGATTGCCACGGCGAAGGGGTATCAATAGATCTGAGCCGTCCGATCAAACGTGGATGGCTCGGATTAGATCCACGCCACCGCGAACCGGTACACAATAATGGCTTTCGGATCTAGATTTAACGGCCGCGATTTAATGAAACGCGATCCGCCCGACTACCACACGATCAGGCATCAACGGCGCAGGATCAATCACGCGAAGGGTTACGCGTCGATCTAATCTGGGCCGCACGATCACCATCCAACGGTGCACCACCATCGTCCCTACGGCGCACTCCGCGCCCGTGAATACGGCGGCGCCAAACAGTCCGCACGGCGGCGACGCCGGTGGCCAGTGCGCCCGACGCCCAAACCTCGATTCCGAAGAGCTATACGCAGGGAAGGACATGGCGGTCAGCATGGAAGGGTTTCTCACCTCCAAGAGATCGCGGAGGAGCCTGCCCACGGTGTAGCGCGGAACACCGGCCCCTCCCCAAGTCCGGCGAGCAATTGGGTCGGGAACGGTGGCATTCTTCACCCGCCAACGCCACAAAACGCATGTATGCATCCCGGCGGCCATCCTCGAGCACCCGATGGGCTTCAAACGGCGGTAGAGGCCACGGACGGCTGCGGCGGCGAAATCCTATTCTTCTCTGCGCTCCATGGTTCGACAATGGTGGCCCGGGCGCGGTGCGACACGGGGGAGCTTGGGGAACGACCCGAGCTTTATACCCAGGCGGCGAAGTCCGAGCAGGCGAGGACCACGCGGCCGAGGAACCAGGGCACGACCTGCAAGCTTGCCGCGGATCTCGCTGCGCTTCTGTTGAGCGAAGAAGCTAGGAGATGACAGCGTGGCCCCACACGTCAGTAAGTCACGCGCGTAAGGAAGAATTCGGGTGAGACTGCCATGCGGGTCCCGCAGTTTAGTGAAACAGAGCGTGAGCGAGAGAGTGACCGAGCGCGCGGTCCATGCGCGAGGCGTCTGAGGAGGCGGGCCCACGCGTAAGCGAGCGTAAAGGTATGAGCGCGCATCAATGAGACCGAGCAAGGGGCCCCGCTTGACAGGCGCGTATTAGCCAGCGCGCGCGCGATGAGTGGAAGTGGGCCGCCACGGAGGTGAACGCAGGTGGGCCGAAAAGGGTGGTGTTGGCCCAGTTAGGTATAGTATCTCTTTTCTTTTTATATTTTCTGTTTTCTTTTATCCTTAATTCTTTGAATTTTAAATTTTGAATTCCATTTGAGTGCAGATTCAAGTTTATGTTAGCTATGCAATTTAGTCATACCATCATATGGTGAAGTTATTCAGTGTTAATATTATTTTATACTGAATAATATTTCTTTCTTTATATTTTTATTCCCAAACTCTAAGATTTGAATTAGGTTTTAATCCTCAATTCACATCATTAATGTAACCTTAATATATATTTTTTTATTCTTATTAAATGCACAAGCAATTAAACTCCAGCATGATGCACAATTTAATGGCTTTTATTGATCCTTTGTTTTTAAACGAGATGTTTCCTTGTGATAGTAAGTAGATACAACACACATATATAGATAAAGGAAAGTAACTTTTATCCTTTTATTTTATATCCACAAATTGGGTATTACAAATCCTACCCCCCTTAAAAAGAATCTCGTCCCCGAGATTTGTAAGAAAAGGGTTACAGAGAGATTGGTTTGAAATCTATATTTCAGTGTCTAAGTGGTTTTAGTACCAAAAGATAAGTCTAAACCCAAATTGGCAGGTGATTAGGAAAGCATGGGTGTATATATGTATGTCTACTTTATTAGGTAGGATAGAAGATGTCTTTAAAGCATAGATAGGTTTGGGTAAGAAAGTGTAGGGTAAGGAAAGACTTCATCCAAGATTTGTGGATATTGACTCATCTTGGTGACCTTACTTGATCCTTGAAGGCTTGAGTTGGTGCTCATTCTCCCTTGATGAAATTGATCATCTTCTCCGGTCTTGTCTTATTGATTAGGGGTTAGTGTATATTATCGGGCTAGAGAATATGGTTAAGATAGGTATGGATGAGATAGACTACATGATGTAGGTCAAAAGTTTGTGTGATGTTAGGTGGGAATAGACATATTATGCAACTCATCGTGACTTTATTAGCTAGGTTAGATCTTATGCCCGAGGTTGAGTTGGTCTATTGTGCGAAGTTAAGTCAATACCTGGTTAGTAGTGTCTAATCTCTTATACCAGTATTACTAATCTATTTAAGTGGACCACATTAGGTTAGTTTAGTAGATGGCTATAAGTTGAATGAGATTAGTCAGAATCTGGTTCGGTTATTTTGCTTCCGATTGGTTTGGATAGGTTATGTAACCCATTATGTAGGTCAAGTTGTTGTGTAGGGCTTAGTTGCTCTAAGTCACCAATTTAGACTTAAGTGAATGTGGAGTATGGCTTTATCCTTTGTATCAGCATTAAGTAACTCAATCTAGCTTAGATCATATTGGATTGGATAGAATCCAAATTAGGTTGGTATGACTAGATTAAACTAGTTAAGATTAGCTAGATCTACCAGGGTAGAATAAATATTATTAGGATATGGTAGAATCTTTTAAGATAGGATGGATTATATGATATAGGTAGGCCATTGTTCAGGGATGAGTTGGTATAAGACATTAATTTAGGTTAAGATATATTTGTAGAGACAGTGTCTAACCTATATTACCAACTTAACTAACTTGTTAATAACTCACTTTAGATTGGGTCATATTTAGATTAGATAGAATCTGGATTAGGTTGGATATAACTAGATTAGACTAGATAATATCTAATTACTTTGGATTAGATCTTGGTTGATATTTTAGACTAGGATAAATATGCTAATTAGGGTAAGATGAATCCATGAGGATAAAGTAGAATCTTGTGGGGTCAGTTAGATTTATTAGGGTAAGGATAAAATCTTTTCAAGATAAGATGAGTATCTTTTAAGATGAGATGGATCTATTAGGATAGGGGAGAATCTTTTAAGATAAGATGAATTGGTTAGAATGAGAGCTTTTAGGATAAGATAAATCTCTTATGCTAGATATGTTCCAATGGGGATAATCTAGGTTGTCTAGTTATTTTGTAAATATATTTTTATACCTATGTGTATATGTAGATGCAATTGTGGACATTACTTCACAACCCATCACACTCAAACAAAGATCCAAATCAGACAGATATCATCAGAACAAACATTCAAATATATAGATACTTATAAAAATAGTTTTGTTTTTGTCCCTAAGATTAGGTCTCCTATTCTTAAAGTCACTTTAGTTTAAGGATTTCAAAGTGTGAAATCCACATTTGCCTTTGGAAAGAAAAGATAAGAATAATCAGAGTAAAGCGGAAATAGATGAGAAAAGATTAAGAAGAGTTTAGAAAAAAAATCAGAGTAGCAAGGTAAGTAAGTATTGGTTGTCCAGTTCTATCTAGGTTTCGTCCTACAGTCAACATTCCTCTGATACCACTTCTGTAACACCCGGATTTTAGGGGTCCAAAACCCGGGGTTAACATAAACACCAGGTATGCTGGGACCAAGTCTCATACATATGATGTATAGTGGCACAGGATCGAATGTCACATCTTTATATATTTAACAGGAGTTCTATACAAAATAAATAATTACATTATAAGGAGACAACGGTCCAGCAACCCAAAGTTGACTGGGAGACGACGACCTAGACCTCTCACGAACTCATCGCAGCATCCTCCATGAGCATCATCCTGCAGTACCTGTTCTTGACCTGTGGTGTATGTGAGACAGCAAGAGTGAGCTCACATACGTTCATCGCTCAACAAGTTGTGGGGAATAATGTGCATGAACTCGCCAAAGGTGGGAGCTCACGTGAAGTGTAAGGCTTACCAAAGAAGATGGTTAGAGCTGAGCATTGCTTTTAAAGTTGGTCAAAATTTTATTAGCAGTTACTAAGTATAAGTAAATACCAAACCCAATTAAGTAATAGAACAAGAGTAACAACATCACCTGCAATGCAATGCATATGACAAATTGAATTTAGTTCCATAATTAAATCATGTGAGTGTCCGAGCTGCTCATGACCGTGAGCACGGCTAGTATACCAGTTTTACACTCTGCAGAGGTTGCGCATCTTTACCCACAAGTCGTGTATCCCATGTCGCCAGGGTTTGCAAAGCCCTTAGACACTTCCGAGGTGAATGGCTAGGGATCCACTACGAGGCCTTTACAAAGTTCCACTAGCTTCCGAAAACCCGCTACAGTTTATAGGAAGATCCAGTGCAGGAATCCCTTGCAGGACCGCCATCGCAGCAAAATCCTCCCGAGGGCCTCCCTACACTGACCTCTCCCCTACTGCCCTTGCCCCTTTCGGGTAAGGTAGTCTTCCACTAGCTTTCCTAATTAATCAGCCAAGGGCGTCCCATTCCACCCTCGTGGTAGCACTGTTTTCCCGGGTGGTTCTCCATGTTCCAATTAACATAATGATCTTAACATGAACCATAAATAACAACTGATAACAAAAGTATAATCATGAATAGTGTAATCTTCATACCCAAAACCACATATAGCACTAGCAAGTACTACCCAGAAAGTTCAGTGGTAAACAAGGTATAAAGATAATCAAACTAGGGTAACCTATTGGGTCCCATCAAAATTAACCTATGCAGATCATTATGATTAATCAGAACATGGCTGGGTAAAAAGAAGTGATCAAGGGCACAACTTGCCTGGGCCTTGAGATTCCAGGTACCAGGATGATCTTCAGGTGACTCGTGACCTCACTGCTAGTCGTAGCAATTCAAACAAACATGGTATAGGCAAAATTAACATTACACCAAACATATATGCAAAATACTTATTAATAATCTACATATTGAAATAAGATCACAGGAACAAGAATCATTAATTTTGGAGTTATAGATTTTAAGTTATGAATTTTCAAAGGTTTTATGTGTTTTAAAATGGATTAAGTGAGAGATTAAATTTCTAATTGTTTTCATGACAAAACAGAGGCTCTAGGTGATAGAGAATAAAATTACAAAATTTTAGAAAGTGGAATGGATTAATTTGGAGCAAGTATGAATTTTCTATGAATTATCTAAGTTTTAGCAATTATTTTCATATTAAAAATCTATTTCCTATTTTATTTATTCAATTTTAATCAATCACTGGACTGGGCCTCAAATTCACAAAAGGTCAGGGTTTATTGTGTAAGATTCCCTAAGACTCAGAAAATCCTGAGCAAGGACGGCGGGTTCTATTTTTGTAAAACCCAGGGGCTCTTTATGAAGATTGCCACGGCGAAGGGGTATCAATAGATCTGAGCCGTCCGATCAAACGTGGATGGCTCGGATTAGATCCACGCCACCGCGAACCGGTACACAATAATGGCTTTCGGATCTAGATTTAACGGCCGCGATTTAATGAAACGCGATCCGCCCGACTACCACACGATCAGGCATCAACGGCGCAGGATCAATCACGCGAAGGGTTACGCGTCGATCTAATCTGGGCCGCACGATCACCATCCAACGGTGCACCACCATCGTCCCTACGGCGCACTCCGCGCCCGTGAATACGGCGGCGCCAAACAGTCCGCACGGCGGCGACGCCGGTGGCCAGTGCGCCCGACGCCCAAACCTCGATTCCGAAGAGCTATACGCAGGGAAGGACATGGCGGTCAGCATGGAAGGGTTTCTCACCTGCAAGAGATCGCGGAGGAGCCTGCCCACGGTGTAGCGCGGAACACCGGCCCCTCCCCAAGTCCGGCGAGCAATTGGGTCGGGAACAGTGGCATTCTTCACCCGCCAACGCCACAAAACGCATGTATGCATCCCGGCGGCCATCCTCGAGCACCCGATGGGCTTCAAACGGCGGTAGAGGCCACGGACGGCTGCGGCGGCGAAATCCTATTCTTCTCTGCGCTCCATGGTTCGACAATGGTGGCCCGGGCGCGGTGCGACACGGGGGAGCTTGGGGAACGACCCGAGCTTTATACCCAGGCGGCGAAGTCCGAGCAGGCGAGGACCACGCGGCCGAGGAACCAGGGCACGACCTGCAAGCTTGCCGCGGATCTCGCTGCGCTTCTGTTGAGCGAAGAAGCTAGGAGATGACAGCGTGGCCCCACACGTCAGTAAGTCACGCGCGTAAGGAAGAATTCGGGTGAGACTGCCATGCGGGTCCCGCAGTTTAGTGAAACAGAGCGTGAGCGAGAGAGTGACCGAGCGCGCGGTCCATGCGCGAGGCGTCTGAGGAGGCGGGCCCACGCGTAAGCGAGCGTAAAGGTATGAGCGCGCATCAATGAGACCGAGCAAGGGGCCCCGCTTGACAGGCGCGTATTAGCCAGCGCGCGCGCGATGAGTGGAAGTGGGCCGCCGCGGAGGTGAACGCAGGTGGGCCGAAAAGGGTGGTGTCGGCCCAGTTAGGTATAGTATCTCTTTTCTTTTTATATTTTCTGTTTTCTTTTATCCTTAATTCTTTGAATTTTAAATTTTGAATTCCATTTGAGTGCAGATTCAAGTTTATGTTAGCTATGCAATTTAGTCATACCATCATATGGTGAAGTTATTCAGTTTTAATATTATTTTATACTGAATAATATTTCTTTCTTTATATTTTTATTCCCAAACTCTAAGATTTGAATTAGGTTTTAATCCTCAATTCACATCATTAATGTAACCTTAATATATATTTTTTTATTCTTATTAAATGCACAAGCAATTAAACTCCAGCATGATGCACAATTTAATGGCTTTTATTGATCCTTTGTTTTTAAACGAGATGTTTCCTTGTGATAGTAAGTAGATACAACACACATATATAGATAAAGGAAAGTAACTTTTATCCTTTTATTTTATATCCACAAATTGGGTATTACACCTGGGCGCGGGACGAACACGAAGGCCGCGAGACTTCCACCTCTCTCTCTCGCCGTCTCCGGCCACCTCGCTCTCCCCCCTTCGCGCTCGCTCTCACGCTCGACCCATCTAGGCTGGGGCACGCGGCGACACTCACTCGTCGGCATTAGGGACCCCCGGTCTCGAAATGCCGACAGGGTTCGACCGTTTGAGCTCTAACAGGTGGGGTCTTCTGGCTGTCCGGTGGTGCACCGGACAAGTACTGTAGACTGTCCAGTGCGCCTTCTAACGCTGCTCTAACTCTGGCACGCACTATAGCGCATTGAATGCGGTTGCAGTCGACCGTTGGCGCTGAAGTAGTCGTTGCTCCGCTGGCACACCGGACACTCCGGTGCGCCACCGGACACTGTCCGGTGCCTCACCGGACAATCCGGTGAATTATAGCGGAGCGCCCTCTGATTTTCCTGAAGGTGACAAGTTTGGAGCTGAGTTCCCTGGTACACCGGACACTGTCCGGTGGTGCACCGGACAGTCCGGTGCGCCAGACCAGGGCACGCTTCGGTTGTCTTTTGCTCTCTTTGTTTGAACCCTTTCTTGGTCATTTTATTGGTCAATTGTGAACCTTTGGCACCTGTAAAACTTATAATTTAGAGCAAACTAGTTAGTCTAATTATTTGTGTTGGGCAATTCAACCACCAAAATCAATTAGGAAAAGGTGTAAGCCTATTTCCCTTTCAGCACCTCCCCTGCACGGGGAGGTTTTCAAAGCCTGTAAATATAAGTAGCAGCACGATGGCTGACATCCACACATATACATTAATGCCTCAACAACCACATAAACATCTTTTGTGCAATTAGAAGACTTAGCTAATGCATGCAAAGTGACCACTAAAAATAATTATTTTCCCTCTATTTCACAATACACAATCACACACAAAAAAACCTAACTCTATTTCACAACAAGCAAACATCTATTTCACAATATTTATTAACAAAAATCTCAAAATGAGTTTGTACCCAGGTGCTCGGCGTGGACGGTGCATGACGGCTAAGGGCGCGGCGGGAGGCCGCGACGACGTTGGGCGAGGCGACGGCGTTGGGCGAGGCGGTGGCGTGGGGCTGTGCGGGCAGCGGCATAGGGGCGTGGGGGCAGCGGTGCGGGGCGAGCGTGTGGGCAGCGGCGTAGGGGGCGCAACGGGCGTGGGGGCAGCGGCGGCGTTGGGTGGCGCGGCGTTGGGGGGGCGTGGAGGGCGCGGCGGGGGGCGCCAGCACGGCGAGGAGCGGTGGCGCGGTGAGGGCGGCTGGGCGGGGCGCGTCGAGGGCGGCGCGCGGCGGCGGCGCGACCGGACGGCGAGGGGTGCGGCGGCGGCGCGGTGAGGGCGGCCGGGCGGGGCGCGTCGAGGGCGGCGTGCGGCAGCGGCGCGACCGGACGGCGAGGGGCACAGCGGCGGCACAACTGGACGACGAGGGTGAGAGTGTGAATGAGAGTGAGAGAGTGAGGAAGAAAGGATTAACTGTCGGTAAGTAAACGGTCTTTGCCGAGTGCCCGTGATCTGGCACTCGGCAAAGATTTTTTTTAATTTTAAAATACGCTTTGCCGAGTGCCAGATCGCTGGCACTCGGCAAAGTAGGTGAAAGTTGCCTAGAGGGGGGTGAATAGGCAAGTTAAAACTTTTTCAACAAAAACTAGAAGCAAACTGGGTAAAACTGAATTGACCTCGAAATTCACCCAATTAACTTTGGAAATGAGATGTTCTAAATGATCCACAGGGTTCAAAGTAGTAGATATGAGAAGGGCACTTCTCAAAATCCACACACTAAAAAGATATAAACAAATCTTTCACAGAATGGTGAGAGAACGAAGAACACAAGTAAGCACAATAAACAAGATCACAAGAGACACAAGATTTATCTCGAGGTTCGGTCACACCACCAAGGTGCCCTACTTCCTCGTTGAGGCGCCCACAAAGAGTCGGGTCTCTTTCAACCCTAATCCTCCCTTTGCCGACCACAAAGGTCAAGCTCACACACTAATCTTTGCTCAAACGAGCGGGTAATACAAACTTTCTTGTGGTCTTCCACAAGATTTGGAGACTCACAAGAGACACCTAGTCGTCTAGGAGCTAGAAGCTCCACGAGTAATGAATCCACAAAGAACTCGATGTAGTACCAAAGCTCGAATGAAGAAGAGCAAGAGAGATTTGGAGATGAAGCACAAAAACCGCAGCTCTCAAACTCACTCAAAAATTTCTCTCCAAAGATTTGAAATGGGAGAGGCAAGAGATGTGTGAGAGAGAGTGGGAGGTGTTCTTCAAGTTAGAAATGGAGTTTGGGTCGTGCTCTTGTGTGTGGGGAGAGAGGTAGGAGTGAGTATATATAGGTGGAGCTCAAAACTAGCAGTTGGACAGATTTTTCTGTCTGAGACCGGTTGAACCACCCCCTAGGGTGGTTGAACCGCCCCTAGCAGGTCAGGCAGACTGTCTGCCGGTCTGACTGTCAGACTGACTGGCAGACTGACCTGCAGACTGGTCAAGTTGACCAAGACCGGTTGAACTGCCCCTAAGACCGGTTCAACCACCTGGGGCAGGCTGACAGACAGACTGCAAGTCAGACTGCAAAAACAGGTCCTGACACCGGTTGAACCGCCCCTAGGGCCGGTTCAACCGCCTGGGGGTCAGACCGGCAGTCAGTCTGCCAGTCAGGAGGTCAGACCGATCAGGTGACCCTGACACCGGTTGAACCTCCCCTAGGACCGGTTCAACCGGTTTTGACCAGTGAGGTTCGGGGAAAATACCCCGGCTGAACTTTCCCTGGACACCGGTTGAACCTCTCTGGACCTCGGTTGAACTTGCCCTGGACCCCGGTTGAACCTCTCTGGACCCCGGTTGAACTTGCCCTGGACCCCGGTTGAAGTTGAAGTTCAGCTGGAGTTGAGAAAGCTCAACTCAGCTGAAGTTCAGCTCAGCTGAAAAGCTCAGCTGCAGTTTAAGAAGTTCAGCTGCTTTTCAACAAGAACACTCTAGGTTTCTCAAACCTAACCACGGTCAACCATAGAATTTTAAAGAGATTTTTGGTTTTCAAAAATTAGCTTTTGAATATAGAGGCTTGAGCTTTGGCAAACACCTACCTTCTTTTGGATCCCTCTTTATAGTACGACGATTCCTATACTCAAGTTAAATAAAATATAATTAAGTAAACTCCTTGAGTCATTGGTGTCTCATGTGTGATTTCTCCATGGCGTTGCTTCATAAGGATCACAAACATCTTTGTCTCACCTTTTGAAGCAAACATAAATCAAACCCTGTGACTTGTACCATATCACCATATATGAGTTCAAATCATGGTTTCAAGTCACCTTACTGATGCATCAACATGTTATAACTCTTCATAGCTGATTAGTTCATCGACTTAGTGCAAGTACTCTCTTCTTCACCTTAGCCATGGTACCTCGGTCTATAAGCCGTCGCTTGGCCTTCACCTTCGCTTAATTCCTCGAAGCCCTTTCCTTGCTATCTTCACCCTATCAAGCCATTCTTGAGTCACATCCTATTGAGCATCCATTGAGAGAATCATTTCTTCAATATTGTGAACCTTGCTTGAATGTCTTCTAGATATAACTGTTAATAAGATTAATCAAGCTTTAGTTTGATTCTCATAGAAGCATATATGGACTGATAGTAACATGGTCAAGCCAGTTCACGATTCCTCATATCTTATTCACTTTGGCTTGACCAATCCTCTTAATCGCTTCAACCTCTATTCTGATCATATGTATGCAGTGATTTCTTAGGTCTTTCCCATATATTCAAACTAATATAGAGATCATATTGTATCCATTTGCATTGTCTCACTGGTTATTTAACCTTGTGTTGAACCTTTGTTCATTGTCATTATACACTATTCAAGTATGTTCATCATACTGAATTTCCTGTTCAACACTTAGCAAACTTGTTAGACCTTTAAATATGTTGTTATCCAAATCACCAAAACTCACAAAAGGGATGAATGCACTTTCAGTAGGCTTTGCCGAGTGTCAGCTGGGTGGCACTCGGCAAAGATTCTTTTACTATTCTTTGCCGAGTGCCGCCCAGCTGACACTCGGCAAAGTAGGCTTTGCCGAGTGTTAACCAGCTGACACTCGGCAAAGTACATTTGTATTTTTTTATTTTACCAACCAATTTTTTGTGGTGTGTTCCTACACTATATAGACCTACATGTACCATTTTGGGACAATTATAACTGTGTTTTCAATAGCTAGTAGATTTAGTTCGTTTATTTGAATTTCTTCGAAAAATTCAGATTTGAACTGCAGCTCACTCGAAACTTGGAAAAACGTGCATGCAAAAATGATATCCATGCTACTTAGCACAAGTTACGACCGATTTCAGGAGTGGACCAGAAACTTTGAGCACCATGCACACTCAACATGGTCGTGAACTTGCCATCCAGCTGTTTAAAACTTATATAAAACACAAAACTCAGAAAATCATGAAACTTGTCCACGTGTCATGATATCATATATAGAGGCTGTGATAAAAAATTTAGAATGTTTGGAGAAAGTTGTGAGACAGTATGTATAGAAACCTAAGAGAACTACACATGAAATCATAGAGTTTTAATGTGGATCTCTTAGTTTTGTACACATAGTGCGTCACAGCTTTCTCGAAACTTTGTTAAATTTTTATCACAGCCTCTACATATGATATCATGACACGTGGACATGTTTCATGATTTTCTGACTTTGTTTGTGTTTTATACAATTTATAAACAGCTGGATGGCAAGTTCACGGTCATGTTGAGTGAGCATGGTGCTCGAAGTTTTCGGTCCGCTCCTGAAATCGGTCGTAACTTGTGCTAAGTAGCATGGATATCATTTTTGCATGCACGATTTTCCAAGTTTCGAGTGTCCTGCAGTTGAAATCTGAATTTTCCGAAGAAATTCAAATAAACGAACTAAATCTACTAGCTATTGAAAACACAGTTATAATTGTCCCAAAATGGTACATGTAGGTCTACATAGTGTAGTAACATATCACAAAAAGTTTGGTGGCCAAAATAAAAAATATGCTTTTGCCGAGTGTCCACAAAAGACACTCGGCAAAGACTCTCTTTGCCGAGTGCCAGCTATGTGGCACTTGGCAAAGAATCTGCTTTGCCGAGTGCTAGCTGGCGGCCGTCGGAAAAAACTAACGGACGTTAGTTGTAGACGGCCGCTAACGGACCTTTGCCGAGAGCCATCATTGCCGAGTGTTTGACGCTCGGCAAAGGAGTCTTTGCCGAGTGCTTCGCTGTGCCGAGTGTCCAGCACTCGGTAAACAAGCTCTTTACCGAGCGGTAGACTTTGTCGAGTACGGCTCTCGGTAAAGTCTCTTTGCCGAGTACCCGATAAAAAACACTCGGCAAAGACTCCAGCATTTAGAATAGGGCTGGATTCCGGTAGTGGCAGTTTGGAATTGGCTCACGGGCCCGCGGCACCAGTGCATCTTCTAGGACGTTCATTCCTTTGAAATCTCCATCATTTGATCAATCAAAATAAATATGTATATTACCCGTTAGCATACTTACCTGTCTCATGGTATTGTATTATAAAAAGTATAAAAAAACAGTATAAAACCTCTCATGGTCACATCAGACCTTTTTTCACTAAAGATTTATATATATATCTTATATATTATTGTATATATTTATAATGTACTATAATTTTATTTATACAGAATATCCTGATGCCTGGGCTCCGCCGCTAGGCCCCGTGACGTGCACGTGTGGCTTCGTGAGGCCGGCGCACGCATCCGCGTGGGACGCCGCAATAAACTGTACAGTACCGCACCGGCAGCGCCGCCATGCGTTCGCGTATACCGGTGCGCACGAAAGGGCAGCAGGCACGCCATGGCGTGTGTTTGACGAGGCGAGCGCAGGTGCGGTGCACATTGACTTGGGAAGTCCACGAGAAGCGGCACGGGCCTGGACGGGTTCCCGAGGTAGACGACTGAGCCGCGCGCCGCTGCGCTTTACTCTCCGCAAGTCCTGATCTGTGCGGTAGATCCTCTAATCTTTCGTTGTACTACCCCTCTATATCCTAATATATTAAGGTACCGTTTGGTTCACATGTTGGTAATATAATTGGTAACAGATAACGTTAAATCATGTTTGTTTAAGTTGAACCGTAATCAAATACAACACTAAAAAATGATACCGATTTATTCAAACTTATTACCGTCGGTACTCGAGTGTAAATCATTATCATTGTCATTTATGTTACAAAATATGAACCAAACAGCACCTAAGATGTACATTTACACTTTAGAAATTATCTCAATATAAATACACCTCAGACGATCTAATTATCTTCTTACCATAACTTTATAGTGTATTGATTATATTTTTTTAGAAATATATATAAACATTTTTGTATTAATATTGATTTCTTCACTAAAACATTAGAAGCGTATTTATTTTACAACCTATACAGTACTTGCACTGTATCAGTGCATCTGAAGTTAGCAAGTGCACATGTACCGGGGGAATCAAAGCAGCACCCGGTTCATGCTTAATCACGTCGCGTACCGGTACCGAGTCATCTTAGCGTGGCATAATTTCAGTTGGTCAAACGCTCAAAGCTATCGCAGTTGCGAGATGACGGTCTTGCCCTCACCCTCACCCTCGTCCATGCATGTCCCAGCATGTGACCTTGTCCGCCTTCTGAACTCTACCAACAGCTCGGCAGCGTACCTGTACGCGTCAGGTAATCAGGCGTCGGACACGTACGCTCCCGGTTCCGGCCAGACAAACGAAAACGAAATCGGCACGCCTGTGAGCGCGATCGGTCGATAGGCTGCCTGCGTCGTCCGCCACGCCCGTCCCGTGCGCCGCTAGCGGACGCTCGTTGGCCCCTCACGCTTCCGTCGTGCTGCCAGTGTGACTCGCCGCACGCGACCACGAGACGCACGCGTCGCTCTCGCTGCCCCTCGCACCGGCACGAACCAACAAAACCACCCGTCGTGGTCCGCCCTCCTCGGCGCGGCACGGGCCCGACACGGCCGCACAGGCGCCCGGCACCAGCCCACACCCGTCGCCGTCGCGGTCCGCGGCGTCACGGTCACGCGCGTCCTCCCGGGCCCCGGCCCCGACGGCGGCGCCGGCCAGCCTGCCTCAGTTCCCGTCCGCAACCGCGTACGTGTGGCGGAAGCCACGGCACCACCAGCCAACCAGTGCCCAGTATATATTTTTTTAACCACCGTAGGCCGCCCCGCCGCTGCCGCTGCGCGCGGCACGCCAGCGCCAGCGCCAGCGCCCACGAGCACAGCGCAGCCCCGCCCCCCTCGCGCGCGTCGCGGCCATTTCTTTACTCCACCCCTGCCGCTGCCGCCGCGGCACAGCGCCAGCCCCGCCCCGCCCCACCACCCGGTTCCGCGCCCCGCGGCCCCTCGCCTCCATTTTTTAAACCCCTCTTGTCTCCCTCCTCCGCCTTCTCTCCCCCTGCCCCGTTGCTTCCCAGTCCCAGCTCCGCCCCGTCCCACGCGTGCGCTCGACCGACCACCTCCGCGCCTCGGCCGACGGCGTGTGGAGCCTGCGGTAACCGCCGCGACTCGCAGGCCTGGATCGGGAGAGGCGCGCGGCGGAAGGTTCGGAGAGTGCCTGAGCCTGCTTAGGCGCTGCGGATGAACTGGGGCCTCGGCACGGCGCCTGGTGTGGTGCTGCGCGGCGAAGGTTCATTGGCGCTCGCCTTGCTCCTCCGCTGATCCGATCCGAGTTTTATACTCCGAATTTTCGTCGAAAGGCTGGGTATCAGCAGGCCACCGCTACACTAGTAGTTCGTAAAAGGTGGTGGCGGTAGGAGAAGGTGGGGGGGGGGGGGGGGTGAATATTCGCGTATTCGGACGCCGGATTTGGTTCAGGATCTCGTCGAGATGAAGGATCAGGGATCGGGCGGCGTCACTCCCAGCCCCGCAGAAGGTGAGGTTTCCCTTTGCTTGCTTGCAGTCCAATTTCTCATGGATTCCAGTGCCTTAGCATACATTTCTCAATTCAGCATCTTGTCATGATTCATGTTCATCACCGTTGAGCTGTCAGCCTGCCTGGTGATTGCAGTTACTTCTAGAGCTCTAGTTGTTGCTTGCGGCTAATTGCGAGGAAATTGATCATGGATTTTCTCTACTTGATCCGGGACGCAGTCTAATAATCGGCTTTGGCTCTCTGTTTTTATTTGCAAACCAGGGGAAAAGAAACCCATCAACTCGGAGCTGTGGCACGCTTGTGCGGGGCCCCTGGTGTCGTTGCCCCCGGTGGGCAGTCTCGTCGTATACTTCCCGCAGGGCCATAGTGAACAGGTGCGGGATTTACCAGTGTGCAGCAGGACTGCAGGAGTGAGTTGATTCAGGGAATATTTTTCTGAAAATTTTCTTGTTGTGCTAATTCTGTATCAGGTTGCTGCTTCAATGCATAAGGAGCTGGACACCGTCCCCAGCTACCCATCTCTGCCTTCTAAGTTGATCTGCAAGCTCCTAAGTCTCACCTTACATGTATGTCAATGCTAGTCTTATCCTCTTGTGCTGCATCTTTCTTTTTAATTTTTTAAACCACCCTACCCGGTACATGCAGACAGCCTGCGAGGCGCAAATTTTGGCCACGAGCAGTACTTTTACTAATTGGGCACATGAAACATATTTCTTGTGCAGGCAGATTCTGAAACCGATGAAGTTTATGCCCAGATGATGCTTCAGCCTGTGAACAAAGTATGTGAGCTTTCTTTTTTGAGAAAGTTAGTTTCGTTGTTGATTTCTTGAGTTGAAATCAACTATTTTTTCTCAATGCAACCAGTATGATCGAGACGCAATGCTGGCATCTGAACTGGGTCTGAAACAAAACAAGCAACCAACAGAATTCTTTTGCAAGACGTTGACAGCAAGCGACACAAGTACGCATGGGGGATTCTCAGTGCCACGCCGTGCAGCTGAGAAGATATTTCCACCGCTAGTACGCAATATTTCTGCATAACGTTGGAATAAGTTTAATGGATATATGAATTTATCAGATGCAATAAATACCTCCCTTACCAGGGTAACATGTTCGATAGGACTTTACGATGCAACCACCAGCCCAAGAACTCATTGCCAAGGATCTGCATGACATTTCATGGAAATTTCGACATATCTATCGAGGTACTGAAAATGCCAAGCACTGAAATTATACATGTACACGTATATTGACTTTGTGTTATGTATTGTTATGTAGCCTTTGTTATCTGCTGGAATTTTTCTGTGTACATTATTTATGTTGGGCCTTAGCAGCTATTAGAATTCCAGCTTTTCATGACGCTTTTAAGGAAAACTGTACTAGGACATGATGTCTGATAAATCAGAGGTGTTCTGTACGTATCACTCTACTGTACCTGCACATGCAGGTCAACCGAAGAGGCATCTTTTGACAACTGGTTGGAGTGTCTTCGTCAGTACAAAAAGGCTGTTAGCCGGTGATTCAGTTCTCTTTATAAGGTAATATCATCAATTCCAGTGATTAAAAATATGTGTATATCTAGATAGTTACAGAAAACATTGACCTTATACTTTTTTTTTCAAGGGACGAGAAATCTCAACTTCTCTTAGGTATAAGGCGTGCTAGCAGACCCCAACCAGCTCTGTCATCATCAGTTTTATCAAGTGACAGCATGCACATTGGAATCCTTGCAGCAGCAGCTCATGCTGCTGCAAATAGTAGCCCATTTACTATTTTCTATAACCCAAGGTATTTTCTTGCTAATTGTACCTTATTGGAACTTTCTGCCAGTACATAGGCTAATGAGTCATACTATTCTTCGGATAGGGCAAGCCCATCAGAATTTGTCATCCCTTTAGCAAAATACAATAAGGCTCTGTATACACAAGTGTCCCTTGGAATGCGATTCAGAATGCTCTTTGAGACAGAGGATTCAGGGGTAAGAAGATACATGGGCACGATCACAGGCATTGGCGACTTAGATCCACTGCGATGGAAGAATTCTCATTGGCGAAACCTTCAGGTATGTCATTCACCTTCCTTTTCATGTTAATCTGCAGTGATATCCATTTAATTCAGCTACATCCAGTAAGAAATTAGCTGGGTCAAGAAGTGTTGGAGACTTGGAGTTACATGAGTCAGCCCCGATGTTATAAGATTTATCTAACACCATACGGAAATGAGTTTCAAAGACTAGCATAAAAGGATGGCAGATTCATCTGACATCATCTGTTTTTTTCCACTTCAGGTTGGTTGGGATGAATCGACTGCATCTGAGAGGCGCACCCGTGTTTCGATATGGGAGATTGAACCAGTTGCTACACCATTTTATATATGCCCACCACCATTTTTCAGGCCAAAGCTTCCTAAGCAAGCAGGAATGCCAGGTACAGATAATATTGTGGCATCCACCATATATGAAATAATTTTGTCAAACTTGCAGAAGAGTTGTGTATCATTGCGTTAATAGAAGAGAGTTACAACACACCGCAGAAGAGTTGTGCATCATTACATACATGCTTGTAAAAAAGTGACCATACAGGAAATAATGCAATATACAATTTTGCTTTATTATGGAAAGGACTGAATTAGACGACTAAAGAGGGGTGAATGGGAGCCAATAAATTTTTTGCTCTAGATAATCTTGGTTTGATTCCCAAAACTTCACCCAAATCATCAAGAAAGTGAAAACGTCAAATGAGTAGCTCATAAGCCAAACAATGGCTGGATATTCTAAGTGATGACCAATGAACACAACGGAGCACTCAAACCGGTAAGAAACCGAGGACAACCCCAAAGGCTTTCGAATTGAAATACAATGCTCTCAACTCCAACCGTGATGAAGAGTACACACGTATATCAATAAAACCAACTAGTGGTTTGATAACTTGGTGAAGTTTTTAGGTTGATTAGGAACCCATAAGAACAAACCAATCGAAAAGCAGAGTAACGGAACTCAAAAACCACCCAAAATAGAAACTTCATAGGCAAAGGTGGCCTGACCGGGCCACTACAGTAAAGTTGGCTTAGCAGGGTTGTAAATTCGGCTCAGCCGGGTTGCTACGGCCTGGCCGGGATGCAAGGGCAACTCAACCTAGTTTTGCGCGGCAGCCCCAAAAACTTCCTAAAATATCTCCAAATTCCTTGTTCAAATTGGGTTGAGGTGAAACTTGGCACGTAGCTTCACAAGGAGGTTAGGAAGATATTTGGAGAGTTTCAACCCGACCCATCCATCAACTTCACAAGAATTGACCAAACCGCTCTTCGGATCAGGGTTTTCTCCACAATCGACATAAAGACGTAACTTCATGCTCGTTTGAGATCTGCTCAAACCACCTTGCAGATGTAGGGGCTGTTTGGACAGGCACCTACGGCGCCGCACCACGCCTAAGGTGCGGCGGCCGATTCGAGCGCCACACCTGCGGCGTCCGGAGTGTGGTGCGGTGTGGCATCCGGGATAGCCTACCAAACAGGCATGTAATCTCGAGTAATCACAGCATGTAGAGAAGGCAAAGATACTGATCCAAAACACCAACGCCAACCGAAGCACCAGAACACTGAAAACAAGTGAAAATAAACTAGGCACCAAAAGAGCAATCAAAACTCAACAAACAACATAAGATCTTGAGCCACCACAAATCTAGGAGGTTTGAGCCTCCATTTTCAAAAGATTCATAGGCTACAAGATCAGATTACATGGGTGAACGAATACTGCAGTTTCTAAATTATATGTGGATCTCTACAACATACTAGGGATGAAAGATCTAACAAGGATGAAAAATAAATGAAGTGTTTGAGAGATAAGGCTGGTTGGATCAGCCTGCTATTATTTATAGGGCTATTTCACATTCCTAACTTGTCCCTAGGTAATTAGAGTTGAACCACTTAACTCCGGGAGCATTATCGCCCAACTCAAGATTTGTAGATCCGACGACCACAAATTTTTCATGAGATAGATTTGTGTCTATGCGAACTCCTCGATGCCTCCCTTGTGCTGCCTCCAGTTCTCGTTTGAACTCAACTTGAGTTTTGAGGCTCAAACCCAAAACTGTCCGCCAGGTGATTTTAAGGTCCAAACTACCAAACCCCTCGTGAGTAGTGTATTTGATACGCTCCCTCCATGATCTCAACATGTGACACCGTTAGTCTTTGACCGCTCGATCACCATGTCCTCTACGCCTCCACTTGACTTGGTCAACCGTCGTCTTGACTTGGTCAACATGACCAAGTCCTTCATGTACTTGCACTTGTCGAATCATCAAGTGTCAGCTACCCACGGTCGGTCCTCCAACTTTTCCGGCCCCTCAATTCAAGCCTGACGTTCGTCCTTCACCTCTCTCAGTCCATGGACATGTAACCACATGATCTTCACTTTCACCATCAACCGTCGTCTTTGTGCTCCACACCTGCTCGCCACAAACAAAGATGTATGTTGCACACACCATAACCCGTGCTAAGGTTAGTCAACACTAAAACAAAGCAAAACATCTTCTTGACAATCACTTGAACACCATGAACACATCAACCACGTGTTTACAATTTCCCCACTAATATGGGCATTGTCAATACCAAACACAAAGAGATGCAAAAGAAAATAAGAGAACTCACCCAAATGACTAAAAGCTAGCGAAAGGCCAACACAGTGTCATTTGAAATGAGCACAGTTTGGTCTATAAAGACACGGGCAATGATTCGATACAATCAAGCAGAAACATGTAGTCCTCAAGACGAGGTAGAAAGTTCCTAACACCACTAGCTAAGAAATCAGAGCAAACAGAAATTCCTGAAACACTCCTACTTCATCCTAAATAGGACACAACTAGCAAAAACAACACCCCCTGAACAAATGCATTCTCTCAAATAAGGCAAAGGCTCAGCAAACTAGCAAAAGCAACCACCCGAACAAATGTAGTCTCTCAAATGAATGCATGCTCTTAACAAGTTTTTCCCTTTGGGTACGCTTTGTGTGTATCACTTTTCGCCTTGTTGGCACGTACACTCAACAAGCCTTCCAAAAATTGCAACTTCCTCTAAGAATATGCTATGAACGCACAAGGATGCAAGAAATGTATGAGCTTCAAGGGTATATCAATTAAAATAAAAGATGCTCTAAGTGGTGGTGTCTGATGAGTAAAGCAGCATATCAGTGTGCTAGCAAATGATCAAACTGATCATATGATACAAATTACGATTTTTAAACATTTTGAGCAGTTTAAAGTTCACTAGCACAAACACATAAGAGGTATAAGCAGGAAATCAACCAATAACAAGTGTATACAAGGTGACCTACCCTAAACATCGGTCAATCATCATGCCATAGATGAACTTATGACATGTTTCGTCAAATGTTGTCAAATTTTAGAGGTCGCGACTTAATAAATGGAAAAAGAAAGTTGGGTACCAAAAAAAGAGAGCAATCAAAACTTAGGAAACAACATAAGATTCTGAGCCACTACTAACCTAGGAGGTTAGGACCTTCATTTTCACAATATTCATAGGCTACAAGATCATATTACACAGATGAACAAATGCTACAATGTCTAAATCATCTGTGAATCTCAACAACACACTAAAAAAAACTCGACCTGCGGGGGTAAGACAACCCCCAAGCATTATATTAAGAAGAATACCTTCTCACGCAGGTCGTAAAAACCCTCGAACCCCTGTCCACCCATACACAGCGGCACCGTAGCCCCTGTAAGAAACGACCGGGACCGGGACCAGGCCTTAGACCTGTGCTTTAGCGTGGGACAGACGAGGGGATTTTTTTAACCACAACCTAAAATTCGCTCCCATGGGGAGTCGAACCCAAGACCCCGAGGAGTGTTACTCAGATCACATAACCAACTCAGCTAGAGACCCTTTCACATCTCAACAATACAATAGAGACAGAAGACCAAACAAGGATGAACATAAATGAAGTGCTAGAGAGATAAGGCTGGTAGGATCAGTCTGCCCATATTTATAGTGCTATTTCACATTCCCAACTTGCCCATAGGTAATTAGAGTTGAACCACTTATCCCCTAGGGCATTATGGTCCAACTCAAGGTTTGTAAATTCGACAACCACACACATTCGTGAGATAGCTTTGCCTCGATGCGAACTACTCGATGCTGCCACATGCCACCTCTAGTTTTGAGTTTGTGATTAGTGTATTCGGCACGCTCGCTCCACGATCTTGACACATGTCACCATCAATCCTCGACCGCTCGATCACCAAGTCTTCCAAACCTCCGCTTGACTTGGTCAACACGGTCTACTCCTATTTGTACTCTTGCACCCACTGATGTCCTCAAGTGTCAGTCACACACGGTCAGTTCTCCAGCTTCTCTAATCTCTCAGTCAAGCCTAACGTTCGTCCTTCACCGCTTGTAGTCCTCGGCACAAATTCGCATGACCTTCATCTTCATCGTCGACCACCATCTTTGTGCTTTACAACTGCGCACCACAAGCCAAGAGACACGTTACACACATCACAACTCATGTTAAGGTTAGTCAACACTAAAATAAAGTTAATCATCTCCTTGACAATCGCTCATCACACTTGAACACTATGGTCCTATGGGCACATATCAACCGCATGTTTGCATTATCCTTTTTAGTTCTGTTTTTCATGCATTTGTTAAACCAACTGACTATCATGTGGCCTACTTAAGTTGGCGAAAATTTTGTGAACTTGGTTCTTACTTTTTCTTGTCTATAACCATCTTTCCTAAATGTCACTGCTTCTTGTTTATGTACAAACTAGACTTTTAACTATGAGCAGGAATACTGGTCTACTTGTTTGTCATCCTTGTGTTGGAGTCATTTCTTGATCAATAATTGATATTTGCACCGTTTCATTTTTCTTAAGATATACTTTGTTCTTCTATAAAATGAATCTTGCAGATGATGAAAACGAGGTTGAGAGTGCTTTCAAAAGAGCGATGCCATGGCTTGCTGATGACTTCGCTCTGAAAGATGTCCAAAATGCATTATTTCCAGGCCTGAGCCTAGTTCAATGGATGGCTATGCAGCAAAATCCTCAGATGCTAGCAACTGCTTCCCCTGCTGTACAGTCGCAGTACTTGACCTCTAATGCACTGGGTATGCAGGATGGGATAGGCAGTGTCAGTGAAGATCCAACAAAAAGATTGACTATGCAGGCCCAAAATATTGGCTTACCTAATTTACAGGCTGGTTCGAAAGTGGACCACCCTGCAATTACCTCATTAGCTCAACACCAGCAACAACCTCACCATGTATTGCAACAACAGCAGGCCCAACCACTGCAGCAAAGTTCTGCGATCCTACAGCAACAGCAAGCCCAGCTGTTGCAGCAAAATGCCATTCACTTGCAGCAGCAGCAAGAACAACTCCAACGGCAACAATCACAGCCGCAGCAACAGTTGAAAGCTACTGCATGTCTTCAGTCATCGGATCAGCACAAGCTGAAAGAGCAACAGCCTTCAGGTGGACAAGCTGCCTCACAAGTACATTTGTTAAACCAGATTTTGCAACCATCTTCATCTCAGCTACAACAGCTGGGTTTACCCAAGTCACCTACTCAACGCCCAGGGTTACCAAGTCTAACAACAATGGGTTCTTTGCAGCAGTCACAATTACCTCAGACTCCACAGCCGCAACAAACAGCAGAATACCACCAGGCACTCCTACAAAGTCAACAACCCCAACTACAACAGCTATCACAATCAGAACTGCAGCTGCAGCTGCTTCAAAAGATTCAACAACAAAATCTGCTATCTCAACTGAACCCACAGCATCAGTCCCAGCTGATCCAACAATTGTCTCAGAAAAGCCAGGAAATTCTCCAGCAACAAGTTCTTCAACATCAGTTTGGTGGTGCTGATGCCATGGGTCAGCTCAAACATTTACAGCAAACACCTTTGAACCATAATACAGGATCCTTGCCACCCCAGCAACTTGTAAGATCACACTCAGCGCTCACTGAGAGCGAAGAACCTTCCAGCTCAACAGTTCCATCTGGCAGCCGTATCTCCCCAATAAATTCATTTAGTAGAGCAAACCAAGGAACCAGAAATTTGCCTGAGATGCCAGCAACACCGCACATTGAGCACTTACTTCAGGAAATTCAAAGTAAGACAGATAATCGAATCAAGAATGATATACAAGGTAGTAAGGAAACGGTCCATGCACCTAATCGTCATCTAGCTTCAGATCAACTTGATGCGTCATCTGCTACCTCCTTTTGCTTAGATGAGAGCCCACGAGAAGGCTTTTCCTTTCCTCCAGTTTGTTTGGATAACAATGTTCAAGTTGATCCAAGAGAGAATTTTCTTATTGCGGAAAATGTGGACACATTAATGCCCGACGCCCTGTTGTCAAGAGGGATGTCGTCTGGAAAGGGTATATGCAATCTACCTTCTGGACAAAGGGATCATAGGGATGTGGAAAACGAGCTATCCTCTGCTGCATTCAGTTCCCAGTCATTTGGTGTGCCGGACATGTCTTTTAAGCCTGGATGTTCAAGTGATGTTGCTGTTGCTGATGGTGGAATGGCAAGCCAAGGACTGTGGAATAGTCAAACACAGCGGATGAGAACCTTCACCAAGGTTGGTTACTTGGTAACACTTACCTAAGAATGGACTCCATCCGTCCCAAATTAAAATTCGTTTTAGTTAATTAATAGGTTCATACAATACTTGATGCATGTGTTTTATATATGTGTCTAGGTTCATCTTCATCCATTTGATTATAGACATAGAAGCAAAGAGTTAAAACGACTACTATTTTAGAATGGAGGGAGTATTTATTATGCATATTGCATACCTATATGTGTCAATATGTGCACACTCTCAAAACTGTAATATTCTCTTAGAAGTGCGTGTAGTGGAGTCATAAAAGCTTACTTCTTACACTTATTTCCTTAATAATAATTTGCACATTTTTCCTGCAAATTCATGAGAAAACCTTGTCTTCACCAACTAATAAGTAGGTGTGGATATCACTATATCAGTGTAGTACTTAGTATTGTAGTATAAGTAAATTGTCCATCCTTCACAATTAATTTTTTAGGTTGAACTGGCTAGTTCATGCAACTCAAATTTGATATCATAGGGTCAAAGGTGTAGACCTTTTGTGCATGCTACTCAATATGACATTGGTGCTAAATGTCTTGAATCCCAATCCTAGTTAGCACAATAAAATAAAATAATTGTTATCCGCTCCTATCTCACGTATGAGGCCATATTATGAGTGAGCCTCCATTTGAGGGATACTGTTGAAGCATAATTGAATTATCCACCATTTATCATAAGTTTAAGCTTTTGAGTTGAATTGGTCGGTGCATGAAGTGAGTAGTTGAATACTGAGTGTTTAGAAAGTCGTTTGGATGGCACTAAGGAACATATATATTTGTGGCCACCTTGGAGTTTTCATTCCAGCATTGCATAAATGGGAAATTGAGACCTGATGTGCATGTAGGTTTAAGTTGGACGATGAATTGTTATTTACTCCCATACATATAAGATCAGTGAGAGTTTTGACGTGTCTATTCTAAGGTCTGTTATAGCATTACTGCTCTACAACCCTGCTTCGGTCTTGGGTTGAATACTCTGCACATTATACATTATATTTGGCTCAATTACCAAATTGTTACTATGTGCCAAACCCAAACACAACCCAGCGCCAGCGGTGCAATCATCCAGTAATAGTGCAATCATATGTACACTCATCTTGATTTGAAGGTTCAAAAGCGTGGATCCGTTGGGAGATCAATTGATATAACACGGTACCGAGGTTACGAAGATCTTCGGCATGATCTTGCGTGCATGTTCGGTATTCAAGGGCAGCTTGAAGATCCCTACAGGACGGACTGGAAGCTGGTCTATGTTGACCACGAAAATGACATCCTCCTTGTTGGCGACGACCCATGGGAGTACGTTCCTACTTCTGTTTCCTTCATCTCTTCCTTACATCCTTACCACGGTGTTCCCTTAACCTGTTCCTCTTCTGATGTTTTGAAAATCCTGCCTCCAGGGAGTTTGTAAGCTGTGTCAAGAGCATTAAAATATTGTCATCTGTTGAAGTACAGCAAATGAGCTTGGATGGTGACCTCGGCTGCATCCCTCCTCAAACTCAAGCCTGCAGTGCTTCTGATGACGCAAATGCATGGAGGGCCTGACGTAAATACTAATATGTTCCTTACCATTTTTAAACAATACTGAGAGTCAGGGGTCAAAGAAGTGAAACACACGTCTAACGTAATCACGAGGTACTGTTATTTAGAGCCGACTCACTGACAGAGTCGATGAGAAGCTCGTGGCGGAAGTTGTTCAGCAAGCTGCCATATTTTGGAGGCCTTGACGGCTGACGCTTTGTTCCACTGAAATCGGGTAATTACTCAACACAATCATATTAGTTTCCTTCTTGTGTGTGTAAGTTGGGTGGGGGTGGGGGGTATAATGAATTTGAGAAGCTACTCTGCTTATTAGAACCTACATTCACTGTAATCGTACAAAGTTGTTCGATTATCTCAGTGTATATATGTGCGCTGTAGAACCGTGATTGTCAGTTTTGCAACTCGCAATCCCCAATGTAATTGTTCCTATGTGCTGCTTTAACAGCTGAAGTACTATTATAAATTGTATCATCTGTAACAGAAAAAAAAGATTTGGTGTCGGGATATGGTACAGTCTTGTTGATTTTTTTTTTTTTGCAGCTTAGTCGGGCACACAATAACGCTTGAAAATGTTTACTATCGTAGTCACCTAGGTGGAAATGCAGAGTTAGCGTGCAATCGTGCATTCTGGGATATGTTTCGCAGTTTCTCAGGTTGATCGAGCAGCTGCTGTGTCGGGAAAACCTATTACGTTACGGCTGAGGGAGCGTATCTCGTCCTCACGTGATGTCCGTGCTCATGTGAGCACTTTAAATCCTGACTGTTCCTATTTAATCTAACGATTAGTGCCTTTTATTCACTTAAGCCCTCCCACCTCAGGTTCTTTTCTTAATTATTCTGTCCTTTTCCCTAATCCAACCGGCCCCGCGATTGGCCCTGTGATTGACGCATGCAAATACAAATAGATTGTACCACAGTTTTCAAGCCACTATAATAACGCACACAGATCTCCTAGTGCCCCCAAACAGATCGATCGCCTTCCATGCCCAAGAGATACGTTCGAATTTCCTGACGCCACCTTCCATTCATCCCATCGCACACGCACGACATGGAGACCTCTTCCTGTGGCGTTTGGCTGTTGAGTCTTCGATTGTAGTCCACCATGACCACACAGTGGAAGGAGGTGAAGGCCAGCAGCCTAACAGACCTGCCGCCGGCCAAGGAAGCAGCGAGGAGATACACAGTCATGCCGCACATCGCCTCTCCTTTGAGTCCTGGTTAAATGAATCACGTATTACGTTGACTGAATCATCTTCCCAAGGTTTAATTACGCCAAAAAAAAGCAGACTGTTCCTGCAGTGGTATGATTTTGTTTTGGCTCATGTTGTTTTAATGTCCTGCAGAAAATATATTTGTGAGATAAAAATATTTTTTTATCGTTTCATTGTGCAGTGTTCATCATTTATACCAGTCTGCGTCGATAAAACAAAGCCTGTTCTTGGGATGTCCTTTCATTCTATAAAGGACGTGGAAGAGTTCTATAAGTCATATGCACATAATGGAGGGTTCTCAGTTCCTATTGGTCCTCAAAATTTAGCTCTTGATGGGGTCATCAACAAGAGATTTATGTGTTCAAGAGCAGGTTTCAAGAAGGTGAAGGAGACAGATGATGCCCCTAAAAATCAAAAGAACCATGCCTTGTCAAGATGTGGCTGCAATGCAAATATATATGTGAAGCTGGGAACAGATAAGAAGTACTATATCACCTCAATGGTTGAGGAGCATAATCATCCACTATGCTCGCCTGATAAAACTCTTTTTCTCCGATCCAATCATTCAGTCAGTCAAAGAGCGAAGAATACATTATTTACATGCCACAAAGCAAGCATAGGTACCTCACAAGCATACAGAATTCTACAAGTAAATGATGGTGGCTTCAATAATATTGGTTGCACGAAGCGAGACCTTCAGAACTACTATCGGGGTCTTAGAGAGAAAATAAAGGATGCAGATGCACAATTATTTGTGGCACAACTAGAGAGAAAGAAAGAGGCAAATGCTGCATTTTTTATGATTTCATTGTGGATGAGGATGGAAAGTTGCTTTACATATTCTGGGTTGATGGTACAAGTAGGAAAAATTATTCATATTTTGGTGATCTTGTGTCGTTTGATTCTACTTATAGCACAAATCAGTATAATATGAAGTTTACACCATTTACTGGTGTCAACCATCATATGCAAAGTATCTTTTTTGGAGGTGGATTCTTAATAAACGAGAGAATCGAATCTTATGAATGGCTGTTCAAGACATTCCTAGCGGCAATGGGTGGAAAAGCTCCAGTGCTTATCATAACCGATGAAGATGCGAGCATGAAATCTACTATTGCCTCTTGTTTCCCTAAAACGATACATAGATTTTGTATGTGGCACATATTAGAGAAAATTCCAGAGAAGGTTGGCCATGCAAAAACAAATGAGGAGGATTTTTGGCATACTTTGAATAACTGTGTGTGGGGTTCAGAAACTGGAGATGAATTTGAGACACGGTGGAATGCTTTCATAATTAAGTATGGTCTAGAGAGTAATGAGTGGATGGCTAATAGGTATAAAATTCGCGAGTCGTGGATTCCAACATACTTCAGACATACACCACTTGCAGGTCTACTTAGGACCACTTCAAGATCTGAAAGCGCAAACTCATTCTTCAATCGTTTTATACATCGCAAATTATCTTTTGTTGAGTTTTGGCTTAGATTTGACATAGCTTTGGAGTGTCAGCGACACGAGGAATTAAAGGAAGATCACATGAGTCTGCATACCTCACCTCTTTTGAGTACCCCATGGCTAGTGGAAAGACAAGGGAGCATACTGTACACGTAATGTGTTCAGAAACTTCCAAAAAAAGAAGTGCAAGCTGCTAGAGACCACTGTTCCATTATAAACATCACACAGTTTGAGAGTATGAAGATGGTGGTTATTAACGATGGATCTTTGAAGGATAGAGTGGTTCGCTGGTACACCTCCAATACATTTGGGAATTGCTCATGCATGTTATTCGAGGAGATGGGAATTCCATGTCGCCATGTCATTTTAACATTGAGATGTGAAAAGCTTAATGAACTACCTTTGCCTTCTTAAAGAGGTTTGAAACAAGATGCAAGAGGTAAAAATATCTATCTTTTATCATACTATGTGTACATCATTTACCTGATAATATTCTTTTTGTTACTTTAGAGAGAGTGTGTATGATGAGGAAGGTAACTTATTGGACGAGAAGTCATTAGATGCTGATGAAGTGGATAGAAGAAAAAAGGTAGCAACTGTGCGCAACAAGGTAGAAGACATGATTCAACAAGCAAAGAGTTCAAAAGAATGCATGAATTTTTTGGTGTCAAGCATGATGAACATAGAAGCTTCTCTTTCTCAGATTGTACCTACTATGGTGTCACACCCGGGTTTCGGGGCACCAAGACCCGGGCGCGAACATAATCACCAGGTGTGCTGGGACCAAGTCTCACACATATGATGAATCATGACACATGATCGAATGTCACATCTTTACTACATAACAGGAGTTCTATACAAAATAAATAATTACATTATAAGGAGACAACGGTCCAACAACCCAAAGTTGACTGGGAGACGACGGCCTAGACCTCTCATGAACGCATCGCAGCATCCTCCAAGCGCCTCATCCTTCGGTACCTGTTCTTGACCTATGGGGGTGTGAGACAGCAAGAGTGAGCTCACATACGTTCATCGCTCAACAAGTTGTGGGGAATAATATGCATGAACTCGCCAAAGGCGGGAGCTCACGTGAAGTGTAAGGCTTACCAAAGAGGATGGTTAGAGCTGAGCATTGCTTTTAAAGTTGGTCAAATTTTTATTAGCAGTTACTAAGTATAAGTAAATACCAACCCAATTAAATAGAAGAACAAAAGTAACAACCCCACCTGCAATGCAATGCATATGACAAATTGAATTTAGTTCCATAAATTAATCATATGAGGGTCCGAGCTGCTCATGACCGTGAGCACGACTGATATACCAGTTTTACACTCTGCAGAGGTTGCACATCTTTACCCACAAGTCATGTTACCATCTGCCAAGGGATCACGACTTCCCATACACCTCTACCGAGGAGGCGAGGTAGGGTAACACTACGAGGCCTTTACAAAGTTCCACTAGCTTCGGAAAACCGGCTACAGTTTATAGGAAGCTCCAATGCAGGGACCCCTCGCATGACCACCATCGCAGCAAAATCATCCCAAGGGCCTCCCTACACTAATCACTCCCCTACTGCCCTTGCCCCTTTCGGGTAAGGTAGTCTTCCACTAGCTTTCCTAATTAATCAGCCAAGGGCGTCCCATTAAACCCTTGTGGTAGCACTGTTTTCCCGGGTGGTCGCTCCATGTTCCAATTAACATAATGATCTTATCATGAACAGTAGTAACAACTGATAGCAAAAGTATGAATAATGTGTATCTCAATACCCAAATCCACATAAAGCACTAGCAAGTACTACCCAAAAGTTCAGTGGTAAACAAGGCATAAAGATAGACAAACTAGGGTATCCTATTGGGTTCTATCAAAATTAACCTATGCAGATCATTATGATTAATTAGAACATGATTGGGTAAAGAGAAGTGATCAAGGACACAACTTGCCTGGCACTTGAGATTCTAGGTACTAACTTGCTCTTCAGATGACTCGTGACCTCACGCTAGTCGTAGCAGTACAAACAAACATGGTATAGGCAAAATTAACATCACACCAAACATGTAAGCAAAATATATAATAATAATCTACACGTCACTACGAGATCGTGGCCTCGAGAATCACTAAAATCGGAGTTACGGTCATCAAGTTATTATGTTTCGAAGATTTAAGTGTTGGGTACAAAAGAGATCGAGTACAAAATTCTTATTTAGGTTTCTTTGAGAAATAAAGCTACCAAAGGATAGATAATATTCTTATGGATCTAATGCAACTGGAATGGGTCAAAAAGGAATTAAGATGAATTAGTTATGAATTAAATAATTTTATGGAATTACTTTTATACTAAAAACTATTTTCTATATGAAATTATCCTATTTTACCTAGTTCAAGACTGCGGCCACTAATATCACAGAGTTTAGGGGCTGTTTTATGAATTTCCAGGGCACAGATATAAATACTTTACACAGGGCACGGACGGCGGGTTGTTTTGTCAATTTCTCAGGGTCTCTTTTGAAAGAAGCGCACGACGAAGGGGTATGAGGGCTTCCCAGCCGTTGGATTAGAATTCCGCGGCACAGATCACACCGATGTTTTAAGTGAACCGACACCACGCTGGCCCCAGGATCAGATTTCTACAGTGCAGATCTTGCACCCGAGGCGGTATGCCAAGGATGCACTCCTGGCCATCCGATCACAAATCAATGATCCAGGGTCGATCTCGTGAAGGGGTAACTTTGATTCAATCAGAGCCGTTCATTCATAGATCGAGGGCTCCCGTGTCGTCTTCACTCCCACGGCCGAGCCACGGCGCCGCCGCCCAGACCATGCGACGGCGCCATCGCCGGTGCACGCGATACATCACCCCGGTGCGCTATTCTTCAACCTGATGTGATCATTACGAAGTGGAAGCGATGGCGAACACAACGGAAGTGGTCTTACTGGCGCTGTTGTGGTGGTGAGGCCGGTCGACGGACCCAAGTGGAAGGGTGATTACCGGCGTACGGTTCCGGAAGCGCAAAGCGCGATTCCAGCCAGGCGAAGCCACATACGTATTTGGCGTGGCATGGTGAGCCAAACGGAGGCGTTCTCACCGGAGGTTCGGGCGCCAGTATCCCGGTTGTCGATGCGGAGCTCCATGGTGATGGTGACGCAGCACCGATGAACAATTCTTGCCCACGAGATGACTCCGGGTTTACCCTGCCAGTGCGCGAGCTCCCATAGCCCCCAGCATTCACCCGTGACCAAGAATTCCAGGCGGATTCATAGGGAGATGAGCATGGCGCGGAGCAGATTCCAAGGCTCCCTGCACCCGCATCTCTTTCTCTGTATTAGCCATGGCGCGGCTCTAGCTCTCCGTTCTAGGGGATGAGGAGGAGCACGCAACGATCTTGGTTTTATACAGGAGCGGACGCAGCATCGGGCGACGAATCCGGGTGATTAGCGGTGATTGCGGCCAGGCTTGTTACGAAGATTTTCGTCTCCTGGTCACGCGACGCGGAAGAGACGGGTCCGACTCCAGGGCCCCATGCGCCAGCGTAACCTGAGAGCGTGAGCAAGACCGACCCGATGGGCCCAGCTGTCTGCATAAGAAGGCGCGACGCGGGTGGTGGAGTGAGTGGGCCGCGCGGGGAAGGAAAACAGAATTGGGCCGGCTCAGGGAATTAGGCCCAAAGCATGAGTTTGAGTCTTTTTCCTTTTTTATTTTTATTTTGTGTTTCTAAATTCAAATTCAAAACCAAGTCAAAATCTATTTTAAATTTAAGTTCAAGTGGTATTGTACAAACAAAGATTCAACATGATACAAGTTTATTCACTCATTATCTCTAAGCAATAAAATAATAATAATAATACTTTTAAATATGAAATGCACACACACATGATTCCATTTAAGAAAAGGTGATTATGAATGGGTAGATAAATCAGATATATGTGTATATATATATATAGATTTTCAAAAGTTAATACTTATGTACTTAAAGGAGAGGTTAATGTATAATCTTCATCATGAATTTATTTTAATTCAACCATATGTATATTTTTGTTGAGGGTGCTTTAAGGTAATAATTTAAAAAACTTTTTTTATTTTCTATTTTATATTTTTATTTATAATTTGAGGTCGAATAAAATGTATCCCAACATAATCTTAAGCATGGGGTGCACACTCCTATTTGCTTATGAGTTACTCGACTAATAATGCTCCATTAATTGGCTATGAAGATAGAAGGGTCCAAATAAATTTCCCAAGGTTTCAAAAATCCTTAAATATATTTATTCATTTATTTTATCATCATTTTTTCCTTTGACCAATTTTGGGCTTTACATATGGTGCAGACTAGCCAACAAGAGTATGAAGGTTTCATCAGTTGCGAAATTCTGAAAGAAGTACATATACACCCACCAAATGATGTTCGCTCGAAGGGAAGGAGTAAAAGAATCAAGAAATCTAAAGAACTATCTAAGCCACGCAAAAGAAAAAGTACCTAGTCTGGGTGTATTTGTGTGCGTTATTATAGTGGCTTCAAAACTGTGGTACAATCTATTTGTATTTGCATGCGTCAATCTGAAAGGGAAATAGGGTCAAACCTTTTCCTATATGAATTTTGGTGGTTGAATTGCCCAACACAAACAATTGGACTAACTAGTTTGCACTAGAATATATGTTCTACAGGTGCCAAAGGTTCACAACAAACCAATACAAAGATAAAAGAAAGGGTTCAAAACAAAGGAGCAAAGTTAAACCGAAGGCAGCCCTGGTCTGGCGCACTGGACTGTCCAGTGCGCCACCGGACAGTGTCTGGTGCACCAGGGTGGATCAACTCGAACTGCTCAGCTTCAGGAATTTGGGGAAGCCACTCCGCTATAATTCATCGGACTGTCCGGTGTAACACCGGACTGTCCGGTGTGCCAGCGGAGCAACGACTACTTTACGTCAACGGTCGTCTGCAAAGGAACAATGAAAGTGAACAGTGCGCGCCTGCGCGCGCAGAAGTCAGAGCAGGCGCCAGAAGGCGCACCGAATAGTGAACAGGACCTGTCCGGTGCACCACCGGACTGTCCGGTGGCCCCACTTGTCAGAGCTCCAACGGTCAAACCCTAATGGTTGGGTGACGTGGCTGGCGCACCGGACAGTATCCGGTGGCGCACTAGACTGTCCGGTGCGTCATACGACAACAGCCCCTCCTAACGGCCACTTTGGTGGTTGGGGCTATAAATACCCCCCAACCACCAACACTTCAAGGCATCCAAGTTTTCAGCTATTGCATTCAATACAAGAGCTCTAGACTAGTGAGAGAGTGATATTTGTGTTCTTTTGAGTTCTTGCGCTTGGATTGCTTTCTTCCTTCCTCATTTCTTGTTCTCAAGTGTTTTGTAACCAAGGCAAGAGACACCAAGTGTGTGGTGGTCCTTGCGGGGTCTAAGTGACCCGTGAGATAAGGAGAAAGCTCACTCGGTCTAAGTGACCGTTTGAGAGAGGGAAAGGGTTGAAAGAGACCCGGTCTTTCTGACCACCTCAACGGGGAGTAGGTTTGCAAAAACCGAACCTCGGTAAAACAAATCACCGCGTCTCACTCTTCATTTGCTTGTAATTTGTTTTTGCCCTCTCTTTCGGACTCGATTATATTTCTAACGCTAACCCTGGCTTGTAGTTGTGCTTAAGTTTATAATTTTCAGTTTCCGCCTATTCACCCCCCTCTTGGTGACTTTCAATTGGTATCAGAGCCCGGTGCTTCATTAGAGCCTAACCGCTCGAAGTGATGTCGGGAGAACACGCCAAGAAGGAGATGGTGACCGGCGAGAAGCCCGCTACAAGTCACGGGAAGGCTCCATCGGGAGAGTCCCGCAACAAGAAGAAGGAGGAATCACCTCCTCACAAGTCGCATCAGAGTGGCGACAAGAAAAAGAAGATGAAGAAGGTGGTCTACTACGAGACCGATTCTTCGTCGCCATCCACCTCCGGCTCTGACGCGCCGTCCGTAACTTCTAGGCGCCATGAGCGCAAGAAGTTTAGTAAGATCCCCCTACGTTATCCTCGCATTTCCAAACGTACTCCTTTACTTTCCGTCCCATTAGGCAAACCACCCATGTTTGATGGTGAAGATTATAACATGTGGAGTGTCAAAATGAGGCACCATCTAACCTCACTCCACACTAGCATTTGGGATGTTGTTGAGATTGGAGTACAGGTACCATCACCGGGGGATGAAGACTATGACTCGGACGAGGTTGCCCAAATCCGACACTTCAACTCCCAAGCCACCACTATACTCCTCGCCTCTCTAAGTCGAGAGGAGTATAACAAGGTGCAAGGGTTAAAGAGCGCCACGGAAATTTGGGACGTGCTCAAGACCGCGCACGAAGGAGACGAGGTGACGAAGATCACCAAGAGGGAAACGATCGAGGGGGAGATCGGTTGTTTTATGCTCAACCAAGGAGAAGACCCGCAAGCCATGTACAACCGACTAAAGACCTTGGTGTAAGGAAAATGGACCGCGGGCCATTTGGCTAATTGAGTTTTGGTGTTTGATGAACAACACAATCCGTGAACTAATAAGTTTCCTATTGTTTGTGTCTGTAGTTCACAGGATGCAAGACTTACTTGGACTAAGGAATCGAGGCAAGCAACACCTCAAAAGAAGACATTAAGAAGATCCAAGAAGAGTCTAATTGTGCTGCTACGGACTATCTATGCGAAGGCGCACCGGACTGTCCGGTGGCACACCGGACTGTCCGGTGCCCACACGCCGGACTGTCCGATGCACCAGGGAACTCTAGCCCAATGGCTAGTTCCAGGTGGCACTCGAAGAGAAGACCACTGGACTGTCCGGTGTGAGCACCAGACTGTCCGGTGTGGAAAAGCCTGCGGCGCCAACGGTCACCTGCTCTGACAGAACAACGGCTAGGCGCACCGGACAGGCTATAGTGTTGTCTGGTGCACCACCGGACTGTCCGGTGTGCCGTAGAGAACTGCAGCTTTTCTCCAACGGCTAGAATTGAGTTGGGGCTTATATATACTTCACCCAACCGGCCATTTGAAGGTGTGGGAGCCCAAGCAACATACCAAGGCATATAGTGCACATTTCTAAGAGCTCATACACCCAAGTGCTTAATAGAATCACTCGGTGATTAGCGTAGGTGCTTTGCGAAGTGCTTAGGTTAGTTAGACCGCTTTAGCGCTTGCTCTAGGTGAACCCTAGTTAGTTGAGTGAGTTTTGTAAAATCACACAACCCCTCGGCTCTTGCGCGAGCCATTGTAATTGTACCGAGTGGGGCGAGAGTCTTGCGATACCGTGACAACCGAGTTTGTGTCACAGCCACCACCGTGTACCAGAGGGAACGAGGCCCGCGGCATTTCGGCCGGAAGCTCGATAGTGGAGACGGCGGGGAGCGTCCGAGAGGAGCCGGAAGCGGAGCACCACTTGCACGTGGAGAAGGCACGCGGCTCTCTACGGAGTTACTCGACCGTGGTGCTTGGCCCTCGCGTGGGCTTCCCTTTGCGTAGGGGCACCAACGAGGATTAGTCTGGACCTTGCGTGGTTTCAGATACCTCGGTAAAAATACCGGTGTCATCCATGATAGTTTGCTTCTCTACTTTGCTCTTTAAGTTTTCGCATTTATATTATGCATTTAAGTTTCAATCTTGTATTCATACTTATTTAGTGTAGATTGAAACTTAGCCATTGCGGTAGAGATAGCAACACTTAGACAAAACCTAGTTTGCACATTCTAGTTTGATTATTTGCATAGGTTTTGCTCTAGGGATTTAATTGTGGCCTAGTTTAGTAAAAGTTTTAGAATTTCTAATTCACCCCCCCTCTTAGGCGTCACCCATTTCCTACAAGTGGTATCAAAGCCGGTTTGGCTCATTTGAAACGCTTCAGCTTCACCGCTAAAAGAGCCGACACTTTTTTGAGGAAGGGATGGATACCCATAGGCCACCACACTTCGACGGCACTAACTTTCCTTATTATAGTGCTAGAATGGCTTGCTACCTAGAGGTCGTTGATCTAGGTGTTTGGAGAGTCACTCGTGACGGGATGAAACCCCTCAAAAATCCCGAGAAACCCACCACGAGTGAGGAAAAAGAAATTCATTTAAATGCTAGAGCCAAAAATTGCTTGTATGAATCTCTTAGCATGGATATTTTTAATCAAGTATTTACCTTGAAAACTGCTAATTAGATTTGGCTAAAATTGCATGAGCTCCATGACGGCACATCCAATGTCCGTGAGCAAAAACATTGCCTAGTCTTAAATGAGTATAATTCTTTTGCTATGAAAGATGATGAGCTTGTTAGAGACATGTATTCTCGTTTGAATCTAATTATCAATGAGCTCAATTCTATTAGCATTAATAAGCTAGGTGATGCGGACATTGTGAGGAAGATTATCTCCCTGCTACCACAACAAAGATATGGGAGCATCATCACCATCCTTCACAACATGGAGGACTTGAGTAACATGACCCCGACCATTGTGATTGGGAAAATCGCGGCTTTTGAGATGTCGCGAAAAATGTGTCGGGGAGAGGAGCCAACTTCCTCAAGACTATATGCTTTTGCATGTGATGAAGGGAAGGGCAAAAAGAAGGCTCCCACTCCAAGTCCCTCAAGTGAAAAATAGGAAGAAGAAGAAAGTGATGATGATGAGTATAATCAACCATACACATAATCCTCCGGGGACGAAGAAACAATCCAACGCGTCGGAAAGGTAATGAGGATGATCTGCAAGATTAATCTAATGGGTGTGCCCCTATAGGTCGAGGATCTTCTCTTTAACATTGACAGGAAAAAACAAAGGAAGAGAGGATGCGTCGCATGTGGGGAGAAGGGCCACTTCAGGGACAACTGTCCAAATATGGCCAAAACCCAATAAGGAGAGGAGCAAAGGCAAGGCGCTAACAAGTGTTAGAACTTGGGATGATTCTTCAAGTGAAAATGAACCTCCAAGGACGCGCAGCCACCGGTCCTCATCACGCTCATCACGGTCATCACACAAATGCCTTATGGCAAGAGGTAACAAAAGCATTCCATCCTCTAGTGATGAAAGTAGTAGTGATGATGAAGGTGAAGGAAAGCTCTCTCTAGATGAGCTTGCGGAAGCCGTAGAGTTTTTTTAGGATGTTTGCACTAAGCAAAAAGCTCAACTTAAAACTTTGAAAAATAAGTTGGTTAGCTCTCAAAATGATTACAAAGGTTTGCTAGAAAAATTTGAAACTTTTGCAAACTTAAATAGTGAGCTATCAACTAAAATTGAGCTATTAGAATCTAGTGCTCCATCCACTGCTACCGATGATATCCTTATTAAAAAGAATAAAAAACTTAAGGCTAAGTTAGCTAGCTCCCAAGAAGCTATTGAAAATTTGCTAGAGAAAATGGAAATTCTTAGCATACACAATAATGAGCTAACTACTAAGCTAGAAAACATTGGTAGCACCCCAGCAGCATCTTTAGTTGAAATACTTGAAATAATTAAAAAAGATGCTTCTACTTCCTGCTTTGATTTAATTGATGATTCTAACCCCTGCAACCAAGTTCTTGTTGAGAATATTATTGTAGAAACATGTTCGGATGAGGTTGCAAAGGAAAATGAACAATTAAAGCAAGAAGTGGTTCGCCTTGGCAAGGCTTTGTATGACAAGAAAGGCAAAGCCAAACAAATCCGACCTCCACAGGATAACACCAATGCGGGATTGAACAAGCCTATGGAGGGAGAAACTGTGATTTGTAGGCTATGCCACATGGAAGGCCACAAGTCTTTCCAATGCAAGGCGATGACCGGGGATAAACAAAGGCAAAAGCTCAAGCAAAAGTCATCAAGCAAAATCTCCAACACCTACATCAAAAAGGTGAACAAAAAGTATGCTACACCATATTTGATCAAGAAGAAAAAGAATGGAAAGGTGATAGCAATCAAGGCCAACAAGCAAGCCAATGAAGGAAAAGGGGCCAAACGCATCTGGGTGCCAAAGGAAATAATTTCAACCATGAAAAGCACCAAGAAGGTTTGGGTCCCGAAAGGGAAGTGAGTGGACCGAAGGTCATTGGGAAATTTGGAGACTTGGCAAAGTTGGGATGTATATCATGGGATACATCATATTGGATCAAGCTTATTGCCAAGTGGGTTAGTGAAAATTTTGGACCCAAATTTCCCACCCATGACTAAGGTAACTAGTTTTATTGTATCTCTTGTTTTTAGATATGCGTATCTATTTACCTTTTATCTAGTTTACCTTTCTTGCCTAGTATTACATTTGTCATTTACTTTTTATGCATACTAGGTAAATCACATGATAGGATTGCTTGCTTTCAATTCATATACTTAAGCAAACCTACATGTTTTAAAATGTTTATTTAAGCATGGCACATAGCTTCTATATCACTCCATAATAAATGATGCATCAATTGAAAATTTTGATTTCTACAAGTTGTATCATTTAACTTATATGTGCCAAAGTTTGGACTATGGATAAATTGCCCCTCTTGATATCAAATCAAAGTGCATGTCTCCTACAAGTATTCAAAACTTGTATGCACACCTTCAAGGGGAGGTTACTCTATAATCTAATACTTTGAGACTAACACCTTTTCAAGTCTATTTCATGTGATAGTCTCATTGTAAGGAAAATGAGGTCCCCGGAGAAAGACAACAATCTTCCACTGCAAAATCTCCAAGAACTCTCATGTCTCTCAAGCTCGCCATTGACTTTCAATTGGTATCTTTTGAGACTACATTTAGTATCATTTACATGTCTTCTCCAACATTTGATTAGACTATATTTCATATCATATACTTCCATGTTGCTAAACATGCATAAGTGGTTAACTCATATTCTGTTACCTATGCATAAGGGAAGTTAGTCTTTTCAAATCATGTCTTGCACCTCTAATTTTCACATGCTTTTTCCTAAGTAGAGGATCTCTGTCAGGAGGAGTATTTCTTCATCTCTAAAAAGGGGGAGAAAACTTCTTTCTAAAGAGAACACTCGTTTAGGGGGAGTAATCCATTCAACTGGTACCATTCATGTGGTTTAATTTAGTATCCTTCATGTGGTATCATCTGATAAAATTCTTGATGAGGGCAAGCTTTTATTTACTTCCTACATGCTTTTAATGTCTTCCTTTTCGGTGGTTGATGCCAAAGGGGGAGAAGTTTAGGGACCAAAGCAATAAAAACTATATCAAACACCAAACACCACCAATTTAAATTTTTATATCTACAAATGGTTTTTCAAGTGGTTTTGGTTATTTGGTCCTAAAATAGGAAGTAAGTGAATTATGGAGTTAGGGGGAGGCTTAAGTCCATAATTTCACATTGTGGGGACAATCATGCATCCTAGCAAGTAGAATGCATATTTTCATTCAAATACTTGTATTATTTGCTTGCTTTGGTTGTGTTGTCATCAATCACCAAAAAGGGGGAGATTGTAAGGAAAATGGACCCCGGGCCATTTGGCTAATTGAGTTTTGGTGTTTGATGAACAACACAATCCGTGAACTAATAAGTTTCCTAGTGTTTGTGTTTGTAGTTCACAGGATACAAGACTTACTTGGACTAAGGAATTAAGACAAGCAACACCTCAAAAGAAGACATTAAGAAGATCGAAGAAGAGTCCAAGTGTGCTGCTACGGACTGTCTGTGCGAAGGCGCACCAGACTGTCCGGTGCCCACACGCTGGACTATCCGGTGCACCAGGGAACTCCAGTCCAACGGCTAGTTCCAGGTGGCACTCGAAGAGAAGACCACCAGACTGTCCGGTGTGAGCACCAGACTGTCCGATGTGGAAAAGCCTGCGGCGCCAACGGTCACCTGCTCTGACAGAGCAACGGCTAGGCGCACCGGACATGCTACAGTACGCTGTCCGGTGCACCACCGGACTGTCCGGTGTGCAGCAGAGAACTGCAGCTTTTCTCCAACGGCTAGAATTGAGTTGGGGCCTATATATACTTCACCCAACCGGCCATTTGAAGGTGTGGGAGCCCAAGCAACATACCAAGGCATATAGTGCACATTTCTAAGAGCTCATACACCCAAGTGCTTAATAGAATCACTCGGTGATTAGCGTAGGTGCTTTGCGAAGTGCTTAGGTTAGTTAGATCGCTTTAGCGCTTGCTCTAGGTGAACCCTAGTTAGTTGAGTGAGTTTTGTATAACCACACAATCCCTCGGCTCTTGTGCGAGCTGTTGTAATTGTACCGAGTGGGGTGAGAGTCTTGCGAGACCGTGACAACCGAGTTTGTGTCACGGCCGCCACCGTGTACCGGAGGGAACGAGGCCCGCGACGTTTCGGCCGAAAGCTCGATAGTGGAGACGGCGGGGACCGTCCGAGAGGAGCCGGAAGCGGAGCACCACTTGAACATGGAGAAGGCCCGCGACTCTCTACGAAGTTACTCGACCGTGGTGCTTGGCCCTCTCGTGGGCTTCCCTTTGCGTAGGGGCACAAACGAGGATTAGTCGGGACCTTGCGTGGTTCCGGATACCTTGGTATAAATACCAGCGTCATCCACGAGAGTTTGCTTCTCTACTTTGCTCTTTAAGTTTCCGCATTTATATTAAGCATTTAAGTTTCAATCTTGTATTCATACTTATTTAGTGTAGATTGAAACTTAGCCATTGCGGTAGAGATAGCAACACTTAGACAAAACCTAGTTTGCACATTCTAGTTTGATTATTTGCATAGGTTTTGCTCTAGGGATTTAATTGTGGCCTAGTTTAGTAAAAGTTTTAGAAGTCCTAATTCACCCCCCCTCTTAGGCGTCACCCGTTTCCTACACTTGGTAAATCAAGTGCGCAACCTCGGGAGCACCAAATGGGATGACCATGAGATGGTCAAGGTTATTCTTAGATCACTCGTATTTCTTAACCCTACTCAAGTTCAATTAATTCGTGGTGATCCAAGATATAAACTAATGTCTCCCGAGGAAGTGATAGGAAAATTTGTGAACTTTGAATTGATGATCAAAGACTCCAAGAAAATCATCAAGCAAGGCGCCTCCTCCGTACCCGAGGCACAACCCATTGCATTCAAGGCAACAGAGGAGAAGAAAGAAGACTCTACACCGAGTAGGGTCCCCATCAACGCCTCCAAGCTCGACAACGAGGAGATGACGCTCATCATCAAGAGCTTCTGCCAAATCCTCAAGCAAAGGAGGGGGAAAGACTACAAGCCCCGCTCCAAGAAAGTTTGCTACAAATGTGGTAAGCCCGGTCATTATATCGCTAAATGTCCTTTGTCTAGTGATAGTGATAGGGATAATGACAAGAGGGGGAATAAGAAGGAGAAGAAGAGATATTATAAGAAGAAGGGTGGCGATGCCCATGTTTGCTGGGAGTGAGAGTCCGACGAGAGCTCTACCGACTCCTCCGACGACGAGGACGCCGCCAACATCGCCGTCAACAAAGGACTTCTCTTCCCCAACGTCGACCACAAGTGCCTCATAGCAAAGGACGATGTCGGAGAGGAAATCTCCCCGGCCGGGTGGCGGATTGCACCCACCCTAAATCCTAAAGAGAGGAGGGGCCTAAGCGTTTTGTGTTGGAACTTGCTCTCTGTTGCAAGGGGATCCAACGGGAGGTGTAGTGACGTAAACAGGGTTCTCGCACAAGATGGCAAAAGCTCTGTTTTTTTCTGGCCTCTCAAGGGCACTGTGCAGGGGTATTTATAGGTATCTGAGTGCCCAGCGTCTTGCGTTAAGGACGCATGTGCCCTCAGACACCTAGGTTATCCCTAGAATATTCCCATAAAGCGGGGTTACAGGCTGTAATTACAGAGATGCCTTTACAAATTAGGCCCGTAACACGCAGCGGCCACGCAGGGCCTGTTACAATGGGCCAGATCACACGTGGGCCTCTATGCTGGACGAGGCCGCACGGTGGGATGACCTCGTCACAGGTCTTCGTCCGATGTCGTATGGGGCGAAGGGTGTCCCTGCCCGATGTCTTGTCTCCGCTGGACCAACAACCACGGCGAAGGCCTCGAGCGAAGGGTGGCGTCTTCGCCTTCGCCCCAACATTTGCCCTCCGAGGGACCAGTTCGACTAAGTCATCTGGTGCCGAAGACGTCGCTAGATGGCGGTGACGCTGCCCTCGCTCGAAGTGGTTCCGCGGAGGTTTTTGACATGACCGTTGATTGACACCGTACTGTTGGACTGCGGGTTTCCCGAAGCGCCACGCTCTGTGTATAAAAGGGGGCGGGGGGCGACGCGTTTTGAACTTCATCTTTCCGCGCTCCGTGAAAACCCTAGCCGCCTTTTCCACCGTCTCGCTGCTCGTCTGCCCTCCTTGCTCTTGTTCGCCGGAGATCTGGCTCGAGTGAAGCAGACCGCCCACCGCCGCCGACGGTACGTAGCGATGCCGACCTCTTCTTCTTCTGCTGCCGCTACACCACCGGCCGACGTGTCATCTAAGGAAACGCTGAGTACTGCGGCGGCGGAGGAGTTGCGCGCCGGCGATACAGTGGATTTTGGTGTGTTGCGGATGTCGTCGGTCCGCGTGCAAGATATGCAGCGGCTGAGTTACTTTGGCGGCGGAGTCGCTCGTGTCCCGGGGACGGAGGAAGTCCCCGAGCCGGAGGGCGAGTTGGTTGTGTTCGAGGCGTTCTTCGCCGCTGGTCTCCGCCTGCGTACGCACCGATTTGTTGGAGAAGTCCTGTGCAGATTTAACGTTCAGATCCATCAGCTGACTCCGAATGCGTGGTAGCTCTGTCGAAGTATGTCTGGGCGATGACTTCGTACGATGGACAACCATCAGTCGAAGTCTTCGCGAAGTACTATTGCCTGCACTGGCAGAAGAGGGTGATTGGAGATGAAGTGGCCCAGTTTGGGTCCTGTACATTTACGCCGAAGACCGGCAAGACAACCATGGAGGTAGTTGAGTTGGTTCCTTGCGCCCGCAACAAGTGGGGCAATTGGCATGAGTTTTGGTTCTACGTCGCGGAGGGTGCAGCCGAAGACCATTCGGGGCTCCCCGTGTCCGAGATGTGCTCGCATTTTTACTCAGCATACCCGCCTTTTGAAGTGGCGGAGGAGGATGCGGACGAAGGGGCCCTTCGGTGCGCCGGCGCCTGAGCAGCGGGTGCGATTTGGTTGAGGAGTTTGTGGCGTACGGGGTATGGCCTTTGGCGCATGGCTGGGCGTTGGGCGAAGTGTGCCCTCGCCAGATGCCTTCCCATGGCGGGAAGCTGGTGTGAAGTCCTGCCTTCGCGCTGGATCTGCATAGCCACGATCCGGCCGCCTTTGTGCTGAGGCGGAGGATGGGGCGGTGCGGATCGTTGGTCGGTACGTGCCGAGGACAGAGGGCCAGCGTAGCTGGGATATTCGCGGGTCGAATGACCGCTTGAACAGGGTTTTTGAGTTGAATCGTCTGCTGTATGGCGATTATCCCGGCCAAGACGATGTGGATCGTCGCGGGAAGAAAACGGTGGTAGAGTCTGGAGACGACCCCGTGCCGGCGGCCGCCCCGTCCTCTAAGAGGAGGAAACTAGGTACTGCTATGGGAAGACTTGGGGTTTCCGATGTTTTTGCTAGAGAATTGATGAGGACATGCGCGGCCCCGGGGGGAATGATGTCTTCGCCCAAGCTCCGGGAGTCTTCGGCGCGGATGCTGAGGGTTACCGGGGGTTGGTGGCCTAAGAACGTTCCTATCCCCTGCGCGGTCGGCGAAGACTTTTTTACATCTCGCATGGTTCGTGAGTGGAAAGTGTTTCCTTACGGGCGGAATATTGCTGTTGTTGTGTCGGCAGTGATGGACAGGGATCACCAGGGAGCCGCACAGAAGCGCCGGGCGGTCGTCAGGCTTCATGAAGCCAGGCCGAAGAGGCGGGGGGGCTGCGAAGGCTACTGCCCCCGGCGGGGGCAAGCTGCCGCTAGCGGCGAAGTCGGCCGTCCCTGCATCCAGCGGGGCGCTGGAGGCTGCGACTGCCGCCGGTGGTTCCAAGTCTGCGAAGGCAGCACCGGCGTCCAGCAGGGTGCCGGAGGCCGCGAAGGCGGCCCGAGAGTGGCCGCCGCTGGGCAAGCACGACGTCGACTTCGCCACCGACATTAGTGTGGACGATTATCTTGTTGGTAGGTCGTTGGCTCGATTTTTTTTTGATTTGTTGATACGTCGCAGGGTCGGGCGAAGGCCAACTTGTTGTTGTTCCGCCTGCCACGGCGACCACGGCGGCTGCCGTGGTGCCAAGGGCGAAGGGCGGTGCTCTTAGTGCCGGCGGCGAGATGCTGGCACTCGCTGCCGTCAGGGACGAGGCGGGTGCTGTATCCCGCCGGCTGAAGGAGATGAAGGAGGCACTGAGTCAGGTACGTTGAGCTAGACTTCGGTTTTTTTTGCTCCGCCGGGGCTGTGGTCTTATGTGTGTCTTGCAGGCGGCTGACTTCGCAGACCGCGCGTCGTCGGGGGCCCTAACGGCAGTCGTGTCTCCCGAAGTCGAGAGACTTCGGACGAAACATGCCGACGCCGTCCGGGAGAAGTCGGCCGCCGACAGTAAGTGCCGCAAGCTGGCGGACAGGGTGGCCGCGCTGGAGGGGGAGAATACTGACCTCCGACGCCAACTGGTGGAGGAGAGGAAGGAGGCCAATGAGGCCCTCGCCAAGGCGCAGGTTGCACAGGCGGAGGCTAACTTGGCGCGGGTGGAGGGCCGTCTTGCCAGGGAGCGCGCCGAGCAGCTGGAGGAGCGTCTCAGCGCGCTACTGAGCCGCGTGGAGAGGGCCGAGTCCACTTCGCGCATGGAGGATGAGCGGACACGCAAACAGCTTATGGATTCATACCATGAGCTGGGCGCGCGGACCGCTGACTTCGAAGTGCCGGACCGAGAGCCCGGACTTCGATGCCTGGAGTGGGTACGGGAGGAGTTGCAGGCGCTCCCCACCATCGTGGAGGGGTTTATGTCTTATGCCTCCCTGGTCACCTGTGAGGGGGCGATGAGCGCGCTCTCTCGCGAAGGGTGCCGGCACTATGAGGTCTTCGACCAAGCTGATGAAGATTTCGAGCGTGATAACTACAAGGTTGAGAACCCTATAGTGAAGGAATCCGCCGGAGCCCTCTACGATCGGATGTGGGGCCCCTACGGTCGAGAGATGGTCAGGGAGTGGGCCAAGACGGCGAGGGGTCAGGTAATTTTTGGCTTTTGTTTGGTGTTTGCTGAATGTGGGCTATGCATGGGTTTGCTGAATTTGTGTGTTGTGTCTCAGGCGGCACGTGGCGAGAGGGTGGATGACTTCGGGGCTTTGAGCAGCGTGCTGCCTGAGCCGGAGCCAAACCCGACGGAGGCTGCGCCCGACGCCGCCCTGCAGCCGCCTCCGGAAACCGCCGAAGGCGCTCCTGATGCCCCCGCAGCCACCGCAACCGGCGGAGGCCCGTCGCCAACCGCCGCGCCGAGGGCTGAGGATCCTGTGGAGGTGGCGGCGGAGTCGACAGCGGAGGAGCCTGCGACGGCTGGGTCTTCACAGGTGGTGTAGTGGGTGTGGGTAGTTAGGGAATTTTGGATATGTTGCTGAATCTTGGTTGCTGCGCAGGTTCAAGATTTTGGGCCTGCGCACGCAACCGCTACTACTAATTTTTTGGCGGCTTCGACCGTGGATGATGGGGCGGTTGTACGCTTCTCGTGTGGCGGTTCGACTTTTCCACCGCTATTTTCGGCGAAGATGAGGGAGCGTTTAACCGTGGGGCGGTTGCATGCTCCTTTATGCATCGGTTCACCTTCCTGACCGCTGGTTGCCTCGTGAACAAAGGGGTGCATAACTGTGGGGCAGTTGCGCGCTCCCTGCGCGGTGGTTCGCTTTCTCCGTGCTTTGGGTCAGTCAGTCTAACACGTGGGGCCTGGCCCCTGTGTCATAGGGTAGGAACTTTAGAGTACATCGGGGGAGATTTTTGCCCATGGCGCTTCAGGGCGCGAGTGGGGAGATCTGCCTATAAAAGGGGATCAATCTTCCGGGCAGTAACCATGCTTTGCTCCTCTCGCCTTCATCGCGCCCTTCCTCCTCCGGGCCTCTAGATGGGGTGCGCTGGTGTTTTCTGGAGAGGTCCGCGTCAGGGTCACCCCCTCCGGCGACCTCACCGTCGGAGAGCTCGCGCTGGTGGTGGTGCCGGCGGTCTTGCCTTCTTCTTGCTGTTGTTTAGAGGAGCGCAACCTGAAGGAGGTTGGTGCTCTTCCACCATTGCTCGGCTTCAAGATTTTCATCATGCAGCCCGACTGCAGTCCCCCGCCAGTGGCCTTCCAGAAGGATGACCACCAGCCTCGTGGTAGGGAGAAGCAAGCCGGGCTGCGGCTTCCCCCCAGCCTCAACTTCAAGGATGTTCATCACCCTTGCTGGGGCGGGAGGCGAGCCAAGTCGGGGCCCTACCCCCCGCGTGGGCTGGAGACCCGCTTCTTCCTCCAGCATTTGGAGGAGAAGGGTGTTTGCCAGTCTTGCGGAGGAGGCGGACCTCGGCTACGCGGGGCTAGCTGGCTACGGGCTGTCAGCTGCAACGTGCCTGACCCTTTAGGCTAGGCGGCTTCGGCGCCGCCTCCGACGCTGCCTCCTGCTGCTCTGGCCGGGGCGTGGCTGTCCGTCCACCGCACGGGCGACGGTTGCGCCATGTGCGGGTCCGGCACATCCACCCCTTCTCCTGCCCGTCAGCCATACTAGGGGGACCGTACAAGACGTCGTATGCCGCAGTGGTAGCGACGGCGTTCTTGGATGGTCTTGTCCTCACTCCCGTTGGTCAGACGGGAGCGAGGACCCCTTCGTGCGTGCTGAGGCAGCCGCCGCTGACTGGTACAGAGGAGGTCGCTATCGCTGGTGAGGCTACCCCTTGCAGAGGTGGTTGCCTCCGCTGGCGAGGGCAACAGAGCCATCTGCCGCTGAGTCCCCGACTTTTTGGTTTTAATGGCCTCGTTGTCGCCCCTCGTAGGAGGACGGGGACGAGGACCTTTTTACAGTAGCGCTCGCCCTAAGGCGATCGCTGCTGCTGTCTAGCCACCCGGAGCGGAGGTCGTTGTCGCTGTTGGTGCAGAGGTGGTCGCTGTCGCCGGCGATCCGTCGATGCAGAGGTGGTCGCCGCCGTTGGTGGGGCTGTCCAGAGCCAGCTTCTAGCGTGACTCCTGCTGGTGCAGCGTAGTCCATTCCTGCAGAAATGGAGCTGGGGTCCCGCTTGTAAGGGAATGTCATAACATATACTTGCTCGGAAGCAAAATGTAATAACATATTTATGCAGGATTTTAGCCTGGGAAGCCAAGTTGTGTGTTCGGACCCCCTGGATGGTGGCTCCAAGTACTAAGACACCTGCCGCAGGGCGGTGGAGTATGCAGGCTCACGGTATGGGACCAGGCTGAGTGGCTACACTGTTTCCGGACCCCCCAGGAGACAAGTGCCCGTTCTTCAGAGCCGGACCTCCAGGTTGTTGGACACACATGACTATAGTTTTAAATACTAGGACACCCGTAATGTAGTGGTGGAGTGTGCAGGATTTTGGGTACGGAACCAGGCTAACCAACCACACAGGCTCTGGACCACCCTATGGAACGAGCATCCGTTCTTTAGAACCGGCCCCCAGGCCTTCCCCTGTTTTTTTAAAGTAATAAATATTGTCTACTAAGCAGTATTTAACACTTATCTGTGTATCGCCTGTTCCTGCTGTGCGAGATGTTGCGGTGTTGAGTCCCCCTGGTACCTGGCCCCCCGCCTGGGATGCAGGCTTGATGTATCGAGGTTGGATACCAGCGTGTTCTGAAAGAGTTGTCAACAATTCTCGGGAGGGAGCCTCCCCGAGACCTAGATCTGTACACAGCTTTTAGCCAAGGAGCGTTAGTAATACACCCGTAGGGCCCATCATCTGACACTAGCCATCCTTTGATACGTGCTCGGGACTTGCAAGGTCTAGTCTGGGGGAGCCAAGTTGTGCGTCCGGACTCCCTGGATGGTGGTTCTAGGTACTAGGACACCCGCCACAGAGTGGCGGAGCATGTAGGCCCATGGTACGGGACCAGGCTGAGCGGCTACATGGCTCCGGGCCACTCCCGGAGACAAGTGTCTCTTCTCTAGTTCCGGACCCCAGGTTGTCGGACTCACAGGACTTATAGTTCTAAGTACTAGGGTACCCATCACGGAGCGGTGGAGTGTGCTGTCTTTCGGGTATGGGACCAGGCTAAGCAGCCACACAGGCTCCGGACCACCCCATGGAATGGGTTCCCATTCTTTAGAACCGCCCCCAGGCTATCGGGCCCTCCTGCTTTCACAAAGAGGTCCTAACCTGCAAGCCTGGTTGTCCAATTCGGATGTCATTATGTTTGATGGAACGAGAACTGCCTGGGTGGGTTAGGTAAAATAACATCCATAAGACTGCAAGGTAAGACCATGGAGCAGTAGGACAATACTATCATAGAGGCGCATCTGAGAGGGTAGTTTTCCTTTATAACTTATCATGCATGTGTGCGAACCAACAGGTCGGGTTTATGGGGACAGACCCCACCGGGTTGGCGTACACGTATGCACTACCTAGTTACAAAAGGGAAACAACTCGACCCCTCAGACCTGCTTTATAGATAGAACTTACAGAGATGTTCCAGCACCGAGGGAGGCATTCCTTCGGTCGGAGCTAGACAGTTGCCCTTGGGTCGAGGTACTCCCATTACCATGAAGGGTCCTTCCTAGCTGGGGGGAGTGTTATGGAGCCCTAATTTGGTCTGGTACTCTTGTAGGATTAGATCCTGACCCTGGGTTCCCATCTGCATTTGACGAAGGAGGCCCCGCCTTTGCCTATGGTCATTCCTGGATGAACCTGTTAGAAAGCTGGACCCATGGGGAATCCAGATGGGTACCCAGAGGAAGGCAGGCTTCAGCTCCGTAGGCCGAGGGACATGGGGTCCCACGGGTGGTCCGCCTAGTCGTCGCTGTCGGAGTGGGAGTCTTTTGCGAAGACGTCCTTCAGGTCCCCTTCGGGTGACTGATACCCGAGGTCCTGTTCAGCCACAGCCACCTCGCCATCGTCGACCTTTTCTTTGCCAGGATGGCGGCGAGGTGGGGAGCTGTCTCTGGAAGACTGCTCACGTCGCTCGCTGGCGCGTTTGCTGACACATTTTGCGAGATCAATGATCTCGCGACACTCCGCGGCGCTGTGGCGACCGTTGGGATGTACAGGGCATGAGTCGCCGTTACCCCTTTGTGGCCATGGGCGTTTGTTGCGGTCGCCCTGGCCCCCGGCCGCAGCTGCGACGACCAGCGCAGAAGGCTGCGGCTTCTCGTAGCCACGACTCTTCTTTTTCTTTCTGCCGTCCCGGGGAATGGCACTCGAACCACCCATCTGGGTGGTCCCAGTTTGTGGGGCCGAGTGCCATGCCCGGCCTTCAGCAGCTCTGGCACACTTGTCTGCCAGGGTGAAGAGCGTAGGGACAGTCTCCACATCATGTGTGGCCAATTTCTCCAACATTTTCTTATCACGCACCCCCTGTCAGAAGGCCGTGATGATGGAGCATTGGAAATACGAGGTATCGTATCTCGCACCTTGGTGAAGTGGGAGATGAACTTCCAGAGGGTTTCCCCCGGGCTCCTGCCTTACTGCTAAAGATGAAAACAGACGGAAAAAATCCCGTCCCGACCCGCCCCATTTTCCACATTTAATCCGCCCGTTTTCGGATTTCCGGAAAAATACGGGTTCGGGACGGGTTACGGGTTAACCGTCGGCGGGAGCGGGACGGAAACGGGAAAGACTATTTTCCGTTCGGATTGTCAGGATCCTGTATTTAGTCGGAATATTTCCGAATTGTTTCCGGATTTAACCCGAAGCGTCACCGGTCAATGGTCATTAGTCAAGGCCCAAACGGCCAAATCTGCCAAGCCCAACAGGCTAACAGCCCTCCACCGATGGACCGACCAGACCAGGGTCCACCGCACCACCTGAGTCCTGACCACCTCCACGGGACGTGAGACGCTGAATGAATTAGTGAAACCCTAAGCCACTTTACCAATCATTAGCTTGCTTGCTACTTGCTTCCTACATTTTTCCGTTCCTACATTTGCTTCCTGCTTGCTGGCTTGCTGCAGCCCCATACATACATTTCTTGTTGCAGGTTGCTTGCTACTTGATGCTTCCTGCGAGGCTGCTACCTATCATTTGTAAATACTTATACAGATCTATTCTGAAATGTAGGAACATGGCCGGGACAGTGATTCCCAATTCATGAATGAAGATGGCGAGCTGCTCATGTACTATTGTGGACTTATTTTTCATGTTGTTCAATGGCTATGTGGTCAACTGGTCATGTAATCATGTGGTGATGTGGACTTATTTTCCGGTTAATTTTTCCGTTGAGGTAATTTCCGTTCGTTTTCGGTTAATTTTCGGTCGTTTTGGTTCGTTTCCGAAAACCCGTATAACCCGGACCCGTTTCCGCCCGTGGTTGTTCCGCTCCCGCTCCCATTTCCGATGAAGAATTGTGGGAGCGGAAACGGGAGAAGGATTTTTCCATCTGTTTCTGTCCGTTTTCATCGCTACTTACTGCATGGAGGTGGGCCTCCACACCGTGCTGTTGGTAAGCACTGGCGAAGTTCTCCATGAACCGCGCACAGAGTTCTTCCCAGGAGTAGACTGATCCCAGGGTGAGGTCCGGGCAGGTCCAGACAAGGCCACATGAAAGTATGTTGCCATCACAGTGGTGTTCCCACCTGCTGCTGTGATGGCGGTAACGTACACCGGTAGGAACTCTGACGGGCTTGATGTCCCGTCATATTTTTCTGGTAGGTGTTGCCGGAACTTGGGTGGCCATGACGCTGCGCGAAGATGGTCTACGAGGGCGGCGCAGCCCACGCCGGCCAGGGGGACACCCACTTGGGATCGGGCGCCCACTGGTGTCTGCGGTGCCTCCGCGGCGAAATCTCGGTCGAGATTGCGACCCTCAATATTCTGACGGCGCTCACGCGCCCTTTCCAAAGAGACCCGGGCGTCTTCTCCCGTACGCCTACGGTTGAGCTCCGCCCGGAGGTCGTCGGTCTGTGCGCCCCTTACGGAGGGCGAGCGCATAGACACCGTCGCCTCACGTTGGCGCCGGGATGACCGAGACCTCGACCTGGTCGAAGCAGAATGCGCCATGCCGAGCAGCCGGTCGATGTCGTCACACCACTGCCTCATGGACCCCGGTGATGCCATGGAGCTAGGGGGTGGCATAGCAACTCTCTAGCCGCAGACAGCGCTGTCGGTGCTGCCCTCGATGGAGTCCGGGACGCCTACGCTGGTGTGTGATGCTGCACGACGTGTACTCCAGCAGTCCCAGAGTCGGGGCGGTCGGGCACTCGTGGCGTGGAGGATGCAACCTCTTGCTCCATCACGAAATCCTCCGAAGTTTCGGCGTGGTGCTCGATGATCCGCACCATCATGCTGAGCGAGAAATCAAGCAAAAACTTGAAGCCTAGCCCCCTACCTGGTGTGCCAAAAGTCGGAGAGGAAATCTCCCTGGCCGGGTGGCGGATTGCACCCGCCCTAAATCCTAAAGAGAGGAGGGGTCTAAGCGTTTTGCTTGCTACGAGACTGGTGGATGAACAAACGAGAGCACACGAGGGTTTAGAGTGGTTCGGGCCACCGGGGCGTAACACCCTACTCCACTGTGTAATGTATTGTGAGTCTGAGCTTGGATCTGTCTTGTAACGTCGCATGCCTCCCCTTTTATAACTGAAGTGCGGGCATGCACAAAGGTACTGAGCCCCAACATGTGGGCCCAGAGACATAGAAAATATAACACTTGGGACTATAAATATTTGCTGTCGGGGCAATCCCTTGTGTCCTATCATCTGAGATCTGTGTATCTTCGGCGTGCAGGGGAAGCTTCTTGTAGAAGGGATAACACAGTGCGCTGCCTGGCACGGGCGCACTGTTCGCCAGTAGACCCAGCAGGCGCGCCACCTGCTGGATGACCTTGACACCGCCTGCCAGCGGATGGGACAGGACGCATTAAATGCTGAGAGGGCACGTCGCCCGTCAGCGCAGTGGCAAGCGGCGTGTCCTCTCCTCGATAAATGTAGGGGCTGCATGGCCTTACGTCAGGCTCGGCCCGATGGCTTATGTCATAGGCCACAAGCAGCGGGTCTCCGCCTGAGTGAGAAGTAAAGGGCAAGGCCTGGACACGTGTTAGCACCGACCCCTACTCACGCCAGGGTTCTCCTTGTCCCGGGACCTTGCTGAGGTTCGGACCTTACTCGGAGGCCACGGACATATGCGTATAGGGGTCCGGTGTCCTTCTGTGGAGGTCTGCATCCCACGATACACATTGGGATGTGTTGTCTTTCCTTGCCACATGCGCCCTTTGGCCTACCCATGCGGTGGGGTCAGGCGCCGTCCTCCGCGTGGCCTGGGAACGTTGCACGGGTGCGGCGTCTTCATGCTGTAGAAGAGGGTACCCCTGATTTAGGGTACCGACAGACGACAAGAAGAAGAAGGTAAAATCAAGATCCTTCACTAAGTATGCAACCTCTAGTGATGAGGATAATTCTAGTGATGATGAGGATAACTTGCTTACTCTTTTTTGCCAATCTTAACATGCAACAAAAAGAGAAATTGAATGAATTGATTAGTGCTATTCATGAGAAGGATGGACTCTTGGATAGCCAAGAGGACTTCCTTATCAAGGAAAACAAAAAGCATGTAAAGACTAAAAATGCTTATGCTCAGGAGGTAGAGAAAAATAAAAAATTAACCAGTGAGCTTAGCACTTGCCATGACACTATTTCTAGCCTTAGAAATGAAAATGCCAAATTAATTGCTAAGGTTGAGAAACCAAATGTTTTGATGATTCAATTGTTAATCTTAAAAATGATAATGCTAGTTCAATTGCTAAGATTGACATGTTGAATGAATCTCTTGCTAGCCTTAAGTTTGAGAATGAGAAATTAATTGCTAAGGCTAAGGATTTAGATGTTTGTAATATTTCTATTTCCAATCTTAGAGATGAGAATGCTATTTTACATACTAAGATTGTTGAATTAAATGATTGCAAACCCTCTACATCTACCGTTGAGCATTTTTCTATTCGTACTAGATGTAGAGATGTTAATGTTGATGCTATTCATGATCACCTTGCTATGATTAAACAACAAAATGATCATATAGCTAAACTAGATGCTAAAATTGCCGAGCATAAACTAGAAAATGAGAAATTTAAATTTGCACATAGCATGCTTTATAGTGGGAGACGCCCTGGCATTGGCTTCCAACAAGGAGACAATGTCAAGCTTAATGCCCCTCCTAAAAGATTGTCTAATTTTGTTAAGGGCAAGGCTCCCATGCCTCAAGATAACGAGGACTATATTTTATATCCTGCTGGTTATCCTGAGGATAAGATTAGGAGAATTCATGCTAAGAAGACTCATTCTGCTTCTCACCATGCTTTTATTTATAAGAATGAGGCTTCTAGCTCTAGGCATTCTACACATGTTAAAATGCCTAAGAAGAAAACTCCTATTGCATCAAATGATCATAACATTTCATTCAAGACCTTTGATGCTTCATATGTGCTTACTAACAAATCAGGCAAAGTAGTTGCCAAATATGTTGGGGGCAAACACAAGGGGTCAAAGACTTGTGTTTGGGTACCCAAGGTGCTTGTTTCTAATGTCAAAGGATCCAAGACCGTTTGGATACCTAAGAACAAGGCCTAAATTCATTTTGTAGGTTTATGCATCTGGGGGCTCAAGTTGGATCATCGATAGCGGGTGCACAAACCATATGACTAGGGAGAAAAGAATGTTCTCCTCCTACGAGAAAAACCAAGATCCCCAACGAGCTATCACATTCGGGGATGGAAATCAAGGTTTGGTCAAAGGACTTGGTAAAATTGCTATATCACCTGACCATTCTATTTCCAATGTTTTTCTTGTAGATTCTTTAGATTATAACTTGCTTTCAGTTTCTGAATTATGCAAAATGGGTTACAACTGTCTTTTTACGGATGTAAGTGTTACTGTCTTTAGAAGAAGTGATGATTCAATAGCTTTTAAGGGAGTGTTAGAGGGTCAGCTATACTTAGTTGATTTCAATAAAGCTGAACTCGACACTTGCTTAATTGCTAAGACTAACATGGGTTGGCTCTGGCATCGCCGACTAGCCCACGTTGGAATGAAGAATCTTCACAAGCTTCTAAAGGCACATTTTGGGACTAATCAATGTTCATTTTGAGAAAGACAGGATTTGTAGCGCATGCCAAGCAGGGAAGCAAGTTGGTGTTCATCATCCACACAAGAACATCATGACGACTGACATGCCACTGGAACTACTCCACATGGACCTATTCGGCCCGATAGCTTATATAAGCATCGGTGGGAGTAAGTACTGTCTAGTTATTGTGGATGATTATTCTCGCTTCACTGGGGTATTCTTTCTATAGGAAAAATCTCAAACCCAAGAGACTTTGAAAGGATTCTTGAGACGGGCTCAAAATGAGTCCGGCTTGAGGATCAAGAAAATAAGAAGCGACAATAGGACGGAGTTCAAGAACTCTCAAATTGAAGGCTTTCTTGAGGAGGAGGGCATCAAGCATGAGTTTTCTTCTCCCTACATGCCACAACAAAATAGTGTAGTGGAGAGGAAGAATAGAACTCTATTGGACATGGCAAGGACCATGCTTGATGAGTACAAGACTTTGGATCGGTTTTGGGCCGAGGCGGTCAACACCGCTTGCTACGCCATCAACCGGTTATATCTACACCGAATCCTCAAGAAGACATCATATGAACTCCTCACCGGTAAAAAGCCCAATGTTTCATATTTTAGAGTCTTTGGTAGCAAATGCTTTATTCTTGTTAAAAGAGGTAGAAAATCTAAATTTGCTCCTAAGGCTGTAGAAGGCTTTTTACTTGGTTATGACTCAAACACAAGGGCATATAGAGTCTTTAACAAGTCCACTGGACTAGTTGAAGTTTCTTGTGACATTGTTTTTGATGAGACTAACAGCTCTCAAGTAGAGCAAGTTGATCTTGATGAACTAGATGATGAAGAGGCTCCGTGCATCACGCTAAGGAACATGTCCATTGGGGATGTGTGTCCTAAGGAATCCGAAGAGTCTTCACAAGCACAAGATCAACCTTCATCTTCCACACAAGCATCTCCACCAACTCAAGATAAGGATCAAGCTCAAGAGGATGAAAATGAAGATCAAGAAGATGAGCCACCTCAAGAGGAGGACAATGATCAAGGGGGAGATGCTAATGATCAAGACAAGGAAGACGATGAAGATCCAAGACCGCCACACCCAAGAGTCCACCAAGCAATCCAACGAGATCACCCCGTGAACACCATCCTCGGCGACATTCATAAGGGGGTAACTACTCGATCTCATGTTGCTCATTTTTGTGAACATTACTCTTTTGTTTCCTCTATTGAGCCACACAGGGTAGAGGAAGCACTTCAAGATTCGGATTGGGTGCTGGCGATGCAAGAGGAGCTCAACAACTTCACGAGGAATGAGGTATGGCATTTGGTTCCATGTCCTCACAAAAACATTGTAGGAACCAAGTGGGTCTTCCGCAACATGCAAGATGAGCATGGTGTGGTGACAAGGAACAAGGCACGACTTGTGGCCAAAGGGTATTCACAAGTCGAAGGTTTGGATTTTGGAGAAACCTATGCACCTGTAGCTAGGCTTGAATCAATTCATATATTACTTGCCTATGCTACTTACCATGGCTTTAAGCCCTATCAAATGGACGTGAAGAGTGCCTTCCTCAATGGACCAATCAAGGAAGAAGTCTATGTTGAGCAACCTCCTAGCTTTGAAGATAGTGAGTATCCTAACCATGTCTACAAACTCTCTAAGGTGCTTTACGGGCTCAAGCAAGCCCCAAGAGCATGGTATGAATGCCTAAGAGATTTCCTTATCACTAATGGCTTCAAAGTCGGCAAGACCGACCCTACTCTCTTTACTAAGACAATTGAAAATGATTTGTTTGTATGCCAAATTTATGTTGATGATATCATATTTGGGTCTACTAACAAATCTATTTGTGAAGAGTTTAGTAGGATCATGATACAAAAATTCGAGATGTTTATGATGGGGGAGTTGAAATATTTCTTAGGATTTCAAGTCAAGCAACTCCAAGAGGGCACCTTCATTAGCCAAACTAAAAACATTCAAGACATTCTTACCAAGTTTGGAATGAAGGATGCCAAACCCATCAAGACACCCATGGGAACCAATGGGCATCTCGACCTCGACACGGGAGGTAAATCCGTAGATCAAAAGGTATAGCGGTCGATGATAGGATCTCTACTCTATTTATGTGCATCTCGACCGGATATTATGCTTTCCGTATGCATGTGTGCAAGATTCCAAGCCGATCCTAAGGAAGTTCACCTTAGGGCCGTGAAGCGAATCTTGAGATATTTAGTTCATACACCTAAGTTTGGTCTTTGGTACCCCAAGGGATCCTCTTTTGATTTATTAGGATATTCAGATGCTGATTGGGTAGGGTGTAAAATTGATAGGAAGAGCACATCAGGGACTTGTCAGTTTCTGGGGAGATCCCTGGTGTCTTGGGCTTCAAAGAAACAAAACTCAGTAGCTCTTTCTACCGCTGAAGCCGAGTACATTGCCGCAGGACATTGTTGCGCGCAATTACTTTGGATGAGGCAAACTCTTAGGGACTATGGCTACAAATTTAGCAAAGTCCCTCTTCTATGTGATAATGAGAGTGCAATCCACATGGCGGATAATTCCGTTGAACACAGCCACACTAAGCACATAGCCATTCGGTATCACTTTTTGAGAGATCACCAACAAAGGGGGGATATCGAGATAGCCTATATAAACACCAAAGATCATTTAGCCGATATCTTTACCAAGCCCTTAGATGAGAAAACCTTTACCAAACTTAGGAATGAGCTAAATATTCTTGATTCTAGGAATTTTGTTTGATTCTTTGCACACATAGCTCATTTATATACCTTTGATCATATCTCTTTTATGTCTATGACTAATGTTTTTTCAAGTGTAATATTATGCTTAGTCATAGAATTGAAAGGGAAATAGAGTATTCGGCAAAGAAGGCGCTTCCACTCAACTCCATCGATATTTGCCGGTATTCCGCATCGTTCTCCACTTTGGTATAATCTTCACTCATATTTATTTTTTTACCATTGGGAGAAAGTAAAAAGGGCTTATATTTCACTCACAAGTATCCGTTTTTGGCGATTCATGCCAAAGGGGGAGAAAGTATGAGCCGAAAGCAAAAGGACCGCACCACCACCAAATTTTAAAATGAAGTTTTCAAATTAGTATCTTATTGTGTTCAAAAAGGGGGAGAAAGTGTCTTAAAAAATTTGTAAAACCCTCTTGAACACTAAGAGGAGAATTTCATTGAGGGGGAGTTTTGTTTAAGTCAAAGGAAAAACATTTGAAACAGGGGGAGAAAATTTCAAATCTTGAAAATGCTTCTTTCAATCTTATTCATGTACCTTTGACTATTTGCAAAAGGTTTTTGAAAAGAATTTTACAAAGAATTTGCAAAAACAAAACTTGTGGTGCAAGCGTGGTCCCAAATTTTAAATAAGAAGAAAACCATCCATGCGTATCTAATAGAAATAATTATTGGTTTAATTCCAAGTAACCTTTGCACTTCTTTATGCAAACTAGTTCAATTCTGCACTTTTATATTTGCTTTGGTTTATGTTGGCATCAATCACCAAAAAGAGGGATTTTGAAAGGGAAATAGGATCAAACCTTTTCCTATATGAATTTTGGTGGTTGAATTGCCCAACACAAACAATTGGACTAACTAGTTTGCACTAGAATATATGTTCTATAGGTGCCAAAGGTTCACAATAAACAAATACAAAGATAAAAGAAAGGGTTCAAAACAAAGGAGCAAAGTTAAACCGAAGGCAGCCCTGGTCTGGCGCACCGGACTGTCTGGTGCACCACCGAACAGTGTCCGGTGCACCAGGGTGGATCAACTCGAACTACTCAACTTCGAGAATTTGGGGGAAGCCACTCCGCTATAATTCACCGGACTGTCCGGTGTAAAACCGGACAGTCCGGTGTGCCAGCGGAGCAACGACTACTTCGCGCCAACGGACGTCTACAAAGGAACAGTGAAAGTGAACAGTGCGCGCCTGTGCGCAGAAGTCAGAGCAGGCGCCAAAAGGCGCACCGAACAGTGAACAGGACCGGTCCGGTGCACCACCGGACTGTCCGGTGGCCCCACTTGTCAGAGCTCCAACGATCGAACCCTAACGGTTGGGTGACATGGCTGGCGCACCGGACTGTCCGGTGCGCCATAAGACAGCAGCCCCTCCCAACGGCCACTTTGGTGGTTGGGGCTATAAATACCCCCAACCACCAACACTTCAAGGCATCCAAGTTTTCAGCTATTGCATTCAATACAAGAGCTCTAGACTTCACTCCAAGACACAAACAAAGAGATTAAATCCTCTCCCAAGTCCAAAGATCATTCCAATCAAATAGTGACTAGTGAGAGAGTGATATTTGTGTTCTTTTGAGTTCTTGCGCTTGGATTGCTTTCTTCCTTCCTCATTTCTTGTTCTCAAGTGTTTTGTAACCAAGGCAAGAGACACCAAGTGTGTGGTGGTCCTTGCGGGGTATAAGTGACCCGTGAGATAAGGAGAAAGCTCACTCGGTCTAAGTGACCGTTTGAGAGAGGGAAAGGGTTGAAAGAGACCCAATCTTTGTGACCACCTCAACGGGGAGTAGGTTTGCAAAAAACGAACCTCGGTAAAACAAATCATCGTGTCTCACTCTTCATTTGCTTGTGATTTGTTTTCGCCCTCTCTTTCGGACTCGATTATATTTCTAACGCTAACCCCGGCTTGTAGTTGTGCTTAAGTTTATAATTTTCAGTTTCCGCCTATTCACCCCCCTCTAGGCGACTTTCACAATCATACTATGTGTATTTGCATGCGTCAATCATGGGGCCAATCGCGGGGCCGATTGGATTAGGGAAAAGGACAGAATAATTAAGAAAAGAACCTGAGGTGGGAGGGCTTAAGTGAATAAAAGGCACTAATCGTTGGATTAAGTAGGAACAGTCAGGATTTAAAGTGCTCACATGAGCACGGACATCGCGTGAGCACGAGATACGTTCCCTATGGCTGAGCCGTTGTGCTGCAGGCAGCGCGGGAATAGGATACAGAGGAGTCTGAGTCTCTAGTGCTGGCACGAATCGATTGGATGGTCAAATTTCAAACGGCTCAGAGCATCTCCAATAGTTTACCAATAATTCATCCTAAGAGCATCTTCAAGAGCTCCCCTATCCCTAATCCAACCACCATATTAGGATAGTTGGCTTAAAATCTCTGCTCCAATTGATCCCTCTTTTTATCCTCATTAATCGGTGACCACCAAAAACAAGCCAAACTCCTCTTAAATAAACGGGGAGATGCAACTCCCCCAATACAACAGGTGGCCAACAACCGTTGTCGTTTAGAATTCTCTTGCGTCCGCCACCACCTGCATATACTCTAGCCTCTAGGCTTGCCATCCACCACCTGCTGCCCGAACGCTCGCCACCAGCATGGCTATGGGTTGTGGTAGCTGTGCCCTTGCTATCAGGAAATCCACCGTTCCATGACATTGTTGCGTCGCTAGAGCCATAGTTGATCTGTAGCTTGGAGAGACGTCGCGACTGTTCTACGTGGTTGGGAGCAGGCTGAGATGAAGGAGTATACGGTTGGAGAAGATAGATTGATGGAGGAGTAAAAGGAAAAAATAAAATATTAATATCTGACAAGTGGGTTCTATGTTTTAGGGAGGTTTATTGGTGATACGTTGGAGTATTTCACTCAATATTCTGAAAAAACACTATTGGTGATCACCAATAGTATCCTAATTACGGAATTACCTATCTAACTATGGCCATGGTCTATTTTTCCTCCTCTGATTCTAAAACTGACATGTGATACGTTACTATCTCCGTTCTCAAATATTTGTCGGCGACAAATAAAGACGGAGGGAGTAATTTTTAAATCCATTTAAATTACCTTCTAATCTTGGTTACAAGTGTTTTCAAGGCTGTTTCATCTATTTTTATTTTTTGAAAATATGTTAAATTACCATTTAAATTACCTTCTATTCCTCTGATTTTGTGCCAGAACCCTACAATTTCAGCATAAGTTGATAATGAGATTTATATTGGATTTGATGCCACATCCAATTTATCAAAATCCATATGAACCAAAAGGCACCTTAATTTTAGCCAACTAAGGCCTTGTTTAGAACAACCAGCTCTAAATTTTTCGGTGGAGTAGATCATTAGATGTTCTAGAAAATCATAGAGTTGGAGTGTAATCCTTTAGAAAATATTTAGATAAGTCATTTTATTTATTATTTAGATTAAAATATTTTTAAAACTATTTAAATTAATATTATAAACTACAACTTCACACTTGATCTGTAATTTGGAGCCATTCCAAACACCCCTAAAAGCCATAAATAAATGTAAGAGCTTGTTTGGTTCAAGATGACTAAACTTTAGTCACTTTTAGTTACTAAAGAAGAGATAGATTGACTAAAAGCCCTGAACTATAGTTTAGTCTTTTAGGCCATTTCCAATGAGAGTTTCATCTTAGTTTCATTCTCATTAAATGAGATGACACATCACCATATTTAATGACATGACATGATATTTATGATGAGAGAGATGGAGAGAGTTTCATAGGAGGAGTGTTTCATCCCGAGGATACACGGTTTCATAGACAAAAACAAAAACTGACGTGTCACTTTTGGAAACCGTGCAATGAAACCTACATTGAAAATGGCCCCCGTCACCAAAGAGGTGACTAAATATGACTAAAGTGACATTTTTACTACATTTGTCCTCTATTAAATAAGGGTAATGAAGCCTTTATATATAGTAATTAATGCTCTTTAGTTAGCTTTACTCATCGTAATCAAATAAAGTACTTTTGCGACTAAGGCTATTAGAAGACTCCTATCTTATTCACTATTTCAAACTTTACTATATAAACAGTATTATCTACTATTCCGCGTCATCTACTTTAAACTAATGCTGTAGACAGTTTAAACTTTAGTCACGTCAGAACTAAGGAATCAAACATGGTCAACAAGTTATGACAAAGCAGCAAATGCACAAATCACAATGCCAACGGTGTCGTCACTCGTCAGGCCCTTTGAAGCACACTCCCTACTCCCTAGCACGTTCTAGAACCATCCAGTCCATACACGGACACAGCCATTCCACCAACCAAACAAGCCGAACGGTTTATAGCCCCGCTCGGTTCAAGCCGGTACCGTATACCTCCGGAGTAGCTTACCCCAACCAAATCCATCCAAATTCAATCGGAATTCGCGTGCGCAAGCCCAAATCGGACCACGGTAACCCAAAGGCCGCGGCGTAGCGGACGCGCGGGCGCTGGTGATAAAGCGGGGGTTGGGCCTCGACGCCGCTGCTCTGCTCTCCTCGCATATAGGGTTTATCTTCTCCCCTCCTCTGCCCCCAACTCGCTTCTCGCGCACGGCAGCCGGATTCCGAAGCGCGCCCCCTCGGCCCCACAGCCAAAAGGTAGCACCCGCTGCGGTTCCCGCTTGTTGGCTGTTGGATCTGGCGTGTCTAGGAGTGGGATTGGGGAGTCTATTTGGTGTGCTCCGATCCGGTTGGGGGTTCCATCTTTTCTCGTTCTGTGGATGGGCGTGTAGATTCAGTTAGGCGTTTGGTACTGCAGGAGGCGCGCTTGATTTGGTCGAGTTCTTCCATATGTGTGGATCGAGTGGACTCTAATCTGCCCAGCTCCAGTGTCATGTGGGTGGGGATTGGTTGACCAATATTTTCTGCGGTTGAATCTTAACAAGCTGGCGCGTATTTCTCGTAGTTTCCATCATTTCTCTGAGATTTCGATGGTTATGACATTTCCCTCGATATTAGGTTGGTTTTTGGCCAATTTAAGCTCAGTTAGTGTCTGTCTGAAATTGCAGCATCGCAGCTTCTAATCGTTTGGAGAGCACACAAGAATGTCGTTCGTGCAGCTCTCTGGTGCTGGAGTCGCTGCAGTGGCCTTCACGAACAAGAGCCTAGTCTCTCGGCACGCAGCGCTACGGGTCTGCTCGTCGAGGCGCTCGATCCGTAGCCTGGTCGTTAAGGCTGCAACTGTCGTCACTCCAAAGGTATAATACGACCTTAGTCTGTGGCTTTGTATCGCCAAATTTTAGCCTGTATGCTCACGATTCACTTCCAAGTGTTCTATAGAATGTAGGTATGCTTGTGCATTCAGAGTTTAATGCGATGCCATGTTACAGTACACTTCACTGAAGCCTCTGGGAGATAGGGTGCTTGTGAAGCTTGGTGCCGCAGAGGAGAAGACAGTTGGTGGCATTTTGCTTCCATCTACTGCCCAGACTAAACCACAAGGAGGTGAGGTTGTTGCTGTTGGAGCAGGAAGGACCATCGGGGACAAGAAAATAGCTGTGGATATAGAGGTAAATTCTTGTTTATGGTGGATTAGTAACTTCTAATGTCTAATATATATGCCTCTGCTATGAATTGCTGGTGGTAAATATGGACATCATGAGACGGGGTTTCATGCTTGTAGCCAAACTTAATTTCATGTGATGCGCCGACCAAGGACTTGATACTCAATTACTTACCAGTAGGCTTCATATTATACAAACAAGAACACACTGTTAAATTTTTAATGGTGAATTGTCAAGGAAATGGTAAAGTTGGAGGTTAAAGGTGGTTCTGTCAAAAAGGTCATGTGATACCTATATAATCCTACTTTCCTTTTTGTTACTAGGTACTCTGTGCATCTGATAATTGTACTATGGAACTATTCTTTTCCTTCTAGCTAATTGTTACATGTTTCTTAGATACAAGCCATACCTTTGAGATTGAGTTAGAGTAGTCATTGGAAGTGCGAATCAGAAGATATAGCTAATTTGTCACTTGGTGTATGGGTACAGGATGTATCTGCAACTGCAAGCTAGTATAACTGAGTTTGAGTAGCCGTGAAGTTCCTTTGTTAGACTGCTAGATTGGTAATAAAGTTAGCAACCCTCACATCAGTATATTTATAGCTAGTTATCCCTACCCTAGTTTGTCTCTAAAGACATGGAGGTCAGCGACCCCCTTGTCAGGTTCTTCTCTATTTATAGCTCAAACTTCCTCTCAAAAGAAGCTCAACTGAGTGTTACTAGCAAGGAAACTCAGGAGTTACTCTTTCAATTGTGCTAACTTGTAGTTACAAAGCAATTTCTGTGTAGTCTGCATCGCATTGCCCACAATTTTTTTATGATGCATCATCGTTTAGGATCCATTTGGAAAACAGGAAGTATCAAACAAATGAATTGGAAGCGCATAGGATTTTTGTAGGAATGTAAGTGCAGAACAGAGGGTTGGAAACCCATATGAATACATATAGGCCTCCTTTGGAATGTAGGATTGCAGGATTGGTAAAACACAAGAATAGAAAAATAGGAATATAGTTGCATGACACTTGCAATCCTATAAGAATTAAAAACACAAGAAAACTTCTAATAGAGCATTTGGATGCAACATAGGAAGAACACAAGAATTAGAGGAGAGAGATAGACACAAAGGGAAGTTTCAACTTTCAAGAGGTTGAACCTCATGTTAGAAACATGGCTATTAAAACGACGTTTAAAACGTCGTTTAAACAATAAAACGCTATTAGGGCAGTGAAACTTTGGAACGTTTTACAATTCGTCGTAAAATGTCGTTTTATTACGTTTAAACGTAACGTTTTAGCATTTAAACGCTATTTATAGTGAAACGTTGCGTTTCGAGCGTTTTATCCCAAGCCTGTGACATTTGGCCCGACCCAGTCTTAGAAATTGAGCCCAACGGCCCATCTCACCCTCTCGCCACTCCAAAAAGCATGCACAGTTTCCAGCCACCGCAGCACCTCTAGACTCCAGCCGTGCGCCGCCGCCAGTATGCAAGGGCCTGTCGTCGCCGCCTGGTGCACAGCCGCTGTCGCGTGGTGCTCGGTTGTGCCGTCGGCTTAGCTCCTCCCTCACACAAGGCCTGCCTGACGCATGTGCCGCTGGCCCACGATTCACGAAGCTCTGCCCTGACGCACGCCGCTGGCTCAGGAAGCACGTGCCTGTGCCGACAGCCGACCGACGTTAGCTGCTCACCTGCTCGTCTGGCATGTGCCCCAAGCCCCCAATGCTCCTCTGGTATGTGTCGTCATCTGCTCCCATAGTTCTCTGCAGCTAAGGTCAACTTGACCTCATCCAGGTTTTCGTAGTTCTCTGCTCCCGTAGTTCTCAGCACAGACATCTCATTTCACTCTGTTTGCGGTTGTCTTGAACTTGTGATATTGTGATATTGTGGTAATGTGGTTGTGGACATGTCATTTTGCACAATATTATCATGTGAACTTATGTTGGTTATTGTCTGAAATTACGATATATTGAAACTTTCCTATGTTGTTTAAAACGTTTAAAAGTCAAAACTCTACCCATGAGGCGTTTCAACCTTTCGTCGTTTTAATAACCTTGGTTAGAAATCCTCCAAAATCTCAATACAATGGGCCATTCCATAGGAATTTTATAGGATTTGTAGAAACCCAATCCTTTGTTCTGAAGGGCCACATAGGAAAATTTCCTATAGGATCTCAATCCTTCAAAATTTCTTCATTGAAAATTTCCGATAGGATTCCAATCCTTCAAAAGTCCAGTCGTGCAAATATATTCCTTGACCATTATGTTCTGCTTTGCATTAGGGATTTGTGGTAACAGGAGGATGATTTTGGGATAGTGTCATGTACGGCCACACATACGCCAGGCGTAGGAGAGCCCGCGATGTGCGCCGGGCTGAGCAGGCAGCAAAGGCACATGCGCAGCAGGTGAGTGGCTAGGAGGGAAAGTAGCCGCCTGATTGATTGTGCATGCAGCAAACATAGAAGGCGACCGCCTGATTGATTGTGCATGCAGCAAACATAGAAGGAGATTGGCTAGGAAAGAAAGTAGCTAGCTGATTAGTATCCTTCCTATTTTGATTAGATCTTCAATCAAGGAGAACCTTCTCCATTTGTGTAAGCCGCTGGCTATATATAGCCATGTATGGTGGCATTTGGGAATCAATCAAGAATTACCTATCAAGTCTCTTCCTCTCTTCTCCAAACCCTGCCGGCGTGGGGGTATAACCCTGCCGGCAACCACGGGTCAAAGCTATGATCTACGTAGCCGAGGTCCTCCTACCTTGGGCAATACCGCCCTTGACAGATAGCCTATGTAGGAAATTTGTTTTTACCAAACTTGCTTCCTGCAATTTAGCTGGAGCTTTGACTGCTTTAGTATAGCAACTATGTTTAAATTTACTAGCAGATAAGTTGGATGATGTTTGATGTAATATGCTGCCAACCTAATTTTCATGTGTGCTACTGTCCTCTGCCCAAGTGCTTATTGTTTAGCACTCTTCTTCATTGCCCATGAAATGCTTGGCCTTAATGTGTATCCTTTTGTCTTTCAGACTGGAGCACAAGTAGTATACTCAAAGTATGCTGGGACTGAGGTTGAATTCAATGACTCAAAGCATCTTATTCTCAAAGAAGACGATATCATTGGTATTCTTGAGACAGATGATGTGAAGGACATGAAGCCTCTCAATGACCGTGTTCTCATCAAGGTATTCATAAATTCTTTCTTCTTGTAACAATTTTGTCATAGACGTTTATATTTTGGGTTGTAGAACTCGAGTATAGTTATTTGTTTGTCTTTGCCTTGTTTTTGTTATTATATTCTGCACTTGTGCAACATTGCTACCCTATAGTTACATTTCTCGTGGGCATGCCATGACAGGTTGCAGAAGCCGAAGACAAAACTCCTGGGGGCCTTATCCTCACTGAAACAACTAAAGAGAAGCCGTCCATCGGAACGGTGAGAGTTCTTGCCAGCAGCTTGTCTATAAGAATTATGTATTTCTCTTCTTTGCTTGCGCTAGTTGCAGCTTACATGTGTAAGAGATAGCACTAGCAGAAGTTAAAAAGCTCTGTTTCGTCGGGTGCAGGTTGTAGCTGTTGGCCCGGGTCCTCTGGACGAGGAAGGCAAGAGACAGCCACTGTCAGTGCCGGCGGGCAGCACGGTGCTGTACTCCAAGTATGCAGGGAGTGAGTTCAAGGGCGCGGATGGCACGGCCTACATTGTGTTGAGAGCGTCGGATGTGATGGCTGTCCTGTCTTGAGCATTTCGTTTCCGGCTCGTTAATGTAGTTTGCAGCCAATAGTTGTCATGTGGTATGAAACGATCGCTTTGTGGTGGTCATCACACCATGCTGGTGATCATCATAACATATGCTGATACTGTTCCGGATAATCGGCTAGAATTTGTTGTGTGGCAGGTATAAACGTCAGCCTCTGATAGTGAGAGCACTCGGTTACTTCTACGGACGATATTTAGGGCCTGTTTGAGAGCTTTTGCTTCAAAAACTTCAGCTTTGGTTTTCCAGTTTCACTATAAAACAGCTTTAGCAAATTGTTAAGGTGAGTTCCAGGAACGTTTGGTTTGTATATGGACTCCAACTTCTATAGTACAATTGATTTGTGTGAGTTTTCTTGATTACCCTTGATGATTAGTGGGTTGTCGTCAGAGGGAACGGAAGTTTATGTTGCGTAACCAGTGGCAGTGGCATGGTGAGTAATTTTCGTACAGCTTCATGACGAGATATAAAAACAGTGTTTTTGAAGTACCCTCTAAGGAGCTTCATGAATTTCATGAAACGGGTCTTTAGTTTCGATTTTTTTTAAAACTAAAGCTCGTAGAGCTGGACCTATTTGGGTTGAAAAAGTTCGAACGAAATTGAAATTCTTGAAGTGAAGCTCTCCCTAGCAGGGCCTTAAGGGGTGATAGCCACGCCTCTTTGCTGGATAATTTCTTTGGAATCTGGACTCCTGTCCCGTTACATCCGTTCGGATTTGTTTGCTGCCAAACTTTAAACATTCGTATAACCAGAAAAGGTTACATGAAGAATATAAGAGTTGATTTTTTTATTTATATAATTACCGTCCGACAAATCATTATTATAAATTTCAGCAATACCATCTGAGAAATTATTATTATAAATTTCAGTAAGGCGAGCAAACTTGTTGGAAAATATTTTTTATCAAGACATAAAAAAGAAAACTAATTACTTTATATTTGCTAAGCAGGCTATGTGTTTGTTTATTCAAAGTTTCAAATTTTTTAGTTTTTAGGTATTCTGGATAATACTAACAGGGGCAGGCATATTTGAAGGCGCCCATCTCGAATAATGAGATTAACAGAATAATGAGATTAACTGAGGCGGACGTATTAAGGCCTTGTTCGGTTATTGATATTACATGTGTATTGGATGGGATTGGGGTGGATTTTGACTTGTTATAGATTTAAACCGGCTCAATCCCACCCAATACATGTGGATTATCACCAAAACGAACAAGCCCTAAGTGTTTTTTGATACCGGCTGTGGTTTTTTCCACACGGAAAAAATCGTAAAGATAGGGTTAGTTTAGAAACTTTATTTTTTTTAAGAAATTTCTATTTTTTCTAAAAAAACAAACTATTTTTTTAAAAAATAAAATTCTAAATAGGTTTCCAAACTAACTTTTAGAGTAGAAGCTAGTGCAAAAAAAAAAAACCCGGTCAAAAGGGCTCTTACATTTCTCAATCATACCATATTTGGTTATACATGAATTAAATAAGATTAAATTTCTTTATATTAAATTTTAATTTAAAAAGATTTATTCCTCTCTAATCCGTACAAAACCGAACAAGTCCCATAATGCCTACAAAATCGAACAAGTCCCCCACTTGTCGTCTGTCGACGTTTCGGACCCGATGACCTTCAACCGAGCCGACCAATGAATTTATCGCTGCGTGCCCCTGCCCAAATGGGTTGGCGCAAGATGGAACACAAGGGGGAATGCGACTTGTATTATCTCGCACCAGGGGTGCTCGTAGTAAGGGTTACAAGCGTCACGAGAGAGAGAGCCTGTTCGTTTGCTCGTCCCCCGCGCGACCCCCCCCCCCCCCCCCCCCCCGCAGGAAGGCCCTGGACCTCCCTTTTATAGATGCAAAGAGAGGATCCAGATGTACAATAGGGGGTGTAGCTATCCGCTAACGTGTCTGGCAGAGAAGTGCCTGAGCCCTGTGTACATGCCAACGTGGTTGTCGGGGAAGTGCTTGAGCCCTGTGTACGCGATAACGTGGTCGTCGGAGAAGTGCCTGAGCCCTGTAGAAGCACAGCTGGCGGTGCGGCTGAGATCCTGCTGACGTCTCCTTGCTTCCGTAGAGGGCTGAGAACCACCGACGTCATGGACGCACGCGGGGAGCCATCATTACCTGTTACCGGGGTGAGCCAGATGGGACGCCGGTCTTGTTCCCTCGTAGCCTGAGATAGCTAGGGGTAGGGTAATGATGTATCCCCTGTGGCGTGGTCGGTCCGAGCCCAAGGTCGGGCGAGACGGAGACTTCTCCTAAGGCCGAGGCTGGGGTCGGGCGAGGACGCGATTCCTCCCGAGGCAGAGGCTGAGGCCGAGTTCTGGGGTCGGGCGAGGCGGAGACCTCCTCCCGAGGCCGAGGCCTAAGGTCGGGCGAGGCGGAGCTTCCTGTTGCGCCCGAGGGTGAACTCGGCTATTGTCAGTCTTACCCCGGTGGGTGGCACAGCAGTCGGAGTGGGGCGAGCGGCGCTGTTTTCCTGTCAGGTCGGTCAGTGAAAGGGCAAGGTGACTGCGGTCACTTCGACCTTGCCGATTGAGGCGCGCGTATCAGGATAAGGTGTTAGGCGATCCCCGCATTAAATGTGCATGTGATACGGTCGGTTGGTGAGACGATTTGGCCAAGGTTGCTTCACAACGAAGCCTGCCCGAGCTGGGCTTCGGGCGAGTCGAGGGTGCGCCCACCGTCTGAGGAGGCCCTCGGGCGAGGCGTGAATTCGTCCGGGACTACTGTTCCCGCCTGAGGCCGGGCTCGGGCAAGGCGAGATTGCGTCCCTTGGTAGACGAGGCCTTGACCTGAACCGCGCCCATCAGTCTTCGCGGTTTGTGCTGAGGGTGGTTACCAGCCGTGTTTAGGAGTGTTGGGGGTACCCCTAACTACGGTACCCGACAATAGCCCCCGAGCCTCGAATGGAGTGTTGGTACTCGCTTGGAGGCTTTGCCGCATTTTTTTGTGAGGGGACCGGCCTTTCTCGGTTATATTTTGTTCCGGTGGGTGCGCGCGAGCGCACCCGCCGGGTGTAGCCCCCGAGGCCTCGGAGAAGTGGTTTGACTCCTCTGAGGTCTTAATGCTTTTCGTGATGCCTCGGTCGGCCTGGTTGTTCCCTCATGCGGCCTGGCCATAGCCCGAGTGCATGGTCAGGTTCCGAGTTTCTAAGCTGGTTTGTTGACGCTGTCAACAGTTTGGCCGTAGCCGGGTTGCGAGAGCAGCCCCCGAGCCTCTGCACGGAGCGAGAGGACGATCAAGGACTGTCTCGACTTTTATTATACGCCCCTTCATCGCCTTTCCGCAAGGAGGAAGGGGGGAAAGCGCCATGTTGCCCTCGGAGGGCGCCGAACATGGTGTTTCTAGTGAGTTGCTAACGGGTGATCCGAGTGGACGCCTGTGCCCCGTTCATTAGGGGTCGGCTAGTGGCCCAGAGGCACGCTCCAAAAGTACCTACGGGTGATTCGCTGGACCCGGACCCCTTCGACAGGGTCCGAGGGCTCGGTGCCTCCCTTCGGTGGGATTCCATTACAAATCGTTCCCGCTGGTCTCGAAAATGTCCTAGAGTACCTCGGGAGCGTAGCCCGAACCTCGGTCATGTAACAGACGTACCCAGGGTCATCCCTCACTATGCATGCTTTGGGGCGGCTGTCGAACCCTTCCGAGGGGCCAGCCTTCGAACCCCTGATCAGTAATGGGCGCGGAGCCCAAGTGCTCTGTGGCGGCTGTCGAACCCTTCCGAGGGGCCAACCTTCGAACCCCTGATCAGTAATGGGCTCGGAGCCCGAGTGCTCTGGGGCGGCTGTCGAACCCTTCCGAGGGGCCAGCCTTCGGACCCCTGATTAGTAGGAGGGCTCGGGGCCCGCTTCTTTCGCTGAGAAGGATCCTTTTCGAAATATCCTCTTTCCCAGTCCCTGTAGCAAGAGAGAGAAAGAGGAAGAGGAAAAGGATATGAATTTAAATAGTGTGGCACACCTTTTTTGATGCGGTCATCATGGCGGAGGTGAAACGACGCCCGCTTCGCCTGCCAAAGGTGTCGTTTGCCCTGCCGAGGAGTTAATGCGACGGGACGGGCGATTCACGGGTTGGCCGTTGCGCGTGCTCGAGTTGTTCGAGGAACGGCGTTTCACCTTTGAGTTTGAATTTCACGGCGAGTTCGGGCGAAGTTTTGAATAGATCTCACCCGGGCCTTTATATACCCAGAAGAGGGGTCGGCGGTGGTTCTTTACCCTGCCATTTGCGCTCACCTTCTGCTTTGGTTTCCGCAACCTAAGAGAATAGCCAGGGAAAAGAAAACCGCGCACCTCATCCCTTCCGCCTCCACCACCTTCGTTCGGCGATGGCTGACAAGGTGACCGTCGTTCCGCCGCGCGACCCGTGACCTTCCTCCACCGTCGTCGTGGAGGATCTGGAGGCCCTTGTTGCCGATGGTTTGCTCCGTCCCCTCTCCGGTGGGCCGCAGCCGGAGTGGATGGCCCCGAGCGAGGCCGACCTGACTCCGCCGCCGGGGTACGTGGTCAGCATTATCTCCTTCCATGAGCAGGGGTTTGGAGTGCGAGCGAGCCACTTCATGCGGGCACTTCTGCACTACTACGGGGTAAAGCTGCACAACTTCAACCCCAACTCTATTGCACAAGCAGCCATCTTCGCGGTGGTTTGCAAGGGTTTTTTGGGGATTGACCCCCACTGGGATCTGTGGACTCATCTCTTCTCCGTGGAGCTCTTTGCTGTATGGCGGTGCGGGCCGGCGGCTGCACCCTCCAGTTGAGGCAGGGGCACGCGCAGCAGTACATCCCCGCCACCCTTGTGTCTTCGAACAAGGGGTGGCAGCGCCGGTGGTTTTATCTCCGGAACAACGACGGGAGGCTTCCGTCGTTTTCTCAACGAGTGGTGACCGCCGCCGGCAGTAACTGGCGCTGGGGGCCATGCGTGAGAAATAGGAGATGCTCCAGCCTATTCTGCAGGCCTTGCAGAAGTTACGAGATGGGGGCCTTACCACTGCAGGGGTCGTCGCCGCTATCCATCGCCGGAGGGTGCTTCCTTTGGCGGAGCGGCGGTTGCCACTTTCGGAGATGAAGCCGGGGGTCGATTTGGAGGGCTCGCAGATGTCTTCGGCCTCCCTCTCCGCCGACGACCTCCGCAGGCGGGTAGCGGGTACGGTACGGTAGGGAGGCTGGATGCCGGCGCCCTTACCTAGCCCGCGATGCGTCCCGACCATGGGTACGTTTCCCTGATAAGTGTCTGATCCTTCTTCCGTTTTGCACCGAGTTGCATTTGATTCTTACTGTTGGGGTCTTTGTTCGTCCCCAGGGGTTGAGGTTTTATAAACCCTCCCTGCCACCGGTCCCGGAGGGTGCGGTGGACCGAGCCGCGCGGAGGGTCGCCGCGGAGAAGAAAAAGGAGAAGGACGCGGAAAAGGCCTGGGTCCGCGAGCGGATGCATGCTCGGGAAGCCTTGGAGAAGCGTCGTCGGAGGCAGGAGAGGGACGGGCTCCCGAGGGAGCCGTCGCCGGAGACGCCTGACGACGACGACGATGATGATGATGACGAGGATGACGACATGGTGGCCCGTCTTAGCCTCAGCCTGGATCTGAGGCTGGGCCAAGGGTCACCGAGCCAGCCTCCAAGTGGGCTAGCACCATCAGTACCTGGGGCCAGGACATCAAGGTCCCGGTCCGAGGAGCGGAGACAGGCCAAGGGGGTACTTGACCCCTTGGCCGAGGTAATTGAGGTGACTCCGGGGAGTCAGGCTGATCCGCCTGTTCCCCAAGAGCAGGCGCCCGTGCCAGCTGCACAGGAAGTTGATCCTCCGGCCGTCGTGACGATGCCTGGGCGGGCCGCCCTTCGGCGCCTCGGGCGCCCGAGGTGGAGGCGGCGCCGGAGTCGACAGCGGGGCAACCCTCGGCAGCGCCTGCGGGGACCGAGGCCCGAGGGACCTCCTCGCAGGTACGATTGGCTCTAGTCCGGAGCGGGTAAGTATCCGAGGATACCTCTGTTTTGGTTTTTTCTCTATGTGTCTTGAGCTTGCTCTTTCTTTCAGCAAGCGGAGGCAGGGCTTGGCCGGTCTGGCCCCCAGGAAGGCCCTCAAGACAGAACCGACTTCTGCAGCTGGTGCCGCGGTGCGCCATGCCGGTTGGCTGGCCTCCGCGCAAGGCGCCCTCGAGCGGGGGGCCCAGGCGGCGTGACTTGCCATGGGGCAAGCTTCCCAAGCAGACCCCTCTGTTGGGGCAGCCATCATGCCGGGGGAGACTGCTGACGCGGTCGTGGCCCCAAGCCCGCCTGACCTATTGCCGATGCCGGCATCGACTCCCGCCGGTGCCGTCGCTAATTCGCCCGCGGAGCCGCCCGTCGCTTCCGACGTCGGGATGGTTGAGGTGCCACCGCTCGTGGTCGTCCCCGACCTCCCCGTTCTCGGTCACGAGGAGAGGGCGGCCGTCGTCGCCGAGGTCGGGGATCGGAGGCCCGCCACCTTAGCTGAGGGGAGGCCCAGTACGTCGACGGCGATGGTGTTCGACGCGTCGACTGCAGGGGGACCTGACGCCTTAGTGGAGGGGCGCGCAGAACCACGACCCGTCTTGGGGAGCAGTGGCCTTATCCCCACATAGCGCAACCCTAATGAGTGGTGCGGGCAGCAACTCCGGTTCTGGAGCCGCGGCGCCTCAGAGCTCCTCCTTTTCCTCAACGATGAGCGGGAGGAGCAGTCTCGGAATGAGCTCCGTGAGCATGCCGAGGCGGCGATGAGGTCGCTTCGGTTGACCATGGAGGTCCTTTCCAGGGATGTTCCCAGGGTCTTCCAGGTAAGGATTTGGGCGTACACCTTGCGTGACCAGGGCATTCTTTGTAATACCATGCTTTCCTTCCTCAGGAACTTGCGGATATGAGCACCGCCAAGTCGCTGTTCATCCGCCGTGAGAGCGGCGTCTGGGGTTCGCTGTGGTCCCAGAAGGCCGCGCTTGCCGAGGCTAATGAACGCCTCACCCAACGGAGCACCAAGGTGGTGGACCTTCGGCTGCTCCATGATGAGCTGAAGTCGGAGGCAGCGACGGTGCGGGCAAAGGCGACGTCGGCATGGACGGAGCTGCTACAGCGGCAGTTGGAGCTTGGCCAGGTCATCAGCGAGCGGGACCAATCTCGGAGCCAAGCTACCGAGACCGTGGGCCGGGCTGAGGCCCTTAGGGGTCAGCTGGCTGAGGCTATGGAGCGGCTAGCCGAGGCGTCTGCTCGGGCCGGGACCCTTACGGAGGACCTGGCCGTGGCCGTCGGATTCACCCAGTCCGCCCAAGCCGTGGCTTCGCAGCAGTGTGCCCGGGCCAAAGGTACATTTCGACCGCTTTGTGACTTCGATTCAGCTTCATTCTTCAACTCGTGTCTAAAGAATTTTGTTCGGCTTTCTGCAGAGTTCGAGACGGCTCTTAACGAGTCCGTCAAGGCGCTTGCCCAGGCGGCCGAGCAGAAGGAGGCCGACCGCGTGGCTATGTTCGAGGCCATCTCGAACTTTTGCCGGGCCTTTGGCCTCGATGACATCCCCTTGGGTATCTCCCCCCAGAGTCACCTGCGGGCCTTGGGCGGCCATGTGCGCAGCAGACTCCGTGGGGCACTGCACCACGGCATTAGGCGGGCCTTCACTGTGCTCGCTTCCCACTACGACGTGGATCTGGAGCGGGTCAGCGAGGGGTACTGCCTACCCGCCGAAGATGAGGCTGCCTTAGCCGAGGTCCAGAGGCTTGACGCGGCCGTGGCAGGCCCAAGCGCGGTGCTGGCGTCCTCCTTTGAGGTGGAGATCCTTCCGCTCGCGTCACCGTCTGCGGCCGAGCCAGATCTTGCCGAGGGTGGAGACGATGCTGAGGGTGGCCCTGCCAATGTCTGATCCTGCCAGAACAGTTTGCTTGGAGTATGCGTATGTTTTTTGTGGTCGCTGAGGCCTAAACATCTTATTGTCGTGTTATAAAGTTGTGTTTCCTTTCCTCTCGTTTCGAGTATCAGGACTTGTTCGTCTGTAGCAGAATCACTTATCCGAGCGAGAGTTACTTTTCGCGGAAGGTGACCAGTGAGGTATCCGTATCCCGGAGGCGTAGGAGTCCCTCGGCTCGGTCGGCCTCGCCGCTTACGTGCACTCTCACATGTTTGCAGGATTCCGTTATCGATATAGTCGGAAAGAACGAAAGTCGTTTTGGTAGAAAACCTTTCTTGGTAGAAAACTTTTTCGAGGAAAATTTTGACGCAGAGGGGGTTCCCCCCTTCTAGCCCCCGAGGGAGGGTCGGGCTTTGCCGAGGCAAGGCTGATCCTCCCTTGACGGTTAGACTTTATTTGTGTACGTAAAGAAAACGAGGTACATGAACGACTTGAAACATTTTAAGGGTAGAAACGACGTAGCTGTTGGATGTTCCAAGCGTTGCTGTAGACCTCGCCTTGATCGTTGGCTAGCTTGTATGTCCCGGGCTTCAAAATCTTAGCGATGACAAACGGCCCTTCCTAGGGAGGAGTGAGCTTGTGGCGTCCTCGGGCGTCTTGCCACAGCCGAAGTACCAAGTCTCCCACCTGGAAGCCTCGGGGCCGAACCATTCGGGCATGGTAGCGTCGCAGAGACTGCTGATACCACACCGAGTGTAGTAAGGCCACGTCTTGAGCTTCTTCGAGCTGGTCCAGTGAATCTTCTCGGCTGGTCTGGTTGCTTCGGTCGTCGTACGCCTTTGTCCTCAAGGAACCATATTCTAAGTCCGTGGGTAGGATGGCCTCGGCCCCATAGACTATAAAGAACGACGAGAAACCCGTGGCTCGGCTTGGCGTCGTCCTTAGACTCCAGACCACCGAGGGTAGCTCTTTCATCCACCGCTTGCCAAACTTGTTGAGGTCGTTGTAGATCCTCGGTTTAAGTCCTTGCAAAATCATATCGTTGGCACGCTCCACCTGCCCATTCGTCATGGGGTGAGCTATGGCGGCCCAGTCCACACGGATGTGGTGGTCCTCGCAGAAGTCTAGGAACTTCTTCCTAGTGAACTGTGTTCCATTGTCGGTGATGATGGAGTTCGGTACCCCAAAGTGATGGATGATGTTTGTGAAGAACGCCACCGCCTGCTCGGACCTGATGCTGGTTAGGGGTCAGACCTCGATCCACTTGGAGAATTTGTCGATGGCGACCAGCAGGTGCGAGAAGCCACCAGGTGCCTTCTGCAAGGGACCAACGAGGTCCAGACCCCACACAACAAACGACCAGGTGATGGGTATTATCTGTAGGGCCTGAGCGGGCAGGTGCGTCTGTCTTGCGTAGAATTGACACCCTTGGCAGGAGCGTACAACCCTAGTGGCGTCGGCCACCGCGGTCGGCCAGTAGAAACCTTGTGGAAGGCGTTCCCCACGAGGGCTCGAGGTGCTGCATGGTGACCGCAAGCCCCCGAGTGTATCTCTTGCAACAACTCTTGTCCTTCGGCGACGGATATGCATCGTTGGAGAATGCCTGAGGGGCTGCAGTGGTAGAGCTCCTTTTCATCACCCAGTAAGACGAACGACTTGGCACGCCGCGCAGTCGCCGAGCTTCGGCCTTGTCGAGGGGCAGCTCTCCTCGGAGGAGATATTCCAGGTACGGGGCCTGCCAGTTCGGGTTTGGCGTGACCCCATTCCGCTCTCCCTCGACACGCAGGGCCTCACCCTCGGCGGCTGAGGGTACCTCGGGCTGGGCCGAGGCCTCCTCGGGCTCGGGCGTGTCGTCGATCTTGACAGAGGGTTGATGTATGTCCCTAGAGAAGACGTCCGGGGGAACCGTCGTCCGCCCCGAGGCTATTTTTGCCAGCTCATCCGCAGTCTCGTTGTACCGTCGAGCGATATGGTTGAGTTCCAGCCCGTAGAACTTGTCTTCCAGGCGCCGAACTTCATCGCAGTAGGCCTCCATCTTCCAGTCGCGGCAGTGGGAGTTCTTCATGACTTGGTCAATGACAAGTTGTGAGTCACCACGAGCATCGAGGCGCCGAACCCCTAGCTCGACGGCGATGCGCAGCCCGTTAACCAAAGCCTCATACTCGGCCACGTTGTTTGACGCCGGAAAATGGAGGTGTATCACGTAGCGAAGATGCCTTCCGAGGGGTGAAACGAAGAGCAAGCCAGCGCCTACTCCGGTTTTCATGAGCGACCCGTCGAAGTACATGGTCCAAAGTTCAGCCTGGATCAGAGCTGTTGGCAATTAGGTGTCGACCCATTCAATCAGGAAGTCTGCCAGGACTTGAGATTTTATGGCCTTCTGAGGGGCGAACGAGAGTGTTTCACCCATGAGTTCCACTGCCCACTTCGCTATCCTACCTGAGGCCTCTCGGCACTGGATGATCTCCCCCAGGGGGAAGGATGACACCACAGTCACCGGATGAGACTCGAAGTAGTGTCGCAATTTTCGCCGCGTCAGAATTACTGCGTATAGTAGCTTCTGGATTTGTGGGTAGCGGATCTTGGTCTCGGATAGTACCTCACTGATGAAGTAGACCGACCTCTGGACGAGCAGTGCATGCCCTTCCTCCCGTCTCTCGACTACGATCGCGACCCTGACCACCTGAGTGGTTGCGGCTACGTAGATCAAGAGGGCTTCTCCCACAGCGGGGGGCACCAAGATGGGCGCCTTGGTAAGGAGTGCCTTTAAGTTTCCGAGGGCTTCCTCGACCTCGGGGGTCCAAGTGAAGCGCTCGGCCTTCCTTAAGAGGTGGTACAAGGGCAATCCTCTCTCGCCGAGGCGCGAGATGAAGCGGCTCAGAGCCGCCAGGCATCCCATGACCCTTTGTACTCCTTTCAAATCTTTGATCGGTCCCATGTTGGTGATGGCCGTGATTTTCTCTGGGTTGGCCTCAATGCCCCGCTCGGAGACGATGAACCCCAGGAGCATGCCTCGAGGGACTCCGAAGACACACTTCTCGGGATTGAGTTTCACGCCTTTCGCTCTCAGACACTTGAATGTCGTTTCAAGGTCAGAGAGGTGGTCGGAGGCTTTCCCCGTCTTGAAAATGATGTCATCGACGTAAGCCTCGATTGTTCGGCCGATGTGCTCTCCGAACACGTGGTTCATGCACCTTTGGTATGTCGCACCTGCATTCCTCAAGCCAAATGGCATAGTAGTATAACAATACATGCCCAAGGGTGTGATGAAAGAAGTCGCGAGCTGGTCGGACTCTTTCATCTTGATTTGGTGATAACCTAAATAGGTGTCGATGAATGACAGGGTTTCACACCCAGCAGTGGAGTCCATAATTTGATCGATGCGAGGCAGAGGGTAGGGAACATTCGGACATGCTTTATTCAACCCAGTGTAGTCGACGCACATCCTCCATTTCCCACCTTTCTTTTTCACAAGCACAGGGTTAGCTAACCATTCGGGATGGAATACCTCTTTGATGAACCCTGCAGCCATCAGCTTGTGGATCTCCTCGCCTATGGCTCTGCGCTTTTCTTCGTCGAAACGGCAGATGCTGCTTCATGGGTCGGGCTCCGGCTCGGATATCCAGCGAGTGCTCGGTGACATCCCTCGGTATGCCGGGCATGTCCGAGGGACTCCACGCAAAAATCTCGTCGTTTGCACGGAGAAAGTCGATGAGCACTGCTTCCTATTTGGGGTCGAGCTCGGAGCTGATCTAGACCTTCTTGTCGGTGTCGTTGCTGGGGTCAAGAGGGACGGACTTAACCGCCTCAGCCAGTTCGAAGTTGCCAGCATAGCGCTTCGCATCTGGCGCCTCCTTGGAGAGGCATTCTAGGTCGGCGAAGAGGGCCTCGGACTCGACGATGGCCTCAGCGTACTCCACGCATTCCACGTCGCATTCGTACGCGTGGCGGTACGTGGATCCGACGGTGATGACTTTGTTGGGGCCTGACATCTTGAGCTTGAGGTACGTGTAGTTCGGGACGGCCATGAACTTGGCGTAGCACGGTCTCCCCAGCACCGCGTGGTAGGTCCCTCGGAACTCGACCACCTCGAACGTGAGGGTTTCCTTTCGGAAGTTGGAGGGAGTTCCAAAGCAGACGGTCAAATCGAGTTATCCAAGGGGCAGGACACGCTTTCCTAGGATGATCCCGTGAAAGGGCGCCGCACCGGCCCGGATCATGGACAGATCGACCCCTGAGAGCCCGAGGGTCTCGGCGTAGATGATGTTGAGGCTGCTACCTCCGTCCATGAGGACCTTGGTGAGCCTAGCGTTGCCGATGACGGGGTCGACAACGAGCGGGTACCTTCCTGGGCTCGGCACGCAGTTGGGGTGGTCGCCTTGGTCGAAGGTGATGGGCTTATCGGACCAGTCTAGGTAGACTGGTGCCGCCACCTTCATCGAGCAGACCTCCCGGCGCTCCTGCTTGCGGTGCCGAGCCGAGGCGTTCGCCACTTGTCCACCGTAGATCATGAAGCAGCCGTGGACCTCAGGGAACTCCTCTGCCTTGTCGCCCTCCTTCTTGTTGTTGTCTTGGCCTTTACCATCTCCCACCGGGGACCCGGCCTTATGGAAGTAGCGCCGGAGCATGATGCATTCTTCAAGGGTGTGCTTGATGGGACCCTGGTGATAGGGGCACGACTCCTTGAGCATCTTGTTGAACAGGTTGGCCCCTTCGGGAGGCTTCCGAGGGTTCCTGTGCTCGGCAGCAGCAACAAGATCTGCGTCAGCAGCGTCGCGCTTCGCTTGCGACTTCTTCTTGGCCTTCCTCTTCGTGCCACGCTGGGCGGACGCCTTGGGGACGTCTTCTTTCTACCTTTCCTGAGGCTGCTTGTCCTTACGGAAGATGGCTTCGACCGCCTCCTGACCAGAGGCGAACTTGGTGGCGATGTCCATCAATTCGCTCGCCTTGGTGGGAGTCTTGCGCCCCAGTTTGCTCACCAGGTCTTGGCAAGTGGTGCCGGCGAGGAACGCCCCGATGACATCCGAGTTGGTGATGTTGGGCAACTCGGTGCGCTGCTTTGAAAACCGCCAGATGTACTCTCGCAGGGATTCCCCTGGCTGCTGGCGGTAGCTTCGGAGATCCCATGAGTTCCCAGGGCGTACGTACGTACCTTAGAAGTTTCCAGTGAAGGCCTTGACCAGGTCGTCCCAGTTGGAGATCTGCGCAGGAGGCAGATGCTCCAGCCAGGCCCGGGCGGCGTCGGAGAGGAACAAGGGGAGGTTGCGGATGATGAGGTTGTCGTCGTCCGTTCCTCCTAGCTGGCACTCCAGCCGGTAGTCCGCAAGCTACAACTCTGGCCTTGTTTCCCCCGAGTACTTGGTGATGGTAGTCGGGGCCCGGAATCGAGCCAGGAATGGCGCCCGTCGTATGGCCCGGCTGAAGGCTCGCGGACCTAGTGGTTCGGGCGAGGGGCTCCGATCCTCCTCACTGTCATAGCGTCCTCCGCGCCTGGGGTGGTAGCCTCGGCGCACCTTCTCGTCGAGGCGGGCTCGACGGTCGCGGCGATGGTGCTCGTCGCCAAGGCGATCCGGGGCAGCAGGCGTCTCGTCCCACGTGCGCCCAGTGTGGATCGAGGCCTCCCGCACGAGTCGGGAAGTCGTTGCGCGATTCTCTGGGGCACCCTTGCCTTCGGGAGGCAGAGCTTTCGGCCCGTCGGACCGCGACATCCTCCAGTAGATTCTTGAGTTCTCCCTGGATACGTCGCCCCTCGGTGGTGGATGGCTCCGGCATTGCTCGGAGTAGCATTGCTGCTGAAAGTCGCCTAGAGGGGGGGGGGTGAATAGGGCGAAACTGAAATTTACAAAGTTAATCACAACTACAAGCCGGGTTAGCGTTAGAAATATAATCGAGTCCGCGAGAGAGGGTGCAAAACAAATCGCAGGCGAATAAAGAGTGTGACACGTGGATTTGTTTTACCGAGGTTTGGTTCTCGCAAACCTACTCCCCGTTGAGGAGGCCACAAAGGTCGGGTCTTTTTCAACCCATTCCCTCTCTCAAACGGTCCCTCGGACCGAGTGAGCTTTCTCTTCTCAAATCAACCGGGAACAAAACTTCCCCACAAGGACCACCACACAATTGGTGTCTCTTGCCTTGGTTACAATTGAGTATTGATCACAAGAAAGAATGAGAAAGAAGAAAGCAATCCAAGCGCAAGAGCTCAAAAGAACACAACAAATCACTCTCACTTAACACAAAAGCTTTTGTGGAATTGGGAGAGGATTTGATCACTTGGGTGTGTCTTGTATTGAATGCCTAGCTCTTGTAAGTGGTTGGAAGGATGAAAACTTGGATGACTTGAATGTGGGGTGGTTGGGGGTATTTATAACCCCAACCACCAAACTAGCCGTTTGGTGTAGGCTGTCTGTCGCATGGTGCACCGGACAGTCCGGTGCGCCAGCCACGTCACCAGGCCGTTGGGTTCCGACCGTTGGAGTTCTGACTGCTGGGCCCGCCTGGATGTCCGGTGGCACACCGGACATGTACTGTAGAGTGTCCGGTGCGCCACTTCGCGCGTGCCTGACTTCTGCGCGCTCTGGTGCGCATTTAATGCTTCTGTAGGTGACCGTTGGCGCGAAGTAGCCGTTGCTCCGCTGGCTCACCGGACAGTCCGGTGTACACCAGACATGTCCGGTGAATTATAGCGGAGCGGATTCCCGAAGCTGGCGAGTTCAGAGACGCTGAGTCTTGGGGCACCAGACACTGTCCGGTGTAGCACCGGACAGTCCGGTGAATTATTGTAACACCCAAATTCTGAATTTGGGATTGGTAGAAGAAATCTGAGCAAAGTACCATTGATAAATAATTAAACTTTATGATTCACCTTTTGTTTTTTTTAAAAAAGGTAAATGATCACAATAAAATAACAATGGTTAAAATAAATCATAATAAAGATTAGACATTGGAAAATGTTCCTATCAAAACAATGGGAGAACTTTTGAATATACCTTTAACACACTCAAATAATAATGTGGTGTGTGTACTTCATGTTGAAAACATTACTTAGTTAAAATAATAATAAAATAATGATAATAGAAGTACAATAATGAGATGGAGATTTGAATTTAACCCAAAGTTGCACTTTGGGGGTTTTAGAAATAATATGTAAAAGAGAAAAGAGAAGGAAGAAATTACTATGTGAATAAAAATAATTATAATATATATATTATTCTTGTACAGATTTGAGTTGGTACATTTGACTCAAAAGTGAAGTTCATAACAGGATTCAAATTCAAATTAGAGATTCAAATGAAAAGAAAATAAATCAAAAAGGAAAAAGGAAAATAAAAGAAAAAGGAAAAGAATACTATACCTGGTTGGGCCCAAGCCACCCCTTTCGGCCCAGTTACCTAAGGACTCCACGCGCTGGCCCAGCTGAATTTCGGTGCCGACATGTGGGCCACTTCCGTCAGTCGCTCCCCCGCGCCTGCGTATTCCTTCTCTCGCTGACGTCGCGGGGCCCCCACGTCAGCCTCTCAGCTCATGTGCCGTTTCTGGTTGTGGGGCCGGGCTGTCGGATTCTCCCCTCCCGAACTCCGCGTGCGCCGCCGAGTTCGTTGCGACGCGTCCGGCCGAGATCACCGGAATTCCCAACCAAAAATCTAATCACAACAAACTTGCGGATTTGACATCACCGGTGCATAAAAGGAAAACCCCCCCTCCCTGCTAAACATCGGATCGGGCTCGGTGTGCCGTTTACAACAACTTCGTGCCGCCACCTGGGATCTCTGTCGTCGGGGCCGATTGAAGTGCACTTGGGGGACCTTGGGTGCGCACGGGACCTCTGGTGGTTGGCTGCTACTCGACCGGACTGGTGGTGCGGTCGGTGCTCCGGAATTTCTCATCGGAGCCGGATCTCCGCCGTGCAACGAAGACAGAGAAAAGCACTGCGCAATCCATCGGTGAGTCCACTCCATCATGCTCGCCTGGTTCGCCGCTATGTTTAGCATCATTTGGAACGGAGTTTTGCGCCTGGGGGTCGGATTGGGCCAGCTCCGGCCAAGCTTCGTCGCGAATCCAGGGCGGCGCCGCCGCGTGTCTGGTAGAGGAAGAAGAAACCGCCTGGGCCGTTGGATCTTATTCAACGGTCACGATTAGATCGGGGGCGTACCCCTTCGTGGCTTTGATCCGGGCCGTCGATCACCGATCCATCGGTCCACGAGGTTATACCGCATCATATGTGATGAAGATCTAATCTGAACCCTCGGATTATAATCCAACGACTCTGGTTTCCCCGTACCCCTTCGCCGAGGCAAACTTTCTAAAGAGCCCCTCGGTTTTCACATAATAAACCCGCCGTCCATGTGCACTATTGACTGAGTCTCGGTAATCTTGCGAAAGAGTCCTTGCGCTTTCTGGTAAATGACGCCCAGTCCCGAGAGTATTAAAAACAGAGAAATTAATATTAGAAATTCATTTTTAATACAAAAACAAATCTAGAAACTTGTAAAATGCATAGAAAATTCATTTTAGTTCCAAATTGAGTCATTCCAATTTCTAAAATTTTGTAATATCATTCTCTATCATTTAGAATCACTGTTTTGACATGAACTCTGTTAGAAAATAAATTTATCATCTAATCCTATTATAATCACCTTAAATCTTAGGAAATTCATAACTTGAAATATATAACTCCAAATTCAGTGATTCCAGTTCCTATGATTTCATTTTAATGTGTAGATTTTTACTGTATATTTCATTCATCTGTTTGGTGTAATGTTAATTTTGCCTATACAATGTTTGTGTGTATTGCTACGACTAGCATGAGGACACGTGTCATCTGAAGGATCATCCTGGTACCTGGATTCTCAAGGCCCAGGCAAGTTGTGCCCTTGATCACTTCTTTTTACCCACTCATGTTCTAATTAATCATAATGATCTGCATAGGTTAATTTTGATGGGTCCCAATAGGTTACCCTAGTTTGATTATCTCTATACCTTGTTTACCACTGAACCTTTTTGGGTAGTACTTGCTAGTGCTTCATGTGGTTTTGGGTATGAAGATACACTTTATTCATGATTATACTTTTATTATCAGTTGTTATTTACTGTTCATGTTAAGATCATTATGTTAATTGGAACATGGAGCGACCACCCGGGAAAACAGTGCTACCACAAGGGAGGAATGGGACCCCTTGGCTGATTAATTAGGAAAGCTAGTGGAAGACTACCTTACCCGAAAGGGGCAAGGGCAGTAGGGGAGTGGTCAGTGTAGGGAGGCCCTCGGGAGGATTTTGCTGCGATGGCGGTCCTGCAAGGGATTCCTGCATTGGAACTTCCTATAAACTGTAGCGGGTTTTCGGAAGCTAGTGGAACTTTGTAAAGGCCTCGTAGTGGATCCCTAGCCATTCACCTCGGTAGTGTCTAAGGGCCTTGCAAACCCTGGCGACATGGGATACACGACTTGTGGGTAAAGATGCGCAACCTCTGCAGAGTGTAAAACTGGTATACTAGCCGTGCTTACGGTCAAGAGCAGCTCGGACCCTCACATGATTAAATTATGGAACTTAAACTCAATTTGTCATATGCATTGTATCGTAGGTGAAGTTGTTACTTTTGTTCTACTATTTAATTGGGCTGGTATTTACTTATACTTAGTAACTGCTAATAAAATTTTGACCAACTTTAAAAGCAATGCTCAGCTCTAACCATCTTCTTTGGTAAGCCTTACACTTCACGTGAGCTCCCACCTTTGGCGAGTTCATGCACATTATTCCCCACAACTTGTTGAGCGATGAACGTATGTGAGCTCACTCTTGCTGTCTCACACCCCCCCACAGGTCAAGAACAGGTACCACCGAATGAGGCGCATGGAGGATGCTGTGATGAGTTCGTGAGAGGTCTAGGCCGTCGTCTCCCAGTCAACTTTGGGGTTGCTGGACCGTTGTCTCCATATAATGTAATTATTTATTTTGTATAGAATTCCTGTTATATATAAAGATGTGACATTCGATCCTGTGCCATGATTCATCATATGTGTGAGACTTGGTCCCAGCACACCTGGTGATTATGTTCGCGCCCGGGTTTTGGACCCCTAAAATCCGGGTGTGACAGAAGTGGTATCAGAGGAATGTTGACTGTAGGACGAAACCTAGATAGAACTGGACAACCAATACCTACTTACCTTTGCCACTCTGATCTTTTCTAAACTTATCTTAATCTTTTTCTCATCTATTTCCGCTTCACTCTGATTATTCTTACCTTTTTCTTCTAAAGACAAATGTGGATTTCATACTTTGAAATCCAGTGCCTAAAGTGACTTTAGGAATAGGAGACCTAATCCTAGGAACAAAAACAAAACTATTTTTATAAGTGTCTATGTATTTGAATGTTTGTTCTTATGATATCTGTCTGATTTGGATCTTTGTTTGAGTGTGATGGGTTGTGGAATAATGTCCACAATTGCATCTGCATATACACATAGGTATAAAATTATATTTATAAAATAACTAGACAAACTAAATTATCCTTCAATAAAGTAACTAGCCTAACAATACCCATCTTATCTTAAAGATTCTCCCTTATCTTAATAGATTCATCTCATCTTAAGAGATTCTATCCTACACTCATAGATCTATCTTATCTCAAACGGTCTTAACTTATCCTAATGTATATAGATCCATCTTATCTTAAGAGGTTTTCTCTTACCTTAATAGATTTATCTTATCTTGAAGGATTCATCTTATCCTAACCACTTTACTTATCCCATCTTGATAGATCTAACTGACCTTAAAAGACTCTACCTTATCCTTATGGATTCATCTTGCCCTAATTAGCATATTGACCCCACCCTAGTAACAACCATGATCTAATCCAGAATTAACTAGATCTTATCCATCTAAGCTAGTCATACCAATCTAATCCAGATCCCATCTAAGCTACTATGATCTAATCTAATGTGAGTTACTTAACCAGTTAGTTAATCCTGGTGAAATAGATTAGACCCACTCCGATAAAACATGAACCTAAATTGGTACCTTACACCAACTCATCCGTGAACAATGACCTAACCTACATCACAGGATTGCCTAGTTCATCTATTCCAAAGCAAAGTAAAACTCTGTTCAAACCTACCTACTTTGTGTACCCCGGCTATCATAACTATATATCTTAACTATAAGTCCTTAACTCGGATGGCAACTTCAAGAATAAAGGCCATACTCCTAAATTACTTAAACCTAATTTGGAGACTTATATCAACTTGGCCATACACAACAACCCGACCTATATAACAAGTTACGTAACTTACCCAATCAATAGAGTCTTAATGGATTGCATAATCTATCAACCACCACCTGACATCAAACCAGATTTTGACCTACATCATGTAGTCTATCTCACCCATATATATCTAATCGTGACAAAATTCTATCCTACCTTTGGATATTCACCTTATACGACTGGTTACCTTAATCTGAACATAAAACAAAGATTAAGCCCTACTAAAGAATCTTCAGATTATAACCAGCTACTAGCTTATTTATTCCGCTTATTGAATAATTCCCTTTGCAAAACTATTACCATATGCTTCTAACTTTCATGGTCAATACCAGGAAAGGAAAGATTATCACGCAACAGCAAACAGAAATGAATTCTCCAAATCCTCCACCTATTGAAACCGAACAAGTGGTTGCTGCCCAAAGACTGGTAATACAACAATTAACAGACCTGGTGACCGAGATGCAGAATCAGATAAGACATCAACGCGAGGAAATACGTCAGGCCCGCCAAGAAATAAGGCAAGCACGGTTGGAGAGACAACAACAACAACAACCTCCACCACCACCACCAGCTCCACCAAGCTACATAGATATAAATTATGATGATTTGTAAGGTCTAGATGTTACTTTAGTTAGTAGATGATATGATATTATTTTAGAAGGAACAATAAGGTCTATTGACCCTATGTTTTGTTAAAGAATTATACCTCATGCTGAGATTTCTTTGTTTGTGCATATGTGCCGAGAACAATATGAGTATACATCCCTTTTCTTACAAATCTCGAGGACGAGATTATTTTTAAGGGGGGTAGGATTTGTAACACCCAAATTCTGAATTTGGGATTGGTAGAAGAAATCTGAGCAAAGTACCATTGATAAATAATTAAACTTTATGATTCACCTTTTGTTTTTTAAAAAGGTAAATGATCACAATAAAATAACAATGGTTAAAATAAATCATAATAAAGATTAGACATTGGAAAATGTTCCTATCAAAACAATGGGAGAACTTTTGAATATACCTTTAACACACTCAAATAATAATGTGGTGTGTGTACTTCATGTTGAAAACATTACTTAGTTAAAATAATAATAAAATAATGATAATAGAAGTACAATAATGAGATGGAGATTTGAATTTAACCCAAAGTTGCACTTTGGGGGTTTTAGAAATAATATGTAAAAGAGAAAAGAGAAGGAAGAAATTACTATGTGAATAAAAATAATTATAATATATATATTATTCTTGTACAGATTTGAGTTGGTACATTTGACTCAAAAGTGAAGTTCATAACAGGATTCAAATTCAAATTAGAGATTCAAATGAAAAGAAAATAAATCAAAAAGGAAAAAGGAAAATAAAAGAAAAAGGAAAAGAATACTATACCTGGTTGGGCCCAAGCCACCCCTTTCGGCCCAGTTACCTAAGGACTCCACGCGCTGGCCCAGCTGAATTTCGGTGCCGACATGTGGGCCACTTCCGTCAGTCGCTCCCCCGCGCCTGCGTATTCCTTCTCTCGCTGACGTCGCGGGGCCCCCACGTCAGCCTCTCAGCTCATGTGCCGTTTCTGGTTGTGGGGCCGGGCTGTCGGATTCTCCCCTCCCGAACTCCGCGTGCGCCGCCGAGTTCGTTGCGACGCGTCCGGCCGAGATCACCGGAATTCCCAACCAAAAATCTAATCACAACAAACTTGCGGATTTGACATCACCGGTGCATAAAAGGAAACCCCCCCCTCCCTGCTAAACATCGGATCGGGCTCGGTGTGCCGTTTACAACAACTTCGTGCCGCCACCTGGGATCTCTGTCGTCGGGGCCGATTGAAGTGCACTTGGGGGACCTTGGGTGCGCACGGGACCTCTGGTGGTTGGCTGCTACTCGACCGGACTGGTGGTGCGGTCGGTGCTCCGGAATTTCTCATCGGAGCCGGATCTCCGCCGTGCAACGAAGACAGAGAAAAGCACTGCGCAATCCATCGGTGAGTCCACTCCATCATGCTCGCCTGGTTCGCCGCTATGTTTAGCATCATTTGGAACGGAGTTTTGCGCCTGGGGGTCGGATTGGGCCAGCTCCGGCCAAGCTTCGTCGCGAATCCAGGGCGGCGCCGCCGCGTGTCTGGTAGAGGAAGAAGAAACCGCCTGGGCCGTTGGATCTTATTCAACGGTCACGATTAGATCGGGGGCGTACCCCTTCGTGGCTTTGATCCGGGCCGTCGATCACCGATCCATCGGTCCACGAGGTTATACCGCTTCATATGTGATGAAGATCTAATCTGAACCCTCGGATTATAATCCAACGACTCTGGTTTCCCCGTACCCCTTCGCCGAGGCAAACTTTCTAAAGAGCCCCTCGGTTTTCACATAATAAACCTGCCGTCCATGTGCACTATTGACTGAGTCTCGGTAATCTTGCGAAAGAGTCCCTGCGCTTTCTGGTAAATGACGCCCAGTCCCGAGAGTATTAAAAACAGAGAAATTAATATTAGAAATTCATTTTTAATACAAAAACAAATCTAGAAACTTGTAAAATGCATAGAAAATTCATTTTAGTTCCAAATTGAGTCATTCCAATTTCTAAAATTTTGTAATATCATTCTCTATCATTTAGAATCACTGTTTTGACATGAACTCTGTTAGAAAATAAATTTATCATCTAATCCTATTATAATCACCTTAAATCTTAGGAAATTCATAACTTGAAATATATAACTCCAAATTCAGTGATTCCAGTTCCTATGATTTCATTTTAATGTGTAGATTTTTACTGTATATTTCATTCATCTGTTTGGTGTAATGTTAATTTTGCCTATACAATGTTTGTGTGTATTGCTACGACTAGCATGAGGACACGTGTCATCTGAAGGATCATCCTGGTACCTGGATTCTCAAGGCCCAGGCAAGTTGTGCCCTTGATCACTTCTTTTTACCCACTCATGTTCTAATTAATCATAATGATCTGCATAGGTTAATTTTGATGGGTCCCAATAGGTTACCCTAGTTTGATTATCTCTATACCTTGTTTACCACTGAACCTTTTTGGGTAGTACTTGCTAGTGCTTCATGTGGTTTTGGGTATGAAGATACACTTTATTCATGATTATACTTTTATTATCAGTTGTTATTTACTGTTCATGTTAAGATCATTATGTTAATTGGAACATGGAGCGACCACCCGGGAAAACAGTGCTACCACAAGGGAGGAATGGGACCCCTTGGCTGATTAATTAGGAAAGCTAGTGGAAGACTACCTTACCCGAAAGGGGCAAGGGCAGTAGGGGAGTGGTCAGTGTAGGGAGGCCCTCGGGAGGATTTTGCTGCGATGGCGGTCCTGCAAGGGATTCCTGCATTGGAACTTCCTATAAACTGTAGCGGGTTTTCGGAAGCTAGTGGAACTTTGTAAAGGCCTCGTAGTGGATCCCTAGCCATTCACCTCGGTAGTGTCTAAGGGCCTTGCAAACCCTGGCGACATGGGATACACGACTTGTGGGTAAAGATGCGCAACCTCTGCAGAGTGTAAAACTGGTATACTAGCCGTGCTCACGGTCAAGAGCAGCTCGGACCCTCACATGATTAAATTATGGAACTTAAACTCAATTTGTCATATGCATTGTATCGCAGGTGAAGTTGTTACTTTTGTTCTACTATTTAATTGGGCTGGTATTTACTTATACTTAGTAACTGCTAATAAAATTTTGACCAACTTTAAAAGCAATGCTCAGCTCTAACCATCTTCTTTGGTAAGCCTTACACTTCACGTGAGCTCCCACCTTTGGCGAGTTCATGCACATTATTCCCCACAACTTGTTGAGCGATGAACGTATGTGAGCTCACTCTTGCTGTCTCACACCCCCCCACAGGTCAAGAACAGGTACCACCGGATGAGGCGCATGGAGGATGCTGTGATGAGTTCGTGAGAGGTCTAGGCCGTCGTCTCCCAGTCAACTTTGGGGTTGCTGGACCGTTGTCTCCATATAATGTAATTATTTATTTTGTATAGAATTCCTGTTATATATAAAGATGTGACATTCGATCCTGTGCCATGATTCATCATATGTGTGAGACTTGGTCCCAGCACACCTGGTGATTATGTTCGCGCCCGGGTTTTGGACCCCTAAAATCCGGGTGTGACAATTATAGCGGAGCGCCTCTGGATTTTCCCGAAGGTGATGAGTTCAGCGTGAACTCCCCTGGTGCACCGGACACTGTCCGGTGGTGCATCGGACACTGTCCGGTGGCACACCGGATAGTCCGGTGCGCCAGACCAGGGCACACTTCGGTTATCCCTTGCTCTCTTTGTTGAACCCAATTCTTGGTCTTTTTATTGGCTAAGTGTGAACCTTTGGCACCTGTATAACTTATACACTAGAGCAAACTAGTTAGTCCAATTATTTGTGTTGGGCAATTCAACCACCAAAATCAATTAGGAACTAGGTGTAAGCCTAATTCCCTTTCAATCTCCCCCTTTTTGGTGATTGATGCCAACACAAACCAAAGCAAGTATAGAAGTGCATAATTGAACTAGCTTGCGTAATGTAAGTGCAAAGGTTGCTTGAAATTGAGCCAATATAAATACTTATAAGATATGCATGGATTGTTTCTTTTATTTTTAACATTTTGAACCACGCTTGCACCACTTGTTTTGTTTTTGCAAATTCTTTTGTAAATCCTTTTCAAAGTTCTTTTGCAAATAGTCAAAGGTAAATGAATAGGATTTTGCGAAGCATTTTCAAGATTTGAAATTTTCTCCCCCTGTTTCAAATGCTTTTCCTTTGACTAAACAAATTCCTCCTCTTAGTGTTCAAGAGGGTTTTAAGATATTGATTTTGAAAAATACTTTCTCCCCTTTTTGAACACAATGAGATACCAATTTGAAATTTACCAATTGAAAATCTCTTTTTAAAATTAGGTGGTGGTGCGGTCCTTTTGCTTTGGGCTAATACTCTCTCCCCCTTTGGCATGAATCGCCAAAAACGAAGTCATTAGAGCCCTTTTTAAACAATTTTCTCCCCTTTGGCAAATAAAACATATGAGTGAAGATTATACCAAAGCCGGAGTCCTTTTGCTTTGTACTCATGTTCTCTCCCCCAAAGATGGAGAGTGGCTCGGAGCGACGGCGAAGGATGAGTTACGGAGTGGAAGCCTTTGTCTTCGCCGAAGACTCCGATTCCCTTTCAATATACCTATGACTTGGTTTGAAATTTACTTGAAAACACATTAGTCATAGCACATGAAAGAGATATGATCAAATGTATATGAATGAGCTATGTGTGCAAATCAACAAAAGAAATTCCTAGAATCAAGGATATTTAGCTCATGCCTAAGTTTGTTAAAGGTTTGTTCATCAAGTGGCTTGGTAAAGATACCGGCTAATTGATCTTTAGTATTAATGTATGCAATCTCGATATCTCCCTTTTGTTGGTGATCCCTTAGAAAATGATACCGAATGACTATGTGTTTAGTGCGGCTATGCTCAACAGGATTATCCGCCATGCGGATTGCACTCTCATTATCACATAGAAGAGGAACTTTGGTTAATTTGTAACCATAGTCCCTAAGGGTTTGCCTCATCCAAAGTAATTGTGCGCAACAATGTCCTGCGGCAATATACTCGGCTTCGACGGTAGAAAGAGCTATGAAATTTTGCTTCTTTGAAGCCCAAGACACCAAGGATCTTCCCAAGATCTGGCAAGTCCCCGATGTGCTCTTTCTATTAATCTTACACCCCACCCAATCGGCATCCGAATAACCAATCAAATCAAATGTGGATCCCCTAGGATACCAAAGCCCAAACTTAGGAGTATAAACTAAATATCTCAAGATTTGTTTTACGGCCATAAGATGAGCTTCCTTAGGGTCGGCTTGGAATCTTGCACACATGCATACAGAAAGCATAATATCCGGTCGAGATGCACATAAGTAGAGTAAAGATCCAATCATTGACCGGTATACCTTTTGATCCACGGACTTACCTTCCGTGTCGAGGTCGAGATGCCCATTGGTTCCCATGGGTGTCTTGATGGGTTTGGCATCCTTCATTCCAAACTTGCTTAGAATATCTTGAGTATACTTCGTTTGGCTAATGAAGGTGCCCTCTTGGAGTTGCTTCACTTGAAATCCTAAGAAGTACTTCAACTCCCCCATCATAGACATCTCGAATTTTTGTGTCATGACCCTACTAAACTCTTCACATGTAGATTCGTTAGTAGACCCAAATATAATATCATCAACATAAATTTGGCATACAAACAAATCATTTTCAAGTGTTTTGGTAAAAAGTGTAGGATCGACCTTTCCGACTTTGAATCCATTAGTGATAAGGAAATCTCTAAGGCATTCATACCATGCTCTTGGGGCTTGTTTTAGCCCATAAAGCGCCTTGGAGAGTTTATAAACATGGTTAGGGTACTCACTATCTTCAAAGCCGGGAGGTTGCTCAACATAGACCTCTTCCTTGATCGGTCCATTGAGGAAGGCACTCTTCATGTCCATTTGATAAAGCTTGAAGCCATGGTAAGTAGCATAGGCCAATAATATACGAATTGACTCAAGCCTAGCTACAGGTGCATAGGTTTCACCGAAATCCAAACCTTCGACTTGGGAGTATCGTTTGGCCACAAGTCGAGCTTTGTTCCTTGTCACCACACCATGCTCGTCTTGCTTGTTGCGGAAGACCCACTTGGTTCCTACAACATTTTGATTAGGACGTGGAACCAAATGCCATACCTCGTTCCTAGTGAAGTTGTTGAGCTCCTCTTGCATCGCCACCACCCAATCCGAATCTTGTAGTGCTTCCTCTACCCTGTGTGGCTCAATAGAGGAAACAAAAGAGTAATGCTCACAAAAATGTGCAACACGAGATCTAGTAGTTACCCCCTTATGAATGTCGCCGAGGATGGTGTCGATGGGGTGATCTCGTTGGATTGCTTGGTGGACTCTTGGGTGTGGCGGCCTTGGTTCTTCATCCTCCTTGTCTTGATTATTGGCATCTCCCCCTTGATCATTGCTGTCATCTTGAGGTGGCTCATTTGCTTGATCTTCTCCTTCATCAACTTGAGCCTCATCCTCATTTTGAGTTGGTGGAGATGCTTGCACGGAGGAGGATGGTTGATCTTGTGCATTTGGAGGCTCTTCGGATTTCTTAGGACACACATCCCCAACGGACATGTTCCTTAGCGCGATGCACGGAGCCTCTTCATCACCTATCTCATCAAGATCAACTTGCTCTACTTGAGAACCATTAGTCTCATCAAACACAACGTCACAAGAAACTTCAACTTGTCCGGAGGACTTGTTAAAGACTCTATATGCCCTTATGTTTGAATCATATCCTAGTAAAAAGCCTTCTACAGTCTTAGGAGCAAATTTAGATTTTCTACCTCTTTTAACAAGAATAAAGCATTTGCTACCAAAGACTCTAAAATATAAAATATTGGGCTTTTTACTGGTTAGGAGTTCATATGATGTCTTCTTGAGGATTCGGTGTAGATATAACTGGTTGATGGCATAGCAAGCGGTGTTGACCGCCTCGGCCGAAAACCGATCTGAAGTCTTGTACTCATCAAGCATGGTTCTTGCCATGTCCAATAGAGTTCTATTCTTCCTCTCCACTACACCATTTTGTTGTGGGGTGTAGGGAGAAGAGAACTCATGCTTGATCCCCTCTTCCTCAAGGAAGCCTTCAATTTGAGAGTTCTTGGACTCCGTCCCATTGTCGCTTCTAATTTTCTTGATCCTTAAGCCGAACTCATTTTGAGCCCTTCTCAAGAATCCTTTTAATGTCTCTTGGGTATGGGATTTTTCCTGCAAAAAGAACACCCAAGTGAAGCGAGAATAATCATCCACAATAACTAGACAGTACTTACTCCCGCCGATGCTTATGTAAGCGATCGGGCCGAATAGATCCATGTGTAGGAGCTTTAGTGGCCTATCAGTCGTCATGATGTTTTTGTGTGGATGGTGAGCACCAACTTGCTTTCCGGCTTGACACGCGCTACAAATCCTGTCTTTCTCAAAATGAACATTTGTTAATCCTAAAATGTGTTCTCCCTTTAGAAGCTTATGAAGATTCTTCATCCCAACATGGGCTAGTCGGCGGTGCCAGAGCCAACCCATGTTAGTCTTAGCAATTAAGCAAGTGTCGAGTTCAGCTCTATCAAAGTCTACCAAGTATAGCTGACCCTCTAACACTCCCTTAAATGCTACTGAATCATCACTTCTTCTAAAGACAGTGACACCTACATCAGTAAATAGATAGTTGTTGCCCATTTGACATAATTGAGATACAAAAAGCAAATTGTAATCTAAAGAATCTACAAGAAAAACATTGGAAATGGAATGGTCAGGTGATATAGCAATTTTACCCAATCCTTTGACCAAACCTTGGTTTCCATCCCCGAATGTGATAGCTCGTTGGGGATCTTGGTTTTTCTCATAGGAGGAGAACATTTTCTTCTCCCATGTCATGTGGTTTGTGCACCCGCTGTCAATGATCCAACTTGAGCCCCCGGATGCATAAACCTACAAAACAAGTTTAGTTCTTGACTTTAGGTACCCAAATGGTTTTGGGTCCTTTGGCATTAGACACAAGAACTTTGGGTACCCAAACACAAGTCTTTGACCCCTTGTGCTTGCCCCCAACATATTTGGCAACTACTTTGCCGGATTTGTTAGTTAACACATAAGATGCATCAAAAGTTTTAAAAGAAATGTCATGATCATTTGATGCACTAGGAGTTTCTCTTTCTCGTAAGAATGAGATATAGGTAGGGCTAAAAAAAGAGTCAAATCGCACCATCTCTATAATAAGTAAATGCCCTTTTTTCCCCGGAGGTTGTCGGAATTATTTGCAATAAAATATTGGCTACAATCGAGGAGGTCTTATCAATGAAATTTCCATTTATACGGGATCTAGGCATAATTCCCAACCCATTCTATATAGAATTCTTTTCATTCTATCACAAAATAACATAAAAACAAAACATTCGATTCTTATAAATCGATCCATATGCTCTAAATGGATAAGAGAGATATGGATTTTTTCGCTTAGCTCAAATTGTCTCCTTTTCTAGGCAACTTAGCACGGGTTGGTTGCCTAGAACTAGATGTCTCACCCTTATACATAAAAGCATGGTTAGGGCCAGAGTGAGACTTCCTAGAGTGAATTCTCCTAATTTTGCTCTCAGGATAACCGGCAGGGTACAAAATGTAACCCTTGTTATCTTGAGGCATGGGAGCCTTGCCCTTGACAAAGTTGGACAATTTCTTAGGAGGGGCATTAAGTTTGATATTGTCCCCCTTTTGGAAGCCAATGCCATCCTTAATGCCAGGGCGTCTCCCACTATAGAGCATGCTTCTAGTAAATTTAAATTTTTTATTTTCTAAGTCATGCTCATTGATTTTAGCATTAAGTTGAGCTATGTGATCATTTTGTTGTTTAATTAAAGCTATGTGATCATGAATAGCATCAACATTAATGTCTCTACATCTAGTACAAATGGAAGTATGTTCAATAGTAGATGCAGTGGGTTTGCAAGATTTTAATTCTACAACCTTTGCATGCAATATATCATTTTTACTTCTAAGGTCGGAAATTGTAACATTGCAAACATCTAGTTCTTTAGCCTTAGCAATTAATTTTTCATTTTCATTTTTAAGGCTATCAAGAGATATGTTCAATTCTTTAATCTTAGCAAGCAAGTTATCATTATCATTTCTAAGATTGGGAATTGAAATATTACAAACGTTTGAATCAACCTTAGCTAACAAATTAGCATTTTCATTTCTAAGGTTGTCTATAGTCTCATGGCAAGTGCTTAGCTCACTAGATAGTTTTTCACATTTCTCTACTTCTAGAGCGTAAGCATTTTTAACCTTAACATGCTTCTTGTTTTCTTTAATAAGGAAGTCCTCTTGGGAGTCCAAGAGATCATCCTTTTCATAGATAGCACTAATCAGTTCATTTAGTTTTTCCTTTTGTTGCATGTTGAGGTTAGCAAAAAGAGTACGCAAATTATCTTCCTCATCACTAGCATTATCATCACTAGAGGATTCATATCTAGTGGAGGATTTAGATTTAACCTTCTTCTTTTTGCCGTCCTTTGCCATGAGGCACTTGTGGCCGACGTTGGGGAAGAGAAGGCCTTTGTTGATGGCGATGTTGGCGGCGTCCTCGTCGGAGGAGGAGTCGGAGGAGCTCTCGTTCGAGTCCCACTCGCGGCATACGTGGGCGTCGCCACCCTTCTTCTTGTAGTATTTCTTCTTCTCCTTTCTTCTCCCCTTCTTGTTGTCGCCCCTGTCACTGTCACTAGAAATAGGACATTTTTCTATAAAGTGACCGGGCTTACCACACTTGTAGCAAACCTTCTTGGAGCGGGGCTTGTAATCTTTCCCCCTCCTTTGCTTGAGGATTTGGCGGAAGCTCTTGATGACGAGCGTCATTTCCTCATTGTCGAGCTTGGAGGCATCGATGGGTGTTCTACTCGGTGTAGACTCCTTCTTCTCCTCCGTCGCCTTAAATGCGACCGGTTGTGCTTCGGACGTGGAGGGGCCATCAAGCTCGTTGATCTTCCTTGAGCCTTTGATCATAAACTCAAAGCTCACAAAATTCCCGATTACTTCCTCGGGAGTCATTAGTGTATATCTAGGATTACCAATTTATTAATTGTACTTGAGTAGGGTTAAGGAAAATGAGTGATCTTAGAATAACCTTAACCATCTCGTGGTCATCCCATTTCTTGCTCCCGAGGTTGCGCACTTGATTCACCCCACAAATGAAATGTTTCATTTCATCCGGGAAAAGCCACCTCTTTCTCCACAAACAATGTCTTTGTCATTTGATCCAGGAGCCTTCCGTTAGATAGGAACAGCTTTGCTAAATACTGAGAACTCTCGGATAGAGTATTAGAATGAAAAGACCATTAATTATATAAGGAAGAGCCCAGGGTTCTAGCCCATTCCCATTCCTAAATCAATAAAAGGTTTTGAGCCGGTTGTACATGTCTTGTGGCTCCTCCCCTTGGCGAAGACGGAAGCGACCGAGCTCCCCCTCGATCGTTTCCCGCTTGGTGATCTTGGTTAGTTCATCACCCTCGTGTGCGGTCTTGAGCACGTCCCAAACTTCCTTGGCGCTCTTTAATCCTTGCACCTTGTTATACTCCTCTCGACTTAGAGAGGCGAGGAGTATTGTTGTGGCTTGGGAGTTGAAGTGCTCGATTTGGGCCACCTCGTCCTCATCAAAATCCTCATCACCTACGGATGGTACCTGTACACCAAACTCAACAATATCCCATATACTTTTGTGGAGTGAGGTTAGGTGAATCCGCATTAAATCACTCCACCTAGCATAATCTTCACCATCAAAAGTTGGTGGTTTGCCTAATGGAACGGAAAGTAAAGGCGTATGTTTAGGAATGCGAGGGTAGCGTAGGGGGGTCTTACTAAACTTCTTGCGCTCATGGCGCTTCGAAGTTACGGAGGGCGCGTCGGAGCCGGAGGTGGAAGGTGATGAGGTGTTGGTCTCGTAGTAGACCACCTTCCTCATCTTCTTTATCTTGTCGCCACTCCGATGCGACTTGTGGGAAGAGGCTTTCTTCTCCTTCCCCTTTCCCTTTTTGCGGGACTCTTCCGATGAAGCCTTCCCGTGGCTTGTAGTGGGCTTGTCGCAGGTCTCTATCTGCTTCTTGGCGTGTTTTCCCGACATCACTTCGAGCGGTTAGGCTCTAATGAAGCACCGGGCTCTGATACCAATTGAAAGTTGCCTAGAGGGGGGGGGGGTGAATAGGGCGAAACTGAAATTTACAAAGTTAATCACAACTACAAGCCGGGTTAGCGTTAGAAATATAATCGAGTCCGCGAGAGAGGGTGCAAAACAAATCGCAAGCGAATAAAGAGTGTGACACGCGGATTTGTTTTACCGAGGTTCGGTTCTCGCAAACCTACTCCCCGTTGAGGAGGCCACAAAGGCCGGGTCTTTTTCAACCCCTTCCCTCTCTCAAACGGTCCCTCGGACCGAGTGAGCTTTCTCTTCTCAAATCAACCGGGAACAAAACTTCCCCGCAAGGACCACCACACAATTGGTGTCTCTTGCCTTGGTTACAATTGAGTATTGATCACAAGAAAGAATAAGAAAGAAGAAAGCAATCCAAGCGTAAGAGCTCAAAAGAACACAACAAATCACTCTCACTTAACACTAAAGCTTTTGTGGAATTGGGAGAGGATTTGATCACTTGGGTGTGTCTTGTATTGAATGCCTAGCTCTTGTAAGTGGTTGGAAGGATGAAAACTTGGATGACTTGAATGTGGGGTGGTTGGGGGTATTTATAACCCCAACACCAAACTAGCCGTTTGGTGTAGGCTGTCTGTCGCATGATGCACCGGACAGTCCGGTGCACACTGGACAGTGTCCGGTGCGCCAGCCATGTCACCAGGCCATTGGGTTTCGACCGTTGGAGTTCTGACTGCTGGGCCCGCCTGGATGTCCGGTGGCACACCGGACATGTACTGTAGAGTGTCCGGTGTGCCACTTCGCGCGTGCCTGACTTCTGCGCGCTCTGGCGCGCATTTAATGCTTCTGCAGGTGACCGTTGGCGTGAAGTAGTCGTTGCTCCGCTGGCTCACCGGACAGTCCGGTGAATTATAGCGGAGCGGATTCCCGAAGCTGGCGAGTTCAGAGACGCTGAGTCTTGGGGCACAGGACACTGTCCGGTGTAGCACCGGACAGTCCGGTGAATTATAGCGGAGCGCCTCTGGATTTTCCCGAAGGTGATGAGTTCAGCGTGAAGTCCCCTGGTGCATCGGACACTGTCCGGTGGTGCAGACCAGGGCACACTTCGGTTATCCCTTGCTCTCTTTGTTGAACCCAATTCTTGGTCTTTTTATTGGCTAAGTGTGAACCTTTGGCACCTGTATAACTTATACACTAGAGCAAACTAGTTAGTCCAATTATTTGTATTGGGCAATTCAACCACCAAAATCAATTAGGAACTAGGTGTAAGCCTTATTCCCTTTCAGCTGCTGCAGCTAGATTCTGGCCGACCCCGCTGGAGGCCGGGGGCAGCCTTGCCTGGGCATCGTCAACGATACAGCGTTGGACGTCCCGGGCCCGATGACGTGCTTCTCTGGCGAGTGCTCGGCCTGCCCTCTCCTGCTCGATGTTTTGCCGGAGCTGCACAAGTTGCCCTGCTTCCTCGTCGAGCTTGGCCTGTATCTCGCGGATTTGCTCGAGCTGTGTGTCCTGACCCCCCGCAGGGACTGGGACCACAACTAGCTCCCGTGGGATGTCAACGCGAGACGCAGGCCCAGGGGGATCGTCATCCTCTGGCATACCGAGGTGGTTGCCTTCGTCGCGACCCCCCAGATCGACGTGGAAACATTCGCGACTTGGGCCACAACCCTCGTCGTCAAGGCTGTGGCCATCATCAGAGCAACCAGAGAGGCAGTAGTCACATGCGGTCATGAAGTCTTGCATGGCACTGGGATCACGGAGCCCGAAGAAATCCCACCGGAGTCGGGGTCATCTTCTTCCTCAGAACTCGGGGGCCCGTAGGTTGAGACGACCGTCAGTCGGTCCTAGGTTGACCACATATGGTATCCCGGGAGGTCAGGATATGCCCTAGTGAAAGCACTGATAGTCGCCTAGAGGGGGGTGAATAGGGCGAAACTGAAATTTACAAATATAATCACAACTACAAGTCGGGTTAGCGTTAGAAATATAATCAAGTCCGCGAGAGAGGGCGCAAAATAAATCGCAAGCGAATAAGAGGTGTGACACGCGGATTTGTTTTACCGAGGTTCGGTTCTCGCAAACCTACTCCCCGTTGAGGAGGCCACAAAGGCCGGGTCTCTTTCAACCCTTTCCCTCTCTCAAACGATCCACCGATCGAGTGAGCTTCTCTTCTCCAATCAAAGCCGGGAACAAAACTTCCCCGCAAGGGCCACCACACAATTGGTGCCTCTTGCCTTGATTACAATGGAGTCTTGATCACAAGAACAAGTGCAAAAGAAAAGAAGCAATCCAAGCGCAAGAGCTCAAAAGAACACGACAAATCTCTCTCGCTAATCACTAAAAGCTTGAGTGGAATTGGAGAGGATTTGATCTCTTTGGTGTGTCTAGAATTGAATGCCTAGCTCTTGTAAGTGGTTGAGAAGTGGAAAACTTGGATGGCATTGAATGTGGGGTGGTTGGGGTATTTATAGCCCCAACCACCAAACTAGCCATTTGGTGGAGGCTGTCTGTCGTATGGCGCACCGGACAGTCCGGTGCACACTGGACATGTCCGGTGCGACAACCATGTCACCCGGCCATTAGGGTCCCGACCGTTGGAGCTCTGACTTCTGGGCCCGCCTTGATGTCCGGTGGCGCACCGGACATACACTGTAGAGTGTCCGGTGCGCCAGCATGGGCGTGCCTGACCTCTGCACGCACTGGCGCGCATTCAATGCGCCCGCAGGTAGCCGTTGGCGCCGAAGTAGTCGTTGCCTCGTCGTCTCACCGGACATGTCCGGTGAATTATAGCGGAGCAGGTGCCGCTAATTCCTGAGGCTGCGAAGTTCCAGAGCCACGTCCCCTTGGAGCACCGGACATTGTCTGGTGTACACCGGACATGTCCGGTGAATTATAGTGCGCTGGCTCCGGGAATTCCCGAAGGTGAAGAGTTTGGCCTGAAGCGCCCTGGTGCACCGGGCACTGTTCGGTGGTGCACCGGACACTATCCGGTGGCACACCGGATAGTCCGGTGTGCCAGGCCAGGGCAGCCTTCGGTTGTTCCTTGCTCCATTTGTTGAACCCTTTGCTAGGTCTTTTTATTGGCTAAGTGTGAACCTTTTGCACCTGTAGAACTTATACACTAGAGCAAACTAGTTAGTCCAATTATTTGTGTTGGGCAATTCAACCACCAAAATCATTTAGGAAATAGGTGTACGCCTAATTCCCTTTCAATCTCCCCCTTTTTGGTGATTGATGCCAACACAAACCAAAGCAAATATAGAAGTACATGATTGAACTAGTTTGCATAATGTAAGTGCAAAGGTTACTTGAAATTGAGCCAATATAATTACTTAAGATGCGCATGGATTGTTTCTTTCTTATTTAACATTTTGGACCACGCTTGCACCACATGTTTTGTTTTTGCAAATTCTTCTTATAAACTCTTTTCAAAGTTCTTTTGCAAATAGTCAAAGGCAAAGGAATAAGATTTAGCAAAGCATTTTCAAGATTTGAAATTTTCTCCCCCTATTTCAAATGCTATTCCTTTGACTAAAACAAAAACTCCCCCTAAATGAGATCCTCCTCTTAGTGTTCAAGAGGGTTTTGATATATCACTTTTGAAATACTACTTTCTTCTCCTTTTTGAACACAATAAGGTACTAATTTGAAATTTACCAATTGAAAATCTCCAAAATTTTTGAATTAGGTGGTGGTGCGGTCCTTTTGCTTTGGGCTCTATACTTTCTCCCCCTTTGGCATGAATCGCCAAAAATGGATACTTAGAGTGAAATATAAGCCCTTGTTTAACTACTTGCTCCTCTTTGGCAAATAAAATGTGTAAGTGAAGATTATACCAAAACCGGAGACCTTTTGCTTTGTGCTTTCTCCCCCTTGGATGAGGAGTGGCTTGGAGTGACGGCGAAGGATGAGTTGATGGAGTGGAAGCCTTTGTCTTCGCCGAAGACTCCAATTCCCTTTCAATATACCTATGACTTGGTTTGAAATAGACTTGAAAACACATTAGTCATAGCATAAAAAAAGAGACATGATCAAAGGTATATTCATGAGCTATGTGTGCAAGTTTAACAAAAGAAGTTCCTAGAATCAAGAATATTGAGCTCATGCCTAAGTTTGGTAAAAGTTTGTTCATCAAGAGGCTTGGTAAAGATATCGGCTAATTGATCTTTAGTATTAATATAAGCAATCTCGATATCCCCCTTTTGTTGGTGATCCCTAAGAAAGTGATACCGAATAGCTATGTGCTTAGTGCGGCTATGCTCGAAGGGATTGTCGGCCATTTTGATTGCACTCTCATTATCACACAGCAAAGGGACTTTGGTTAATTTGTAACCATAGTCCCGCAGGGTTTGCCTCATCCAAAGCAACTGTGCGCAACAATGTCCTGCGGCAATGTACTCGGCTTCGGCGGTTGAAAGAGCGACCGAATTTTGCTTCTTTGAAGCCCAAGACACCAAGGATCTTCCTAAGAACTGGCAAGTCCCCGATGTGCTCTTTCTATTAATTTTGCACCCTGCCCAATCGGCATCCGAATAACCAATTAAATCAAAAGTGGATCCCCGAGGGTACCAAAGCCCAAACTTAGGAGTATAAGCCAAATATCTCAAGATTCGTTTTACGGCCGTAAGGTGAGATTCCTTAGGGTCGGATTGGAATCTTGCACACATGCATACGGAAAGCATAATATCCGGTCAAGATGCACATAAATAGAGTAATGAACCTATCATCGACCGGTATACCTTTTGATCTACGGATTTACCTCCCGTGTCGAGGTCGAGATGCCCATTGGTTCCCATGGGTGTCTTGATGGGCTTGGCATCCTTCATCCCAAACTTAGTTAGAATGTCTTGAGTGTACTTCGTTTGGCATATGAAGGTGCCCTCTTGGAGTTGCTTGACTTGGAATCCTAGAAAATACTTCAACTCCCCTATCATCGACATCTCGAATTTCTGTGTCATGATCCTACTAAATTCCTCACATGTAGATTCGTTAGTAGACCCAAATATGATATCATCAACATAAATTTGGCATACGAACAAATCATTTGCAAGAGTTTTAGTTAATAAAGTAGGATCCGCCTTGCCGACTTTGAAGCCATTTGCAATAAGGAAATCCCTAAGGCATTCATACCATGCTCTTGGGGCTTGTTTGAGCCCACAAAGCGCCTTAGAGAGCCTATAGACATGATTAGGATACTCACTGTCTTCAAAGCCGGGAGGTTGCTCAACATAGACCTCTTCCTTGATAGGTCCGTTGAGGAAGGCACTCTTCACGTCCATTTGAAAGAGCTTGAAGCCATGGTAAGTAGCATAGGCTAATAATATGCGAATTGACTCAAGCCTAGCTACGGGTGCGTAGGTTTCACCAAAATCCAAACCTTCGACTTGTGAGTACCCCTTGGCCACGAGTCGAGCTTTGTTCCTAGTCACCACACCATGCTCGTCTTGCTTGTTGTGGAAGACCCACTTGGTTTCTACAACATTTTGATTAGGACGTGGAACTAAGTGTCATACCTCGTTCCTCATGAAGTTGTTGAGCTCCTCTTGCATCGCCACCACCCAATCCGAATCTTGAAGTGCTTCCTCTACCCTGGTTGGCTCAATAGAGGAAACAAAAGAGTAATGTTTACAAAAATGTGCAACCCGAGATCTAGTAGTTACCCCCTTATGAATATCACCGAGGATGGTGTCGACGGGGTGATCTCGTTGGATTGCTTGGTAGACTCTTGGGTGTGGCGGCCTTGGTTCTTCATCCTCCTTGTCTTGATCATTTGCATCTCCCCCTTGATCATTGCCGTCATCTTGAGGTGGCTCATTTGCTTGATCTTCTATTTCATCAACTTGAGCTTCATCCTCATTTTGAGTCGGTAGAGATGCTTGCGTGGAGGAGGATGGTTGATCTTGTGCATTTGAAGGCTCTTCGGATTCCTTAGGACACACATCCCCAATGGACATGTTCCTTAGCGCGATGCACGGAGCCTGTTCTTCACCTATCTCATCAAGATCAACTTGCTCTACTTGAGAGCCATTAGTCTCATCAAACACAATGTCACAAGAAACTTCAACAAGTCCTGAGGACTTGTTAAAGACTCTATATGCCCTTATGTTTGAGTCATATCCTAGTAAAAAGCCTTCTACAGTTTTAGGAGCAAATTTAGATTTTCTACCTCTTTTAACAAGAATAAAGCATTTGCTACCAAAAACTCTAAAATATGAAATATTGGGCTTTTTACCAGTTAGGAGTTCATAGGATGTCTTCTTGAGGATTCGGTGTAGATATAACCGGTTGATGGCGTAGCAAGCGGTGTTAACCGCCTCGGCCCAAAACCGATCCGGTGTCTTGTACTCATCAAGCATGGTTCTTGCCATGTCCAATAGAGTTCGATTCTTCCTCTCCACTACACCATTTTGTTGTGGGGTGTAGGGAGAAGAGAACTCATGCTTGATGCCCTCCTCCTCAAGGAAGCCTTCAATTTGAGAGTTCTTGAACTCCGTCCCGTTGTCGCTTCTTATTTTCTTGATCCTCAAGCCGAACTCATTTTGAGCCCGTCTCAAGAATCCTTTTAATGTTTCTTGGGTTTGTGATTTTTCCTGCAAAAAGAACACCCAAGTGAAGCGAGAATAATCATCCACAATTACAAGACAATACTTACTACCGCCGATGCTTATGTAAGCAATCGGGCCGAATAGATCTATGTGGAGTAGCTCAAGCGGCCTGTCGGTCGTCATAATGTTCTTGTGTGGATGATGAACTCCAACTTGCTTCCCGGCTTGGCAAGCGCTACAAATCCTGTCTTTCTCAAAATGAACATTTGTTAGTCCTAAAATGTGTTCTCCCTTTAAAAGCTTATGAAGATTCTTCATTCCAACATGGGCTAGTCGGCGATGCCAGAGCCAACCCATATTAGTCTTAGCAATTAAGCAAGTGTCGAGTTCAGCTCTATCAAAATCTACCAAGTATAGCTGACCCTCTAACACTCCCTTAAAAGCTATTGAATCATCACTTCTTCTAAAGACAGTGACACCTATATCAGTAAACAGACAGTTGTAGCCCATTTGACACAATTGGGATACGGAAAGCAAATTGTAATCTAAAGAATCAACAAGAAAAACGTTGGAAATAGAATGGTCAGGAGATATAGCAATTTTACCCAAACCTTTGACCAAACCTTGATTTCCATCCCCGAATGTGATAGCTCGTTGGGGATCTTGGTTTTTCTCGTATGAGGAGAACATCTTTTTCTCCCCCGTCATGTGGTTTGTGCATCCGCTATCAATGATCCAACTTGTGCCCCCGGATGCATAAACCTACAAAACAAGTTTAGTTCTTTGTTTTAGGTACCCAAACGGTTTTGGGTCCTTTAGCATAAGAGACAAGAACTTTGGGTACCCAAACACAAGTCTTAGAGCCCTTGTGTTTGCCCGCAACAAACTTGGCCACTACCTTGCCGGATTTGTTAGTAAGCACATAAGATGCATCAAAAGTTTTAAATGAAATAGCATGATCATTTGATGCACTAGGAGTTTTCTTTTTAGGCAACTTGGCATGGGTTGGTTGCCTAGATCTAGATGTCTCACCCTTATACATAAAAGCATGATTAGGGCCAGAGTGAGACTTCCTAGAATGAATCCTCCTAATTTTGCTCTCAGGATAACCGGCAGGGTACAAAATGTAACCCTCGTTATCCTGAGGCATGGGAGCCTTGCCCTTAACAAAATTAGACAGTTTCTTAGGAGGGGCATTAAGTTTGACATTGTCTCCCCTTTGGAAGCCAATGCCGTCCTTAATGCCAGGGCGTCTCCCATTATAGAGCATACTTCTAGCAAATTTAAACTTTTCATTTTCTAAGTTATGCTCGGCAATTTTAGCATCTAATATTGCTACATGATCATTTTGTTGTTTAATTAAAGCCATGTGATCATGAATAGCATCAACATCAATATCTCTACATCTAGTACAAATAGTGACATGCTCAATGGTAGATGTAGAGGGTTTGCAAAAATTAAGTTCAACAATCTTAGCACGTAATATATCATTTTTATCTCTAAGATCGGAAATTGTAGTATTGCAAACATCAATATTTTTAGCCTTAGCAATTAATTTTTCATTCTCATTTCTAAGGCTAGCAAGAGAAATATTCAACTCATCAATCCTAGCAAGTAAATCAATATTATCATCTTTAGGATTGGAAGTTGAAACATTGCAAACATGTGAATCAACCTTAGCAATTAATCTAGCATTTTCATTTCTAAGGTTATCAATAGTCTCATGGCAAGTGCTTAGCTCACTAGATAATTTTTGACATTTTTCTACCTCTAGAGCATAAGCATTCTTGACCTTAACATGTTTTTTATTTTCTTTGATTAGGAAGTCCTCTTGAGAATCCAAAAGGTCATCCTTCTCATGAATGGCACTAACTAATTCATTTAACTTTTCTTTTTGTTCCATGTTAAGGTTGGCAAAAAGGGTACGTAAATTATCTTCCTCATCACTAGCATTTTCATCACTAGAGGACTCATATTTAGTGGAGGATTTGGATTTATCCTTCTTCCTTTTGCCGTCCTTTGCCATGAGGCACTTGTGGCCGACGTTGGGGAAGAGGAGACCCTTGGTGACGGCGATGTTGGCGGCGTCCTCGTCGGAGGAGGAGTCGGTGGAGCTCTCATCGGAGTTCCACTCGCGGCACACGTTGGCATCGCCGCCTTTCTTCTTGTAGTACCTCTTCTTTTCTCTCCTCTTGCCCTTCTTGTCGTCGTCCCTGTCACTGTCACTAGATATTGGACATTTTGCAATAAAATGACCGGGCTTACCACATTTGTAGCACACTTTCTTGGAGCGGGACTTGTGGTCTTTCCCTCTCCTTTGCTTGAGGATTTGGCGAAAGCTCTTGATGATGAGTGCCATCTCCTCGTTATCGAGCTTGGAGGCGTCGATGGGTGTTCGACTTGGAGTAGCCTCCTCCTTCTTTTCTTCCGTTGCCTTGAATGCGACGGGTTGTGCCTCGGGTGTGGAGGAGGTGCCTTGCTCGATGATTTTCTTTGAGCCTTTAATCATTAGCTCAAAGCTCACAAATTTTCCTATAACCTCCTCGGGAGACATTAGCTTATATCTAGGATCACCTCGAATTAATTGAACTTGAGTAGGATTAAGAAATACGAGGGATCTAAGAATAACCTTGACCATCTCATGGTCATCCCATTTTTTGCTCCCGAGGTTGCGCACTTGGTTCACCAAGGTCTTCAAGCGGTTGTACATGGCTTGTGGATCCTCCCCTTGGTGAAGCATGAAGCGACCGAGCTCCCCCTCGATCGTTTCCCGCTTGGTGATCTTTGTCACCTCATCTCCTTCGTGCGCGGTCTTGAGCACGTCCCAAATCTCCTTCGCACTTTTTAACCCTTGCACCTTGTTATACTCCTCTCGACTTAGAGAGGCGAGGAGTATAGTGGTTGCTTGGGAGTTAAAGTGGTGGATTTGGGCCACCTCGTCCGAGTCGTAATCTTCATCCCCTACGGATGGCACATGTACACCAAACTCAACAACATTCCATATGCTTGTGTGGAGTGAGGTTAGATGATGCCTCATTTTATCACTCCACATATTATAATCTTCACCGTCAAAAACCGGTGGTTTGCCTAATGGAACGGAGAGTAAAGGAGTACGCTTTGAAATACGGGGATAGCGTAAGGGGATCTTACTATACTTCTTGCGCTCTTGGCGCTTAGAAGTAACGGACGGTGCATCGGAGTCGGAGGTCGATGGTGATGAAGAGTCGGTCTCGTAGTAGACCACTTTCCTCATCCTCTTGTGCTTGTCGCCTCTCCGATCCGACTTGTGGGAAGAGGACTTCTTCTCCTTCCCTTTGTTGGAGGAGTTCTTCTTCTCCTTCCTTTTGTTGCGGGACTCTTCAGATGAAGTCGACCCGTGGCTCGTAGTGGGCTTGTCGCCGATCTCCATCTCCCTCTTGGCGTGATCTCCCGACATTACTTCGAGCGGTTAGGCTCTAATGAAGCACCGGGCTCTGATACCAATTGATAGTCGCCTAGAGGAGGGGTGAATAGGGCAAAACTGAAATTTACAAATATAATCACAACTACAAGCCGGGTTAGCGTTAGAAATATAATCGAGTCCGCGAGAGAGGGCGCAAAATAAATCGCAAGCGAATAAGAGGTGTGACACGCGGATTTGTTTTACCGAGGTTCGGTTCTCGCAAACCTACTCCCCGTTGAGGAGGCCACAAAGGCCGGGTCTCTTTCAACCCTTTCCCTCTCTCAAACGATCCACCGATCGAGTGAGCTTCTCTTCTCCAATCAAAGCCGGGAACAAAACTTCCCCGCAAGGGCCACCACACAATTGGTGCCTCTTGCCTTGATTACAATGGAGTCTTGATCACAAGAACAAGTGCAAAAGAAAATAAGCAATCCAAGCGCAAGAGCTCAAAAGAACACGACAAATCTCTCTCGCTAATCACTAAAAGCTTGAGTGGAATTGGAGAGGATTTGATCTCTTTGGTGTGTCTAGAATTGAATGCCTAGCTCTTGTAAGTGGTTGAGAAGTGGAAAACTTGGATGGCATTGAATGTGGGGTGGTTGGGGTATTTATAGCCCCAACCACCAAACTAGCCGTTTGGTGGAGGCTGTCTGTCGTATGGCGCACCGGACAGTCCGGTGCACACCGGACATGTCCGGTGCGAGAACCATGTCACCCGGCCGTTAGGGTCCCGACCGTTGGAGCTCTGACTTCTGGGCCCGCTTTGATGTCCGGTGGCGCACCGGACATACACTGTAGAGTGTCCAGTGCGCCAGTATGGGCGTGCCTGACCTCTACGCGTGCTGGCGCGCATTCAATGCGCCCGCAGGTAGCCGTTGGCGCCGAAGTAGCCGTTGCCTCGTCGTCTCACCGGACAGTCCGGTGCACACCGGGCATGTCCGGTGAATTATAGCGGAGCAGCTGCCGTGAATTCCCGAGGCTGCGAAGTTCAAGAGCCGCGTCCCCTTGGAGCACCGGACATTGTCCGGTGTACACCGGACATGTCCGGTGAATTATAGCGCGCTGGCTCCGGGAATTCCCGAAGGTGAAGAGTTTGGCCTGAAGCGCCCTGGTGCACCGGACACTGTCCGGTGGTGCACCGGACAGTCCGGTGTGCCAGGCCAGGGCAGCCTTCGGTTGTTCCTTGCTCCGTTTGTTGAACCCTTTGCTAGGTCTTTTTATTGGCTAAGTGTGAACCTTTTGCACCTGTAGAACTTATACACTAGAGCAAACTAGTTAGTCCAATTATTTGTGTTGGGCAATTCAACCACCAAAATCATTTAGGAAATAGGTGTAAGCCTAATTCCCTTTCAAGCGCTCACCGAAGCGGGGTCGCTTGGTGGACCAAAACTGAATCTAAAGGGCACAGGGTGGAGAACGGACAATACCTCTTGATCGATGGACGGTGGTGAAGTCGCGTCGGGGACGGAATGCACCGTCATCTCAGGTACGAGGCTGACGCTCAGCAAGTCCTTCGCGAGGGTGCTGGCGTCATCAGTCCGCTTGGGGTTGGCATGTCACGGGGAAACGACATCCGTCGTTCTCTCAGGTGCGAGGACAACACCCGACATGTCCCCCGCTGGGGTGCCGGCGTCTTCGAATCGCTCTGGACCGACAACCGACGAGGTGCCGCCTCTTGCCTGGCCACGATTGCCCGTCTCCTCCTCCTGCGGTGAGGAGGGTGGCAGGACAAACCCGGATGCTGCTCTTCCGCCATGGGGGGAAGACGTCGTCGAGTTCGCCGCCACCGGGCGAGATGACGACCGTCGTTGTTGTCGTGCCACAAGGGGAGGAGTACCATGTCGTAGCTGCCGTCGAGGGACATGAACTCGAGACTCCCGAAGCGGAGCACCGTCCCGGGCTGAAGAGGTTGTTGAAGACTACCCATCTGGAACTCAACGGGAAGGTGTTCGTTAACACGCAGCAGGCCCCTACCTGGCGCGCCAACTGTCGGCGTTTTGGACCCGGGGGACCCTCAACAGAACCGACTAGTGAATTTATCGCTGCGTGCCCCTGCCCAGATGGGTTGGCGCAAGATGGAACACAAGGGGGGAATGCGGATTGTATTATCTCGCACCGGGGGTGCTCGTAGTAGGGGTTACAAGCGTCGCGAGAGAGAGAGAGAGCCTGTTCGTTTGCTCGTCCCCCGCGCGACCCCCCCCCCCGCAGGAAGGCCCTGGACCTCCCTTTTATAGATGCAAGGAGAGGGTCCAGATGTACAATGGGGGGTGTAGCTATGCGCTAACGTGTCTGGCAGAGAAGTGCCTGAGCCCTGTGTACATGCCAGCGTGGCTGTCAGGGAAGTGCTTGAGCCCTGTGTACGCGATAACGTGGCCGTCGGAGAAGTGCCTGAGCCCTGTAGAAGCACAGCTGGTGGTGCGGCTGGGATCCTGCTGACGTCTCCTTGCTTCTGTAGGGGGCTGAGAACCATCGACGTCATGGACGCACGCGGGGAGCCATCATTACCTGTTACCGGGGTGAGCCAGATGGGACGCCGGTCTTGTTCCCTCGTAGCCTGAGCTAGCTAGGGGTAGGGTAATGATGTATCCCCTGTGGCGCGGTCGGTCCGAGCCCAAGGTCGGGCGAGGCGGAGACTTCTCCTAAGCCCGAGGCCGGGGTCGAGCGAGGACGCGATTCCTCCCGAGGCTGAGGCTGAGGCCGAGTCCTGGGGTCGGGCGAGGCGGAGACCTCCTCCCGAGGCCGAGGCCTAAGGTCGGGCGAGGCGGAGCTTTCTGTTGCGCCCGAGGCTGAACTCGGCTGTTGTCAGTCTTACCCCGATGGGTGGCACAGCAGTCGGAGCGGGGCGAGCGGCGCTGTTTTCTTGTCAGGTCGGTCAGTGAAAGGGCGAGGTGACTGCGGTCACTTCGACCTTGCCGATTGAGGCGCGCGTGTCAGGATAAGGTGTCAGGCGATCCCCGCATTAAATGTGCATGCGATACGGTCGGTTGGTGAGGCGATTTGGCCAAGGTTGCTTCACAACGAAGTCTGCCCGAGCTGGGCTTCGGGCGAGTCGAGGGTGCGCCCACCGCCTGAGGAGGCCCTCGAGCGAGGCGTGAATTCGTCCGGGACTACTGTTCCTGCCCGAGGCCAGGCTCGGGTGAGGCGAGATTGCGTCCCTTGGTAGACGAGGCCTTGACCTGAACCGCGCCCATCAGTCTTCGTGGTTTGTGCTGAGGGTGGTTACCAGCCGTGTTTAGGAGTGTTGGGGGTAACCCTAATTACGATACCCGACAAGTGGGGAACCTGAGTCAGCGAGTGCAGCAACAAGGGCTTGTTTGGTTTGTGTCTGACTATGCCACACTTTGTCTAAGGTTGATCGTTCGAATTGAATTAGGGATGGATCCGGATATTTATTCGGATGTCATTTTTTATCTTCTTTCTTCGATTGTGAACAACTAACATATAGAATTTGCTATGTAAATTTATATTCTTGTTTTTAGCATTGAGACTATTAATCTTCACAAAAAATAAACATTAAATTCATTCTATATCTTTTTAAATAATTTATATAAAATTCGGATGTCTATCCGAATACGGATTGAGATGTTTTTTCATCTTTTTTGTTGCAGAGAGAAAATAATTTACATAAAAAATTATACAAAAAATTATTTAAATACTTCATAATATTCTTAATAACATTGCCGAAAATTAACTTTAAATTTTATGTATATCTATGCTAAAATATTAAATTTATGATACAAGTCGGATGTTTTAGAAACATCTCTAAATTGAATAACTAATCTTAGACACAAAAGCGGTCAAAATGTACCAAATTAAGCAGCGAACAAAATAGACCTTAATGCTTAAAGCATTTACAGCCGTGTCATAGCCAAACAAAAAGTTTATTTGGCTGTCTTCCGAGGACTAAACAATTTTGAGGATCCGAATGTTCCCCTAGTAGCTCATGCTCATCAGATCATGCATCTATCTATCTGAACGAATTTATGCCACTTGTGATCTAAACTAACCAAACTCTGAAGCATACAGCTCTAAAAACAAATCCCCCATCAACCAAATTGCCACCCTAATCCACAAAATAGCCACCGACTACAACTATTTGCAGCAAATAACCTCTGTGATTGAGGTTTCCATCCTTCGTAAATCTCTATCTGTGCAGGTAAAACTAGAGCTAAAAGAAAAAGGAAACTTGAGATCAATCAAGATGCCTAGGCAAAAGCTTCAAAGTTGCGGCGAGCTATCCAAGCTTACAGCGGGGCGGAGAGCGGACGTAGAGAGTGCGATTGAGGAGGGGTCACGGAAAGGTCTCGAGGTAGAAGTGTAGAACCCGCCATCGGGGTGGCGCTGCAGGTCCAGAGCGGCGCCGGCGACGATCTTCGCCTCAGTGTTCTCTGCGGCCGAAAGCGACGTGGATTATCTGGCTGCTAGCTTCCTCGAGCGGCCTCCCTCCTGCTCTGCTCAGTTGTCTCATATCTCTACTACTTTATATGTTAGGACTGTAGGCGTCCACAGCCCGTGTTCTGCCATCGCGCCCGCGCCCCGCAGTCCTGCAATTCCGCCGCGCCCGCATCACCGCACCATCGCGCCCGCAGTCCCCTCCCCGCACCGGGCCTCTGCCACAAACCCTTCCATCGTCGGGCCTCTGCCGCAAACCCCGCACCCGTCGTTAGGGATGAAAACGGTCGGAAACGGTATTTATTCGGTAATCAGTTTTTTTGTCGTTTTTCTTTGATTGTGATATAGAATATACAATACAAATTTGTATTCTTGTTTTTAACATCCAGCTTGTTAAGATTCATAAAAGGTAAACCTCAAATTCATCCTATATTTTCTCAAATAATAGATATAAACTTTGGTATGGATTCGGAAACAAATTTGGTAATTTTTTCAACTTTTTGTGTTGTAGGGAGCAAATTATACATAAAACAATTTATGTAATATTTTATTCATATTTGTATTAATGTGCTTGATAACATAAGAAAAGATCAACATCAAATTTTATACATATCTATTTTAAAATATTAAATTTGTTCTAACAGTTCGGATTACCACTTTCATCCCTACCCGTCGCCTCCACCTCACACTTCACCCTTCCAGCTGATAGTCAAGTCCCTATCCCCTCCGATGGCGCGAGGTCGCGAACAGGATAGCCTTGGTCTCTCCTCCAACGGGGGCACAGGGCAACGACTCAATCGATCCAAAGCTCCCTTTAGAGCCCGAGCTCTATCCAACCCACGAACGGGATCCCGATGCCCATGGCGGCCTCGGTTCTTCTCGCCGCACCGGCTGTCTCGCCCCCACTGACGTGGCGGAGATGGGGTCCTCTTCTCGCCGCGTCACATCCACGGGCGAACCAGCCGCCTCCCGCACCGTGCCTGCGGGCGCCCGCTTCTCCTCTCCGGGCCTCCTCTGTTCCCCGCGATTCCTGTGCTGGAGCCGCCATCCGGAGGACACCGTGTGCGGCGGCGGCAATAGGTGCGGCTCTACTCGCCCCCCTGAAGATTGCTCCCTCTCCAAGGAGCTGGCGGCGGCGCGGCTGCGTTGGAGAAGGAGGTCGCAGAGGACGTCGCGCGGGGGCTGCGGCAGGAGCTCGACTCCGAGCGGGCCTCCCTAGAGATGGCAGCCAGATCCGGCCATTGAGCCCCCTAACCGAGCGAATCCAAGGTACTACACGGCCTTGCCCTCGCCCTTTTTCTTGCTTTGTCATCCTCTCCTCTTCCTCTTGCGGGTGCCATGATCCGATTAGCGAATTATGCATAGCATGCGCCCTTCGGGTGTTGATCTAGCGAACCCCGTCCGTGCACGTCGCCGCGTTTGTGCTGGCCAGAGTGGATCTAAAGTTGAGGCCTTGGGAAGACGAAGGAGCGCGTAGTTGGCGAGATAGATGAGGCCTTAATTATATAGACACACACTTCTTTTTGATGCAGTCTGCCATGGGTCATGATCTTGTCTTGTATATGCTCCAAAATGGTAGACACGATTACCTCAAAAATGTCATCTTCTTTTATCGACTTCATAGAACTGCCAAGGATCCTATTTTATATCTAACTATAATAGACCAAGCGGCTAAAATAACGAGATGAATCCATTTACCCTCAACCACCACTCATAGAACATCACTATACTGATCCTCATGTTTCCAACGTGGACGTGGTTAAATTTCAGGAAGTGCTGGTGACGTGCTTGTGGATGTAATGCAATTATGCAAAACATTCATAAGATTGCTTGTGTACTTGATTAGTATCAAGGTTTCAAGGAGCAATGACATTTTCTGAATATATTTGTAGGACTACGAATTTAGTTACTAACTGGACTACTTGTAACAAATAATGTGCCTGTCGAATAATCAATTGTAGGTCAAACACAAGTCTTCGGTGAAGCTTCCCTGTGTAAGGCTTACGACTTTTCTTAGTTCCACTGGCATTTTGGAATGCAAAAACTAAGTCTGGTTTTGTTTGCTCAAGAATGAGGAAGAGCTCCGGATTGATTGGATAATTTGATGGTTGGAGTTGAGCAGGTAATGCCGTGATACTACGTTCTTTATGCAAAAGACCAGATGCCAACAGTATCTCATAGATATACTGGTGATCTTTATTTGCAGTGACTGATGCCATGACTTCTTTGATACTTGTGTCTTCTTCGTTCATTGATTGTAGTTGCTCAAGCTTCTGGATCAGAACTTCCAAATTTTATGGTTTAATCTGGTTAGCTTCACTGCTCGCTTTTGACTGTGGTGTGTCAGGCAGGCTGTTTGGGTTCCAGCATTCCTCTGGAGAATGTGTCTCACTGTCACACCCGGTTTTAAAGAAACAAAGCCGGGTGCATCTCATACATGCGCCAAAGAAGACAACATATATAATAACAGAGTGTATAGAGATAAATGTCATAATACATCAGAGTAATTATTACATAGCGGAAGACTTATTACAAAATAAGGATAAATGTAAAACGAACTAAGGATCGATGGCGCCAATGTCGACTGAGAAACGCCACCTAGATCAGATCGAACTCCTCGGTGTTAGGCAGCTCCTCTTCAACAACCTGCTCTTCTCCTGTGGGGGGGTGTGAGACAGCAAGAGTGAGCTCACATACGATCATAGCTCAACAAGTCGTGGGGAATAATGTGGCATGAACTCACCAAAGGTGGGAGTTCATGAAGTGTAAGGCTGATCAATGAAATAAAGGCTGAAGCTGAGCATTGCTTTTATAAGTTGGTCAAAATTTTATTAGCAGTTACTAAGTGTAAGTGAATACCAAACCATAGTAATAATAAGTAAAAGTAATAACAAAATAATCCCAAATGCAATGACATGACAGGTTAAGTTTAAGTTCCATAATTTAATCATGTGAGTGTCCGAGCCGCTCTTGACCGTGAGCACGGCTAGTATACCAGTTTTACACTCTGCAGAGGTTGCGCATCTTTACCCACAAGTCGTGTTACCCATTTGCCACAGAGTTGATCAGACTCCATACACCTCTACCTAGGAAGCGAGGCAGGGTACCACTACGAGGCCTTTACAAAGTTCCACTAGCTTCAGACTACCCGCTACAGTTTATGGGAAGATCCAGTAAAGGGTTCCTGGCTGATAGCCATCCCAGCAAAATCAACCAGGGACCTCCCCGCACTGACCTCTCCCCTACTGCCCTTGCCCCTTTCGGGTAAGGTAGCCCTCCCCTAGCTTTCCTAGTTAATCAGCCAAGGGCGTCCCATTCCACCCTTGTGGTAGCACTGTTTTCCCGGGTGGTTCTCCATGTTCCCATTAACATAATGATCTTAACATGAACAAGGAATAATAAAACAGATAACAATAAAGAGTATAACAATGAGTGATGAATATCTCTATACCCAAATCCACATAAAGCAATAGCATGTACTACCCAAAACTTTTAGTAGTAAAACCAGTGGTGAAGCAAGGTATAAAGATAGTCAAATCTAGGGTATCCTATTGGGTCCCAGCAAAATTATCCTATGCAGATCATTATGAATAATAAGAACATGAATGGGTAAAAGAAGTGATCAAGGGCACAACTTGCCTTCAATGAGCTCCTGCTCAGCTATCTCTACTTGTTGAAGCTCAGGTTCCACAGTGGGTTGCTCGTCTACTCGCATCAATACAATGCATACATGGCATAGCATAAATTAACATCACATCAAACATGCAAATAGAATATACAGTAATAAACTAGACATTAAAATAAGATCACAGGGACTGGAATCATTAAATTTAGAGTTATATATTTTAAGTTATGGATTTTCTAAGGTTTTATGCATTTAATACAAGATTAAATGAAAGAATAATTTTAATATGTTTGTCATGTCAGAACAGAGGCACTAATAGATAGACAATAATTTTATGAAAATTTAGGAACTGGAATGGTCTAATTTGGAGTTCATATGCATTTATTATGAATTAAACAAGTTTTAACATTTATTTATGCACTAAAAATTAATTTCAGATATTAATTTCTGATTTTTAAAGTTCTCTGGATCGGGCCTCAATAATAGAAAACTGCAGGGGCTCTCGGGTAAGATTTCTGCAGACCCAGCGCACTAAACAGGTGGACCGCGGGTTGATTTCCGCAAAGTCCAGGGACTCTTATGCAAAAGTACCTGGCCGAAGGGGTATCGGCCGATCGTGGCCGTTGGATTCACTAGCTACGCCCCGGATTAGATCGCGCATCGTCGATTCGGTATACCATCAGGATCCCTCGATTCCTAATCCGACGCCCACCATTGTGTTGCGTCACCACCCTCAGATAAAGATCCCACGACGGCTATTCTATGAGGCGAGATCGGATCTAGACCGTCCGATCCCATCCAACGATCCACAATCAATATCTGAAAGGTTATTCCCGCGTTCAATCCAGACCACGCGATGATTGTTGGACGGTGTCGATCACATCCCAGCTCTGGTCTCCCACCTAGCCCACTCTCACGGCCAACACCGGCGACCCACGCGCTTTAACCACGGCGGCGCCATGGCCGACGCCCTCAATCTAGGTGTTCCGGCCCCCAAAACTTGAATACGAGCAGTGCTACCCGATAAGAGAAACAAAGCGAACAAGATGGCCAAGGACTCACCGCCGATTACTACGTGGATGGCCCTGGCCACGCGGTGCGGTCACGGCTGAAGCCCGACGAGGAATTGGCGGCACGCAGCTCCTCAATCACGCCTACCGGGACCGAGCGCGCACACCGGAGGTCACGTAGAAGCACCCGGGCCAACGATCCCGACCGCTCCGGCGTCGTTGTCGTGAAACCACGCCGGCGGAAATCCTCGTCTCTCTCTCTCTCGGCGGGTAAGTTCGGCGCGGTGGCAGTACACACACGGCGGCGGCGTTGAAACGGAGAGATGGCGCTAGCATAGCGACTCCTTATAGGCGCGGCTCGGTCGTGATAGGGGTGGCACGGCGGACTCCGGCGTTTGCGCCAACGGAAGCCGCCCGGGTCTTCAGGCACGCCCGATCCGCGCGGCGCGATTGTTGTGAAGGCGTTGGAGCTGACCTTGGGGGCCCGCGCGCCAGAGACAGACGTGAAAGAGTGGACGCGGGCGAAACGTCACTGACGTTGTGGGTCCCACGCGTCGGGACGACACCGAGGTAGCGAGCGCGGCGGACGACTGGGTAGTGGGCCCCACGCGGCAGCGAAAAGAAGTAAGAGGGCGCGCGCGTGCAGTGGAGTCATGGGCCGCGCGTGGGGAATTTGGCCCAGCAGAGGCTTTTATCTTTTTCTTTTTATTTATTCATTTTCCTTTCTCTTTTCTTTTATAAAATCAATTTGAATTCGAATTTCAATTTAAACTTGTGCCTAATTTATTCTTAGTTCATGTTGTGGGATTTAGAATACCTACTTTGGAAATATAATTATTTATATATTTATTTTCTATATTTTGTATAATCTTTTCCTTCTCTTTGTTCAAACCCTAATTTTCAAACTTAGGGTTTTAATTCTACTTCTAGCAACTCTTATGTTATTATCTTTTAACATTATTATTTTATTTAATGCACAAACATATAAACTCCAACATATGCACTTTCTTTTATTTTAGAATCATTGTTTTATTTGGTCACACTCAATCACATAGGTACTCTTTTTATGATGCATATGAGACACACAAAAATGAGAATAACTCTCTATTATTCCTGGTATACAATTTGGAGTATTACAAATCCTACCCCCCTTAAAAATAATCTCGTCCTCGAGATTTAGGAAGGACTAGGGAAAAGATGGGGAAAATCTATGCGAAGCTCTTCTTCTCTTTCCCAAGTAGCTTCATCTTCACCGTGGTGACTCCATTGAACTTTGCACATCTTTATCACCTTGTTTCTTGTAACTCGAGTCAATGTATCCAAAATCTTGATCGGGTACTCCGTATAAGTCAAATCATCTTGAACACTAAGGTCCCCATGGGTAACTGTTCCTCATGTACCCTGAGACACTTCTTCAGTTGTGAAACTTGGAATACATTATGCACATCAGATAAATTATCAGGTAGCTCGAGTTGATAGGCCATCTCTCCAACTCTCCTAAAGACTCTAAAGGGTCCAATAAAGCGAGGGGGCAATTGCCCGTAACTTTAAATCTTCTCATACCCCGGAGTGGTGACATCTTGAGGTACACATGATCTCCTTCCTCAAATTCCAGTGGTCTTCTCCTATTATCAGCATAGCTCTTTTGCCTTGATTGTGCAATTCTCAAATTTTCTCTTATCATTTGTACTTGCTCTTCTGCCTCTTGAATCAATTCAGGCCCAAAGAACTGTCTTTCTCCAGTCTGATCCCAATACAGGGGAGTCCTGCACTTTCTGCCATACAAAGCCTCAAATGGTGACATCTTCAAACTAGCCTGATAGCTATTATTATAAGAAAACTCAGCATAGGGTAAGCTCTTCTCCCAGCTGCCACCATGCTTAAGAGCACAAGCTCTTAACATATCTTCCAGCACTTGATTGGTTCTCTCTGTCTGTCCATCAGTCTGGGGATGGTAGGCTGAACTAAAATTCAACTTTGTATCCAAACTCTCATGCAACTTCTTCCAAAATCGAGAAGTAAACTGTGATCCCCGATCAGACACGATCTTCTTAGGCACTCCATGTAGACAAACTATCCGAGTCATATACAATTCTGCTAGCTTGGCTCCCGTGTAATTAGTCCTCACAGGTATAAAATGAGCCACCTTTGTCAATCTGTCCACAATTACCCAAATAGAGTCATATCCTGCTGGAGTGCGGGGTAGTCCAACAATAAAATCCATACCAATTTCTTCCCATTTCCACTCAGGTATCTTCAATGGGTGCAATAATCCAGCGGGTCTTTGATGTTCAGCCTTAACTCTTTGACATACATCACACTTAGCCACATGAGCAGCCACATCTCTTTTCAGTCCATACCACCAGTACTTTCGCTTCAAATCTTGATACATCTTAGTGCTTCCAGGGTGAATGGAGTAATCAGAATCATGAGCTTCTTTCAATATAGTCTCACGGAGGCTATCAATCTCTGGAACACATATCCGATCTTTGAACCATATAGTACCTTGCTCATCCTCCGTGAATTCCGGAACTCTTCCTTCAGTAATAAGATCCTTAATCTCTTGAATCTTAGCATCACCAATCTGACCTTTACGAATCTCTTGCTCCAAAGTAGGTTCCAATTCAATGGTGACTCCTTCAGTATGAGTAACAATTCCCAAATTGAGTCTCTCAAAATCTTTTGCTAAATCATCGGGTAGCTGGACAACGAAAGCGGAGTGAACATGCTCCTTCCGACTCAAGGCATCTGCAACCAAATTTGCCTTGCCTGGGTGATAGTGAATCTCCAAGTCATAATCCTTAATGAGCTCCAACCAACGACGTTGTCTAAGATTGAGATCCTTCTGAGTGAATATATACTTCAAACTCTTGTGATCCGTGTATACTTGGCACTTAGTTCCCATGATGTAGTGTCTCCAAATCTTCAGTGCATGCACAACTGCAGCCAGTTCCAAGTCATGGGTGGGGTAGTTCAGTTCATGCTTCCGCAACTGACGAGATGCATAGGCAATCACATGACCTTCTTGCATAAGCACACATCCAAGTCCTTGGCCACATGCATCACAATAAATATCAAATCCTTTCTGCAGGTCTGGCATAACCAATACTGGTGGAGACATCAATCTTTCCTTCAATTGATCAAAGCTCTCCTGACATTTCTCATCCCACTTAAATTCTCTTCCTTTCTCCAAAAGCGTTGTCATAGGCTTGGCAATCCTAGAGAATCCCTCAATAAATCTCCGATAATATCCTGCGAGTCCCAAGAAACTCCGAATTTCAGTGACTGTAGTGGGCACTCTCCATTCCATAATCTCCTTCACTTTAGCAGGGTCCACTGCTATTCCTCCATTAGAAATAATATGACCAAGGAATGGCACCTTGTCAATCCAAAACTCGCATTTACCGTACTTGGCGTAGAGTTGATTATCTTAAAGCTTCTGTAGCACCAACCTTAGATGTTCTTCATGGTCACTCTCATTCTTAGAATAGATAAGAATATCGTCGATGAATACCACGACGAATCTGTCCAAATACTCCAAAAACATCTTGTTCATCAAATCCATAAAATAAGCTGGTGCATTAGTTAATCCAAACGACATAACGATGAACTTATATAATCCATATCGAGTCGAGAAAGCCGTCTTAGGGATATCTGATGGTCTAATCTTCATCTGATGGTACCCCGATCGGAGATCAATCTTCGAGAATACGCTTGCACTTCTCATCCAATTAAATAAATCCTCAATGCGGGGTAACAGAAACTTGTTCTTTACCGTGACATCATTAAGGAACCTTTAATCCACGCACATCCCTTGCAATCCATCTCTCTTCTTTACAAACAAAACTGGTGCTCTCCAAGGTGAGGAACTCGGACGTAAATAACTAGCCTCTTGTAATTCCGTTCACTGATTCTTCAGTCCCTTTAGGTGTAATTACTCTCATGGGTTTTCTCATATTGTCCAACACATTTGCACAAACCCAAGATCTCAGCATGACGCACAACTTTATTAGCAACTCATGGGGTCAAATAGGCCTTTTTTTATTCCTCTTAAAATGGTATCCTACCGAACACATTCTAAAGGAACATGTAGATCTTACAAATAGTAGTAATTTACATATATGTTTATGTAGCTTGGTGGGGCTGGTGGTGGTGGAGATGGTGGTTGCTCTTGTCGTTGTCTCTCCAACCGTGATTGCCTTATTTCTTGCTGTATCTCCAGACGGGCCTGACGTATTTCCTCGCGTTCTTGTCTTATCTGGCTTTGCATTTCGGTCAGCATGTCGGTCAATTGCTGTATTACCAGCCTTTGGGTTGCGATCACTTGCTCGGTTTCAACAGGTGGAGGATTTGGAGGATTCATTTCTGTTTGCTGTTGTGTGATAATCTTTCCTTTCCTGGTATTGACCATCTGAGTTAGATACATAAGGTAAGAAGGAGCAGTAGACAAGGCAGTAATTACAATCATGTTACTTTGGGGGACTTATTAGCTAAGTAGATTATGTGTCACCTACTAAAGCTAATACAATACCTTATGTTGGTGCATGCTAAGATGTCCATCTATACTATTTCAATCAATCAAAGAAGCAAATCAGGCATTGATCATCAGAACAATCAACCAACATTTTTAATAGAGAAAATAATTTTAATTTTGTCTTAGGCCTCCTATCTCTTAAAAATGTCATAGGGGTAGGGATTCCAAGGTTTGAAATCCATCTTGTCTCAGAGTAGAAAAGGTAAGAATGATCAGAGTAGAACAGTAGAAGGTGAGACAGGATTAAGATAAGTGTAGAAAGAATCAAAGTAAGGTGAGTGTAGAATGAATCAGAATGAGATAAGTAGGTAAGGGTTTGTCCATTTCTATCTAGGTTCCGTCCTACAGTCAACATTTCCTCTGATACCACTTCTGTCACACCCGGTTTTAAAGAAACAAAGCCGGGTGCATCTCATACATGCGCCAAAGAAGACAACATATATAATAACAGAGTGTATAGAGATAAATGTCATAATACATCAGAGTAATTATTACATAGCGGAAGACTTATTACAAAATAAGGATAAATGTAAAACGAACTAAGGATCGATGGCGCCAATGTCGACTGAGAAACGCCACCTAGATCAGATCGAACTCCTCGGTGTTAGGCAGCTCCTCTTCAACAACCTGCTCTTCTCCTGTGGGGGGGGTGTGAGACAGCAAGAGTGAGCTCACATACGATCATAGCTCAACAAGTCGTGGGGAATAATGTGGCATGAACTCACCAAAGGTGGGAGTTCATGAAGTGTAAGGCTGATCAATGAAATAAAGGCTGAAGCTGAGCATTGCTTTTATAAGTTGGTCAAAATTTTATTAGCAGTTACTAAGTGTAAGTGAATACCAAACCATAGTAATAATAAGTAAAAGTAATAACAAAATAATCCCAAATGCAATGACATGACAGGTTAAGTTTAAGTTCCATAATTTAATCATGTGAGTGTCCGAGCCGCTCTTGACCGTGAGCACGGCTAGTATACCAGTTTTACACTCTGCAGAGGTTGCGCATCTTTACCCACAAGTCGTGTTACCCATTTGCCACAGAGTTGATCAGACTCCATACACCTCTACCTAGGAAGCGAGGCAGGGTACCACTACGAGGCCTTTACAAAGTTCCACTAGCTTCAGACTACCCGCTACAGTTTATGGGAAGATCCAGTAAAGGGTTCCTGGCTGATAGCCATCCCAGCAAAATCAACCAGGGACCTCCCCGCACTGACCTCTCCCCTACTGCCCTTGCCCCTTTCGGGTAAGGTAGCCCTCCCCTAGCTTTCCTAGTTAATCAGCCAAGGGCGTCCCATTCCACCCTTGTGGTAGCACTGTTTTCCCGGGTGGTTCTCCATGTTCCCATTAACATAATGATCTTAACATGAACAAGGAATAATAAAACAGATAACAATAAAGAGTATAACAATGAGTGATGAATATCTCTATACCCAAATCCACATAAAGCAATAGCATGTACTACCCAAAACTTTTAGTAGTAAAACCAGTGGTGAAGCAAGGTATAAAGATAGTCAAATCTAGGGTATCCTATTGGGTCCCAGCAAAATTATCCTATGCAGATCATTATGAATAATAAGAACATGAATGGGTAAAAGAAGTGATCAAGGGCACAACTTGCCTTCAATGAGCTCCTGCTCAGCTATCTCTACTTGTTGAAGCTCAGGTTCCACAGTGGGTTGCTCGTCTACTCGCATCAATACAATGCATACATGGCATAGCATAAATTAACATCACATCAAACATGCAAATAGAATATACAGTAATAAACTAGACATTAAAATAAGATCACAGGGACTGGAATCATTAAATTTAGAGTTATATATTTTAAGTTATGGATTTTCTAAGGTTTTATGCATTTAATACAAGATTAAATGAAAGAATAATTTTAATATGTTTGTCATGTCAGAACAGAGGCACTAATAGATAGACAATAATTTTATGAAAATTTAGGAACTGGAATGGTCTAATTTGGAGTTCATATGCATTTATTATGAATTAAACAAGTTTTAACATTTATTTATGCACTAAAAATTAATTTCAGATATTAATTTCTGATTTTTAAAGTTCTCTGGATCGGGCCTCAATAATAGAAAACTGCAGGGGCTCTCGGGTAAGATTTCTGCAGACCCAGCGCACTAAACAGGTGGACCGCGGGTTGATTTCCGCAAAGTCCAGGGACTCTTATGCAAAAGTACCTGGCCGAAGGGGTATCGGCCGATCGTGGCCGTTGGATTCACTAGCTACGCCCCGGATTAGATCGCGCATCGTCGATTCGGTATACCATCAGGATCCCTCGATTCCTAATCCGACGCCCACCATTGTGTTGCGTCACCACCCTCAGATAAAGATCCCACGACGGCTATTCTATGAGGCGAGATCGGATCTAGACCGTCCGATCCCATCCAACGATCCACAATCAATATCTGAAAGGTTATTCCCGCGTTCAATCCAGACCACGCGATGATTGTTGGACGGTGTCGATCACATCCCAGCTCTGGTCTCCCACCTAGCCCACTCTCACGGCCAACACCGGCGACCCACGCGCTTTAACCACGGCGGCGCCATGGCCGACGCCCTCAATCTAGGTGTTCCGGCCCCCAAAACTTGAATACGAGCAGTGCTACCCGATAAGAGAAACAAAGCGAACAAGATGGCCAAGGACTCACCGCCGATTACTACGTGGATGGCCCTGGCCACGCGGTGCGGTCACGGCTGAAGCCCGACGAGGAATTGGCGGCACGCAGCTCCTCAATCACGCCTACCGGGACCGAGCGCGCACACCGGAGGTCACGTAGAAGCACCCGGGCCAACGATCCCGACCGCTCCGGCGTCGTTGTCGTGAAACCACGCCGGCGGAAATCCTCGTCTCTCTCTCTCTCGGCGGGTAAGTTCGGCGCGGTGGCAGTACACACACGGCGGCGGCGTTGAAACGGAGAGATGGCGCTAGCATAGCGACTCCTTATAGGCGCGGCTCGGTCGTGATAGGGGTGGCACGGCGGACTCCGGCGTTTGCGCCAACGGAAGCCGCCCGGGTCTTCAGGCACGCCCGATCCGCGCGGCGCGATTGTTGTGAAGGCGTTGGAGCTGACCTTGGGGGCCCGCGCGCCAGAGACAGACGTGAAAGAGTGGACGCGGGCGAAACGTCACTGACGTTGTGGGTCCCACGCGTCGGGACGACACCGAGGTAGCGAGCGCGGCGGACGACTGGGTAGTGGGCCCCACGCGGCAGCGAAAAGAAGTAAGAGGGCGCGCGCGTGCAGTGGAGTCATGGGCCGCGCGTGGGGAATTTGGCCCAGCAGAGGCTTTTATCTTTTTCTTTTTATTTATTCATTTTCCTTTCTCTTTTCTTTTATAAAATCAATTTGAATTCGAATTTCAATTTAAACTTGTGCCTAATTTATTCTTAGTTCATGTTGTGGGATTTAGAATACCTACTTTGGAAATATAATTATTTATATATTTATTTTCTATATTTTGTATAATCTTTTCCTTCTCTTTGTTCAAACCCTAATTTTCAAACTTAGGGTTTTAATTCTACTTCTAGCAACTCTTATGTTATTATCTTTTAACATTATTATTTTATTTAATGCACAAACATATAAACTCCAACATATGCACTTTCTTTTATTTTAGAATCATTGTTTTATTTGGTCACACTCAATCACATAGGTACTCTTTTTATGATGCATATGAGACACACAAAAATGAGAATAACTCTCTATTATTCCTGGTATACAATTTGGAGTATTACACTCACCATCTGAACAGGTAAAAGGGTATGTTCAGAAAACAATTCCTGCCATTGTTGTACCAAACGAAAATACGGAGTTCGCTGCCAGACAATTCAACTGAAGAAAACATGTATCATACAGGAGAGAGAAAAACACTGTCTAACTAGATATAAATATACAGATCATACACACTGGGTGTGTTTGTATAAGGGGACATTTGTGGGCACACCAAAAGACATATCATGCTCCTGCATAAGCATTGCTGCATGTTCCTGTTAGACAGTGTTTCCCTTGCATTCTGTCTCAAGGAAGTGCTCAATTTTTATGCTTAGCTTTTCTGCCAATGATTTTTAGATTTATATTGAAGTTTTTAAACCAGTTGTTCCTATGGTTGAAGGCTGGAGAAAAGCTTGTTCCTGTTGGTCAAGATACCCGCTTGAACTACATAGCTATTGATCTACAAATACCCTTTAACTAAGCCATATCCCATATCAAGTGTCAAGTTGAAAACGTGAGTGTGACAGTATTTTATTGTCAATCTATTACTGTTCATATATGTGTTGTGCTTTAGCTAGCATTGTTCTTTGTTTAGTGACTAAAGCGAGTCTGCAAAAACCTTTAAGGAGTCCTTTGGATCAAAGGATAATTTCCTGAATCTCGGGTTTTTTTGTGTTTTTAAACTAATTCATATAAAATTTCTATATCATTCATGTGAAATTCCTGTGTTCCAAAGAATCTATTATTCTTGTAGAAATGAAGAATTATCTTCGATAAAATATTGGTGTGCCTTCAACTCCAGACTTGAATCTGGCATAAGCTATTGATGCTGATTAGGAATAACATTAACATAGTATGTTATTTAACAAGTGCATTGTGATTCTTTCTTATTGCTCACAGTGGTTCTCACTTGGAGCATATCCATGGGTTGCTTTGTACAGGGGAGGCAATATCCTAGCGTTCTCCTTGGCTTCGTTCTTCTCTTGCAGCAGGTGTGCTCCCAGTTCTCAAGCTGTCCAACTCAGCTCCTTGTCCTTACACTATATAAATGATGTTGGGTGTGTGCCAAATGTGCTCCATTTCACAAATTTGATAGATGGTCTTGGCCATGCTGGTAACCTATGCAACCTCTCAATGAGTGAATGCACAGATGCTTTATCTATAACATGCTTATAAGAATGAACAAGTTCCTTGCAAAACTGAATAAATTAGACTGGAAACCTGTAAGGATCGTTCTGCTTTAGACAAAATCATAACTGTGGCATGTTAATAATGTGAAAATGCATGCCTAACATTGATTAGTAGCTTTTCTGGACTTTAAGCAACTAATCTAAAGAAAAAATGTCAATATGTTTGGAATGGAGTGATACCGACATAGCATGTAAATTACTAATAATTTGTCTAAAAAAACTGACCCAATCCTAGAAATAGGGATGCAACAGTAGGCTAAGAATTTAGCTGCAAAATGCTAGGGACCATATAAGTCAGGTAATAACTATCAGGAAAGTGAAGATATCAGTTTTCAGCTGCACACTATATAGCTGACCAGTGCATTTTGCTTGTTTAGTTCACTAGCATATTCATCCATTGAGGTGGTTCTTTTTTCCCTTTTCCTTTTGAGGAGCTGACTGCTTGTCCGAGAAAGTGTTTATTAGGATCGTTTTGCACTAGAAGGTTCAAATAATGTTTGGTTAAAAAATGACATCTGTTATAGGATAGAGGCTATAAATATAAGATAGAATATACCCGTTCTTTAGTACAATGTGGCCGCATTTATTTTAGCTTCTCAGATTTGCCACTCTTGGAGCTTCTAGGGGTTGTCGCGGTGTCTCCTCCCATGATGAGCTTGATGTTGTCTGTGTTGCTGTCACCAACCTCTCTTTTGTCAGTGTCACCACTGGTAGTTCTCAAACACAATTTCACCTCCTTAGTTGTAACTTGCTCCATGTATTTTCATCTGTTCAATTTCTATATGAAAGTTCTTGGTGGCTTGCAAGTAATATGCCTTCATCTAGCATGCCTAACAACATAAATATTTTTAGTTGATTGAACTGCAGACTAAAACGTCTTATAATTATAATTTGGAAAGGAGGAAGTAATAAACAAAAAAGATTGACTGAACTGCACCAATGTAAAGCTGGTTCACTCGTGTAACTGATGCGATGCAGTATGCAAAGCTCCTGCCTTTGGCCTTGATCCACATGCTTGGAAATGTTTTCACCAATATGAGTTTGGGTAAGGTGTCTGTCTCCTTCACCCACACCATCAAGGCCATGGAGCCCTTCTTCTTGGTCCTCCTCTCTATCCTATTCCTAGGAGAGGTAATTGGTTGGTTCGCACCTTTGCTAGATTATTTATCCTCAAAGGTGGAATCCTTCATATAAACATCTGTTTTTGTATTCTGTCTCTACAGACACCTTCTCTACCAGTGTTGGGTTCTCTTGTCCCTATTGTTGGTGGAGTTGTATTGGCGTCGATGACTGAAGTTTCATTCAACTGGTAATTTATTGCTTTAAAGCGTCAAAGAATTTACTCAAAGCAATATTGTGTATTTGATTCTAATACTAGGAGAAAACAAGATTGGATTCTGGAGTGCCATGACTTCAAATCTTATGAATCAATCGTGGAACGTTTACAACAAGAAAATTCTCGTTGATAAAGAGGTGAGCCTTTTGCGCTTATAATTTCCCTAACCGTAAATCCACAACAGTTCAGCACGATATATGTTGTGAACGCTACACCCCCTAACTAGACTTGTTCTTATTACAGGACAATTTGGATGACATAAATCTCTTCTCAATAATAACTGTCATGGCATTCTTGTTATCTGCTCCACTGATGCTATGTGTAGAAGGAATCAAGTTTAGCCCATCGTATCTACAGAATGCTGTAAGTGTGGCCAGCATGAAAAACAAGAAATTTTGGAATATTTCAACACTTTACTGACATGAAATTGCTGAACACTAAACTTTCTGGGTTTTCAGGGAGTTAATGTAAAAGAATTATTTGTAAGAGCGGCACTTGCTGGGACATCTTTCTATTTTTACCAACAGGTGAGGCCAGTCTGTCTCCGCTCAAAACATTTTTTGTAGTCTCTCAGAGGTTGCTAAAATCCATTATTGTAAGAAATCACTTGTCCTTTATTTACTCTAGAACAAACTTAAAATCCATTATTGTAAGAAATCAGATATGAAAATAAGTTTATCTGTATATTTCCTCATGATCATGAGTCCTTTTTTCAGCATGTACCAGTTCATTTTGGGTATTTCAGAACACAAGCAATTTTCATATGCAATAGATATTTGTCATAGTCCACAAATTATAAACATGCATTCTTAAATCTTAGATTTCTGCAACATGACTGCGTAGTGATAATTATGCTCATGTCGTAACCAAGGTTCAAACCTTAAAAACTATTTAGGAATAGATCTGCGAGTGACACATGAGCCATTTCAATTCAATGGTTCAAGTAATGTTCATTGCTTGAGCAGATGAAAAAAAATGATTTTAGCAATTGTAACTACAACCTCTCTTTTGTCAAACACGCATAACTACATATAATCATGGAATCAATAATAAAATAGTCGCATTCTCTCTGTTATTACTCTCTTAATTTTTAACTATATGATGTGTTTTTAAACTAACTACTTGTCCCAACATCATATATGCAAAACATGAGGGAGTATCTACTTTTTTGAAACTTATCGGTTTACTTTTTTTCTTTACCACATCAACTTTAACTATGTGAGGTGTGGAATTCAAGATGCATATGCCATTTTAGACATACTATGAGTTAGTTTTGTTTATACAACATGTATGGTTTATTTGAACTGTCTAAACCCGTTAGTTTAGCATATAGACTCCAGAAGAGGGACAAGGCATCAATGTTCCTAAAACCGTTAGTTTAGCATGATTATAATTTGAACTGTCTAAATCATCCATTTTTAGTGTGATGAACTGTTATTTGGAATGGTGCTACAATAGTTTGTATATTTGGTGATGAACTATCAAAGGTTTGTTCATGTTGAAGGACTCGACCTGTCATTCCTGAATGAAGGGTTGCTCAAGAATAGAAGAGGGTTCAAACTTTTCTATAGTATCATCTTTGGGGGCACAACTATACATGTAAATTTTTCTGAAATATTCTTTGCATAATGTATCTGCAATTCAGATTTCTAAAGCATTGTGTGTGGCACAAAACTGCATGGACAATTAAATTAGGCTACTTGTTTAAGATATGTGCCTCGAATTCATAACCATTAATTATTGTATTGTTCTTCAGGTTAGCATGACGCTGAACATTTTGGTCGACCTTTCACCTCTTTTCACGTGGGACACAAAACAAGTAAACACATATTTCTGGCACTTCAGACCATTTCCTTCATGATCGTCGTTCCTGGTTTCCACTAATTTTTACTGCACAATAAAGTGTGATTTTATCTTGAGGTTAACACTGAAAATAAGGAATCCCCGAGCAGAGGAGGTACCTCTTGTTAATGTTCGGGTCTTTTAGCGAATGAGAATTTAAACCTGAGTTTTGGGTAACTGTATTAGAGTGTTCTCAATTTGCAGAATGGTTTTTCATTAGAAAATTTTAGTCTATCTTGATACATCAGTGCAACTGAATCTCTTATGAACCTTTTTTATTGTGTTGTTCAAGCGAAACTTTAAAATATTGTTGCTTAACTTTGCTTTTATTGCATGCTTTTAGGTGTTTGTTTTTGTGGCAGCAGAGTGTGAGACTCCACATGATGCTTTTATTCAAGTAAGTTTGTCAGTTATTATTCTTCATGAGTCCATATATTACTTGTGGTCCTGTAATGTAGGTCATTATTATAGTGGCTTAGATGATCGTTAATCACTATTAGCCTCCAACAATTGTCCATAACAGCATGAGTTTTCTGCTTGGGACTATAGTGCAATCTCATGAAATTGCCACTTGCTTGAGGGTTGCAGTAATGATGTCATATAGCTTTTCTCTTGGTCTTCAACTTACATTGAGAGTTGTTGCAGATGCATATAGTGGTTTTAAAAAGTGAATTTTTACTTTGTTGTGGGTTGTGCCAATTGCCAAATCTTTCAAAGCTACACAATCTGATCTAACCCATTAGTGTCTGCGTTTCAAAACCCAGGGGTCCCTGGACCGACGAGTAAATTGTCGCCGCGTGCCCCAGCCCAGATGGGTCGGCGCGAGACGGAGCGCGAAGGGGGGAGGCAGCCGGAGGGAGACGGGCGTGAGAGGTGGAATCTCGCGGCCTTCGTGTTTGTCCCACGCCCAGGTCGGGTGCGCTTGCAGTAGGGGGTTACAAGCGTCCACGCGGGAGGGAGCGAGCGGCCTCACGCGAGCGTCGTCCCGTCCTTCCCCGCGCGACCAACCCTCTGTAAGAGGGCCCTGGTCCTTCCTTTTATAGGCGCAATGAGAGGATCCAGGTGTACAATGGGGGGTGTAGCAGTGTGCTAACGTGTCTAGCGGAGGAGAGCTAGCGCCCTAAGTACATGCCATCGTGGCAGCCGGAGAGGTTTTGGCACCCGGTTCGTGTGGTGTCGTGGCCGTTGGAGGAGCGCTGGAGCCTGTCGGAAGGACAGCTGTCGGGGCTGTCGAGTCCTTGCTGACGTCCTCTTGCTTCCGTAAGGGGGCTGAGAGCCGCCGTCGTCATAGAGCGTGCGGGGCGCCATCATTACTTGTCTGGCAGAGCGAGCCATATGGGACGCCGGTCTTGTTCCCCGTAGCCTGAGTCAGCTTGGGCAGGGTAATGATGGCGCCTCCTGTTGACGTGGTCGGTCCGAGCCCTAGGTTGGGCGAGGTGGAGGCTCCTCCGAGGTCGAGTCTGTCTTCCAAGGCCGAGGTTGAGTCCGAGCCCCTGGGTCGGGCGAGGCGGAGACCGTCGGCTAAGGCCAGGGCTGAGTCCGAGCCCTGGGGTCGGGCGAAGCGGAGTTCATCGTCTTCCGGGGCTGAGCCCGAGTCCGAGCCCTGGGGTCGGGCAAAGCGGAGTTCGTCGTCTTCCGGGGCCGAGCCCGAGTCCGAGCCCTGGGGTCGGGCGGAGCGGAGTTCGTCGTCTTCTGGGGCTAAGGCCGAGTCCGAGCCCTAGGGTCGGGCAGAGCGGAGTTCGTCGTCTTCTGGGGCTGAGCCCGAGTCCGAGCCCTAGGGTCGGGCGAAGCGGAGTTCGTCGTCTTTCGGGGCCGAGCCCGAGTCTGAGCCCTAGGGTCGGGCGAAGCGGAGTCTGTCGTCTTCCGGGGCTGAGCCCGAGTCCGAGCCCTGGGGTCGGGCGGAGCGGAGTTTCCTATGGCGCCTGAGGCCGGACCTGGCTGCTGTCAGCCTCACTCTGTCGAGTGGCACAGCAGTCGGAGCGGCGCAGGCGGCGTTGTCCTCTTGTCATACCGGCCAGTGGAGCAGCGAAGTGACTACAGTCACTTCGGCTCTATCAACTGGAGGGCATGCGTCAGGATAAAGGTGTCAGGCCACCTTTGCATTAAATGCCCCTGTGATTTGGACGGTTGGCATGGCGATTTGGCCAAGGTTGCTTCTTGGTGAAGGCTGGGCCTCGGGCGAGCCGAAAGTATGTCCGTTGCTGGAGGGGGCCTCGAGCGAGACGTAGATCCTCCGGGGTCGTCTGCCCTTGCCCGAGGCTGGGCTCGAGCGAGGCGTGATCGAGTCCCTCGAATGGACCGATCCTTGACTTAGTCGCACCCATCAGGCCTTTGCAGCTTTGTGTTGATGGGGGTTACCAGCTGAGAAATAGGAGTCTTGAGGGTACCCCTAATTATGGTCCCCGACAGTAGCCCCCGAGCCTCGAAGGAAGTGTTAATACTCGCTTGGAGGCTTTTGTCGCACTTTTTTTGCAAGGGGGCCAGCCTTTCTCGGTTGCGTTTTGTTCCGGTGGGTGTAGCCCCCGAGGCCTCGGAGGAGAGGTTTGGCTCCTCCGAGGTCTTAATGCCTCGCGCAATGCTTTGGCTGGTCTGGTCGTTCCCTCATGCAAGCTGTGTTGGTGTTTTGGGTCCGACCGCACACCCGGGGTTGCCCCTTGTTGGGGCGAAGGCGAACACGCCACCCTTCGCTCCACGCCTTCGCCACAGTCGTCGGACCAGCGAAGGCAAGACAACAGGCGGGCTCACCCTTCGTCCCACTGAGCATCAGGCGAAGACCTGTGACGAGGTCGTCCCAACATTGTGACTTCGCCCAGGACAGAGGCCCACGTGTAATCCGGCCCATTGTAACAGGCCCTGTGTGGCCGCTGCGCATTACGGGCCTAATTTATAAAGGCATCCCTGTAATTACAGTCTGTAACCCCGCTTTATGGGAATATTTCGGGGATAACCTAGATGCTTGAGGGCACATGCGTCCTTAACACAGGACGTTGGGCGCTCAGGTACCTATAAATACCCCCGCACAGAGCCCTCACTGGAGGAGAGGAACAGTGCTTTTGCCATTACGTGCTGAAACCCTGTTTGTGCCTTTGCTCCCCCCCAGTTGGATCAACTTGCCGCAGTAAGCAAGTTCCAACATTTGGCGCCCACCGTTCGTGCTCCGAAAAAACCACCTGCGATGGCACCCAAGAGAGCTAGCTCGAAGGCTGACGAGGCTGCGAAGGCAGCAGCACTGCTGGCCGCAAAAAAGGGCAAGGCCCTCGCACTCAACCACTCCACTCACCCAGCAGCTGCTGAAAACGATGCTCCCCGCATCGACGAAGACGACGCTCTCCGCACCTGCGGCCTCGAAGGACAACAGCAACCCCCACCAGGCTTCGCCCCAACTGAGGAAGCGGACCTCGCCGAGGACGGCGAAGTCTTCGGCTTCGCACCACCAGAAGGCGCAGACCTCACCGAGGACGGTGAAGTCCTCGGCGTTTCAGCGGAAGAGCAGCTACAGCTGCGCGCCCTACGCCTCAAGAACCGCAATCTCCAGCGGCAAAAAGAGATATTGGAGGCTAAGCGCCAGCGCGTGTCTGCACTAGCCAAGGTGCGGCAAATGATACGCGACGAAGAGAAGAAAGCCCAGGACCTCGAGCGGGAGATCGCGCAGATGCAGCGCGAAGGCCACCTCAGCCTGCAACGCGAACCACCCCTGCAACACCACGCGCAACTCGAAGACCCCCACTTCGCCCAGCGCGACTTCGCCTTCCCGCACGCCGCGCCATTCCAAGGGGTCAACTACCTCGACGAGCGAAGTCCCCTGGCGCCACACCTGCAAGTGACGCCCTAGCCTGCCAACTTCCGGGCTGGGACCTATCCAAAGTACAACGGCAGCACTGACCCGGCACAATACATCATGAGTTACCAGGTCGCCGTTGCATCTTCCGGAGGGGACGACGCCACAATGGCCAAGTCTTTCATCATAGCCCTCGAAGGCCCAGCTCTCACCTGGTTCACCAGGTTGCCTCCGCTGTCTATTGATTCCTGGAGAAGCCTAAGGGACAAATTCCTCCTCAACTTCCAGGGGTACCGCCCGGACACCGATGCACTGGTCGAGCTCTCACTCTGCAAGCAGCTGGAAAAAGAGACTCTACGGGAATACTACCACAGGTTTCTAACGCTCAAGTCACAGCTGCCCTCGGTTGATGACCAGATCGCTATCCATTACGCTATCAGTGGCCTTTGCGCCGGCGTACTCTACAACCACTGCATCAGAGATCCGCCCAAGAACCTCCAGGAATTGTATCAGCTGTTTGAAAAATATGCCAAGTCCGAAGAGCTCCACCAGCGCAAGGTTGAGTCCCAACGGAAGCCCAAAGATGCCCCACAGTTCAGCCGCACGTGGACGAGGACTCCGCAGCCAGACTCCGGTCGAGACGGCCGCAATCAGCAGCAAGTCCACAATATCGCCAACCAGCACCCAGCTGTTGACGCCCCTCGTCGCCAGGAATATCCCCCCAGGGTCGCGGAAATGGAACTCGCGGCAGGGGTCGAGGGCGTGCGCAGCCGCCGCGCCGATTCTACTGCCTTTTCCACGGCAAAGACTGCGCCCACCAAACCAAAGATTGCCCAGAGACGAAGGCCACCAGAGACAGGATGGCATGGGTGCAGCCAGCCGACAACCCCCGGGTTGTCGCTCACACCTACCAGCAACCCCCTCCACCATATATCCACACCCCCGCCCCGCACCCACCGCACTACGCTTACCAACATCATCAGGAAGTACAAATCATACCTCCCCCACCCCCACCACCACACCAGCAACATCAAAACGCCCCCCACGCCCCAAAGCAGGAAGACTTCGCCGATCAGCCATATCGAGGAGTCATTCACATGATAACTGAGGGGTCCAGCACTGACTTCGACACAAAGCGGCAGAAGCGGGACCACTACTGCAGCATCAACCACGTCGCCGTCACTGGCCCAGTCATGCAGACAAAGTGGTCCCACATACCGCTAACCTTCGACGCTCGAGACATCGACCTGCGCAGCGCCCCCCACTGCGATGCCATGGTTATCAATTGCAGCGTGGCAGGCTGGGACCTGCACAAGGTCCTAGTCGACAACGGCAGTCAGGCGGACATTATCTTCCTCCATGCCTTCGACCGCATGGGCATAAGCCACAACTTGCTCAAACCTTCGGACAACCCGCTGTATGGCTTCGGCGGCAAGGGCACCTTTCCTGTCGGAAAAATAGAACTGCCTCTCTCCTTCGGTGTGGCACCCAATGCCAGGAGTGAGCAAGTAACCTTTGATATTGTGGATATGGTGTACCCATACAATGCCATCATGGGCCGGGGCTCCATCAATAAATTCGAAGCAGCAATTCACGGACTGTACCTGTGCATGAAGATACCAGGTCCGTTAGGCGTCATTACAGTCTTCGGCAATCAACAGACTGCACACAACATAGAGCGGGACTTCGTGCCCGGTTAGAGAAGCGTGTACTGCCTCACGGCCCAGCGCGAGGTCCCCGCGCCCGCCAGCCCAACCGGCAAACAGCATGACAAGGCGCAACTGCAGAGCAACGACGGGACCAAGACTGTCCCCCTCGACCAGGCCACGCCCAAGCACACAGTCACTATCAGCGAAGACCTCACTTCGCATGAAGAGGAGAAGCTCCTTAGTTGCCTGTCCAAGAACAAAGATGTCTTCGCCTGGTCAGCCCTCGACTTGGTCGGGGTCAGCCGGTCTATAATTGAGCACAGTTTGGGAATCGACCCTTCGGTGAGGCCGAAAAAACAACGGCTTCGCAAGATGTCCAACGAAAAGACAGAGGCCGCCAAGGCAGAAGTGCATCGCCTCCTGGAAGCAAAATTCATCGAGCCGGTGGCCTACCCCACATGGCTCTCCAATGTCGTGATGGTGCAGAAAAAAAGCGGGAAGTGGCGAATGTGCATCGACTTCACCAGTCTCAATAAGGCCTGCCCAAAAGACAACTTCCCGCTGCCGCGGATCGACAAAATAGTCGATAGCGCGACCGGATGCGAGGTCATGTCGCTCCTCGACTGCTTCTCCGGTTACCACCAGATATACATGAAGGAGGAAGACAAGGCTAGCACCAGCTTTATAACACCCTTCGGCATATATTGCTTCATCAGGATGCCGGAGGGACTCAAGAACGCCGGGTCCACCTTCTCCAGGCTCACCAAGACAGTCCTCGACGGGCAAGTTGGCAGAAACATATTCACATATGTCGACGACATCGTCGTCGCCAGCAAAAACAAGGCGGACCATCTCACCGACCTCGCCGAGACATTCGCCAACATGCGAGACGCACGACTCCGCCTAAACCCGGAGAAAGTGTGTTTTCAGCGTTCGCCAAGGCAAAATATTAGGCTACCTGGTATCACACCGCGGCATCGAGGCCAACCCAACCAAAATTCAAGCAATCATAAATATGAGGCCTCCGCAGTCCGCCAGAGACATCCAGCGTTTGACAGGGAGACTGGCTGCCCTCAACAGATTCATCTCCAGATCCGCGGAGCGAAGTCTCCCATTCCTCAAAACCCTCCACGGACCAGAGCAGGCAGCAGCCTTCGCCTCCTCAAAACAATACTTGTCGGAGTTGGCAGTCCTTACAAGCCCCAACCCTTCACTACCCCTGCTGCTCTATGTCGCGGCTTCGCCGCATGCGGTCAGCGCGGCACTGGTGCAGGAGCAAACAGTCGAGGGCGTGGTCAGGCAGTGCCCAATCTACTACGTCTCCGAAGTGCTGACGCCGTCCAAATGCAACATGACAGAGCTAGAGAAGATTGCCTACGCAGTCGTTATGTCTTCGTGCAAGCTGCGCCATTACTTCGAAGCATTCAAAGTCCGGGTCACCTCAGACAGGGGACTCGACGAACTGTTCAGAAACCCGGAAGCATCGGTGAGGATTGCCAAGTGGGCGACCGAGCTATCCGGCTACCACATCAATTTCGAGCCTAGGACAGCCATCAAATCACAAGTCCTGGCAGACTTCATCGTCGACTGGACTGGGCCAACAACACAGCCGGACCCGTCCGCAGAAAAGGTTTGGACGATCCACTGCGACGGTGCATGGTGCCATGCAGGGGTAGGCGCCGCGGCAGTCATCACCTCACCAACCGGAGTCAAGCACAGATACGTCGCTCGCCTCAGCTTCGCTCTAGAATCCGACAGATGCACAAATAACATAGCAGAATACGAAGCAGTCATCCTCGGTCTCCGCAAGCTGAGGGCCCTGGGGGTCACCACCTGCATCATCAGAACAGACTCCAAGGTAGTGGCTGGCCAGGTCGAGAAAGACTACGCAGCAAAGGATCCCGCACTCATGCAATACCTCGCGGCCATCCGAAGCCTCGAGAGACAATTCAAGGGATTCACTTTGCAGCATGTAGACCAGGCCAAGAACGAAGAGGCCGACGCATTGGCCAAGGCTGCCGCCAGGGGCGAGCCTCTACCCTCCGACGTGTTTTACCATGTCATCGGCACACCAGCCGTCCGCAGCCCCGAAGGGCTCCAAATAACCAACGATTGCGAGGGCCACCGAATAGTCAACCTCATCATGACCGAAGACTGGAGGGCACCAATAACCCTGTTCCTACAGGGGTATTATCACCCGACCGACATCAATGAGGCCAAGCGCCTCAAGCATCGAAGCCGGGACTTCGCACTGATCGAGGGCCAGCTCTACAAGAAGGGGGTCAGTCAGCCAATGCTCAAATGTGTCACCGAAACCGAAGGTGCCCAGATCCTACGCGAAGTCCACAGTGGTACCTGCGGCTCTCATGCAGGGCCAAGGGCCCTAGCTGCTAAGGTGATCCGCCAAGGTTTCTACTGGCCCGCAATGATCTGCGCCGCAAATCGGGCCACAAGGTCCTGCGAAGCCTGCCAAAAATTCTCCCCTCGATCAGGCAGCCCTTCGCAATTCACAAACTTGGTCGCCCACACATGGCCACTCCAGCGCTGGGGCCTAGACATCGTCGGGCCCCTACCCATGGCTCAGGGGAATCTCAAGTTCGCCTTCGTTGCTGTCGAATACTTCACTAAATGGATCGAGGCAAGGGCTGTATCCACAATAACGTCAAAGACTGCCCAAAAATTCTTTTGGCAAAACATTGTGTGCCGCTTCGGAGTGCCGTCCGAGCTAACAGTCGACAACAGCAAGCATTTTGACAGCCAGGACTTCAAGGATTTTTGCTTCTCCATCGGCACCAAGCTTGCCTTCGCCTCAGTCTATCACCCGCAGTCCAACGGAGTCGTCGAACGCGCCAACGGAAAAATCTTCACAGCCATCAAAAAAATGCTCCTCGACGAAAAAAAGGGCAAGTGGGCTGACTTGTTGCCGGAGGCGGTCTGGGCCTTAAACACAACCTAGTGTAGGGCGACCGGGTTCACTCCTTTCCGCCTTCTGTACGGATCGGAGGCCATGACCCCACAAGAAATAAAACACGGGTCCCCGCGAACAGCTCCCTCAGCCATCCCCGATGTGGACGAGGCCACTTCAAAGGATCTCATCGATGGAGATCGAGTCTTCGCCTTACAAGCACTAAACAAATACCAAGCGCAGACCAAAGCATGGCGCGACCTCGCAGTCATCCCAAGGGAGTTCAACGAAGGGGACCTCGTGCTCCTCCGAACAGCCCGGACAGAATCCAGGGGCAAGCTAGAGCCCAGGTGGGAGGGCCCCTTCATAGTCAAAACAAAAGCTTCCCCAAGCGCCTACAGGCTCACAACGCCAAGCGGCGAAGACCTGGAGCACTCCTGGAACATAGACAACCTCCGCAAGTTTTTTATTTGACTCATCAGGGCAGATTCGCCCTTGTAATTTGCAAAAACAATGTTATTCCGGCCCGCACTCTTTTCCTTCCGGGGGGTGAGGTTTTTAACGAGGCGGAGCCATGTAATATATGTGTGAAAAATCCCCTGCAAAATCATGCGTCGAAAAAGACCGCAGCGCCGATCTTCGACATTCGACCAATACGAGGTCACCGCGAGGCTCAGCGCCAGCCACCCTCGCGTGCGACAAATCCATGCAGAAGTCGCCTAAGGGTGCAGCCGGACTAGCACAACAAGTGCGAAAAATCAAAGTCTACCGCGAAGACTATCCGCGCAGAAGTCGCCTAAGGGTGCAGCCGGACTAGCACAACAAGTGCAAAAAATCAAAGTCTACCGCGAAGACTATCCACGCAGAAGTCGCCTAAGGGTGCAGCCGGACTAGCACAACAAGTGCGAAAAATCGAAGTCTACCGCGAAGACTATCTGCGCAGAAGTCGCCTAAGGGTGCAGCCGGACAAGCACAACAAGTGCGAAAAATCAAAGTCTACCGCGAAGACTATCCGCGCAGAAGTCGCCTAAGGGTGCAGCCGGACTAGCACAACAAGTGCGAAAAATCGAAGTCTACCGTGAAGACTATCCGCGCAGAAGTCGCCCAAGGGCGCAGCCGGACTAGCACAACAAGTGCGAAAAATCGAAGTCTAACGCGAAGACTATCCGTGCAAAAGTCGCCTAAGGGTGCAGCCGGACTAGCACAACAAGTGCGAAAAATTGAAGTCTACCGCGCAGAAGTCGCCCAAGGGTGCAGCCGGACCAACACAGCAAGTGCGAATAACAGAAGGGTACAACAAAGACCAGTCCAGCATAACAAATACACCTGATCAAGTACTTAGCGCCCTCGCAACCACAGCCAAGCGCGCGAGGGCACACAACCTCATCACACAAGCCTTTACACATGTACAAGCGAGGGCATCGCACTTCACATCGGCTCAACCTTAGGAATAATTCCCATCTCCCTATAGTTAAATAACATTATCCTAAGCTCTTCGCCCGCAAAAAGACTTCGCAATTCCCCTTCACCTGCACTCATGGCAGCTGGCAAGGATAATAGTTCCTGCCGGCCAGCCCTACTCACACGAAGCCGACCTCCTTCCGCCCCGCTAACTCTACGCTTCGCAACCGCCCTTCGTCGCCGGCGCCCGGTACTCGGACCAGGCGCATCCTCTATATCCGTAGCGCGCGGTGAAGCCTCAGCCGCTGCCACATCCAAGGCTGCGAAGTAGTCCAAGTCCTCCTTCGATGACTCCTCAGTCCACTCAACCGAGCTCCCAGAGTCAGCAAAATCAAAAAACTCAGATACAGACGCATTATTTTTATTACCAGCATCCACGGTCGAAGCCGCCAAAAAGTTAGTAGTGGCGGTTGCGTGCGCAGGCCCAAAATCTTGAACCTGCACAGCAAACAAAGTTCAGCAACATATCTAAAATTCCCTAACTAGCCCACAACCACTACGCCACCTGCGAAGACCCAGCCGTCTCAGGAGCCTCCGCTGTCGCCTCCGTCGCCACCGCCGCAGGATCGTTAGCTCTCGGCGCAGCGGCTGCGGGGGCATCAGGAGCGCCTTCGGCGGTCTCTGAGGGCAGGAGCTCGCCGGCCGCGGCAGCTGTGGGGGCGTCAGGAGCGCATTCGGCAGTTTCCGGGGGCGACTCCAGGGCGACCCCGGACACGGCCTCCGCCGGGTTCAACTCCGGATCAGGCAGCGGGCTGTTCAATGCCCCGAAGTCATCCACCCGCTCGCCACACGCCACCTAATACATAGAACACAAACTCAGCAAACCGCTACACATAGCCAACATCCAGCAAACATCAAACAAAAGGCAAACGTTACCTGAGCCCTCGACGCCTCGGCCCGCTCCCTGACCACCTCTCGACCGTGGGGGCCCCACATCCGGTCGTAGATGGCTCCGGCGGATTCCTTCACTATAGGGTCTTCGACCTTATAGATATCTCGCTCAAAATCTTCGTCAGCTTGGTCGAAGACCTCAAAGTTCCGACACCCTTCGCGAGAGAGCGCGTTCATCGCCCCCTCGCAGGTGACCAGGGAGGCATACGACATAAACCCCTCCACGATAGCGGGAAGCGCCTGCAGCTCCTCCTGTACCCACTCCAGGCAGCGAAGTCCGGGCTCTCGCTCCAGTACTTCGAAGTCACCGGTACGCGCGCCCAGCTCATGGTATGAATCCACAAGCTGCTTGCGCGTCCGCTCAGCCTCCGCGCGCGTCGCGGCCTCGGTCCCCTCCACATGGCTCTGGAGGGCGTTAAGCCGCTCTTGCAGCTGCTCGGCCCACTCCTTGGCGAGGCGGCCCTCCGCCCGCGCCAAGTTAGCCTCCGCCTGTGCAGTTTGTGCCTTGGCGAGGGCCTCATTAGCTTCCCTCCTTTCTTCCGCCAGTTGGCGCCGGAGGTCTGCCCTCTCGCTCTCCAGCGAGGCCACCTTGTCCGCCAGCTTGCGGCACCTGCTGTCGGCGGCCGATTTCTCCCTGACAGCGTCAGCATGTTGCGTCCGAAGTCCCTCGACTTCGGCAGACACGACCGCCGCCAGGGCGCCCGACGCCGTGCGGTCAGCGAAGTCAACCGCCTGCAAAAACACAAATAAGACCACAGCCCCGGCAAAGCTGGTAAAAAACCGAAGTCTCACTCAACGTACCTGACTTAGCGCCTCCGTCAGCTCCTTCAGCCGGCGAGACACGACACCCGCCTCCGCCATGACGGCAGTGAGTGCCGGTATTTCGCCGCCAGCATCAACAGCGCCGCCCTTCGCCCTTGGCGCTTCAGCGGCCGCCGCGGTCGCCGCGGCAGACGGAACAAGGAGAAGTCGGCCTTCGTCCGACCCTACAACATATCAATCACGTAAAAAAAAAGAAAATCGCACCAAAGGCTTACCAACAAGGTAATCGTCCACGCTGATGTCAGTGGCGAAGTCGGCCACGTGTTTTCCCGACGGCGGCAACCCTCGGGCCGCCTTCGCGATCTCCGGCACCCTGCCAAGCGCAGGGGCAGCCTTTGCCGATTTGGAGCCACCGAAGGCAGCAACCTTCGCAGCCTCCGGCGCCCTGCTAGATGCAGGGACGACTGACTTCGCCGCCAGCGACGGCTGGCCCCCGGCAGGGGCAGTAGCCTTCGCAGCCCCCCGCTGCCTTTTCGGCCTGGCCTCATGTAGCCTGACGACCGCCCGACGCTTCTGTGCGGCCCCCTGGCGATCCTTGTCCATCACTGCTGACACAACAGCAACAATATTCCGCCCGTAAGGAAACACTTTCCATTGACGAACCATGCGAGATGTAAAGAAATCTTCGCCGGCCGCACGGGGGACAGGAACATTCCTAGGCCACCAACCCCCGGTAACCTTCAGCATCCACGCCGAAGACTCCCGGAGCTCGGGCGAAGACATCCTTTCCCCCGGGGCCGCGCAGGTCCTCATCAACTCTCTAGCAAAACCATCGGACACCCCAGACCCTCCCGAAGTAGTACCTAGTTTCCTCTTTTTTGAGGACGGGGCGGCCGCCGGCGCAGGGTTGTCTCCAGTCTCCATCGCCGGCTTCTTCCCGCGATGATCCACATCGTCCTGGCCGGGATAACCACCATACGGCAGTCGATTCAGCTCGAAGACCCTGTTTAGGCGGTCGTTGGACCCACGGATATCCCAGCTACGCTGGCCCTCGGTCTTCGGCACGTAACGCCCAACGATTCGCATCGCCCCGTCCTCCGCGTCACGCACAAAGGCGGCCGGGTCGCGGCCACGCAGATCCACCACGAAGGCGGGACTTCGCACCAACTTCCCGCTATGGGAAGGCATCTGGCGAGGGCATACTTCGCCCAACGCCCAGCCATGGGCCAAGGGCCATACCCCATAGGCCACAAACTCCTCAACCAAATCGCGCCCGCTACTCAGTCCGGCGGCGCTCCGAAGGGCCCCTTCGTCCGTGTCCTCCTCTACCACTTCAAACGGCGGGTAGGCTGAATAAAAGTGTGAGCACATCTCGGTCACGGGTAGCCCCGGATGGCCTTCGACTGCACCCTCTGCGACATAGAACCAAAACTCTTGCCAGTTGCCCCACTTGTTGCGGGCGCAAGGGACTAACTCCACGACCTCCATTGTGGTTTTGCCGGTCTTCGGCGTGAATGTGCAAGACCCAAACTGGGCAACTTCATTCCCAATCATTCTCTTCTGCCAGTGCAGGCAATAGTTCTTTGCGAAGACCTCGACAGACGGCTGCCCGCCATACGAAGTCGTCGCCCAGACATACTTCACCAGAGCCACCACGGCGTTCGGGGTGAGCTGATGGATCTGGACATTAAACCTGCGCAGGACTTCACACACAAATCGATGCGCGGGCAGGCGAAGGCCAGCGACAAAGAATGCTTCAAAAACAACCAATTCGCCCTCCGGCTCGAGGACTTCCTCCGTCCCCGGGACACGGGCAACTCCGCCGCCAAAGTATCAAAGACGCTGCATATCCTGCACGCGGGCCGACGATATCCGCGACACTCCAAAATCCACCGTCTCGCCGGCGCGCAGCTCCTCCGCCGCCACTGCACTCAGCGTCTCCTCCGACGACGCGTCGGCTGGCGGCGTAGCGGCAGCAGAAGAAGAGGAAGTTGGCATTGCTACGTACCGTCGGCGGCGGCAGGCGGTTTGCTTCACTCGGGCCAGATCTCCGGCGAACAGGAGCAAGGAGGGCAAGAGATCAGCAGAACGGCAGGGAAAGGCGGCTAGGGTTTTCGTGAAGCACGGAAAGGCAGAGTTCAAAAAGCGCTGCCGCCCGCCCCCTTTTATACACAGAGCGCGGCGCTTCGGAAAACCCGCAGTCCAACAGTACGACGTCAACTCAACGGTCATGTCAAAAACCCCCGCGGAACCACTTCGAGCGAGGGCAGCGTCTCCGCCATCTAGCGACGTCTTCGGCACCAGATGACTTAGTCGAACTGGTCCCTCGGAGGGCAAATGTTGGGGCGAAGGCGAACACGCCACCCTTCGCTCCACGCCTTCGCCGCAGTCGTCGGACCAGCGAAGGCAAGACAACAGGCGGGCTCACCCTTCGTCCCACTGAGCATCAGGTGAAGACCTGTGATGAGGTCGTCCCAACATTGTGACTTCGCCCAGGACAGAGGCCCACGTGTAATCCGGCCCATTGTAACAGGCCCTGCGTGGCCGCTGCGCATTACGGGCCTAATTTATAAAGGCATCCCTGTAATTACAGTCTGTAACCCCGCTTTATGGGAATATTCCGGGGATAACCTAGATGCTTAAGGGCACATGCGTCCTTAACACAGGACGCTGGGCGCTCAGGTACCTATAAATACCCCCGCACAGAGCCCTCATTGGAGGAGAGGAACCGTGCTTTTGCCATTACGTGCTGAAACCCTGTTTGTGCCTTTGCTCCCCCCCAATTGGATCAACTTGCCGCAGTAAGCAAGTTCCAACACCCCTCGTGGTGTTTTTAGGAGTAGGACGGTGTCGCCGACTGTAGCAAAATGGTTCGTGCCAAGGGCACGAGGAACAGTGGACAATGTTTACAGGTTCGGGCCGCTCGGAAAGGCGTAACACCCTACGTCCTAGTGAGTATGCTTGGAGGATGAGGTTACAAGATGGCTTTCTGAATTGAGAATGCTGAAAGCTTAGGTGGGTGGCTAAGTAATGGGTCGGTCTGTTCTGAAGGGGTGCCCCCTAGGCCTTATATATTCAGCCGTGGGGCGATACATGTGGAAATGATAACAACGTGCACCTTAAAGATAGTGAACTGTTTGAGTTTATCTTCCTATGATTCTGCCGACCTAACTTCGCTCGGTTCCGCTGCATGGGGCTCCGGCGCGGGTAAGTCGGATCTTCTGTTGCAGTCTCTTGCTCAACGCTGTGTGGTCGTTCGGGCTTGCACCGATCCAGCCTTGTGTCGATCTGTTTTGCTGATTGTCCCTCCCTAGGCCCACGAAGGAACGACCTTACGATTTATTGGGCCCTTGGGCCTTTCGTGAGGTCTTTTACCCTTCTAGTGGACCCAGGGGATATCTGTCCCCCACAAGCCCCCGATCTTTGGGTTGATTTCGAGATAATCGGCCCAAAGATCCTAGGTCAAACTTGCAGGCTTTGTTTACGACAAGGAACACTTTCTCGGGCAGTCTGGTGAAAATAGTTTCTTACTGTCTTCTTCTACTCTGATTCACTCGGAATCTGTAGTTTTGCCTCACACTTGTGCCTTAGAAGTTGGCATTTCACTTTGTAGGACCTTGAATCTCATTAGGTGCACCGGAGGTGCACCCAATGGGTGTAGCCCCCGAGCTTTGAGTGGATTTTTGAAAACAATCCTCTCAAAGGTCTTTACTTCATGTCCTTCTGCTGAAAGTCATATTTCCTCTTTTTTCGAATGCCTTAGAAGTCGGCATTGTGTCATCCATATTGTGCATCCGAGGTCAGCATTATGTCATCGATATTATGCATCCGAGGTCAGCACGTATTTTGTCTTTTGCAGCCGAGATCGTGATCCGCCCATATCTTGTTAAGTGGTGCAATTTATTGGCGCTGCGACTGATTGGACATTTGATGGACGTTCCCTGGCTAGTCTTCACGTCGCTTCCGTCGGTCAGATTTTGCACTTCACCGGCTATATTTGGCTTTCCTTTGATCCTTGCTGATATCTTGTTTTTGTCTTGAGGTAATTACTGCATGCCCTGCGCGGATGTGATGGTTTTGCAAAATATACTGACAATTCCTGGGCGTCCCCCCCAATGGGTGTGGGTAAGGGACGGCTTGGTACGCTAAGTGTTTTAGCTGGCTACTTCTGAGTAGTAATGTGATGTGACGGTGGGTGTAATCATATCTTCTGCGCAGTGGACTGGAGTCCCAATGGGTGTTGCAATGCGTGAAACGGCGTCAGCTACATGCCCTTAGACGAGTTGGGTGTGTATTGAATGCCTCGCGACTGTTCGGAGACCGCGGTTGGAGTTGAGCGGTTGCCTTCTTCCTCTATAAATAGTGCCTTTGCCTCTCTGGTTTTTTCACATCTCTTGCTGTTCTCTACTGTCTGCTTCCTTCTTCTCCTTGCATTTCCGCCATGGGCAAGAAATGCAAGCGTGAGCCGACTCCCCCGTCTGAGGACTTCGGTGACTCGGAATACTCAGAGGAGGAGTCCTCCTCTGAGTCCAAGGGGTCGCCGGCTCCCATCCCCCTGCGTGAGTCGTATGATGATTCAGACGACTCCCAGGGGCTCGCGGCGGAGGTCTGGACTTACATCTGGGCCGTCGAGCGCTCCGGGCTCGCAGGCTCGGATGAGTCGGAGGACTCCTCGGACGAGGAGGACTCGTCCGAGGAGGACGGTGGCGGCGGCGGCGAGGGCGACGACGATGGAGGCGATGGTGGCGACGACGGCGGTGACGGCGGCAGCAGGGGCGGCGACGGCAGCAGCAGGGGCGGCAGCGGTGGCAGCGGTGGCGGCAGCGGTGGCAGCAGGGGCGGCAGCGGTGGCAGCAGCAGCAAGGGCGGCAGCGGCGGCAGCAGCAGCAAGGGCAGCAACAGGGCCAGTGGCTAGACGCCACTAGTTCTTAAATATTAGTATAGATTAGAAGTAATATAGTAGAATAATGTAGTAGTATTAGTAATGTAGAGTAGTATAGTGTAGCGTAGTAGTAGTAGTTGTAGAAGTTGCAGTAGTGGTAGGGAAGTATCAACTCATAATGAGTTGATTTGTAAGTATGGCATCTTCCCCTTAATGAAGAAGTGGTGTTGGTTTCCTTTGTGATGATCTCCTGTTGGTGTTCATAACTCAGAGTCCATTTATCATCACTTTTCCCACGCTTCTTGTGAGGTCGATTCCCTCGATTAGTGAGTGGATAACTCAGGCATCGCATCGATTATTTCAGGGGTAGATGCCGAGTGACTTTGAGGGCAATGCCAGCGCTTTAGAGGTGACGCTGAGTGACTTGAAGGCAATGCCGGCGCTTTAGAGGTGACGCCGAGTGACTTGAAAGGAACGCCAGCGCTTTAGAGGTAACGCCGAGTGACTTGAAGACGTCGCCGGCGCTTTAGAGGTAACGCCGAGTGACTTGAGAGCAACGCCGGCGCTTTAGAGGTAACACCGAGTGACTTGAAGACGTCGCCGGCGCTTTAGAGGTAACGCCGAGTGACTTGAAGGAAATGCCGGCGCTTTAGAGGTGACGCCGAGTGATTTGAGAGCAACGCCGGTGCTTTAGAGGTAACGCCGAGTGACTTGAAGACGTCGCTGGCGCTTTAGAGGTAACGCCGAGTGACTTGAAGGCAATGCCGGCGCTTTAGAGGTGACGCCGAGTGATTTGAGAGCAACGCCGGCGCTTTAGAGGTAACACCGAGTGACTTGAAGACGTCGCCGGCGTCTTAGAGGTAGCGCCGAGTGACCTGAAGGCAATGTCGGCGCTTTAGAGGTAGCGCCGAGTGATAATGTGGCACACTGTTGTTCTGAAACTAACTGCCGAGGGTGCTTTTTCGAAACGGTATCTGGCTCGGGAATATTCCATAAGTATTGCGCCTTTAGTCGCCTCTGTTTTCCGTGCCCTAGTTCTTGCATTCCCGTTCCCGAATCCTTTCTGCAATTCGCTTCCAATCCTGCTTGCCGGCAGAATCGAGATGGCGCCCAAGAGGAAAACCTCGAGTTCGTCTGCCGCCGTGATTCCCCCGATCGACCCCAACAGTCAGTTGCCTTTCGCAGGTAACCACATGTCTGTCATCTCTGAGCCTGAACTCCTCCGCCCCGTGTCCATCGGGGTTCTTCCCCCGAAGGAGCTCTGTTCTCGGCGCATCTGCCATGGGGTCACTGTCCCAACCGAAGATACCCACGAGGCCGTAATTTATGCCCCTTTCCTTCTCCGCGGCCTCGGTCTCCCCATTTCTCCTTTTTTCCGCGGCCTCCTTGATTTTTACCATCTCAACTTAACCCATATGAATCCCAAATCAATCTTGCAAATTTCAATTTTCGTCCATTTATGTGAAGCCTTTCTCGGCGTGCTACCACACTTCGGGTTGTGGAAGCACTTGTACCACTGTCGCCCTGGGATGGCCGGGGGACAGCATCAGTTGGTCGGGGGTGCTAGCTTGGAAATGCGCCGGGGAAGGAAGACTGAATATCTCGAAATCCCCCTCAAGGATAGTATCAAGGGATGGCGCTTGGAGTGGTTCATTGTTGAGAATTCCGGAAACTCTCTCCCCCCTCGGTCGGGAAGGCAACCGGATGTTCGCACCCCGAGCTGGACCGAGTCTCCCACAGATCAGGAGGTTGCTGAAGCAAGTGTTCTACTGGCTGAAGTTGGATTGCTAAAAGAGAGGGGTCTGACCGCTGAAGCTGTAGTTGCTGATTTTGTTTTCAAGAATATTCAGCCGTTGAAAGACAGGGCGTACCCGGCTTATCTGTATCGAGGCCTAGCCGACCCAACTCGGGTTACCAACAGGAGAATTCCTTCTGCAGACTTAGTGAACCGACTTGAGATGATTCTTAGAGGCAAAGTGTCAAATGTTGGTGCCCCAGTGGCATATTCAGCCTGGAGTTTGCCTCCTCCTAAAGCTTTCACTCTCTTTGTGTTGAATCCACCTGTCACTGATGGCAGTTTGGGCCTTAGAGTGCGGCCCTCTGCTGAAGAAGTCAGCGCTTTGGTCGCCTCACTCGGGGAGATTCCTGATGATGAACGGCAGGTTTGCTTTGTGGTGCCTCTGAACCCCAGTGACGCAGATATAAGCGCCATGCTTGATTTACTAGCTGAGGACTCTTCTGATGCTGCTCCTGCTGGGGCATCGGTGGGGGCACTCCTTCCAGGGGCTGGTACAACCTCGGATACTCAGAGACCTGGCAGTACTCGCCCGAGGCGCCCTCGCCGAGCCAATCAACCTGATCTTTCCACCGATGAGCCGAAAAAGAAGAAGAGACGCTTCCGGCGAGTACCCAGTTTGGATCAGGGCGTTGGTGCTTCGGTTTCTACTGCTGAAGAAGTGCCCATGGCTGAATTTACTGCTGCTGACCCCAATGAGTGTGCTCGATCTGCTGTTGATCCTAATGTGGGTGCTGCTTGTATTGCTAATGTGGATGACAAGGAGGAAGAGGATGAAGTTCCTTTAACTCAGAAAAACAATCGGCGGCTCACTGCTAGCGGTGAAAGTAGTGGAGTCCCTTCTCCTGCCTTGTCTGCTCTCATTGGTCTACAGGAGCTGTCTCTGGCCAATTTTGATCAGACTCATGAAGATATGGTTCCAAAGGAGTTGTTATCGGAGCCAGCAGACGATGGAATGATGGAAGTGTGCGCTGATGGGCTTGATGCCGGGCTGAGGTCGTCCCGCGCCTCGTCGACCTTAGAGCGCGATCTCGAGGGTCGGGAGACTGGCCTGGATCATTCTGGTCCCATGGAAGCAAATGAGGACCCATCAGCCTTGGGGGTGACTATTGCAGGGGACTTGGACCCCAAGGATGGTGTTGACACGTGCCCAGCCCCCGAGGGTGTCGTCGGGGATGACTTGGCTCGGGTGGGAGGTGCAAGCCACTACCCAGCCCCCGAGGGTGTTGCCGGAGATGATCCGGCTCAAGTGGGCAGTGCCAACCACAACCCAGCCCCCGAGGGTGTCCAAGTGGGGTCTCCCTCCTGTACTTCCATGGATGTTCATGTGGGATCGCCTCCGCTCTCTGGCTGCATGGTGGTAGTCCAAGCTTTGGACTAGGGGATCGCCTTAGAGGGTAGCGTCCCTGTTGATCGAGTTGCAGGTTCTGTTGATGGTACTGAGCTGATTCCGACTGGTTCGTTGCAAGCTGCTTCGGGTGGCGCTTGTGCGTCCGGTCATCAATTGATTGCTCATGATTTGGGAATCCCTTCGTTCTTTTCTAACTTCCAGGTACTATGGTATACTTCAGCTTGATTTTTACATGTCACGAACTGCTGTCATTTCACTCATCTGCTCTTCTTATCAGGCTTTGGTGGACGAGATGGCTAGCCAGCTGAGGTTACAGGATGCTCCTGTCCCGGAAGTGGCTTCTTCTCTCGCAAATTGGAACCCAGTGTTGCTTCAACGCCGTGTTTCTGATTTGGAGGCAACTAACGCTGGTTAGAGCTTTTTGCTTCTCTTTGTCTTTACTATTAAATTGCTTCACATTTTGACCCCTTTTTGTTTGGTCGTTTCCTGCTAGTTATGACTCGGCAGGTTTCTACTCTTGAAGAGAAACGTTCTCAAGATCAGGCTGAGTTAGTCCAGCGGTGCTCTGACTTTGAAAGGAAGTATTCCCAAAGTCAGATTGAACTATCTCAGGTTTCTGCTGCCTTAGATGACGCCAATGCACTGAGCTCCTCCCTTCATACTCAGCTTAATTCTGAAAAGGTGACTTATGAAACTGTGCTTTCCCTTGTTGTGCTTCTATTACTCGCTTGATGTTTAAGGGAGTTGACTTTTGCTTGTAGGAAGAAAAACGTATCCTGGCTGCCTCCCGCGACAACCTCGACAAACTGTATCACGATTCTAGCAATTCGCTGACCATTCTAGAGAGGAGCCATCACTTTACCATGGAAGAGTTAGATAACCAATGCTGCAGGTTGCAAGAATCTATGGATGGAGTGACCCAGCTCAAGCAATTGATATCAGCGAAGGATGCTACTATCAAAGAGCTCCGAGCTTCCAAGAAGTCCATCGCCCAGGAGCTAGAAACCGCTCAATTGGCTGCCAAGGTTGCTGAAGAAACTTCCACGACTCTGAAAGCCCAGCGCGACAAAGCCATGGATAAGGCTATTCGGGCGGGGCGAATCTTGATGAGGAGGCCAGGCGTGGTTGTTCCTGAGGATATAAGGGCTGATGTGAATGCTGCCCCTGATTCTTCAAGTCGCCCTTCCTCGTCGGTTGCTCCTGAGAAAGATATCGCGAAATAGAGAGATAGCTTGCATACTTTGAGCACGCGGTTAGCATGGCCAGACACTTGTTAGTGGGTACCAGTTTAGCACATGAATGATATTGTTATTCTCTTATTGTTTCAGATTTCAACAGTACGTAAATCTGTAGCAGTAAGAAGATGTGTGATGGTTTTGAAAAATTGTTTACGGGATATAGAAGTCATCCCTATATGAGTAATCGTAAACACGTCAGATCGTCTTAAGTCGCTGCTGACTTAGGCCGATTTCTCCGTTAGCAGGGCATAGTGGTCACCCCAAGTTTAGTAAGCGGGAGCATGTTGCACCGGCTTAAGTCGTTGCCGACTTAAACCGATTGCTCCGTTAGCAGGGTATAGTGGTCACCCCAGGTTTAGTAAGCGCGAGCATGTTGCACCGGCTTAAGTCGTTGCCGACTTAAACCGATTGCTCCGTTAGCAGGGTATAGTGGTAACCCCAGGTTTAGTAAGCGCGAGCATGTTGCAATGGCTTAAGTCATTGCTGACTTAAACCAATTGCTCCGTTAGCACGGTATAGTGGTCACCCCGAGTTTAGTAAGCGCGAACATGTTGCACTGGCTTAAGTCGTTGTCGACTTAAACCAATTGCTCCGTTAGCAGGGTATAGTGGTCACCCCGAGTTTAGTTAGAATGCGTGTCAGTTATGAACGAACTGAGGACTTCCGAAACTCTTTTTATTGATGACACATTTCCTTTTTTACAGAGTACATCGTTATCCCAATAGCTTTTGAAATACAGCTAGGGATAAAATTTCCTGAGGTGTTCTATATTCCACGAGTTCCCGACTTCCGTGCCATCCATCTGAGTGAGTCTATATGATCCTGGCCGAGTGATTTCTGCTACCACAAAGGGTCCTTCCCATAAGGGTGATAACTTGTGTCGTCCCTCCCCCGTTAGAATTCGACGTAGGACGAGATCCCCTACTGAGAAAGATCGCTGTCGTATGGCCTTGTCGTGATAGCGCCTTAGAGTTTGCTGGTACCGTGCTGACTGGATTACTGCATTCAACCGTTCTTCCTCGAGCACATCGATGTCCTCTATCCTAGTAGCTTCGGCTTCTGCTATGCTTTCGAAGATCAATCTTGGCGCCCCGAATTTGAGATCGGCAGGTAACACTGCCTCTGACCCATAAACCATGAAGAAAGGAGTGTTTCCCTGCAGAGCTCGGCTAGGTTGGGTTCTTAGGCTCCAAACGACATAGGGCAGTTCTCTTATGCATTTTCCGGCAAACTTTTCGTTTTTATCAAAGACTTTTTTCCTGAGTGCCTCCAGTATCATCCCGTTGGCTCGCTCAACCTGCCCGTTGGCTCTTGGATGTGCTACAGAGGCGTACTTGATCTGAATGCCCTTTTGTTCACAGAAATCAAAGAATTCCGAACTTGTGAAGTTGGATCCCAAGTCAGTTATGATGCTATTTGGTATGCCAAATCTGAATATTATGTCTTGTATGAATTCCACGGCCTTAGCTGAAGTTAAGGAAGCAATGGGCTTGAACTCTATCCATTTGGTGAATTTGTCGATTGCTACCAATACATGAGTATACCCTCCTTGGGCTTTCTTGAAGGGTCCAATCATGTCCAGTCCCCAGCACGCGAAGGGCCAGGTTACTGGTATGGTCTGTAGTTGCTGTGCTGGCAGATGTTGTTGCTTTGATAAGTATTGGCAAGCCTCACACTTTTGAACTAACTCGGCTGCATCGCTCTTCGCTGTCGGCCAATAGAATCCTGACCTAAAGACTTTCCCGACTAGTGTTCTGGGTGCTGCATGTACTCCACATTGCCCAGCATGGACCTCCTCCAGAAGTTGCTTTCCAGTAGATGAGAGAATGCACTTCATGAGAACACCTGACGCGCCCCTTCTGTACAATGTCTCCCCAATGAGTGTGTAGTGAGCCGACTGTCTGGCAATGCGCTTAGCTGCATTTTTGTCATCTGGTTCCTCTTCATCTTTTATATATCTAATGATCGGCCTTCTCTAGTCATCAGAACCTGATTCTAGTTGACTTATAATGTTACACTCTTCTGCTTGATCCATTGAGATGCTCGGCTGTAGTATTTCTTGTATGAAGATTCCCGGTGGGACCTGAGTTCGACTGGACCCTAGTTTGGACAATACATCGGCTGCCGTGTTCCGATCTCTTTCAATATGATGAAATTCCAGACCTTCAAACTTGTCTTCCAGCTTTCGAACGGCAGTGCAGTACTTTCCCATTGAGTCACTTGAACAGTCCCATTCTTTGTTTATCTGGCTAATGACTACCAGAGAGTCTCCATACACCATTAGTCTCTTGATGCCTAATGATATGGCGATGTTCAATCCATGGATCAAAGCTTCATACTCGGCTGCATTGTTGGAGGCCGGAAACAGCAATTGGAGGGCATATTTGAGGTGCTCGCCTCTAGGTGAGGTGAAAAGAATCCCTGCTCCTGCTCCCTGCAACTTCAGCGAACCATCAAAATACATCTGCCATACTTCTGCAGTTTCTGGATTATCCGGTACTTGTTGTTCAGTCCATTCTGACACAAAGTCAACCAACGCCTGAGCCTTAATGGCAGTGCGAGGTCGGAATTCGATGTCATGAGACCCCAACTCGCAAGCCCATTTGGCTATTCGGCCAATGGCTTCCTTGTTGTGAAGAATGTCCCCTATTGGAAAACCCGTAACCACTATGACTCTGTGGTCGTCAAAGTAGTGACGCAGTGTTGGGGGCTTGTTCTCAAATGCTAAGAGTTAAGAACAAGGCAACACAGAAAATGTTAAATATTAAGGTCCTTCGTCCTCCACTTCATTATATCCCTTCGGGACATAAGGAACTTCGGACGAAGGTTACGAAGGACGTACCTTCGTAAACATAATAACGTGGGATGAAGCATTCATATAAATCATGAAGTATAAAATGGACATTCAAATATTAACATAGAATCATTTCCATTTCTATTAATACGAATGAATATAAATGACAGATGTACCTTCGGTCTTGAGGAAGGCAGGAGTACAAGTGTGATGTGAAGGCAAATGACAGGTTCGCGTGAACAGTACAGAGGTACTGTTCATCTATTTATAGGCACAGGTCGCAGCCTGTGACAAATTACAATTATGCCCCTTACAAATGTTTACAACATTGACTCAGACCTATATGAATAAAAAGGTCATTCTATCTCTATGTCGGTTTAAAACGCCGAAGCTCCATGAAAAGGAACCTTCGGCCATCTCTTGGAGACGACTCCAGCCGAAGCTGCTTCTTTGTGTGAGACCTTCGGCGCACCGAAGCACGACCCCAACAGTAGCCCCTTTCGCGGTGCTAGATCGTTTTTCGTAACGAGCTTGACCCGTGAAAAAAGAGCCTCTTCAGCTTCGGGAAGCCGAAGGTCCAAAAAACACCTTCCCTGAGCTCGTTGCGGAGAAACGATCCGGCTTCCGAGCACGTGCCAGGCCCACCTTGCAGAGTTACTGTTTGATCTTTGCGGTCCACTGCACAGCGAGTACAAGTGACCGCCCGTCTGGTGTAAAAATCTTGCCGCTTCGCCTTCTTACCTGCAGTACTATATAAACAAGCGGGTAGGTGTGAAGTTACCACAGCATTCATTGCTATTTGCACTGTTTTGCTGCCAAAATTTTCCACCATAGCCGAAGCTTGACTCTCAAAATCGAACGAAGGTCCGTCTCGACGCTTGCTTCGTCAGAAAGGAGAGCTTCGGAGAAAAGAAAAAAGAAAAAAGTTTCTGACTTCCCCAAACTCAGAATCACATGGCACGAGTGCGATCTACTGCCAAAGTTGCACGTGAGGGAGACGAAGCCGAAGGTTCGGACACTGTGCCTATCTCCGAAGCGATGCAGCGCTCCGGTCTAGTGACTGCGGAAGAAAGGCCTGCTGCCGAAGCAAACCCGACAACAGCCGAAGAAGAAGAAGAAAACATTGATGGGACTGACTCCGAAGATGACTACCACATTGCTACGCCCAGCAAGCCCAGTCACCTGGATTTTGGGAAATCAACTGTTTCAAAAGCTGATCTTTCGAAGATGGTGAAAGCAGGTTATTTCAATGAAGATCAGAAGAAGCTACTCCGCTTCGGGGGAGAAGAAACCACCCCGAAGCCAGGGAAGGATGAGATTGTTATCTTCAAAAGCTTTTTAAAGGCTGGGCTGAGATTTCCTCTGCACAATATTATTGCAGAGATATTGAGGAGGTTTGGTATCTACTTTCATCAATTGACTCCTAACGCCATCGTTAGGCTCAATGTTTATATCTGGGCCCTTCGGAGCCAGGCCGTGGAACCGTTTGCTGACAGCTTCTGCCGAGTTCACGAATTACACTACCAAACAAAGGCCAGAAAAGATGGGCTACATGATAATTTCGGTTGCTATAATTTTGCCTACCGGAAGACAACAAAATGTCCTGTCATCAGCTACCGAAGCAAATGGCCAGCAGGCTGGAAATCTGAATGGTTTTATGTAAAAGTTGATGAAGACAGAGAAAAATTGGTACAAAGCCCTTTGGAGTTAATCTTCGGAGAAACGAGGCCGCGATGCCGCATCGGCGATCTAAAAGGTCCCACCTGGGCTGCTCTGGGTGAATTTGAAATCATTTCAAAACATATTGGCACCAGGGATCTAGTTCAGGAATTTCTGGCATTCAGAGTTTTCCCTACTCTAAAAGAGTGGGAAATGCCGAAGCTGGAGGGAGAGAAGAAGAAGGGGGAGCTTGTCCGGCTGCCCTACCACTTCAAGTTTAAGAAGTACTTTAAGAAACCCTGCAAAGAGTGGTTAGACACAGTTGAGACAATGTGCAATGAAATCTTGGGGAATTATTCCAAAAAAGAGGATCAATTAATGACAGCGGCCTTCGGCACCCGACCGAAGCGAAGACTGAACCGAGTATTCGATGCCCTGGGCTTCGAGTACCCAGACTATGAGCAGTTGAACAAGGGTGCCGAGGGCCACAAAAGGAAAAGAGTAGCCGAAATTCTGACAAAGGATGAAGAGCAACCAGCAGCAGAGAAGAAAATTCCGAAGAAAAGGAAAATATCAACTCCGAAACGGAAAATATCCGAAGAAGAGAGGACCCCCACACCGCCTTCTACCAGCGACGTGGAAGAAATTTTAAAGGTAATGACTGAACCCATGCCCACGAAGCTAAGTCCATTAGGGCTCGAACTGACGAAGCTTTTTCAAAAGGTGGACGAGCCGGATCAGTCGAAGATAAGCAAACCCAAACGGCAAAGAATCATTGCGGTAACTGAAGTTATCGATAAGACACCGCCAAGAGCGTCAGCTCAGAAAACAGCAGCTGCCGAAAGCACCATAAACGTCGAAGTCGCACCTTCGGAGGTCGCGGCTACCGAAGCCGCTACAGCCGAAGATGTTAATTTAGAAACAGCCATTGAGGATGTTAACAAAATTTTGAAGGACATGGCTGCGGAAGAAGCTGATGTTGCTACTGAAAAAACCATGGCCACAGTGCCTGAAAAAGGAAAAGAAATAGCCGAAGACATTTCGGACGACGAAGCCTACTCCTTTCAGAATTTAATTGGGCAAAAACTTACAAAGGACGAAATAGAAGAACTTAAAGAGTATGCCAAATCTTGCGGCTACAAGCCAGGTGCTCTCCTATTTGGAGGTGTAGATGATGAAAAGCTAGGCTGCATTCGAGACCAGACTGGAGCTAGGGTAATCGGTACTCTATCAAAGAGTATCGGTTTTCCGAAGCTAGAGTCAGACATCAGCCGCTACCGACGACAACATATTGTCGGCAGCTTATTTTATTCTAACTTCAGGGTAAACAACCTTTTCTCTGGTTTTCATTGCTGTTAACAATGAAAATATTACTAACATAAGTTGTTTCTGTACAGAGCATGCTACTGAGCAAAGCTCTGAAGATGCAGCAAGACTTGGAGGACAAAAAGCACGAAGCTATAATTGAAAACTTAGAAAGCAAAATAAAAGAGCAATCTGCTATCATTGAAAAGAAAGACTTCGAGCTCCAATCGGCCGAAGGCTTACTGGCTGAGACTGAGGCTAAATTATCAGAGTTGAATTCGAAGCTTATCAATCAATCAAAACAATTCGAACAGGAGAAGCTAGAACTGAATTCGAAGCTTAAAGCCGAAGTCCAGACCAGCTCAGAGTTGAAGAAAACATTAACAAGCCTTCAAGACAAATGCTTGAACTTTGGCAATAGTTGCATTGGACGATTGAAGAAGATATTTTACTCTGTTGGAGCCAGCAGCGGGAAATTTAACCCTTCAGCGGAAAATTTACCCCAGGCCTTCGATCATATTGAAGCTGAAATCGAAGAGCTTGACGAAGTTATAGCCGGGCACGGCGACTTCTGTGCCTGGGTAGCTTCTCGGGGTACCGCTGCTGCATTTCTGAAGGCCGGCTGCGAACACGGAAAAATTGTCAACAGGCCCAACTTCACCTTATCTCCATCAATCCTGGATGATATGCCTGACCTCGCCCGAAGTATCTCCAATAGATTTATAAAAATGATATGGACAAAAGGCGGGCGGGAGAAAGCTGGAGACGAAGCACGAAGTCATCTTGAACCAGTAAGAAATGATACTTCGGACTTACCTTTTCCTTTGCTCTTGATTTTTACTCATAATTTCTTAATTTATGTAGGATGACGAAGGTGAAGATGATGCCTAAGTTATGTCGCCGAAGCTGTCGCCGAAGCTATCGCCGAAGCTGAAACTTAATGAAGATCAGTAGAAGTGTACTGTAGAAAAGCTCAGGATATTTTTGTAACAATTCTTGTAAATACAATTAGACTGTTCTCAAGGAACTTTGTACATACCTTGTAATATATTCTTACCCTTCGATTGAGGTGCTTTGATGTGGACGAAATCAGTATTCTGAGCCGAAGGCGAAAAAAACACCTTCCCTTCTTTTCGTACACAACGAAGCATAAAAACAATTCTTCTTTTTGCCGAGCAACGAAACTTTTCTCTTTTGTACACAACATAGCATAACAAATCATAAAAACGCACTTCTCCGAAGCTTTTCTTTTACATAACGAATCATAAAAAACCTCTTCTCCGAAGCTTTTTGCCGAAGCAGCCACTTGGGAACACAAATGCTATGAATGAATGCTTATGCATGCAAATGTTATGATGTAATGTAATGCGCGAATGAATGTCCGAAGCATACGTCCGAAGCCACATTGTCAGCTATTACTTAGAAACAACCACACATTAGCTCTGCATTCCCTTAGGAACGACTTTGGAGCATCTTCGCCTTTTACTTAGGCAGTATCAGCGTTGACTTTTCGCTGTAAGCTCTGCATCCCCTTAGGGACGTCTTTGGAGCTTCTTCGCCTTTTACTTTCGGCGGAATCAGCGTTGACTTTTCGCTGTAAGCTCTGCATCCCCTTAGGGACGTCTTTGGAGCTTCTTCGCCTTTTACTTTCGGCGGAATCAGCGTTGACTTTTCGCTGTAAGCTCTGCATCCCCTTAGGGACGTCTTCGGAGCTTTTTCTCTTTTTCAGTTTCGGCACTCGATGGTGCACTCTCAGCTTTTACATTTACATACTTTGGGGGATTTTGCTCTTATAAATCTAAAAAGGAAGATTACATATGATGGCCCCATTAAAAACCTTTCTCCCCCTTTAGAAAGGAAAAGGGTGCCATGAAAAAGAAAAGAAAAGACAAAATTACATCAAGTTATACATAAAACCGCCGAAGCTCATCCGCATTCCAAGATCTTGGAATTTCATTGCCATCCATGTCCTTCAGTCTGTATGAACCAGGCCTTGACGAAGATGCTACTAAGAAAGGCCCTTCCCATTTCAGTTGCAACTTGCCCACTGTATCCGGGTTGGCCACTCTCCGAAGCACCAAATGTCCTGGCTCAATATTTTTTAGCCGGACTTTTCTATCTCGCCATTTGATTGTTTCAGCCTGGTATTTGTTGATATTTTCCACGGCCTGAAGCCTGATCCCTTCTAAGGCATCTTTTTCCACAAGACAAGTATCTTCGGCACCTGATTCTGCCGAAGCTACCACTCTTATTGATCCAGCTTTAGCTTCTTCTGGAGTTATTGCTTCGTCACCGAATAATAACTTGAATGGGGTAAAGCCTGTAGACCTTGATGTTGTTGTATTGTGGCTCCACACCACTTTGGTCAACTGATCTGGCCATTTTCCCCTTGGTTGATTAAAAATTAGCTTCATTATTCCTGTCATTATGATGCCGTTGGCCCTTTCAACAAGCCCATTCGACTCCGGATGCCTGACTGATGCAAAGTGGATCTTCGTGCCAATTTGGTCACAGAAATTTCTGAAACCTTCGGAGTCGAACTGTGTTCCATTATCTACAGTGATGGCCTTCGGCACCCCGAAGCGACAGACAATATTCTGCCAGAAAAATTTTTGGACAGTGGCCGAAGTTATTGTGGCTAATGGCTTCGCCTCAATCCACTTGGAAAAATACTCCACAGCCACTATAACATATTTCAGATTGCCTTGAGCCGGTGGTAATGGACCCAGCAAATCGAGGCCCCACCTTTGCAATGGCCAGATGGGTTGTATCAGCTGTGTCAAAGACGAAGGTTGCTTTTGATCTCTTGCACATTTTTGACAACCTTCGCACTTTTGAACTAACTCCGCTGCATCCGAAGCTGCCTTCGGCCAATAAAATCCTTGGCGGAACACTTTTCCAAGTAACGGCCTGGATCCGATGTGGGATCCGCACAGGCCTGCATGTATCTCCTTCATCAACTCTATACCTTCGGCCCTAGACAAGCACTTGAGCAACGGGGCACAAACTCCATGCTTGTATAACTCCCCTTCTATCATGACATAAGGACGAGCTCTTGCCTCTATCCTTTTATTATAAGCTTCGTCATCTGATAAGAAGTTACCCTGAAGATAAGAGATTATTTCAGTTCTCCAATCTTCACTGTACACAGGAGAAATGTTAAGGACTGCTCTTTCAAGTAACTCCACTGAAGGTGCCTTTATTGTTTCGAAGAACACATCCGAAGGTAGCGGCAGCCCCTGTGCTGCGGACTTGGCCAACAAATCAGCATGCTCATTTTGTCCTCGAGGGATATTCTTAACAGAAAATCCTTCGAAGGAAGCTTCGATCCTTCGGACCGTGTCTAGGTATTTTTCAAGCTTCGGGTCCTTAGCCTTGCAACTTTTATCAATATGACCCGAAACAACCTGGGAATCAGTTTTAAGAATTGCCCTTCTGATCCCCATTGCCTTTAGTTTCCGAAGACCCAGGAGCAAAGCTTCGTACTCAGCGATATTATTTGTGCAGCTGAAGTCAAGTCTTGCTGCATAGCAAGTTTTAACCTTGGATGGTGAGACCAAAACAGCAGCTGCACCTGCTCCGAAGGTTCCCCAAGAGCCATCGCAAAACACTGTCCATGCTTCGGCATCTTTATTCGCTTCTTCGTCCTGAGCCCCTGGCGTCCAGTCGGCAATGAAATCTGCCAATGCTTGAGACTGGATTGAGGATCTATGCACATAATCAATGTAAAATTCATTGAGTTCCGCAGCCCATTTTCCAATACGCCCAGTAGCTTCTCTATTCCTCATGATGTCCTTCAACGGCTGCGAAGAAGGAACAATAATGTTGAATGCCTGAAAGTAATGCCGAAGCTTCCTGGATGCCATTAAAACGGCATACAACACCTTCTCCAGCTCTGTATAATTTTTCTTTGAGACACTGAGGACCTCAGACACAAAATATACTGGGACCTGCTTCTTGACTTGTCCATCAAACTTCTCCTGAACAAGTGCCGCACTTACCGCTGAGTGCGAAGCTGCCACATACAACAACAGAGGAGCCCCTGGGGTTGGTGGAGTTAATGTTGTGAGATCTATTAAATATTGCTTCAGCTCTTCGAAGGCTTTTTGTTGACTTGGGCCCCATTGAAAGACTTCAGCTGACTTCAGCACCTCGAAGAATGGTAAGTTTCTTTCTGCTGACCTGGATATAAATCTGTTGAGAGATGCCAGCCTTCCTGTCAATCTTTGGGCCCCCTTTCTTGTGGTTGGTGGCTCCATTCGAAGTATAGCTTCGATTTTATTTGGGTTAGCTTCGATTCCCTTCGTTGAAACCAAACATCCAAGAAATTTGCCCTTCTTCACTCCGAAGACACATTTTTCTGGATTCAGCTTCAGACCAGCCTGTCTGAAGCTGGCGAAGGTCTCCTGCAAATCAGCAATATGATTTTCTTGCTTCGTGCTCTTTACGATGATGTCATCAACATAGGTCAATACATTTCTGCCTATCTGAGATTGGAGAACCTTCGCAGTCATTCTGCTGAAACTCCCTCCAGCATTCTTGAGCCCCTCAGGCATCCGAAGATAGCAATATGTGCCACTTGGGGTTATGAAGCTAGTCTTCGGCTCATCTTCCTTCTTCATCCAGATTTGATGATAGCCTGAGTAGCAGTCCAGGAGACTCATGAGCTCCGAAGAAGCTGCTGCATCAACTAAAGAATCTATCCTTGGCAGCGGAAATTCATCCTTCGGACAAGCCTTGTTGAGATCTGTGAAATCAATACACATTCTCCACTTGCCATTGGCCTTCTTCACCATAACAGTGTTAGCTAGCCACTCTGGGTACTTCACTTCTCTAATAACTCCTGCACTGAGGAGTCTTTTTACTTCATTACGAGCCCCTTCGGCCTTATCATCAGACATTTTCCGAAGCCTCTGCTTTCGGGGTCTGAAGGATGGATCAACATTAAGCGAATGTTCAATAACATCCCGATTTACTCCACAGAGATCATTAGCTGACCATGCAAAGACATCTTTGTTGTTGAATAAAAACCTTATCAAGGTTTTCTCCTGGTCTTCAGATAATTGTGAGCCCAACAACACCTTCTGCTCTGCTACATCTTCACACAATAACATGGGCTTCGGCTGATCTGCTGAAGCTGCCTTCTCCCTCCTGAATTTATACTGTTCACAAGCTTCAGCTCCATCTATGTTATGGATTGCCTTGGAGTCAGTCCAGCTTCCTTCGGCCCTTCTAGCAGCTTCCTGACTTCCATGAATAGCAATAGGTCCTTGGTCCGAAGGTATCTTCATGCAGAGATAAGCTGGGTGAAGAATTGCTTCGAAAGCATTAAGAGTTCCGCGACCAATGATAGCATTGTAAGGATATTCCATATCAACAATATCAAACACAATTTGCTCAGTCCTTGTGTTGTTAACAAACCCGAAGGTTACCGGCATGGTAATCTTCCCAAGTGCCACAATCTGCCGCCCTCCGAAGCCACAAAGAGGGTGCGTAGCGTCATGAATCTTGTCTTCGGGCTCTTGCATTTGTCTGAAGGCTTTAGCAAATATAATGTCAGCTGCACTGCCTGTATCAACTAGGACATTGTGGACCAGAAATCCTTTGATCACGCAAGAAATAACCATAGCATCATTATGGGGATAATCCTTAAGCTGAAGGTCTTCCTGAGAGAAGGTAATTGGAATATGGGACCATTTTGACTTGATGAAGGGTCCCTGCACTCCAACATGCTGCACCCTTCTCTGAGCCTCCTTCTTCTGCTTCTTGTTAGCCGGCTCTGAGCAAGAACCGCCTGTTATCGGGAGCACCAGCTTCGAAGCCGAAGCAGCTCCAGCTTGGTTGTTGAACGAAGCCATCAGCTCAGAAAAGTGGAAGTGAGTTCACCGGAGGTGGGCGCCAATGTTGGGGGCTTGTTCTCAAATGCTAAGAGTTAAGAACAAGGCAACACAGAAAATGTTAAATATTAAGGTCCTTCGTCCTCCACTTCATTATATCCCTTCGGGACATAAGGAACTTCGGACGAAGGTTACGAAGGACGTACCTTCGTAAACATAATAACGTGGGATGAAGCATTCATATAAATCATGAAGTATAAAATGGACATTCAAATATTAACATAGAATCATTTCCATTTCTATTAATACGAATGAATATAAATGACAGATGTACCTTCGGTCTTGAGGAAGGCAGGAGTACAAGTGTGATGTGAAGGCAAATGACAGGTTCGCGTGAACAGTACAGAGGTACTGTTCATCTATTTATAGGCACAGGTCGCAGCCTGTGACAAATTACAATTATGCCCCTTACAAATGTTTACAACATTGACTCAGACCTATATGAATAAAAAGGTCATTCTATCTCTATGTCGGTTTAAAACGCCGAAGCTCCATGAAAAGGAACCTTCGGCCATCTCTTGGAGACGACTCCAGCCGAAGCTGCTTCTTTGTGTGAGACCTTCGGCGCACCGAAGCACGACCCCAACACGCAGCTTGCGGGCAGTTAGAAGTACTGCATACAATAGCTTCTGAACTTGAGGATACTTTTTCTTCGAGGGACCTAAAACCTCACTGATGAAGTAAACAGGGTGTTGCATTGGGTAGGCATGTCCTTCTTCTACTCGCTCGACTACCAACGCGGTGCTTACCACGTGAGTCGTGCAAGAGATATATAGTAGCAGATCTTCAGCTGGTTGGGTCGATGTGGCTCGTCGTGGCGGCTTCAGTACTGGTGGTGTTGTCAGGAATTTCTTCAGTGCATCAAGAGCTTCCTGTGCCTCCGAAGTCCACTGAAACTTATCCACTTTCTTGAGCAATTTGTAAAATGGCAAACCTTTTTCTCCCAGCCTGGATATAAATCTGCTTAGGGCAGCCATACATCCAATCAGTCGCTGAACCTTCTTTTGCGATCGAGGTGCCTCCATTTTCATGATAGCTTCAATCTTGTCCGGATTAGCTTCAATTCCCCGGTGGCTGACAATAAACCCGAGCAACTTTCCTGCTGGTACCCCGAAAACACATTTTTCGGGATTAAGCTTCCATCTGTACCGCCTCAGGCTATTGAAAACCAGCTGTAAGTCTTCGATGAAATTTTCTGAGTTCTCTGTTTTGATTACTACATCATCTACGTAGGCTTCCACATGCTTGCCCCAGTGATCGGCTAGGCATGTTTGAATGGCTCTCTGATAAGTTGCTCCAGCGTTTTTGAGACCAAACGGCATGGAGGTGTAACAGAAAGCGCCAAACGGGGAGATGAACGCTGTTTTCTCCTCGTCTTCTTTTGCTAAACTAATCTGGTGGTATCCAGAATAGCAATCCAGGAGAGATAGCATAGAACATCCAGCGGTGGAGTCCACCACCTGGTCTATCCTCGGGAGCCCGAAGGGATCCTTTGGACAGTGTTTGTTGAGATCAGTATAGTCGACGCACATGCGCCAATCCACTTTATTCTTTTTGAGTACAAGAACGGGGTTGGCTAACCACTCGGGATGTAACACTTCCCTAATAAATCCAGCTGCGACCAAGCGAGCTAGCTCAGCGCGGATGGCCTCTCTCTTGTCTGGTGTGAAATGACGTAGTTTTTGCCGAATCGGCCTTGCCTGGGGATAGACTTTCAGTTTGTGCTCGGCCAGCTCTCTTGGGACTCCTGGCATATTCGCGAGTTGCCATGCGAATACGTCTCGGTTATCTTGCAGAAACTGGACAAGCGCGCTTTCCTATTTGTCATCCAAGCTGGAGCTGATAATGGCAGTCTTGCGTTCATCAGCGAACCCCAGGTTAATCCTCTTAGTTTCTTCAGTCGGCCGCATAGAGGTTGTGGCCTGAGCTTCGTTTGCTGGTACCGCGAGATCTTCTTTAGGCTTAGAGTTTGCCTGTGTTGGAGAAATCGTTGACGGTTTAGTGGCGAGGGCTGCCTGGATGGCCACTCGGAAACACTCTGCGACGCCTTGGAAGTCGGCGCGCACAGTTATGATTCCTTGCGGTCCTGGCATCTTCAATATCATGTATGTATAGTGCGGGATGGCCATGAATTTGGCTAATCCCGGTCTTCCGATGATGGCGTTGTACCCGCAGTCGAAGCTCGCCACTTCGAACCTCAAGAACTCGGTTCTGTAGTTATCCGGAGTTCCGAAGGTGACTGGCATGTAGATGTGGCCCAATGGGTATTCTCCTTCGGTCGGCACGATGCCGAAGAAGGGTGTGTCCGACGCGTGGAGCTCTTTGAGGCGAACTCCCAAGCCTTGGAGTGTCCGGGGGAAGGTGACGTTGATGCTGCTCCCCCGTCCACTAGTACCTTCTTCACTCGGCTCTCTCGGATCACCAGATCGACGAGGAGCGGGTATTTGCCTGGATGATCAAAGTTGAGCCACTGATCCGCCCGAGTGAAAGTGATCGGATGCTCCGACCATCGGTATGGGGCGGGAGGACCGGTGGTTGCCACTAGTATCTGACGGTCGTTGAGCTTTTGTTGTCTTTTGTTCTCCTGCGACCCGTGTCCGCCGAAGATGACATTGACTTCCCTGTCGACGCGCGAGAAAGCTCCTTCTCCTCCTTCCTCCTGCTGATGGGGTTGTCGCGGTTCTTCCGGTCCTCCCCTCGGCGGAGGAGGAGGTAGAGGTTGGAAAGGTCGGCCATGCCCGACGGAGTGCTTGAATTCCCGATAGTTCCGAAGAGTGTGACGCATGTCCTTGTGATATGGGCATGGGGCGTCGAGGATGTCATCCAGCGTGTGCTCGCCTCCGCGAGATCCTCCCCGAGCGCGAGAAGCTGGTGGCCCGGCAGCGTGTACTTCTTCTCGGGGCCTCTTCTCCCAGCGTTTGTCGGGTTGCTGGTTCGCATCACGTCGCGGTGCTGCTGGTGCGGGCTTTGCTCCTCCGACGAGGTCCTGGGCCCGCTCGTCGGCAGTGATGTAGAGGTCAGCTTCCCGGAACAGCTCCTCGGAGGTAGTTGGCGCCTTCTGTAATATAGCCCGGACGAAGACCGAGTCGTTGGATCCTCTGTAGAAGTCCTCGATTACGGCCGCCTCCATGACCTCGGGGATACGGTTTCTCATGGTTTGGAACCTTTTGAGGTATGACCGAAGAGTTTCGTCGCCCCGGCGCTTGATAGATTTGAGGTCCCATGGTTGCGCCGGCTTATCGGAGAGGGACTGGAAATTGGCGGTGAAGCGTCGACTGAAATCGCTCCAGTTGTCGACGCAGTGTCGCGGTAGATGTCACAGCCATTGTAGCGCGTCTTGCCCGAGGACGATGGGTAGGTATGCGGTCATCACGTCTTCGGATGCCCCGGCAGCTCGAGCAGCGGTGGTGTAGACGGCCAGCTAGCCCCCTGGATCCTGCTTAGGTTCATATTTATCAACATTGGATACTTTGAAGTTAGGAGGCCATTGGATGGCCCTGAGGCGTGGGGTAAGAGCAGACACTCCACACGTGTCCTCCAGTCATCGGGGACGACGTTCGTCCCGAGGAGGGGAGTAGCTGTGATGGTTCTTCGACCGTCCCCGGGTAATGCCACCAGTTGAGGCGTTGTCGACTCGGTCCTGGTGGCCTGGCTCCGAGCTGGGATGCCATGATCCCTATCGTACTCCTCCCGGCGGCGGATCTTGTTCTCATGCCATCGTTCGCGCGAAGCATTGATGGAGCTCCGTGCGTCTCGGCGACTATTGATGGCGTGTCGTAAATCATTCGGCGGGTGAGCGAGCGGTAGAAGATGGTTGGCTGCCTGAGTGAGCAGTCGTCGGTAGCCCTCGGCATCGGAAGTCCGAGGGAGTCCGTCAGCGATTCGAGCCAGTACTCCTCCAACTTCGCTCGGAGTGTTCATGGCTCGAGCAAAGTCGGGGTTCAGGTTGCGCCCGAAGAATGGATTCTCCCGGCGTTGTCTTGCGTCTTGCTCGGCTTGCTCCTGAGCTCGGCGGCGATCGCGTCGTCGGGAGTTCCTTTGCTCTCTGAAGACACGCTCCTCCGGAGTCTCTCCTATCTCTGAGGCCTCGTCCCGCGAGACAGGTTGTTCCAGATCTCGTTCTCCGGTCGCGTGATGTCGTCGAACATTTCGGCACCGGTTTCTCCGTCGGCAGGATTCTCGTTGAGGTGGTTCTTCTCCGGGCGCAATCGGCTCGTCGTCAGAGACGGGAGGCGACTCCGCTCTTCCGATGAAGAGGACATCGGGGTAGAATGGTGCTGCTGTCGTAGCGATCTTCTTTCCGTTCCCCTTTGAGAGCGGAAGAACGGAAGGAATAACTTGTTTTCCCTCGGTTTCCTTTTTCCTTACGATCAGTGTCCATTCTTTTGTCGGGGAAGTGGACAGTGGAGTTCTCCGGGTCAACGGGCCCTCAGCCCCTAGCTTTCCAGAGACAATCTTTTTCCGAAAAACCGGAGGTTGCGCTTCTCCGACATTTTCGGAATTCATTGGAGGAGATTTCTTTGCTGGCGATTCTGCAATGCGGTGTAGAATTCCCTCTTCGTCTGCCACGGATGAGATTGTTCCAAAGCGAAATACGGATCCGGGATGAAGGGTGATCTTGTTGTGAAAGGTGACGGCCATTGAGCTAGCTTGGGTCGTTGACACACCCCCTACCTGGCGCGCCAGCTGTCGGTGTTTTGGGTCCGACCGCACACCCGGGGTTGCCCCTCGTGGTGTTTTTAGGAGTAGGACGGTGTCGCCGACTGTAGCAAAATGGTTCGTGCCGAGGGCACGAGGAACAGTGGACAATGTTTACAGGTTCGGGCCGCTCGGAAAGGCGTAACACCCTACGTCCTGGTGAGTATGCTTGGAGGATGAGGTTACAAGATGGCTTTCTGAATTGAGAATGCTGAAAGCTTAGGTGGGTGGCTAAGTAATGGGTCGGTCTGTTCTAAAGGGGTGCCCCCTAGGCCTTATATATTCAGCTGTGGGGCGATACATGTGGAAATAATAACAACGTGCACCTTAAAGATAGTGAACTGTTTGAGTTTATCTTCCTATGATTCTGCCGACCTAACTTCGCTCGGTTCCGCTGCATGGGGCTCCGGCGCGGGTAAGTCGGATCTTCTGTTGCAGTCTCTTGCTCAACGCTGTGTGGTCGTTCGGGCTTGCACCGATCCAGCCTTGTGTCGATCTGTTTTGCTGATTGTCCCTCCCTAGGCCCACGAAGGAACGACCTTACGATTTATTGGGCCCTTGGGCCTTTCGTGAGGTCTTTTACCCTTCTAGTGGACCCAGGGGATTTCTGTCCCTCACAAGCTGGTCGTAGCCCGGGTGCACGGTCGGGTCCCAAGTTCTCGAGCTGGTATGTTGACGATATCAACGGTCTGGCCGGAGCCGAGTTTGCGAGAGCAGCCCCCGAGCCTCTGCACAGGGCGAGAGGACGGTCAAGGACAGACTCGACTTTTTTACATACGCCCCTGCGTCGCCTTTCCGCAAGGAGGGGGGGGGGGGGAAAGCGCCATGTTGCCCTCGGAGGGCGCCGAACATGGTGTCTCCGGTGAGCTGTTGGCGGGTAATCCAAGTGGACGCCCGTGCCCCATTTGTTAGGGGTCGGCTAGAGGCCCGGAGGCGCGCTCAAAAGTACCTGCGGGTGATCTGCCGGACCCGGTCCCCTTTCGACGGGGTCCAAGGGCTCGATGCCTCCCTCTGATGGGATTCCGTTACAAGATCATTCCCGCTGGTCTCGGAAATGTCCTAGGGTACCTTGGGAGTGTAGCCCGAGCCTTGGTTATGTATCGAACGTACCTAGGGTCATCCCTCGCTCTGTGTCTGAGGCGGCTGTGAACCCTTCGAGGGCCAGCCTACGAACCCCTGATCAGTAGTGGGCGCGGAGCCCGAGTGGCCTGAGGCGGCCGTTGAACCCTTCCGAGGGGCCGGCCTTCGAACCTCTGACCAGTAGTGGGCGCAGAACCCAAGCGCTCTGAGGCAGCTGTTGAACCCCTTCGAGGGGCCAGCCTTCGAACCTCTGATCAGTAGTGAGGCTCGGGGCCTATTTCCTTCACGGAGAAGGATCCTTTTCGGGGTATCCCCTTTCCCGGTCCCTGTTGTAAGAGAGAGAAAGAGGAAAAGGAAAAGGATACGAAATCGAATGACGTGGCGTACCTTTTTTGACGTGGTCATTATGGCGAAGGCGAAGCGTCACTCGCTTCTCCTACCAGAGGCGCCGCCTGTCCCGCCGTGGAGTTAATGCGATGGGGCGAGTGGTTCGCGAGGCGGTCGTTGTGCATGCGTGAGCCGTTCGAGGAACGGAACACGGGCACGCCGTCTTCACGCCATGAGAGAGGGTTCTCTCGCTGTCCCACGAGGTGACGTGAGCTTGGCTGACGACGTGACCGCTGCTCCTGCCCGCCTACCACCGCCATTACTGCCAGCCCATTTTTGGCCGTATTGACCGTCGCGCCTGGCTGGCACTGCTGGGTCGTACACACGGTTGCCTCGAGTCGCGGTACTGGTTCCGCAGTCGAGGAGGCGTGGTAGTGGTGCAAGTGGCGGTGCAGTTGCTCGCACGTAGCAACCGGCGCACCGGTTGCATGACTCGTGGGCCCGGGCCTCCATGCTGGGTGTGTTGGAAGTCGGAGGGGCGCGCCCACTTGGTGCGGTTGCATGCCGCCTGCACGGCTGTCCGCCCTTTCACCCGCTGGTATAGGCGAAAGTGGAGGAATGCTTGTAACCGCTGGGCGGTTGCATGCACCGCGCGCGGCGGTTTGGCTTCTTTTGCCCTCGGCCAGCTCGCATGACGCGTGGGACCCAGCCCCCGCGCCATAGGGGGAGGAACTTGGAGCGTGTTGGAGAAGACTCAGCCCACGACGGCTGGGGACGCAAGTAGGGAGAGTCACCTTTAAAAGGAGGGTGACCCCTTTGAAAGGCGACCATGTCTTCGCGCTCCCTTATGCACCGTGTCTTTCCTCCTTCCGAGCCCCCAGATGGGGGACACCCGCAATCCTTCCGCCTTGTCGTTGGAGGAACGCAACTTCGTGGAAGTTGGTACCTTTCAGCCATCGTTCGGCTTCAAGAATTTTCATCAGGCAGCCCGACTGCATCCCCTCGCCGGTGGTCACCCAATACGGTGACCACCAGCCCCTGGGTGGGGAGAAGCAAGCCGGGCTGCGATCTTGGTCCCGCCCTCAGCTTCAAGGATGTTCATCATCCTTGCTGGGGCGGAGGCCGGGCTGAGCCGGAGCTCTACCTCCCGCGCGGGTTCGTGGGTCAGCCTCTCCTTCAGCATTCAAGGGAGAGGGCGCTCACTGGCCCTGCGAGAGGGGCGGACTTCGACAACGCGGGGCTGGTCGACGGCGGGCGTCGTCAGCTTCAGCGCGTTGGGCTCGCCGGCTTGGCTCTCGGTGCCCCCTCCCACCGCAAGGGCGGTTGTCGCGCCGCGCGCATGGGAGGACCGCCCAAGACGTCGCGCGCTGCTAGGGCGGCGTTCGTGTTCTGGGGCTGTCCTACCTTTGCACCAGTACGGCGTCTCCGCGCGGAGGTCGGTGCTCTGCTCGTCCGGGAGGATCTGAGTGGGGATCTGCCGATGGGCTGACGGCCCCTGTCGTCGGTGTCGAGGTGGAGGCGGCTCGAGAAGTCCCCGTCACCGACGGGATCACCGCCACCATCCGCGCTTCGAGCCTCCGGCTCTTTGTACTTTTCCTCGCCCCTCGAGCGTCGGCGTGGGCGAGGACAAGGTTGCAGCAGTGTCCGCCCTGAGGCCATCGCTGCTGCAGCTCGGCCGCCCGGAGTGGGGATCGTCGTCGCCGCTGCTGGAGCGGGCGACGGCGAGCCATCCGTTGGCCTTCTGTTGCTTTGCAGGCCCCCCAATTGTGTGGGGTTGTTCATGCCTGCGGAGACGAAACTGGAGTTCCGTTTGTAATGGCACCTTGAATGCCGGTCTTTTTGTTCATTGTGGCTGTCGGGGCCCGAACATGTGTGTATTTTTGGCACGGAGCCGTGTTTTTTCCTCATTTCGAGCACTAAGACTCGTCTATCGACTAACAGAACCGCTTCACCAAGCATGAGTCGCCCCATGCAAAGGTAACGAGTGAGGTATCCGTATCCCGGAGGCGTAGGAATCCCTCGGCTCGGTCGGCCTTGCTGTCCGAGGCTTCTCTTGCTTAGTTAAAGGAACCCCTTAGCCGCTCTTCAATGAGCCAAAGCCGGGGGTAGCGGTGTCAGCTCGAACAGAGGCAGAGTTGGCTCGAAAAGAAGACTTGGTCGGCCAGAGCCTGGCCGGGTCGTCCACTGGCGGGACCGACGCCGGAATTGAGTTGCTGAGGCCACGGGCCGGGCTGATGTCTTCGAAGGATAGCTGGCCGAGGCCTCGGGGTGACCGGCCGAGCCGTCTGCTCGAGCCGGATTCCTGGAGAAGACCCTGGCGGCGATGGCCTGGGCGTGGTGCTGATGTCGTCCTTCGGGGTGGGGATCCTCCAGCCGTGTCGCCGTTCGAGGCTAGGTCGGACCTCGCCGAAGGTGTAGTTGACGCCGAGGGTGTTGCTGCTCCCTTCAACTGTCAAGATCCGAGCCTGCAGGATCGGATTATCTTGTAGTGTGTGTTTTCTGCGGCCGTCGAGGCCCAAACACACCATCGTCGTGTTGTAAAGCTGCGTTTCTTTTCCCCTTGTTTCGAGTATCTGGACTTGTTTGTCGGTAACAGAATTGTTTGTGCGAGCGAGAGTTGCTTTTCACGGAAGGCGATGAGTGAGGTATCCGTATCCTGGAGGCGTAGGAATCCCTCGGCTCGGTCGGCCTTACCGCTTACGCTCACTCTTACCCGTCCATAGGGTTCTGTCACCGACGCAGTCGAGAAGGCCCGAAGAATCGTTTCGGCAGAGGAGCTTTCGAGCGTGAAGACTTGTTCGGTCCGCGTGAATCACTTATCCGAACGCGAGTTACTTATCGCAGAAGGTGATGAGTGAGGTATCCGTATCCCAGAGGCATAGGAGTCCCTCAGCTCGGTCAGCCTTGGCTGCTTACGTGTACTCTGTCGTTTTCAGGATCCACTTTCGAAGTAGTCGAAAAGCACAAAAGACATTCTGGTAGAAAGGATCTTTTTTCGAGGAAAATTTCGACGCAGAGGGGGTTTCCCCCTTTTAGCCCCCGAGGGAGGGTCGGGCTTTGCCGAGGCAAGGCTGACCCTTCCTTGATGACTAAACTTTGCGTGGGAACGAGGCACATAGACAACTTGAAAGCATCTTTAAGGGTAGAAGCGACGTAGCTGTTGGATGTTCCAAGCGTTGCTGTAGACCTCGCCTTGACTGTTGGCCAGCTTGTATGTTCCGAGCTTCAGAACTTTGGCGATGACGAACGACCCTTCCCAGGGAGGCGTGAGCTTGTGCCGCCCTCGGGCGTCTTGTCGTAGCCGAAGCACCAGGTCGCCCGCCTAGAGGTCTCGGGACCGAACCCCTCGGGTGTGGTAGCGTCGCAGGGACTGCTGGTACCGCGCCGAGTGTAGTAAGGCCATGTCTCGAGCCTCTTCCAGCTGGTCCAGTGAGTCTTCTCGATTAGCTTGGTTGCTTTGGTCGGCGTAGGCCCTCGTCCTCGGGGAACCGTATTCTAAGTCTGTGGGCAAGATGGCCTCGGCCCCATAGACTAGAAAGAACGGCGTGAAGCTCGTGGCTCGGCTCGACGTTGTCCTCAGACTCTAGACCACCGAGGGGAGTTCCTTCATCCATCGCTTGCCGAACTTGTTGAGGTCGTTGTGGATCCGAGGCTTGAGTCCTTGTAGAATCATGCCGTTGGCACGCTCTACTTGCCCATTCGTCATGGGGTGAGCCACGGCGGACCAGTCCACCCGGATGTGGTGATCCTCGCAAAAGTCCAGGAACTTTCTGCCGGTGAACTGGGTGCCGTTGTCGGTGATGATGGAGTTCGGGACCCCGAAGCGATGGATGATGTTGGTGAAGAACGCCACCGCCTGTTCGGACCTGATGCTGTTTAGGGGTCGGACCTCGATCCACTTGGAGAATTTGTCGATGGCGACCAACAGGTGTGTATAGCCCCCGGGTGCCTTCTGCAAGGGGCCGACGAGGTCCAAACCCCACACAGCAAAAGGCCAGGTGATGGGTATCGTCTGCAGGGCCTGAGCGGGCAGGTGGGTCTGCCTTGCGTAGAACTGACACCCTTCGCATGTGTGGACAATTCTAGTGGCGTCGGCCACCGCCATCGGCCAGTAGTGTCGGGGACCATAATTAGGGGTACCCTCAAGACGCCTAATTCTCAGCTGGTAACCCCCATCAGCATAAAGCTGCAGAGGCCTGATGGGTTTGATTAAGTCAGGGATCAGTCCATACGAGTGACTTGACCACGCCACGCCCGAGCCTAGCCTCGGGCGAGGGCAGCCGACCCTAAGATGACTCCGTCTCGCCTGAGGCCTCCTCTTTCACGGCAGACGCATCTCCGGCTCGCCCTAGGCCCCGCCTTCGATAAGAAGAAACCCTGACTAAATCACCGCGCAAACCGACCGAGTCACCGGGGCGTTTAACGCAAAAGGTAAGACCGACGGGTGACCAGACTTCGCCAGAGGTGCCATAGGAGGCTCCGCCCGACCCAGGGCTCGGACTCGGGCTAAGGCCCCGGAAGACGGCGAACTCCGCTCCGCCCGACCCAGGGCTCGGACTCGGGCTAAGGCCCCGGAAGACGGCGAACTCCGCTCCGCCCGACCCAGGGCTCGGACTCGGGCTAAGGCCCCGGAAGACGGCGAACTCCGCTCCGCCCGACCAAGGGCTCGGACTCGGGCTAAGGCCCCGGAAGACGGCGAACTCCGCTCCGCCCGACCCCAGGGCTCGGACTCGGGCTAAGGCCCCGGAAGACGACGAACTCCGCCTCGCCCGACCCAGGGCTCAGACTCCGCCTCGGCCTCTGCCGAACGATCTCCGCCTCGCCCGACCCAGGGCTCGGACTCTGCCTCTGTCTTGCAGGACGGACTCGACCTCGGCTTCGGAGGAGCCTCCACGACGCCCGACCTAGGACACGAGACCGCCACGTCAACAGGAAGCGTCATCATCACCCTGCCCTGAGCCGACTTGGGTCACAGAGAACAAGACCGGCGTCCCATCTGGCCAGCCACGCCAGATAGGCAAATGATGGCGCCCCGCTAGACCATGACGACGGCGGCTCTCAGCTCCCTTACGAAAGCAGGAGGACGTCAGCAAGGGCCCAACCACTTCGACAGCTGTCCCCCCGTCCGGCTCCGTTACTCCTCCAACAGCCACGACGCCACACCAACAGGGTGCCAAGATCTCTCCGGCTGCCACCTTGGCATGTACATAGGGCGCTCGCTCTCTCTCGCTAGACACGTAGCACCTTGCTACACCCCCATTCTGTACACCTGGATCCTCTCCTTACGACTATAAAAGGAAGGACCAGGGCCTTCTTAGAGAAGGTTGGCCTCGCGGGGACGAAGGGCAGGGGCAGGCGCTCTCTCGGGGCCGCTCGCTTCCCCTCACCCCGCGCGGACGCTTGTAACCCCCTACTGCAAGCGCACCCGACCTGGGCGCGGGACGAACACGAAGGCCGCGGGAATTCTCCGACTCCCTCTCGACCCGGCTCCGGCCACCGACCTCTCTCTCTCTGTTCCCCCCTTCGCGCTCGCCCACGCGCTCGACCCATCTGGGCTGGGGCACGCGGCACTCTCACTCGTCGGCTCGGGGACCCCCCGGTCTCGGAACGCCGACAGTTGGCGCGCCAGGTAGGGGCACGCTGCGTGTTGACGAGCAGTTTCCCGTCAAGCTCCAGATGGGCAGTCTCCAACAACCTCTTCAACCCGGGACGGTGCTCCGTTTCGGGAGCCTCGAGTTCATGTCTCTCGACAGCGGTTACGACATGGTACTCCTTCCACCGCCGCGCGACAGCGACAATGGTGGCGGACAGCCCGCCCGCCGGCGGCGAAATCGACGACGCCTTTCCCGCGTGGGGGAAGGAAAACTTTCGAGCTCGCCCCATCCTCTCCCTCGCCATCGGAGGAGGAGGAGGCGGGGCAACCAGGGCCGAGCGGGAGATTGCGCTCTGACGGCTGTCGAGCAAATCGACATCCCCGGCGCCTCAACGGAGGACACGCTAAGCGTCGCCCTCGCGTTCGAGGCAAACGCGAGCGCCATCCCCCCGCAACACGTCGACCCCGAGCAGATGGACGACGCCAGCACGCTCACGGAGGGCCTGCAGGACGTCGCCCTCGTACCCAAGACGACGGCGCGGTCAGCCCCCGACGTGACTTCATCGCCCCTCGTCGACAAAAAGGTACCGACTGCTACCCATCTTTCGTTATTTCGACTCGGCCTCAGCCCGCCTGGTGACCTCGCTTTGGCGGGCGCTCACATTGAGGCGAGTGCAACCTCTCTGGGGTTTCGTGTGCGGTCGCCTTGGGACCGATTGACGGGTGTCTCGACCTACGGACCCTCTGGGTCCGAGGAAGATGACGACCCCAGCATCTGCTGGGATTTCTCCGGATCTGGCAACCCTAGTGCCATGCGGGACTTCATGACCGCATGAGACTACTGCCTCTCCGACTGTTCCGACGGCAGCCGCAGCCTTGGCGACAAGGACTGCGGCCCGAGTCGCGAATGTTTCCACATCGAGCTAGGGGATCCCTCCGGAGGCGGCTGTCTCGGCATGCCGGAGGATGGTGATCCCCCTAGGCCAGCGCCTCGCGCCGACATCCCGCGGGAGCTAGCTGTGGTCCCCGTTCCGACGGGGGGTCACGACCCACAGCTCGAGCAAGTCCGCGGGGCGCAGGCCGGGCTCGATGAGGGAGCAGGAGCGCTCGAGGCAATCCGCCAGAACATCGGGCAGGTGTGGGCGAGCCAGCCCCCGGCCGGAGGAATACGTCACCTGCCCCAAGGTCTCCAGCACCGCATCGCCAACGATGCCAGGGACAAACCGCCACCCGCATCCGGCGGAACCGGTCAGGACCTGGCCGCCGCAGCGATGCTCCTCCGCGCGATGCCGGAGTCATCAACCACCGAGGGTCGGCGAATCCAGGGAGAACTCAGGCATCTCCTGGAAGGCGCTGCGGCCCGGCGGGCCGAAAGCTCTGCCTCCCGAAGGCAGGGGTACCCCTCGGAACCTCGCGCCGCGACTTCCCGACTCACGCGGGAAGCCTCGGTCTTCACCGGACGCACGCGCAACACCGCGCCTGCGGCCCCGGGCCACCTCGGCGACGAGCACCCTCATCGTGACCGTCGGGCACGCCTCGACGAAAGGGTGCGCCGAGGCTACCACCCCAGGCGTGGGGGACGTTACGACAGCGGGGAGGATCGGAGTCCCTCGCCCGAACCACCCGGTCCGCAGGTCTTTAGCCGAGCCATTCGGCGGGCGCCGTTTCCGCCCCGATTCCGACCCCCGACTACTATCACGAAGTACTCGGGGGAAACGAGACCGGAATTGTGGCTTGCGGACTACCGCCTGGCCTGTCAACTGGGTGGGACGGACGATGACAACCTCATCATCCGAAACCTCCCCCTGTTTCTCTCCGACACCGCTCGTGCCTGGTTGGAGCACCTGCCTCCGGGGCAGATTTCCAACTGGGAAGATTTGGTCCAGGCTTTCGCCGGGAACTTCCAGGGCACGTACGTGCGCCCCGGGAATTCCTGGGACCTCCGAAGCTGTCGGCAACTGCCGGGAGAGTCTCTCCGAGACTACATCTGGCGGTTCTCGAAGCAGCGCACCGAGCTGCCCAACATCACCGACTCCGATGTCATCGGCGCGTTCCTCGCCGGCACCACCTGCCGCGACCTGGTGAGCAAGCTGGGTCGCAAGACCCCCACCAGGGCGAGCGAGCTGATGGACATCGCCACCAAGTTCGCCTCCGGCCAGGAGGCGGTAGAGGCCATCTTCCGAAAGGACAAGCAGCCCCAGGGCCGCCCGTCGGAAGATGCTCCCAAGGCGTCTACTCCGCGCGGCGCCAAGAAGAAAGGCAGGAGGAAGTCGCAAGCGAAACGCGACGTTCCTGATGCAGACCTTGTCGCCGCCGCCGAGCACAAGAACCCTCGGAAGCCCCCCGGAGGTGCTAACCTCTTCGACAAGGCACTCAAGGAGACGTGCCCCTACCATCAGGGGCCCGTCAAGCACACCCTCGAGGAGTGCGTCATGCTTCGGCGCCACTTCCACAGGGCTGGGCCACCCGCAGAGGGTGGCAAGGCCCGCGACGACGACAAAAGGGAGGATCGCCAAGCAGGAGAGTTCCCAGAGGTCCGCGATTGCTTCATGATCTACGGAGGGCATGCGGCAAACGCCTCGGCTCGGCATCGTAAGCAAGAGCGTCGGGAGGTCTGCTCGGTGAAGGTGGCGGCGCCAGTCTACCTAGACTGGTCCGACAAGCCCATCACCTTCGACCGGGACGACCACCCCGACCACGTGCCGAGCCCGGGGAAGTACCCGCTCGTCGTCGACCCCGTCATCGGCGACGTCAGGCTCACCAAGGTCCTGATGGATGGAGGCAGCTGCCTCAACATCATCTACGCCGAGACCCTCAGGCTCCTGCGCGTCGACCCGTCATCCGTCCGAGCAGGCGCTGCGCCCTTCCACGGGATCATTCCCGGGAAGCGCGTCCAGCCCCTCGGACAGCTCGACCTCCCTGTCTGCTTCGGAACACCCTCCAACTTCCGAAGGGAGACTTTGACGTTCGAGGTGGTCGGGTTCCGAGGAACCTACCACGCAGTGTTGGGAAGGCCATGCTACGCGAAGTTCGTGGCCATCCCCAACTACACCTACCTGAAGCTCAAGATGCCGGGCCCCAACGGGGTCATCACCGTCGGCCCCACGTACAAACACGCATTCGAATGCGACGTAGAGTGCGTGGAGTACGCCGAGGCCCTCGCCGAGTCCGAGGCCCTCGTTGCCGACCTGGAAAGCCTCTCCCGAGAGGTGCCGGACGTGAAGCGGCATGCCGGCAACTTCGAGCCAGCGGAGACGGTTAAGGCCGTCCCTCTCGACCCCAGTGGCGACACCTCCAAGCAGATCCGGATCGGTTCCGGGCTCGACCCCAAATAGGAAGCAGTGCTCGTCGACTTTCTCCGCGCAAACGCCGACGTTTTTGCGTGGAGTCCCTCGGACATGCCCGGCATACCGAGGGATGTCGCCGAGCACTCGCTGGATATTCGGGCCGGAGCCCGGCCGGTCAGACAGCCTCTGCGCCGATTCGACGAGGAAAGGCGTAGGGTGATAGGCGAGGAGGTCCACAAGCTGATGGCAGCAGGGTTCATTAAAGAGGTATTCCATCCCGAATGGCTTGCCAACCCTGTACTTGTGAGGAAAAAAGGGGGGAAGTGGCGGATGTGTGTAGACTACACTGGTCTCAACAAAGCATGTCCGAAGGTCCCCTACCCTCTACCTCGCATCGATCAGATCGTGGACTCCACTGCAGGGTGCGAAACCCTGTCTTTCCTCGATGCCTACTCAGGGTATCATCAAATCAAGATGAAAGAGTCCGACCAGCTCGCGACTTCTTTCATCACGCCCTTCGGCATGTACTGTTATGTCACAATGCCGTTCGGTTTGAGGAACGCGGGTGCAACGTACCAGCGGTGCATGAACCATGTGTTCGGCGAACACATTGGTCGCACGGTCGAGGCCTACGTCGATGACATCGTAGTCAAGACGAGGAAAGCCTCCGACCTTCTCTCAGACCTCGAACTGACATTCCGGTGTCTCAAGGCGAAGGGCGTCAAGCTCAATCCCGAGAAGTGCGTCTTCGGGGTGCCCCGAGGCATGCTCTTGGGATTCATCGTCTCCGAGCGGGGCATCGAAGCCAACCCGGAGAAGATCGCAGCGATCACAAACATGGGGCCCATCAAGGACTTAAAAGGCGTACAGAGGGTCATGGGATGCCTCGCGGCCTTGAGCCGTTTCATCTCGCGCCTCGGCGAAAGAGGCCTGCCCCTGTACCGCCTCTTAAGGAAGGCCGAGTGCTTCACTTGGACTCCCGAGGCCGAGGAAGCCCTCGGGAACCTGAAGGCGCTCCTCACCCAGGCGCCCATCTTGGTACCCCCAGCTGATGGAGAAACCCTCCTGGTCTACGTCGCCGCAACCACTCAGGTGGTCAGCGCCGCGATCGTAGTCGAAAGGCAGGAAGAGGGGCATGCTTTTCCCATTCAGAGGCCAGTTTACTTCGTCAGCGAAGTGCTGTCCGAGACCAAGATCCGCTACCCACAAGTCCAGAAGCTGCTATACGCAGTGATCCTGACGAGGCGAAAGCTGCGACATTACTTCGAGTCCCATCACTCGGCGCGGTATCAGCAGTCCCTGCGACGCTACCACGCCCGAGGGGTCCGACCCCGAGATCTCCAGGTGGGCGATCTGGTGCTTCGGCTGCGGCAGGACGCCCGAGGGAGGCACAAGCTCACGCCCCCCTGGGAGGGGCCGTTCATCATCGCCAAAGTTCTGAAGCCCGGAACGTACAAGCTGGCCAACAGTCAAGGCGAGGTCTACAGCAACGCTTGGAACATCCAACAGCTACGTCGCTTCTACCCTTAAGATGTTTCCAAGTTGTTTATATACCTCGCACCCACGCAAAGTTTAGTCAACAAGGAAGGGTCAGCCTCGCCTCGGCAGAGCCCGACCCTCCCTCGGGGGCTAAAAGGGGGGAAACCCCCTCTGCGTCAAAATTTTCCTCGAACAAGAAATCTCTTTTACCAGAACATCTTTCGTGCTTTTTGATTACTTCGAAAAGTGGGTCCTGGAAACGACGGAGTACACGTAAGCAGTCAAGGCTGACCGAGCCGAGGGACTCCTACGCCTCCGGGATACGGATACCTCACTCATCACCTTCTGCGATAAGTAACTCGCGCTCGGATAAAGTGACTCCGTAGATCGAACGAGTCTTTACGTACGGGAGCTCTTCTGTCGAAGCGATTCTTCGAGCCTTCTCGACCAAGTCGGTGACAGGGCTTCATGGGCGGGTAAAAGTACGCGTAAGCGGCAAGGCCGACCGAGCCGAGGGACTCCCACGCCTCCGGGATACGGATACCTCACTCATCACCTTCCGCGAGAAGCAACTCTTGCTCGCACTAACATCCCTGCTACCGACAAAAAGTCCAGATGCTCGAAACGAGAGGAAAAAAGACGCAGCTTTATAACGCAACAAGGGTATGTGTTCTGGCCTCGACGGCCGCGCAAGGCCCACGCTACAAGACGATTTGACCCTGCAGGCTCGGATCTTGACGCTGGAAGAGGGCGACGACACCCTCGGCATCGACAGCACCTTCGGCAAGGCCCGACCTAGCCTCGGACGGCGACGCGGTCCGAGGGCCTCCGCTTCGAAGGACGACGTCATCACCACGCTCGAGCAATCTCTGCCAGGGACTTCTCCGAGAACCCGGCCCGAGCGGACGGCTCGGCCGGCCACCTCCGGGGCCTCGGCCGACCACCTTCCGAGGGCGCCAGCTCGGTCCGAAGCCTCGGCTGATCAGCTCCGACGTCGATCCTGCCAACAAACGACCCGGCTAGGCTCCGGCCAACCAGGTTTCATTTCCGAGCCGACAACGCCTCTGCTCATGCTGATATCGCTACCCCTGGCCTCGGCTCGTCGAAGAGCGGCCGAGGGGTCTCTTTAACTAAGCTAGAGGAGCCTCGGACAACAGGTCCGACCGAGCCGAGGGATTCCTACGCCTCCGGGATACGGATACCTCACTCGTCACCTTGACACGGGGCAACTCACGCTTGGTGAAGCGGTTCAGACAATCAGCGGACGAGCCTTAGCGCTCGGGAATGAGGAAAAAACACGGCTCTGTGCCGGAGTTACATACATGTTCAGGCCCCGAAAGCCGAAATGAACAAAAAACCCGGCACTCAAAGTGCCATTACAAACGGAACTCCGGTTCCGTCCCCGCGGGTACGGACAACCTCCCCGCCAGGGAAGCCCGTGGAGCAACAAGCTCTGGGCGAATCACCAGCAAACGCGGGACGCCCTAAGCACCCCGGCAGATCCTCGCAGCCGTCCTCGCCACGAATGCGAGGAGGAAGACGGAATGTTGCATCCTAGCTGGGCAGCAACAGTTCTCCTTCCCCGGCATGACTGGAGGACGTCTCCGCCGTGGGGCTAAAAGGCGATTGCCACCACCAGAAGCTGGAAAATGAGGTGGCCCGCCGACCCGCGTAGAAGGTGCAGCCCCGGCTCGCCTCGCTCCCCGCCCCGGCGAGGATGACGAACACCCTCAACACTGAGAGCGGGGCCGGGACTGCAGCCCGGTTTGCCCCTCCCCATTCGGGAGCTGGAGGCCACCATCTTGGGTGATCTCCAGCGGGGGGGAGCCGCTGGGCTGCATGATGAAAATCCTTGAAGCCGAACGATGGCTGAAAGGTACCAACTCCCACGGAGTTGCGTTCCTCCGGCGATGGAGCGAAAAGACGGCGGTTTCCCCCCATCCGGGGGCTCGGAAGATGGAGAGACACAATGCATAGGGGAGGAAGGAGACATGGTTACCTCACGCAGGGGGTCGCCCTCCTTTTAAAGGCAACTCCCCTTGCTTGCGCCCTCAACCGTCATGGGCTGAGTCTTCTCCAACACGCCTCCAAAGCCCTTCCCTGCGGCGCGGGGGCTGGGGCCTGCCTGTCATGCAGACCGGCTCTAAGCAGAAGAAGCCGAACCGCCGCGCACGGCGCACGCAACCACCCAGCGGTTACAAGTAACCCTCCACTTTTGCCCGGACCAGCGGGCGAAAGGGGCAGGCGGCCATGCAGGCGGCATGCAACCGCGCCAAGTGGACGCGCCTCTCCGGCTCCTGACAGACCAGCGCGACGGCTCAAGCCCACGCGTCGTGCGACTGGCGCGCCGGGCGCTACATGCGAACCGCTGTGCCTCTCGCTCCACCACCGCACCTCCTCGATTGCGGAACCGATACCGCGATTCGAGGCGACCCAGCCCGCGACCCGGCAGCGCCAGCCTGGCGCAGCGGTCAAAAGCGGTCAAAAATGGGCCGGCGGTGATGACGGTGGCAGGCGCGCGAGAGCAGCGGTCACGCCATCTACCAAGCTCATGTCCCATCCGGAGGCAGCAAGAGAACCCCCTCTCACGGCGTGAAGATGACGCGCCCGTGACCCGTACCTCGAACGGCTCGCGCACGCAACGGCAGCCTCGTCGACCGCTTACCCCGGCGCATTAACTCCGCGGCTCGACGGACAGCGCTACGGGCGGGAGCGGCTGGTGACGTTGCGCCTTCGCCAAAACAGTCGCACCGAAAAAGGTACGCCACGACGTTCAATTTCGAATCCTTTTTCCCTTTTCCTTCTTTCTCTATCTCTTGCAACAGGGACCGAGAAGGGGGATAACCCCAAAGGGATCCTTCCCCGTGAAGGAACTAGGCTCCGAGCCTCCCTACTGATCAGGGGTTCGAAGGCTGGCCCCCCGAGGGGTTCAACAGTCGCCTCAGATCGCGTGGGCCCGACACCCACTACTGGTCAGGGGTTCGAAGGTCGGCCTCCCGAAAGGTTCCATGACCGCCTCAGGCTACTAGGGCTCCGTGCCCCCTACTGATCAGGGGTTCGAAGGCTGGCCTGTCGAAGGGTTCACAGTCGCCTCAGACGCCGAGCGAGGGATGACCAGGGGTACGTTCGATACATAACCAAGGCTCGAGCTGCGCTCCCGAGGTACCCTAGGACATTTCCGAGACCAGCGGGAACGACTCTGTAACGGAATCCCATCGGAGGGAGGCAACGAGCCCTCGGACCCCGTCGCTAGGGGACCGGGTCCGGCAGATCACCCGCAGGTACTTTTGGGCGTGCCTCCGGGCCCCTAGCCGACCCCCAACGAACGGGGCACGGACGTCCACTCGGATTACCCGATTGCAGCTCACCGGAGACACCATGTTCGGTGCCCATCGAGGGAAACATGGCGCACTCCCCCCCTCCTCCTTGCGGAAAGGCGACGTAGGGGCGTATATAAAAAGTCGAGTCTGTCCCTGATCGTCCTCTCGCCCCGTGCGAAGGCTCGAGGGCTGCTCTCGCAAACCCGGCTCCGGCCGAACCGTTGACAGCGTCAACATACCAGCCCGAGAACTTGGGCCCCGACAGTGCACCTGGGTTACGCCCTGCTCGCATGAGGGAACCGCCAGACTAGCCGAGGCATTACGCAAGGCATTAAGACCTCGGAGGAGTGAAACCACTCCTCCGAGGCCTCGGGGGCTACACCCGGCGGGTGCGCTCGCGCGCACCCACCGGAACAAAGTACCACCGAGAAAGGCTGGTCCCCTTGCAAAAAAGTGCGACGCAAGCCTCCAAGCGAGTGTTAACACTCTCTTCGAGGCTCGGGGGCTACTGTCGGGGACCATAATTAGGGGTACCCTCAAGACGCCTAATTCTCAGCTGGTAACCCCATCAGCATAAAGCTGCAGAGGCCTGATGGGTTTGATTAAGTCAGGGATCAGTCCATACGAGTGACTTGACCACGCCACGCCCGAGCCTAGCCTCGGGCGAGGGCAGCCGACCCTAAGATGACTCCGTCTCGCCTGAGGCCTCCTCTTTCACGGCAGACGCATCTCCGGCTCGCCCTAGGCCCCGCCTTCGATAAGAAGAAACCCTGACTAAATCACCGCGCCAACCGACCGAGTCACCGGGGCGTTTAACGCAAAAGGTAAGACCGACGGGTGACCAGACTTCGCCAGAGGTGCCATAGGAGGCTCCGCCCGACCCAGGGCTCGGACTCGGGCTAAGGCCCCGGAAGACGGCGAACTCCGCTCCGCCCGACCCAGGGCTCGGACTCAGGCTAAGGCCCCGGAAGACGGCGAACTCCGCTCCGCCCGACCCAGGGCTCGGACTCGGGCTAAGGCCCCGGAAGACGGCGAACTCCGCTCCGCCCGACCAAGGGCTCGGACTCGGGCTAAGGCCCCGGAAGACGGCGAACTCCGCTCCGCCCGACCCCAGGGCTCGGACTCGGGCTAAGGCCCCGGAAGACGACGAACTCCGCCTCGCCCGACCCAGGGCTCGGACTCCGCCTCGGCCTCTGCCGAACGATCTCCGCCTCGCCCGACCCAGGGCTCGGACTCTGCCTCTGTCTTGCAGGACGGACTCGACCTCGGCTTCGGAGGAGCCTCCACGACGCCCGACCTAGGACACGAGACCGCCACGTCAACAGGAAGCGTCATCATCACCCTGCCCTGAGCCGACTTGGGTCGCAGAGAACAAGACCGGCGTCCCATCTGGCTAGCCACGCCAGATAGGCAAATGATGGCGCCCCGCTAGACCATGACGACGGCGGCTCTCAGCTCCCTTACGAAAGCAGGAGGACGTCAACAAGGGCCCAGCCACTTCGACAGCTGTCCCCCCGTCCGGCTCCGTTACTCCTCCAACAGCCACGACGCCACACCAACAGGGTGCCAAGATCTCTTCGGCTGCCACCTTGGCATGTACATAGGGCGCTCGCTCTCTCTCGCTAGACACGTAGCACCTTGCTACACCCCCATTCTGTACACCTGGATCCTCTCCTTACGACTATAAAAGGAAGGACCAGGGCCTTCTTAGAGAAGGTTGGCCTCGCGGGGACGAAGGGCAGGGGCAGGCGCTCTCTCGGGGCCGCTCGCTTCCCCTCACCCCGCGCGGACGCTTGTAACCCCCTACTGCAAGCGCACCCGACCTGGGCGCGGGACGAACACGAAGGCCGCGGGATTTCTCCGACTCCCTCTCGACCCGGCTCCGGCCACCGACCTCTCTCTCTCTGTTCCCCCCTTCGCGCTCGCCCACGCGCTCGACCCATCTGGGCTGGGGCACGCGGCACTCTCACTCGTCGGCTCGGGGACCCCCCGGTCTCGGAACGCCGACAAGTAGAAACCTTGTCGGAAGGCGTTTCCAACAAGGGCTTAAGGTGCTGCATGATGGCCGCAAGCCCCCGAGTGTATCTCTTGTAGGAGCTCCTGGCCTTCGGCGACGGAAATGCATCGCTGGAGGATGCCTGTGGGGCTGTGGTGGTAGAGTTCCTTCCCGTCCCCCAGCAAGACAAACAACTTGGCACATTGCCCCAACCGCCGAGCTTCGGCTCGGTCGAGGGGTAGCTCTCCTCGGTGGAGATATTGCAGGTACGGGGTCTGCCAGTTTCGATTAGGCGTGACCCCGTTTTGCTCCTCCTCGATGCGCAGTGCCTCACCCTCGGGGGCCGAGGGTACCTCGGGCCGAACTGAGGGTGCCTCGGGCTGGGCCGAGGGTGCCTCGGGCCGAGCCGAGGGTACCTCGGACTGAGCCGAGGGTACCTCGGACTGAGCCGAGGGTGCCTCAGGCTCGGCCGAGACCTTCTCAAGCTCGGGCGTGTCGTCGGTCTTGATGGAGGGTTGATGCAGGTCTCGGGAGAAGACGTCTGGGGGAATCGTTGTTCGCCCCGAGGCTATTTTAGCCAGCTCGTCCACAGTCTCGTTGTAGCGTCGGGCGATGTGGTTGAGCTCGAGCCCGTAGAACTTGTCTTCCAGGCGCCGAACCTCATCGCAGTAGGCTTCCATCTTCAGGTCGCGGCAGTGGGAGTTCTTCATGACTTGGTCGATGACGAGCTGCGAGTCACCGCGAGCGTCGAGGCGTCGGACCCCTAGCTCGATGGCGATGCGCAACCCGTTGACCAGAGCCTCGTACTCAGCCACATTGTTGGACGCCGAGAAGTGGAGGCGTAGCACATAGCGTAGGTGCTTTCCGAGGGGCGAGATGAAGAGCAGGCCTGCGCCTGCTCCTGTCTTCATCAGCGACCCATCGAAGAACATGGTCCAGAGTTCCGGTTGGATCGGAGCTGTTGGGAGCTGGGTGTCGACCCATTCAGCCACGAAGTCCGCCAAGACCTGGGACTTGATGGCCTTCCTAGGGCGAATGAGATCATTTCGCCCATGATTTCCACCGCCCACTTTGCAATTCTACCCGAGGCCTCTCGGCACTGGATGATCTCCCCTAGGGGGAAGGATGACACCACAGTTACCGGATGAGATTCGAAGTAGTGTCGCAACTTCCGCCGCGTTAGGATCACCGCGTATAGCAGCTTCTGAATTTGTGGGTAGCGGATCTTGGTCTCGGACAGTACCTCGCTGATGAAGTAGACTGGCCTCTGGACAGGCAATACATGCCCCTCTTCTCGTCTCTCAACCACAATCGCGGCGCTGACCACCTGAGTGGTCGCGACGACGTAGATAAAGAGGGCTTCTCCGGCAGCGGGGGGCACCAAGATGGGCACGTTTGTAAGGAGCGCCTTCAGGTTCCCGAGGGCTTCCTCGGCCTCAGGGGTCCAAGTGAAGCACTCGACCTTCCTTAAGAGGCGGTACAGAGGCAGGCCTCTTTCGCCGAGGCGCGAGATGAAGCGGCTCAGAGCCGCAAGGCATCCCGTGACTCTCTGTACGCCTTTCAAGTCCTTGATGGGCCCCATGCTGGTGATGGCCGCGATCTTCTCCGGGTTGGCCTCGATGCCCCGCTCGGAGACGATGAACCCCAAGAGCATGCCTTGGGGAACCCCGAAGACACACTTCTCGGGATTGAGCTTCACGCCTTTCGCCTTGAGACATCGGAATGTCACTTCAAGGTCGGAAAGGAGGTCGGAGGCTTTCCTCGTCTTGACTACGATGTCATCGACGTAGGCCTCGACCGTTCGGCCAATGTGTTCGCCGAACACATGGTTCATGCACCGTTGGTACGTTGCACCCACATTCCTCAAGCCGAACGACATGGTGACATAGCAGTACATGCCGAAGGGTGTGATGAAAGAAGTCGCGAGCTGGTCGGACTCTTTCATCCTGATTTGGTGATACCCCGAGTAGGCATCGAGGAAAGACAGGGTTTCACACCCAGCAGTGGAATCCACGATTTGATCGATGCGAGGCAGAGGGTAGGGAACCTTCGGACATGCTTTGTTTAGACCAGTGTAGTCTACACACATCCGCCATTTCCCTCCGTTCTTTCTCACAAGCACAGGGTTGGCAAGCCATTCGGGATGGAATACCTCTCTGATGAACCCTGCCACCATTAGCTTGTGGATCTCCTCGCCTATGGCTCTGCGCTTTTCTTCGTCAAATCGGCGCAGAGGCTGCTTCACGGGTCGGGCTCCAGCTCAGATACCCAGCGAGTGCTCGGCGACATCCCTCGGTATGCCGGGCATGTCCGAGGGACTCCACGCGAAAACATCGGCGTTCGCGCGGAGAAAGTCGACGAGCACTGCTTCCTATTTGGGATCGAGCTCGGAGCCGATCTGGATCTGCTCGGAGGCGTCGCTACTGGGGTCGAGGGGGACAGATTTAACCGTCTCCGCTGGCTCGAAGTTGCCGGCGTGGCGCTTCATATCTGGCACCTCCTTAGAGAGGCTCTCCAGGTCGGCGATGAGGGCCTTGGATTCGGCAAGGGCCTCAGCGTACTCCACGCACTCCACGTCGCATTCGAACGCGTGTCGGTACGTAGGGCCGACGGTGATGACCCCGTTGGGGCCTGGCATCTTGAGCTTGAGGTAGGTGTAGTTGGGGACGGCCATGAACTTCACGTAGCATGGCCTCCCCAGTACTGCGTGGTAGGTTCCTCGGAACCCGACCACCTCGAACGTGAGGGTCTCCCTTCAGAAGTTGGAGGGTGTCCCAAAGCAGACGGGAAGATCGAGTTGTCCAAGGGGCTAGACGCGCTTCCCGGGATGATCCCGTGGAAAGGCACAGCGCCTGCCCGGACCGAGGACAGATCAACATGCAGGAGCCCGAGGGTCTCGGCGTAGATGATGTTGAGGCTGCTGCCTCCGTCCATGAGGACCTTGGTGAGCCTGACGTCGCCGATGACGGGGTCGACAACGAGCGGGTATTTCCCCAGGCTCGGCACGCGGTCGTGGTGGTCGGCTTGGTCGAAGGTGATGGGCTTGTCGGACCAGTCTAGGTAGGCTGGCGCCGCCACCTTTACCGAACAGACCTCCCGACGCTCTTGCTTGCGGTGCCGAGCCGAGGCGTTCGCCGCTTGCCCACCGTAGATCATGAAGCAGTCACGGACCTCGGGGAACTCTCCTGCCTGGTGATCTTCCTTCTTATCATCGTCGCGAGCCCCGCCACCCTCCGCGGGTGGCCCGGCCTTGTGAAAATGGCGCCGAAGCATGGAGCACTCCTCAAGGGTGTGCTTGACGGGCCCCTGATGATAGGGGCACGGCTCCTTGTGCATCTTGTCGAAGAGGTTGGCACCTCCGGGGGGTTTCAGAGGGTTCTTGTACTCGGCGGCGGCGACAAGGTCCGCGTCGGTGGCGTCACGTTTCGCTTGTGACTTCTTCTTGCCTTTCTTCTTGGCGCCGCGCTGAGTTGACGCCTCGGGGGCATCTTCCGGTGGGCGGCCCTGGGGCTGCTTGTCCTTCCAGAAGATAGCCTCAGCCGCCTCCTGGCCAGAGGCGAATTTGGTGGCGATGTCCATCAGCTCGCTCGCCCTGGTGGGGGTCTTGCGACCCAGTTTGCTCACCAGGTCGCGGCAGGTGGTGCCGGCGAGGAACACGCCGATGACATCTGAATCGGTGATGTTGGGCAGCTCGATGCGCTGCTTCGAGAATCGTCGGATGTAGTCCCAAAGAGACTCTCCCGGCTGCTGTCGGCAGCTCCGGAGATCCCAGGAGTTCCCAAGGCGCACGTACGTGCCCTGGAAATTGTCGGCGAAGGCTTGGACCAGGTCGTCCCAGTTGGAGATCTGCCCCGGAGGCAGGTGCTCCAACCAGGCGCGAGCGGTGTCGGAGAGGAACAGGGGGAGGTTGCGGATGATGAGGTTGTCATTGTCTGTTCCACCCAGTTGGCAGGCCAGCCGGTAGTCCGCGAGCCACAGTTCCGGTCTCGTCTCCCTCGAGTACTTTGTGATAGTAGTCGGGGTTCGGAACCGGGTCGGGAACGGCGCCCGTCGTATGGCGCGGCTGAAAGCCTGCGGACCGGGTGGTTTGGGCGAGGGACTCCGATCTTCCCCGCTGTCGTAGCGTCCCCCCCGCCTGGGGTGGTAGCCTCGGCGCACCCTCTCGTCGAGGTGGGCCCGACGGTTGCGATGATGGTGCTCGTTGCCGAGGCGACCCGGGGCCGCAGGCGCTGTGTTGCGCGTGCGCCCGGTGTGGATCGAGGCTTCCCGCATGAATCGGGAAGTCGCGGCGCGATGTTCCGAGGGGTACCCCTGCCTTCGGGAGGCGGAGCTTTCGGCCCGTCGGACCGCGACGTCCTCCAGGAGATTCTTGAGCTCTCCCTGGATACGCCGCCCCTCGGTGGTTGACGGCTCCGGCATCGCGCGGAGAAGCATTGCCGCTGCATCCAGGTTCTGGCCGACTCCACTGGAAGTGGGTGGCGGCCTTACCCTGACATCGTCGACGATGCGGTACTGGATACCCTGGGGTAGATGACGCACTTCTCCGGCCGGAGGTTGGCCCGCCCATTCCTACCCGACATCCCGGCAGATCAGCTCAAGTGTTCCTGCTCCCTCGTCGAGCCTGGCCTGCACCCCGCGGATTTGCTCGAGCTGTGGGTCATGACCCCCCGCTGGAACGGGGACCACAGCTAGCTCTCGTAGGATGTCAACGCGAGGCACAGGCCTAGGGAGATCACCGTTCTCCGGCATACCAAGATGGTTGCCTTCGGAGGGACCCCCTAGATCGACGTGGAAACATTCACGACTTGGGCCGCAGGCCTCGTCGCCGAGGCTGCGGCTACCGTCGGAACAGTCGGAAAGGCAGTAGTCACACGCGGTCATAAAGTCCCGCATGGCACTGGGGTTACCAAGTCCGGAGAAATCCCAACAGAAGTCGGGCTCGTCATCTTCCTCGGACCCCAAGGGCCCGTAGGTCGAGACGTCCGTCAGCCGGTCCCAGGGTGACCGCATACGATACCCCAGAGGGTTTGGACTCGCCTCTACGAGAGCGCCCACCAAAGCGAAGTCGCTTGGCGGGTCGAAGCTGAATCCAAAAGGCGTGAGATGGGAATCGGTTGGTACCTCTTGGTCGACGGGCGGTGACGAAGTCACGTCAGGGACTGACTGCACCATCGTCTCAGGTACGAGGGTGATGCCCAGCAAGTCCTTCGCAAGCGTGCTGGCGTTGTCAGTTTGCTTGGGATTGGCATGTTGCGGGGAGACGGCGCTCGTCTTCGTCTCAGACGCGAGGTCGATGCCCGATGTGCCCCCCGTGGGGCGCCGGCGCCGTCGACTCGCTCGACGGCCGACGAGGTGCCGCCTCCTGATTGGCCTTGGTTGCCCTGCCTCCTCCTCCGTCGGCGAGGGAGGGGACGGGGTGAGCTCGAATGTTGTTCTTCCATCACGCGGGGAAGACGTCGTCGATTCCGCCGCCGGCGGGCGGGCTGTCGGCCGCCATTATCGCTGTCGCACGGCGGGGGAAGGAGTATCATGTCGTAGCTGCCGTCGAGGGATATGAACTCAAGACTCCCAAAACGGAGCACCGTCCCGGGCTGGAAAGGTTGCTGGAGACTGCCCATCTGGAGCTTGACGGGAAGCTGTTCGTCAACACGCAGCAGGCCCCTACCTGGCGCGCCAACTGTCGGCGTTTCGAAACCCGGGGGTCCCTAGATCGACGAGTAAATTATCGCCGTGTGCCCCAGCCCAGATGGGTCGGCGCGAGACGGAGCGCGAAGGGGAGAGGCAGCCGGAGGGAGACGGGCGTGAAAGGTGGAATCCCGCGGCCTTCGTGTTTGTCCCGCGCCCAGGTCGGGTGCGCTTGCAGTAGGGGGTTACAAGCGTCCACGCGGGAGGGAGCGAGCGGCCTCACGCGAGCGCCGTCCCGTCCTTCCCCGCGCGGCCAACCCTCTGTAAGAGGGCCCTGGTCCTTCCTTTTATAGGCGCAAGGAGAGGATCCAGGTGTACAATGGGGGTGTAGTAGTGTGCTAACGTGTCTAGCGGAGGAGAGCTAGCGCCCTAAGTACATGCCATCGTGGCAGCCGGAGAGGTTTTGGCACCCGATTCGTGTGGTGTCATGGCCGTCGGAGGAGCGCTGGAGCCTGTCGGAAGGACATCTGTCGGGGCTGTCGAGTCCTTGCTGACGTCCTCTTGCTTCCGTAAGGGGGCTGAGAGCCGCCGTCGTCATAGAGCGTGCGGGGCACCATCATTACTTGTTTGGCGGAGCGAGCCAGATGGGACACCGATCTTGTTCCCCGTAGCCTGAGTCAGCTTGGGGCAGGGTAATGATGGCGCCTCCTGTTGACGTGGTCGGTCCGAGCCCTAGGTTGGGCGAGGTGGAGGCTCCTCCGAGGTCGAGGTCGAGTCTGTCTTCCGAGGCCGAGGTCGAGTCCGAGCCCCTGGGTCGGGCGAGGCGGAGACCGTCGGCTGAGGCCAGGGCTGAGTCCGAGCCCTGGGGTCGGGCAAAGCAGAGTTTGTCGTCTTCCGGGGCTGAGCCCGAGTCCGAGCCCTGGGGTCGGGCGAAGCGGATTTCGTCGTCTTCCGGGGCCGAGCCCGACTCTGAGCCCTGGGGTCGGGCAGAGCGGAGTTCGTCGTCTTCCGGGGCTGAGCCTGAGTCTGAGCCCTGGGGTCGGGCGGAGCGGAGTTTGTCGTCTTCTGGGGCTGAGCCCGAGTCCGAGCCCTGGGGTCGGGCGAAGCGGAGTCCGTCGTCTTCCGGGGCTGAGCCCGAGTCCGAGCCCTGGGGTCAGGCGGAGCGGAGTTTCCTATGGCGCCTGAGGCCGGACCTGGCTGCTGTCAGCCTCACTCTGTCGAGTGACATAGCAGTCGGAGCGGCGCAGGCGGCGCTGTCCTCTTGTCAGACCGGTCAGTGGAGCGGCGAAGTGACTACAGTCACTTCGGCTCTGTCAACTGGAGGGCGTGCGTTAGGATAAAGGTGTCAGGCCACCTTTGCATTAAATGCCCCTGTGATTTGGTCGGTTGGCGTGGCGATTTGGCCAAGGTTGCTTCTTGGTGAAGGCTGGGCCTCGAGCGAGCCGAAAGTATGTCCGTTGCTGGAGGGGGCCTCGGGCGAGACGTAGATCCTCCGGGGTCGGCTGCCCTTGCCCGAGGCTGGGCTCGGGCGAGGCGTGATCGAGTCCCTTGAATGGACCGATCCTTGACTTAGTCGCACCCATCAGGCCTTTGCAGCTTTGTGCTGATGGGGGTTACCAGCTGGGAAATAGGAGTCTTGAGGGTACCCCTAATTATGGTCCCCGATAATTAGACATGTCCATGTGTTATTCATGGGATTTTTTCACCGATATATGTAAATCTAGATGAACAACAATTGAGTATATATTATGGGAAAACTGAAGTCTGTAGGTTAATTAATCCACGTCCTTGTAGACCAGCTAGCTAAATCTGGTTCAAGGAACATCAATAGTTGATAAAAAGAATGTAGTTTGATTGCAACATGCCAGAACAACATTTTAGAATAAGGTAAACAGTGCCCTTGATGTTAGCTTGATAATTTGCATAACTATTGCTGGTTTTCCAATCTTTTGGGTAGCAAATTGAGACTGCTCTTTATATTTGTGTGATATAATCTTGGACTTAATGGATACATGTACCAGTATGTCATTTGCACAATTACTGTTGTTTTTACCTTCAAAGCTGTTTATGCTTCTATTGTTAATGTCCATTGTACATTCACTCTTCTAGCACAATTGTGCTTGACTACTTGTGTGTGGTTGATTAGCTTAGTAATTGGTTAAACTGATTAAGTTTTGTAGGCAAACAATAAGCTATACATTTACTTGTCGCCATTATGACAACAAAGAAATAAGTTATGTGCATTAAATCATGAGATTTCTTAAAAAACTATGTTGTTGCTGTAATGGTGGGAAGTTACATGCTCATGTGTTTTTGCAGTTTTGTTCAAATACGGAAGTGGTTTGATTATCGTAGTCATATTTGTATTGTAAGTATAATGCATGATTTTTAGAATTTTCCCCAACCTGTCAAGTAGACATTGGGGTCAAATCAATCAATAAATTTCAATGAATGAATAGGTTTGTGTGAAACTTGGCCCAAATTTATATGAATTTCTGTAGAAAACTGACATCTGTGAAGGAAAATTCCCTTGGGCTCATCACCTAGAATTTTGTCAAGCTCTTCTTCACCATGAAGGTTAGAGGACTAAATTCACAATGTGTGGTTCTGGTTATTTCTCTTTCGCACTTAACTATAATGGGGCTTGTATTTTGTGTAGGTTGAGACAATCTCACTTTGACGAAGGTGCAAGGCTTCTCCTTGGAGACGGACATGTAGAGAGCAACATGAGAAGTTAGCGCATGCATTCCTTTTGTTTAGTTCCATGTTTGTGTTAAATACCTTTTCTATCCAAATAGAACACACAATGGACACACGTAAGCAGATATATACTCCAATCTTTAGATTTTCGTTGTTAAAACACTCTATTTGTTTAATGATGTTATTGTCAATTAAATTAGGATCAGTGGTCTTCTCTATAAAGGTATATGTTGACAGATGCCTTATTTTTATTTTTATTTATATTAATACCCTATATTGTTTTTTGTTTTGGGGAATGAGTGCATAGGAATTTTGTAGCGTGGGCGATGATGCTTATCTTATTCTGTGGGATGCTCAAACTGGCATTGGCTCAATTAATTCGATGCTTATCTTATTCTGTGAATTTTAATATATTTTATCATAATATGTTCTTCTATAACAACGCACGAGCATTTACCTAGTAATTACTTAAATGCGGTTAGCTCCGTTGAGCTGCGACGAGATTGCAAAACCAACGCACAGATTTATCCAGGTGTCAACATGTCCTGTCTCGTTCTGGTAGGGTGTATAGCAAGCGCAGGGAGGCCAGAAAAGACCCCCCCGGCCCCGACCGGACCAATCTATCACCACCACGCCGCCCTAGGTCATCGCCGGCAACAATGTCCCCTTCTGCCATCTTCGTCTTCCTCCTCGTCTCTGCGGTGCATATGCTGGAGTGCATCCTCGACCTCAAGAGGAGGGTCGGTGCCAACTGCCAAGAAAACCCTGCGCTTTCGTTTCTCTCTCTCTTGTTCCAGATAATTCATTTGGGGAGAAATGTTTTGATTTTGGATGGATTGATGTGGTTAAGAATGAATCTTCACGGGAAAAAACCACGATTATTGGATCTGCCACCTTCTGCAATTCCGACTATTTTTCAGCCACCCCTGTTACATTAACGTTGTCCTGACCTGTTGATTGATGTTCCAGAGGGGATCCATTTCCGATGATCAGCTCAGACTGCGTGTAGAGATCACGCAACTTCTCAAGGAGGCCAGTGCTTTGTCAACGTAGGCAATCTGGATACTATTCTCTTACGATTCGGCGATCCTGATATATAGCTGTTATTGAAACCCCCTTTTTTTTTGTGCTGCAGGCCCTCGACGTTTGCGCAAGCCGCAAAACTGAACTGGTTGGCTGGTGCTAAAGAGAAGGAGCTGGCAAAAAGTAAGCGTTGAATTCCTCAGACATTGCGTGGGTTCTTGCTGTTCTTGATTCGGGTTGCTGGACTCTTTCTTTTGTCCATTTTATAGTGCAAGATGTGGACATTAGAGGGAAACAGTCTTTATATGAACAATACCGAAAAGTTCTGCTGGCCACAAAGGTGCTTCGTGATTCGTGTAGTTTATGCTCTCAACCATTCGCAACGTACAGTTTGAGGAGTCTCATCAAAGTAAATCCGCATGCCAGGTTGTAGTCTATGGTGTGCTCGTTCTGTGGTTTTGGAGTACTCCAGTAACTACTGTCCCTAAGCACCTTCTCCAGCCCTTCGGTAAGTTTATGCCCTTCACCTAGCTAGCAACTTGTTCTGCAGCCTTGTTAATTTCCTGGTGTTCGCGCATTTCTTTGTATTAGTTTGCTTATCAAAGGATTTCTTTTGTAACGTTAACAAGATAACTATATGCCTACTACAAAACCCATGTGTCTTCAACGGAGAGCAGCCTAGGGCTAACAAGGTCATAAATTGGGTCATGGCTGAGTCTCATCTTTCGTGTAGGGCTGGGGCTCGCAGATTATCTGATATCCTTTTACCTCGGCATACTATTTGAGGAGTTGGTCTCTAGTATGCTTAATGCTCATTTTCTTTTGTTGGGTGGTGTGTAGAGTTGTATGAGGTTTTTTAACACCTCATCCCATCTTATTCTACTAAATATAATGATACGCAGCTCTCCTGCGTATTCGAGAAAAAAAAATTAATTCAAAGTATCCGAACGGATCCTAGCGTTCTTATAGGTATATTCAACACCGTCACCCTTCGACTTTCTGATCTAATCACCTACGTCTGCGACGAAAAGACTCGTCTGTTTCATATTGTCAGTTGTGCTTGCATTTCCGACCCTTCGCAAGTTTTGCCGATGTCAGGGTCCAGCACAGCAGCCCATTGACTGGACTTTATTTTTCGGAAGTAAGTTGACCGAACTTCATCATCTTGCATACTTAAAGCACTGACAGAGCACCATATCATAAATTAATCCAGAATAATTTATAGACCTTCTGGCAAATCATGATGAAGAATTAGTTGATAAGCTAATATGATTATGGCGGGTGGATGTGTATATTGTACAGTGAGAGTTTATCTTAGGATAAGTCATCACTCGTCAATCGTCCAGCACATCCCGCATACTCTCTTCGTCACTAGATAAGTGTCATTACAGTTAAGCTTTCTTAAATTTAACTTTTTTTTTAAAAAATATATCAACAATATTTTTATTTTTAAATAAAGAATAGATTCAACGATCTACCTAACAATATTAATATTTCCTTACATACATTTGGTTGAAGTTGAAAGATCGAGTTTAACTCCTCGAAAAACAAAAACCAACACTTATTTAGGGGTATAAGAGTTAACGAAACATTTTTCCCCTAAAAAACGAAATCATTTTTAGGGCTAGGGCTAGTTTGACAACCCTATTCTTTCAAAGGATTTCCATTTTCCTAACGTCTAGTTTGGATTATTGGATTAAATTCCATTCTAATAATAGTAGTTTGTGCACATATCAATTAAGCTAATATATTTTAATGCAAAATATATTTGTATACTATTTTTAGCAAGATATTGAAGATATTTATGTGTTACATTTTTATTATATAAGAGTGAGACGAGGAGCGCCCTATAAGTTGTAGGGTAGAAACATATTCTACCGATATATAAAATCATTTCCTATCATCCACCCATGAATTTAAGATAGCCTCATATCTAAACTTTAGAAAATGATGGAATGTCAAATTCCAAGTCAGATAGATTACTTTATTAAGGAAACTCTAATTCCTTCAAAATCGATGGATCCAAACATCCCATAAAAGAAATTAGTTTATTTTTTTATCGAATGCGCAGGAGAACTGCACATCTTATATATTAAGAAAAAGGAGATAGAGGTCTAAAGTAGACCCAGTACAAGCTGCCAAAAAATAGGCCAAGATGGAAAAAAAAGAAAAGAAAAAAGGGGTGGAAAAAGAAAAAAGTAGATAAATATGTATAGATATTGTTTATAGATATGTTTAGGAAAAAACCAATTTGTGCCCAACAACGCGTGTCCGCTGCTCACATCATCGACACCATAGTTTAGCTATTCTTTCTAGGTTCAATTTGTGTGCTCCGACAAGTAGCAACTAGCAAGCGAACGATATCTCCCCACCTGTTTGTTTGTTTGTAAAATGTTTTCGTGTTTTCTATTTGAATTTATAAAATAAGTTTGACATGAACACTTTTAATATTTATCACGGAAAGGATTAGGTTAAAAGGAGTTGCAATCTAGTATGAGTAGTTAAGAATACAATATTCTTAATTGGTAGAAAATAAGAAAAAGAAATAGAAATTGGTGAAATAAGGGTGAAATACTATTTTAGAGAAGTTGCTCACTTATAAGTACAAGTATCACCCTCATTACCGTGCGCTTATACATTCTTTTGCTTGATTCCAAGAATACATGCTCCCAAAGGGCATTTGGCATATCCTAAGTCATGAAATGCTACTTGCACGACATAAGACTTGAAAGCATGTGTAAGCAATGGGAAACTACAACAAAGAAACCTTTGAATAAAGTACAATTAGTGGATAACAATACAAAACATCCCAAATCCTAGTGAATAGCTGAAAATTGTCGGTCTTAGTTCTAGAGTCATGTAACACTTGGTAGTTAGTACTATAGATGCCTCCCTCCAATTTCACTTCTAGAGTTTCAATCATAGAACAAGAGCCCTAAATGTAACAATTCGAAAAGTTTTGCTAAACTTCACCCCTTAAACTCGAAAAACACAATGAATTTTCACATCCACCAGAACTGAACCTCATGGCGAAACAGCAGAAGAGCTGAGCCTAAAAATACTTTATACACTCACCAAACAGTGGCGTGAGATGCTACTTTCACTGCATACAAATTTTTAGAACATCACCTCGTGACACCTGAAAGGTAGCATGGCTTACGGTCTACTAAAAATCATTATTTCCAGGGATTATGCAAGCACCGAAATGCTATTCGGAACCCCCACAGAACCCTAGTGAAAAAAATATTTTCAGGGATTACCCAAGCATTAGAAAGCTGTTCGGAACCCCCAAAAAACCCTAGCGAAAAATACCCTGTTGGGAAAGTGAGGTGGAAGATGGTGGCGAGTACCTGTGTCCGACGGCGACACGAATGTGGCCGCAGCTCTTGGCGATGGAGGCGCTCGCGAGCGCAGTGGTCGACGTCTTTGTTGGATTCAACTACTTGGGACTGGGAGTCGTTGAAGCGCGGAACCGGAGGGTAGGAACGGAAGGACGAGACGAAGCGAATGGCAGAGGGGACGAGAGGAGAACTAGGGGGCTGAGAGGGTAGGAATGGAGGAGGGAGAGGGATGACAGCACAAAGCGAACGCCGGAGGGGACGAGAGGAGAATTGGGGGAGGAGACGCAGTTACACGACACATGTTTATGTACATCCAATGCACAAACATTCCTACACAAAAGATGGCCAAAGGCTGAAGGGAACGTATCGTGTGCTCATATGAGCACAAGAGCTCCATGAACGATGCCACTTGGTAGAGATGATCTATCAACGAAGTGCAAGGATGACGTGGTGGCCACAGCTCGGACATCCGCCCACTCAGAGAAGCTACGACAAAGGCTCTCAAATTTTATAGCGGCTACACTTCCTGAAGCAGCAAGGAGGACCCGGGGCCTACTAGGTTGTGAGTAGTGCACCACCAAACTCTCTTGTACTGGCTCAGATGTAGCCATCAGCTCTGCTTGAACCGCTCAACTGCATAGGATTAGAGCAAGTCAGAGGATTCGTACAGGTATATAGAAACATGATTAACAATGAAAGGTCTAGAGAGAAATGAATATAAAACAAAGTCTATACTTGTATTGGATGAATTAATAAGTGATGAACTATGTTAGTTTAGGGTTTAAATGATGTGATATATAAAATTATGAGTATTGTTAGCCTTTTCTAGTATTAAGTTAGTATGAAATTAAGTAACAATTTATTATATTATTGTATATATACATGTATACTTTTTTTCGTTGTGCCTCGCAAGCTAAACGAGCTGAGCTGGTTCTCTAGCTCGGTTTCTTAACGAGCCGAGCCGAGCCAGCTCATTCCCTTAACGAGCCAGCTCGAGCTCGGATGAGCCAAGCCGAGCTGGCTCGATATCCACCCCTACTCTTTCGTCTGCGAGCGCGACAGCTTTGGGCTTTCGCTGTCGGGCGGGACAGGCGAGCTGATCTGCATCTCAAAATCCGATTCGGCGAGAGGAGCGAGTTGAAACCCTTGCTGCTGGGCTGGGTGCCACTGCCATGCCATTCCATAGACGACACACACTTCAGCACGCAATGGTCGTCAACGTCCCGAGCGCAGAGAGGACGTGCGTGCCACCAGACTTGAAAACGAACGAACGAGCAGGTGGTGATCTGTGGACTCAGGATCTTGCTCGCTATACTTAGCGGAACGAAAGATCGGTTCCATTTCACAAGTCGTAACTCTTAATCAAAACAATATCTCCCAATGAATCTGCACGAGTCCTTTTCTTTCTACACAGGAAAGAGAAACGACTATATATATATATATATATATATATATATGACGCCAATTACTACGCACCGCGATTCCATCCAGGAACGGTAGCAAAATACAATTTTCGCAGTCCTTATTCTTCTTGAGGCAACCAGAATACCACGTTGCGCAGGCACTTCCTTTCGCTTTGTTAAAGTGAAAAGTCTGGAGATTTTTTGTTTGTTTGCGCGACTCTTTTTCCTTTTTGCCCGCACCATTCCAAAACGCGTGGCGAAATATGCCATTCTGTTTCTGAATCTCAGGTCGTCCAGTGCAGTGAAAATGCACACGGTTATCCAAATGCCTTAACAGTTGTAGCCTTTTTTTGCTTTACCAGTCAGATTCCAGTCGACGAGCCTTCCCCCCAATAGTTATATCCTTGTGAGATGAAAACGTCCCTTCCTTCACTGCTGGACTTGATGCTGTTTGTTGCTATCCTCCATCCCTGATGATGCTTATCTGCATTTGAGACCAGAAAGATTGTCGTCCTAATGATGTTGTTATTGTCGTGCTCCTGACACCATAGCTCCATGCAAAAGATTGTCGTCCTGCTCGTGAGACCAGAACTGGTCCAAAAGATATGCATCGACGACATCCAGATTTTCGACAGCGACACCAGTAAAAATAAAAATAGATAGGCAAGAACCTGGGAATGAAGAAGCGGCATGAGCACATCAATGGTCAGGATAGTCGTTCCAACATTTGTACCAGGAATATCAAAGGGTAGTAGAAAAGTTTGCTCGACACTTCCAATTTCAATACAGCTACATAATTGTACTCCCACCAACAATTACAAACTGAATAGACTCATCATTACTGAGCAGGGAGGAAGTTATTGTTATTCTGTGACAACAGCCTTTTCCCCCCAATTTCAATACACACAAACTCTAGTTGAAAAAAATCTGATACAACACTCCAGATGCACACTGCAGATAAAACAAATTACTAAGCTTGACAATCAAGTGGCCAACCACTGCATCAGCTAGATGGCCGGTTATTACTGACAGGACCCGCGAGTGAACTGCCTGCATCGTGCGGTTGCATCTTGCACGCGAGCCTCACGGAAGTATGGATCTGCGAGGTTTTGGCAATTGCGCCGTTCCCGTAATCGCCACAGGCTAGCCTTTTGGTAACTGGGGGATCAAGGCTATGCCCAGTTGGTTGATTGTGTGAAGATGCCGCTCCGTGAATGGGTTGTTCCACATTAACGTGTTCATGGCTGGGGCAACAAAGAGCGGTTTGCTGTAGTCCCACGCTCTCACGATGCAGGTCAAGAGGTTGTCGCATAACCCACAGGCGATCTGAGCAGAACAATCTAGCATCACTTTGTGTAATACAATGAAACTAATTCGCTATCGACGAAGAGAAAATATATATATATATATATACCTTAGCTAGGGTATTTGCTGACAATGGAGCGATCACCATAACGTCTGCCCATTTACGCAGCTCGATGTGTAAGACTTCATCTCCTATCTTCTTCCAGGTAGACCATTCATCGTCATCAGTGTAAAGAACGATGCCACTTGGTAGAGATGATCTATCAACGAAGTGCAAGGATGACGTGGTGGCCACAGCTCGGACATCCGCCCACTCAGAGAAGCTACGGCAAAGGCTCTCAAATTTTATAGCGGCTACACTTCCTGAAGCAGCAAGGAGGACCCGGGGCCTACTAGGTTGTGTGTAGTGCACCACCAAACTCTCTTGTACTGGCTCAGATGTAGCCATCAGCTTTGCTCGAACCGCTCAACTGCATAGGATTGGAGCAAGTCAGAGGATTCGTACAGGTATAGAGAAACATGATTAACAATGAAAGGTCTAGAGAGAAACGAAAGAAAAACAGGGAATAAATCATCTCCCATAGGTAAGCAAATATTTACTTTTCCATCATTCCATGTGGCAATGAGTTTTATTTTTGTAAGGCTGAGCAATGATATTTTTCCAAATTATTGACGCTGCTAGTGCTATGAAAAACCAGTGTTCTAAGTTCCAATGATAAGAGCTTTTCTTTATCCTCTGCTTATTTACAGTTTGAGAAATGCAAATTAATGTGATTGCTCTGCAGAAGTGTTCACTGAAACTTAAAAATCTGAATGCTCCTGCAAATTAGAAATACATGCACATACTGTCTCCTGTCTCCTCTTATCTAACGACCAGAGGCTATATATAAATATAAGGACCAGAGTTCTAGCACCACAACTGTAATATTTCCACGAGCCTATGCTATGAATACTGACATAATACATCCAATACCTCAACTTCTGATCGGGATTTTGAACACAGGTTATACTTATAGAAATATAGAGAATTACAAAATATTACTGCACCGATCTGCTCATAGTAAATCAGCAAAATGAAATCTAGTTAGTTTTTCTGTCCCTCAAGACCAAACCTTAAAGATGAGACTGCCGGACTGCCCAATTGATAGAGGTGTGAGGATATTAGAACATGATCGTAACCGATCAATGTCATTTCATAGTTACATAAACTCGCTACAGACCATGGGGCAACGAACTACGAAGTGATCTCCTACTGTAGTTTTGTTCTAAAAACAATAAATTAGGCATATTGGTAATCTTAGTGCTGGGCAAAATTGGTGGGCATGAGTTCAATCATTAGGAGAAGTAAAGCTCATTCACTCTGTTTAGATGTGTATGGCGTCTGCCTTGCGAACGAGGCGTACAAAAAATGTTGCTTTGGCGTCAGAATCACGTCGAATCGCTTGTGGCGGGCGCTATACGGACCGGAAGCGGGAGGAAGTTGGAGATCGATGGGGGAACGGTGGGAGTGAGAGAGAAGGAGCGCGCAAGAGAGATTGGGAGGTTTCTCTCACCAGCAAGCGTGGGAGAGGAAGCAGAAGTAGCAGCACGCCCGTGCCGCCGCATTGTCCTTGCTGGCTTGCTGCCGTGCCGCCCGTCGAGAAGAAGTAGCTGCCGCCAAAGTCCAGGTCGATCTGACGGGGCACAGAGTAGTTTGGGGAGAGCGGGGAAGCGGCAGAGAGGATGAGAGAGGGACGCACGAGGGAGAGGGGAGGTGGTTCAATGGTGGTGCTGGAGAACCGGAATAGGAAGTAGGGCGGCGGCGCTACTAACGAAAGAGGGGAGTAGCGGCAAGCGCCAGGGCTGGCGACGCCTTAGATTTGGGGGAAACATATCATGTCTGTATTTACGTTCAGCCACTGCACTGCACATTGACGCGCAGGACCAGATCATCAGTGGAACTTCATTTGTTCCGTTAGAAATACATGCATCGATATGCCATAACTTCAATAACGTTGGTATTCATATTTTTCCGAAGTTTCTAGAAAACTCTAATAAGCAAAATTTTACACGTAAATAGAGTAGACTAGAATAGGATTTACAAACTAGCTAGGTACCTAGTTGTGCGTGTGTGCACGCTTACCTGATGGAACACACGCGGATTCCCTAGGTTAGGAACGGAACGGTGCTCGGAGCGTATGCAGCTAACTAGCCTTGTTGGTGTGTCTCTCCTCTGTCCTCTCTGATGTCGATTACATGCGCCTTCCTGCACAGCTGAGCTAGGCACTGGCCACCGCAACGCGCTCCCTGCTGCTCTACAAGACTACAACACCGTCGGCCGGCCGCCACAACGTGGCCCCAATAGCCCACGCGTGCTTCCCGGATTTAGGACGGATCTCGGAGGGGTGGAGGGAGCTGGGCGAGGAGGTGAGCAGGAGGCGGCGGCCGCGTCGCACGGGAGGGAGGACCAGGGTGATAGGATCAGAGGATGTGGCTAGCCATCTGCCGAGGTTGGCGGCATAAGATTTGGAGCTTTTTGGAACCAAGGTATCACCAAGACTAGCCTTCTGAAAATAGGTATCCCGAACAGCACAATTGGAATTTTAGTATTATAATCTGTTGAACTTTGGATTTTTGGTATCTGAGTCAGATTTAGCCGATGTCAACTCGTTGTTACGGCAGTCCGTTTCTTAGAACGGATCCACGGCCGAGCGCTCTCCCTCTCTGTATCCTCTCCCTCCCGGCGCTCGTCTGCGCTCTCCCTGGTGCTCTCCCCGACGGTCTTCTCTGCCCGACTCTTCTCTGCCTGGCCTTAGCACTCGACGACGCTCCTCTCCCTGGTGCTCGGCCCTGTCTCCTTCCCTTCCAAGGTATCCTCTCGAGTGCCCCTTTCTCTTCCCTGGCGCTCCTCTCCCTGGTGCTCGGCCCTGTAGCCGTAAATCTTGAGCAGGTCGTCGTAGGTTCCTTCCCCGCGTCCATGGAGAAATCTCCAAGATCCATTCCTATCGGATCTGGACCTGCTAGGGCCGACACACGCAAAGATGTCACATAATCTGCAGATGGGAGTAGGCGCACATGCATCGTCGACACGAGCAACATTGATTATGGCACTAGTAGATTACGTCCGCGCCATCGATTATGTAGGACACATGATCCGGTATGTTTTACTGTAAATAACATAATGTGTTATTATAGTAACAGTCAATACTATAATGTGATATTGAATCTCATTATTCATTTGGTTGTAGGCGCAGAGACATAATCGAGTTTGGGATGGTCTTTTAGACGCCATTAGACAGATGCAATTATCTGCCGATGAGTTGAGGAAGTTGAGCCGCCGCAATCATGTGCCTAAGTATTTGGATATGTTGCATAAGAATTGCTTGGTTAATGCCATGAGTGATGTTACTGAAATTGCAAAAGGTCTAGACACTATGAGCAGGGATTTGGAGGAAGTTCTCTTCCCAGGTCCCATACAAGACTTTCAAGGCTTTTTCTTTTCCATACCAAACTGTGTCATACGCAATTGTGCATTTGTAGGTATCTTGAAGTGTAGTTTGTAATTCCTTAGCACCAATATGTGGTTTCTTAACAATAATAGGAAGAGCTTTTGAAGCAACCCAAGCACTTGTTGGTGTGCTAGTCCTCCTCTGTCCACTAGAAGTACAAGTGTGATGATCATTCAACACTGTCACCTACAAAAATTGCAACAACAATAACACTCTCATTGTATTACTTCGAAGGTCACAACAATATAAATAAGATAAGTTCTTGACATAAACAAAAAACATACAATTATGGTCGGCGAACCATCCCTCTCAATTCTTGCATTTATGCTCCAAGGACAGCCGCCTCCACGACAATAGCCTCTATATTTCTTCGTTGTACTTGCCTCAATACCTAACTCGAACTCTTTGTCTATGGCATATTGTCTCATTGCCGGCCTAAATTCAGTCATAGATGCATACAAGCTGCCAACCTCCATCACTGGATCATTAGAGTCATAGACAACTCTGGTCTCGTGCTGCAAAAAATCAACACAAGGCAAAGCTGCGGAACCATCGCCACCAAGTTGATCTAGATTATTTCCATCAACTCTACGATTGCAAGCATCCTCTCTCTATTTTCTCGTTCATCCTCGGCAGCTAATTCAAGTTTGTGGTACATAACACTCTCATTGGGTACATGCTGAGGTCCCTCTTCTTGCCATCGCAAATCCGGTAAAATTCCCTCAAAATCATTTCCTTGAGTTGACGAAACTACTACCGAATGACCTTGCTCTACATCATTAATGGGAGGGGGTGCACTGATATCCTCAGGCGCGGTTGGTGCCTCAATCAACAAGTGTTCAACATCTTCAATGGTGACAAACCAATTTGAATCTATCGCATTATGCTCAACATCTCCATTGCTGTCGGGAGTCTCCATTGCAGTACCTGCCTGAGAGTGATAGATTAAACGTGTTGTCTACATATTTTCTATTTTACTTCAGCAATTGAAAGCCTTGTGTTTTGCTATTAGATTGGCAGCCTAAAGTTACGATCTTTGTTTGTGCAGACTCCCCGCTTATGATGAGCATTTCACGTCAGTATCTGACTGATAGAGCTAAACACGATGAAATAGCAGCTGAGTGTACAATGAGATCCGAGCACCAGGGACAGTAGGAGGGCCGAGGAGAGGAGGGGAGGGCCGACGACCACATACCTGAGGGAGCGCCTGGAGGGACAGCGCAGAGAGGGAGAGCGCAGACGAGCGCCAGGAGGGAGAGCGCAGAGAGGGAGAAGCGCCGGGCAGAGAAGACCGTCGGGGAGAGCGCAGACGAGCACCGGGAGGGAGAGGATACAGAGAGGGAGAGCGCTCGGCCGTGGATCCGTTCTAAGAAACGGACTGCCGTAACAACGAGTTGACGTCGGCTAAATCTGACTCAGATACCAAAAATCCAAAGTTCAACGGATTATAATACTAAAATTCCAATTGTGTTGTTCGGGATACCTATTTTCAGAAGGCTAGTCTTGGTGATACCTTGGTTCCAAAAAGCTCCAAATCTTATGCCGCCAACCTCGACAGATGGCTAGCCACATCCTCTGATCCTATCGCCCTGGTCCTCTCTCCCGTGCGACGCGGCCCCGCCTCCTGCTCACCTCCTCGTCCAGCTCCCTCCACCCCTCCGAGATCCGTCCTAAATCCGGGAAGCACACGTGGGCTATTGGGGCCACGTTGTGGCGGCCGGCCGACAGTGTTGTAGTCTTGTAGAGCAGCAGGGAGCGCGTTGCGGCGGCCAGTGCCTAGCTCAGCTATGCAGGAAGGCGCGTGTAATCGACATCAGAGAGGACAGATGAGAGACACACCAACAAGGCTAGTTAGCTGCATACGCTCTGAGCACCGTTCCGTTCCTGGCCTAGGGAATCCGCGTGTGTTCCATCAGGTAAGCGTGCACACACGCACAACTAGGTACCTAGCTAGTTTGTAAATCCTATTCTAGTCTACTCTATTTACGTGTAAAACTTTGCTTATTAGAGTTTACTAGAAACTTCGGAAAAATATGAATACCACGTTATTGAAGTTATTGCATATCGATGCATGTATTTCTAATGGAACAAATGAAGTTCCTATTCAATGTGCAGTGCAGTGGCTGAACGTAAATACAGACACGATATGTTTCCCCCAAATCTAAGGCGTCGCCAGCCCTGGCGCTTGCCGCTGCTCCCCTCTTTCGTTTGCAGTGCCGCCGCCCTCCTTCCTATTCCGGTTCTCCAGCACCGCTGTTGAACCTCCTCCCCTCTCCCTCGTGCGTCCCTCTCTCATCCTCTCTGCCGCTTCCCCGCTCTTCCCAAACTACTCTGTGCCCCGTCAGATCGACCTGGACTTTGGCGGCAGTGAAGCGTCCCCAATCCTCTGGGACTCAAATGTGATACAATTACTAGTCCCAGGATGCTAGTAAACACATTTATACATCAGATGATACCAAATCTGCTTAAACGAGACAAACCTACAAAGGTGGCGAACAACTTTAAGAGTTGGTCCACAACTCGGGACATATCATCAGAGTGGGGCTGAAGCAGCCCGATATACGCAGTGAAGCAATTTAGCGGTCCAACAGCCACAGGCAAGGTTGGGAACAGTCGTAACTCTTACCCGATCTCCTTTTTCTGAAAAAAATAAATAAGCAAGGGTGAGTACAAAAGTACTCAGCAGCCCACCTTCACCCGTGGAATGGGGAAATCAGATATAATGCATGGAATATATGGAGCTCAGGATATTTTGCAGAAACAGCAATATTTTATGCAGGGTTTTCAATAACATTTTTATTTTTGCAAAGCGCATCCTCTCCAAAAGGAGCAGGAAGTTTTTCAATATTAGAATAAAATCCCCTAGACTAAACCATCCAGGTATCTCAGCAGTTTCCCACTGGTTTTCATTTTCAAAAACACAGCTACTGGACTTCCCGTCCACCATAGCTCACGGCTCAACCACCGAACCTTTTAAAAACCACTTTTCTCAAACGCACTTTTTTTTGGAAAACAAAACATTAATTGCCATACCATACCAGACTCGTCCATTCCTGTGGACACAGACTATTCGAATAGGTTTTCAAACTCTGCGCAGAGGTGTACACTTTACCCACTAGTCCGGCTCTGCGATCTCATAGCTAGTGAGACCCAAACCCGACTCTCTTTCTTTCCCCGCACGTCCTAACCTTAACGGTTATCCGGAAGGAGTCAGGCCACCACCATGTCCAAACCGGACAAAACTTTCCCCCTCCTTATCCTCCCGGTGCTCCCCAGCCTTCATAACCCTGGGGTTGGACCGTACGAGTTCATATTGAGTGACTGCCCAAACAGTCTCGAGTGGTTGTACTATTAAAGAGTACAGGTAGTGAAGATGACAAATCGGTCCTTATATGAGGGGACAATCCTTCTGCTCACGCCTAAACCAGCTGAGCCTTCACCTTAGGCCCTCCCCTAAACCAGGGAGTCCCTGATTATCCCACTCACAAGGTGATAAGGGTGAAAACCCTTCATCATACACATTTTGAAAAGCATTTTATTTTGAAAACTCACACCTTTACTCAAATCATTTGTAAAAAATATATCAGGGATTGATTGCGGCAAGCGGCTGGGTGGCCATAATAACTTGTCTCAAAATCATATCATGCATAAAATAACAGGCTGAGCGTTGTGGTTGAAAAACATAGGTAATTTATGCATCAAAGGGATCCAGTGAGCTTGCCGTGCTTATTCGGCGAAGGGGGAAGGGGAGCTCGCGGAACTAGCTTCTGGCTCCACTGCCCGGCGTAGACTTGTAGATCTGGCCTCCACGAGACGGCACGAACGCTCCGATAACTATGCAACATGAACAAGCAAACATACAAACAAGCAAGTATGCCAACAAATATTTAGTATAGTGGTCAGAATAGCGATATATGGATGGGTAGAGTCTTGAGTAGAATCTATGTCATGTGGTGTTGTGATATTACTGGTGATGGAGCGGAGGTGCTTACCAGGAGGGTGGACTGGAGGCGAAGCGACACTATGCGTGTAGCCAGCGGAGCGGAGTAACTGAGTGGGTGGGGTGTTTGCCTTGGCTGAGGGTGTTGAGTGTGTGTGGAGAGGGAGAGGGTAGCTGGATGTATTTATAGCTGAGTGTATGTGGTGTAGCACAGTGAAGTTCACTGTTGGTGAGAATAGTGACGAATGAATCATCTGACTTAGTATGAATAGGAGAGTTATAGGCAGAATATGGGACAAGAGTATTTTGGGAGTCTTCTGGAATATGAACCATGCTTAAGGGATGACATGGTTGGATAGGGAATAGTTTGATAAGAATTTAGAAACAAGAATTATTGGAATCTGAGTTTGGAAGCCTGGTTCGAAGGAATCTCAAAGTCAAGCATGCTCAACTTGGAGAGACCTGGGATGGGTGACCAGATGGGAAGTTCCTACTGGAAGGAAAATCACAGTCACCGGAGTTCGTATGACTGGAACATGGGTCTGGCTGGTCTTAAGTGGACTGGACAGCATGACGGATGAGTAGTTGAAATTTGGGATGACTAGATGACCGATGAATAGTAACGATGATTAGTAACGATGAATAGTGACGACGGAAAACTAATTATAGATATCATCGATGAATAGTAATGATGATTAATAGTAATGGTAAATAGTAACGATGATGAATAGTGTATGTGAATAGTAACGATGAATAGTAACGATGAACAGTAATGGTGAATAGCGATAGTGAATAGTTCGTATGAACGAACGATGAACGATGAATAGGAACTATGAACGAACGGACGAACGATCGAATGATCGAACGAACGGACGATCGGAATTTCGGCAGCATAACGGCAGGAAAAAGATTATTTGGATGAACGAACGGACGAACGATCGAATGATCGGACGAACGAACGATCGGAATTTCGACAGCATAACGGCAGTACAAAGATTATCTGGAAGAACGATGAATAGGGACTATGAACGAACGATGAACGATGAATAGGGACTATGAACGAACGATGAATAGGGACTATGAACGAACGATTAACGATCGAATGATCGAACAAACGAACGATCGGAATTTCGGCAGCATAACGGCAGGAAAAAGATTATTTGGACGAACGAACGGACAAACGATCGAATGATCGGACGAACGAACCATGAACGATCGGACGAACGATCGAACGATCGGACGAACGAACGAACAAACTAAGAACAGGGGACGAACGATCGAAGAACGATCGAACGATCCTTGTGCTAGTGTGTGCTTGTGTGGAACATGGAGTGGGTGTGTGTGTGGGGGGGAGAGAGTTGCCATGAAATGACTTGGGGTGGGATGAGAGGAGGCCCTTGCCCCTCTATTTATAGCCATGGTGGGGGATTAGGGGGAGGGATGAGAGGATTAGTGGGAGGATGAGATGATTAGTGGGAGATTAGCATGTATTTGTCTTGTATAAGTGAGATTAGCTTGTAGAGCTCACCGTATGACACTGGAGGCATACGTATACGTATGGGCATGAGGAAAGTTATGAAGAAAATATTTGTAGGGACTTGAAAAATGATTCTGAAGGTATTTCTTAGGAAGAAAATACTTGGAGATATATCGGTGGAATATCTAGGCAATATTTCTGCAAAGAGTTTGTGGGGGATTACTGGGGAAAAAATTGGGACAGTATTTCTGGAAAGAATTTAAGGGTGATTACTAGGGAAATATCTGGGCAGTATTTCTAGAAAGAATTTGAGGGGAATCACTCGAAAAATATTTGTAGGATATTTTGAGGAGATTTAGAGAGAATATAGACCACTATACTTTTATTTGTTGATATCAACTCGCAAACAAACATTTTGAAATGAAATTTGAAATTCATTTTGAATTTAGAGCGAGTTTGAGAAAATTTCAGGATTTGAGTTTTTGGGGTGCTACATGCGGCTACTTCTTCTCGACGGGCGGCACGGCAGCAAGCCAGCAAGGACAACGCGGCGGCACGGGCGTGCTGCTACTTCTGCTTCCTCTCCCACGCTTGCTGGTGAGAGAAACCTCCCAATCTCTCTTGCGCGCTCCTTCTCTCTCACTCCCGCCGTTCCCCCATCGATCTCCAACTTCCTCCCACTTCCGGTCCGTATAGCGCCCGCCACAAGCGATTCGACGTGATTCTGACGCCAAAGCAACGTTTTTTGTACGCCTCGTTCGCAAGGCAGACGCCATACACATCTAAACAGAGTGAATGAGCTTTACTTCTCCTAATGATTGAACTCATGCCCACCAATTTTGCCCAGCACTAAGATTACCAATATGCCTAATTTATTGTTTTTAGAACAAAACTACAGTAGGAGATCACTTCGTAGTTCGTTGCCCCATGGTCTGTAGCGAGTTTATGTAACTATGAAATGACATTGATCGGTTACGATCATGTTCTAATATCCTCACACCTCTATCAATTGGGCAGTCCGGCAGTCTCATCTTTAAGGTTTGGTCTTGAGGGACAGAAAAACTAACTAGATTTCATTTTGCTGATTTACTATGAGCAGATCGGTGCAGTAATATTTTGTAATTCTCTATATTTCTATAAGTATAACCTGTGTTCAAAATCCCGATCAGAAGTTGAGGTATTGGATGTATTATGTCAGTATTCATAGCATAGGCTCGTGGAAATATTACAGTTGTGGTGCTAGAACTCTGGTCCTTATATTTATATATAGCCTCTTGTCGTTAGATAAGAGGAGACAGGAGACAGTATGTGCATGTATTTCTAATTTGCAGGAGCATTCAGATTTTTAAGTTTCAGTGAACACTTCTGCAGAGCAATCACATTAATTTGCATTTCTCAAACTGTAAATAAGCAGAGGATAAAGAAAAGCTCTTATCATTGGAACTTAGAACACTGGTTTTCATAGCACTAGCAGCGTCAATAATTTGGAAAAATATCATTGCTCAGCCTTACAAAAATAAAACTCATTGCCACATGGAATGATGGAAAAGTAAATATTTGCTTACCTATGGGAGATGATTTATTCCCTGTTTTTCTTTCGTTTCTCTCTAGACCTTTCATTGTTAATCATATTTCTCTATACCTATACGAATCCTCTGACTTGCTCCAATCCTATGCAGTTGAGCGGTTCGAGCAAAGCTGATGGCTACATCTGAGCCAGTACAAGAGAGTTTGGTGGTGCACTACTCACAACCTAGTAGGCCCCGGGTCCTCCTTGCTGCTTCAGGAAGTGTAGCCGCTATAAAATTTGAGAGCCTTTGCCGTAGCTTCTCTGAGTGGGCGGATGTCCGAGCTGTGGCCACCACGTCATCCTTGCACTTCGTTGATAGATCATCTCTACCAAGTGGCATCGTTCTTTACACTGATGACGATGAATGGTCTACCTGGAAGAAGATAGGAGATGAAGTCTTACACATCGAGCTGCGTAAATGGGCAGACGTTATGGTGATCGCTCCATTGTCAGCAAATACCCTGGCTAAGGTATATATATATATATATATATATATATATTCTCTTCGTGGATAGCGAATTAGTTTCATTGTATTACACAAAATGATGCTAGATTGTTCTGCTCAGATCGCCGTTGGGTTATGCGACAACCTCTTGACCTGCATTGTGAGAGCGTGTGACTACAGCAAACCGCTCTTTGTTGCCCCAGCCATGAACACGTTAATGTGGAACAACCCATTCACGGAGCGGCATCTTCACACAATCAACCAACTGGGCATAGCTTTGATCCCCCAGTTACCAAAAGGCTGGCCTGTGGCGATTACGGGAACGACGCAATGGCCGAAACCTCGCAGATCCATACTTCCGTGAGGCTCACGTGCAAGACGCAACCGCACGATGCAGGCAGTTCACTCGCGAGTCCTGTTAGTAATAACCGACCATCTAGCTGATGCAGTAGTTGGCCACTTGATTGTCAAGCTTAGGAATTTGTTTTATCTGCAGTGTGCATCTGGAGTGTTGTATCAGATTTTTTTTTCAACTAGAGTTTGTGTGTATTGAAATTGGGGGGAAAAGGCTGTTGTCACAGGATAACAATAATTTCCTCCCTGCTCAGTAATGATGAGTCTATTCAGTTTGTAATTGTTGGTGGGAGTACAATTATGTAGCTGTACTGAAATTGGAAGTGTCCAGCGAACTTTTCTACTACCCTTTGATATTCCTGGTACAAATGTTGGAACGACTGTCCTGACCATTGATGTGCTCATGTCGCTTCTTCATTCCCAGGTTCTTGCCTATCTATTTTTTTTACTGGTGTCACTGTCGAAAATCTGGATGCCTCGATACATATCTTTTGGACCAGTTCTGGTCTCACGAGCAGGACGACTGGAATCTGACTGGTAAAGCAAAAAAAGGCTACATCTGTTAAGGCATTTGGATAACCGTATGCATTTTCACTGCACTGGACGACCTGAGATTAAGAAACAGAATGGCGTATTTCGCCACGCGTTTTGGAATGGCGCGGGCAAAAAGGAAAAAGAGTCGCGCAAACAAACAAACAAACAAAAAATCTCCAGACTTTTCACTTTAACAAAGCGGAAGGAAGTGCCTGCGCAACGTGGTATTCTGGTTGCCTCAAGAAGAATCAGGACTGCGAAAATTGTATTTTGCTACCGTTCCTGGATGGAATCGCGGTGCGTAGTAATTGGCGTCATATATATATATATATATATATATATATATATATATATATATATATATATATATATATATATATATATATATATCGTCGTTTCTCTTTCCTGTGTAGAAAGAAAAGGACTCGTGCAGATTCATTGGGAGATATTGTTTTGATTAAGAGTTACGACTTGTGAAATGAAACTGATCTTTCGTTCCGCTAAGTATAGCGAGCAAGAACCTGAGTCCACAGATCACCACCTACTCGTTCGTTCGTTTTCAAGTCTGGTGGCACGCACGTCCTCTCTGCGCTCGGGACGCTGACGACCATTGCGTGCTGAAGTGTGCGTCGTCTATGGAATGGCATGGCAGTGGCACCCAGCCTAGTAGCAAGGGTTTCAACTCGCTCCTCTCGCCGAATCGGATTTTGAGATGCAGATCAGCTCGCCCGTCCCGCCCGACAGCGAAAGCCCAAAGCTGTCGCGCTCGCAGACGAAAGAGTAAGGGTGGATTTCGAGCCAGCTCGGCTTGGCTCGTCCGAGCTCGAGCTGGCTCGTTAAGGGAATGAGCTGGCTCGGCTCGGCTCGTTAAGAAACCGAGCCAGAGAACCAGCTCGGCTCGTTTAGCTCGCGAGGCACAACGAAAAAAGTATACATGTATATATACAATAATATAATAAATTGTTAGCTAATTTTGTCGGCGTTTCGACCCCGGGGGTCCTTGGACCGACGAGTAAATTGTCGCTGCGTGTCCCAGCCCAGATGGGTCGGCGCGAGACGGAACATGAAAGTCGCCTAAAGGGGGGGGGGTGAATAGGCGGAACCTGAAAATTAAAACTTTATCCCCCAACTAGATCCCTTGATTAGTGGTTAGAACATGATATACAATTATCGGAGAACAAAAACTAAGTTCTTGCTTGAAAAGAGTATTGCGCTTAAATAATGCGGAATTGATAATCAACACAACTTGATAGATATATGAATAAAGCAAGAAGGCTTAGATGGGAAGAGCAACAAGTTAAGTTGTTTCTTGCGAAGTGTTGCTTTACTAAATGAGAATTTAACTTGAAGCAACACCAAATGATATTTGCAAATAAAAGCACAAGAAAACTTAGAGTTAGGGAAAGCAAACAAATCACAAGCAATAAACACAAATGACACGGGTGATTTGTTTAACCGAGGTTCGGCCCTCGAAGGCCTAGTCCCCGTTGAGGAGTCCACTAAGGACAGGTCTTTTTCAACCCTTTCCCTCTCTCCACCGATCACACAAGGATCGGTGAGCTCTTCTTCTTCTCAAGGATCACTCTAGATCCCACAAAGACCACCACACTCTTTGGTGTCTCTTGCTAGCTTTTATAAGCCTCCAAAACTTTGGAGGAAGTTCAATGGGAGTCAAAACTCCACGCGCAAATGAACACAAGATGTAGCACACACTATCTCTCAATGAATCTCACAAGGCACTAGGGCTAAACTCAATTGAGTAGCTCTCAATTGCTTGCTCTCTCTTTTGTGGCACTTGTGTTGGTTGTAGTGGTCTAAATCTTGTGTATAGGATGGATCAATGAATGTATGTGGTTGGGAGGGCTTGAGTATGTCAACTAGATGACTTGGAATGTTGCTTGGACTCCCCCCCTTGAAGTGGCCGGTTGGGGTGGTATTTATAGCCACCAAACAAAATACGGCCCTTGGAGAAGCTTGCTGGCGATGGGCGCACCGGACAGTCCGGTGCGCCACCGGACAGTGTCCGGTGAGCGGCCACGTCAGCTTGTTCGTCAGGGTTGGAGCTGGTCGGCCATTGGAGGCTTTGTCCTCATGTGGCACCGGACAGTTCGGTGCGACACCGGACAGTCCGGTGCCCCTCTGTCCGTCTGCACTGACATCTGACTTGTACTGTTTGCTTTGCAGAGTCGACCGTTGCGCGCAGATGACCGTTGCTCCGCTGGCGCACCGGACAGTCCGGTGCACACCCGACACTGTCCGGTGACTCACCGGACAGTCCGGTGAATTATAGCGGAGGTGCGCCTGGAAAACCCGAAGGTGAAGAGTTTGCAGTCGATCTTCCCTGGTGCACCGGACACTGTCCAGTGGTGCACCGGACACTGTCCGGTGCGCCAGACCAGGGAGCACTTTGGTTTCCTTTGCTCCTTTCTTCTTGAACCCTTTCTTGGTCTTTCTATTGACTTATTGTGAACCATTGGCACCTGTAGAACTTATAGACAGTCCGGTGTGCCAAGCTAGGGCAAGCTTCGGTTGATCCTTGCTCCATTGGTTGAACCCTTTGCTAGGTCTTTTTATTGGCTAAGTGTGAACCTTTTGCACCTGTAGAACTTATACACTAGAGCAAACTAGTTAGTCTAATTATTTGTGTTGGACAATTAAGCCACCAAAATCAATATGGAAAATAGGTGTAAGCCTAATTCCCTTTCAATCTCCCCCTTTTTGGTGATTGATGCCATGTCACACCCGATTTTGAAGGTAAACCGAATGCGAACCATGTACGTGCCAGGATCAGAACTCACGTACATAGCGATTACATAAATGACTAATCATAGCACAATGCCTCGAATAACAATAAAGAGTAAGTAATAATATTAAAGACTAGAGTCATTTACATAATATAAATCAAAGTACACAGAACCGAAACGTAGCCAACGTAAACAAACCCACCACAGGCAGCTGACTGGGGGAGGTCGCTAGCCTAATCCTCGAACTCGTCGAAGTCCTGGAACTCCTAGAGATCCGCCTCGACGCCTTCTTCTTTACCTGAGCATAGATTGCACCAAAGGCAACCTGGTGTTTTGTGAAAGCAAGGGTGAGTACACATCAACGTACTCAGCAAATGTCCCGTGTGGCTGAGGTGGACTAGCTTTATGTGGGGTTAAGCTCAAGCAGTTGCTTTTAGTTGGTCAGATATTTATTATTAGTGGAAGCCAAGTTTTATCATATAACCAACCCGTGAATCATTTCCTCATCGAGGAACATCATTATCGTCATCGAACCAAAATAATAAATAGAACCATTGTATCTCGAACCATCTGTATCTCAGATCGTCTGCATCTCTAATCAAAGAGGATCCCAAGGCTGCTCATAACCGTGAGCACGGCTGATATATCAGTTTCATTACCCTCTGCAGAGGTCGCACACTTTACCCATGAGCCGTGATTCCCGTTTTGCCCGGGGATCATGACTCCCCATTGATCACTTCCTAGGTGGTCCGGCAGGGTATCACTACATAGCTTTTACAAAGATTCCCTAGAGGTCATAGCCGCCCGTTAGGTTTCTCCAGTTTGATAAACACAGTACCTCTCCCCGAAGGGGGTGACTAACAAAAACAAAACGAAAGAACCTCGGCACCCAGCCTCGGCAGAGCAAGCACTGTGCCTGGACCCCATTGACGGCACGACGGCGAAGCAACTACACCTCTAGTTCCTCTAATTAATTAGCTAAGGGCGCCCCATTTCACCCTCATGATTGCACTGTTATCCCGGGTGGTCTCTCAACGAACAGGTCCTTACGGAGAGGTACTCGGAAAACAGCCCGAGTCCCCTTAAATGCCACAAGTATATCATCATATCCAGAATAAAATCATAGTATCATCATTGTGTCTCATCATGTTCATTGGTTAAAGTAAAGCGCTAGCATGTAGCTAACCATAGTAACCCGAAAGGTAAACAAGGATAAAGTAAATAGAAAGCTAGTCAATCCTTAGGTTTCAATTAAGTAGTGCGGGACAGTGAATTATAAATAGATAGGACATAATGGGTCAGAGGACACTTGCCTTTACCAAACAGATGCTCAGGATCTTCAACCTCATAGAACTCAGAGTGCTTGATCACTTGGTCGTCGAAGCTTGGCCGTCGATTCCTTGAAGCTTGGAGATGGATTGCACTCATATTGCAACGCGAAACGAAGACAAACAGACACAAGCAAGCAAACACATATATGCATAAGAACATTACACCATAGAAATACAAACATAGTAAAACATGCAAAACGAAATAGAGCGCGTTACTACGGTCACGCGAGGAAAAAGAAATGCTGAACTCGAAGACGATCGAGAAAATATCGCGTTTACACTAAACAAGTATTAATCATAATATCTAATTCGACATTGTCAAATGTAAGTAATATCTATAATTTAGTTCAATTAATCCGCTATGCTAATGAATGTTAGTCAAATAAGTAATTTAATTAACACGAGAGATTCTACGCGAGGCGAACTTACGATACACAAAATAACACGACAACGTGAAAACGACGCGCGGACACGCGCGACACAGCACGCTGACAACACCCGAAACAGCGCGCGCGACCAACGCGAATGACGCGCGAATCAGCACGCCACCACGTGCGGAATAGCACGCGCGACACCGCTACGGCACAAATAGCACGGTGATGCGCACACGGCGCATGACTGATACACGAAATAATGTGCACGACAACGCGCGATACTCGCTAACAGATAACGTGACTATACTATACATGAATTAAAGGAAGAAGCATTTAAGTTTGTATTAATCAAGTTAGCCCTTATTTATAAAAGCGCGAGTTAAGAACTATAAAACAGAATTAATAGCTAATCAAATAATATAAACTTGTGACGTGATGAAATAACATTATTAACATGTTGACGATATTGTTATAAAATTAACGTAACGCGAAAAGGATCGTAACGGATTTAATAACGCGCGCGACTGCGCGAAACAACGAAAACAACGAGCGCGAACGACACGCGGATCAACACGTAACCACGTGCAAAACCGTGTGTGCGGTACGCGAGAATCACTAACTACATGTCGTGCTTATACTAATTACCAAATAAATATTAAAAACAACATTACATTATTTTGGGTTGACATCTATTTGTAAAAAGCTCGGGTTGATAACTATAGCTTATAATTTAGTTTTAACTAGTGCGACAACCTGCTAGGCATTGAATAAATAAGTAAATAACTAATTAAAATAGGGGATATGATGAGGCAATACTATATTTTCTAAGTTGATTTTAGTTAGCATAAATTATTTGCGTAAGCTATTATCAATTATTCAATTAACTACTAAGCACAAACGATTATAGCGAAACAACTAACTAATGTGCGCGGATCGCGTGCGTGACAAAGCGCGAACGGACGGTGACGACGCGCACCGACCGCGCACGCGAACGGCAACAACGACACGAGCGAACGGCGCGAACGCGCGCACGTGCAGGGGGGGTAGACGAGGGTAGACATGGGTAGACGATGATGGGGTAGACGTTCTTATCTCAGGACGACGACGCGACATTGAGAATGACACAATGGCGAGGCTATCCATACACAAAAAAGCGTAGATGACATTTCATAGGGTGTAGAGGAGGGGGTAGACAAACACATGCGAGGGTAGACAAACATCGTCTTCGACGATGGGCTACGCGCAAGCGAACGCGTGTGCGTGCTACAAGAATGTGGTTTTGGGGTTGTCATCCACATGCGGTTCTGCGAATCGCGCCGTGCGGGGAGCCATGTGCAGGGGTAGACGCGTGATGTCCGTCTTGACGAGCGAGGACATGGCCCCCACCTCGCAGTGGCTGGTCGGGGTTCGCGCAGGGGCTATCCGAGGGTGGGACGAGGTTGCTGCTGTGCGGTAAGCCGACCGCGAGGGTCGCTGGCTGCTCTGATCGTGGTGAGTGCCGGCAGCGAGCGCGACGGCCTGGCTGAGTCGACTAGAACTCGCAGAGGGCAGAGCAATGGCACGCGGACCTAGGGATCTTTTCGGCCGCGCTGGCCTGACCGCGACCGCGTACAGACGAGGACGTTCGACAGCGGTGACTCGGCACGGTGGCCACGACCGACCGGGCTACGTGCGCATGGGGCACACGAGGCGACCGTGCTGGCGTGGCTGGGCCGGCTCGGCCAAGCCCCGGCCATGGCAAGCGGTCACCACACCGAGCGCAAACGAGGGGAGAGGAAGAGGGGATGGAGACAGGAAGGGGAGGGGCTCACCATGGGCGGATGGAGACGAACGACATGGGCGACACGGCCTCCGGCGGACGGCGTGCTAAGCGCGGCAAGGCGCCAATGGCAAGAGGAGGGCGCGGAAGGGAGGCGCGAGGTGATGGCTCTGAGAGAGGAGGCATGAGGGAGGGAAGTTGGGCAAGGGATTTGCAGCTCCACGGGTGCACGACGTGGGCGCCAAAGGGGCGGTTGTTCCTGTGAGGAAGAAGAACAGTGGGCTGGGCGAACGGCGTGGGCGAGCGCCTCTGCTCGCGCGCCCACACGCAGGGTGGCGGCTGCGGCTGGGACACCCACACGGCTAGGGTTTGGGGGCGCTGGGCCGCGGCGAGCGAGTGGGCCAAGGGGAGATGGGCCTCGCGCAGGCTGCCAGGGAGGGCGCGGCTGCGGATGGGCCACGGGGAAGGGGTGGCGCGCTGGGCCGCGAAGGGGAAGGGGGAAAAGGAGCCAGTTGGGCTTGCGCGCGGGAGTGGGCCGGGGTGAGGCTGGGCCGGCTTAGGAGATTGGGGAAGCAAAGCCTTTTTCTATTTTCTTCCTTTTTATTCTTTTCTTTTATTCGTATTTGAATAAATATAGTTTTTGAATCAAATATATTTAAATGAGTTTGAATGGGTGCACAAACACAACAATTCAACATAAAAATGTCTCGGTATGCTATGCAGTAATCAAAGACTTCTCTCTTTTCTTTAGGGTTTCATTTTACTAGGCTTGTTGATATATAAAACCAAATATGTCTCCATTTTTAGAAGAAAAAAAGGGGAAGGAAAGCATAAGAATGAGAGAGTAACAGCTGAATTTGGTGGATATTAGAAAAGAAATTTTATACCCCCAAATTCAGGGTGTTACAAATCTAACCCCCTTAACAGGAATCTCGCCCTCGAGATTCAAGAAGAGGCTAGCAAGAATGACTAGGTTGGTTCATAGGTTGTCCGTGGCTTTTTGAGTTGACTTTGACTCTACTAGCTTAACTTGCGAACTGGCTTCTTTGACCTTCAGATGTTCACGACGAATTGATACAATTCTTGAGGATCTCCTGGACTTGTGGGTTAGGACCCACGCACGCTTTCACTGCGCCACTCTGATCTTGTTGGTTGATGTTGATCGCATTGTCTTTACTGGGGTTAGCAGCTAACCCCCTTAACAGAAGCATTGATACACACTTGGTGAAGATGCTGCCGACTCTGATCTTGACTGATTAAGAGAGGTTGTAGGATGTCAACTGGACAGGTGCAAAAGGGAAGAGTATAGATAGAAAAGGTAAGCATAGATGGATTAAAGAGAGAAAAAGGAGAGCACCCAGCTACCTTACTTTATGGCAATCAGCTAGTAAACTGATGTCATTGCGGACCAAGGGCCATAACACATCAACACTCATCACAAAGAAGCAAATCAGTCATGGCACAAAGACAAACATCACAAGCATACCACCACAAACATATCGTTGCTACATGTGAATGTTAACTAGATGGTGGTATTTCCTTACAAATGGGAGGCTACTATAAGGCCACCGAAAGGCAAGGAGAATAATAAGACATGGAGGGTAGGGCATGATCATAATAAAGGATGGAGGTAAAGCAAGAATTGGAATCGATAGGGAGAGAATGCAACCAAGGTCAGGATAGGTAAAACACCATTCTCGAACCGAGATGGGAAAGATAATATTTCAAATGGTAGGCATAGGATAAGCATCATGGAAAGATCTAGATATTAGGAAGGTAAGGGTGATATCGAGCAAAAGCTAAGACTTGCAACGCGACAGAGGAGAAGGGAACGAATAAGAGCGGGATGGGTAAGACATCACTCTTGAAATGTGGCTTTAAAATATGGGTACATGATAAGCATCAAGGTAAAGATGACGGGATGACAAGGGTTAAGGTGATAACAGTCAAACACACAACCAAGGATGTATTTTAGACAAAACTTGCAAGGTGTCAAGAAGGGGGAGCAATCGATGATGAAATAGATGAGGCATTATCCCCGAACAGGGATGGAAAAGAGGAGGCTTCAAAGGGTAGGTTCAAAGTAAGCGTGAAGATATGGGTATAGATATTACAAAGGTTTAAAGGTGGTAGCAGATAAGGATGTAGGAGAGGAGGTAAATAGGCATAAGACAAAGGATATAAGTACCATAAAGGATGGAGTTAAGACCAGACCTGCAAATGAAAAAGGAGAGGGTACATCCAAGGTCCAGATAGGTAAACTGCCACTCTCAAATTGAGGTGGAAGAAAGGAGATTTTTTTTAGAGTAGGAATAAAGTTGAGTGTCCAAGAAAGATCGATGGATGACAAGGTGATGGTGATAAAAAATAAAAACACAGCAAGGACGGAATTAAGACAACTTGTAAGGTGACAAGGAGTAAAAAGAAATCAAGGGAGAGGTAGGTAACTCACAGCTCTCAAATCGGGTCGAAAGACAGGGGAGGATTTTAAAGGATAAGTTCAAGGTAAGAATTTAGGTAGAAGACATAAATATCGCAAGGGTCAAAGGCGATAATGGACAAGGGCATAAGGGAAAAGATGAAGGCACAGAAGAGCCAGTGGTATAAGTACAATAAAGGATGGAGTTACATCAAGGCTTACACGCGGTAAAGAAGAGGATATTGCCAAGGGTAAGATAAGTAAGGCACCACTCTCAGATTGGGATAGAATATTGGAGATTTTAGATAACAGACATAACATAATCACGAATGTATAGTCGAGGGATGGAAAAGGTAAAGGTAATAACAAACAAAACTAGGCAAAGGATGGAGTTAAAAAAACTTGCAATTAACAAAGAAGATGATACGTCTAAGAGAAAATAGGTAAAACATACAACTCTTGGATTGAGATGGAAAAGAGGAGATTTTAAAGGGCCAAAATAAGATAAACATCAAAGCAAGATATAGAGGTGATAATTGCAAAGGTGATAATGATGAAAAGCATAACCACGGACAGAATTAAGACAAGACTGACGAAGTGGAGAAAACAATCAAGGATAAGATAGGTAAGGCCCCAATAAAATGGTTGAAGTAACATAAATTATTACTGAGGGAAATTATAAGGAATTAATGAGATCACCAAGGATGTGCAAAATAAAATGACCGCTCCTGGATCATTAAGAAACAAGGGTGGCCAGGGACATGTTAACTGAAATGTCTTGAACAGTTATTGGGGTATGAAAATAAGCATACATAGGAATACAAGGGTATGCAAGATTCCAAGGATACGAGCATACTAAGACCAAGGGCATAGAAATTGTCGAAAGATAGCGACTTAACAATAGAATAAGAAAGGATTTCAGGAGATAAGAGGGTCATGGACACATAAACTGAACTGTTTAAATGGGCAACAGAGGTACAAGGGTAAGTACTTTAGATTAAGGGATAAGGGTATTAAAAATGCAAGGATACGAGCATGTCAATAACAAAATGGAATACAGATGGTCAAATGGTAGCAATTTAATAATGGGCGAGGAAAGAGTCCCAAAAGACTAAAGGCTATGGTCAGGGGGCATCTACAAAGATGTCGCAAGCACAAGAATGAGATCAGATCTAATAAATTGAGAAAAGTATAGACCATACTATATAAAATACTTTTAGCAAGAGGGCATATAGGAACATAACCTAGAATTAGTCGAGGTGACTAATATTTTGAAGCAGAATCAAGGATGGGTTGAAGTAAGAGTCAAATAGTCCTTAAAACGGCCAATGCTACTCTAGGTCAGTGGTCCTACAGTCAGCACGGCTTTGATACCACTTATGTCACACCCGATTTTGAAGGTAAACCGAATGCGAACCATGTACGTGCCAGGATCAGAACTCACGTACATAGCGATTACATAAATGACTAATCATAGCACAATGCCTCGAATAACAATAAAGAGTAAGTAATAATATTAAAGACTAGAGTCATTTACATAATATAAATCAAAGTACACAGAACCGAAACGTAGCCAACGTAAACAAACCCACCACAGGCAGCTGACTGGGGGAGGTCGCTAGCCTAATCCTCGAACTCGTCGAAGTCCTGGAACTCCTAGAGATCCGCCTCGACGCCTTCTTCTTTACCTGAGCATAGATTGCACCAAAGGCAACCTGGTGTTTTGTGAAAGCAAGGGTGAATACACATCAACGTACTCAGCAAATGTCCCGTGTGGCTGAGGTGGACTAGCTTTATGTGGGGTTAAGCTCAAGCAGTTGCTTTTAGTTGGTCAGATATTTATTATTAGTGGAAGCCAAGTTTTATCATATAACCAACCCGTGAATCATTTCCTCATCGAGGAACATCATTATCGTCATCGAACCAAAATAATAAATAGAACCATTGTATCTCGAACCATCTGTATCTCAGATCGTCTGCATCTCTAATCAAAGAGGATCCCAAGGCTGCTCATAACCGTGAGCACGACTGATATATTAGTTTCATTACCCTCTGCAGAGGTCGCACACTTTACCCATGAGCCGTGATTCCCGTTTTGCCCGGGGATCATGACTCCCCATTGATCACTTCCTAGGTGGTCCGGCAGGGTATCACTACATAGCTTTTACAAAGATTACCTAGAGGTCATAGCCGCCCGTTAGGTTTCTCCAGTTTGATAAACACAGTACCTCTCCCCGAAGGGGGGTGACTAACAAAAACAAAACGAAAGAACCTCGGCACCCAGCCTCGGCAGAGCAAGCACTGTGCCTGGACCCCATTGACGGCACGACGGCGAAGCAACTACACCTCTAGTTCCTCTAATTAATTAGCTAAGGGCGCCCCATTTCACCCTCATGGTTGCACTGTTATCCCGGGTGGTCTCTCAACGAACAGGTCCTTACGGAGAGGTACTCGGAAAACAACCCGAGTCCCCTTAAATGCCACAAGTATATCATCATATCCAGAATAAAATCATAGTATCATCATTGTGTCTCATCATGTTCATTGGTTAAAGTAAAGCGCTAGCATGTAGCTAACCATAGTAACCCAAAAGGTAAACAAGGATAAAGTAAATAGAAAGCTAGTCAATCCTTAGGTTTCAATTAAGTAGTGCGGGACAGTGAATTATAAATAGATAGGACATAATGGGTCAGAGGACACTTGCCTTCACCAAACAGATGCTCAGGATCTTCAACCTCATAGAACTCAGAGTGCTTGATCACTTGGTCGTCGAAGCTTGGCCGTCGATTCCTTGAAGCTTGGAGATGGATTGCAATCATATTGCAACGCGAAACGAAGACAAACAGACACAAGCAAGCAAACACATATATGCATAAGAACATTACACCATAGAAATACAAACATAGTAAAACATGCAAAACGAAATAGAGCGCGTTACTACGGTCACGCGAGGAAAAAGAAATGTTGAACTCGAAGACGATCGAGAAAATATCGTGTTTACACTAAACAAGTATTAATCATAATATCTAATTCGACATTGTCAAATGTAAGTAATATCTATAATTTAGTTCAATTAATCCGCTATGCTAATGAATGTTAGTCAAATAAGTAATTTAATTAACACGAGAGATTCTACGCGAGGCGAACTTACGATACACAAAATAACACGACAACGTGAAAACGACGCGCGGACACGCGCGACACAGCACGCTGACAACACCCGAAACAGCGCGCGCGACCAACGCGAATGACGCGCGAATCAGCACGCCACCACGTGCGGAATAGCACGCGCGACACCGCTACGGCACAAATAGCACGGTGATGCGCACACGGCGCATGACTGATACACGAAATAATGTGCACGACAACGCGCGATACTCGCTAACAGATAACGTGACTATACTAGACACGAATTAAAGGAAGAAGCATTTAAGTTTGTATTAATCAAGTTAGCCCTTATTTATAAAAGCGCGAGTTAAGAACTATAAAACAGAATTAATAGCTAATCAAATAATATAAACTTGTGACGTGATGAAATAACATTATTAACATGTTGACGATATTGTTATAAAATTAACGTAACGCGAAAAGGATCGTAACGGATTTAATAACGCGCGCGACTGCGCGAAACAACGAAAACGACGAGCGCGAACGACACGCGGATCAACACGTAACCACGTGCAAAACCGTGTGTGCGGTACGCGAGAATCACTAACTACATGTCGTGCTTATACTAATTACCAAATAAATATTAAAAACAACATTACATTATTTTGGGTTGACATCTATTTGTAAAAAGCTCGGGTTGATAACTATAGCTTATAATTTAGTTTTAACTAGTGCGACAACCTGCTAGGCATTGAATAAATAAGTAAATAACTAATTAAAATAGGGGATATGATGAGGCAATACTATATTTTCTAAGTTGATTTTAGTTAGCATAAATTATTTGCGTAAGCTATTATCAATTATTCAAATAACTACTAAGCACAAACGATTATAGCGAAACAACTAACTAATGTGCGCGGATCGCGTGCGTGACAAAGCGCGAACGGACGGTGACGACGCGCACCGACCGCGCACGCGAACGGCAACAACGACACGAGCGAACGGCGCGAACGCGCGCACGTGCAGGGGGGGTAGACGAGGGTAGACATGGGTAGACGATGATGGGGTAGACGTTCTTATCTCAGGACGACGACGCGACATTGAGAATGACACAATGGCGAGGCTATCCATACACAAAAAAGCGTAGATGACATTGCATAGGGTGTAGAGGAGGGGGGTAGACAAACACATGCGAGGGTAGACAAACATCGTCTTCGACGATGGGCTACGCGCAAGCGAACGCGAGTGCGTGCTACAAGAATGTGGTTTTGGGGTTGTCATCCACGTGCGGTTCTGCGAATCGCGCCGTGCGGGGAGCCATGTGCAGGGGTAGACGCGTGATGTCCGTCTTGACGAGCGAGGACATGGCCCCCACCTCGCAGTGGCTGGTCGGGGTTCGCGCAGGGGCTATCCGAGGGTGGGACGAGGTTGCTGCTGTGCGGTAAGCCGACCGCGAGGGTCGCTGGCTGCTCTGATCGTGGTGAGTGCCGGCAGCGAGCGCGACGGCCTGGCTGAGTCGACTAGAACTCGCAGAGGGCAGAGCAATGGCACGCGGACCTAGGGATCTTTTCGGCCGCGCTGGCCTGACCGCGACCGCGTACAGACGAGGACGTTCGACAGCGGTGACTCGGCACGGTGGCCACGACCGACCGGGCTACGTGCGCATGGGGCACACGAGGCGACCGTGCTGGCGTGGCTGGGCCGGCTCGGCCAAGCCCCGGCCATGGCAAGCGGTCACCACACCGAGCGCAAACGAGGGGAGAGGAAGAGGGGATGGAGACAGGAAGGGGAGGGGCTCACCATGGGCGGATGGAGACGAACGACATGGGCGACACGGCTTCGGCGGACGGCGTGCTAAGCGCGGCAAGGCGCCAATGGCAAGAGGAGGGCGCGGAAGGGAGGCGCGAGGTGATGGCTCTGAGAGAGGAGGCATGAGGGAGGGAAGTTGGGCAAGGGATTTGCAGCTCCGCGGGTGCACGACGTGGGTGCCAAAGGGGCGGTTGTTCCTGTGAGGAAGAAGAACAGTGGGCTGGGCGAACGGCGTGGGCGAGCGCCTCTGCTCGCGCGCCCACACGCAGGGTGGCGACTGCGGCTGGGACACCCACACGGCTAGGGTTTGGGGGCGCTGGGCCGCGGCGAGCGAGTGGGCCAAGGGGAGATGGGCCTCGCGCAGGCTGCCAGGGAGGGCGCGGCTGCGGATGGGCCACGGGGAAGGGGTGGCGCGCTGGGCCGCGAAGGGGAAGGGGGAAAAGGAGCCAGTTGGGCTTGCGCGCGGGAGTGGGCCGGGGTGAGGCTGGGCCGGCTTAGGAGATTAGGGAAGCAAAGCCTTTTTCTATTTTCTTCCTTTTTATTCTTTTCTTTTATTCGTATTTGAATTTAAATATAGTTTTTGAATCAAATATATTTAAATGAGTTTGAATGGGTGCACAAACACAACAATTCAACATAAAAATGTCTCGGTATGCTATGCAGTAATCAAAGACTTCTCTCTTTTCTTTAGGGTTTCATTTTACTAGGCTTGTTGATATATAAAACCAAATATGTCTCCATTTTTAGAAGAAAAAAAGGGAAGGAAAGCATAAGAATGAGAGAGTAACAGCTGAATTTGGTGGATATTAGAAAAGAAATTTTATACCCCCAAATTCAGGGTGTTACATGCCAACACAGACCAAAGCAATTATAGAAGTGCATAATTGAACTAGTTTGCATAATGTAAGTGCAAAAGTTACTTGGAATTGAGCCAATATAAATTCATAAGATATGCATGGATTGTTTCTTTATAATTTTAACATTTTGGACCACGTTTGCACCACATGTTTTGTTTTTGTAAATTCTTTTGCAAATCCTTTCTCAAATAGTCAAAGGTAAATGAATATGATATTGCGAAGCATTTTTCAAGATTTGAAATTTTCTCCCCCTGTTTCAAATGCATTTCCTTTGACTAAAACAAAACTCCCCCTCAATAAATTCTCCTCTTAGTGTTCAAGATGGTTTTAAGATATCATATTTTGAAAGTTCTACTTTCTCCCCTTTTTAAACACAATAAGATACCAATTTGAAAATCATGATACTAATTTGAAATTTATCAATCGAAAATCATTAGTTTTTAAAATAGGGTGGTGGTGCGGTCCTTTTGCTTTGGGTCTTTGGGCTAATACTTTCTCCCCCTTTGGCATGAATCGTCAAAAACGGATACTTAGAGTGAAATATAAGCCCTTACCTAACTACTTTCTCACCTTTGGCAAATAAAACATATGAGTGAAGATTATACCAAAGGCGGAGAGATAGTGTGGAGTGATGGCGAAGGGTAGATAATACCGATAGAGTTGAGTGGAAGCCTTGTCTTCGCCGAAGACTCCAATTCCCTTTCAATATACCTATGACTAGGTTTGAAATACACTTGAAAACACATTAGTCATAGCATATATATAAAAGAGATATGATCAAAAGGATATATCAAATTAAGCATGATCATAGTTCTATATAACATAGATTGCTCCCCCTAAATATGTGTATGGAGAGAAACACATATTTTGGCCTTAAATGCCATTTGCACATAATTAGGTTAATGAGAACATATCTATATTATACAGAAAGTGAAGTGCATTGTGTCATGGTATAAATGTGATGCTCATGACAGTTTATGCACTTATGAAAGTATGTTATGAACAATTTAAGCATTTTCCCTTAAGGATTTCAAAGAGACTTAAGGGCCATCCACCTTTGGAACAAAGGCAGCTTATCCTCGTTACAAGGTTAAGCTTTAAGCTCTTTGACAATAAAATTACTTTATTTAGTTTAAGCAAAGATGCAATAATGCAGGAGTGAAATTTTAAGAGGTTAAACTAGGTATGAAGCAGGGATAAATGCAAAGGACATGCTTTCTCTTCCTTTTATATAAGATATGCCAAGAATGCTTATAAGAAGGAAGATTTAGGTACATGTGTAAATAGAAAGAAGTAGTTTTACCATTTTGTACCTTCACATAGGGACGCTCTCTTCATTGTGCTTTGTCCTTAGTCTTAGATGCTTAAGACCTATACTCAATGACAATATACGGAAATATTTTGCACAAAAGAGAGTTCTTACAACTAGTGACCCTTATCTAAGTCATGGTTAGCATATAACAAATGGATCACCAATTGCATAAATGAGACATGGATTCTCCTCTCAACTTAGTCCATATCAAGATAGATATCGATTGATAGTATATATGGCACTAAGAAATATGAGTGTTAATTGAAGTCATTTAATGATCAAACAAATAACAGATGTGATCAAAAAAACAATATACTGTAATGGAACCTTCCAAGTCATTAGGCCCACCTACGGTTGTCCTTGTCCAACAGACATCAGACAACCCCGTAGATGTTCCTGAATTACTTGATAAGTTCGGTATCTTTCCTTACCTTACCAGGAACGTTTCACCCGTCTTGCAGACATTACAGAACATCGGAGATATCGAAATGCGGAAGTGATTACATAAACTTACATTTACTTAAAAAGTAAGATTAGGTTAATTATTACAGACCAGAAATATAAACGAGTGCAGAGTAGTATTATTACATAACCAAGGGAGGCAAAACTCCTCCCATAAGAGTTTATACATAAAAGTTTTCTTAGGGAGGACCATGTCCTCCCGCATCTTCATTGCTGACTTTCATCCTGGGGAACCACCTTGGTACAAAAGCAACAGAAATCTGCTGCTCCCTCACCTAAAAACAATGAGGGAATAAACCCTGAGTATGGAATTACTTAGCAAGTCTTACCCGACTAAAGAAAAGACTCTCAAGGTTATGCTGGTTATAGGGGAGTCAAGGTAAGGCTTAACAAGGATCAAGACTCTGTTTTGCGGAAAAGCTTACTAAGAGTGGATCCTTAGAGTCCAATTTTATTGTCAGATGAAGTAAATTACCTGTAACTAGAGTTCCTGCTATCCTAGTTCAAACACTTGTCCTGAACTAGCCAGTTTTTCATCAATCCCTTCATCTTTTTGTGGATTGCTACGTGTAAGTCAGTGGCCAAGTCTCCATAACCGCGGAGGTACGGCGATCCGAATCGATTATACTCAGCTGAGGATCTCCGATCACACGACATATGTAGCACTTAACCCTTGCATATGTCAACCCACCACCGGGGTTCTTAAGACCAGATCAGGTTCACGCAAACCGAGAGCACAGATACACCACCGTCCAGCCTCTTGCCACGGAGGGTACACGCTACTCTCGCCACCGCTCCACGCCCATTTCGTGTTATCTTATTCTGGCCTTAGTCCGCCCGAGGCAAAGCTTACCCATGACGAGGCATGTGACCAGTTAAAGGGTCCTCGGTCAGCAGGCCTACATCGACAAGGTCCTTAATCGACTCAGACGGAGACACTACACCGAGACTCTCTTCTCGTGCAAGTCACCCGCCCGGTCTCAGCTTAATCATTTACCCAAAAACTTGGTACCTGGCAGAGGTACATCTTTTCCGATGTTGAACCCATCACGGCCATGATGGATCCACCATCAAGTTTTGTTTCAAAATATCCCAGCCACTTTGTCAATCATCTTTTGTAAAACAAAACCTTTTGTTTTGCTAGAGCAATACTAAGCATAGTAAAAACCCTTTTATAAAGCAGGGTATCAAGGAAGGTAATCAAAAATCAAGGAAGGTAATGCAGGAATTGTTTAAGCATTCAACCTCTATCACCTAATGCATCAATCAAGTGAAAAAGATTTTAAAAACATCAAGGGAGGTGGCAAACGCACCGGGGCTTGCCTTCGTTAACAGGTGAGTCTGGCTCGGATCCACAAATATCAAAGTAAAAGCAGTTGCCTGCTTGAGAATCCGAGGGTGGTGGTGTCCTTTCTTCGGTGACTTCTGCTTCTTCTTCACGTTCTAACATAACCATACATATATATAAGAATGGATGCCATGGGATGCTTATGAGAATGCAAAGATAATATAAACTTATTATCTAAGTCTTGAATACAACTTTTCTTCACGGAACTCCGAGAACTTAGGGTTTCCGGGGTCGGTAAAGGAGTTCAAAGAGCAGGGGGGTGGTTTTGGGTTCTAAGTATCAAACAAAGTCCAAATCAATCCAAATTCTACCCAAGGCTCTTAAATAATATAAGGAACTCATAAAAAAATTTTGAACATTTTTGGAATTACCATATATCTTTTAAAAATCCAGGATTACTTCTTTAAACTACTTAAAATGCCTTAAAATTCATTATTCAATTTAAAAATTATGAAACTATTTTTAGTAAATTCTAGGGAAAATAATGAACCTAGGAAAATTGGTTTCACAATTTTAGGATTTTTCTATAATTTTTAACAGATTTCCAAAGTCTTTCGGAAAAAGAAAAAGGAAAAGGGATGAATAGTGTTGGGCTGAATCTAACCCAGTCGGCCCAGACCCAGGCAGAAGCGTGCCCCCGCGCGCCCGTGCTGGCAACTTTACAGGAAAGGCCTCGGGGTTTTCACTATCTGCGAACGGTTTCTCTCACTGTTTAACAGAGTCACTGACACTTTGCAAGAAAGTCCCCTGAGTTATATTCCTTTACGTTTCGCGGTCCCCGACGGCGTGGAGCACGGCCGAGCTCCGGTGAGCTGTCTGTGCCGGCCAATTGGGGCAAAGACTAGTGCCTGGCTTTGGATTAAACCAAATTCGAGACTCAGAGAGGATTTTCCCCAACATAATTGCACGAATGGCGACCTATTAAGCTCTGTCCGCGTGAACCGAGAATGTTGTGAATGGGTGAAGATGTTCCCGGTGATTGGTGGCGATATAATTCAATTAAGTGGGTCAGTGAGCATCGCAGACATATGAGAATGTATGAACAACACTAACAACGACAGGATTGGACCTGATTTGCGCTGGCCACGGAGAGCTGGAACTCACGGTGTTCTTCGACTTATTTGGGGAAAATCCAAAATTTGAGCACTCTGGTGGGGGGTTTGGGGTGTAGATGGATCCTCTAGTTGCTTGAATACATAACGAAGGCGATGATGCCTTCAATTTATAGACTCCGGGGGCGGTAGCCGGTGAATTGAGTGATTACGCGCGACGGCCGTGGAAAGGATAGGTACTGACGCAGGCGCTAGGTGGCTTCTACCATGGCAGCCTCACCGGTGATCACCGGACGACCATACCGTGATTATCCGCGACGTAGTAAAGCGCCTGGACACGCGGCGGACGACGGCGGTGGCACAACGACGGTGAGTTCCTTTACCAACGGCGGTGAGCAAGGGGAGATGAACTGTGGTTAGCCGGAGTGGAGTCCAGCTCACCGGCGGCGAGGACCCTTTGACCCCGCGACGTTATCAACTTACCCCGAGCGTGAATCATGACGCCGACGACGCGAATCACGGTGGGGGGGTCACCGGCGGTGGGTCAGTCGCGCTGGCGATCTGATCAACAGCAGATCACTGTACCATCGGAGGCTTATTCAGTGTGCCTGACAGAGCATGTTCCAAGCAACTTTTCTCCAGATTTTTCATAAGAACTTCATCAACTCTCTGTAGCAAAGTTGTAGAGTTATAGACCAGCTACAATTCAACTATAGGGATCAAACTTATTTGAGCACCAGATCATGCTCAGATTTGAGTTCGAAGTTGATGTCAGCCTACTGCTAGACTGAAAATTCAGACCTAACAGCCTGACAGCCAGACTTTGAGTTGAATTATCTCCAGATTTCTCACAAGAACATGGCTTGCACCCTTAAGAAAAATTGTTCTCCTTTCATTGCTCTACAACTTTGATGTGATGCCCTAGGACAAAAACCCTTTTGTTTAGAAGTTACAAGGTCACAAAGATGGGCACAATACACTGAATTTCAGACTTAATCAAAAGAGTTCAAAGGTGGCTCTTTTGCAAATAAGTCCAAAACTCAGGGTTTGGCTTGCAAATTCACCTATGAGTGACCCAAATAACTTAAGATACTTATTTGACTTGATTTTTGCACTTTAGTCCAAAAGTGGACTAATTTTGCACATAGGTCCCTAGGGTTTGGTTTTAGGGTTTTCCAGGGTTCTAATTAGGGTTTTTAGTATCCCAAGGGTATAAATGTGATTCAACTTTGTTTTTGGGGACATTTTATGTCTCTTTCCCAAAAGCCTTTAGGTTTTTCTCATTTGGGTTTAGTTTTGTCCCAATAATCCCTAATCAGGGTCAAGTTACTTAACCAGGGGTCTATTTGCAAAATATCAAAAACAATACACTTGTTTGAAATTTTTACCTAGTAAATGCACTCTAGGTGTGTCAAGCATATGCAATGCCAATGTTTATGATGTCATGCTCAAGTTTTAGTTACAGTAACACCAGGGGTGTTACATCCTTCCCCCCATAAAAGAATCTCATCCCGAGATTAAAAGTCCTAGGGTGAGTAATGGAAAAGGAAATGTGTCACATTTTTATTTCCTTATTTCTGGTACAAGGCAGGGGTGGTGTGGGGGTTTACTCCTTTATTACAATAACTAAATGTATTTTACAGATTACATGAGGCTAGAAAGCCTGGGAAATTTTTATTCAAAAAGTCTTGTGTTTCCCACGTAGCCTCTTCTTCCGAATGTTGGTTCCACTGTACCTTATAGAACTTGAGAGTTTTTCTCCGGGTAACCCGGTCCTTTTGATCCAAGACTCGAATTGGGTGCTCAGAATATGTCAAGTCTGGTTCAAGGATAACATCTGTCACTTCAATGGTTCGGTCAGGAATCCGAAGACACTTCTTTAATTGCGATACATGGAACACATTATGTATAGCAGACAGGGTCTCGGGAAGCTGCAGTTGGTATGCCACTGGTCCACATTGCTTAAGTACAGGGAATGGACCAATGTATCTGGGTGCAAGTTTTCCTTTAACCCCGAAACGAGATACCCCCTTCATTGGTGAAACCTTCAGGTAGACATAGTCTCCTTCAAGAAAATACAAGGGCATTCGCCGTTTGTCTGCATAACTCTTCTGACGAGCTTGGGTTTCTTCATATTGTAAATTATCTTCTGAACCTTTTCTTCGGTTTCTTTTACCATATCAGGCCTAAAGAAATACCTTTCACCAGGTTCAGACCAATTTAGCGGAGTACGACATCGTCGTCCATATAAAGCTTCAAAAGGTGCCATCTTGATGCTTTCTTGATAGCTATTATTATATGAAAACTCCGCTAAGGGCAAACATTCATCCCATTTCTGTGAGAAGTCCAGGACACATGCCCGCGGCATATCTTTGAGTATTTGATTAATCCTCTCAGTCTGTCCACTGGTTTGTGGATGATATGCCGTACTATGGACAGCCTAGTACCCAAGGATTTGTGAAGTGCTTCCCAAAACTTGGCTACAAATTGCAGTCCACGATCCGACACAATAGTCTTCAGAACACCATGCAGACTAAGAATACGATCAATATATAATTGGGCATAGACGGTAACCGGGTGATCTGTCTTGACCGGCAGAAAATGAGCTGTCTTTGTGAGTCGATCAACTATAACCCAGATAGAGTCATACCCTTTTGCAGTCCTGGGCAATCCCACAATGAAGTCCATACTTATGTCTTCCCATTTCCAGGTTGGGATTGGCAAAGATTGTAATGGACCAGCAGTTTTCAAGTGTATGGCCTTGACACGTCTACAAGTGTCACACCTGGCCACATATCGTGTGATCTCGATCTTCATTTTTGTCCACCAATAATGTTGTTTCAAGTCTTGATACATCTTAGTGCTTCCAGGATGAATAGAATAGCGACTAAGATGTGCTTCATCAAGAATTTGTTGGCGGACCTCTTCATTCTTCGGCACCACTATACGGTTATTAAACCATACAGTGCCTTGCTCATCTTCTTTGAAACATTTGGCTGTTCCAGCATTTATCTTTTCCCGAATGTGTTTCATACCCTCATTATCTTTTTGAGCATCAATTATCCTTTGCAAGAGAACGGACTCCAGCTTTAGTTGACTTAGGGTTCCTTGTTGAACCATCCCCAGGTTTAGCTTTTCCATCTCTTGACATAAAGTATTGTCAGAGTTCTTCATCAGAAGACAGTGGCAGGAAACCTTACGGCTAAGTGCATCTGCCACAACATTGGCTTTGCCTGGGTGGTAATGAATTTCCAATTCATAGTCCTTAATAAGCTCAAGCCATCACCTTTGTCTCATATTCAATTCTGACTGGGTGAAGATATACTTCAAGCTTTTATGGTCTGTGTAAATGTGACAGACATTTCCCAGTAGATAATGACGCCAGATTTTCAGGGCATGAACCACAGCAGCTAGCTCCAGATCATGAGTTGGATAATGTTCCTCATGTCGGCGTAACTTCCTTGAAGCATATGCAATCACTCGGCCTTCTTGCATCAACACACAGCCGAGTCCACTGCCTGACGCATCACAGTATACATCAAAAGGCTTGGTGATGTCCGGCTGAGCCAATACCGGAGCAGTGGTTAATAATGTCTTCAATTGTTCAAAGGCTTCTTCACACTTGGAAGACCAATTAAATTTACAATCATTTTTCAATAAACTTGTGATTGGTTTCACAAGCTTAGAAAAATCTGGTATAAATCTGCGATAATACCCAGCTAGTCCAAGAAAACTCCGGACTTGATGAACAGTGGTCGGGGGTTTCCATTCCAGAATATCCTTGACCTTGCTGGGATCTACCGCAATCCCCTTAGCAGATAGGACATGTCCTAGAAACTGAATTTCCTCCAGCCAAAACGCGCATTTACTGAACTTGGCATATAGCTGATGTTCCCTCAAGCGCGTTAATACAATCCGCAAATGTTGAGCATGCTCCCCTTCATTTTTGGAATATATCAAGATGTCGTCGATGAAGACCACCACGAACTTGTCCAACTCGGGCATAAAGACCGAGTTCATCAAATAAGTGAAATAGGCAGGAGCATTGGTCAATCCGAAAGACATTACCAGATATTCAAATAATCCATATCGCGTAGTGAACGCAGTCTTTGGTATGTCCTCGGGTCGAATACGGATTTGATGATAGCCCGACCTGAGATCAATTTTGGAGAATACCCTCGCCCCAGTCAATTGATCAAATAGGATATCAATCCTTGGAAGAGGGTACTTGTTCTTGATTGTGACCTCATTCAGGGGCCAATAATCCACGCACATCCGTAAGGTTTGATCCTTCTTTTTGACGAATATAGCTGGACAACCCCAAGGTGACGAGCTTGGCCGGATGAATCCTTTATCCAAGAGATCTTGTAATTGAATCTTCAGTTCTGCCAACTCATTTGGAGGCATACGGTACGATCTTCGAGAAATTGGAGCCGTACCGGGTTTTAGCTCAATTACAAATTCTACATCCCGCTTAGGTGGCAATCCCGGCAAATCTTCAGGAAAGACATCGGGAAACTCACACACTACCGGAATATCCTTGACTTCCGGTATTATGGCTTCATACACTCTACCAGTAGCTTGGGTTGGAATGGGGATAGGTATAAGAATTTCTTCTTGATTATAACTCAACCTGATAATTCTTTGATCAGTGTTGAGGATCGCTTTATACTTGGCCAACCAATTCATACCCAGAATAACATCTATATCCTGGCCTTTCAGAACTATCATATTAGTAAGAAAATCCCGTCCGGCCAAGGTTATGGGCACTTGATAGGCCACTTCTCTAGTAAAAATCTGTCCCCCAGGTGAGTGAATTTTAAATCCTTCTTTTGATTCATGACATGAAATGTGATGTTGCTCCACAAATTTCTTGCTAATGAAGGTATGCGAAGCACCAGAATCAAAGAGAATGATTGCAGGATGATTGGCCACGAGAAACGTACCCATCATTACCGGCTCCCCGTCCGGTGTAGTGGCCACTTGCGTATAATATATACGTCCCGTCTTCTTGGTATTCTTGCCCGAAGTACTTCCCTTGCCTGGAGCGGAATTCCCCGATCCTTGCTGATTTTGCTTGGGATAGGGGCAATCTTTGATAAAATGCCCAGACTTGCCACAGTTAAAACATCCAGTTGAAGAACTTGGCAGAGCAGGGAATCGAGTGCCTGGGGCACCCGGCTGACTTGGGGCAGTAGGAGCTTTGTTGGGACGAATAATTATGGGCTGCTTGAAAGGGAAGGATGTTGCACTTGAACGATTCTGGTTAGAAGGCCGGAGAATAAACCGTTGCCTCTTCACCGGGCCCTGACTAAGCCTATCACCTCCAGATCCCTTAGATTTTCCGGCTCCTGCATATTTTGCTTCCACAGCTAAAGCTGTACTGACAGCTTTCCCATATGTGAGATCTATGCAGGTTGCCATCTTTCTTTGCATTCGATCATTTAAACCCCTCATGAAGCAATTCTTCTTTTTCAGGTCTCTATTTACTTGATCGATTGCATACTGCGACAGGTGGTTAAACTTGTTGAGATATTGATTAACAGTATCTCCACCTTGTCTCAACTTCATAAATTCTTCTTGTTTCATATGTAGAACACCCTCCGGAATATAATGCTCACGGAAGGCCACCTTGAATTCTTCCCATGTTATTTGATGATTGGCCGGTTGAACGGCCATGAAATTTCCCCACCAAGTGCTGGCAGGGCCACGTAGTTGTTGGGCTGCAAACAACGGCTTCTGGGTTTCTGAACAGCGCAGAAGTCCGAATTTTTGTTCAATGACCCGTATCCATTCGTCGGCTTCCAACGGGTCTTCAGCCTTCACAAACAGGGGTGGGCGAGTCTCTGAGAAGTCCAGATAAGAAGTTTCACGGGGCCCTGTTGATAACCCCGCCCGCCTTGTTGTTGAAACTGCTGACCCGCCATTTCTCTCAAGAAGCGGGTGTTATCTGCGGTCGCATTTACCAAGGCAGCAATTGCCTCGGCCAGAGTGGGAGGAATAGGAGGCGGATTTGGTGTAGATTCCCTCCCACTAGAGGGTCCTGCTGCATCCTGGGATCGAGTTTTGGACGGCATCTGTGGCAATAGTCATTTGAAAGAAAAACACATATTATATGCCAGAGACAAAACCTTCCAAATTACATTACCAAAAAGAGTAATGTACAGACTCGATTTTACAACAGGATACATTACTCAACATACAATACACTATCTATTGTACAATAGTACAATCTACCATACTCTACTTTTATTTTTATTACTACACTACTACTTCTACTGCTGGTTACCCCTAGCAGCCTCGTCCTCAGGTGTGGGAGACCATTCATCGACCAGCCTCATAGAAGGAGGGGGTTGAAAAAGGTCTAGCTCACCACCAAGCGCTTGTCCCATTACGTGGGAGGGTCCAGCTTCCGACTCAGCAGGATGTATGGGCTCACTGGGATGTAGTTGCGAATACAATACATGCACTTCCTCATGTAATGTATTGCAGTATGTCTGTAATTCTTCAACAGCCATGTTGAGCTCAGTTATACGAGCCTGAGCCCTGGCCTCCTTGGCCCATGCCAATGAACGAGATTGAACGACCCAATCGAGTGCCAAATCCCGATCTGCCAGCTGGTCTTGTAGATGGCGAACGTCTCTTCGTAGCTCATTTATACGGTCACCATCTCCAATCCATATAGCTGTCCTGCGGCGGAGTTCCACTTGGAGCCTACTTACTTCTGCTTCTAGATCCCCTATAGGATCATTGCTTCCGCTACTACTATCTACATCTCGCGGAGCAAGTTGATGTCGAGGTACTCCAATGGGTCCAGTCGACTTACGCGCAGTTTTCCTTGTGCGCGGCGGCATTTCTCTAAGGGGAAATTTATTAGTACAATTCTTAGCATGATGCATGAATAATTACAGAATCAATCCTGATTCAACCTTCTATACATTGCACTCCTCCTACCTGGTCTTTATAGATTCTTCAGATATAAGAGATAAGAAAGGAAGAATTCCTTTTAGGTAAGTCTTTCTTTTGAAATCCTTTTGAATATGCCTTGTAATATCTGCAAAGAAGGGCTTCGCTCCGATACCAGCTGTGACGGAACCTTCCAAGTCATTAGGCCCACCTACGGTTGTCCTTGTCCAACAGACATCAGACAACCCCGTAGATGTTCCTGAATTACTTGATAAGTTCGGTATCTTTCCTTACCTTACCAGGAACGTTTCACCCGTCTTGCAGACATTACAGAACATCGGAGATATCGAAATGCGGAAGTGATTACATAAACTTACATTTACTTAAAAAGTAAGATTAGGTTAATTATTACAGACCAGAAATATAAACGAGTGCAGAGTAGTATTATTACATAACCAAGGGAGGCAAAACTCCTCCCATAAGAGTTTATACATAAAAGTTTTCTTAGGGAGGACCATGTCCTCCCGCATCTTCATTGCTGACTTTCATCCTGGGAACCACCTTGGTACAAAAGCAATAGAAATCTGCTGCTCCCTCACCTAAAAACAACGAGGGAATAAACCCTGAGTATGGAATTACTCAGCAAGTCTTACCCGACTAAAGAAAAGACTCTCAAGGGTATGCTGGTTATAGGGGAGTCAAGGTAAGGCTTAACAAGGATCAAGACTCTGTTTTGCGGAAAAGCTTACTAAGAGTGGATCCTTAGAGTCCAATTTTATTGTCAGATGAAGTAAATTACCTGTAACTAGAGTTCCTGCTATCCTAGTTCAAACACTTGTCCTGAACTAGCCAGTTTTTCATCAATCCCTTCATCTTTTTGTGGATTGCTACGTGTAAGTCAGTGGCCAAGTCTCCATAACCGCGGAGGTACGGCGATCCGAATCGATTATACTCAGCTGAGGATCTCCGATCACACGACATATGTAGCACTTAACCCTTGCATATGTCAACCCGCCACCGGGGTTCTTAAGACCAGATCAGGTTCACGCAAACCGAGAGCACAGATACACCACCGTCCAGCCTCTTGCCACGGAGGGTACACGCTACTCTCGCCACCGCTCCACGCCCATTTCGTGTTATCTTATTCTGGCCTTAGTCCGCCCGAGGCAAAGCTTACCCATGACGAGGCATGTGACCAGTTAAAGGGTCCTCGGTCAGCAGGCCTACATCGACAAGGTCCTTAATCGACTCAGACGGAGACACTACACCGAGACTCTCTTCTCGTGCAAGTCACCCGCCCGGTCTCAGCTTAATCATTTACCCAAAAACTTGGTACCTGGCAGAGGTACATCTTTTCCGATGTTGAACCCATCACGGCCATGATGGATCCACCATCAAGTTTTGTTTCAAAATATCCCAGCCACTTTGTCAATCATCTTTTGTAAAACAAAACCTTTTGTTTTGCTAGAGCAATACTAAGCATAGTAAAAACCCTTTTATAAAGCAGGGTATCAAGGAAGGTAATCAAAAATCAAGGAAGGTAATGCAGGAATTGTTTAAGCATTCAACCTCTATCACCTAATGCATCAATCAAGTGAGAAAGATTTTAAAAACATCAAGGGAGGTGGCAAATGCACTGGGGCTTGCCTTCGTTAACAGGTGAGTCTGGCTCGGATCCACAAATATCAAAGTAAAAGCAGTTGCCTGCTTGAGAATCCGAGGGTGGTGGTGTCCTTTCTTCGGTGACTTCTGCTTCTTCTTTACGTTCTAACATAACCATACATATATATAAGAATGGATGCCATGGGATGCTTATGAGAATGCAAAGATAATATAAACTTATTATCTAAGTCTTGAATACAACTTTCCTTCACGGAACTCCGAGAACTTAGGGTTTCCGGGGTCGGTAAAGGAGTTCAAAGAGCAGGGGGGTGGTTTTGGGTTCTAAGTATCAAACAAAGTCCAAATCAATCCAAATTCTACCCAAGGCTCTTAAATAATATAAGGAACTCATAAAAAAATTTTGAACATTTTTGGAATTACCATATATCTTTTAAAAATCCAGGATTACTTCTTTAAACTACTTAAAATGCCTTAAAATTCATTATTCAATTTAAAAATTATGAAACTATTTTTAGTAAATTCTAGGGAAAATAATGAACCTAGGAAAATTGGTTTCACAATTTTAGGATTTTTCTATAATTTTTAACAGATTTCCAAAGTCTTTCGGAAAAAGAAAAAGGAAAAGGGATGAATAGTGTTGGGCTGAATCTAACCCAGTCGGCCTAGACCCAGGCAGAAGCGCGCCCCCGCGCGCCCGCGCTGGCAACTTTACAGGAAAGGCCTCGGGGTTTTCACTATCTGCGAACGGTTTCTCTCACTGTTTAACAGAGTCACTGACACTTTGCAAGAAAGTCCCCTGAGTTCTATTCCTTTACGTTTCGCGGTCCCCGACGGCGTGGAGCACGGCCGAGCTTCGGTGAGCTGTCTGTGCCGGCCAATTGGGGCAAAGACTAGTGTCTGGCTTTGGATTAAACCAAATTCGAGACTCAGAGAGGATTTTCCCCAACATAATTGCACGAATGGCGACCTATTAAGCTCTGTCCGCGTGAACCGAGAATGTTGTGAATGGGTGAAGATGTTCCCGGTGATTGGTGGCGATATAATTCAATTAAGTGGGTCAGTGAGCATCGCGGACATATGAGAATGTACGAACAACACTAACAACGACAGGATTGGACCTGATTTGCGCTGGCCACGGAGAGCTGGAACTCACGGTGTTCTTCGACTTATTTGGGGAAAATCCAAAATTCGAGCACTCTGGTGGGGGGTTTGGGGTGTAGATGGATCCTCTAGCTGCTTGAATACATAACGAAGGCGATGATGCCTTCAATTTATAGACTCCGGGGGCGGTAGCCGGTGAATTGAGTGATTACTCGCGACGACCGTGGAAAGGATAGGTACTGACGCAGGCGCTAGGTGGCTTCTACCGTGGCAGCCTCACCGGTGATCACCGGACGACCATACCGTGATTATCCGCGACGTAGTAAAGCGCCTGGACACGCGACGGACGACGGCGGTGGCACAACGACGGTGAGTTCCTTTACCAACGGCGGTGAGCAAGGGGAGATGAACTGTGGTTAGCCGGAGTGGAGTCCAGCTCACCGGCGGCGAGGACCCTTTGACCCCGCGACGTTATCAACTTACCCCGAGCGTGAATCATGACGCCGACGACGGGAATCACGGTGGGGGGGTCACCAGCGGTGGGTCAGTCGCGCTAGCGATCTGATCAACAGCAGATCACTGTACCATCGGAGGCTTATTCAGTGTGCTTGACAGAGCATGTTCCAAGCAACTTTTCTCCAGATTTTTCATAAGAACTTCATCAACTCTCTGTAGCAAAGTTGTAGAGTTATAGACCAGCTACAATTCAACTATAGGGATCAAACTTATTTGAGCACCAGATCATGCTCAGATTTGAGTTCGAAGTTGATGTCAGCCTACTGCTAGACTGAAAATTCAGACCTAACAGCCTGATAGCCAGACTTTGAGTTGAATTATCTCCAGATTTCTCACAAGAACATGGCTTGCACCCTTAAGAAAAATTGTTCTCCTTTCATTGCTCTACCACTTTGATGTGATGCCTTAGGACAAAAACCCTTTTGTTTAGAAGTTACAAGGTCACAAAGATGGGCACAATACACTGAATTTCAGACTTAATCAAAAGAGTTCAAAGGTGGCTCTTTTGCAAATAAGTCCAAAACTCAGGGTTTGGCTTGCAAATTCACCTATGAGTGACCCAAATAACTTAAGATACTTATTTGACTTGATTTTTGCACTTTAGTCCAAAAGTGGACTAATTTTGCACATAGGTCCCTAGGGTTTGGTTTTAGGGTTTTCCAGGGTTCTAATTAGGGTTTTTAGTATCCCAAGGGTATAAATGTGATTCAACTTTGTTTTTGGGGACATTTTATGTCTCTTTCCCAAAAGCCTTTAGGTTTTTCTCATTTGGGTTTAGTTTTGTCCCAATAATCCCTAATCAGGGTCAAGTTACTTAACCAGGGGTCTATTTGCAAAATATCAAAAACAATACACTTGTTTGAAATTTTTACCTAGTAAATGCACTCTAGGTGTGTCAAGCATATGCAATGCTAATGTTTATGATGTCATGCTCAAGTTTTAGTTACAGTAACACCAGGGGTGTTACACATACGCATTAGATACCAATCATTTAAGCTTAGAGTAGAAGAATCCAGCAAATATGCTACCAATTGAAAAATAAGAATTGAAAAATAGTAGCATACTTCATGAGAAACTCATTCTCATGCAAGAGACTATATGAAGTTACTAAGATAGTCTCAGAATAATCAAGATATAGAAAGAGGCTCCCCCTAAAGATATGCATCAAGAATTTGAATTAATTGAATGGATGTATTTACTTTAAAGACAAATAAGGAGAAGCATTATACATCTTGATCAAGGCTTATAAGATTTGCAGTAAACAACTTAAGCCTGGTAATCTCATTATGAAAGGATTTAGAATACTCATAACCACACCATTGATTGTTTTGAAGACCTTATTGTCCAGGTAGGTGTTGTTGTCCTCGATGTTCGTCTCTTTCATGTGAGTGTCCTCCCTTTGTAGTTGTTTCTTTTTCCTTTCAAACTTGTTGAAAATACTCAAGAAAGATGTTAATAGCACAAGAGAGTATATGATGGAAGATGATTACTTTAGATAGGAAATAAATACAATTCATCATCCATGAGTCACATAGATATGAAGTAAAATCTTTAACGTTAGTGCACGTTGAGCACCTTTTTAAACTTTTTGATCAATCATAGGAATTTTACTTCTTCATATTGAATTTTAACATCATAATTTAGAAGTATATCAATATGAATACAAATGTAACAAAGGCATGAATTAGATTCTAATGGACAAGTGCATTTAAAAGAATGAGATTGAATGCACATCTAGATAAATTTTTGTCCAACAAAGAATCTATTCTTCAAGAATGATAATTTAGAGTAAATCACCATTGAAGGGAACTATATTTGATTAGGAGGATGAGTTCCCATACCTTTGCTTTTACCTTTCTTCCTTTGGGTGAAGAGCAACCCATGAGGCTTGTGCACTTTCTCTTTTGTAGATATTCATAAGTAGGCTCAAGAGATACTTTGTTAGTAACACAAGCACTAGTTTCCATTTTTGTAATCATTTTTGATAAGGAATGAAAAGCTAGATTACTGAAACATGGAAACTTCATGGCATGAACTAGATTATCCATAGATGATGTTTTGCTCAATTTTAACTCATAAAACAAGCATAAACAATCCTTTAAGATTATGGGAATAAATCTAATTCATGAAATGGAAAGCGATAAATGTGAAAGAATCAAATCCAATTTAAGCAAGTAGAAGTACATCAAAAATCATTGGATTGATTTTTCTTTTCATGTTAAATTACATGCTTTTCAAAAGAGAAACATATTCTCTACAAGTGAGACTACTTGGGTTACTTAGATAAAATCATTAGTCTCACTTATCTAGTTATAGAGAGAATTTTCCTTTTATAAGTGTCCTAAGGATTTGAATTCCTTACATGACACCTTATTCTTTTAAGAACTTGAAATATCTCTCTATATCTAGAATCATGGCAATAATAAGATAATTAGTGTAAAAACATACCATGAGATTTTTACAATAATTAAAGCATGTAAATTGCCATAGGATAGAAATGATGAGTATGCAATCTACCATATGAGAGGAAATTCTTCAAAGAATGGTAATACAAGTTTAAAGATATTTGAAGTGCTTCATTTTTCTATGTGACTACGCAAGACACATAAGAAATGATAATTTAAATTATTTGCACTCAAAACACAAGTGTTACCATTCTTCGGCTTTCCTCCATGTTGTAGGCCTTGATTTTTCTACACAATTTAATTCTTTATTTCCTACAACATTAATATCTTCCACGAGATGATATGAGTTTAGACATAACAATTTGAAATAACCTTGGGTCAATCTTAGATATATCGATCATTAAAGATTGATAGCTTGAGTTAATAAGAATTGAATGGACTCTCTCAAGCACCCTAAAGCTTCATATCATCTCCTTTCCCTACAAAGCTTGTCAAGCATATTTTGGTATCCATCGCTTGATGGGTCCATCAAGGTTAGTCAACAAAGATCTAGGAACCCAAATGTGCTTTGTGTTAGCACTAGGTAAACTCATTACCTTTCTAGCACAAGTTGCAATTTTGGGTTGCCCAGTTACATGAGAATCAATTGACAAGCTAGGAGTGAAATTGTTACCAATGGGACAATCTTTGCATTGATGTCCCTTCTTCCGGCATGTGTAGCATAGGCGTTTTTCAAGCCTCGAAGATTTCTTCCTTCCTTGCTTGATGCTTGCTACATGGTTAGTAAAAACTTTCTTTTCTAACCCTATGCCTCTTTGTTTCAAATGGGGACAAGATCTAAACAAGTGTCCCTTCTTAGAGCATTTAAAATAAAGTTTATTATCTTTGTTGATAATCAAGCCATTTTTAATGTAGGGACAAGACCTAATCAAGTGTCCCTCTTCAAAGCATTCACTACACTTCTTAATTTTCTTAGTGAGAAGTGTGGCTTGATCATTACCTTGGATGTTACCTTTTGTGGAGGCATGGTTGAGGCTTTTGGAGGAGGTATTGGATTTCAACTTTTGTTTCTTCTTCTTAGTAATCCTCAAATCCTTGACATTTTCTTCAAGGGATGTAGTGCATGCCACGGTTGTTCCCGTCTCAAGCTTCTTCACCATGTGATCACGGTTATCTTGAGAAGGTTGAGCCGTGCACTTCCCTTTTAGTTGTGTCAAGCTCATCTTTAGCCTCTCATTTTCTTCTTTGAGCTTTTCATATGTATCATCTTTTGTTCCTGCAATTTCTAGATCAAAAGAAGATTTGCTTGTCGACGGACAACAAGCATTAGCACATGGTAATATAGTATCAACTTGAATACATGTGCATGAGTGAGGTTGTTGGGATTTTAAATTTTCTATGACAACCTCATGAGCAATATTTAATATGATATGATCATCCATAAGATTTTCAATAGAGCAGAGGAGCATATCATATTTTTCTTGAAAAACTAGATTTTCAACTTTTAGCTTTTATACTTGGTCCTTAAGCAAGGTATTCTTATTTACTAATTGAGCGATACAATGTAAAGCGTTATCTTGCTCAATTGAAATAGTTTCATACCTTTGGACCAAATCAACATGAGAGCACTTTAGCTCCTCATGTTCTTTAGTCAACTCGTCAAAGCATTGCATTTTCATGGAGAGAATACTTTCTAGCCTTTGACGAGCTTCGCTTTGCTCTCTCGCTCTTTCTAGAAGTTTGAGCATGACCGCCTTGTCTTCTTGGCTTAGGCGAGCGTAGAGATGCAGGAAGCTTCTTTCTTCCTCCTCATCCTCATTTGTCCTCCCGCTATCATTTTCATTAGCCACACAACATATGTGGGAATTGAAATGGGAAGACAAACCTTTTGGAGAGGTGGATTCATCGTTTGGTCGCCATCGTTCATTTTCTTCTTCTTCCTTGCAAGGGTTAGTATTACAAAGACCAAAGGAAGTAGAAGCACAAAATGAACTATCATGTTTGGACTCATCAAATTTGCTTTTAATTCTAGTCCAAATATCATGCACATCACAAATAGGTTTATCATATTTTATTATGAAGGCATGATAATCTTCTTTGCTAAGGGATTTACTTAAGATGTCATAAGCTAGATAGTTTAAGCGTATACATCTTAAATCTTCTTCGGAGGCATTTTCCCTAGCATAGTTAAGAGGAATAATACTCTTGTCTAAAATTTGTTCTAATTGTGGATCTACCGTTCTAAAAGCATTTATCACCCTAGTAGACCATGAATCATATTTAGAACAATCGGGAAGTAATATCTCAAGAGTTACCTCCTTGTTCTCCTTAGACTTCTTGTTCTTTTGGGATCTTCTACGAGCCATCACTTCGAGTTGTTAGACTCAAGATGAAGTGCCTAGCTCTGATACCAATTGAAAGTCGCCTAGAGGGGGGGTGAATAGGCGGAACCTGAAAATTAAAACTTTATCCCCCAACTAGATCCCTTGATTAGTGGTTAGAACAAGATATACAATTATCGGAGAACAAAAACTAAGTTCTTGCTTGAAAAGAGTATTACGCTTAAATAATACGGAATTGATAATCAACACAACTTGATAGATATATGAATAAAGCAAGAAGGCTTAGATGGGAAGAGCAACAAGTTAAGTTGTTTCTTGCGAAGTGTTGCTTTACTAAATGAGAATTTAACTTGAAGCAACACCAAATGATATTTGCAAATAAAAGCACAAGAAAACTTAGAGTTAGGGAAAGCAAACAAATCACAAGCAATAAACACAAATGACACGGGTGATTTGTTTTACCGAGGTTCGGCCCTCGAAGGCCTAGTCCCCGTTGAGGAGTCCACTAAGGACAAGTCTTTTTCAACCCTTTCTCTCTCTCCACCGATCACACAAGGATCGGCGAGCTCTTCTTCTCAAGGATCACTCTAGATCCCGCAAGGACCACCACACTCTTTGGTGTCTCTTGCTAGCTTTTACAAGCCTCCAAAACTTTGGAGGAAGTTCAATGGGAGTCAAAACTCCACGCGCAAATGAACACAAGATGTAGCACACACTATCTCTCAATGAATCTCACAAGGCACTAGGGCTAAACTCAATTGAGTATCTCTCAATTGCTTGCTCTCTCTTTTGTGGCACTTGTGTTGGTTGTAGTGGTCTAAATCTTGTGTATAGGATGGATCAATGAATGTATGTGGTTGGGAGGGCTTGAGTATGTCAACTAGATGACTTGGAATGTTGCTTGGACTCCCCCCCTTGAAGTGGCCGGTTGGGGTGGTATTTATAGCCACCAAACAAAATATGGCCGTTGGAGAAGCTTGCTGGCGATGGGCGCACCGGACAGTCCGGTGCGCCACCGGACAGTGTCCGGTGAGCGGCCACGTCAGCTTGTTCGTCAGGGTTGGAGCTGGTCGACCGTTGGAGGCTTTGTCCTCATATGGCACCGGACAGTTCGGTGCGACACCGGACAGTCCGGTGCCCCTCTGTCCGTCTGCACTGACATCTGACTTGTACTGTTTGCTTTGCAGAGTCGACCGTTGCGCGCAGATGATCGTTGCTCCGCTGGCGCACCGGACAGTCCGGTGCACACCGGACACTGTCCGGTGACTCACCGGACAGTCCGGTGAATTATAGCGGAGGTGCGCCTGGAAAACCCGAAGGTGAAAAGTTTGCAGTCGATCTTCCCTGGTGCACCGGACACTGTCCGGTGCGCCAGACCAGGGAGCACTTTGGTTTCCTTTGCTCCTTTCTTCTTGAACCCTTTCTTGGTCTTTTTATTGACTTATTGTGAACCATTGGCACCTATAGAACTTATAGACAGTCCGGTGTGCCAAGCCAGGGCAGCCTTCGGTTGATCCTTGCTCCATTGGTTGAACCCTTTGCTAGGTCTTTTTATTGGCTAAGTGTGAACCTTTTGCACCTGTAGAACTTATACACTAGAGCAAACTAGTTAGTCTAATTATTTGTGTTGGACAATTCAACCAGCAAAATCAATATGGAAAATAGGTGTAAGCCTAATTCCCTTTCAGAACACAAGGGGGAAACAACAAAGGGGAACCGCGGCTCGTGTTGTCCTGCACCCAGGGCGGATGCGCTTGCAGTAGGGGGTTACAAGCGTTCGCGGGGAGAGAGAGAGAGAGAAAGAGAGCCTGCTCGTCAGCCCGTCCTCCCGCGCGGCCCCCCTTCTCGTACGAAGGCCCTGGACCTTCCTTTTATAGACGTAAGGAGAGGGCCCAGGTGTACAATGGGGGGTTGTAGCAGTGTGCTAACGTGTCCGGCAGAGAGGAGCCAGAGTCCTATGTACATGCCGACGTGGCTGTCGGAGAGGTGTTGGTGCCCTATTCATGTGATGTCATGGCCGTCGGAGGAGCGATTAAACCCTGTAGAAGCACAGCTGTCGGGGCTGTCGGGACCTTACTGACGTCTCCTTGCTTCCGTAGGGGGCTGAGAACCGCCGTCGTCATGGAGCACGCGGAGTGTCATCATTACTTGTTTTACCGGGACGAGCCAGATGGGACGCCGGTCTTGTTCCCCGTAGCCTGAGCTAGCTAGGGGTAGGGTAATGATGTACCCCCCTGCGACGTGGTCGGTCCGAGCCTAAGGTCGGGCGAGGCGGAGGCTCCTCCGAGGTCGAGGCTGAGTTCGAGCCCTGGGGTCGGGCGAGGCGGAGACTGTCGTCCGAGGTCGAGGTTGAGTCCGAGCCCTGTGGTCGGGCGAGGCGGAGATCGTCTTTCGTGGTCGAGGTTGAGCCCGAGCCCTGGGGTCGGGCGAGGCGGAGATCGTCTTCCGTGGTCGAGGTTGAGCCCGAGCCCTAGGGTCGGGCGAGGCGGATCTTCCTATGGCGCCTGAGGCCGGACTTGGCGGCTGTCAGCCTCACCCTGGCGGGTGGCACAGCAGTCGGAGCAGCGCAGGCGGCGCTGTTTTCCTGTCAGGTCGGTCAGTGGAGGGGTGAAGTGACGGCGGTCACTTCGGCCCTATCGACTGAAGAGCGCGCGTCAGGATAAGGTGTCAGGCGATCCTTGCATTGAATGCTCCTGCGATCCGGTCGGCTGGCAAGGCGATCTTGGCCAAGGTTGCTTCTCCGCGAAGCCTGCCCGAGCTGGGCCTCGGGCGAGTCGAAGGTGCGTCCGTTGCTTGAGGAGGCCCTCGGGCGAGGCGTGAATCTGTCTGGGTCTACTGTCCCTGCCCGAGGCTGGGCTCGGGCGAGGTGAGATCGTGTCCCTTGATCGGACAGAGTTTTGTCCTGTATTGCGCCCATCGGGCCTTTGCAGCTTTGTGCTGATGGTGTTTACCAACCGAGTTTAAGAGTCTTGGGGGTACCCCTAGTTATGGTCCCCGGCAAATTTCATACTAACTTAATACTAGAAAAAGCTAACAATACTCATAATTTTATATATCACATCATTTAAACCCTAAACTAACATAGTTCATCACTTATTAATTCATCCAATTCAAGTATAGACTTTGTTTTATAGATAAATGCTAGCTCATTCGAGCTAACGAGCTGACTTGAGCTCGTGTCAAGCTGGCTCGTTAACGAACCGAGCTGAGATGTTAGCTCAGCTCGTGATAAAATTGAAACGAGCCGAGTCGAGCCGAGCCAAGCTGACCACGAGTCAAGCGAGCTCACGAGCCACGAGTATTTTGTCCAGCCCTACGAAAGAGGCAGCGAGCGAGTCTGTTCCGTACACGCCTTCTCTCTTGAAAAGCCTCGGTAGCAGGATTTGGTCTACAAGCTCGGCATTGAAGAAGTCGACACAGTCACACAGCGCCGTCGGTGTACTACTTACTCATCATGCGTCGATCGTTGCAGGCTCTGTCAGGACTGACGACGGGTCGCAGTATTAATCACTGTATCAGATGCGGTCCCGCCGGGCAGATTACCCCGTCGCTCTCGCCTCACGTTTCACGGTCACCGATTCCACTCCTGCCGGCCGTTGGACGCTCATGACGTGCTGGGTTGATTTGAAGTCAATCGAGTCCAACCTCTCCAGACGTAACAACTATGTGGGTTACTCCATACCATCTGAAGTTTCCTCTAAAATTTTAGGATGTAAAAAAAATCTAATTTAAGATAGATTAGGAATTAGGATTATGATGTATTATGTATAGGCGATGGTTTTAGAGAGAACACTTGCAAAAGATTGAATTTAGGTGTATGGAATCTTTTAGAGGGTAGAGAAAAAAATGAGATATAGAGAGATGCTATAGAAGTGTCACACCCGGATTTTAGGGGCACCAAGACCCGGGCGCGAACATAATCACCAGGTGTGCTGGAAACAAGTCTCACACATATGATGAATCATGGCACAGAATCGAATGTCACAACTTTACTATATAATAAAAGTTCTATACAAAATAAATAAATAATTACATTATAAGGAGACAACGGTCCAGCAATCCAAAGTTGACTGGGAGGCGACGTCCTAGACCTCTCACGAACACATCATAACATCCTCCATGCGCCTCATCCTGTGGTACCTGCTCTTGACCTGTGGGGGGTGTGAGACAGCAAGAGTGAGCTCACATACGTTCATCGCTCAACAAGTTGTGGGGAATAATGTGCATGAACTCGCCAAAGGTGGGAGCTCACGTGAAATGTAAGGCTTACCAAACAGGATGATTGAAGCTGAGCATTGCTTTTAAAGTTGGTCAAAATTTTATTAGCAATTACTAAGTATAAGTAAATACCAACCCAATTAAGTAGTAGAACAAAAGTAATAACATCACCTGCGATGCAATGCATATGACAAATTGAGTTTAAGTTTAATAATTTAATCATGTGAGTGTCCGAGCTGCTCATGACCGTGAGCACGGCTAGTATACCAGTTTTACACTCTGCAGAGGTTGCGCATCTTTACCCACAAGTCATGTTACCCATCTGCCAAGAGACGGCCAATCGCATACACCTCTACCGAGGAGGCAAGGCAGGGTAACACTACGAGGCCTTTACAAAGTTCCACTAGCTTTAGAAAACCCGCTACAGTTTATAGGAAGCTCCAGTGCAGGAGTCCCTCGACTGACCGCCATCGCAGCAATACAGACAAACATGAATATGCAAAATTAACATTACACCAAGCATAGTCATAGACTACATAATAATAATCTACATATTAAAATAAGATCATATAAACAGGAATCATTAATTTTGGAGTTATGAATTTTAAGTTATGAATTTCCAAAAGTTCTAGGTGCTAGGTACAAGATTAATTAGGAGATTAATTTTAATATGGTTTTCATGTCAAAACAGAGACACTAGTTGATAAACAATAATATTACAAAATTATAAAAACTGGAATGGATCAATTTGGAGTTAAATTCATAAAGTTATGAATTTTCTAAGTTTATCATATTTATTTTTATCCTGAAAATCATTTTAGATTTTATTTCCTAAAATTCCCAGACTCTGGACGGCGGCCACTATTTTCCAAAAACTCGGGGGCTAAGACGTGAAATCCCCCAGACATAGAGAACTCCGCATAGGATGGCGGGTTGATTCCCCATAACCCAAGGGGCTCTTAAGCAAAAAGCCAACGGCGAAGAGGTAAGGAACAACCAGAGCCGTTGGATTAAAAGGATACGGTCCAGATTAGATTTTTACAACTCTGAACCGGTACGCAGCCTGGACTGTCCGATTCCGATCGGACGGTCACTATTTTAAAATAGCACCATGCTTCACCCGCGCAGGATCAGAATCGAATGGTCGCGATTTCAATTCTACCAAAGCGGTACCCCTGAGGTAATTTGAGTCGTCCATCAGTCGACCAACGGCTCCAGTTTTCCCCCCAATCAACAGTAGGACACGGTGGCGCTGGTCACCAGGGGCGGCGGCGCCATGGCCGGAGCACCGCGTTTTTGGTCCCAAGCGCACTACAGAGAAATCCGATAGATGCAATATGAAGAGGAGTAATCGACTATACGGATCAAAGGTTACTCACAGGGGATTTAGCGCGCAGTCACCTCGACCACGACGTGGTGCGGATTTGCGAAGAGGAAATGCTCCTGCGAGCAATCCGTTCACCGGAGAAGGCCCCGAAGTCAGGCAATCAACGCGCGAGCTCCCGTGGTTCCAATGAGGCCCCACAGGCACCCCGAAGCCAAGTCGTCACCCACGCAGAGACGGCCACCGGCGAGCAGGCTAATACACCAAGTTTGACGGCAATCTTGGCCGGCTGAAGATGGAGCCAGGCAACGCCATGACTGGTGTTTAAATAGGGGCAGACAGCGAGGATCTCGGCCGGGGAGGTTGGAGATCGGATCGCGGAAGCCGTTGGCCAAACCTGCGCGATCTCCGCGCGGACCTTGTTCCTAGACGCGTTCTTTCCACGGGGGACGAAGTGCCTGACCACGTGGGTCCCGCGTTTCAGGGTCGGCAAGTGGGCGAGGCAAACGCACCCGCACGGGCCCCGATTGGCGGTGAGCGGGGGCGCGCACAGGGTGACAGCCATGACCCGAGGTCGCTGACAGCAATGGCCCACCGGGCAGTGAATGGTGCGGAGGTGGAAACCCAGTTGGGCCGGCCAGGGAGAAATCCAGCCCAAACAGCTGTGCCAGGGAAAGATGGGTGGGCCAGAAATGAGGAACGAGACCCACTAGGATTTCTTTTATTTTCCTTTTATCTCCATTTATCTTTTTCATCCTTTTCTTTTCTATCCCCTTTTATTTTTGAATTCTATACATTTTTTTGACTCAAACTTGTTTCACATATTTGAATACAAATACAAGAATTTCATTATGTGGTGCACCTTTATGTATTTATTTATTTTGTTATTTGAATAATATAATCCTATTAATTGAAATTGCTAAAGGGAAAACGAGAACCAATTAATTTCCTTAGGTTTCATAATCTCAAAACATTATCATATAAATATATTTATTTACTTACTTTATTAATTTTCCCTTCTACAAATTTTTGGGCTTTACAAATCCTACCCCTTTACAAGAAATCTCGTCCTCGAGATTTTAAGAAAGAGAATACAAAAAGGATTGGTTTGGTAGATGGCTATGAGTTAACTGAGTTTAGTCAGAATCTGGTTTGATTGTTTTGCTTCTTTAGGTCAAGTTGTTGGGTATGGCCGAGTTGATCTAGGTCACCAATTTAGGCTTAAGTGAATTTGGAGTATGGCATTATCCTTTGTACCAACATTAAGTAACTTACGCTAGATGAGATCATATTAGGTTAGGAAGGTCTGGATTAGATTGGATCAGATCTAGAATAAATTAATATGAGTATATGACTATTTTAGACTAGATAAGATCTAAATAATTTTTGGGATTAGCTTCTGGTTGTTACTCTATAGTGAGATAAATATACTAATTAGGGCAAGATGAATCTATTGGGATAAGAGAGAATCTTTTAAGATAAGATGGATTGATATGAAATAGATACACTTTAATGGAGGATAATCTAGGTTGTTTAGTTATCTCATGAATTTTATTCATTTATATTTATGCCTATACGTATATGTAGATGTAATTGTGGACATTACTCCACAACTCTTCACACTCAATCAAAGATCCAAATCAGACAAATATCACAAGAACAAACACTCAAGCGTATAGATACCTATAAAAAATAGTTTTGTTTTTTGTTCCTAAGAGTAGGTCTCCTATTCCTAAAGTCACTTTAGGCATAGGATTTCAAAGTGTGAAATCCAAGTTTGTCTTTAGAAGAAAAAGTAAGAATAATCAGAGTAAAGCAGAAATAGATAAGAAAAGATTAAGAAAAGTTTAGAAAAGATCAGAGTAGCAGAGGTAAGTATGACAATGGTTGTCCAGTTCTATCTAGGTTTCGTCCTACAGTCAACATTCCTCTGATACCACTTCTGTCACACCCAGATTTTAGGGGCACCAAGACCCGGGCGCGAACATAATCACCAGGTATGCTGGGACCAAGTCTCACACATATGATGAATCATGGCACAGGATCGAATGTCACAACTTTACTATATAATAGGAGTTCTATACAAAATAAATAAATAATTACATTATAAGGAGACAACGGTCCAGCAACCCAAAGTTGACTGGGAGACGACGTCCTAGACCTCTCACGAACACGTCATAACATCCTCCATGCGCCTCATCCTGTGGTACCTGCTCTTGACCTGTGGGGGTGTGAGACAGCAAGAGTGAGCTCACATACGTTCATCGCTCAACAAGTTGTGGGGAATAATGTGCATGAACTCGCCAAAGGTGGGAGCTCACGTTTTTTTCTGGAATACGCAGGAGAGCTGCGCATCATTGCATTAATAGAAGAATAGGAAAGGGGGATAGAACCCCGATATAGAACACACACACCACTTAGAGACTAACTAAGGATCACCGACTATCATGGAGGAAACACGACCCGCAACGCTGATCTAAGCTAGCAACTCATCAACTTGGAGGAAGGACAGGGCCTTGGCTCCAGTCAAGGACCATAGCACCGCCTCTTCCCTAGCCACTCTAAGGGCTGTGACCAGGCTGGGATTACAACCATCAAAGATGCATCTATTCCTATGCTTCCAAATGGTCCAAGCACCTAGGATCACTAAAGAATTAAAACCTTTTCTCAAAAAATCAGATGCCCGAGAGCTGCTAGACTTCCACCACGACTCAAAGGAATCCTCATGAGCTGGACACAGTTCCTGCAGCCCCACTGAACTAAGGAAATGAAACCAGAACTGTTTGGCAAAAACACATTTGACCAGCAAATGATTCATGGTTTCAGCCTCTTGGTCGCACAGGGGGCACTGCTCAGGTCGGTCTAGTCCTCTTTTTATAAGCCTGTCAGCAGTCCAGCACCTATTATGTTCCACAAGCCATATAAAGAACTTGCACTTTCTAGGAGCCCAAGATTTCCACACACGTTCTGCTGGTTCGAACTGAACCGAACCAAGGAAGAGAGCTTTATAAGCAGAACTAGTTGTATACTCCCCTGAAGCGCTGAATTTCCATAAGTGGCGATCCCTTATTCCAGGTTGGAGCACAACTGCATCAAGCACTTCACAAAGTTCCAAGAATTCAACAATGACTCTAACTGAAATTGCCCCATTCACATCGGAGATCCACTGAAAATTAGGGAGCGCATCTTTGACCAACCGTCTGTTGGCAAGACGCAGGGGCACCAAATCAAACACTGCAGGAGCTATGTCCTTAATACATTTCCCATCCAACCATCTATCCTTCCAGAAGAGGGTATTGGCTCCATCACCGAGTTTAGTAATAATGGCTGCAGCGATCAGATTTTTAACCACCTTACATACACGAGTGGGGAAGTCCGTCCAAGGCCTACTGGGGTCTGTTTTCTGCATCCATGGCCAACGAGCTCTATGAGCCCAACATAGGTTCTTTAGCTCACTAATCCCAAGACCACCCAGCTCCTTGGGACGGGTAACCTTAGGCCAAGCCAAGAGGCAATGACCACCACGGAAATCTTTCCCGCCCCTCCAAAGGAAGCCCTTCCTCAGCTTATCAATTGCTTTGATGGCCCAAACAGGAAGGTCGAGTGCCAAAGCTGCATAAATCATCTTTGCCGTCATGACAAACTGCACATGAATAGCTCTACCAGCCCTGGTCATAAGTTCAGCTTTCCATCTTGGCAGAAGGCTAGCTACTCTATCAACGATGGCCTGAACCTGGTCCCTTGTGAGTTTCTTGGGAGACAAAGGCAGACCAAGGTACTTACATGGAAAATCTGAAATATTATATGGCAGCAAGTCTTGTAAACAATTCAAATCTTCTTCCCCACAGCAGATTGGGAACACACTACTCTTCTGGATATTAGTCCTTAGACCCGAAGCTGAACCAAATAAATGAAGAATATCCATAACCATACTGATGTCTGGGGCAGTCGGACATAGAAATATCACTGCGCCATCCGCGTACAGCGAGATACGGTGCTGCATATTCCTTGAAGAGAGAGGTTGAAGAAGCCCTTCCTCAGAAGCTCGCTGCACAAGCAGATTCAAGACATCCATTACAAGAATAAACAACATAGGCGATAGTGGATCACCCTACCTCAGCCCGCGTTGATGCCCAATCCAATCCCCTGGCAGACCATTTAGTAAAATCCTGGTAGAAGAGGTAGCTAACAGCCCACTTATTATATCACACCAGATCTGACCAAAACCAAGTTTTTTCAAGACCTCGAGAAGGAAGGCCCACGAAACCGAGTCAAAAGCCTTTGAAATGTCAAGCTTGAGAAGAATACGAGCCTGCTTCTGACAATGTAGGAATTTGGTCGTCTGCTGGACTAGCATAAAGTTGTCCAGAATAAACCGTTTCTTAATAAAAGCGGTTTGATTGGGGGAAACCATATTTTGCAGCCGGCCTGCTAACCGGTTAGCCAACAATTTAGTCACCAACTTCGCGAAACTATGAACCAGACTTATTGGGCGGAAATCCCTCACACTAGTGGCCCCCTCCACCTTGGGAAGAAGAGTAATGAAAGCTGAATTCAGAGGACCCAGGTTTCTGAAATTTCTAGCCCAAATGCAGTGAACGGCCGCCATGAAATCAGTCATGATTACCGACCAGCAGCTTTTGTAAAATCTACCAGTGAACCCGTCGGGACCCGGGGATTTGTCCGAAGGAAGGGCCTTAATTGTATCCCAGACTTCCTCCTCCGAGACAGGCACATCAAGGGCAGCAAGGTCATAAGATGGCATCCCTAGAGCATCCAGATCCACTGTAACATTCCTTATTTCTGCAGTACCAAGTAACCCTTGATAAAAATTAAAGAAGGCTGCTGCCTTTCCTTCCTGGGCGGTCCAGATCTGCCCATCCTCCGAGTGAATTGCTGCAATGAAATTCTTTTTCTTCCTGAACCTTGTTTGTGCATGAAAAAGAGAGGTATTGGCATCCCCTTCTTTGAGCCATCCAATCCGCGATTTCAACCTTGTCATGGTACGAGAAATAGAGGAGAGGGCAAGGGAGTGCTTTTTGAGCATGTTTCGGGGCCACAATTCAGCAGGAGATAAGGAGCGATTGTCTTGCGCCACCTCTAATTGATGTAGGAGCTCCCTAGCCATCTCAAGCTGCAGCTTAATCTTCTCAACTTTTTTTGTCATTCCAGCTCTGCAAACATCTAGCCGTTGTTTTTAATTTCTTGGCCAAGGTGATAAGTGGGCAAGGCCCTGCAGGAACAGACGCCTAGGCCTGAGTTACCACATCATGAAAACCCTCCATCTTAGTCCAGAATGCTTGGAAGTGAAACCTCCCTTTTCCTCTGCTGAAATCATGAAACCCAAGCAGCAAAGGGCAATGGTCGGAGTCATCCGTGGCTGAGCTCTGGAGAAGAGAATCCGGGAATTGTTCCTCCCAATCTGTTGTGCAGAAAACCCTATCCAATTTGACCAGGGTAGGATTAGAGTGCCCATTTGACCATGTATATTTCCGGCCAATCAACGGAATTTCATTAAGAGCCAAGTCATTTGCCCATCTCCTGAATCTACCCATCATGGCACGGTCTAAGTTATTATTATTCTTCTCTTCCTCCCTTAAAATCAGATTGAAGTCCCCGAGCACAAGCCACGGCCCAGTACAGAGAGCTCTTACTTCTCTAAGAGATTGCAAAAACTGAATCTTGTCACGGTTCCCTTGTGGACCATACACACATGTAAGCCACCAAGGAGAGCTGGTGCTAGAATGAAAATTCACAGAGACGCTATATTCATCCACCCTACTGCCAGCACAAACACCAATGCTATTTTTCCAAGCTACCAAGATGCCACCACTAGCACCAACAGAAGGTAGGAAAACAAAATTATCAAAAGCTAGTCCTAGCATCCGCAATAAAAGGAACCGAGAAACATCCACCATTTTAGTCTCTTGAAGACAAACCACATCAACTCAAGCTGAATCCACAAAAGTGCGTACAGCATCCTGCCTAGCAGACCCATTAAGGCCTCGTACATTCCAGATTAGAATTTTGGAGGGATCCATAAGGAATGAAGGAAGAACGACTACCAGTGAGGGACACCCAATATATCAGCAGATTGGTTCGCCTTGCAGCATATCCATAGGCCTAGACCACCCAAATAGCGCTGCCATGGCCGTGATCTGCACCTCTGAAAGCCCTTTGCTGAAAACCCTGGCATACTCATCAAGGTCTTCTGGCCTTAAACTTTCAGTTTCTTCAGCATTCCCAATACCCAGTTCCTTCAAGATACGCTTCTTGCCCTGCGTGGCCGGTGGAGGAGGAGGCAGCCTCTCCACTCCTACTCCAGCGACCCTTCTGCTGTGTCGGGGTACCACCTCATTGGCTGTAGCTTTGCCTTGTCGCGGCCTTCTAACTGGCGCCCTCAGAATCCCACCTGTTGGTTTGGTCAGCCTATCAATAAACTTTATAGCAGCCGTAGGGGGGGCGTGGACGTGTCTAACAGCTGCTTTGGTTGACTGTCCTTCTTCCTCCTCTGCCGAAAATATGTAATGATGGGGCATTTCCGTGCGAGGCGACTCGAAATTCGCACATCCACCAAGGCTGACTTCTACCCACCCATGTCGACTGTGACCCGAGACGGGGATATCGGGGGTGGCACCTGTATGTCCTGCTCCTTCTCGCATCCTCCCAAAGTGCAAGAATCTGCTGGAGCCCTCAAGGGTGAAGAGGGGGAAGATGGTCCTGGTAGGGAGGAGTGAGATGGGCCACCACCGGACAGCCCCGATGCCGCTGCTACTACCCCGGAGCTGAAAAACGGTCTAGCCACCAGGGAAAGTGGGCCGGGGTTAGAATCTACACCCAATGAGACATGAGTCATCACAGCCTCCACCATGCAGGCCTGACCATTTGTCCTGTCGTTGCTCTTTTTAATATCCACTGACGACTCAAGCATAGCCCCAATATTTAACTCCTTGAAAGCAGTGATATGCTCCTCTAAATTAGAGGGATCCTTCTGTTGGTCATCACCCAACTCATCCTCCTGTTGGTCACCACCCAACACTTCCTGTGAAACAGCCACATGGCGGGGACAGATTGGCAGCGGCCCTAGCCTCTCATGCACGGGGCGCCGAACGGCTAACGCTCCAACAGGGCCTCCCTGCCCTGCCGGAGAAGCTTGTTGCAGGCGACGTCGACGAGACCTAGTGTCCTGATCATCATCAGACGCCGGCGGCGACAGAGGAGGGGAAACATCGCCCGCCAGCGGAGAGATCAGAGACACCGAGGCCGTCACCTGATAAGCAAGAAGATGCTTCACAATGGTACCCACTTCAAAACTCTGAACCGACTCCGGAATCAAGAGATCAACAGCAGCCGAAATGAGCTCTGGATGCCGGCACCAACTAAGAACCCTGAAGGAAGAGAAGTCCAAACGAGCAGCAGTGTCAGGATAAAGCTCCAAAGCCATGCAGTGCGCTTGCAACAAACTTCTTGCAGTTTCCAGACTCCATGCGTGCAGCGGGATTCCCTCGAAACTCAATGTCACGAAGGAAGGGAGGGAAACCGCTTCAGCGTGTGCAAGCATTGACCACTTGATGAACTTGAAAGAACCAGAAGGGGAGTTGAGAATAGCTCTGTTGTTGAAGACACGCAACGCTGCTTGCTCATTTTGCATGATAATAATGAAGTCTTCAGGCGCTGAACGGTGAACTGAAAAACTTGCAGGATCAAAATCATACTCCGCTGCAACTTCTGCCGCCAAAAGCTCAGCTGACACCGGCGGCCGTGAACCAATGACCATGACAAACAGAGCACACCGCCGAAGATTGTTCTCCACCAGAGTTAAATCCCTTGCACGCTCAAGGACGCAAACCGGTCGTGCCGCCGAACCTGTAGACTTCACCACGGCTGACTGATGGGAGGGTAGCTGAGCAGAGCAAATATCATCCACTGGTGGCACGTTAGCAGCGCCCCCAGATCGGGGCCTTCTCCCCCTGGTGCGATGACGACCCTTCTTGCCACGATGCAACGACTGTCCAGGCCCATCCTCAGCAGCAGCTTGTCGACCTTGATCCATGGGGGGGCGATCTTCCTCCAAACCAGCCTTTGCTTAGAGAACAGTTGTGAGGCCTCCACAGGTTGTCTGCCTAAACGCTCCCACACAGAGCGCCCGACGGACGAAGCTTTGGCCACGTCAAGCCTTTGATCGACGAGTGGTTGCAGGCCAAGACGTTCCCGCACAGCGCGCTCGCCGGACGAAGCTTTGATCACGTCGTGCTTTTGAATGGCGCCAGGGCATCCAGCAGCACGGTGGCCCGGCCGTCGGCAGCGCAAGCAGCAAGACGGACGACGGCACTCAGTCGCACGATGGGACACCGCCAAGCAGTTGAAGCACCTCCCCCGGAGATCCAGTGGGACCGGTCGACGGGGAAAGGGAGGGCAGGGGCGTTCAGCCAATCGACGACGACGACGAGACCACCTTGTCTCCACTTTAATCCAGCCCTCAGCGTCTGATGGCGGCGTGGCTCTGGGCTGTCGATGGCTACCGGGGTAGTTCTTCAACCTCACGATCGGGAGGGGCCGCTCCGATGCGATGTTGGTGGAGGCCGCCGGCCGAGCATGAGCCGCCGGCTGGGAAAGCACAGCCGCACAAAAGGTCTTTGTGGCGGTCGTCCCACCAGCACCAATGGGGTCGTCGATACGAAGCCTTCTCACCGGTGAGAGAGGGCCGTAGTCCGCCCAACGCTGTGCCTTGGAGCGCCCAGCTCTGAGAGACGACCCAGCAGCAGCGGACGACGAAGAAATAGGGCCAGGCGCGCAGGGAGAAGAGGAGGCCGCCGGGAAGGGAGCGGCGGCTGGGAAGGTGGTCACCGAACCCGGGGTGGGTGTCGGCGAGAGGCTCTGGGGAGGACAAGGGGCGGCGCCGGCGAAGGAGGGGGTGGAAGACGAAGCGTGGGGGTGGAGGCCAAAGCGGCCTAGCGGGAGCCGAGGCGGCCAGGGCGGGAGCCGAGGCGGCCATCGTTTGGTTTGGTTTTCTACTGTGTTTAATTAGTTATTCGTGGGAGCTCACGTGAAGTGTAAGGCTTACCAAAGAGGATGGTTGAAGCTGAGCATTGCTTTTAAAGTTGGTCAAAATTTTATTAGCAATTACTAAGTATAAGTAAATATCAACCCAATTAAGTAGTAGAACAAAAGTAATAACATCACCTGCGATGCAATGCATATGACAAATTGAGTTTAAGTTCCATAATTTAATCATGTGAGTGTCCGAGCTGCTCATGACCGTGAGCACGGCTAGTATACCAGTTTTACACTCTGCAGAGGTTGCGCATCTTTACCCACAAGTCATGTTACCCATCTGCCAAGAGACGGCCAATCCCATACACCTCTACCGAGGAGGTGAGGCAGGGTAACACTACGAGGCCTTTACAAAGTTCCACTAGCTTCAGAAAACCCGCTACAGTTTATAGGAAGCTCCAGTGCAGGAGTCCCTCGACTAACCGCCATCGCAGCAAAATCAACCAAGGACCTCCCGACACTGACCACTCCCCTACTGCCCTTGCCCCTTTCGGGTAAGGTAATCATCCACTAGCTTTCCTAGTTAATCAGCCAAGGGCGTCCATAAACCCTTGTGGTAGCACTGTTTTCCTGGGTGGTTCTCCATGTTCCAATTAACATAATGATCTTACCATGAACAGTAAATAATAAACAGATAATAAAAAGTGTAATCATGAATAGTGTATCTCCATACCCAAAACCACATAAAGCAATAGCAAGTACTACCCAAAAAGTCCAGTGGTAATCAAGGTATAAAGATAGTCAAACTGGGTTAACCTATTGGGTCCCATCAAAATTAACCTATGCAGATCATTATGATTAATCAGAACATGACTGGGTAAAAAGAAGTGATTAAGGGCACAACTTGCCTGAGACTTGAGATTCTAGGTACCAGGATGATCTTCAGGTGACTCGTAACCTCACTGCTAAATGTAGCAATACAGACAAACATGTATATGCAAAATTAACATTACACCAAGCATAGTCATAGACTACATAATAATAATCTACATATTAAAATAAGATCATATAAACAGGAATCATTAATTTTGGAGTTATGAATTTTAAGTTATGAATTTCCAAAAGTTCTAGGTGCTAGGTACAAGATTAATTAGGAGATTAATTTTAATATGGTTTTCATGTCAAAACAGAGACACTAGTTGATAAACAATAATATTACAAAATTATAAAAACTGGAATGGATCAATTTGGAGTTAAATTCATAAAGTTATGAATTTTCTAAGTTTATCATATTTATTTTTATCCTGAAAATCATTTTAGATTTTATTTCCTAAAATTCCCAGACTCTGGACGGCGGCCACTATTTTCCAAAAACTCGGGGGCTAAGACGTGAAATCCCCCAGACATAGAGAACTCCGCATAGGATGGCGGGTTGATTCCCCATAACCCAAGGGGCTCTTAAGCAAAAAGCCAACGGCGAAGAGGTAAGGAACAACCAGAGCCGTTGGATTAAAAGGATACGGTCCAGATTAGATTTTTACAACTCTGAACCGGTACGCATCCTGGACTGTCCGATTCCAATCGGACGGTCACTATTTTAAAACAGCACCATGCTTCACCCGCACAGGATCAGAATCGAACGGTCGCGATTTCAATTCTACCAAAGCGGTACCCCTGAGGTAATCCGAGCCGTCCATCAGTCGACCAACGGCTCCAGTCCCCCCCCCAATCAACAGTAGGACACGGTGGCGCTGGTCACCAGGGGCGGCGGCGCCATGGCCCGAGCACCGCGTTTTTGGTCCCAAGCGCACTACAGAGAATTCCGATAGATGCAATATGAAGAGGAGTAATTGACTATACGGATCAAAGGTTACTCACAGGGGATTTAGCGTGCAGTCACCTCGACCACGACGTGGTGCGGATTTGCGAAGAGGAAATGCTCTTGCGAGCAATCCGTTCACCGGAGAAGGCCCCGAAGTCAGGCAATCAACGCACGAGCTCCCGTGGTTCCAATGAGGCCCCACAGGCACCCCGAAGCCAAGCTGTCACCCACGCAGAGACGGCCACCGGCGAGCAGGCTAATACACCAAGTTTGACGGCAATCTTGGCCGGCTGAAGATGGAGCCAGGCAACGCCGTGACTGGTGTTTAAATAGGGGCAGGCAGCGAGGATCTTGGCCGGGGAGGTTGGAGATCGGATCGTGGACGCCGTTGGCCAAACCTGCGCGATCTCCGCGCGGACCTTGTTCCTGGACGCGTTCTTTCCACGGGGGACGAAGCGCCTGACCACGTGGGTCCCGCGTTTCAGGGTCGGCAAGTGGGCGAGGCAGACGCACCCGCATGGGCCCCGATTGGCGGTGAGTGTAACACCCCAGGTGTTACCATGGCTAGAGCCCACTTTGCTATTGAAGGATATGAGCACCTGTGGAGGGACTTAATGAATAAAAGCATAAGGGCCTTGGAAAGCTAGAGGTTAGCCAAGGATGGTGAGTAACCAAAAGCATTACTCCAATCCTTGCACACTTATTCTCTTGGATGAGAGGGGAGAAGAACCCTAGATCTCTCTTAAACCCTATCTCCCAAAACCCTAGAAAAGAGGGAAAAGAGAGTGGGCAAGTGTGCAAAACATGAGTAACATTTACCCAAACCTTAAGTAGCCTTGTAACCAGCAATTAGGGGAGGGAATTATTGCAAAAAGGCCCCTGGTGAAACCTCAAATCAAATCTTTAAGTGGAGAGAGAGCTAGAGCTCTCTATTCCTCTCTAAGTCCATTTTTGACCTTAGTTTAAGGATCAGCCGTGTTCACCTTGAAGATGGCATCAAATCCACTTGTGATCTATACCAAAAACGTAGCATACAACCTGGGGCACCCACTAGAAAAAGTTGAGCCCGAGACTCGGACGTTTGACATGCCATGGCATGGCTTTTGTCGCGAAGTGCCCAGTGAGACACACCTGTTTTGGCATCCAAAGATCTCCCTCCCTAGGCCGTATCTGCCCCGACTTCTCACAGTTGAGTGACAGCCCTAGGTGCCAGGAAGAGGTCTGCGCCGAACCTTTGCAAAGATTCGCACGTTTGCGACCTCTGTCGACATTTGAACACTGGAAGAAACAAACCGCCACGTGTTCGACGCGTTCTGCCGCGCCAGAGCACGCCCGCGCGCGCCCCCGCGAGCCCCGCGCCGCGCCCGAGCCAAGCCAGCGCCCTGGTCCGCGTCCGCGCCTATAAAACGCCCAAGAGCCTTGGCCGTACCCCTCCGCACGCCCCCAAGTCTCACCGGAGCTCCGTTCGCCGCCGTCTGCCTGTGCGCGACGTGTCCGCGGCCGCTCGAGCCACTGCCGCCGTAGACCGGCCAGCCCAGCCTTCCGCCGTCCCACCCAACCCTCGGACACGAGTGTACACCCGCCAGTGAAGCTCCCCGGGCCGGGAATCGGGCTCTGCTTCGCCGGAGTAGCCGAATCGCGCTCACCGGACTCCACCCGACCGCCGGCAACCGTGGACCGAGGCACACAGTGAGTCTCTCTCCGATTCCTTGCACGGTTAGACTCCTTAGACCTCCGTGAAGCTCCCTATGCCCTTGGATTGAACTGTACCGCCGTGGATAGGCCGGAGCCCACGCCGCCGACGAGCTCGCCCGCCTGCGCTCGTGGTCCGGGCGATTCCGGCCATCCCCGACTACGAGCCGTACCTCGACGTGTTCGCCAGAACCTCCCCGAGCGAACCCTGCCCTTCGCCGGACCTCCCTCGCCGCTGGTAAGCCGCGCCATTCTTTCCTTCTCCGCGGTTACTGTTCCAGTTGGGGGAGGGACCGCGAGTGTGAGGGAGAGAAACCCAAGGGGGTTAAGTGAAAGGTCACAGACTCAGGTGAATAGTGGCCCGAGGGTAGATCTGCGAGGTTTGATTCAGTTTAAACCTAGGGGTCTCGGTGCAAACTGTTTTTCCAGAAAAACTTAAATAAAACCTGTTTTAAATTCAAACAGAAACTTTAAAAACCCATAACTTCTGTTTGGTTTATCCAAATTTGGTCAAACTATTTTTGCCAGACTCTAAATAATGTAACCTGTCTAAGAAAAATATAAAACCCCATAAGTACTAGAGAAAAATATAAGGGTCTGATTTATTTTCAGTTTCGGCCAAAAGCTTAATAATGACAAGAAAAATGGTTGTACTATTTAACTAAGGTTAGAAAAATTTAGAGGAGTTATTGTCTACCTACTGACCTAGTTAAAAATGTTAAACCTCTCTGTCCATTACATTAAGTTAGTTTTAACCCCTTATTCCATAATATGCTTAAGTTTAAGGAAAATAGAAAAAGTGATATAAATAATGAACCAGAGAGCACCCCTATTTTTGTTGAGATGTTTAGTCAATGTAGTTCACTGGAAAAATGTATCATACCCTGTTGTAGTAAAAGATAAGAAAGATACCTTTTAAATGAAGAAAATAAGGATAACTTAGAAAAACCCTACAAAAATAACCCTAAGGTGAAACCTCCCCAAACCTTAGGATAACTAATAAGTTGATAATAAGAACTTAAGAAAAATCTGAAATCTGTTGTTTGATATTTTTCAAATGACAAGTTAGTTTTAAGCACCCCTTTTTCACCAAACTTTAAAAATCCATCATTAATTAACCACCATGTTGCTCTCTGCCATTTTTGGTACAAGAGCTTTTTATCACTACTAGAGGCCAACAAAAATAACCCTTAGGTCAGAACCCACTTTAATAAAGGACTTGTAGGGTAAAGTGGCCCATTTTGCCTAACTATTGTTATTTTTGTTTAAAGCCTAGCTTTTGTACTTTAAGCCTCACATTATCAAAACAAGCTAGAATAGCCAGTGACAACCCACTGTAATTTTTGCAAAATTTTTGGAAATTTTTTAAACTACTGTCATAGTTCAAACCCCTACTAGAAACCCTAGATGGAAATTAAGAAAGGAAAATGGATGATGGAATTTAATGTCCTCCTAAGACCTTTATAATTGTCCACTGAAATCTATAAAGGCAATACAAATCCAATATGTTATCTTAAAAGAAAACCTAAACCTAAAAGGTAATAAGTCTATGTATACCACTAGAAGACCCACGTAGCCAAGGAACCCTAAGTTAATTCTTGACTTAATTTTTGTAGCTTAATGTTCTTAAATCTTGCATAATCATGACATACATGTTCATTGCATTTCGATAGACTGTAATCTTGCTGACGGAGAGTACGTCCTCGTGCCGGAGCAAGGAGCTACCCAGGAGGTTGCCCCAGACCCAGCACCAGAGCCTGCACCAGAGGACCTGCCTGCCACTGCTTTGGAAGGCAAGCCCCGGTTTTTATGCATAACCTGTTATTTATGCTACTTTACTACACTTAATGTTTGTAGGATTGTTTGTGCACTTAAGTGTAGGAATTGTTTGAAACCCTAGTTGCATGACCTCAGGAATCCTATTGAGATGAATACTAGTATGCTAGGTCGAGTAGCTGCTGTATTAATCAGGATCTCGGTAGAAGTCGAGTGATTTTTCTAGCACTCGCGCGAGGTCAGGAATTGGCTGTATTCACTTTTCCTATCATATTGATGTTGGTTGTGGGCAACAATCCATGGGGATTGGTTGTTCACGGGATGAAAAGTTGATTAAGGATTAAGGTGTGGTACCGTGAGTCAAGCGTTTGAATGTACTAAGCACATACCGAGAAATATGGTAAATCGGTAAGCCTAGTACCTGAGTGAACCTGGCAGTGGACATACCCCCTCACGCGACCTGAGACGTAGTCTCCCATTCCGGTTATGGTGGGTACAAGTGCGGTCACTGCACGACGGCCAGTCGGGGTCAGTGAGGCATTGTACGCCAAGGCGGTGAGCCCTGATCTGCTGACGGGGAATCGATGGGGACGGTTGATGTGTGTGGGGACGGAGTGCCCCTGCATGTCGTGTGTTTAGGTTTACCTTGCAAGGATAAAAACTTGATTCGAATCGTCTGCTTCTCGCAGCTAATGAGACTGCTTGATCCATGCTGCTACATTGAGTAACAAGTGGAACTGGTTGAGATGATACAAACTGTTGATTGCTAATAATGCTTGCTACTATGTATGAATAGATAGTACACTTTTAGCCTTAAGAGAGTCACACTTAATTTTGATTAAGTTAAAATTCTGATTTAGAAACTCAGCTAGTGCTTTTGGCAACCAAACCCCACAGCCAAACAGCTGCATGTCTAGAGGTAGAGGAGTATAGACTCCTCACACCGGGTAAGTCTAGCTGAGTATTAGTATACTCAGCCTTGCTTGTGGCATAATTTTTACAGGTTCTCTGGAGGACATGGTTGCTGGAGTGACTTGGCCGTCCACCTTACCACCGGGTTGGACTGTTGAGTGGGACCCCGCCTCGGCTGAGGAGGAGCATGAGGAGTGATGGGATAGGCTTCCCCATCTCTCCATTTATTTATCGTTAGTTTATTTCCGCTGCACTTCAAAAACAATGATGGTTACTTTTGCGAAAACTCCGATGGTGACAATGGTGATGTAATAATTTAATACTCTTCCATGCCTGGTTTTATGCTTTATTGTATTTGCTCTGTGACTCACCATCGAGTGAGACTGTGGTACTTGATCCTGTCAGTGGCCGTGTCGGACTAGATCCGAGGGATTGACGGGTTATTCCCATTTAAGTGTGGTCTAGCCTCTAAGGTCGGACTTAGGCACTTAAGTTGGAATAATTCGGGCAGTTCCGCCACAGCTGGTATCGGAGCTTGTACCACCACAGAGGAATCAATAAAACATGAATACCATCCCTTTTCTAAAGTAAAACTTGATAGAAACAATGTTGGATAGATAGTAGGGCGAGCAGGATAGACCTAGGACGTGAAGCCTTAGGAAGGTAGAAGGGTAGCTAGGTGGCTAATTAACTAGGCCCTACAGGCCACTTTTACAGGATGGGAGTTCTTCCCTGTTCCTTTTATTTTTCTTGTGAGGTCGTTCAGGGCGAGCATGCATGCATTCTTAATTAAGTAAATGAATAACTAAGTAAAAGGACTTAAAAATGAGATAGTAGCCAACTAGGTCCCCAATACCTTTTTCTTCTAACTAGAGGCAGGCTGAGTTTTGTTTTCCTTGTTCTTTTTGTACTTCTTTTTCTTTACTTACGCTTAACCGTGCACAGATGACTTCCCACGGATCCTCCGAGGATGGAGATGCACTGACCCACACTGACGGACTTGCACGAGAGGGTTTTCCCCGCATCTTGTGGAAAGTACTTCAGGGGGCAGGATATTTGACACCCCCTCAGTACGCGGTGCAGCAGTTCGAGAAGCACCGGGTACCTCGCTGTCGGGTGAGGATGACTTTGGAGCCTCATCCCCTGCAGCCAGGCTGGCGTTCACTGGACTCCGAGTCCTATGGATACCGGGCTGAGGACACTATTGAGGCTATCGCTCTGCATGGACTGACCACCTTCTGTGGATTTCACCCCTTGGAGCTGGCTACTCACCCCATTGGGTTGTTCCCTGCGGAAAAGGAGGACGACCCGATGTGGAAGGATCGGGTGGAGCATGCCAAGGACATCTGGGCTCTCTACCCAGGCCACACCGCTCACTTGTCGGTACGATGCATGAATGCTCTGTATCGTCTGCAAGTGATGCGTGGGGAGGCCATGTCCCACCTGATGGCGTTACTGGAGGCCACCAAGATCACCCTGGATAACAGGGAGGAGCTCGTGGTGGATTTATCCCAGGAGCTGGTGGAGAAAGATTTACAGGTGGAGCAGCTGACTGACGAGATTCATGAGTTGGAGGAGCTAGTGGGCACCAGGGAGAATACCATCGAGGTCCTCGAGGATCAGCTCCTCAACACCCAGCAGCAGCTAGCAGAGGCTAATGCGCATCTGGACATGCATCACCAAGAGATCCATGATGCGGAGGCTGACGAGGACGTTGACATTGAGGGAGGAGATGAGCCTGCCTCCAGTGTAGACACCGCTGGCTCGGGGAGACCACCTTCCCCCGAGTCCAGCGTTGCCTCGTTCGCTCACTAGATGCCAGACTAATACTAGAAGTTGATGATAGTTGGACTCCTCGCCGCTAGCTTAGCTTTTGCACCCTTAGGGTACTAGGCTAGGTAGAGTTGAGTCTTTTGATCCTTGATGTAACAAGTGTTAAAACTCTTTTGGATGTTTAGGGATGATTAATGGTAATTTAAATTTGGACGGAAGGATTATGTTTTCGTTTGTTTTATTTGGAATCTATCAAATTACTTTGACTCCCCTACCATGTTCGAACCTTAAGCTTGGAGATGTGTTATTGAGCAACCATGTGACTTTTTCAGATGGCTGGGAGAGCGCGCCGTGGTCAGAATGAGCACGTTCCTCCACCGCCACCGCCTCCCACTCTGCAGGAGCTCATGGCCCAGCAGAATGAGATTCTGAGGCAGCTAGCTCAGCGTCAGCCACCACCTCAGCATTATGGTGGAGACCATCAGCGTCACCCCGTCGCTGCTACTTACCAGGAGTTTCTCAGCACCCAGCCACCATTGTTTACCAGGACGGAGGACCCACTTGATGCAGATGTGTGGTTGAGGGTGGTAGAATCCAAGTTCCCACTGCTCCATGGGGCTTGCTCAGAGGTCACCAAGGTCAGGATCGCCACCCAGCAGCTTCGCGGACCCGCAAGGACTTGGTGGGACCATTTTCTTGCTATGCAGCCAGATGGTAGAGAGGTGGAGTGGAGGGAGTTCAAGGCCGCTTTCAGAGGGCATCATATTCCCGCTGGCATCATGGACCGGAAGCTCAATGAGTTTCTGGCACTCACTCAGGGCAGCAGGACAGTGTTGCAATATGCCCAGGCCTTCAATGATTTGTGTCAGTATGCCGGATACCATGCAGATACGGATGAGAAGAAGCGAGACAGGTTCAGGAGGGGGCTCAGCACCAAGCTCCGTGACCGTCTCAACACCGTCAGGGCCAACAGTTACAATGAGTTGGTTAACATGGCTATCTCCCAGGAGGACTGCATCTTGGCTCAGCAGGCGGAGAAGAAGAGGAAGACCCCTGTGGCAGGACCCTCGTCTCAGCCACAGCGCTTCAGGATTGTGTCTGACTCACAGAGCAGGGGACCTCAGCAGCAGCAAGGGAGGTGGGTGATCAGGCCACCGCAGCAGCAGCAGCAGGCACCCAACCACGCCCAGTTTCCAGCTCAGAGGAACAATCAGCAGCAGCAGTACCGCCAGGCCAATGATAACAGGTGTTTCACTTGTGGTAGCACTGGGCATTATGCCAAGAATTGCCCCAAGAATCAGCAGAGGCAGGGGCAGAATGTTAATCAGAACCAAGGAAAGAGGCAGAAAGTGCAAGTGAGGCAGGGCAAGCTGAACTTCACTACAATGGCTGACATTCCAGAGGGAGCACCCGTCATGACTGGTATCTTTACAGTTTTAAATTTTCCTGCTCTTGTTCTTTTTGATTCTGGTGCTTCACATAGTTTTGTCAGTGCCAAATTTAGTGTCAAGTGCCAGTTGCCTTTTCACCACACCAACGGGGCTATTACCATTTCAACCCCAGGAGGCAGGATTGCCACAAATCAAATCAGCAAGAATGTGCCCATAAAGTTTGGTAGCCTAATAATTAAAACCACTCTCCTCATTTTGGGTTTGGACAGCGTGGATATCATCTTGGGAACTGATTGGTTGACCAAACATCAGGCAATACTGGATGTTGCATCCAGAGCCATTGAAATTCATTCCCCTGCGTATGGCGAGACTGTTTTGTATTTGCCCAACCAGGGTGGTACCCGGTCTTGTGCCTTTGTTATGGCAGAATCCCCAGTAAGGAAGATCCCAGTAGTCTGTGACTACCCCGATGTCTTTCCGGATGAGTTGCCAGGAATGCCACCTGACAGAGATATTGAGTTTGCCATTGAATTGCAACCCGGGACTGCCCCTATCTCCAAGAGACCTTATAGGATGCCTCCCGCGGAGTTGGCAGAATTGAAGAAGCAACTGCAAGAATTATTGGACAAGGGGTTTATTCGTCCAAGTACTTCACCCTGGGGATGTCCCGCCTTGTTCGTGAAGAAGAAGGATGAGAGTCTGAGGATGTGTGTTGATTACCGCCCTCTCAATGCGGTGACTGTCAAGAACAAGTACCCGTTACCCCGCATTGATGTTCTGTTTGATTAGTTGGTAGGAGCCAAGGTATTCTCCAAGATAGACCTTCGCTCGGGCTACCATCAGATCAAGATCCGTGCCAGTGACATTCCCAAGACGGCTTTCTCTACCAGATATGGGCTCTATGAGTTTTTGGTAATGTCTTTTGGGCTAACCAATGCCCCGGCTTACTTCATGTACTTGATGAACTCGGTATTCATGCCAGAGCTAGACAAGTTCGTGGTCGTTTTCATTGATGACATTCTGGTTTATTCCAAGAATGAAGATGAACACACGGAGCATCTGCATATTGTGCTTCAAAGACTTCGTGACCATCAGTTGTATGCTAAGTTGTCCAAGTGTGAGTTCTGGTTGAAGGAGATAAAATTCTTGGGTCACACAATCTCTCAGGATGGGATATCAGTTGACCCTGAGAAAGTGCAAGAAGTGATGGACTGGAAACCTCCGGCTACAGTGAGACAGATTCGGAGTTTTCTGGGATTGGCAGGGTATTACCGACGATTTATTCCGGATTTCTCCAGGATTGCCAAGCCAATGACTGAACTGTTGAAGAAGGGAGCCAAATTTGAGTGGAGCCAAAAATGTGAGGATGCTTTTCATACCTTGAGGCAACAATTGACAACAGCTCCAGTGCTAGCCCAACCCGACAACACCAAGCCATTTGAAGTTTATTGTGATGCTTCTGGTACAGGATTGGGTTGTGTCTTGATGCAAGATAACCGGGTCATTGCGTATGCTTCTCGAGCCCTCAGACCTCATGAGCAGAACTACCCGACCCATGATCTGGAGTTGGCAGCAGTAGTTCATGCCCTCAAGATATGGAGACACTACTTGATGGGAGCTCACTGTAACATTTACACTGATCACAAGAGCCTCAAGTACATTTTCACTCAGGCAGATCTGAACATGAGGCAGAGAAGATGGTTGGAATTAATCAAGGACTATGATTTGGAGGTGCATTACCATCCTGGCAAGGCAAATGTTGTGGCAGATGCTTTGAGCCGAAAGGCCCAATGTAATTGCATGAACATGGATGCAAGAATCACCACCTTATGTGATGAGTTGTGCAAGCTGAACCTAGAAGTTGTTCCTTCCGGTGAAGTGAAATATATTGCAGTGGAGCCCACATTGCAAGAACAAATAGCTCAGGCACAGTTTGGGGATAAGGGAGTTCGGGTTATTAAGGAAATGATCAAGCTGAAGGCCGAAAAATACAAGTGTTTCCGTCAGGATAGCAAGGGGACTTTATGGTTTGAAGATCGATTGGTGGTTCCCAAGAACCCAGAGCTCAGAAAGAAGATATTGGATGAAGCTCACCTTTCCAAGTTCTCCATGCACCCTGGTAGCAACAAGATGTACCATGATCTCAGGCCTTTGTATTGGTGGACCAGGATGAAGAGGGAAATTGCCAAGTACGTTTCAGAATGTGACACTTGTCAGAGGGTAAAAGCTAGTCATCTGAAAGCAGCAGGCCCTTTGCAACCCCTTCCCATACCATCTTGGAAATGGGAGGACGTTTGCATGGACTTCATAGTGGGATTACCCAATACCTCCAGGCACCATGATTCCATATGGGTTATTGTGGACAGATTGACCAAGACTGCTCATTTCTTGCCAGTGCACACCACCCACCGGACGGAGAAGTATGCGGAAATCTACATCGACCAGATAGTTCGTCTGCATGGGATACCAAGGACCATAGTCTCTGACCGAGGAGCACCTTTTGTGGCACGCTTTTGGGAGCAATTACAAGAATCACTTGGGACCCACGTAATCCGAAGCTCAGCGTATCACCCTCAAACAGATGGTCAGACAGAAAGGATAAATCAGATTTTGGAAGACATGTTGCGAGCATGTGCACTACACTATGGAAAGGACTGGGACAAATGTCTTTCCTTGGCAGAGTTTTCTTACAATAACAGCTATCAGTCCAGTCTGAAAATGGCACCTTTTGAGGCTTTGTATGGGAGAAGATGCAGAACCCCGTTGAATTGGTCTCAAGCAGGAGAGAGGGAGATATTTGGGCCAGATTTGGTAATTGAAGCAGAGGAAAAGGTCAGAGTCATCAGGAAGAACTTGGAAGCTGCTCAGGCCAGGCAAAAGAGTTATCATGACGAGAGGCGGAAGCCTCTACAGTTTGCGGTGGGAGATCATGTCTATCTTAAGGTATCACCAACCAAGGGTATCCGGAGATTTGGGATCAAGGGCAAGTTGGCCCCTCGCTACATTGGACCATATAAGATCAAGGAAATTTGTGGACCCGTAGCTTACCAATTGGAATTGCCACCCCATTTGTCAGAAGTCCACAATGTGTTCCATGTATCTCAGCTGCGGAAATGTGTTCGTCTACCCACTGAAGTGCTACCAGAACCAGACATTGAGATAGAACCAGACTTGTCCTACCAAGAGTACCCCGTCAAGGTATTGGATCAGAAGGAAAGATCAACTCGGGCAAGGTCAATCAAAATGTATAAGGTTCAGTGGAGTCATCATTCAGCAGAAGAAGCTACATGGGAGACGGAGGAGTTTCTACGCTCTCGCTTCCCCGACTTTCTACCCAAAGAAATCGGTATGTAACCCAGAACCCCACCCCCCACCTGCCCTTTAAAGTCAATTATAAGAGAAACTTAGATAACAAGGATAGTCTAAGTTATGGACTTAACTTAAGAAGGGCTTCCTTCTAAAGTTGCAAAGAGGATGACATTCGAAGAACAGTTAAGAAAGTGGAACTTGAGTTTAAGGGGGGGGGGAAGTAGCACCAACACACCTTCAAAGCATCCCTCCAAGGGACTCCACCTAAAATCTCGGGACGAGATTCCTTTAAGGGGGGAGGGCTGTAACACCCCAGGTGTTACCATGGCTAGAGCCCACTTTGCTATTGAAGGATATGAGCACCTGTGGAGGGACTTAATGAATAAAAGCATAAGGGCCTTGGAAAGCTAGAGGTTAACCAAGGATGGTGAGTAACCAAAAGCATTACTCCAATCCTTGCACACTTATTCTCTTGGATGAGAGGGGAGAAGAACCCTAGATCTCTCTTAAACCCTATCTCCCAAAACCCTAGAAAAGAGGGAAAAGAGAGTGGGCAAGTGTGCAAAACATGAGTAACATTTACCCAAACCTTAAGTAGCCTTGTAACCAGCAATTAGGGGAGGGAATTATTGCAAAAAGGCCCCTGGTGAAACCTCAAATCAAATCTTTAAGTGGAGAGAGAGCTAGAGCTCTCTATTCCTCTCTAAGTCCATTTTTGACCTTAGTTTAAGGATCAGCCGTGTTCACCTTGAAGATGGCATCAAATCCACTTGTGATCTATACCAAAAACGTAGCATACAACCTGGGGCACCCACTGGAAAAAGTTGAGCCCGAGACTCGGACGTTTGACATGCCATGGCATGGCTTTTGTCGCGAAGTGCCCAGTGAGACACACCTGTTTTGGCATCCAAAGATCTCCCTCCCTAGGCCGTATCTGCCCCGACTTCTCACAGTTGAGTGACAGCCCTAGGTGCCAGGAAGAGGTCTGCGCCGAACCTTTGCAAAGATTCGCACGTTTGCGACCTCTGTCGACATTTGAACACTGGAAGAAACAAACCGCCACGTGTTCGACGCGTTCTGCCGCGCCAGAGCACGCCCGCGCGCGCCCCCGCGAGCCCCGCGCCGCGCCCGAGCCAAGCCAGCGCCCTGGTCCGCGTCCGCGCCTATAAAACGCCCAAGAGCCTTGGCCGTACCCCTCCGCACGCCCCCAAGTCTCACCGGAGCTCCGTTCGCCGCCGTCTGCCTGTGCGCGACGTGTCCGCGGCCGCTCGAGCCACTGCCGCCGTAGACCGGCCAGCCCAGCCTTCCGCCGTCCCACCCAACCCTCGGACACGAGTGTACACCCGCCAGTGAAGCTCCCCGGGCCGGGAATCGGGCTCTGCTTCACCGGAGTAGCCGAATCGCGCTCACCGGACTCCACCCGACCGCCGGCAACCGTGGACCGAGGCACACAGTGAGTCTCTCTCCGATTCCTTGCACGGTTAGACTCCTTAGACCTCCGTGAAGCTCCCTATGCCCTTGGATTGAACTGTACCGCCGTGGATAGGCCGGAGCCCACGCCGCCGACGAGCTCGCCCGCCTGCGCTCGTGGTCCGGGCGATTCCGGCCATCCCCGACGACGAGCCGTACCTCGACGTGTTCGCCAGAACCTCCCCGAGCGAACCCTGCCCTTCGCCGGACCTCCCTCGCCGCCGGTAAGCCGCGCCATTCTTTCCTTCTCCGCGGTTACTGTTCCAGTTGGGGGAGGGACCGCGGGTGTGAGGGAGAGAAACCCAAGGGGGTTAAGTGAAAGGTCACAGACTCAGGTGAATAGTGGCCCGAGGGTAGATCTGCGAGGTTTGATTCAGTTTAAACCTAGGGGTCTCGGTGCAAACTGTTTTTCCAGAAAAACTTAAATAAAACCTGTTTTAAATTCAAACAGAAACTTTAAAAACCCATAACTTCTGTTTGGTTTATCCAAATTTGGTCAAACTATTTTTGCCAGACTCTAAATAATGTAACCTGTCTAAGAAAAATATAAAACCCCATAAGTACTAGAGAAAAATATAAGGGTCTGATTTATTTTCAGTTTCGGCCAAAAGCTTAATAATGACAAGAAAAATGGTTGTACTATTTAACTAAGGTTAGAAAAATTTAGAGGAGTTATTGTCTACCTACTGACCTAGTTAAAAATGTTAAACCTCTCTGTCCATTACATTAAGTTAGTTTTAACCCCTTATTCCATAATATGCTTAAGTTTAAGGAAAATAGAAAAAGTGATATAAATAATGAACCAGAGAGCACCCCTATTTTTGTTGAGATGTTTAGTCAATGTAGTTCACTGGAAAAATGTATCATACCCTGTTGTAGTAAAAGATAAGAAAGATACCTTTTAAATGAAGAAAATAAGGATAACTTAGAAAAACCCTACAAAAATAACCCTAAGGTGAAACCTCCCCAAACCTTAGGATAACTAATAAGTTGATAATAAGAACTTAAGAAAAATCTGAAATCTGTTGTTTGATATTTTTCAAATGACAAGTTAGTTTTAAGCACCCCTTTTTCACCAAACTTTAAAAATCCATCATTAATTAACCACCATGTTGCTCTCTGCCATTTTTGGTACAAGAGCTTTTTATCACTACTAGAGGCCAACAAAAATAACCCTTAGGTCAGAACCCACTTTAATAAAGGACTTGTAGGGTAAAGTGGCCCATTTTGCCTAACTATTGTTATTTTTGTTTAAAGCCTAGCTTTTGTACTTTAAGCCTCACATTATCAAAACAAGCTAGAATAGCCAGTGACAACCCACTGTAATTTTTGCAAAATTTTTGGAAATTTTTTAAACTACTGTCATAGTTCAAACCCCTACTAGAAACCCTAGATGGAAATTAAGAAAGGAAAATGGATGATGGAATTTAATGTCCTCCTAAGACCTTTATAATTGTCCACTGAAATCTATAAAGGCAATACAAATCCAATATGTTATCTTAAAAGAAAACCTAAACCTAAAAGGTAATAAGTCTATGTATACCACTAGAAGACCCACGTAGCCAAGGAACCCTAAGTTAATTCTTGACTTAATTTCTGTAGCTTAATGTTCTTAAATCTTGCATAATCATGACATACATGTTCATTGCATTTCGATAGACTGTAATCTTGCTGACGGAGAGTACGTCCTCGTGCCGGAGCAAGGAGCTACCCAGGAGGTTGCCCCAGACCCAGCACCAGAGCCTGCACCAGAGGACCTGCCTGCCACTGCTTTGGAAGGCAAGCCCCGGTTTTTATGCATAACCTGTTATTTATGCTACTTTACTACACTTAATGTTTGTAGGATTGTTTGTGCACTTAAGTGTAGGAATTGTTTGAAACCCTAGTTGCATGACCTCAGGAATCCTATTGAGATGAATACTAGTATGCTAGGTCGAGTAGCTGCTGTATTAATCAGGATCTCGGTAGAAGTCGAGTGATTTTTCTAGCACTCGCGCGAGGTCAGGAATTAGCTGTATTCACTTTTCCTATCATATTGATGTTGGTTGTGGGCAACAATCCATGGGGATTGGTTGTTCACGGGATGAAAAGTTTATTAAGGATTAAGGTGTGGTACCGTGAGTCAAGCGTTTGAATGTACTAAGCACATACCGAGAAATATGGTAAATCGGTAAGCCTAGTACCTGAGTGAACCTGGCAGTGGACATACCCCCTCACGCGACCTGAGACGTAGTCTCCCATTCCGGTTATGGTGGGTACAAGTGCGGTCACTGCACGACGGCCAGTCGGGGTCAGTGAGGCATTGTACGCCAAGGCGGTGAGCCCTGATCTGCTGACGGGGAATCGATGGGGACGGTTGATGTGTGTGGGGACGGAGTGCCCCTGCATGTCGTGTGTTTAGGTTTACCTTGCAAGGATAAAAACTCGATTCGAATCGTCTGCTTCTCGCAGCTAATGAGACTGCTTGATCCATGCTGCTACATTGAGTAACAAGTGGAACTGGTTGAGATGATACAAACTGTTGATTGCTAATAATGCTTGCTACTATGTATGAATAGATAGTACACTTTTAGCCTTAAGAGAGTCACACTTAATTTTGATTAAGTTAAAATTCTGATTTAGAAACTCAGCTAGTGCTTTTGGCAACCAAACCCCACAGCCAAACAGCTGCATGTCTAGAGGTAGAGGAGTATAGACTCCTCACACCGGGTAAGTCTAGCTGAGTATTAGTATACTCAGCCTTGCTTGTGGCATAATTTTTACAGGTTCTCTGGAGGACATGGTTGCTGGAGTGACTTGGCCGTCCACCTTACCACCGGGTTGGACTGTTGAGTGGGACCCCGCCTTGGCTGAGGAGGAGCATGAGGAGTGATGGGATAGGCTTCCCCATCTCTCCATTTATTTATCGTTAGTTTATTTCCGCTGCACTTCAAAAACAATGATGGTTACTTTTGCGAAAACTCCGATGGTGACAATGGTGATGTAATAATTTAATACTCTTCCATGCCTGGTTTTATGCTTTATTGTATTTGCTCTGTGACTCACCATCGAGTGAGACTGTGGTACTTGATCCTGTCAGTGGCCGTGTCGGACTAGATCCGAGGGATTGATGGGTTATTCCCATTTAAGTGTGGTCTAGCCTCTAAGGTCGGACTTAGGCACTTAAGTTGGAATAATTCGGGCAGTTCCGCCACAGTGAGCGGGGACGCGCACAGGGTGACAGCCATGGCCCGAGGTCGCTGACACCAATGGCCCACCGGGCAGTGAGTGGTACGGAGGTGGAAACCCAGTTGGGCCGGCCAGGGAGAAATCCAGCCCAAACAGCTGTGCCAGGGAAAGATGGGTGGGCCAGAAATGAGGAACGAGACCCACTAGGATTTCTTTTATTTTCCTTTTATCTCCATTTATCTTTTTCATCCTTTTCTCTTCTATCCCCTTATATTTTTGTATTATATACATTTTTTGACTCAAACTTGTTTCACATATTTGAATACAAATACAAGAATTTCATTATGTGGTGCACCTTTATGTATTTATTTATTTTGTTATTTGAATAATATAATCCTATTAATTGAAATTGCTAAAGGGAAAACGAGAACCAATTAATTTCCTTAGGTTTCATAATCTCAAAACATTATCATATAAATATATTTATTTACTTACTTTATTAATTTTCCCTTCTACAAATTTTTGGGCTTTACAAGAAGGAACCGTTATGAGAAAGTCACCAACGTCGTCGTCGTCGTCGTTGTCTGTGTCTCTGACACCAGCCGCCGGAGTCTAATCTATGGTAATTTCTTCCAATTCCAAAGGTATACATCTAAATTTTATCTATTTGAGTGCTTGTGTTGCGGGGCTGAAATCAAGTATAACAGTGGTATCCAAGCCAAGATTTAACCCTTTTGATTTCAGGATTCGATCGAATTTTTTGATCTACAACAAGTAAAAGAGGGATGGGATCACTCATGTGAACCCATCCCTAACCCTAAGTCAAGTTTCCCTCTAATTCCCAAACCTTAACCCTAAGATCCTTGAAAACGTACTCATTCAAGCAAATTAAGAAAGGAGAAGAGGCTCAATGGTCTTACATTGGCCATAAGGGACATCAGTGGCCACTAGAAGGGACAACATGGTCGTTGATCTCGCGGGTGCATGTGCACAAGGTCTTACAGCACCGGTGCAAGGTCGCTCGACAATAGGGATGGCAATGGGTACTGTTGGGGACTTGTTCTCAAATACTATGAATTAAGAACAAGGCAATACAAGATGTTAAATGTTAATGCCCTTCATCCTACGAAACATTATTTCCCTTATGATATAATAATCTTCAGACGAAGGTCATGAAGGACATACCTTCATCATCGCAATATGTGTTAAATAAAAGAAGCATATGACATATAAGAAACAACATAAATGATCATATAACATTATTAATTCATTCTTATTATATAATCATGGAAAAGCAGGAACAATATTGAATTACAAAAGTACCTTCGGCTTGTCAGAAGGCAAAAAGGTACAAGCGTGACGCAAAAGCAGATACAAGTCAGCGTGAACATTACGGGGTACTGTTCACCTATTTATAGGCACAGGACACAGCCTATGAGAAATTACAGTCATGCCCTTTACATTTAGAAAAATCTATGAGGACTGGATAGCCTTTTCCATTTTAAGTCGGTTCCCTTTTCTGCGATTTAGCCGAAGCTCTCTTGCGCACAGCTTCGGAGCAACAACAACCTTCATCACGATTAGTGAGAGTTTTGACATGTCTATTCTAAGGTCTGTTATAGCATTACTGCTCTACAACCCTGCTTTGGTCTTAGGTTGAATACTCTGCACATTATACATTATATTTTGCTCAATTACCCAATTGTTACTATGTGCCAAACCCAAACACAACCCAGCGCCAGCGGTGCAATCATCCAATAATATTGCAATCATATGTACACTCATCTTGATTTGAAGGTTCAAAAGCGTGGATCCGTTGGGAGATCAATTGATATAACACGGTACCGAGGTTACGAAGATCTTCGGCATGATCTTGCGTGCATGTTCGGTATTCAAGGGCAGCTTGAAGATCCCTACAGGACAGACTGGAAGCTGGTCTATGTTGACCACGAAAATGACATCCTCCTTGTTGGCGACGACCCATAGGAGTACGTTCCTACTTCTGTTTCCTTCATCTCCTCCTTACATCCTTACCACGGTGTTCCCTTAACCTGTTCCGCTTCTGATGTTTTGAAAATCCTGCCTTGTCCAGGGAGTTTGTAAGCTGTGTCAAGAGCATTAAAATATTGTCATCTGTTGAAGTACAGCAAATGAGCTTGGATGGTGACCTCGGCTGCATCCCTCCTCAAACTAAGCCTGCAGTGCTTCTGATGACGCAAATGCATGGAGGGCCTGACGTAAATACTAATATGTTCCTTACCATTTTTAAACAATACTAAGAGTCAGGGGTCAAAGAAGTGAAACACACGTCTAACGTAATCACGAGGTACTGTTACTTTGAGCCGACTCACTGACAGAGTCGATGAGAAGCTCGTGGCGGAAGTTGTTCAGCAAGCTGCCATATTTTGGAGGCCTTGATAGCTGACGCTTTATTCCATTGAAATCGGGTAATTACTCAACACAATCATATTAGTTTCCTTCTTGTGTGTGTAAGTTGGGTGGGGGTGGGGGGTATAATGAATTTGAGAAGCTACTCTGCTTATTAGAACCTACATTCACTGTAATCCTACAAAGTTGTTCGATTATCTCAGTGTATATATGTGCGCTGTAGAACCGTGATTGTCAGTTTTGCAACTCGCAATCCCCAATGTAATTGTTCCTGTGTGCTGCTTTAACAACTGAAGTACTATTATAAATTGTATTATCTGTAACAGAAAAAAAGATTTGGTGTCAGGATATAGTACAGTCTTGTTGATTTTTTTTTGCAGTTTAGTCGGGCACACAATAACGCTTGAAAAATGTTTACTATCGTAGTCACCTAGGCGGAAATGCAGAGTTAGCGTGCAATCGTGTATTCTGGGATATGTTTCGCATTTTCTCAGTGTCAGCGTTTCGAGACCGGGGGTCCCTAATACCGACGAGTGAATGTCGCCGCGTGCCCCAGCCCAGATGGGTCGACGCGAGGCCGAGCGCGAAGGGGGGAAGAGAGGTGGCCGAAAGCGAGCGTGAGAGAGGAGTGGGAATCCCGCGGCCTTCGTGTTCGTCCCGCGCCCAGGTCGGGTGCGCTTGCAGTAGGAGGTTACAAGCGTCCACGCGGGAGAGGGAGCGAGCGGCCTCACGCGAGCGCCTCGTCTCGTCCTCGTCCCCGCGCGGCCAACCTTCTCTAAGAAGGCCCTGGTCCTTCCTTTTATATGCGTAAGGAGAGGATCCAGGTGTACAATGGGGGGTGTAGCAGAGTGCTACGTGTCTAGCGGGGGAGAGCTAGTGCCCTAAGTACATGCCATCGTGGCGGCCGGAGAGATGTTGGTACCCTGCTGGTGCGATGTCGTGGCTGTCGGAGGAGCGCTAGAGCCTAGCGGAGGGATAGCTGTCGGGGCTGTGGAGTCCTTGCTGACGTCCTCTTGCTTCCGTAAGGGGGCTGAGAGTCGCCATCGTCACTGCGTATGCGGGGCGCCATCATTGCCTGTCTGGTGGAGTGTGCCAGATGGGACGCCGGTCTTGTTCCCTGTGGCTCGAGTCAGCTCGGGGTAGGGTGATGATGGCGCCTCCTATTGACGTAGCCGGTCCGCGCCCTATATTGGGCGATGTGGAAGCCCCCCCGAAGCCGAGGTCGAGTCTGTCTTCTGTGGTCGTGGCCGAGTCTGATCCCCTGGGTCGGGCGAGACGGAGATCGTCGGCTGAGGCCAGAGCGGAGTCCGAGCCCTGGGGTCGGGCAAAGCGGAGTTCGTCGTCTTCTGGGGCTGAGCCCGAGTCCGAGCCCTAGGGTCGGGCGAAGCGGAGTTCGTCGTCTTCCGGGACTTAACCCGAGTCCGAGCCCTGGGGTCGGGTGGAGCAGAGTTCGCCGTCTTCCGAGGCCATAGCCTAGTCCGAGCCCTGGGGTCGGGCGGAGTTCGTCGTCTTCCAAGGCCGTAGCCTAGTCCGAGCCCTGAGGTCGGCGCGGAGTTCGTCGTCTTCCGAGGCCGTAGCCTAGTCCGAGCCCTGGGGTCGGGCGGAGCGGAGTTCGCCGTCTTCCGGGACTTAGCCCGAGTCCGAGCCCTGGGGTCGGGCGGAGCGGAGTTTCCTATGGCACCCGCGGCCGGGCCTGACCGCCTGTCAGCCTCACTCTGTCAAGTGGCACCGCAGTCGGAGTGGCGCAGGCGGCGCTGTCTTTCTGTCAAGCCGGTTAGTGGAGCGGCGAAGTGACGGCGGTCACTTCGGCTCTGTCGACTGCAGGGCGCGCGTCAGGATAAGGGCGTCAGGCTGCCTTTGCATTAAATGCTTCTGCGATTTGGTCGGTCGGCGCGGCGATTTGGTCAGGGTTGCTTCTTGGCGAAGACAGGGCCTCGGGCGAGCCGGAAATACGTTAGCCGCTGAAGGGGGGCCTCGGGCGAGGCGGAGATCCTCCTGGGTCGGCCGCCCTTGTCCGAGGCTAGGCTCGGGCGAGGCGCGATCGCGTCCTTCGAATGGACCGATCTCTGACTTAATCGCACCCATCAGGCCTCTGCAGCTTTATGCTGATGGGGGTTACCAGCTGAGAATTAGGAACATCGGGGGTACCCCTAATTATGGTCCCCGATAGTAGCCCCCGAGCCTCCAAGGGAGTGTTAATACTCGCTTGGAGGCTTTTGTCGCACTTTTTTGCAAGGGGACCAGCCTTTCCCGGTTGCTGTTTGTTCCGGCGGGGGCGCGCGAGCGCACCCGCCGGGTGTAGCCCCCGAGGCCTCGGAGGAGTGGTTAGACTCTTTCGAGGTCTTAGTGCGTTTCGTGATGCTTTGGCCGGTCTGGTTGTCCCCTCATGCGAACTAGCCGTAGCCCGGGTGCACCGTCGAGTCCCAAGTTCTCGGGCTGGTATGTTGACGCTGCCAACGGTTTGGCCAGAGCCGATTTTGCGAGAGCAGCCCCCGAGCCTCCGCACAGAGCGAGAGGACGATCAAGGACAGACTCGACTTTTTTACATACGCCCCTGCGTCGCCTTTCCGCAAGGAGGAGGGGGGAAAGCGCCATGTTGCCCTCGATGGGCGTCGAACATGGTGTCTCCAGCGAGCTGCGAACGGGTGATCCAAGTGGACGCCCGTGCCCCATTCGTTAGGGGTCGGTTGTGGCCCGGAGGCGTGCCCAAAAGTACCTGCGGGTGATTTGCCAGACCCGGTCCCCTGGCGACGGGGTCCGAGGGCTCGATGCCTCCCTCTGATGGGATTCCGTTACAAGATCGTTCCCGCTGGTCTCGGAAATGTCCTAGGGTACCTCGGGAGCGCAGCCCGAGCCTTGGTTATGTATCAAACGTACCCATGGTCATCCCTCGCTCTGTGTCTGAGGCGGCTGTGAACCCTTCAGGGGCCAGCCTTCGAACCCCTGATCAGTAGTGGGCGCGGAGCCCGAATAGCCTGAGGCGGTCGTTGAACCCTTCGAGGGGCCGGCCTTCGAACCTCTGACCAGTAGTGGGTGTAGAGCCCACGCGATCTGAGGCGGCTGTCGAACCCTTCCGAGGGGCCAGCCTTCGAACCTCTGATCAGTAGGGAGGCTCGGGGCCTGGTTCCTTCACGGAGAAGGATCCTTTTCGGGGTATCCCCCTTTCCCGGTCCCTGTTGCAAGAGAGAGAAAGAGGGAAAAAGGAAAAGGATACGAAATTGAACGGCGTGGCGTACCTTTTTTCGACGCGGTCATCGTGGCGAAGGCGAAGCGTCGCTCGCTTCTCCTGCCAGAGGCGCCGTCTGCCCTGCCACAGAGTTAATGCGACAGGACAAGTGGTTCGCGGGGTAGCCGTTGCGCGTGCGCGTGCCGTTCGAGGAACGGAACACGGGCGCGTTGTCTTTACGCCGTGAGGGAGGGCTCCCTCGCTGCCCCTGGATGGGACGTGAGCTCGGCTGGCGACGTGACCGCTGCTGCTGCCCGCCTGTCACCGCCATTACTGCCGGCCCATTTTTGACCGCTTTTGACCGTCGCGCCGGGCTGGCACTGCAGGGTTGCCTCGAGTCGCAGTATCGACTTCGCAGTCGAGGAGGCGGGGTAGTGGCGTGAGTGGCGGTGCAGTTTCTTGCACGTAGCAACCGACGCGCCGGTTGCATGACGCGTGGGCCTGAACCTCCATGCTGGGCTCGTTGGAGTCGAAGGGGCGCGCCCACCTGGCACGGTTGCATGCCGCCAGCATGGCTGTCCGCCCTTTCACCCGCTGGTCCGGGCGAAAGTGGAGGAGTGCTTGTAACCGTCGGGTGGTCGCATACACCGCGCACGCGTGGCGGTTTGGCTTCTTTTCCCCTGAACCGGCTTGCATGTCATGTGGGACCCAGCCCCCGCGTCGTGGGGGAAGGACCTTGGAGCGTACTAGAGAAGACTCTGCCTGCGACGGCTGAGGACGCAAGTGGGGAGAGTTGCCTTTAAAAGGAAGGTGACCCCTTCGAAAGGCAACCACGCCTTCGTGCTTCCCTCATGTGTCATGTCTTTCCACGTTCCAAGCCCCAGAGCGGGGAGCGCCCGCGTCGTCTTTGTCTTGCTGTTGTTGGGGCGCAACCTCGTGGAGGTTGGTACCTTTCAGCCATCGTTTGGCTTCAAGGATTTTCGTCATGCAGACCGGCCGCATCCCCCTGCCGGTGGTCACCTAAGACGGTGACCTCCAGCTTGATGGCGGGGAGAAGCGAGCCAGGCTGCGGCTCGTGCCCCTCCCTCAGCTTCAAGGATGTTCGTCATCAGTGCTGGGGAGGGGAGCGTGTCGAGTTGGGGTCGATCCCTGTGCGGGCGGCGGCCCGCTCCTTCCCTCAGTGATCGGGGGGAAGGGCGCCCGCCGTCCGCGGCGTGGGCAGCTGCCGCGTGCCCAGTTCTCCGAACCGAGCAGCTTCGGAGCCGTTCCCGGTGCCGCCTTCCGCCATGGCAGCTGGAAGAGGTTCCGCCACCGACGAGCTCGCCGGCGCCGCCCATGGACTGACCTCCAACTCTACGGCCTTCTACCCGTCCTTGCCTCTCGAGTTGGAGGCATGGGTGAGGGCCTCATGGCAGCAGCATCCGCCCTGAGGTCATCGCTGCTGCTGTTCGGCCCTCCGGAGCAGAAGTGGTCGTCGTTGCCGCTGCCGGGGCGGGTGACGACGAGTCGTTCGCTGGTCTTTTGTCGCTCCGCAGGCCTCCCCAGTCGTGTGGGGTGGTTCGTACCTGCGGAGGCGGAACCAGAGTTCCGTTTGTGATGGCACCTTAAGTGCCAGTGTCTGTTCATTCGTGGCTTTCGAGGCCTGAACATGTATGTAACTTTGGCACGGAGCCGTGTTTTTTCCTCATTTTCGAGCACTAAGACTCGCCTGTCGATTATCTAAACCGCTTCACCGAGCGCGAGTTGCCTCGTGCGAAGGTGACGAGTGAGGTATCCGTATCCCGGAGGAGTAGGAGTCCCTCGGCTCGGTCGGCCTTGCTGTCCGAGGCCCCTCTTGCTTGGTTAAAGGAACCCCTCGGCTGCCCTTCGATGAGCCGAAGCCGGAGGTAGCGGTGTCAGCACGGACGGAGGTAGAGTTAGCCCGAGAAGAAGGTGTGGTCGGCCGGAGCCTGGCCGGGTTGTCCGTTAGCAGGACCGACGCCGGAAATGACCTGCCGAGGTCTCGGGTTAGGTTCTCGGAGAAGACCCTGGCGGTGATAGCCCGGGTGTGGTGCTGATGTCGTCCTTCGGAGTGGGGGCCCTCCGACCGCGTCGCCGTCCGAGGCTAGGTCAGACCCCGCCGAAGGTGTAGCTGATGCCGAGGGTGCTGCCGCCTCCTTCGGCTGTCGACGTCAGAGCCTGCAGGATCAGGTTGTCTTGTAGTGTGTGTATGTTTCCTGCGGCCGCCGAGGCCTAAACACACCATCGCCGTGTTGTAAAGCTGCGTCTCCTTTCCTTTTGTTCCGAGTATCTGGACGTTTTTGTCGGTAACAGAATTGCTGGCGCGAGCGAGAGTTGCTTCTCACAGAAGGTGGCGAGTGAGGTATCCGTATCCCAGAGGCGTAGGAGTCCCTCGGCTCGGTCGGCCTTGCTGCTTACGCGCACTCTTACCCGTCCATGGGGTTCTGTCACCGACGTAGTCGAGAAGGCTCAAAGAATCGCTTCGGCAGAAGAGCTTTCGAACGTGAAGACTTGTTCGGTCTGCGGAGTCACTTATCCGAGCGCGAGTTACTTATCGCAGAAGGTGACGAGTGAGGTATCTATATCCCGGAGGCGTAGGAGTCCCTCGGCTCGGTCGGCCTTGGCTGCTTACGTGTACTCCGTCGTTTTCAGGATCCACTTTCGAAGTAGTCAAAAAGCACGAAAGACAATCTGGCAGAAAGGATCTTTTTTCGAGGAAAAAATTCGACGCAGAGGGGGTCCCCCCCTTTTAGCCCCCGAGGAAGGGTCGGACTTTGCCGAGGCAAGGTTGACCCTTCCTTGATGACTAAACTTTGTGTAGGAGCAAGGTATATGAACAACTTGAAAACATCTTAAGGGTAGAAGCGACATAGCTGTTGGATGTTCCAAGCGTTGCCGTAGACCTCGCCTTGACTGTTGGCCAGCTTGTACGTTCCGGGCTTCAGAACCTTGGCGATGACGAACGGCCCCTACTAGGGGGGCGTGAGCTTGTGCCGCCCTCGGGCGTCTTGTCGGCCGAAGCACCATGTCGCCCACCTGGAGGTCTCAGGGCCGGACCCCTCGGGCATGGTAGCGTCGCATGGACTGCTGGTACCGTGTCGAGTGTAGTAAGGCCCTGTCCCGAGCCTCTTCCAGCTGGTCCAGCGAGTCTTCTCGACTAGCTTGGTTGCTTTGGTTGGCATAGGCCTTCACCCTCGGGGAACCGTATTCCAGGTCCGTGGGCAAGATGGCCTCGGCCCCATAGACTAGAAAGAACGGCGTGAAGCCCGTGGCTCGGCTCGGTGTTGTCCTCAGGCTCCAGACCACCGAGGGGAGTTCCTTTATCCATCGCTTGCCGAACCTGTTAAGGTCGTTGTAGATCCGAGGCTTGAGTCCTTGTAGGATCATGCCGTTGGCACGCTCTACTTGCCCATTCGTCATGGGATGAGCCACGGCGGCCCAGTCCACCCGGATGTGGTGATCCTCGCAGAAGTCCAGGAACTTTATGCCGGTGAACTGGGTGCCGTTGTCGGTGATGATGGAGTTCGGGACCCCGAAACGATGGATGATGTTGGTGAAGAACGCTACCGCCTGCTCGGACCTGATGCTGTTTAGGGGTCGGACCTCGATCCACTTGGAGAATTTGTCGATGGCGACCAACAGGTGCGTGTAGCCCCCGGGTGCCTTCTGCAAGGGGCCGACGAGGTCCAGACCCCACACAGCAAAAGGCCAGGTGATGGGAATCGTCTGCAGAGCCTGAGCGGACAGGTGAGTCTACCTTGCGTAGAATTGGCACCCTTGGCAGGTGCGGACAATCCTAGTGGCGTCGGCCACCGCCGTCGGCCAGTAGAAACCTTGCCGGAAAGCTTTTCCGACGAGGGCTCGAGGCGCTGCGTGATGACCGCAAGCCCCTGAGTGTATTTTTTGTAGTAACTCCTAACCTTCGGTGATGGAGATGCATCGCTGGAGGATGCCTGAGGGGCTACGGTGGTAGAGCTCCTTCCCGTCTCCCAGCAAGACGAACGACTTGGCGCGCCGTGCCAATCGCCGAGCTTCGGCTTGGTCAAGTGGTAGCTCTCCTTGGTGGAGATACTGCAGGTACGGGGTCTGCCAGTTTCGATTAGGCGCGACCCTGCTCCGCTCCTCCTCGACGCGCAGTGCCTCACCCTTGAGGGCCGAGGGTGGCTCGGGCGGAGCCGAGGGCGCCTCGGGCTCGGCCGAGGGTGCCTCAGGCTGGACCGAGGCCTTCTCGGGCTCGGGCTGTTGGGGGCCTTCGTCCTCCGAAGGTCCTCAAAAACATGATTTGACAATGTTTTCCAAGTGGATTATATGAACAGGTATTTTCGGATTCAGAATTATGGATATGGAGCACGACTAGGACGAAGCCTGAACTAGACGAAGGTCGAGGGCAGCCGAAGTTGTGCGCAGGGAAGCTTCGTCGCGATAGCATAAGGGGGAACCGACTTAAAGATGAAAAGACTTCGGGGGCCTCGACAGATTTTCATAAACCATTAACAAATGTAATGGACATGGATGTAATTTTATGTGGGCTGCGTCCCGCGTCTATAAATAGATGAACAGTACTCCCGTACTGTTCACGCGGGCTGTGCATTCGCTTTTGCGTCACGCTTGTACTTTCTACCTTTTCTCAGGACCGAAGGTACATTTGTAATTCGAAATCATTTCTATTTTCTCATGTTAATAAAATAGAAATGATTCTATGGTAATGTCTAAATTATATTTCGTGCTTTATATGAACCCTTCGTCATTACTTGTTATATTTACGAAGGTATGTTTCTCATGACCTTCGTCCGGAATTCACTATCCCCGAAGGGGCATAGTGTCTCGAAGGACGAAGGACTTTAATATTTAACATTTTTTATGTTGCCTTGTTCTTAACTCTTAGCATTTGAGAACAAGTCCCCAACACAAGTCCCCAACATTGGCGCCCACCTCCGGTGAACTCACTTCCACTTCGAGTTTTTGTGAACACCTTCGGAAGCTATAGACCTTCGCTATGGCGCCGAAGAAGGCTTCAGCGACTGGGGCAGGAGCACTACAACCGCTGGACCACAACCAGGAGACCGTCTCTCTTCGGGAGGCCCGAAGCCAGAAGAGAAAAGCCGTCAGCCCGACGCTTGAGGAAGAAGAGCTAGACCAAGAAATCAGAGAGATGGAGATGCTACATCAACAAGTGCAGAGGAAGAAGGAGAAGATGGCCCGCCTAGCTGAGTTGCAAAGGCAAATAGACGAAGCCTCTGAGGAAGTTCGCCATCTCACTCATGATGAGCAGAACAGAAGACCTCATCAGAAAGACCTTCATCAGGAGGGCTTCGTCAACGAAGATGACTGGTATGATAATTTCCATCAGGGAAATTTTGTTTTCGATGATGCTTCTCCTCTGTCTGCTGAGCTGCAGGCTACACCTTGGCCTCCATCCTATAAGCCACCCCAGCTTCCCATGTTTGACGGCCACTCTGACCCGAAGCAATTCTTGATGAGCTACGAAGCAACAGTGTCTTCGTACGGGGGCAATGTTGCAGTCATGGCGAAGTCTTTCGTTATGGCCGTCAGGAATGTTGCTCAGACTTGGTATTCCTCTCTTCGGCCAGGAACAATCATTTCATGGCAGAAGCTGAAGGATATGTTACTGACCAGCTTTCAAGGATTTCAAACGAAGCCGGTCACTGCTCAAGCCCTCTTCCAGTGTATTCAGGATCACGAAGAATACCTTCAGGCGTATGTCCGAAGGTTCTTACGATTGAGGGCGCAGGCACCAACGGTGCCCAATGAAATCGTTATCGAAGCCATGATCAAGGGGCTTCGTCCTGGACCTGCAGCTCAATACTTTGCTCGGAAGCCTCCTCAGACTCTGGAGAAATTGCTCCAAAAGATGGATGAGTACATTCGTGCTGACAATGATTTTCGCCAAAGAAGGGAGGAGGCCTTCAGATTTTCTGAAATGACCAGGGGCTTCGGAGGAAGATACTACCCGAGGCATGTCCGTTCCATCCACAACACTCAGAATGATGACAAGGGGGGTCAGCAAAACAGGCCACAGAGCTCTTCACAGGCTTCGGGACAACAACAAACCTCCTTCCGGCCACCAGCTCCAAGGGGCAGAGGCGCCAGGGGCTTCGGCGGCAGGTTCGGAGATCAGCCAAGGAGATTGTTCTGCTTATTTTGCGGAGAAGGCAAGGGCCATACCACTAGGACGTGCCATGTCACAATCCAGAAGCAAAAGGAAATAGCCGAAGCTGCATCTCAACAAGCTCAGCCGAAGCAGGTCATGCATACTGCTTCGTATCATCCACCTTATGTACCACAATACATAGACAATCACCCTGCAGCTTCTGTAGCTTCGGCAAGTCAACCTCAAGCTTCCTGGCAGCAGCTTCCGCCTCCACCTCCATTGCAGCAAGGTCAACAGCCAGAAGGGAGTCAATACGCTCCAAATCAGAGGGACTTCAGAGAACAGTCCGAAGCTCGCACAGTCAACAGCACTGTGCCAGAATCGAAGCACATTTATTGACATATCCTACCTTTGATAGCAGTCTTTTCTATTTAGCTTTATTTTCTGTGAAGCAAAAAACATTGATAGTTTTCATGTAATAATTTCGTTGTTTCCTACGAGGAAAATCTATTTGCTCTACAAGCCTAAGTTCCTGAGGCCTAAAACTTTTTCCGTTATCAAGGAGGACCTTCGGATTAAAAATCTTTTGGAGTAACAGAAAGTCGTTCTAAGGAACGCAGAGTAAGTTTATGAAGTCACATAAAGCCGTTCCAAAGGGAGCGCAGTGTAAGTTTTCTGCTCAGAAGTCGTTCCTAAAGGAATGCAGAGCCTACAGCGAAAAGCCAACGCTGATACCGTCTAAGTAAAAGGCGAAGAAGCTCCTAAGGGAGGCTTACAGCGAAAAGTCAACGCTGATACCGTCTAAGTAAAAGACGAAGAAGCTCCAAAGACGTTCCTAAGGGAATGCAGAGCTTACGAATATATTTTATGTGTATCTCCGAAACAAATGACACACGCATAACATAACATCATCACATCATTTTGCATAGCATAAGCATCATACATCATATTGCATTTGTCAAGAGAGGGGGATACTCTCAACCTTCGAAAGGATGCTTTGAGAAAGTGACATCGAAATTGTATAGCTTCGGAATACAGTTTCGAAGAATATTTTTACGAAACGTGGGCGAATTTTATCAGATCAATATCAAAGTTGTATAGCTTCGGAGAATATTTTCACGAAGCATGGATATCATTCATCAGAGTAGTTTTAACGAAGAATGTCTTCTTCACGAAGCATGAAAAGAAGGGAAGGTGTTTTTTCGCCGAAGGCTCAAAAATGGTATGTATTTAAAGTTTCATGCATCGTAAAGAATTTAATAATGAAAAGAGACTTGTATTTCACATTCAAATGAACAAAGTGTTGCATAGATTACATTTTAAATGTTTTTCCAAATAACATCTAATCTTCTCTCAATACTGCTTCGGCGGCTTCATTCAGAAGTTGGTCAACAACCTTGTCCATGATAGTTTCGGCCATTTGTTTAATTTCTTCGTCCCCTTTTGTGTGAGGGTCGGCAGTTGGGTCAATAGTTTCTGAGCAAAGAGAACACTTCTTCATTACTTTTACAAGTCGCAAGCAAAGTTTAAAATGAAAATTACAACACAACAAGAATGACTAATTGGTACCTAATTGTCTTTCGGGCTCCGTACTCTTTTCGGCAGTTTCTGCTACTTTTCTAGCATCATGGATGCCTTTTTCGCTTCTTTGAATGATCTCTTGCGCCATTTCTCGGCCGCCGTTGTTCCAGATATCAGTAAAAAATTTGCCACCAATCACGCTTGCTTCGGCCGAGGGGTCCTTGATATCTTCGGAAGAGAAGGTAGCTTCAGACTGAGCTAAGAATTTTACGTGCCCGCAACCTTTCTTCTCTAAGACAGAAGCAATCCCTCTGGCGCCCGAAAAAGCGCATATGTCGCCGCGACTGTTCAGAATCTCTTCGAAGGCCTCTGCTTCGTGGCTAATCCATTCCAGCGGATCTTCGGGATTGCCTCGAGAAAAATTCTCTTCGCTGGAGAAGGCGCCGACGCTAGCAAAGCTAGTTTTAATTTTGTTCACGCATTCTATAGATTTAACATAGCATTTCCCTTGAGATGTGCGAAGCTCCTTAACTCTTGATTCCAATTTGCTGACCATAAAATCACTAAGTTCTCGTTTTGTTTCCTCAAGCGCGCGCTCCTCTTTAGCTCTAGCCAGCTGTTTCTGAAGATCTTTTATCTCGCGTTTATGAGCTTCGGATTGGGCCTTTGAAGCAGCTTCGTCTTTTTTCACTTTATCTACTAGTGTAAGCAGAATTTTATCTTTTTCCAAAGCTTCGTTTCTCAGTTTGATAACTTCAGAGCGTAAATTATTAAACGCAATTTCATAACTTTCATCTTCGGCGCTCTTTTGCGCTCTTAGCGCGTTGCTTAGGATTAAGCCCTATACGAAAAAGAATTCATATAAGAAAAAAGGAATGAGTTGCGCAAAAAATTATAAGGGGATTTCCTTTTCAAGCGTTAAATTCCCGTACCTTCAGGCTGTTGTACGCTAGACTGTCTGCGAGATCTTCTTTCGTCATGGCGCTTAATCCAGATTCAAGCTTCGGGAAACCAATACTCCTGGCCATCTCTCGGCAGACAGAGAGCTCTTTGTTATCAGGAAGGCAGTATAAGAAGTCATCTTCATTTGTCCCATTGAATATTACTGCCCCCTTTGGATATTTTAGCTCCTTTGCATAATGGTTAGCTTCATGAGTTTCTTCTTCAGATAATTTTTTCCCCGAAGCATGTCGTATGATGTAATCACACATGATGGCAGGCGCCTCGGGGATGGCAGTGTCAGTCTCTTCAATTAAAATTGGTTCTGGTATTTTTATTGCTTCGGCTTCCAAAGTTTGCTCCCTGAAGGGCTCTGAAGGCCCAGCTTCAGCTTCAGCTTGTTGCGTTGGAGCTTCAGAAGAAGCTTCAGCAGTTTCAACACTCTTTTTTGGAGTTGTGCTTGAAGACTTAATTGTCTCCAAGACATCTAGTACATTTACCATTCTCTTCCTTTTTGGGGTCACCATTGACCCCTTTTGGATTTTTGCTGCTTCGACATTTACTACAGGACTCAAAATTTCTGATGCTTTTTCCTTAGTCAGATTTTTCGCTTCTTCCATTTTTTCTGTCGATGGTGCTTCGGCCATCTCTGCAATTTCTGGCAGCAAGGTTGGCTGTTCAGCTTCGGCGGCCGAAGAAGTTTCTCCAGTGAACTCAGGCACCGAAGCTGGTTCAATATGGCGTGCTCGGTGTGTGAGGACCTTCAACCTTTTTCCTTTTGGTTCTGGCTCGCTAGGAGCGGTTCCAGCTTCTTCTTTTTCAGAGGTTATGTTTTTCCTTTTTTGCCTTCGGATGGGATAACAATAATCAGGGTAGAAGAACCCGACTGCATCAAATACTCGGTTCAGTCTCTTCTTTTTTCGGCCTCCGAAGGCTGCTGATAGTGCGGTATTTTCAGCCTTCGAATATGCCCCAAGTAATTCATCACTTAATGTTTCAATGCTCTTCAGCCAGTCATCATCAGGTTCAATAAATTTATCTGCATATTTGAATGTGTACTTTAATCTGACTAGTCCGCCTTCGTCGGACTCTTTGATGGTTTCCTTCGGCATTTCCCACTTTTCTGCAAGTGGCCATACCCTGAAGGCAATGTGTTCTTGGACTAAGTCCCTTGTCCCAATAAATAAGCAAACTACCCCGAAGGCTCTTTGGCATTCTTCGGCGGCTTCGTCCATTTCGACCTTCGGCCTTCGAAGACCGAAGCGTTGCCAGATTGGGTGCATAATAATACTCTTCACATTTTCTTGAGCTGTTAGATCATTCTTTACATAATACCATTCAGTCATCCAGGCTCCGGGCCACCTCTTCCGAAAGGTCGGCACAGGGCAACTTGACCCGGAGCGGGCGCCGAAGCTGTAGCACCCAAAGTTGTTGTGGTATTGCTCTTTTCCCCAGGGCTTCATCTCGTATAATAACTCATGAATGTTGCAGAAGCTTTTAGCGTTCGGTTCCAAACCTTGGCTTCTCGCAGCCCAGACAAAAATCCCCATTCTTATAATAGCTTCGGGAGTGAGTTGATGAAGGTAGACTTGGAATGTTTTTAGTACCTCAACAACAAAATTGCTCAGGGGGAATCGAAGCCCAGCCCTGAGGAAGCTTCGGAAAATCACAACTTCATCCTCTTCGGGGGTGGGAGAAGTCCTTTCCCCGGCATCAGCTCTCACAATAGATATGTCTCGGAAATATCGCCCCCTCATATTATCAATGTGACTCTGCTTGATGGTCGTTTTCCCAAAAACTGTGTGGCTTGGTCGCCACGGTCGATCTTCGGCCTCTTCTCCACCACTTTCCACATCATAGCTGTCGCTGTCATCAGTATCTTCGGACAAACCTTCGAGAATCTCCTTCGTGATTTTCTCTGTATTCGTCTCTGCCATTGCTATCAGGAACCCCAGATTCTTCTCCTCCTCGAGACTCAGTTTCGTCTCAGCAGGGATCTTCAGCTTCGTCTCAGCAGGGGTCTTCTTGCCTTCAGACATCTTCGGAAACGCTAAAAAATTGTTCCCGAGGCCGAAGCTTCGAAATCAAAAAGACCAGCAAATCTTAATGAACAAGAGCTAGAAATTTTAGTGGGCCGAAGCAAAAGGCAAGGCAAGTATGCGTACCAAATGAGTTCGCCATGTGATCTTATTTATATGCCTAGGGCGTTGGAAATTGAAAGGCCCCGCTTGTCAGTGAATGTTGCTATTCTAGCAAAGGGAAGGTGTTTTTTTCGGACCTTCGGCTCAAGGCCTTCGTCCATATCGCAATCTGAATTTATTATTTACAAATTAATATTGCGAGGGGCTACTGTTGGGGGCCTTCGTCCTCCGAAGGTCCTCAAAAACATGATTTGACAATGTTTTCCAAGTGGATTATATGAACAGGTATTTTCGGATTCAGAATTATGGATATGGAGCACGACTAGGACGAAGCCTGAACTAGACGAAGGTCGAGGGCAGCCGAAGTTGTGCGCAGGGAAGCTTCGTCGCGATAGCATAAGGGGGAACCGACTTAAAGATGAAAAGACTTCGGGGGCCTCGACAGATTTTCATAAACCATTAACAAATGTAATGGACATGGATGTAATTTTATGTGGGCTGCGTCCCGCGTCTATAAATAGATGAACAGTACTCCCGTACTGTTCACGCGGGCTGTGCATTCGCTTTTGCGTCACGCTTGTACTTTCTACCTTTTCTCAGGACCGAAGGTACATTTGTAATTCGAAATCATTTCTATTTTCTCATGTTAATAAAATAGAAATGATTCTATGGTAATGTCTAAATTATATTTCGTGCTTTATATGAACCCTTCGTCATTACTTGTTATATTTACGAAGGTATGTTTCTCATGACCTTCGTCCGGAATTCACTATCCCCGAAGGGGCATAGTGTCTCGAAGGACGAAGGACTTTAATATTTAACATTTTTTATGTTGCCTTGTTCTTAACTCTTAGCATTTGAGAACAAGTCCCCAACACGGGCGAGTCGTCAGTCTTGACTGAGGGTTGATGTAGGTCTCGGGAGAAGACGTCTGGAGGAACCGTTGTTCGCCCCGAGGCTATCTTTGCCAGCTCATCCGCAGTCTTGTTGTATCATCGGGCGACGTGGTTGAGCTCGAGCCCGTAGAACTTGTCTTCCAGGTGTCGAACCTCATCACAATAGGCCTCCATCTTCGGGTCGCGGCAGTGGGAGTTCTTCATGACTTGGTCGATGACGAGCTGCGAGTCACCGCGAGCGTCGAGGCGTCGGACCCCTAGCTCGATGGCAATCCGCAACCCGTTGACCAGAGCCTCATATTTGGCCACATTATTGGACGCCGGGAAATGGAGGCGTAGCACATAGCGTATGTGCTTTCCGAGGGGCGAGATGAAGAGTAGGCCTGCGCCGGCCCCCGTCTTCATTAACGACCCGTCGAAGAACATGGTCCAGAGCTCCGGCTGGATCGGAGCTGTTGGGAGCTGGGTGTCGACCCATTCAGCCACGAAGTCCGCCAAAACCTGGGACTTGATGGCCTTCCGAGGGGCGAACGAGATTGCCTCGCCCATGATCTCCACCGCCCACTTTGCAATCCTCCCCGAGGCCTCCCAGCACTGGATGATCTCCCCCAGGGGGAAAGATGACACCACAGTTACCGGATGGGACTCGAAGTAGTGTCGCAACTTCCGCCGTGTCAGGATCACCGCATACAGCAGCTTCTGAACTTGTGGGTAGCGGATCTTGGTTTCGGACAGTACCTCGCTGACGAAGTAGACTGGCCTCTGAACGGGCAATGTATGCCCCTCTTCTTGCCTTTCGACCACAATCGCGGCGCTAACCACCTGAGTGGTTGCGGCGACGTAGACCAAGAGGGCTTCTCCGGCGGTCGGGGGCACCAAGATAGGCGCCTTCGTGAGGAGCGCCTTCAGGTTCCCGAGGGCTTCCTCGGCCTCAGGGGTCCAAGTGAAGCACTTGGCCTTCCTTAAGAGGTGGTACAGAGGTAGACCTCTTTCGCCGAGGCGTGAGATGAAGCGGCTCAGAGCCACGAGACATCCCATGACCCTCTGTACGCCTTTCAAATCCTTGATGGGCCCCATGCCGGTGATGGCTGCGATCTTCTCCAGGTTGGCTTCGATGCCTCGCTCGGAGATGATGAACCCCAAGAGCATGCCTCGGGGCACCCCGAAGACACACTTTTCGGGATTGAGCTTGACGCCTTTCGCCTTGAGACATCGGAATGTCACTTCAAGGTCGGAAAGGAGGTCAGAGGCTTTCCTTGTCTTGACTACGATGTCATCGACGTAGGCCTCAACCGTGCGGCCAATGTGTTCGCCGAACACATGGTTCATGCACCGCTGGTACATTGCACCCGCATTCCTCAAGCCGAACGGCATGGTGACATAGCAGTACATGCCGAAGGGTGTGATGAAAGAAGTCGCGAGCTGGTCGGACTCTTTCATCCTGATTTGGTGATACCCTGAGTAGGCATCAAGGAAAGACAGGGTTTCGCACCCGGCAGTGGAATCCACGATTTGATCGATGCGAGGCAGAGGGTAGGGAACCTTCGGACATGCTTTGTTCAGACCAGTGTAGTCTACACACATCCGCCATTTCCCACCTTTCTTTCTCACAAGCATAGGGTTGGCAAGCCATTCAGGATGGAATACCTCTTTGATGAACCCTGCCGCCATTAGCTTGTGGATCTCCTCGCCTATGGCTCTACGCTTCTCCTCGTCGAATCGGCGCAGAGGTTGCTTGACGGGTCGGGCTCCGGCTCGGATGTCCAGCGAGTGCTCGGCGACATCCCTCGGTATGCCGGGCATGTCTGAGGGACTCCACGCGAAAACGTCGGCGTTCGCGCGGAGAAAGTCGACGAGCACTGCTTCCTATTTGGGATCGAGCCTGGAGCCGATCCGGATCTGCTTGGAGGCGTCGCTGCTAGGGTCGAGGGGGACGGCCTTGACCGTCTCCGCTGGCTCGAAGTTGCTAGCATGGCGCTTCACGTCGGGTACCTCCTTGGAGAGGCTCTCCAGGTCGGTGATGAGGGCCTCGGATTCGGCGAGGGCCTCGGTGTACTCCACGCACTCCACGTCGCATTCGAACGCGTGTTTGTACGTGGGGCCGATGGTGATGACCCCGTTGGGGCCCGGCATCTTGAGCTTCAGGTAGGTGTAGTTGGGGACGGCCATGAACTTCGCGTAGCATGGTCTTCCCAGTACCGCGTGGTAGGTCTCTCGGAACCCGACCACCTCGAACGTCAGGGTCTCCCTTCGGAAGTTGGAGGGTGTTCCGAAGCAGACGGGGAGATCGAGTTGTCCGAGGGGCTGGACGCGCTTCCCGGGAATGATCCCATGGAAGGGCGCAGCGCCTGCCTGGACGGAGGACAGATTGACATGCAGGAGCCCGAGGGTCTCGGCGTAGATGATGTTGAGGCTGCTGCCTCCGTCCATGAGGACCTTGGTGAGTCTGACGTCGCCGATGACGGGGTCGACGACGAGCGGGTATTTCCCCGGGCTCGGCACATGGTCAGGATGGTCGGCTTGGTCGAAGGTGATGGGCTTGTCGGACCAGTCTAGGTAGACTGGCGCCGCCACCCTCACCGAACAGACCTCCCGGCGCTCTTGCTTGCGGTGCCGAGCCGAGGCATTCGCCGCTTGCCCACCGTAGATCATGAAGCAGTCGCGGACCTCAGGAACTCTCCTGCTTGGCGATCTTCCTTCTTATCGTCGTCGTGGGCCCTGCCACCCTCCGCGGGTGGCCCGGCCCTGTGGAAGTGGCGCCGAAGCATGACGCATTCCTCAAGGGTATGCTTGACGGGCCCCTGGTGATAGGGGAACGGCTCCTTGAGCATCTTGTCGAAGAGGTTGGCACCTCCTGAGGGTTTCCGAGGGTTCTTGTACTCGGCGGCGGCGACAAGGTTCGCGTTGGCAGCGTCGCGTTTCGCTTGCGACTTCTTCTTGCCCTTCTTCTTGGCGCCGCGCTGAGTTGACACCTCGGGGGCTTCTTCCGATGGGCGGCCCTGGGGCTGCTCGTCCTTCCGGAAGATAGCCTCAACCGCCTCCTGGTCGGAGGCGAACTTGGTGGCGACGTCCATCAGCTCGCTCGCCCTGGTGGGGGTCTTGCGACCCAGCTTGCTCACCAGGTCGCGGCAGGTGGTGCCAGCGAGGAACGCGCCGATGACATCCGAGTCGGTGACGTTGGGTAGCTCGGTACGCTGCTTCGAGAATCGCCGGATGTAGTCCTGGAGAGACTCTCCCGGCTGCTGTCGGCAGCTTCAGAGGTCCCAGGAGTTCCCGGGGCGCACGTATGTGCCCTAGAAATTGCCGGCGAAGGCTTGGACTAGGTCGTCCCAGTTGGAGATCTGCCCCGGAGGCAGGTGCTCCAACCAGGCGCGAGCGGTGTCGGAGAGGAACAGGGGGAGGTTGCAGATGATGAGGTTGTCATCGTCCGTTCCACCCAGTTGGTAGGCCAGACGGTAGTCCGCGAGCCACAGTTCCAGCCTCGTCTCCCCCGAGTACTTTGTGATAGTAGTCGGGGGTCGGAACCGGGTCGGGAACGGCGCCCGTCGTATGGCCCGGCTGAAAACCTGCGGACCGGGTGGTTCGGGCGAAGGACTCCGATCCTCCCCGCTGTCGTAGCGTCCCCCACGCCTGGGGTGGTAGCCTCGGCGCACTCCTTTGTCGAGACGGGCCCGACGGTCGCGGTGAGGGTGCTCGTTGCCGAGGCGACCCGGGGCCGCAGGCGCTGTGTGGCGCGTGCGCCCGATGTAGACCGAGGCTTCCCGCGTGAATCGGTAAGTCGCGGCATGATGTTCCGAGGGGTACCCCTGCCTTCGTGAGGCAGAGCTTTCGGCCCGTCGAACCGCGGCGTCTTCCAGGAGATTCTTGAGCTCTCCCTGGATTCGCCGCCCCTCGGTGGTTGATGGCTCCGGCATCGCGCGGAGGAGCATTGCTGCTGCAGCCAGGTTCTGGCCGACCCCACTGGATGTGGGTGGCGGCCTAACCCTGACATCGTCGGCGATGCGGTGCTGGAAGCCTTGGGGTAGATGACGTATCTCTCCGGCTGGAGGTTGAGCCACCCCCGCCTGCCCGACGTCCCGGCGGATTGGCTCAAGCGCTGCTGCTCCCCCGTCGAGCCTGGCCTGCACCTCGCGGATTTGCTCGAGCTGTGTGTCCTGACCCCACGCAGGGACTGGGACCACGGCTAGCTCCCGAAGGATGTCAACGCGAGGCACCGGCCTAGGGAGATCACCGTCCTCTGGCATGCCGAGATGGTTGCCTTCGGAGGGACCCCCTAGATCGACGTGGAAACATTCGCGGCTTGGGCCGCAGTCCTCGTCGCCGAGGCTACGGCTACCATCGGAACAGTCGGAGAGGCAGTAGTCGCATGCGGTCATAAAGTCCCGCATGGCACTGGGGTTGCCAAGTCCAGAGAAATCCCAACAGAAGCTGGGCTCGTCGTCTTCCTCGGACCCAGAGGGCCCGTAGGTCGAGACGTCCGTCAGCCGGTCCCAAGGTGACCGCATACGAAACCCCAAAGGGTTGGAACTCGCCTCTACGAGAGAGTCCGCCAAAGCGAGGCCGCTTGGCGGGTCGAGGCTGAATGCGAAAGGCGTGAGATGGGAATCGGTCGGTACCTCTTGGTCGACGCGCGGTGATGAAGTCATGTCGGGGGCTGACTGCACCGTCGTCCCAGGTACGAGGGTGACGCCCAGCAAGCCTTCCGCGAGGGTGCTGGCGTCGTCCGTCTGCTTGGATTAGGCGTGTCGTGGGGAAACGGCGCTCGTCTTCGTCTCAGACGCGAGGGCGACGCTCGACGTGTCCCCCGTTGGGGCGCCGACATCGTCGACTCGCTCGACAGCCGACGAAGTGCCGCCTCCTACTTGGCCTTGGTTGCCCCGGCCCCTCCTCCGTCGGCGGGGGAGAGGACGGGGCGAGCTCGAAGGTTGTTCTTCCACCCCGCGGGGAAGACGTCGTCGATTCCGCCGCCGGCAAGCAGGCTGTCGGCCGCCATTGCCGCTGTCGCCCGGCGGTGGAATGAGTATCATATCGTAGCCGCCGTCGAGGGACATGAACTCAAGGCTCCCGAAACGGAGCACCATCTCGGGTCAGAGAAGTTGCTGGAGACTGCCCATCTGGAGCTTGACGGGAAGCAGTTCGTCAACACGCAGCAGGCCCCTACCTGGCGCGCAAACTGTCGGCGTTTCGAGACCGGGGGTCCCTAATGCCGACGAGTGAATGTCGCCGCGTGCCCCAACCCAGATGGGTCGACGCGAGGCCGAGCGCGAAGGGGGAAGAGAGGTGGCCGGAAGCGAGCGTGAGAGAGGAGTGGGAATCCCGCGGCCTTCGTGTTCGTCCCGCGCCCAAGCCGGGTGCGCTTGCAGTAGGGGGTTATAAGCGTCCACGCGGGAGAGGGAGCGAGCGGCCTCACGCGAGCGCCTCGTCTTGTCCTCGTCCCCGCGCGGCCAACCTTCTCTAAGAAGGCCCTGGTCCTTCCTTTTATATGCGTAAGGAGAGGATCCAGGTGTACAATGGGGGGTGTAGCAGAGTGCTACGTGTCTAGCGGGGGAGAGCTAGTGCCCTAAGTACATGCCATCGTGGCGGCCGGAGAGATGTTGGTACCCTGCTGGTGCGATGTCGTGGCTGTCAGAGGAGCACTCGAGCCTGGCGGAGGGACAGCTGTCGGGGCTGTGGAGTCCTTGCTGACGTCCTCTTGCTTCCGTAAGGGGGCTGAGAGTCGCCATCGTCACTGCGTATGCGGGGCGCCATCATTGCCTATCTGGTGGAGTGTGCCAGATGGGACGCCGGTCTTGTTCCCTGTGGCTCGAGTCAGCTCGGGGTACGGTGATGATGGCGCCTCCTGTTGACGTAGTCGGTCCGCGCCCTAGGTTGGGCGATGTGGAAGCCCCTCTGAAGCCGAGGTCGAGTCTGTCTTCTGTGGTCGTGGCTGAAAGGGAATTAGGCTTACACCTATTTCCTAAATGATTTTGGTGGTTGAATTGTCCAACACAAATAATTGGACTAACTAGTTTGCTCTAGTGTATAAAGTCTACAGGTGCAAAAGGTTTACACTTAGCCAATAAAAAGACCTAGCAAAGGTCTCAACCAAAGGAGCAAGGATCATCCGAAGGCTGCCCTGGCCTGGCACACCGGACTGTCCGGTGTGCCACCAGACAGTGTCCGGTGCACCAGGGCACCTCAGGCCAAACTCTTCGCCTTCGGGAAAGCCTGGAGCCGGCGCGCTATAATTCACCGGACATGTCCGGTGTACACCGGACAGTGTCCGGTGCTCCAAGGGGACGCTGCTCCAAACTCTTCGGCTTCGGGAATCCGCGACAGCCAGCTCGCTAAAATTCACCGGACATGTCCGGTGTGCACCGGACTGTCCGGTGAGACGACGAGGCAACGGCTACTACGGCGCCAACGGCTACCTGCGGGGGCATTAAATGCGCGCCAGCGCGCGCAGAAGGCAGGCTCGCCCATACTGGCGCACCGGACATTGAACAGTACATGTCCGGTGTGCCACCGGACATCAAGGAGGACCCAGAAGTCAGAAGCTCCAACGGTCGGCCGGGTGATGTGGCTGTCGCACCGGACTGTCCAGTGCACCCTTCGACAGACAGCTCCACCAAACGGCTAGTTTGGTGGTTGGGGATATAAATACCCCAACCACCCCACATTCATTGCCATCCAAGTTTTCCCACTTCTACTACTTACAAGAGCTCTAGCATTCAATTCCAAGACACACCCAAGTGATCAAATCCTCTCCAAACTCCACACAACGTCCTAGTGATTAGAGAGAGAGATTTGCTTGTGTTCTTTCGAGCTCTTGCGCTTGGATTTCTTTCTTCTTTCTTTGACTCTTTATTGCGATCAAACTCACTTGTAATTGAGGCAAGAGACACCAATCTTGTGGTGGTCCTTGTGTGAGCTTTGTGCTCCAAGTGATTGAGAAGAAGAAGCTCACTCGATCGGTGGATCGTTTGAGAGAGGGAAAGGGTTGAAAGAGACCCGGCCTTTGTGGCCTCCTCAACGGGGAGTAGGTTTGCGAGAACCGAACCTCGGTAAAACAAATCCGCGTGTCACACCTCTTATTCGCTTGCGATTTGTTTTGCGCCCTCTCTCGTGGAATCGTTATTGTTTCTAACGCTAACCCGGCTTGTAGTTGTGATTATTTTTGTAAATTTCAGTTTCGCCCTATTCACCCCCCTCTAGGCGACTATCAATTGGTATCAAAGCCAGGTTCTTCATTAGAGCCTAACCGCTCGAAGTGATGTCGGGAGATCACGCCAAGAGGGAGATGGAGACCGGCGACAAGCCCACTACGAGCCGCGGGTCGACTTCATCGGAAGAGTCCCGCAACAAGAGGAAGGAGAAGAAGAACTCCTCCAACAAAGGGAAGGAGAAGAAGTCCTCTTCTCACAAGTCGCATCGGAGTAGCGGCAAGCACAAAAAATGAGGAAGGTCGTCTACTACGAGACCGACACTTCATCACCATCAACATCCGGCTCCGACGCGCCATCCGTCACTTCTAAGCGCCACGAGCACAAGAAGTTTAGTAAGATCCCCCTACATTATCCACGCATTACTAAGCACACACCTCTACTTTCCATCCCTTTAGGCAAGCCACCAACTTTTGATGGTGAAGATTATGCAAGGTGGAGTGATTTAATGAAATTTCATCTAACCTCACTCCACAAAAGTATATGGGATGTAGTTGAGTTTGGTGTGCAGGTACCATCCGTAGGGGATGAAGATTATGATGCGGACGAAGTTGCCCAAATCGAGCACTTCAAGTCCCAAGCAACGACCATACTCCTCGCCTCTCTAAGTAGGGAGGAGTACAACAAGGTGCAAGGTCTAAAAAGCGCCAAGGAGGTTTGGGATGTGCTCAAGACGACACATGAAGGTGATGAGCTCACCAAGATCACCAAGCGGGAGACGATCGAGGGGGAGCTCGGTCGCTTCCGTCTTCACCAAGGAGAGGAACCACAAGATATGTACAACCGGCTCAAGACCTTGGTGAATCAAGTGCGCAACCTCGGGAGCACAAAATGGGATGACCACGAGGTGGTTAAGGTTATTTTGAGATCACTCATTTTCCTTAACCCTACTCAAGTACAATTAATTCGTGGTAATCCAAGATACACACTAATGACTCCCGAGGAAGTAATCGGGAATTTTGTGAGCTTTGAATGTATGATTAAGGGCTCAAGGAAGATCATCGAGCTTGATGAGCCCTCCACTTCCGAAGCTCAACCCGTGGCGCTTAAGGCAACAGAGGAAAAGAAGGAGGAGTCTACATCAACTAGACAACCCATCGACGCCTCCAAGCTTGACAATGAGGAGATGGCGCTCATCATCAAGAACTTCCGTCAAATCCTCAAGCAACGGAAGGGGAAGGATTACAAACCCCGTTCCAAGAAGGTTTGCTACAAGTGTGGTAAACCCGGTCACTTTATTGCTAAATGTCCATTATCAAGTGACAGTGACAGGGATAACGACAAGAAGGGCAAGAGGAGAGAAAAGAAGAGGTACCACAAGAAGAGGGGCGGCGATGCCCACGTATGCCGCGAGTGGGACTCCGACGAGAGCTCCACCGACTCCTCCGACGATGAGGACGCCGCCAACATCGCCGTCACCAAAGGCCTCCTCTTCCCCAACGTCGGCCACAAGTGCCTCATGGCCAAAGACGGCAAAAAGAAGGTAAAATCAAGGTCCTCCACTAAATATGAAACATCTAGTGATGAGGATGATGATAAAAATGAGGAGGATAACTTGCGCATTCTTTTTGCTAACCTCAACATGCAACAAAAGGAAAAATTAAATGAATTAATTAGTGCTATACATGAGAAGGATGATCTCTTGGATTCTCAAGAGGAATTCCTTATTAAAGAAAATAAGAAGCATGTTAAGGTCAAAAATGATTATGCTCTAGAGGTTGAAAAATGTGAAAATTTATCTAGTGAGCTAAGCTCTTGCCATGAAACAATTGACAACCTTAGAAATGAAAATGCTAGATTAATTGCTAAGGTTGATTCACATGTTTGTGATGTTTCAATTCCCAAATTTAGAAATGATAATGTTGATTTGCATGCTAAGATTAAGGAATTGAATGATTCTCTTGTTAGCCTTAGGATTGAGAATGAAAAATTAATTGCTAAGGCCAAAGAATTAGATGTTTGCAATGTTACAATTTCCAATCTTAGAAATAAGAATGATATTTTGCACGCCAAGATTGTTGAACTTAACTCTTGCAAACCTTCTACATCTACTGAGCATGTTTCCATTTGTATTAGATGTAGAGATATTAATGTTGATGCTATCCATGATCACCTAGCCTTAATTAAGAAACAAAATGATCACATAGCACAACTTAATGCTAAGATTAGTGAGCATGATTTAGAAAATGAAAAATTTAAATTTGCTAGAAGCATGCTCTATAATGGGAGACGCCCTGGCATTAAGGACGGCATTGGCTTCCAAAGGGGAGACAATGTCAAACTTAACGCCCCTCCTAAGAAATTATCAAATTTTGTTAAGGGCAAGGCTCCCATGCCTCAGGATAACGAGGGTTACATTTTGTACCCTGCCGGTTATCCTGAGAGCAAAATTAGGAGAATTCATTCTAGGAAGTCTCACTCTGGTCCTAACCATGCTTTCATGTATAAGGGTGAGACATCTAGATCTAGGCAACCAACCCATGCCAAGTTGCCTAGAAAGAAAATTCCTAATACATCAAATGATCGTACCATTTCATTTAAAACTTTTGATGCTTCTTATGTGTTGACTAGCAAATCCGGCAAAGTGGTTGCCAAGATTATTGGGGGCAAACACAAGGGCTCTAAAACTTGTGTTTGGGTACCCAAAGTTCTTGTATCTAATGCCAAAGGACCCAAAACTGTTTGGGTACCTAAAGTCAAGAACTAAATTTGTTTTGTAGGTTTATGCATCCGGAGGTACAAGTTGGATTATTGATAGCGGGTGCACAAACCACATGACCGGGGAGAAAAAGATGTTCACCTCATACGAGAAAAACCAAGATCCCCAACGAGCGATCACATTCGGGGATGGAAATCAAGGTTTGGTCAAAGGATTGGGTAAAATCGCTATATCACCTGACCATTCTATTTCCAATGTTTTTCTTGTAGATTCATTAGATTACAATTTGCTTTCCGTATCTCAATTATGCAAAATGGGTTACAACTGTCTATTCACTGATGTAGGTGTTACTGTCTTTAGAAGAAGTGATGATTTAGTAGCTTTTAAGGGAGTATTAGAGGGTCAGCTGTACTTAGTTGATTTCAATAGAGCTGAACTCGATACTTGCTTGATTGCTAAGACTAACATGGGTTGGCTCTGGCACCGCCGACTAGCCCATGTTGGGATGAAGAATCTTCATAAGCTTCTAAAGGGAGAGCACATTTTAGGACTAACCAATGTTCATTTTGAGAAAGACAGGATTTGTAGCGCATGCCAGGCTGGGAAGCAAGTTGGAACCCATCATCCACACAAGAACATCATGACGACCGACAGGCCGCTTGAGCTACTCCACATGAATCTATTCGGCCCGATTGCTTACATAAGCATCGGCGGGAGTAAATATTGTCTTGTAATAGTGGATGATTATTCTTGCTTCACTTGGGTGTTCTTTTTACAGGAAAAATCTCAAACCCAAGAGGCATTAAAAGGATTCTTGAGACGGGCTCAAAATGAGTTCGGCTTGAGGATCAAGAAAATTCGAAGCGACAACGGGACGGAGTTCAAGAATTCACAAATTGAAGGATTTCTTGAGGAGGAGGGCATCAAGCATGAGTTCTCTTCTCCCTACACCCCACAACAAAATGGTGTAGTGGAGAGGAAGAATCGAACTCTACTGGACATGGCAAGAACCATGCTTGATGAGTACAAGACACCAGATCGGTTTTGGGCCGAGGCGGTTAACACCGCTTGCTACGCCATCAACCGGTTATATCTACACCGACTCCTCAAGAAGACATCATATGAACTCCTAACCGGTAAAAAGCCAAATATTTCATATTTTAGAGTTTTTGGTAGCAAATGCTTTATTCTTGTTAAGAGAGGTAGAAAATCTAAATTTGCTCCTAAAACTATAGAAGGCTTTTTACTAGGGTATGACTCAAACACAAGGGCATATAGAGTCTTTAACAAGTCCTCAGGACTTGTTGAAGTTTCTTGTGACGTTGTGTTTGATGAAACTAATGGCTCTCAAGTAGAGCAAGTTGATCTTGATGAGATAGGTGAAGAACAGGCTCCGTGCATCGCGCTAAGGAACATGTCCATTAGGGATGTGTGTCCTAAGGAATCCGAAGAGCCTACAAATGCACAAGATCAACCATCCTCCTCCACGCAAGCATCTCCACCGACTCAAAATGAGGATGAAGCTCAAGTTGATGAGATAGAAGGTCAAGCAAATGAGCCACCTCAAGATGACGGCAACGATCAAGGGGGAGATACAAATGATCAAGACAAGGAGGATGAAGAAGTTCCAAGGCCGCCACACCCAAGAGTCCACCAAGCAATCCAACGAGATCACCCCGTCGACACCATCCTCGGCGACATTCATAAGGGGGTAACCACTAGATCTCGTGTTGCTCATTTTTGTGAACATTACTCGTTTGTTTTCTCTATTGAGCCAACCAGGGTAGAGGAAGCACTCCAAGATTCGGATTGGGTGGTGGCGATGCAAGAGGAGCTCAACAACTTCATGAGGAACGAGGTATGGCACTTAGTTCCACGTCCTAATCAAAATGTTGTAGGAACCAAGTGGGTCTTCCGCAACAAGCAAGACGAGCATGGTGTGGTGACTAGGAACAAAGCTCGACTCGTGGCCAAGGGGTATTCACAAGTCGAAGGTTTGGATTTCGGTGAAACCTACGCACCCGTAGCTAGGCTTGAGTCAATTCGTATATTATTGGCCTATGCTACTTACCATGGCTTCAAGCTCTTTCAAATGGACGTGAAGAGTGCTTTCCTCAACGGACCTATCAAGGAAGAAGTCTATGTTGAGCAACCTCCCGGCTTTGAAGACAGTGAGTATCCTAACCATGTCTATAGGCTCTCTAAGGCGCTTTATGGGCTCAAACAAGCCCCAAGAGCATGGTATGAATGCCTTAGAGATTTCCTTATTGCAAATGGTTTCAAAGTCGGCAAGGCCGATCCTACCTTGTTCACTAAAACTCTTGAAAATGACTTGTTTGTATGCCAAATCTATGTTGATGATATTATATTTGGGTCTACTAACGAGTCTACTTGTGAAGAATTTAGTAGGATCATGACGCAAAAATTCGAGATGTCTATGATGGGGGAGTTGAAGTATTTCTTAGGATTTCAAGTAAAGCAACTCAAAGAGGGCACCTTCATTAGCCAAACAAAGTATACGCAAGACATTTTAACCAAGTTTGGAATGAAGGATGTCAAGCCCATCAAGACACCCATGGGAACCAATGGGCATCTCGACCTCGACACGGGAGGTAAGTCCGTGGATCAAAAGGTATACCGGTCGATGATTGGTTCATTACTCTATTTATGTGCATCTCGACCGGACATAATGCTTTCCGTTTGCATGTGTGCAAGATTCCAATCTGACCCTAAGGAATCTCACCTTACGGCCGTAAAACGAATCTTGAGATATCTAGCTTATACTCCTAAGTTTGGGCTTTGGTACCCTCGGGGATCCACATTTGATTTGATTGGTTATTCGGATGCCGATTGGGCGGGGTGCAAAATTAATAGAAAGAGCACATCGGGGACTTGCCAGTTCTTGGGAAGATCCTTGGTGTCTTGGGCTTCAAAGAAGCAAAATTCGGTCGCTCTTTCAACCACCGAAGCCGAGTACATTGCCGCAGGCCATTGTTGCGCGCAATTGCTTTGGATGAGGCAAACCCTGCGGGACTATGGTTACAAATTAACCAAAGTCCCTTTGCTATGTGATAATGAGAGTGCAATCAAAATGGCCGACAATCCCGTCGAGCATAGCCGCACTAAGCACATAGCCATTCGGTATCACTTTCTTAGGGATCACCAACAAAAGGGGGATATCGAGATTGCTTATATTAATACTAAAGATCAATTAGCCGATATCTTTACCAAGCCTCTTGATGAACAATCCTTTACCAAACTTAGGCATGAGCTCAATATTCTTGATTCCAGGAACTTCTTTTGTTGATTTGCACACATAGCTCATTTGTATACCTTTGATCATGTCTATCTCATATGCTATGACTAATGTGTTTTCAAGTATATTTCAAACCAAGTCATAGGTATATTGAAAGGAAATTGGAGTCTTCGGCGAAAACAAAGGCTTTCACTCCGCAACCCATCTTTCGTCGTCGCTCCAAGCTACTCCTCATCCATGGGGGAGAAAGCAAAGCAAAAGGACTCCGTCTTTGGTATAATCTTCACTTATACATTTTATTTGCCAAAGGGGGAGAAATTTTATAAAGGGCTTATATTTCACTCTAAGTATCCGTTTTTGGCGATTCATGCCAAAGGGGGAGAAAGTATAGAGCCCAAAGCAAAAGGACCGCACCACCACCTAATTCAAATTTTGTATTGAAAGTCTTCAATTGGTATCTTTTTGTTAAAAAGAGGAGAAAGTAGTATTTCAAAGATGTTATAACAAAACCCTCTTGAACACTAAGAGGATAATCTCATTTAGGGGGAGTTTTGTTTTAGTCAAAAGAAAAGCATTTGAAACAGGGGGAGAAAATTTCAAATCTTGAAGATGCTTTGCAAAATCGTATTCCTTTACCTTTGACTATTTGGAAAAGAACTTTGAAAAGAGTTTACAAAAGAATTTGCAAAAACAAAACATGTGGTGCAAGTGTGGTCCAAAATGTTAAATAAGAAAGAAACCATCCATGCGCATGCTAAGTATTTATATTGGCTCAATTTCAAGTAACTGTTGCACTTACATTATGCAAACTAGTTCAATTATGTACTCTTATATTTGCTTTGGTTTGTGTTGGCATCAATCACCAAAAAGGGGGAGATTGAAAGGGAATTAAGCTTACACCTATTTCCTAAATGATTTTGGTGGTTGAATTGTCCAACACAAATAATTGGACTAACTAGTTTGCTCTAGTGTATAAAGTCTACAGGTGCAAAAGGTTTACACTTAGCCAATAAAAAGACCTAGCAAAGGTCTCAACCAAAGGAGCAAGGATCATCCGAAGGCTGCCCTGGCCTGGCACACCGGACTGTCCGGTGTGCCACCGGACAGTGTCCGGTGCACCAGGGCACCTCAGGCCAAACTCTTCGCCTTCGGGAAAGCCTGGAGCCGGCGCGCTATAATTCACCGGACATGTCCGGTGTACACCGGATAGTGTCCGGTGCTCCAAGGGGACGCTGCTCCAAACTCTTCGGCTTCGGGAATCCGCGACAGCCAGCTCGCTAAAATTCACCGGACATGTCCGGTGTGCACCGGACTGTCCGGTGAGACGACAAGGCAATGGCTACTGCGGCGCCAACGGCTACCTGCGGGGGCATTAAATGCGCGCCAGCGCGCGCAGAAGGCAGGCTCGCCCATACTGGCGCACCGGACATTGAACAGTACATGTCCGGTGTGCCACCGGACATCAAGGAGGACCTAGAAGTCAGAAGCTCCAACGGTCGGCCGGGTGACGTGGCTGTCGCACCGGACATGTCTGGTGTGCACCAGACTGTCCGGTGCACCCTTCGACAGACAGCTCCACCAAACGGCTAGTTTGGTGGTTGGGGATATAAATACCCCAACCACCCCACATTCATTGCCATCCATGTTTTCCCACTTCTACTACTTACAAGAGCTCTAGCATTCAATTCCAAGACACACCCAAGTGATCAAATCCTCTCCAAACTCCACACAACGTCCTAGTGATTAGAGAGAGAGATTTGCTTGTGTTCTTTCGAGCTCTTGCGCTTGGATTGCTTTCTTCTTTCTTTGACTCTTTATTACGATCAAACTCACTTGTAATTGAGGCAAGAGACACCAATCTTGTGGTGGTCCTTGTGTGAGCTTTGTGCTCCAAGTGATTGAGAAGAAGAACCTCACTCGATCGGTGGATCGTTTGAGAGAGGGAAAGGGTTGAAAGAGACCCGGCCTTTGTGGCCTCCTCAACGGGGAGTAGGTTTGCGAGAACCGAACCTCGGTAAAACAAATCCGCGTGTCACACCTCTTATTCGCTTGCGATTTGTTTTGCGCCCTCTCTCGCGGACTCGTTATTGTTTCTAATGCTAACCCGGCTTGTAGTTGTGATTATTTTTGTAAATTTCAGTTTCGCCCTATTCACCCCCCTCTAGGCGACTATCAGTGGCCGAGTCCGATCCCCTGGGTCGGGCGAGACGGAGATCGTCGGCTGAGGCCAAAGCGGAGTCCGAGCCCTGGGGTCGGGCGAAGCGGAGTTCGTCGTCTTCTGGGGCTGAGCCCGAGTCCGAGCCCTGGGGTCGGGCGAAGCGGAGTTCGTCGTCTTCCGGGACTTAGCCTGAGTCCGAGCCCTGGGGTCGGGCGGAGCGGAGTTCGCCGTCTTCCGAGGCCGTAGCCTAGTTCGAGCCCTGGGGTCGGGCGGAGTTCGTCGTCTTCCGAGGCCGTAACCTAGTCCGAGCCCTGGGGTCGGGCGGAGTTCGTCGTCTTCCGAGGCCGTAGCCTAGTCCGAGCCCTGGGGTCGGGCGAAGCGGAGTTCGCCGTCTTCCGGGACTTAGCCCGAGTCCGAGCCCTAGGGTCGGGCGGAGCGGAGTTTCCTATGGCGCCCGCGGCCGGGCCTGACCGCCTGTCAGCCTCACTCTGTCAAGTGGCACCGCAGTCGGAGTGGAGCAGGCGGCGCTGTCTTTCTGTCAAGCCGGTCAGTGGAGCGGCGAAGTGACGGCGGTCACTTCGGCTTTGTCGACTGCAGGGCGCGCGTCAGGATAAGGGCGTCAGGCTGCCTTTGCATTAAATGCTTCTGCGATTTGGTCGGTCGGCGCGACGATTTGGTCAGGGTTGCTTCTTGGCGAAGACAGGGCCTCGGGCGAGCCGGAAATACGTTAGCCGCTGAAGGGGGGCCTCGGGGGAGGCGGAGATCCTCCTGGGTCGGCCGCCCTTGTCCGAGGCTAGGCTCGGACGAGGCGCGATCGCGTCCTTCGAATGGACCGATCTCTGACTTAATCGCACCCATCAGGCCTCTGCAGCTTTATGCTGATGGGATTAACAGCTGAGAATTAGGAACCTCGGGGGTACCCCTAATTATGGTCCCCGACACTCAGGTTGATCGAGCAGCTGCTGTGTCGGGAAAACCTATTACGTTACGGCTGAGCCGTTGTGCTGCGGGCAGTGCGGGAATAGGATACAGAGGAGTCTGAGTCTGAGTGCTGGCACGAATCGATTGGATGGTCAAATTCCAAACGGCTCACGCTGGGAATAAATACAAAAGCAAAAAGATCCTAATTACGGAATTACCTATCTAACTATGGCCATGGTCTATTTTGCCTCCTCTGATTCTAAAACTGACATATTATACGTTACTACCTCCGTTTTCGAATATTTATCGCTCCACAACAAAAAAAACCAGAGGGAGTAATTTTAAATCCATTTAAATTACCTTATAATCTTGGCTACAAGTGTTTTCAAGACTGTTTCATCTATTTTTATATTTTTAAAATATATTAAATTACCTTCTAGTCCTCTGATTTTGCGCCAGAACCCTACAATTTCAGCATAAGTTGATAATGAGATTTATATTGGATTTGATGCCACATCCAATTTATCAAAATCCATATGAACCAAAAGGCACGTTATTTTAGCCAATTAAGGCCCTGTTTGGGACAACTAGCTCTAGAAATTTTGGCGGAGTTGATAGAGTAGATCATTAGATATTCTAGAAAATTGTAGAGTTAGAGTTGTAATCCTTTAGAAGACATTTAAATAATCCATTTTATTTATTATTTAGATTAAAATGTTTTTAAAATTATTTAAATTAATATTATAAACTACAACTCCACACTGGATCTGGAATCTGGAGCCATCCAAACACCCGTAAAAGCCATAGATAAATGTAAGAGCTTGTTTGGTTCAAGATGACTAAACTTTAGTCACTAAAGAAGCAGACAGGTTGACTAAAAAGCCCTAAACTAAAGTTTAGTCTTTTAGGCCATTTTCAATGGGAGTTTTATCTTAGTTTCATTCTCATTAAATGAGATGACACATCACCATATTTAATGATATGTCATGATATTTATGATGAGAGAGATGGAGAGAGTTTCATAGGAGGAGAGAGGGTTTCATCCACATGATACACAGTTTTATAGACAAAAGCTGATGTGTCCCTTTTAGAAACCGTGCAATAAAACCTACATTGAGAATGGTCTCGGTCACAGGTGACTAAATGTGACTAAAGTGACATTTTACTACATTTGTCCTCTATTAAATAAGGGTAATGAGGTATTTATATATAGTAATTAATGCTCTTTAGTTGGCTTTACTCACCGAAATTAAACAAACTACCTTTGCGAACTAATGCTGGAGACAATATTATAAGGCTATAAGAAGATCCATGTCTGATCCACTATTTCAAACTTCACTATATAAACAATATTATCTATTGTTTGGCGTCCTCTACTTTAAACTAATGCTGGAGACAATTTAAACTTCTATTTTAAACTAATGTTGGAGACAATTTAAACTTTAGTCACGTCAGAACTAAAGGAATCAAACATGGTCAACAAGTTATGACAAAGCAGCAAAGGCACAAATCACAGTGCCAACAGTGTCGTCACTCGTCCGGCCCTTTCAAGCACACTCCCTACTCCCTAGCACGTTCTAGAACCACCCAGTCCATTACGGACACAGCCATTCCACCAACCAACCAAGCCAAACGCAAACGGTTTATAGCCCCGCTCGGTTCAAGCCGGTACCGTACACCTCCAGAGTAGCTTACTGTTGGGGCGAAGGCAAAGGCGCCACCCCTCGCTCGAAGTCTTCGCTGATAACCGCTGGTCAGACAGAGACAGAACAGGCAGGGACACCCTTCGCTTGGTCAGCACCAGACGAAGACCGGCGACGAAGTCATCCCACAGTGCGGCCTCGTCCAACTCAGAGGCCCACGTGCGTCCCGGTCTATTGTAACGGGCCCTGCGTGGCCGCCGCCGGTTACGGGCCTAACCTGTAAAGGCATCCCTGTAATTACAGTCTGTAACCCCGCTTTATGGGAATATTCTAGGGATAACCTAGGTAGCTGAGGGCACATGCGTCCTTAGCACAAGGCGCTGGGCGCTCAGGTACCTATAAATACCCCTGTACAGTGCCCGTGGGAGGACAGATCAACAGAGCTATTGCCTCCTAGCGCGTAACCCTGTTGTCACCACTGTTCACCCTTGTTGGCCTCCTTGTGATTGAGAGCAAGTTCCAACATTTGGCGCCCACCGTTCGTGCTACGACAAAACCACCCACGATGGCACCCAAGAGAGCTAACCCGAAGGCTGACGAGGCTGCGAAGGCAGCACTGCTCGCCGCAAGTAAGGGCAAGGCCCTCGCCCTCACCCAATCCACCAACCAAGAGCCCACTGACGACAATGTTCCCCGCACCTGCGAAGACGACACCTTCCGCACCTGCGGCCCTGAAGGCCAATCGCAGCCGCCCCCAGGCTTCGCCCCACTGGAAGGCGCGGGCCTCACCGAGGACGGTGAAGTCCTCGGCGTCTCAGCGGAAGAACAGCTACAGCTGCGCGCACTGCGCCTCAAGAACCGCAATCTCCAGAGGCAGAAAGAGATACTGGAGGCCAAGCGCCAGCGTGTGTCCGCACTAGCAAAGGTGCGGCAAATGATACGCGACGAGGAGCAGAAGGCCCAAGACCTCGAGCGCGAGATCGCGCTGATGCAGCGCGAAGGCCACCTTGGCCTGCAGCAAGTGCCACCCCTCCAGCAGCGCGCACAACCAGAAGACACGTGCGAAGGCCACCTCGGCCTGCAGCATGGGCCACCCCCACAACACCGAGCACAGCCGGAAGACCCGCATTTCCCCCAGCGTGACTACACCTTCCAGCACGCCGCGCCATTCCAAGGGGTCAACTACCTCGACGAGCAAAGTCCCCTGGCGCCACACCTGCAAGTGACGCCTTGGCCAGCTAACTTCCGAGCAGGGACTTATCCCAAGTACAACGGCAGCACCGACCCGGCGCAATACATAATGAGTTATCAGGTCGCCATTGCATCTGCCGGAGGGGATGATGCCACAATGGCGAAGTCCTTCATCATCGCCCTAGAGGGCCCAGCTCTCACCTGGTTCACCAGATTGCCTCCATTGTCCATCGATTCATGGAGAAGTCTCAGGGACAAGTTCCTGCTCAACTTCCAAGGGTACCGCCCAGACACCGACGCCTTGGCCGAGCTCTCGCTTTGCAAGCAGCTGGAAAAGGAGACTCTGCGGGAGTATTACCGCAAATTCTTAACACTCAAGTCACAGCTGCCCTCCGTTGATGATCAGATCGCTATCCACTACACCATCAGTGGCCTTCGTGCCGGCGTCCTCTATAGCCACTGTATCAGAGATCCACCCAAGAACCTCCAGGAGCTATATCAGCTCTTTGAAAAATATGCCAAATCTGAAGAGCTCCACCAGCGTAAGGTTGAGTCACAGTGGAAATCCAAAGATGCCCCACAGTCCAGCCGCACGTGGACGAGGACTCCGCAGCCAGACTCCAGTCGAGACGGCCGCAGTCAGCAACAAGTGCACAACATCGCCAACCAGCACCCCGCTGCTGACCCCCCTCGTCGCCAGGAATATCCCCCCAGGGCCGCGGGAATGGAACTCGTGGTAGGGGCCGAGGGCGTGCGCAGCCGCCGCGCCGATTCTACTGCCTTTTCCATGGCGAAGACTGCGCCCACCATACCAAAGACTGCCCCGAAACGAAGGCCACCAGAGACAGAATGGCACGGGCGCAGCCAGCCGACAACCCCAGAATTGTCGCGCACAATTACCAGCAACCTCCTCCACCCCCTCCACCATATATCCACGCTCCCGCCCCGCATCCACCGCACCACGCTTACCAACGCCATCAGGAAGTACAAATCGTACCTCCTCCACCCCCACCACCACACCATCAAAACATCCCCCATGCCCCAAAGCAGGAAGACTTCGCCGATCAACCATATCGCGGAGTCATTCACATGATAACCGGGGGGTCCAGCACTGACTTCGACACCAAGCGGCAGAAGCGGGATCACTACCGCATCATCAACCATGTCGCCGTCACTGGCCCAGTCGTGCAGACAAAGTGGTCCCATGTACCACTAACCTTCGACGCACGGGACGTCGACCTGCGCAGCGCCCCCCACATCGACGCTATGGTCATCAATTGCAACGTGGCAGGCTGGGACCTACACAAAGTCCTAGTCGACAACGGCAGTCAGGCGGACATCATCTTCCTTCACGCCTTCGACCGCATGGGTATAAGCCACAGCCTTCTCAAGCCTTCGGACAACCCGTTGTATGGCTTCGGCGGCAAGGGCACCTTTCCCGTCGGCAAGATAGAGTTGCCCCTCTGCTTCGGTGTAGCACCCAATGCCCGAAGTGAGCAAATAACCTTTCATATCGTCGATATGGTATATCCATACAACGCCATCATGGGCCGGGGCTCCATCAATAAGTTCGAAGCCACCATCCACGGACTGTACCTATGTATGAAGATACCAGGACCGCTAGGCGCCATTACGGTCTACGGCAACCAGCAGACGGCGCGCAACATAGAGCGGGACTTCGTGCCCGGTCAGAGGAATGTGCACTGCCTCACGGCCCAGCGCGAGGTCTCTGCGCCCGCCAGGCCAACCGATAAACAGCACGACAAGGCACAGCTGCAGAGCCAAGACGGGACCAAGACTGTCCCCCTCGATCAGGCCACGCCCAAGCAGACAGTCACTATCAGCGAAGACCTCACCTCGCACGAAGAAGAGCAACTCCTCTGCTGCCTGTCCAAAAATAAAGATGTCTTCGCCTGGTCTGCCCTCGACCTGGTCGGAGTCAGCCGATCCATAATTGAGCACATCTTGGGACTCGACCCTTCGGTGCGACCAAAAAAGCAGAGGCTTCGTAAAATGTCCGACGAAAAGACAGAGGCCGCCAAGGCGGAGGTGCACCGCCTCCTAGAGGCTAAATTCATCGAGCCAGTGGCTTACCCCACGTGGCTCTCCAATGTTGTAATGGTGCAGAAAAAAAGCGGGAAATGGCGAATGTGCATAGACTTCACCAGTCTCAACAAGGCCTGCCCAAAGGACAATTTCCCGTTGCCACGGATCAACAAAATAGTCGATAACGCGGCCGGATGCGAGGTCATGTCACTCCTCGACTGCTTCTCCGGCTACCACCAGATATACATGAAGGAGGAAGACAAGGCCAGCACCAGCTTTATAACACCCTTCGGCACATATTGCTTCATCAGAATGCCGGAGGGACTCAAGAACGCCGGGTCCACCTTCTCCAGACTCACCAAAACAGTACTCGAAGGGCAGGTTGGCAGAAACATATTTGCATATGTGGACGACATCGTCGTCGCCAGCAAGAACAAGGAAGATCACCTCGCCGACCTCGCCGAGACATTCGCGAACATGCGAGACGCACGACTCCGCTTGAATCCGGAAAAGTGCGTCTTCGGCGTTCGCCAAGGCAAAATATTGGGCTACCTGGTATCACCCCGCGGCATTGAGGCCAACCCAACCAAGATCCAGGCCATCGTAAACATGACGCCTCCGCAGTCCGTCAGGGACGTCCAGCGTCTAACAGGCAGATTGGCCGCTCTCAACAGATTCATCTCTAGGTCCGCCGAGCGAAGTCTCCCCTTCCTCAAAACCCTCCGCGGTGCAAAAGACTTCGCCTGGGGACCGGAGCAGGCAGCGGCCTTCGCCTCACTGAAACAGTACCTGTCGGAGCTGGCAATCCTCGCAAGCCCCGACTCGTCGCTCCCCCTATTGCTCTACGTCGCGGCTTCGCCGCATGCAGTCAGCGCGGCACTTGTGCAGGAGCAGACAGTTGAGGGCGTGGTCAGGCAATCCCCTGTCTACTATGTCTCTGAAGTACTGACACCGTCCAAGTGCAACATGACAGAGCTGGAGAAGATTGCCTACGCAGTCGTTATGTCTTCGCGCAAGCTGCGCCATTACTTCGAAGCATTCAAGGTCCGGGTCACCTCAGACAGGGGACTCGGCAAATTATTTAGAAACCCGGAGGCATCGGTGAGGATCGCCAAGTGGGCAGCCGAACTATCCGGCTACCACATCAGCTTCGAGCCCAGGACAGCCATCAAGTCACAAGTCCTGGCAGACTTCATCGTCGACTGGACTGGGCCAGTAACACAACCAGACCCGTCCACAGAGAAGGTTTGGACGATCCATTGCGACGACGCATGGTGCCATGCGGGGGTAGGCGCCGCCGCAGTCGTCACTTCACCAGCCGGGGTCAAGCACAGATATGCAGCGCGCCTCAGCTTCGCTCTGGAGTCCGACAGATGCACAAACAATATAGCAGAATACGAAGCAGTCATCCTCGGCCTCCGCAAGCTAAGGGCCCTCGGAGTCACCACCTATATCATCAAGACAGACTCCAAGATAGTTGCCGGCCAGGTCGAGAAAGACTACGCAGCAAAGGACCCCGCACTCATGCAATACCTCGCGGCCATCTGGAGCCTCGAGAGACAATTCAAGGGGTTCACCTTGCAGCATGTGGATAAGGCTAAGAACGAGGAGGCCGACGCATTGGCCAAGGCTGCTGCCAGGGGCGAGCCCTTGCCCTCCGACGTGTTCTTTCATACCATTGGCACGTCGGCTGTCCGGAGCCCCAAAGGGCTCCAAATAACTAATGACAGCGAGGGACACCGCATAGTCAACCTAATCATGACCGAGGACTGGCGGGCACCAATAACCCTGTTCCTACAGGGGTACTATCATCCAAACGACATCAGCGAGGCCAAGCGCCTCAGACATCGAAGCCAGGACTTCGCACTGATTGAGGGCCAACTCTACAAGAAAGGGGTCAGTCAGCCAATGCTTAAGTGCGTCACCGAAACCGAAGGCATGCAGATCCTACGTGAAGTCCACAGTGGCACGTGCGGCTCGCACGCAGGGCCAAGGGCCCTAGCTGCCAAGGTGATCCGCCAAGGGTTTTACTGGCCCGCAATGATCTGCGCCGCAAATCGGGTCACAAGGTCCTGCGAAGCCTGCTAGAAGTTTTCTCCTTGGTCAGGCAGCCCCTCGCAGTATACAAAGCTGATTGCCCATACATGGCCTCTCCAGCGCTGGGGCCTGGACATTGTTGGGCCCCTGCCCACCGCTCAGGGGAACCTTAAGTTCGCCTTCGTAGTCGTCGAATACTTCACCAAATGGATCGAGGCGAGGGCTGTTTCCATAATAACATCAAAGACTGCCCAAAAATTCTTCTGGCAAAACATTGTTTGCCGCTTCGGAGTACCGTCCGAACTAACAGTTGACAACAGCAAGCAGTTTGACAGCCAAGATTTCAAGGATTTTTGTTTCTCCATCGGCACCAAACTTGCCTTCGCTTCAGTTTATCATCCGCAGTCCAACGGGGTCGTGGAGCGCGCCAATGGGAAAATCTTCACAGCTGTCAAGAAGATGCTCCTCGATGAAAAAAAGGCAGATGGACCGATTTGTTACCTGAGGCAGTCTGGGCGCTAAACACAACTGAGTGCAGGGCGACTAGGTTCACTCCTTTCCGCCTTCTATACGGATCAGAGGCCATGACCCCGTAAGAAATATAGCATGGGTCCCCGCGAACAGTTCCGTCAGCCGTCCCCGACGTGGACGAGCCAACTTCAAAGGATCTCATTGACGGAGACCGGGTCTTCGCCCTGCAGGCCCTAAACAAATACCAAGCCCAGACCAAAGCATGGCGCGACCACGCAGTCATCCCGAGGGAGTTCAGCGAAGGGGACCTCGTACTCGTCCGAACAGCTCAGACGGAGTCCAGGGGCAAACTGGAGCCCAAGGGGGAGGGCCCCTTTATAGTCAAGACAAAAGCTTCCCCCAGCGCTTACAGGCTCACAACGCCAAACGGCGAGGACCTGGAGCACTCCTGGAACATCGACAACCTCCGCAAATTTTTTGTTTGACTCATCAGGGCTGTTTTCGCCCTTGTAATTCGCCAAAAAACAATCTTGTACCGGCCCGCACTCTTTTCCTCCCGGGGGGTGAGGTTTTTAACGAGGCGGAGCCATGTAATACATGTGAGAAAAATCCCCCGCAAAAACATGCGTCGAAAAAAGACCGCGACGACGGTCTTCGACATTCAACCAATTCGAGGTCACCGCGAGGCTAAGCGCTAGCCACCCTCGCGTGCGACAAATCCGCGCAGAAGTCGACTAAGGGTGCAGCCGGATTAGCACAACAAGTGCGAAAAAACCGAAGTCTATCGCGAAGACTATCCGCGCAGAAGTCGCCTAAGGGTGCAGCCGGACTAGCACAACAAGTGCGAAAAAACCGAAGTCTATCGCGAAGACTATCCACGCAAAAGTCGCCTAAGGGTGCAGCCGGACTAGCACAACAAGTGCGAAAAAACCGAAGTCTATCGCGAAGACTATCCGCGCAGAAGTCGCCTAAGGGTGCAGCCGGACTAGCACAACAAGTGCGCAAAAACCGAAGTCTACCGCGAAGACTATCCGCGCAGAAGTCGCCTAAGGGTGCAGCCGGACTAGCACAACAAGTGCGAAAAAACCGAAGTCCATCGCGAAGACTATCCGCGCAGAAGTCGCCTAAGGGTGCAGCCGAACTAGCACAACAAGTGCGAAAAAACCGAAGTCTACCGCGAAGACTATCCGCGTAGAAGTCGCCTAAGGGTGCAGCCGGACTAGCACAACAAGTGCGAAAAAACCGAAGTCTACCGCGAAGTCTATCGGCGCAGAAGCCGCCTAAGGGCGCAGCCGGACTAGTACAACAAAAGCAGAAACGACAGCATCAAACCGTCCACGCCAAGACCGACTATAACCACACCAGCACAGCATAACAAAACATACCAGACAAAGTACACAACGCCTTCGCAGGCACAGGCAAGCGAGGGCACACGACTTCATCGTACAAACCTTTACACATATACAAGCGAGGGCGCCACACTCTACATAGGCTCAACCTTAGGAATAATTCCCATCTCCCTATAATTAAATAACATTATCCTAAGCTCCTCACCCGCAAAAAGACTTCGCAGTTCCCCTTCCCCTGTACTCGCGGCGGCCGGCAAAGACAACAGTTCCTGCCGACCAGCCCTACTCACGCGAAGCCGAGCCCCTTCCTCCGCACTAGCCCTACGCTTTGCAACCGCCCTTCGTCATCGGCGCCCGGTGCTAGGACCTGGCACATCTCGCGCGTCCGCGGCGTGTGGCGAGGCCTCCGCCGCAGCCACGTCCAAGGCCGCAAAATAGTCCAAGTCCTCCGACGACTCCTCAGTCCACTCAACCGAGCTCCTAGAGTCAGTAAAATCAAAAAACTCAGGTGCAGATCCACCATATTCATTACCACCTTCCACGGTCGAAGCCGCCAAAAATTCAGTAGTAGCGGTTGCTTGCGCAGGCCCAAAATCTTGAACCTGCGCAGCAACCAAAATTCAGCAACATATCCAAAATTCCCAACCCTATACACCCACTACGCCACCTGCGAAGGCCCTGACGCTGCGGGAGCCTCCGCCGTTGGCTCCGCCGCTGCTCCCGCTGTTATTTCCGCCGCCACCGCCGTGGGATCATCAGCACTCGGCGCATCTGCTGCGAGGGCATCAGGTGCGCCTTCGGCCACCTTTGGGGGCAGGTCTTCGCCGGCCGCAGCGGATGTGGGGGCATCCGGTGCGTCTTCCGCGGTCTCCGGGGTTGGCTCCAGGGCGACCCCAGACAAGGCCTCCGCAGGGGTCGGCTCCGGGTCAGGCAGCGCGCTGTTCAATGCCCCGAAGTCATCCACCCGCTCGCCACGCGCCGCCTAAGACAAAACACACAAAATTCAGCAAACACACGCACAGCCCACATCCAGCAAACGCCAAACAAACGACAACGTTACCTGAGCCCTCGCAGTCTCGGCCCGCTCCCTGACCACCTCACGACCGTGCGGACCCCACATCCGGTCATAGAGGGCCCCGGCGGATTCCTTCACTACGGGGTCTTCGACCTTATAGACATCTCGCTCAAAATCTTCATCTGCCTGGTCGAAGACCTCGAAGTGCCGGCACCCTTCGCGGGAGAGTGCGTTCATCGCCCCCTCGCAGGTGACCAGGGAGGCGTACGACATAAACCCCCCACGACAGTGGGGAGTTCCTGCAGCTCCTCCTGCACCCATTCCAGACAGCGAAGCCCGGGCTCTCGGTCCGGCACCTCGAAGTCACCGGTCCGCGCACCCAGCTCACGATATGTATCCATAAGCTGTGTGCGCGTCCGTTCGGCCTCCGCGCGCATCGCGGCCTCGGCCCCCTTCACGCGGCTCTCCAGGGCGGTGAGCCGCTCCTGCAGCTGTTCGGCGCGCTCCCTGGCAAGATTGCCTTCCGCCCGCGCCAGCGTGGCCTCCGCCTGCGCAGCCTGCCCCCTGGCGACGGCCTCGTTGGTCTCCCTCCTCTCCCCCGCCAGTTGGCGCCGGAGGTCAGCCTTCTCCCTCTCCAGTGCGGCCACCTTGTCCGTCAGTTTACGGCACTTGCTGTCGGAGGCCGATTTTTCACGGATAGCGTCAGCATATTGCGTCCGAAGTCTCTCGACTTCGGCAGACACAGCTGCCGTGAGGGCCCCCGACGCAGTACGGCTGGCGAAGTCAGCCACCTGCAGAGCACATGTAAGGCCGTGGTTCGAAAAAAAAAGGAGAGAGTACAGCTCAGCGGACCTGACTCAGCGCCTCCGTCACCTCCTTCAGCCGGCGGGTCGCTGCGTCCGCCTCGTCCCTGACAACTGCAAGGGCCGACACCTCGCCTCCGGCGCCAAGGGCCTCGCCCCTCGCCTTCGGCGCTATGGCAGCCGTCGCGATCACCGCGGCAGGCGCAACTATAGCAAGCTGGCCTTCGTCCGACCCTGCAACGTATCAACGAATTAAAAAAAACAAGCCAACGACTTACCACCAAGATAGTCGTCCACATTAATATCGGTGCCGAAGTCGGCAACACGTTTGCCCGACAACGGCAGCGCTCGGGCCGCCTTCGTGACCTCCGCCACTCCGCTGACCGGAGGCACCACCTTCGTCGATTTGGAGCCTCCGGCGCCTGCCGTTGCCTCCGGCGCCTTGCTAGATGCAGAGGCGCCCGGCTTCGCCGCCAGCGGCGGTTTGCCTCCGCCGGAGACCGCAGCCTTTGCAGACCCCCGCTGCCTCTTCGGCCTAGCTTCATGAAGCCTGACAGCCGCCTGGCGTTTTTGCGCTGCCCCTTGGCGATCCTTGTCCATCACTGCCGACACAACAGCAGCAATATTACGCCCGTAAGGAAAAACTCTCCATTCACGAACCATGCGAGATGTAAAACAGTCCTCGCCAGCCACGCGGGGGATAGGAACATTCCTAGGCCAGCAACCCCCGGTAACCCTCAGCATCCGAGCCGAAGACTCCCGGAGCTCGGGCGAAGACATCCTTCCCCCCGGGGCCGCGCACGTCCTCATCAACTCTCTAACAAAACTATCAGACACCCCAAGTCCTCCCATAGCAGTACCTAATTTTCTCTTTTTGGAGGAGGGGGCGGCCGCCGGCGCAGGGTCGTCTCCAGTCTCCACCACCGGCTTCTTTCCACGGCGGTCCGCGTCGTCTTGACCAGGATAGCCGTCGTACGGCAATTGATTTAATTCGAAAACCCTGTTCAAACGGTCATTTGACCCGCGGATATCAAAGCTGCGCTGGCCTTCCGTCCTCAGCACGTAACGTCCCACGAGCCGCACCGCCCCATCCTCCGCATCACGCACAAAGGCGGCCGGGTCGCGGTTTCGCAGATTCAGTGCGAAGGCAAGACTTCGCACCACCCTTCCACTGTAAAAAGGCATCCGGCGAGGGCACACTTCGCCCAACGCCCAGCCATGCGCCAAGGGCCACACCCCGTACGCCACGAACTCTTCAACTAAATCGCGCCCACTGCTCTGACCGGCGGCGCACCGAAGGGCCCCTTCGTCCGCATCCTCCTCTGTCACTTCAAAGGGCGGATACGCTGAGTAATAATGAGAGCACATCTCGGACACGGGGAGTCCCTCATGGCCTTCGACGGTACCCTCAGCAACGTAAAACCAAAATTCATTCCAGTTGCCCCACTTGTTGCGGGCGCATGGAACCAACTCCACTACTTGCATTGTGGTCTTGCCGGTCTTCGGCGTGAATGTGCATAACCCAAACTGAGCAACTTCGTCCCCAATCATCCTCTTCTGCCAGTGCAAACAATAATACTTCGCAAAAACTTCAACCGATGGCTGTCCGCCGTACGAAGTCGTCGCCCAGACATACTTCGACAACGCCACCACGGCATTCGGTGTCAGCTGATGTATTTGAACGTTGAACCTACGCAGGACTTCGCCAACAAACCGGTGCGCAGGCAAGCGGAGACCGGCGGCGAAGAACGCCTCGAAGACGACCAACTCACCCTCTGGCTCGGGGACTTCCTCTGTCCCCGGAGCACGAGCAACTCTGCCGCCAAAGTAACCCAACCGCTGCATATCTTGAACGCGAGCTGACGTCATCCGCGACACGCCAAAATCAACAGAATCGCCGGCGCGCAACTCCTCCGCCATCAAACTGCTCAGCGTCTCCTTAGACGAGGCGGTGGCCGGCGGCGAGGAATCGGCCGGCGGCGTAGCGGCAGCGGAAGAAGAAGAGGACGGCATCGCTACGTACCGTCGGCGGCGGCGGGCGGTCTGCTTCACTCGAGCCAGATCTCCTGCGAACAAGAGCACGGCGGGCAGACGAGCAGCAAAACGGCGGGCGGCTAGGGTTTTCACGGAGCGCGGAAGGCGAAGTTCAAAAAGCGCCGACCCCCGCCCCCTTTTATAGGCAGGGCGCGGCTCTTCGGGAAACCCGCAATCCAACAGTACGCCGTCCATCAACGGTCACATCAAAAACCCCCGCGGAACCACTTCGAGCGAGGGCAGCGTCTCCGCCATCTAGCGACGTCTTCGGCACCAGGTGACTTTGTCGAACTGGTCCCTCGGAGGGCAAATGTTGGGGCGAAGGCAAAGGCGCCACCCCTCGCTCGAAGTCTTCGCTGATAACCGCTGGTCAGACAGAGACAGAACAGGCAGGGACACCCTTCGCTTGGTCAGCACCAGACGAAGACCGGCGACGAAGTCATCCCACAGTGCGGCCTCGTCCAGCTCAGAGGCCCACGTGCGTCCCGGCCCATTGTAACGGGCCCTGCGTGGCCGCCGCCGGTTACGGGCCTAACCTGTAAAGGCATCCCTGTAATTACAGTCTGTAACCCCGCTTTATGGGAATATTGTAGGGATAACCTAGGTAGCTGAGGGCACATGCGTCCTTAGCACAAGGCGCTGGGCGCTCAGGTACCTATAAATACCCCTGTACAGTGCCCGTGGGAGGACAGATCAACAGAGCTATTGCCTCCTAGCGCGTAACCCTGTTGTGTTGGCCTCCTTGTGATTGAGAGCAAGTTCCAACACTTACCCCAACCAAATCCATCCAAATTCAATCGGAATTCGCGTGCGCAAGCCCAAATCGGACCACGGTAATCCAAAGGCCGCGGCGTAGCGGACGCGCGGGCGCTGGTGATAAAGCGGGGGGCTGGGCCTCAACGCCTCTGCTCTGCTCTCCTCGCATATAGGGTTTATCTTCTCCCCTCCTCTGCCCCATCTCGCTTCTCGCACACGGCAGCCGGATTCCGAAGCGCGCCCCCTCGGCCCCAGCCAAAAGGTAGCACCCGCTGCGGTTCCCGCTTGTTGGCTGTTGGATCTGGCGTGTCTAGGAGTGGGATTGAGGAGTCTATTTGGTGTGCTCCGATCCGTTTGGGGTTCCCATCTTTTCTCGTTCTGTGGATGGGCGTGTAGATTCAGTTAGGCGTTTGGTACTGCAGGAGGCGCGCTTGATTTGGTCGAGTTCTTCCATATGTGTGGATCGAGTGGACTCTAATCTGCCCAGCTCCAGTGTCATGTGGGTGGGGATTGGTTGACCAATATTTTCTGCGTTGAATCTTAACAAGCTGGCGCGTATTTCTCGTAGTTTCAATCATTTCTCTGAGATTTCGATGGTTATGACATTTCCCTCGATATTAGGTTGGTTTTTGGCCAATTTAAGCTCAGTTAGTGTCTGTCTGAAATTGCAGCATCGCAGCTTCTAATCGTTTGGAGAGCACACAAGAATGTCGTTCGTGCAGCTCTCTGGTGCTGGAGTCGCTGCAGTGGCCTTCACAAACAAGAGCCTAGTCTCTCGGCACGCAGCGCTACGGGTCTGCTCGTCGAGGCGCTCGATCCGTAGCCTGGTTTTCCATAGCACTAGTAGCGTTAATAATTTGAAAAAATATCATTGCTCAGCCTTACAAAAATAAAACCACATGGAATGATGGAAAAATAAATATTTCTTACCTATGGGAGATGATTTATTCTCTGTTTTTCTTTCGTTTTCTCTAGACCTTTCATTGTTAATCATGTTTCTCTATACCTGTATGAATCTTCTGACTTGCTCCAATCTTATGCAGTTGAGCGGTTCGAGCAGAGCTGATGGCTACATCTGAGCCAGTACAAGAGAGTTTGGTGGTGCACTACTCACAACCTAGTAGGCCCCGGGTCCTCCTTGCTGTTTCAGGAAGTGTAGCCGCTATAAAATTTGAGAGTCTTTGCCGTAGCTTCTCTGAGTGGGCGGATGTCCGAGCTGTGGCCACCACGTCATCCTTGCACTTCGTTGATAGATCATCTCTACCAAGTGGCATCGTTCTTTACACTGATGACGATGAATGGTCTACTTGGAAGAAGATAGGAGATGAAGTCTTACACATCGAGCTGCGGAAATGGGCAGACGTTATGGTGATCGCTCCATTGTCAGCAAATACCCTGGCTAAGGTATATATATATTTTTTTCTTCGTGGATAGCAAATTAGTTTAATTGTATTACACAAAGTGATGCTAGATTGTTCTGCTCAGATCGCTGGTGGGTTATGCGACAACCTCTTGACCTGCATCGTGAGAGCGTGGGACTACAACAAACCGCTCTTTGTTGCCCCAGCCATGAACACGTTAATGTGGAACAACCCATTCACGGAGCGGCATCTTCACACAATCAACCAACTGGGCATAGCCTTGATCCCCCCAGTTACCAAAAGGCTGGCCTGTGGCGATTACGGGAACGGCGCAATGGCCGAAACCTCGCAGATCCATACTTCCGTGAGGCTCGCGTGCAAGACGCAACCGCACGACGCAGTCAGTTCACTCGCGGGTCCTGTCAGTAATAACCGGCCATCTAGCTGATGCAGTGGTTGGCCACTTGATTGTCAAGCTTAGAAATTTGTTTTATCTGCAGTGTGCATCTGAAGTGTTGTATCAGATTTGTTTTTCAACTAGAGTTTGTGTGTATTGAAATTGGGGAAAAGGCTGTTGTCACAGGATAACAATAACTTCCTCTCTGCTCTGTAATGATGAGTTTATTCAGTTTGTAATTGTTGGTGGGAGTACAATTATGTAGCTGTATTGAAATTGGAAGTGTCCAGCAAACTTTTCTACTACTCTTTGATATTCCTGATACAAATGTTGGAACGACTGTCCTGATCATTGATGTGCTCATGCTGCTTCTTCATTCCTAGATTCTTGCCTATCTATTTGCCTATCTATTATTATTTTTACCGGTGTCGCTGTTGAAAATCTAGATGCCGTGGATGCATATCTTTTGGACCAGTTCTGGTCTCACGAGCAGGACGACAATCTTTTGCATGGAGCTGTGGTGTTAGGAGCACGACGATAACGACATCATCAGGACGACAATCTTTCTGGTCTCAAATGCAGATAAGCATCATCAGGGATGGAGGATAGCAACAAACAGCATCAGGTCCAGCAGTGAAGGAAGGGACGTTTTCATCTCACAAGGATATACCTATTGGGGGGAGGCTCGTCGACTGGAATCTGACTGGTAAAGCAAAAAAGGCTATAACTGTTAAGACATTTGGATAACCGTGTGCATTTTCACTGCACTGGACGACCTGAGATTCAGAAATAGAATGGCGTATTTCGCCACGTGTTTTGGAATGGCACGGGAAAAAAGGAAAAAGAGTCTCGCAAACAAACAAACAAAAAATCTCCAGACTTTTCACTTTAACAAAGCGGAAGGAAGTGCCTGCGCAACGTGGTATTCTGGTTTCCTCAAGAAGAATTAGGACTGCGAAAATTGTATTTTGCTACCGCGTTCCTGGATGGAATCGCGGTGCGTAGTAATTGACGATATATATATATATATATATATATATATATATATATATATATATATATATATATATATATATATATATATATATATATATATATATCGTCGTTTCTCTTTCCTGTGTAGAAAGAAAAAGACTCGTGCAGATTCATTGGGAGATATTGTTTTGATTAAGAGTTACGACTTGTGAAATGAAACCGATCTTTCATTCCGCTAAGTATAGCGAGCAAGAACCTGAGTCCACAGATCACCACCTGCTCGTTCGTTCGTTTTCAAGTCTGGTGGCACGCACGTCCTCTCTGCGCTCGGGACGCTGACGACCATTGCGTGCTGAAGTGTGCGTCGTCTATGGAATGGCATGGCAGTGGCACCCAGCCCAGCAGCAAGGGTTTCAACTCGCTCCTCTCGCCGAATCGGATTTTGAGATGCAGATCAGCTCGCCCGTCCTGCCCGACAGCGAAAGCCCAAAGCTGTCGCGCTCGCAGACGAAAGAGTAGGGGTGGATATCGAGACAGCTCGATTTGGCTCGTCCGAGCTCGAGCCAGCTCGTTAAGGGAATGAGCTGGCTCGGCTCGGCTCGAGCTGGCTCGTTAAGGGAATGGCTTGGCTCGGCTCAGTTAGTGTCTGTCTGAAATTGCAGCATCGCAGCTTCTAATCGTTTGGAGAGCACACAAGAATGTCGTTCGTGCAGCTCTCTGGTGCTGGAGTCGCTGCAGTGGCCTTCACGAACAAGAGCCTAGTCTCTCGGCACGCAGCGCTACGGGTCTGCTCGTCGAGGCGCTCGATCCGTAGCCTGGTCGTTAAGGCTGCAACTGTCGTCACCCCAAAGGTATAATACGACCTTAGTCTGTGGCTTTGGATTGTACGTGCGCCAAATTTTAGCCTGTATGTTCACGATTCACTTCCACGTGTTCTATAGAATGTAGCTATGCTTGTGCATTCGAGTTTAATGCGATGCCATGTTACGTACACTTCACTGAAGCCTCTGGGAGATAGGGTGCTTGTGAAGCTTGGTGCCGCAGAGGAGAAGACAGTTGGTGGCATTTTGCTTCCATCTACTGCCCAGACTAAACAACAAGGAGGTGAGGTTGTTGCTGGTGGAGCAGGAAGGACCGAAGGACCATCGGGGACAAGAAAATAGCTGTTGATTTAGAGGTAAATTCTTGTTTGTGGTGGATTAGTAACTTCTAATGTCTAATATATATGCCTCTGCTATGAATTGCTGGTGGTAAATATGGATATCATGAGACGGGGTTTCATGCTTGTAGCCAAACTTAATTTCATGTGATGCGCTGACCAAGGACTTGATACTCAGTTGCTTACCAGTAGGCTTCATATTATACAAACAAGAACACACTGTTAAATTTTTAATGTTGATTTGTCAAGGAAATGGTAAAGTTGGAGGTTAAAAGTGGTTCCGTCAAAAAGGTCATGTGATACCTATATAATCCTACTTTCCTTTTTGTTACTAGGTACTCTATGCATCTGATAATTGTACTATGGAACTATTCTTTTTCCTTCTAGCTAATTGTTACATGTTTCTTAGATACAAGCCACACCTGTGAGATTGAGTTGGAGTAGTCATTGGAAGTGCGAAGCAGAAGATATAACTAATTTGTCACATGGTGTATGGGTACAGGATGTATCTGCAACTGCAAGCTAGTATAACTGAGTTTGAGTAGCCATGAAGTTCCTTTGTTAGACTGCTAGATTGGTAATGAAGTTAGCAACCCTCACATCAGTATATTTATAGCTAGTTATCCCTACCCTACTTTGTCTCTAAAGACATGGAGGTCAGCCACCCCTTTGTCAGGTTCTTCTCTATTTATAGCTCAAACTTCCTCTCAAAAGAAGCTCAACTGACTGTTACTAGCAAGGAAACTCAGGAGTTACTCTTTCAATTGTGCTAACTTGTAGTTACAAAGCAATTTCTGTGTAGTCTGCATCGCATTGCCCACAATTTGTTTTTTGATGCAACACCGTTTAGGATCCATTTGGAAAACAGGAATTACCAAACAAATAAATTGGAAGAGCATAGGATTTTTGTAGGAATGTAAGTGCAGAACAGAGGGTTGGAAACCCATATGAATACATATAGGCCTCCTTTGGAATGTAGGATTGCAGGATTGGTAAAACACAAGAATAGAAAAATAGGAATAGAGTTGCATGACACTTGCAATCCTATAAGAATTAAAAACGCAAGAAAACTTCTAATAGAGCATTTGGATGCAACGTAGGAAGAACACAAGAAATAGAGGAGAGAGATAGACACAAAGGGAAGTTTCAACTTTCAATAGGTTGAACCTCATGTTAGAAACATGGCTATTAAAACGACGTTTACACAAGAATAGAAAAATAAGAATAGAGTTGCATGACACATGCAATCCTATAAGAATTAAAAACGCAAGAAAACTTCTAATAGAGCATTTGGATGCAACGTAGGAAGAACACAAGAATTAGAGGAGAGAGATAGACACAAAGGGAAGTTTCAACTTTCAAGAGGTCGAACCTCATGTTAGAAACATGGCTATTTAAACGTCGTTTAAACGTCGTTTAAACAATAAAACGCTATTAGGGCAGTGAAACTTTGGAACGTTTTACAATTTGTCGTAAAATGTTGTTTTATTACGTTTAAACGTAACGTTTTAGCGTTTAAACGCTATTTATAGTGAAACGTTGCGTTTCGAGCGTTTTATCCCAAGCCTGTGACATTTGGCCCGATCCAGTCTTAGAAATTGAGCCCAACTGCCCATCTCACCCTCTTGCCACTCCAAAAAGCATGCACAGTTTCCAGCCATCGCAGCACCTCTAGACTCCAGCCGTAATTTGTCTGAAATTACGATATATTGAAACTTCCTATGTTGTTTAAAAAGTTTAAAAGTAAAAACTCTACCCATGATCGTTTCAATGTTTCGTTGTTTTAATAACCTTGGTTAGAAATCCTCCAAAACGTTGAAACGCTCATTATGCTCTGCTTTGCTTGGCAACGTAAGGATGATTTTGACCATTATGCTCTGCTTTGCATTAGGGATTTGTGGTAACAGGAGGAGGATTTTGGGATAGCCTATGTAGGGAATTTGTTTTTACCAAACTTGCTTCCTGCAATTTAGCTGGAGCTTTGGCTGCTTTAGTATAGGAACTATGTCTAAATTTACTAGCAGATAAGTTGGATGATGTTTGATGTAATATGCTGCCAACCTAATTTTCATGTGTACTACTGCCCTCTGCCCAAGTGCTTATTGTTTAGCACTCTTCTTCATTGCCCATGAAATGCTTGGCCTTAATGTGTATCTGTCATGTACGGCCACACATACGCTAGGCGTAGGAGAGCCCGCGATGTGCGCCGAGCTGAGCAGGCAGCAAAGGCACATGCGCAGCAGGTGAGTGGCTAGGATGGAAAGTAGCCATCTGATTGATTGCGCATGCAGCAAACATAGAAGGCTACCGCCTGATTGATTGTGCATGCAGCAAACATAGAAGGAGATTGGCTAGGAGAGAAAGTAGCTAGCTGATTAGTATCCTTCCTATTTTGATTAGATCTTCAATCAAGGAGAACCTTCTCCATTTGTGTAAGCCGCCGGCTATATATAGTCATGTATGGTGGCACTTGGGAATCAATCAAGAATTACCTATCAAGTCTCTTCCTCTCTTCTCTAAACCGGCGACCAGGAGAACTTCTCCTGTCGACGGGTAGCTCGGTGTGGGGGCATAACCCTGCCGGCAACCACGGGTCAAGGCTACGATCTATGTAGCCGAGGTCTTCCTACCTTGGGCAATACCGCCCTTGACAACCTGGTATCACGAAGTCGACGATCCTCGTCTTCTTCACAACCATCAACTTCCACCACCGCAGCCACTAAACAGCCCTCAACCCCACCCTCGCCCTCAGCCTCCACCACTTCCACCGGTCACTCCAACACCATGTCGGAGCCCTCCATGGCCGACCTCATGGAGATGATGAAATCCTGGCATTCGGAGCTCAAGATGGAGATCAAGGAGATGAAGATCGAGATGGCTTCCTTGAAGGACAAGGCATCATCGTCATCTGGCGTTGGTGGCGGCAATCGCATGGAGCCTCCTCGTGAACCAGATCGGCCCCCCAGGTTTCAGAAGTGGGATTTTCCCCGTTTTGACGGGAAGTCTGACCCGCGCCTCTTCCTCAACAAATGCGAGTCATATTTTCGTCAGCAGCGTACCATGGCCGAGGAGCGCGTCGGGATGGCGTCATACAACCTCGAAGATGTCGCCCAGGAATGGTTCATGCAACTTCAGGAGGACGAAGGCACGCCGTCGTGGGGACGTTTCAAAGATCTCATTGATCTGCGATTCGGACCAGCGCTGCGCTCGGCGCCCCTCTTCGAGCTGACGGAGTGCCGACGCACGGGGACGGTGGAGGAATACTCCAACCGCTTTCAGAGCCTCCTCTTCCGCGCTGGGCGGCTCGACGAAGCCCAGCGAGTCCAGCTCTTCACAGGAGGTCTGCTTCCACCCCTCAGCCACGCTGTCCGGCTTCACAACCCGGAGACGCTGACCGCGGCCATGAGCCTCGCTCGGCAAGTGGAGCTAATGGAGCTCGACAAGATGGCGGCAGCCCCGGCCAAGCCGGCGCATCGCGCTCTACCGGCCGCCATTAAACCTCAGCAGGCGCCCCCACTCCTTGCGCTACCGGCACCACCGGCGGGTGCTGCGCCAGCCGCACGCGAGCGACAACCGGGTCGTCGTCTCTCCGTGGAAGAACAGCAGGAACGCCGTCAGCTCGGGTTGTGCTTCAACTGCGATGAGCAGTACTCCCGCGGCCACAATCGCACCTGTCGCCGCCTCTTCTACGTTGAAGGCATTGAACTGGAGATGGCAGTCGACGCCGCGGGCGATGCTGTCCCAGCGGAGGAGGGCCCCATCTACTCCCTACATGCCGTGGCCGGAGTGCCAACCTTCGACACGCTACAGGTTCGAGCGTTCCTCGGGACCGCCGTGCTGGTCGCCCTCCTCGACACGGGATCCACGCACAACTTCATCGACGAGCGTGCAGCGTACCGCTCCGGGATGCACATCTTACCGCGCCTAAGTCTCACCGCCACCGTGGCTAACGGCGAGCGCGTCACATGCCCGGGGGTCATCCGCGACGCGCCGATCAGGGTGCAGGGCGACACGTTCCACGTCGACCTCTTCGTCATGCCCTTGGCAGGTTTCGACCTCGTCCTCGGCACGCAGTGGTTGGGAACCCTCGGGCCCATCGTCTGGGACGTCGCCGCGCGGACTATGCAGTTCCAGCGCGAGGGACGCGCTGTCTGCTGGACCGGCCTCGCATCCTTGGTCAAGCCGGCCGTCCGCGCAGTCACGGCGCCACCGATGCCGACACTACAGCTCCAGCCAGCCCAGGAGCCCCTCCTCGACGCCCTCCTTCACTCCCTCAGCCACGTCTTCACCGAGCCACGCGGTCTTCCACCCAAGCGCTCTCGTGACCACCGCGTCATCCTCAAACCGGGAGCGCTGCCTGTGGCGGTCCGCCCGTACCGATACCCGGCGGCACACAAAGACGAGCTCGAGCGGCAGTGCGCCGCCATGATCGAGCAAGGCATTGTCCGACGCAGCGACTCGGCATTCTCCTCACCAGTACTTCTCGTCAAGAAGCCGGACGGCTCCTGGCGGTTCTGCGTCGACTACAGGGCGCTGAACGCGCTCACCGTCAAGGATGCGTTTCCGATTCCGGTGGTGGACGAGTTGCTGGACGAACTCCACGGCGCGAAGTTCTTCACCAAGCTCGACCTACGCTCGGGCTACCACCAGGTCCAGATGCGCCCGGGGGACGTCCACATGACGGCCTTCCGCACCCACGACGACCTCTACGAATTCCTGGTGATGCCGTTCGGGCTGTGCAACGCCCCAGCGACGTCCCAGGCTTTGATGAATGACGTGCTGCGACCGTTTCTTCGTCGGTTTGTTCTTGTGTTCTTTGACGACATTTTGATCTACAGTAAGAGCTGGGGAGAACACCTTCGACACCTCCGCGCCGTCCTCGAGGAGCTCCAACGCCACCAGCTGTTCCTAAAATGCACCAAGTTTGCGTTCGGCGCGACGAAGGTCGGCTACCTTGGCCACGTCATCTCCGAGGCGGGCGTCGCCATGGATTCGGCCAAAGTCCAGGCCATCCGGAACTGGCCCACGCCGCGATCCGCACGGGCGGTACGGGGTTTCCTCGGACTGACGGGCTATTACCGGAAGTTCGTCCACCACTACGGTACCGTGGCAGCGCCATTGACGGCCTTGTTGAAGAAGGATGGATTCTCTTGGAGCGCAGGAGCCGCGGAGGCGTTTGTCGCCCTCAAGGACGCGGTCACCTCGGCCCCCATCCTCACCATGCCGGACTTCTCCAAGCCATTCGTCGTTGAGTGCGACGCATCGTCCCACGGTTTCGGCGCGGTGATGGTCCAGGGGGGCCACCCCATCGCGTTCTTCAGCCGGGCTGTCGCACCCCGTCATCAAGCGTTGGCGGCTTACGAACGTGAGCTCATCAGCCTCGTCCTAGCGGTTCGACACTGGAGGTCGTACCTTTGGGGACGCCGGTTCATCATCAAAACCGACCACTACAGCCTCAAGTACCTGCTTGACCAGCGGCTCGCGACGCTTCCGCAGCATCATTGGGTCGGCAAGCTCCTGGGCTTCGATTTCTCCGTCGAATATAAGCTGGGGTCAACCAATGTGGTGGCAGATGCCCTCTCCCGCCGCGACACGCCAGACGATGGGGCGCTGCTGGCCCTCTCGGCATCGCGTTTCGACGTCCTGGACCGTCTTCGTCAGGCACAGCTCATCGATCCAGCACTCACTGCCATTCGTGACGAGGTGCAGGCCGGCACCAAGCGCGCGCCGTGGGAGGTGGTGGACGGGATGGTCCAGTACGCGGGCCGGCTCTACCTACCCCCTTCTTCACCGCTGCTCCGTGAGCTGCTCGCAGCTGTGCATGCCGAGGGCCACGAAGGGGTCCAGCGCACGCTACACCGCCTTCGACGTGACTTCCATTTCCCTAACATGAAGCAGGTGGTCCAATATTATGTCCGGGAGTGCCCTACCTGCCAACGCCACAAGTCAGAGCACCTACACCCGGCCGGACTCCTCCTTCCCCTACCAATTCCACAGGGAGTCTGGACGGATGTGGCGCTGGACTTCGTCGAAGCCCTGCCCCGAGTGCGCGGCAAGTCCGTCATCTTGACGGTGGTGGACAGATTCAGCAAGTACTGCCACTTTATTCCACTGGCACACCCCTACTCAGCAGAGTCCGTGGCTCAGGCATTCTTCGCAGAGATTGTACGCCTTCATGGGGTGCCACAGTCCTTGGTGTCGGACCGCAACGTCGTGTTCACCTCCAAGTTCTGGAAGGAGATCATGCGGTTGATGGGGACCAGTCTCCACATGACGTCGGCTTTCCACCCTCAGTCAGACGGCCAGTCCGAGTCGGCGAACAGGGTAATCATCATGTACCTGCGGTGCCTAACGAGCGATCGGCCTCGCCAGTGGCTCCAATGGCTCCCATGGGCGGAGTACGTCTTCAACACCGCCTACCAGAGCTCTCTCCGCGACACGCCTTTCAAGATCGTCTACGGGCGTGAGCCTCCGTCCATCCGGTCCTATGAACCGGGGGACACACGTGTTGCGGCGGTGGCTAGAACCATGGAGGAGCGCGAAGAGTTCCTCGCTGATGTCCGCCATCGGCTGGAACAGGCACAGGCTGTCCAGAAGAAGTATTATGACCAGGGACACCGCGCCGTCACGTATCAGGTGGGCGAATGGGTGCTGCTCCGTCTCCGACACCGCTCCCCTGCCTCCCTCGCCACTGACTCCACCGGCAAGCTGAAGCCCCGGTTCTATGAGCCCTACCGTGTGCTGGAACTCATCAACGAGGTCGCTGTCCGCCTCGAGCTTCCAGCCCGCGCTCGCATCCACGACGTGTTTCATGTGGGCGTCCTCAAAAAGTATCACGACACACCACCGCAGGTTACACCGCCACTACCCCCACTTCACCATGGTGCAGTCACCTTGGAGCCAGCTAGGGTCATCCGAACCCGGCTCAACCGCGGTGTACGCCAGGTGCTGGTGCAGTGGAAAGATCAGTCGCCTGCATCTGCGACTTGGGAGGACATGGACACTTTCACCGACAAATTCCCAACCTTTCAGCTCGAGGACGAGCTGCTTCTTGAGGAGCGGAGAGATGTCATGTACGACCACACATACGCCAGGCGTAGGAGAGCCCGCGATGTGCGCCGAGCTGAGCAGGCAGCAAAGGCACATGCGCAGCAGGTGAGTGGCTAGGATGGAAAGTAGCCATCTGATTGATTGCGCATGCAGCAAACATAGAAGGCTACCGCCTGATTGATTGTGCATGCAGCAAACATAGAAGGAGATTGGCTAGGAGAGAAAGTAGCTAGCTGATTAGTATCCTTCCTATTTTGATTAGATCTTCAATCAAGGAGAACCTTCTCCATTTGTGTAAGCCGCTGGCTATATATAGCCATGTATGGTGGCACTTGGGAATCAATCAAGAATTACCTATCAAGTCTCTTCCTCTCTTCTCTAAACCGGCGACCAGGAGAACTTCTCCTGTCGACGGGTAGCTCGGCGTGGGGGCATAACCCTGTCGGCAACCACGGGTCAAGGCTACGATCTACGTAGCCGAGGTCCTCCTACCTTGGGCAATACCGCCCTTGACAGTATCCTTTTGTCTTTCAGACTGGAGCACAAGTAGTATACTCAAAGTATGCTGGGACTGAGGTTGAATTCAATGACTCAAAGCATCTTATTCTCAAAGAAGACGATATCATTGGTATTCTTGAGACAGATGATGTGAAGGACATGAAGCCTCTCAATGACCGTGTTCTCATCAAGGTATTCATAAATTCTTTCTTCTTGTAACAATTTTGTCATAGACGTTTATATTTTGGGTTGTAGAACTCGAGTATAGTTATTTGTTTGTCTTTGCCTTGTTTTTGTTATTATATTCTGCACTTGTGCAACATTGCTACCCTATAGTTACATTTCTCGTGGGCATGCCATGACAGGTTGCAGAAGCCGAAGACAAAACTCCTGGGGGCCTTATCCTCACTGAAACAACTAAAGAGAAGCCGTCCATCGGAACGGTGAGAGTTCTTGCCAGCAGCTTGTCTATAAGAATTATGTATTTCTCTTCTTTGCTTGCGCTAGTTGCAGCTTACATGTGTAAGAGATAGCACTAGCAGAAGTTAAAAAGCTCTGTTTCGTCGGGTGCAGGTTGTAGCTGTTGGCCCGGGTCCTCTGGACGAGGAAGGCAAGAGACAGCCACTGTCAGTGCCGGCGGGCAGCACGGTGCTGTACTCCAAGTATGCAGGGAGTGAGTTCAAGGGCGCGGATGGCACGGCCTACATTGTGTTGAGAGCGTCGGATGTGATGGCTGTCCTGTCTTGAGCATTTCGTTTCCGGCTCGTTAATGTAGTTTGCAGCCAATAGTTGTCATGTGGTATGAAACGATCGCTTTGTGGTGGTCATCACACCATGCTGGTGATCATCATAACATATGCTGATACTGTTCCGGATAATCGGCTAGAATTTGTTGTGTGGCAGGTATAAACGTCAGCCTCTGATAGTGAGAGCACTCGGTTAGGGCCTGTTTGAGAGAGCTTTGCTTCAAAAACTTCAGCTTTGGTTTTCCAGTTTCACTATAAAACAGCTTTACCAAATTGTTAAGGTGAGTTCCAGGAACGTTTGGTTTGTATATGGACTCCAACTTCTATAATACAATTGATTTGTGTGAGTTTCCTTGATTACCCTTGATGATTAGTGGGTTGTCGTTAGAGAGAACGGAAGTTTATGTTGCGTAACCAGTGGCAGTGGCATGGTGAGTAATTTTTGTACAGCTTCATGACGAGATATAAAAACAGTGTTTTTGAAGTACCCTCTAAGGAGCTTCATGAATTTCATGAAACGGGTCTCTAGTTTTGATTTTTTTAAACTAAAGCTCGTAGAGCTGGATCTGTTTGGGTTGAAAAAGTTCGAACGAAATTGAAATTCTTGAAGTGAAGCTCTCTCTAACATGGCCTTAAGGGGTGATAGCCACGCCTCTTTGCTGGATAATTTCTTTGGAATCTGGACTCCTGTCCCGTTACATCCGTTCGGATTTGTTTGCTGCCAAACTTTAAACATTCGTATAACAGAAAAGGTTACATGAATAATATAAGAGTTGATTTTTTTATTTATATAATTACCGTCCGACAAATCATTATTATAAATTTCAGCAATACCATCTGAGAAATTATTATTATAAATTTCAGTAAGGCGAGCAAACTTGTTGGAAAATATTTTTTATCAAGACATAAAAAAGAAAACTAATTACTTTATATTTGCTAAGCAGGCTATGTGTTTGTTTATTCAAAGTTTCAATTTTTTTAGTTTTTAGGTATTCTGGATAATACTAACAGGGGCAGGCATATTTGAAGGCGCCCATCTCGAATAATGAGATTAACAGAATAATAAGATTAACAGAGGCGGACGTATTAAGGGTTTTTTGATACCGGCTGTGGTTTTTTCCACACGGAAAAAATCGTAAAGATAGGGTTAGTTTAGAAACTTTATTTTTTTAAGAAATTTCTATTTTTCTAAAAAAACAAACTATTTTTTTAAAAAATAAAATTCTAAATAGGTTTCCAAACTAACTTTTAGAGTAGAAGCTAGTGCAAAAAAAAAACCCGGTCAGCATCTGATAGCGAGAGCACTCGGTTACTTCTACAGACGATATTTAAGGGGTGATAGCTGATAGTCACGCCTCTTTGGCTCTTTGCTGGATAATTTCTTTGGATTCTGGACTCCTGTTCTGTTACATCCGTTGGGATTTGTTTGCTGCCAAACTTTAAACATTCGTATAACCAGAAAAGGTTACATGAAGAATACAAGTCTCTAGTTGATTTTTTATTACTATATAATTACCATCCGACAAATCATTATTATAAATTTCAGCAATACCATCTGAGAAATTATTATTATAAATTTCAGTAAGTCGAGCAAACTTGTTGGAAAATATTTTTCTATCAAGACATAAAAAGAAAACTAGTTACTATATATTTTCTTCACAAATCGATGGTTAATGTCAATACAAATTTTAGTCTGATAATGATATTAAAATTACAGGATATTAATTTAAAGTGATAACATATCATATATAGTAAGAAATGAGTGTGTTGTGCAATGGTAAAAGAGTGTTATTGCTAAGTAGGTTATGTGTTTGTTTATTCAAATTCAAAGTTGCAATTTTTTAGTTTTTAGATATTCTGGAGAATACTAACAGGTCACACCCGGCTTTAAGGAACAAAGCCAGGTGTATCTCATACATGTGCCAAAAAGACAATATATGTAATAACAAAGTATATAGAGAAAAATGTCACAGTAACATCAGAGTATTTATTACATAACGGAAGTCTTATTATAAAATAAAAAAATAAATATAAAACGAACTAAGGATCGTCGTTGGCGCCAATGTCAATTGAGAAACGCCACCTAGATCAGATCGAACTACTCGTCTTGTGGCTCCTCCTGAACCATCTATTCTTCTCCTGTGTGTGTGGGGGTGTGTGTGTGGGGGGGAGGGTGTGAGACAGCAAGGGTGAGCTCACATATGATCATAGCTTAACAAGTTGTGGGGAACCAGTAGACATGAATTCAAAGTATACCAGTTTTACACTCTGCAGAGGTTGTACCCTTTACCCACAAGTCATGTTACCCATCTGCCAAGGGATCGCGACTCCCATACACCTCTACCTAGAAAGCGAGGCAGGACAACACTATGAGGCCTTTACAAAGTTCCACTAGCTTCCAAAAATCCGCTACAGTTTATGGGAAGAGCACTTGCAAGAATCCCCTGTCTGACAACCATCGCAGCTAAATCAACCCGAGAACCTCCTTGCATGCAACTCTCCTACCGCCCTTGTCCCTTTCGGGTAAGGTAGTCTTCCACTAGCTTTCCTAATTAGTCAGCAAAGGGCGTCCCATTAAACCCTTGTGGTGGCACGTGTTTCTCAAGTTAAGCTCTATGTTCCAATTAACATTAATGATCTTGACATGAACATAAATAGAATAACAAAAGAATTGGAACATAGATATAATAAATGATTATCCCAAAACTATGTAAAGCAATAGCAAACTACCCAAATGATTCAGGGGTAAAAAGGTAATGAGATAAACAATCTAAGATGACCTATTGGGTCCCATCAAAATTAACCTATGCATGAATAAATGATATTAAAGAACATTATTGAGTAAAAAGTGGTCAAGGGCATAACTTGCCTTCAATGAGCTCCTGTTCAGCTACTTCTATCTGCTGCTCACCAGGATCCTCTATCACAGGCTCCTCTACTCGTCACAATACAAAGAAGCACAATATATAGAGAAAATTAACATCACACCAAACATCTAAACAAAATATACATAATAATCTACATATTAAAATAAAATCCTAGGACCAGGAATCATAATTTTTGGATTATAGATTTTAAGATATGAATTTCCAAAGGTTTTATGTGGTTGAAATAGGATTAAGTGAGAAATTAAATTTCTTATTGTTTTCATGACCAAACAGAGGCTCTAAGTGGTAAAGAATAATATTACCAAAATTTAAAAAGTGGAATGGATTAATTTGGAGCAAGTATGAATTTTCTATGAATTTATCAAGTTCTAGTAATTATTTTCATGTTAAAAATCTATTTTCTATTCATTTATTCGATTTAAACGATCTCTGGACTGGGCGCACTATTCATAGAGAACTCAGGGGCCTCGGGGTAAAAATTCTTAGACACAGGGAACAACCAGCCTGGACCGCGGGTTGCTAAATGGTTTTATAGGGTTTCTTTTGCAATTATAGCTCGGCGAAGGGGTACGGGCTAACGTGGACCACCAGATCAAATACGAACGACCAAGATTATATTGCGGAAGCAATGGACTAGAACGCAATCTATGCCGTAGGATCTAGAACCTATGGCTAAGATCTTATGAATCCTTGATCTCATCCAGGCCGAACGATTATTGATCAACGCCTTAGAACACCCCACTGGAACACTGCGCCAGGACTCACATCTCAGCCCTCCGCCACTAATCCAACGGCATAGAGCGCGTCTTCCTCCCTGTCTCCACGACGAATGACGGGGAATCGCGCCGCGGTGCCAAACTGTACTCCGGCGAGAACAACTCCGACCCCGGAGTGCCCAATCCTCAATCACTACTGCGTACACGCACAGGGGGATGTATTGAACTGACTGGGAGAATACTAACCGGCTCTGGTGGAACGGAGAGCTCCGCCCGCGACAGCTAGCAGAAACAGCGGCGGTGTTGCGTCGACGTTGAGAAATTGAGGGCCGGTCCAGCCACCAACGCACTTGATTCCACCGGAAACCCGTCCGCCACGGTCCCGGGGTATTCCTAGAACAAGACCGACGTTTACCACAGCTTTAACAGCTAGGAACGACGGTGGCAGCACCTTCTTTCTCCCCGGGCGCAGCAATGGCGGCGTCTGTTGGCGCTGGGGGGAATTAGACTCGCGCGAGGAGGTAGCCAAGGAGAGGAACAGGTCACGGGCGCACTAATATACGGCGCGGTTGAAGTCCGAGGGCGGCCTGCTCAACAGCCAGAACCGACATTCTCGCGGCAGCCGTTGCGCGAGCGCGAGTCGTGCGGGAGAGAGGAACAGAAGCGGTGAAGAAAAGGGGAAGGATAGAGCTGACGAAATCAGTCCACAGGTCAGTGGCAGCGAAGACGGTGCAAGCGCGAAAGAATGACATGCGGGCCCGAAGATCAGCGACCCAGGGCGCAGCTCGCTTCAGCAGATGGGCGCTGACAACTCGGGGCCACCTGCCAGCGGACCTTCAGCAAGGGCACGCGCGTGACTATGAATGAATTGGGCCGCATGGGTGGCTTCTTCAGGTGGGCCGAAATGAGGTAGTGAGGCCTAGGTGCTTAACTTTCCTTTTTCTTTTATTGTTTTTTCCCTTTTCATTTGAGTCCAAATTTCAAACTCAAATTCTTTGGTAAGTTCTCCTCATATTTAAAGTATAATTTGAACATAATAGTCTTGCTTTTATTTATAATATTTATTTTGTATATATTTTCCTTTTTAGTAATTCTTTTCCTCCCCCTCCACATTTCTTTGGAGTTTTGTTTTCCAAAATAGAATTTGGATTCCATGTGGTTATTAATATATTAATAATTCCTTTATTTTATTAGCCATAAATGCACAATCAAGTAAAAACTCAGCATGATGCATGATTTATTTAGGCGTTATCGATTATTTAATCCCCTTTTTATAGTGTTTATTCACATGGGATAGTAACTAGAGATGGTACACACATATAGATAAAGGAAATATTTTATTCTCATATGAGTTACAAATCTAGGTATTACAAATCCTACCCTCCTTAAAATAATCTCGTCCTAGAGATTTAAAAAGAACTAGAGAAAAGATGGGGAAAATCTATGCGAAGCTCTTCTTCTCTTTCCCATGTTGCTTCATCTTCTCCATGGTGACTCCATTGTACTTTGCATATCTTGATCACCTTATTTCTTGTAACTCTAGTCAAAGTATCAAGAATCTTGACCGGGTATTCCGTATAGGTCAAATCACCTTGAACACTAAGCTCTTCCATTGGTAACTGTTCCTCGGGGACACGGAGACACTTAAGTTGAGACACGTGGAACACATTATGCATATCCGATAGACTATCAGGTAGCTCGAGTTGGTATGCCATCTCCCCAACTCGCCTAAAGATCAAGAATGGTCCAATATAGCGAGGGGACAATTTGCCCTTAACTTTGAATCTCCTCATTCCACAAAGTGGTGACACCTTAAGGTAAACATAATCTCCTTCCTCAAATTCCAGTGGTCTTCTTCTATTATCTGCGTTGCTCTTTTGTCTGGTTTGAGCTACCCTCAAATTTTCTCGAATTATACGGACTTGTTCTTCTGCTTCTTGAATCAGTTCAGGCCCAAAGAGCTGTCTTTCTCTAGTCTGATCCCAATACAAAGGAGTTCTACACTTTCTCCCATATAAAGCTTCAAAAGGTGACATCTTCAGACTGGCCTGGTAGCTATTATTATATGAGAATTCAGCATAAGGCAAACTTTTATCCCAACTTCCTTCATGCTGAAGTGCACAAGCTCTCAACATATCCTCCAACACTTGATTAGTCCTTTCAGTCTGTCCATCATTCTGAGGGTGATAAGTTGTACTAAAGTTCAACTTCGTATTCATATTCTCATGAAAACTTCTCCAAAATCTTGAGGTAAACTGTGAACCTCGATCAGACACGATCTTCTTTGGTACTCTATTTAAACACACAATCTGAGCCATATATAACTCTGCCAGTTGAGAACCTTTATAAGTAGTCTTGACATGAATGAAATGAGCCACTTTAGTCAATCTATCCCCAATCACCCATATAGCATCATATCCTTTCTGGGTGCGAGGCAATCCAGTAATGAAATCGATACCAATCTCTTCCCACTTCCACTCGGGTATCTTCAGTGGGTGCAGTAGTCCAGCTGGCCTCTGGTGTTCAGCCTTAACTCTTTGACATACATCGCACATAGCCACATGTGCAGCCACATCTCTCTTCAGTCCATACCACCAATACTTTCGCTTCAAATCCTGATACATCTTGGTACTTCTAGGATGAATAGAATAATCCGAATCATGGGCCTCCTTTAAAATAGTCTCTCGAAGGCTTTCAATATCAGGAACACAAATCCTATCCTTGAACCATACGGTGCCTTGCTCATCTTCCGTGAATTCTGGACCTCGACCTTCAGTAATCAGATCCTTAATCTCTTGTATTTTAGCATCACCAATTTGACCTTTGCGGATTTCTTGCTCCAAAGTAGGTTCCACATCAATAGTAACTCCTTCAGTGTGAGCAACTATCCCCAGGTTAAGTCTCCTGAAATCCTCAAAATCTCGTCGGATAGCTGGGCAATAATAGCTGAATGAACATGCTCCTTGCGACTCAAGGCATCTGCAACCAAATTTGCCTTGCCCGGGTGATAGTGAATCTCCAAATCATAATCCTTAATAAGCTCCAACCAACGGTGTTGCCTAAGGTTGAGATCCTTTTGAGTGAATATATACTTCAAACTCTTATGATCCATGTACACTTGGCATTTGGTCCCCATGATATAATGTCTCCAAATCTTAAACGCATGCACAACGGCTGCCAATTCTAAATCATGGGTGGGGTAGTTCAATTCATGTTTCCGTAACTGATGAGAAGCATAGGCAATCACATGCCCCTCTTGCATGAGCACACATCCCAAGCCTTGGCCACATGCATCACAATAAATGTCAAATCCTTTCTGTAGGTCTGGCATAACCAATATTGGTGGCGACATCAATCTATTCTTTAATTGATCAAAGCTATCTTGACACTTCTCATCCCACTTAAATTCTCTGCCCTTCTCTATAAGCGAAGTCATAGGCTTAGCAATCTTAGAAAATCCTTCAATAAACCTCTGATAATAGCCAGCAAGTCCCAAAAAACTCCAAATCTCTGTAACTGTAGTGGGTACTCTCCACTCCATTATCTCCTTAACCTTTGCAGGATCCACTGATATTCCACCATTAGAAATGATATGACCAAGAAATGGAACCTCACCAATCCAAAACTCGCACTTGCTAAACTTGGCATAGAGTTGATTATCTCGTAGCTTCTGTAGCACCAATCGCAGATGTTCCTCATGATCACTATCACTCTTGGAATAGATAATAATATCGTCGATGAATACCACGACGAATCTATCCAAATACTCCATAAACACCTTATTCATCAAGTTCATAAAATAAGCCGGTGCATTGGTTAATCCAAACGACATAACAGTGAACTCATATAATCCATATCGGGTCGAGAATGCTGTCTTGGGAATATCCGATGGCCTAATCCTCATCTGATGGTAACCGGATCGGAGATCAATCTTCGAGAGTACTCTAGCACATCTCATCTGATCGAATAAATCCTCAATACGGGGTAACAGATACTTGTTCTTCACAGTAACATCATTAAGTGATCTATAATCCACACACATCCATTGTGATCCATCCTTCTTCTGTACAAACAGAACCGACGCTCCCCAAGGTGAGGAACTCGGACGAATGTACCCAGCCTCTTGTAACTCAGTTAACTGCTTTTTAAGTTCCTTTAACTCTTCTACAAACATCCTGTATGGCCGTTTAGAAATAAGGGCAATCCTAGGTAAGAGATCAATCACAAACTCAACTTCTCTGTCAGGTGGCATCCCTGGTAACTCCTCTAGAAAGACGTCTGGAAAATCTCTAACCACATGGATGTTGTCACCAACAAACTCCTCAGGTATGAAGAACATTGTACGTTTGGATGAGGTGGTTACTGCAATATTAACTTGAAATCTTTCTCCTTTAGGGCTGGTGAGTTCTACGGTACCTCTACCACATGCTATAATGGCCTTTGCCTTTCTTAACCATGAAAAACCAAGGATCAGATCTATACTGATTGCCTCTAATATTATAGCAGTAGCTCCAAATTCTCTTCCCATAATTGTTAATGTCAATCTATGTGTCATTTGATTTGCCTCAACATGCCCTTTAGGTGTAATTACTATCATTCGTTTTCTCATATTTAGCAGTGGTATCTCATTTATGTTGGCATATCGAGCAGACATGAATGAATGTGTAGCACCAGAATCAAATAATATAGTTGCGGGAATTGCATTAACGTAAAACATACCAAGTACGATGTCGGCACCATCAGGAGTAGCATCAACGCTGACTTGATTAACCCTGGCAATAGAGTATCCCTTGCTAGATCCTGGAGTCTGCTGCTTATTCTGAGCTGGGGTAGTAGCAATCCTCTGTGGGCAGACATTTGCATAATGTCCAGTCTTCCCACACTTGAAACAAGTAGTGCCTGCACTCTGCCTTGAAAACTTCGTCGGGGTGCCAGTGGGGGTAGCCTAACGAGGCGGTGGAGTCCTCTGAGGTGATGGCTGAACTGGGCGTTGGCCTCCGCCAGTGCGAACTGGTGTACCCTGGGGTGAACTGTAGCGAGGACGAACAATGCTGCTTCCTTGTCCTTGAGATATAGCCTTCCTCTTCAAATCTCCCAGCTGAACACGCTTGTGTTCAATAGCAAGGGCCTTATCAAGCAGCCTCTGAAATGATGGGGATGTATGTGCCACTAGAGCATACTGCAGAGGTCCATTAAGTCCTTCAATAAAATGCTCCTGCTTCCTCTCATCTTCAGCAACCTCATCTGGAGCATATCTGGATAGCTGGATAAACTTGTCGCAATACTCGCTAACTGACATACTGCCTTGCTTCAGCGATAGAAATTCCTTCTTCTTAATCTTCATCAATCTAGCTAGTATATGATAGTTCCTGAACTGTGTACTGAACTCTGCCCAAGTAATAATGTCAGCAGCATAGTGAGCAGCAGTATATGAATCCCACCAATCAGCAGCAGGACCTGTCAGACGTCCAGAAGCATATAAAACCTTCTCCTGGTCAGTGCACTGTGCAATATTCAACATCTTTTCCATAGATTTCAGCCAATCATCCACGTCCAGTGGATTAGGAGAGCTTGCAAACGTCGGTGGCTTATGACTCATGAATTCCCGGTGCTTATCACGGGGTGGAACTGGTGGTGGTGGTGGAGGCAATGGTACTTGTTGTTGTTGCTGTTGTTGTTGTTGTTGTTGAAATTGCTGTTGCGCCCTTCTCTCCTGGCGTATCTCTTCTCGCTCCTGGCATAATTCATGGCGTATTTCTTCTCTTTCCTGGCGCATCTCCTGGCGTTCTTGCTGCATCTGAGCGCGCATATCTGCCATAGTGTCTGCCATTTGTTACATCATCCTCATCTGAGCTGCAATCAGTGGGTCAACTCCGCCTGGTGGAGGATTAGGAGGATTCATCTCTGCTGGCTGTGGCTGGGGTCGTCTATATATCCATCGAGTGTGTCGATTAGGATGCAAATCAATTCCACCACCCCGCCTGGTATTGACCATCTGAGTTAGATACATATGGTAAGAGAATAGTAGACAAGGCAGGTAGTTACGAATCATGTTACTTTGAGGAATTTATTAGCTAAGAAGATTAATATTTTACCTACTAAAACTAACTCAATATCTTATGGTGGTACATGCTAAGATGTCCATATATATAATATTTCAATCAATCAAAGAAGCAAATCAGACATTTATCATCAGCACAATCAACCAATCATTTTTAAATAAAGAAAATAGTTTTAAATTTTGTCTTAGGTTCCCTATCTCTTAAAAATGTCATAGGGGTAGGATTCCAAGGTGTGAAATCCATCTTGTCTCAGAGTAGAAAAGATAAGGGTAACCAGAGTAGAATAGCAAAAGGTGAGACAAGACCAAGATGAGATAAGTATAGAATGAATCAGAAAAAGGTGAGTAGTGAAGGGTTTGTCCATTTCTATCTAGGTTTCGTCCTTCAGTCAACATTTCCTCTCATACCACTTTTGTCACACCCAGCTTTAAGGAACAAAGCTAGGTGCATCTCATACATGCGCCAAGAAGACAACATATATAATAACAGAGTGTATAGAGAAAAATGTCACAGTAACATCAGAGTATTTATGAAAGTTGCCTAGAGGGGGGTGAATAGGCAAGTTAAAACTTTTTCAACAAAAACTAGAAACAAATTGGGTAAAACTGAATTGATCTTGAAATTCACCCAGTTAACTTTGGAAATGAGATGTTCTAAATGATCCACAGGGTTCAAAGTAGTAGATCTGAGAAGGCCACTTCTCAAAATCCACACACCAAAAAGATATGAACAAATCTTCCACGGAAGGGTGAGAGAACGAAAAACACAAACAAACACAATGAGCCAGAACACAAGAGACACAAGATTTATCCTGAGGTTTGGTCACACCACCAAAGTGCCCTACTTCCTCGTTGAGATGCCCACAAAGAGCCGGGTCTCTTTCAACCCTAATCCTCCCTTTGCCGACCACAAAGGTCAAGCCCACACACTAATCTTTGCTCAAACGAGCGAGTAATACAAACTTTCTTGTGGTCTTCCACAAGATTTGGAGACTCACAAGAGACACCTAGTCGTCTAGGAGCTAGAAGCTCCAAGAGTGATGAATCCACAAAGAACTCGATGTAATACCAAAGCTCGAATGAAGAAGTGCGAGAGAGATTTAGAGATGAAGCACAAAAAACCGCAGCTCTCAAGCTCACTCAAAGATTTCTCTCCAAAGATTTGAAATGGGAGAGGCAAGAGATGTGTGAGAGAGAGTGGGAGGTGTTTCTCAAGTTGGAAATGGAGTTCAAATCGTGCTCTTGTGTATGGGGAGAGAGGTAGGAGGGAGTATATATAGGTGGAGCTCAAAACTAGCCGTTGGGCAGATTTTTCTGCCTGAGACCGGTTGAACCGCCCCCTAGGGCGGTTGAACCGCCCTTGGCAGGCCTGGCAGCCTGTCTGCCAGTCTGACTGGCAGACTGACGTGCAAACTGACCAAGTTGACCAACACCGGTTGAACTGCCTAGGGGGGGGGGGTTGAACCGCCCCTGACAGCTCCAACGACCTGTTTGCCAGTCTGACTGGCAGACTGCAGATCAGATGTCAGAGGGGTCAAAGACCAGCTGAACTGCCCCTCAGGACCAGTTCAACCGGTCTTGACTAGAGAGTTTAGGAGAGAAAACCCCAGCTCAACTATCCGGAGGCAAGTTCAGCTGGTGTATGGTCAAAGAGGTTCACAGCTGAAGTTGAGTTCAGCTGAGGTTGAGAAAGCTCAACTCAGCTGAAGTTCAGCTCAGCTGAAAAGCTCAGCTGCAGCTGAAGAAGCTTAACTCAGCTGAAGTTCAGCTCAGCTGCAGCTGAAGAAGCTCAACTCAGCTGAAGTTCAGCTCAGCTGCAGCTGAAGAAGCTCAACTCAGCTGAAGTCAAGTTCAACTGGAAAGCTCAGCTGCAGTTGAAGAAGTTCAGCTGCTTTTCAGCAAGAACACTCTAGGTTTCTCAAACCTAACCACGGTCAACCATAGAATTTTAAAGAGATTTTTGGTTTTCAAAAAATAGCTTTTGAATATAGAGGCTTGAGCTTTGGCAAAACACCAACCTTCTTTTTGGATCCCCTTTATAGTACGACGATTCCTATACTCAAATTAAATAAAATTAATTAAGTAAACTCCTTGAGTCATTGGCATCTCATGTGTGATTTCTCCATGGCGTTGCTTCATAAGGATCACAAACATCTTTGTCTCACCTTTTGAAGCAAACATAAATCAAACCCTATGACTTGTACCATATCACCATATGTGAGTTCAAATCATGGCTTCAAGTCACCGTACTGATGCATCAACATGTTATAACTCTTCATAGCTGATTAGTTCATCGACTTAGTGTAAGTACTCTCTTCTTCACCTTAGCCATGGTACCTCGGTCCACAAGCCATCGCTTGGCCTTGGCCTTCACCTTCGCTTAGTTCCTCGAAGCCCTTTCCTTGCTATCTTCACCCTATCAAGCCATTCTTGAGTCACATCATATTGAGCATCAATTGAGAGAATCATTTCTTCAATATTGTGAACCTTGCTTGAATGTCTTTTAGATATAATTGTTAAGACCAATCAAGCTCTAGTTTGATTCTCATAGAAGCATATATGGACTGATAGTAATATGGTCAAGCCAATTCGCGATTCCTCATATCTTATTCACTTTGGTTTGACCAATCCTCTTAATCACTTCATCCTCTATTCTGATCATATTTATGCATAGTGATCTCTCAGGTCTTGTCCATATATTCAAACCAATATAGAGACCATATTATATCCATTTGCATTATCTCACTGGTTATTTGACCTTGTGTTGAACCTTGTTCACTGATCATTATACACTATTCATGTATGTTCATCATACTGAATTTCCTGTTCAACACTTAGCAAACTTGTTAGACTTTTAAATGTGCTGTTATCCAAATCACCAAAACTCATAAAAGGGATGAATGCACTTTCAATCTCCCCCTTTTTGGTGATTGATGACAACACATTTAAAGCTTACATAAGATTTGATAAATAAGATTTTGAATCCTATGATATAATTTCTCCCCCTAAATATGTGCATTTCAGAAAATACCAATTTTGTACTCAAATGCCAAAAGCACATATTTGGGTCAAAGTATGGAGACAACTTATATCATACTATTCATAGGGAGCAGTGTGTCATAAAATAAACGTGATGCTCATGACATAGTATGCACTCATCAACTATCTACATCTTATGTTTTTCTTATGATTTCCCCTTTTGTTAATTATTTCTCCCCTTGTTAAAAGTCTTCTAACACTTAGTTACATAAGACTAAAGGTAAGCTTTAATGCAAAATTTCTCCCCCTTTGTCATAAATCTCCAAAAAGGATACAAAGAATATAAAGGGAGAAATTATGATTAAGCTAGATGGGAACACACTATCATGAAAAGGGTCCTTAGATGGCACAAAGGTAATGGAGAAGTGACATGAAGTGATGTACCTTTGCGTTTTACCTTTTCAAGGGGGTGTTCCAAACTTGTGTTGGATTTAGAATTCATTTGCACGCTCTTGTTGGTATAGTTGTGACATAAGTCCAAGATATCAAATAAAGATTGTCATACTAAATCGAAGGTGAAACTTGATACCTAGAGTCTAGATGTCACCTAGCATTTTCTTGTCACAACAAGAGGTAACATAAAAAGTGCACAAGTATGGATTATGCAACTAGTGATCATGTATGAAAAATATCAATTGAAAAACACCAATTGATACAATTTGATAGATAAGCAGATCACTAATAGCATATTACACTAAGTTCTCCTCAAGTTTTAGTGCACACATATATATGAATTCAATTGATATCCGTTGAAAGTACTTATTTGCAATTTAAAGTACCATTGGCATAAAAGGAGTATCAATTGAACATAATCATGCAAAATAAAAAACATGTGCACTATTTAATCAATTAAGTTCTAGACAGGAGAATTTATAAGCTATGCTACTTTAGAAATTTGCAATCCAAAAGGATGTGATACATGTTTACCAATTTTAGATGATGTTGGAGTAGCATATAAAAGAGAAACTCATTCCCTTATGAAATGTATAAAAGATACATTTATTGGAGCAAAGAATCTTTGATACCCATCAAATTTGCAGTGGAAGTGATTGTCTTTGCCCGAAAATTCCTTTCTAATTTGAGACTACACACATAATAGACTTGAAAATGAAGTTAGTCTCAAAGAATCAAATTATAGACCATTCTCCCCCAAAATGTGTGCATACAAGTGATGAATACTTGTTTAGCTTATGCACTTGGACTTGTGAGGTCAGGGGATTAAGTTCTACAATTTGAACCTTGGTACAAATAAAGTATGAAAATGTGAAATAGTACCAATTGAAGGAATTACTCATAATCAAAAGGTATACTAATAGACATGACATGCAATATTTAAGTCAAGATTCTTGAGAAGATAGCATGTTTGACTCATACCTCACTAAGATGACTCAAGACTAACTTATGACATCACCACAAGAGGTATTAATCAAATATCTAAAGATTCTTTAATCGTCACCACAAGTGCAACCTTATGGTGTGACTTAAGATATTGCATATACATGCACACACTAGCATGTAAGAGCCTAGATACAAAAATGCAATACAATAGTTCATGGAGTGACACACCTTTGTTCTACGCCACATGGTCTCCATTATAATCATGAATTTTCATCTTAGCTTTTGATAGGCTTGACATTTCTTTACAAAGCAAGATAGTTTTTATTGATGTCCATCAGTCTTCATCATGACTTGGATTGAGTCAATTTAGTATGCCAAAGAGAAACTTATCCTCTTCAAAAATCAACACAAACTCATTCTCTTCAAAGAACTACACAAATTCACTAAAAGAAAATGTTAGTCTTTTAAGGACACAAGATATAGAGTGAGCTCCCCCTAAATGTGTGCATCAAGTACTCGAATTACTTGTAACATGCACTTGATTCAATTAAGATTCTTAGAGGAGTTCATCATATATCTTGGTCAAGGCATAATATATTTGAAACAACTGAATTTATGCTAGAGAACACATATCGTTCCCCAATAGAACTAATCCATGGGGCGACATGTGGTAAATATTTGATCATTTCCTTGAAACCACTCATCCTCATTTGATGTTCTCCAAGGTGTGAGACTACAAAACATGAACTTGAAGAAATCATTAGCCTCACAAGATATAGGCTAAACTCTTCCTCAATTTGTGCATGCAAGAGTACACAAAGTACACTTATGCACATTAACAATACGAGGTTAAAGGAGATGTTTGCACTATATCTTGGTTTAACATAACATGCTTTATATAGATGATGAAAATTAAACCAATTGAAGATTTAAGAACTGAAAGTATATCAATTGAAATCCTGAAGGGTAAAACATGCTAATATGAACCTCAAACCTTATAATGAAGGATATCATATAAATATGTCACTACATCTTCATTATTTGGTTGACAAAATAGTTCAACTTCCTTCTTGATTCACTGTGATTTCTTTTCTCATTATGATTTCATCCAACCAAGTGATCTTGAACTTCATTCATCATTTCTTGATTCGATCATACTTGATATGAGGTTAATTGAAACTCAATGATTGAAAGAACCAAGACTCTTATATTTGTAGAATTTGAATTCATCTTCAAAGAACTTGGGAGGACCTTGTTGAAACACTTAGAAAAGAGAGCATTAGAAACATAAGAGAGGGTTTCACAAATGATGATCCTTATATATGGATGGCAAATAAATCATCATTATTGAAACCCAAAAGGATAGACTAAATTCCTTTAAATTAGTGCACATGTATAGTTGATGTCAAAGTTATATGCACTATTGAACATTTTATATTGCAAGGAATTTAACCTATACTATGGTACATCACACTAAGCATAGAATACTAAAACAACTGAAGGAGAGGAAGTTTTCATACCTTGGCCTCTGATCAACTTCTTCTTACTTTAGTTGAATAGTATCCTTTAAGCTTGTGATTTATCCAATTTAAAACAAGCACCATCTCTTAACATAGATTTTCTATGGATAAACTTAACACAAGAGATGACATTAGTAGCACAAGCACTAGTTTCTCATTTAGCAACCCTTTATATGTGGAAGGCAAGCGAGTTGCTAAAATAGAGAAACCTCATAATATGGGCTAAATTTCCCTTAAGCCCTCATGCACAATATATTTTGAATGACATGGGTAATATGCATGGTTATTCAATGAATTCTAAAGGGCTGACTTAATCCATATTATAGTGAGTGTCTAATATAGAAGAAACAAATCCAAATTAACTAGATAGAGAATATGTCACATAATTTTGGATTGTTGACCGTATGATAATATTCATTCATCTTCCAATTGGACCTTTATTTCATAATCAACAACTGATGTATATCCTCAAGTGCTTCTTTTCCCTTAGTGGCTACACAAGTCACAAAAGAGATAAGATTTGAAAATAATATGCACTTGAGATTCAGTTGTTACCACCCTTGCTACTATCTCCAAATATGATTTATACATTCATTATCGAGCACCCAACTTGATCCATTGAAGGAGTGATCCTGCAAAACAAGTTTAAGCTTCATATCTTGGTACCCAATTTGAATTGGGTCCTTTGAGATTAGTAGAAAAAGCCTTGAGTACCCATATAATCCTTATTGTGGCCTTTCTCTTTGTGTAGGCACCCACATATACATGACAACCATCTTACATGGTTTCAATTCAATATTTAATCACATAGATAAAAACTATAGTTAAGAATAGGAGCCTTTTCTCCTTTTCTTGATACATCGTTGTGTTGCCTTCTTGATGATGAACCTAGCTTGACCTTGGGTGCACCTAGCTTATTAAGGTTAGTCGCACAAACATTCATATCATGAAGACAAGTTATGCATGGAATTTACAACTTAGTGATCCAATTCAATGTGAAGCATATGGATACCGACTGAAGTAGATTTCTAAGATATCAAAATAAGGGTTTCCAAAATTTAGAGAGTATGGATCACTAATTGTACCTTTTACAGTTTAAAAATCATATCCATGTTAGTGCATATGTATGTCATGAATATCACCAAAAAGATTCTTATGCACTTTTAGATTTAACAATAAGGGAATTTTAAACTGCATCAAGAGTAGCTATTTAGAAAACAAAGATTACAACCCATATGAATGAGATACAAATTTACCATTTTGGATTGTCTTAGCATAGCTTACTCAAGGGAAACTTATTCTCCACGACACAAGATATATAATGTTCTCCCACTAGATATGTGCATCAAGTATTTGAATAACTTGCCACATGAACTTTCAATTTAGTTAAGAGTCTCATGACGGGTACATTACATATCATGGTCAAGGCATGACAAATTTTCAATGAATTAACTTATGCCTAAGAATACTTACCACCATATAGAATGTACCATTTGTTATACCAATTTGGTAGATCTTACTATCTGTGGTGGTGTCACCTTAGTATTCTTCTTTTCATCATTTGTGGAGACTTCCTTCTTTGTTATCTCTTTTCCCTTTTAAAACTAGTTGATAAAACACCTTGAAAAGAGGTATTAGTAATACAAGGAAGTATTTAATGAATGATGATATTTATATATGAATGGCAAATAAATCATCATTTATGAGGTGTAAAGGCATAAATTAAATTCATTTTAAGTTAATGCACACGGAGGAGTGAATTAACAATGTGCACCAATTTACAAATTTAAGCCAAAAGAAATTTAACCTTCATATTGACATTTCTTTCCTTAGAATAGATTATTACCAATTTAAAGAATGTCACTTGAACGGAACTATTATTGATCACATACCAAATAAAACAATTAGTTCCATACCTTTGCCTTGAGCATTCCTAATCTTTCTTTTAGGTGAAGATTAACCTTTAATGCTTGTGATTTTACCAATTGAAAGAGCACAATCTCTACTTATGAATTTCATGAAATAGCTTAAAAGATATTGCATTAGAAACACAAGCAATAGTTTCCTATTTAGCAACCTCTATTATATGAATGACAAGAAGGTTACTAAATTAAGGAAACCTCATGATATGAACTAAATTACCCTTACAGGCATCATGCATAACATCAATTGAAACAAGATAAAAGTAGCATGATTGTTTAATTAAGTTTATAGGGCAAGTTTAATTCATAACATGGTGAGTGATTAATGTAGAAGACTCAAAACCAATTTAAACAAGAATGAATACATCACATAGTATTGGTTCGATTTTCTTTGAATGTTGAATGGCACACTCCGTTTGAGAAACACATTCTCATGTTGTGAGACTACATAAACACTTATATAGAAATATTAGTCTCACAACTCTAGTCATATAGAGAATTCCCCTTTTGATAAGTGCTTTAAGAATTTGAATTTCTTACTTAGCACTCTATTCATTTAAGAACATAGGATAATCCTCTTTATGTCTAGGTCATGGCAATAATACGATAATTCATTTGAAATATGACACAAATTAATTATCATCAATTAAAGCATGTAGATTGCCACATATAAGAATAACAAATATGAAATCTACCATATGATTGGAACTTTTCAAAGACAAGGTAAAATATTTTAAGTTCATTCTCAAGTGCTTCATTTTTCCTTTATGTGGCTACGAAAGACACAAAGGAATATACTAATTAAAAGTAATGTGCACTTAAGAATTAATTATTACCATCCTTTGGATATCCCTTAGTTGTAGGCCTTTTGCTTGATTCCCACAAAGGTTAATCCTTATTCCCTACAACACACATTCTTGCTAGAGATGAATATGAAGTTAGTGATATAACGACTCAATTCATTTTTGGGTCAATCATAAAGGATAGACAAAGTAAGATTGATAGCATGAGATAAGAATTAAGGTAAACTGCTCAAGCACCCCAAAGCTTCATATCATCTCTAGGTACCTACAAAACTTAATAAGTACACTTTGGTACCCATCTCATGATAGGTCCATCAAGGTTAGCCAATAAGGACTTAGGCACCCAAATAGCCTTGGTCCTAGAATGTGGTGAACTCATCACCTTTCTAGCACAAGAGTCAAATTTGGGTCTCCTAAGCATATTTGAATGTATTGACAAGTTAGGCTTAGGAGTTTTACCCTTTGGACAAACCTTGAATAGATGACCTTTTTCATAGCAATTGTAGCAAATGCGATGCTTGAATAGATGATCTTTGTTGAAGCACATAGGTACATTGTTAGAGCAAATCATATGAGCATTAATTTTCTCACCATGGATTTTGCTCATGCCCTTCTTGGAAAGCTTGGTATTCTTTTGAAAGGGTTTTGTGCATGCTACGGTTGTCCCCTTCTCAAGCTTTTTCACCATATTATCACGGTTATCTTGAGAAGGTTGAGCATGACACTTTCCCTTCAAAAGAGTTAAGCTCCTTCTTAGCATTCCAACTTCTTCCTTGAGCTCTTTATTTTCTTGTGTGATAGAAATATCACTAATTCCTGAAATTTCTAGCTCAATGGAAGATTGGCTTTCTTGAGAGCAACATTTGTTAGCACATGATAATGTAGTTTCTACTTGAGTACATGTGCATGTGTGAGGTTGGTATGATTTCAAATTAGTTAACACAACCTCATGAGCCATTTCTAACATGATATGTGAATCCATCAATTTATTATGAGAGCACACAAGCATATCATGTTTTTCTTGCAAAGCTAGATTTTCAATATTTAGCTTTTCTGTTGTGTTCTTGAGCATAGCATTTTTACTTTCTAATTGAGCAATATATGATGAATGATTAACAACTTTAATTTGCTCAATTGAAATGTCTTCATACCTTTGGACCAAATCATGATGAGAGCACTTTAGCTTCTCATGCTCTTTGGTCAACTTCTCCAAGTCTTTGATTTTTTCGATGAGGATATCTTCTTGCTTATGAAGCATTTCCTTTTGTTCTTTCGCTCTTTTCATGAGTTTGAGCAAGCTCATCCGGTTCTTCTTACTTAGTTGAGAGAAGAATTTTTTAAGATCAACCTCATCTTCACTATCACTTTCATGCTCCTCCTCATCCTCACTTTCGCTTTCACTGTCACTCCCATTAGCTATAAAGCACATATGAGAAGTGGATTTGAAAGACGAACCTTGTGAAGAGGTGGATTCGTCGTTTGGTCTCCATCGATCATTTTCTTCTTCAATTTTGTTCTTCGCCTCATCTTCCTTCATTTTGAGGAACATCCTTTCGGTGATTCTCATGGCAAGATCTATTGCCCTAGGATCAACATCTGCACCAAAAGATGAAGTTGAGACAACCTCAACTTTTTCAAGCTTAGAAGCACTTTTATTTCTTAGTACCCCTGATATGATCTTTTCCTCACGCGGTTAAGCGTTAGAACGAGGATTAGGCTTTGATACCAATTGAAAGTTGCCTAGAGGGGGGGTGAATGGGCAAGTTAAAACTTTTTCAACAAAAACTAGAAGCAAACTGGGTAAAACTGAATTGATCTTGAAATTCACCCAGTTAACTTTGGAAATAAGATGTTCTAAATGATCCACAGGGTTCAAAGTAGTAGATCTGAGAAGGGCACTTCTCAAAATCCACACACCAAAAAGATATGAACAAATCTTCCACGGAAGGGTGAGAGAACAAAAAACACAAACAAACACAATGAGCCAGAACACAAGAGACACAAGATTTATCCCAAGGTTCGGTCACACCACCAAAGTGCCCTACTTCCTCGTTGAGGCACCCACAAAGATCCGAGTCTCTTTCAACCCTAATCCTCCCTTTGCCGACCACAAAGGTCAAGCCCACACACTAATCTTTGCTCAAACGAGCGGGTAATACAAACTTTCTTGTGGTCTTCCACAAGATTTGGAGACTCACAAGAGACACCTAGTCGTCTAGGAGCTAGAAGCTCCAAGAGTGATGAATCTAGAAAGAACTTGATGTAATACCAAAGCTCGAATGAAGAAGAGCGAGAGAGATTTAGAGATGAAGCACAAAAAACCGCAGCTCTCAAGCTCACTCAATGATTTCTCTCCAAAGATTTGAAATGGGAGAGGCAAGAGATGTGTGAGAGAGAGTGGGAGGTGTTTCTCAAGTTGGAAATGGAGTTCAAATCGTGCTCTTGTGTATGGGGAGAGAGGTAGGAGGGAGTATATTATAGGTGGAGCTCAAAACTAGCCGTTGGGCAGATTTTTCTGCATGAGACCGGTTGAACCGCCCCCTATGGCGGTTGAACCGCCCCTGGCAGGCCTGGCAGCCTGTCTGCCAATCTGACTGGCAGACTGACGCGCAGACTGACCAAGTTGACCAACACCGGTTGAACCGCCCCTGATAGCTCCAGCGACCTGTTTGCCAGTCTGACTGGCAGACTGTAGATCAGAGGTCAGAGGGGTCAGAGACCAGCTGAACTGCCCCTCAGGACCAGTTCAATCGGTCTTGACCAGAGAGTTTAGGAGAGAAAACCCCAGCTCAACTGTCCAGAAGCAAGTTCAGCTGGTGTATGGTCAAAGAGGTTCATAGCTGAAGTTGAGTTCAGCTGAGGTTGAGAAAGCTCAATCAGCTGAAGTTTAGCTCAGCTAAAAAGCTCAGCTGCAGCTGAAGTAGCTTAACTCAGCTGAAGTTCAGCTCAGCTGCAGCTGAAGAAGCTCAACTCAGCTGAAGTTCAGCTCAGCTGAAAAGCTCAGCTGCAACTGAAGAAGCTCAACTCAGCTGAAGTCAAGTTCAGCTGGAAAGCTCAGCTGCAGTTGAAGAAGTTCAGCTGCTTTTCAGCAAGAACACTCTAGGTTTCTCAGACCTAACCATGGTCAACCATAGAATTTTAAAGAGATTTTTGGTTTTCAAAAAATAGCTTTTGAATATAGAGGCTTGAGCTTTGGCAAAACACCAACCTTCTTTTTGGATCCCCCTTTATAGTACGACGATTCCTATACTCAAATTAAATAAAATTAATTAAGTAAACTCCTTGAGTCATTGGCGTCTCATGTGTGATTTCTCCATGGCGTTGCTTCATAAGGATCACAAACATCTTTGTCTCACCTTTTGAAGCAAACATAAATCAAACCCTGTGACTTGTACCATATCACCATATGTGAGTTCAAATCATGGCTTCAAGTCACCGTACTGATGCATTAACATGTTATAACTCTTCATAGCTGATTAGTTCATCGACTTAGTGTAAGTACTCTCTTCTTCACCTTAGCCATGGTACCTCGGTCCACAAGCCATCGCTTGGCCTTCACCTTCGCTTAGTTCCTCGAAGCCCTTTCCTTGCTATCTTTACCCTATCAAGCCATTCTTGAGTCACATCATATTGAGCATCCATTGAGAGAATCATTTCTTCAATATTGTGAACCTTGCTTGAATGTCTTTTAGATATAATTATTAAGACCAATCAAGCTCTAGTTTGATTCTCATAGAAGCATATATGGACTGATAGTAATATGGTCAAGCCAATTCACGATTCCTCATATCTTATTCACTTTGGTTTGACCAATCCTCTTAATCACTTCATCCTCTATTCTGATCATATTTATGCATAGTGATCTCTCAGGTCTTGTCCATATATTCAAACCAATATAGAGACCATATTATATCCATTTGCATTGTCTCACTGGTTATTTGACCTTGTGTTGAACCTTGTTCACTGATCATTATACACTATTCATGTATATTCATCATACTGAATTTCATGTTCAACACTCAGCAAACTTGTTAGACTTTTAAATGTGTTGTTATCCAAATCACCAAAACTCACAAAAGGGATGAATGCACTTTCAATTTATTACATAGAGGAAGTCTTATTACAAAATAAAAGAATAAATATAAAAGAACTAAGGATCATCGTTGGCGCCAATGTGAACTGAGAAACGCCACCTAGATCAGATCGAACTCCTCGCCTTATGGCTCCTCCTGAACCACCTGTTCTTCTCCTGTGGGGGGGTGTGAGACAGCAAGGGTGAGCTCACACACGATCATAGCTCAACAAGTTGTGGGGAACCAGTGGACATGAACTCACAAAGGTGGGAGCTCATGTGATGTGAAAGGCTAATCAATGACAGGGGGTTAAAGCTGCGCATTGCTTTTAAGTAGTTGGTCAAAATTTTATTAGCAGTTACTAAATGTAAGTAAATACCAAACCTTAAGCAAAGTAATAGAACAAAATTAATAATAAACCCATGCATATACAAATGACAAAATTGAATTTAAGTTCCATAATTTAATCATCAGAGAGTCCTGAGCTGCTCATGACCGTGAGCTTGGCTAGTATACCAGTTTTACACTCTGCAGAGGTTGTACTCTTTACCCACAAGTCATGTTACCCATCTGCCAAGGGATCACGACTCCCATACACCTCTACCTAGGAAGCGAGGCAGGGCAACACTACGAGGCCTTTACAAAGTTCCACTAGCTTCCGAAAACCCGCTATAGTTTATGGGAAGAGCACTTGCAAGAATCCCCTGTATGACCGCCATCGCAGCTAAATCAACCCGAGAACCTCCTTGCATGCAACTCCCCTACTGCCCTTGCCCCTTTCAGGTAAGGTAGTCTTCCACTAGCTTTCCTAATTAGTCAGCCAAGGGCGTCCCATTAAACCCTTATGGTGGCACGTGTTTCTCAAGTTAAGCTCTATGTTCCAATTAACATTAATGATCTTGACATGAACATAAATAGAATAACAAAAGAATTGGAACATAGATATAATAAATGATTATCCCAAAACCATGTAAAGCAATAGCAAACTACCCAAATGATTCAGGGGTAAACAAGGTAATGAGATAAACAATCTAGGGTGACCTATTTGGTCCCATCAAAATTAACCTATGCATGAATAAATGATATTAAAGAACATTATTGGGTAAAAAGTGGTCAAGGGCACAACTTGCCTTCAATGAGCTCCTGCTCAGCTACTTCTATCTGCTGCTCACAAGGATCCTCTGTCACAGGCTCCTCTACTCGCCACAATACAAACAAGCACAATATATAGAGAAAATTAACATCACACCAAACATCTAAACAAAATATACAGTAATAATCTACATATTAAAATAAAATCCTAGGACCAGGAATCATAATTTTTGGAGTTATAGATTTTAAGATATGAATTTCGAAAGGTTTTATGTGGTTGAAATAGGATTAAGTGGGAAATTAAATTTCTTATTGTTTTCATGACCAAACAGAGGCTCTAAGTGGTAAAGAATAATATTACAAAAAATTTAGAAAGTGGAATGGATTAATTTGGAGAAAGTATGAATTTTCTATGAATTTATCAAGTTCTAGTAATTATTTTCATGTTAAAAATCCATTTTCTATTCATTTATTCGATTTAAACGATCTCTGGACTGGGCGCACTATTCACAAAGAACTCAGGGGCCTCGAGGTAAAAATTCCTAGACACAGGGAACAACCAGCCTGGACCGCGGGTTGCTAAATGGTTTTCTAGGGTTTCTTTTGCAATTATAGCTCGGTGAAGGGGTACGGGCTAACGTGGGCCACCAGATCAAATACGAATGGCCAAGATTATATTGCGGAAGCAATGGACTAGAACGCAATCTATGCCGTAGGATCTAGAACCTATGGCTAAGATCTTATGAATCCTTGATCTCATCAAGGCCGAACGATTATTGATCAACGCCTTAGAACACCCCGCTGGAACACTGCGCTAGGACTCACATCTCAGCCCTCCGCCACTAATCCAACGACACAGAGCCCGTCTTCCTCCCTGTCTCCGCGGCGAATCACGGGGAACCGCGCCGCGGTGCCAAACTGTACTCCGGCGAGAACAACTCTGACCCCAGAGTACCCAATCCTCAATCACTACCGTGTACACGCACAGGGGGATGTATTGAACCGACTGGGAGAATACTAACCAGCTCTGGTGGAACGGAGAGCTCCACCCGCGACAGCTAGCGGAAACAGCGGCGGCGTTGCATCGACGTTGAGAAATTGAGGGTCGGTCCAGCCACCAACGCACTTGATTCCACCGGAAACTCGTCCGCCACGGTCTCGGGGTACTCCTGGAACAAGACCGGTGTTTACCATGGCTTTAACAGCTAGGAACGACGGAGGCAGCACCTTCTTTCTCCACGGGCACAGCAATGGCGGCGTCAATTGGCGCTGGGGGGAATTAGACTCGCGCGAGGAGGTAGCCGAGGAGAGGAACGGGTCACGGGCGCGCTAATATATGACGCGGTTGAAGTCTGAGGGCGGCCTGCTCAACAGCCAGCACCGGCGTTCTCGTGGCGGCCGTTGCGCGAGCGCGGGTCGTGCGGGAGAGAGGAACAGAAGTGGCAAAGAAAAGGGGAAGGATAGAGCTGACAAAATCGGTCCACAGGTCAGTGGCTGCGAAGACGGTGCAAGCGCGAAAGAATGACATGCGGGCCCGAAGATCAGCGACCCAGGGCGCAGCTCGCTTCAGCGGATGGGCGCCGACAACTTGGGGCCACCTGCCAGCGGACCGTCAGCAAGGGCACACGCGCGACTGTGAATGAATTGGGCCGCATGGGTGGCTTCTTCAGGTGGGCCGAAATGAGGTAGTGAGGCCAGGTGCTTCACTTTCCTTTTTCTTTTATTATTTTTTCCTTTTCATTTGAGTCTAAATTTCAAACTCAAATTCTTTGGTAAGTTCTCCTTATATTTAAAGTATAATTTGAACATAATAGTCTTGCTTTTATTTATAATATTTATTTTGTATATATTTTCTTTTTTAGTAATTCTTTTCCTCCCCCTCCACATTTCTTTGGAGTTTTGTTTTCCAAAATAGAATTTGGATTCCATGTGGTTATTAATATATTAATAATTCCTTTATTTTATTAGCCATAAATGTACAATCAAGTAAAAACTCAGCATGATGCATGATTTATTTAGGCGTTATCGGTTATTTAATCCCCTTTTTATAGTGTTTATTCACATTGAATCTATACAACACTTGTTTTTTAAATGTCATTACGCTAGATTCTTTTGGAGGCTTTTATATTGGTGTTTTGGTCTAAGTACCCCGAGATCATTTAAACATTTTTTTGGATCTTGGTTGCATGGGGTGCACCTCAAAATTAAAAATCTGATTATTACAGGTTTTGCAGCTTTATGTTGGGCTATCTGGATAAGTCGGAATGACTTAGTGTTTAACAAAACCTCGATGGTTACTTATTTGCAGGTTCTGTTTCAGGCGACCCATTGGCTTAGGTTTTGGGGATATTTGCAGAGGGTTGAAGACCAGGAGATAATCAAGGAGACGTGTCGACTCGCATCTATGCAATTTTTTTCTTATTTTGGTTGGAGTTTTACGAACAAGATTACATATTGAGGTTATAGTATGTCTGTTGACGCCTTTTTGGAGCGCCAAACACTCAACAAGAACCGTGGCGGTGCCTTCTGCACAGGGGCGGACGGTCCGCGCGCAGGGGCCGGACGGTCCGCGGCCTGGTGCGAGGCGCGGTGGTACTCTCTGCGCAGGGGCGGACTGTCCGCGGCCTGGGGCCGGACGGTCCGCGGCCTGGTGCGCGGCTAGGGCTCCTGCCTGACGACCGGACGATCCGCGCCCTGGGGCCGGACGGTCCGCGCATACGCAGGGACGGCGGAAGATCGCCGACGGCGCCTGGATCTCGCTCCCGGGAGGGACCCCGTCGGGGAGTAGAGATCCTAGGTTGTGTCTAGGCTCGGGTAGACCGACCTAGACTCCTCTAATCGACGTAGAGTCGAGGAGAGGCGGAGAATTTGGGGATTGGAAGACTAAACCTAAACTAGACTAGAACTACTCCTAGGATAAAATGCGAAATATAAGTTGTATTGATTCGATTGTTGATTACAAATCGGCCGTATACCTCTCTATTTATAGAGGAGGGGGGCTGGACCCTTTACAAACTAATTTCCGAGCTTATCCCATGATTTTAGCTAACAACCGTAGCACAAAACTCGGAACCCTAATCTGTTCTGCGCACGCGCGGACCGTCCGGCCCACAGGCGCGGACCGTCCGGACCGCGGACCGTCCGGCCTCAGGGCCGGACAGTCCGCCGGCCCATTTTTGGTTCGAACATATGCCCCCCTGCCTTTTGGTGGAGCTGGGCGAACCAAAAGAAACTAACTCGATGTGATCACATCGGTTTTCTTAGGCATCTTGCCACATACTAGGATGGTACTGTTTGAGGAAACGCCCATTCAAAGCCTTAGGTAAATCCTTGCCTTGTAATGTTTGTAGTAAATAAGCGTTACCAGACATCACCTGCTTCACTTTATAAGGACCCTCCCAGCTTGGCGACCATTTCCCGAACTTTCGGTCTTTATTCCTTAGAGGTAGAATGGTCTTCCACACCAAGTCTCCTACTTGGAATGATTTTGCTTTGACCTTCTTGTTGTAGGCCCTGGCTACCATGATCTTGTCCTTTTCTATTGCTCCCAAAGCTATCATCCTCTTGTCGGTCACCTCATCAATATTATCCATCATTGAATTATAATAATCAGTAGCAGTTAGGTCATTTTGTCTGGCAAACCTGACAGCATTCAAACTTATTTCCACAGGTAACACTGCTTCCTGCCCATAGACAAGCTCAAAAGGAGATACTTTAGTAGCACTATGTTTAGATATTCTATGAGCCCATAAAGCTTCAGACAAAATCTTATGCCAATGTTTAGGATTATCAGATACCTTCTTCTTTATCAAATTAATCAACGTCCTATTACTAGACTCGGCCTGTCCATTGGCCTGAGCATAATATGGAGACGAATTAAGCAGCTTAATTCTGTATAATTCAGCAAATTCACGTACCTCCTTTGACATAAAAGAAGTACCTTGATCTGTAGTCAAGGTCTGGGGAATGCCGAATCTATGAATAATATGCTCAGTTATGAACTCAATTACCTCCTTGTGCGTCATGTTCTTTAGAGCAACGGCTTCAGTCCATTTGGTGAAATAGTTAGTGGAAACTAACACAAACCGATGCCCTTTTGATGATGAAGGATGAATTTCTCCAATAAAGTCTAATCCCCATCCTCTGAATGGCCAAGGCTTGATGATAGGATGTAATTCAGCTGCAGGGACCAACTGTAGGTCGCCGAATTTTTGACACACTTGGCACCCCTTGTAGTACTTGAAACAATCAGCTGTCATACTAGGCCAATAAAAACCAGACCTTCGCAACAACCACTTCATCTTTGGAGCTGATTGATGGGTACCACAAATTCCTTCATGTACTTCGGCCATAGCTAATATAGCATCATCTGGGCCCAAGCACTTAAGCAGGACATCATTAACCGTTCGGCGGTAAAGTTCATCACTCATCAAAACATACTTGAAAGCTATTCGCCGAATGTTCTTATCTGTCCTGATATTGGGATTTTGCAAATAATTAAGTATAGGTGTCCTCCAGTCACTTGCATCGGCTTCATTGTCAGCCGAATCGATTAAGAGAACCTTTCTGGTAACCTCGGACGGTCCGACGTCATCACGCGGACGGTCTGCGACCTGGGAATTTGGCTCTGCACTGGTTATCAGATTTTCAGTTTTGTGAAATTTCCCTCTCTTTATCCGATAACCCGATGCATCTTGTGCCAAGTCGTTAGCTCTATGATTCTCAACTCTAGAGATATGCCGAATACTGAATTCGTCAAAAGAATGGATTATGCTCCAACATTTCTCAAGATAACTATTTAGAGTACCATCAAGACATTGATATTCTTCTAACACTTGTTGGACAACCAGCTGAGAATCACCAAATACCTTCACATGTTTTACTCCCATACCATTTAAAAGCTCTAAACCGAATAGGAGGGCTTCATATTCAGCTTGATTATTAGTGCAATACGTTTTCAATCGGCTAGAGAAGTCAAAGGAGACATTACTTGGTGAAACAAGCACAATGCCAATTCCTTGCCCTTCATTACAAACCGATCCATCAAAATATAAAGTCCAAGGAGTAATAGTGAGGTATGATATGTCTAGTTCATGAATACCATTAACCCGATGTTCTACAATAAAGTCCGCTACGACTTGGCCTTTCATAGATTTCAATGGTTCATAAGCCAAGTCATATTCTATGAGTGCATAAGCCCACTTACCAATTCTACCACTCATAATTGGGTTATGCAACATGTACTTGATTACATCGGCTTGACCAGAAACAGTGCAATGACTAGACAGTAAATAACATCTACATTTGGTGCATGCATAAAACAAGCATAAGCATAACTTTTCAATAAAAGTGTACCTTGTTTCAGCATCCACCAACCTTCGGCTTAGATATGTCACCACATGCTCCTTCCCCTCAGTTTCTTGTGTCAGAACAGCCCCAATAACCTTGTCTTCAGCTGCAATGTATAATCTGAATGGTGTCCCTACTTGTGGTGCTTTTAACACGGGAGCCGAAGACAAGTATTTTTTAATGAGATCAAATGCTTCCTGCTGCTCTGCCCCCCAAGTGAATTCAGCATCATTCTTAAGCCGAAGGATAGGGGTGAAGGCATCAATCTTCCCGGCTAGGTTAGAAATAAACCTTCGTAAATAATTCACCTTGCCGAGAAACCTCTGCACTTCGACCTTACAAGTCGGAGGCCCCACATTCCGAATAGACTTGATTCGGTCAGGGTCTATTTCTATACCATGTTCATGGATGACAAATCCTAAAAACTTACCAGCCGACACTCCAAAAGCACATTTACGTGGGTTCATTTTTAAACCATACCGACGCATTTTATCAAAGGCTTTGCACAAATCAGCTATATGAGAACTAAACTTAGCCGATTTGACTACAATATCATCAATGTAGACTTCCACAGTGTTTCCTAACAACTCATGGAAGATCAGATTCATAGCCCTCTGATAAGTAGCACCAGCATTTTTAAGACCGAATGTCATGACAACCCATTCAAATAAACCAACGAAGCCTGGACATATAAAGGCCGTTTTAGACGCATCTTCTTCGGCCATGAAAATCTGATTATATCCGGCATTACCATCAAGGAAGCTAATAATTCTATTTCCTGATGCATTATTGATTAATGTGTCGGCTATGGGCATGGGATATTCATCTTTAGGAGTTGCTTTATTTAAATTACGAAAATCAATGCATACTCTAAGTTTACCTGACTCCTTCTTCTCCACCGGCACAATATTGGAGACCCACTCTGCGTATCTGCAAGGTCTAATAAAATTAGCTTCTAGCAGCCGGTGGATTTCGTCCTTGATTCGTGGGAGAAGATCTGGACGAAATGTTCTAGCTTTCTGCTTGAAAGGTCTGAAACCAGACTTAATGGGCAGCCGATGTTCGACAATCTCTCGGCTTAGTCCAGGCATTTCAGTGTAATTCCAAGCAAAACAATCTGAAGATTCCTTCAATAGACTGATCATCTCATTTCTAGAATCGGTCTCCAGGGTCTTGTTTATAAAAGTCGGCCTTGGAGTTTTACCATTTCCTATGTCAATCTCCTCCAAAGGATCAGCCGATGTAAACCCCTGTCCTAGTTTATCAAGATCTCTGAATTCCTCTATCATGTCCCCCACAGAGGAATCAGATGATCTTTGTGTGATGGCGGACTTTCCGGTCTCGGGGACCGGATCATCCGTAATACTATCTTTTCGCTGTGGTAGATGTTCGGTCCTAAAGTCCGAACTATTCTGTGAAAGACCAGACCATCCGGCTTTGAGGGCCGAATTGTCCGTGATCAAAGACTCATGAACTTTGTGTGTATTCATCATTTAAACTCTATTTAGGATTTAGCCGATTCTCCATCGGCTCTAGCATTACAGGAATGAAACCTTTCTTATCTATACTTATGAACTGATAATCAGAAAAATCTACCCCTGTGAGACATGTAGCAGTCTCATAAGTCCAGAGTACAGGGGCATCGGCCACAGCGATGCAGGCCGATACATCAGCATGTACTTGTTCTACTTCATCGCCTACCCATTGTATTAGCATTTGATGTAATGTAGAAGGTATACATTGATTGGCATGAATCCAATCTCTGCCTAGAATTAAACTGTAATTCCCTTCTACATCAGCGACGAAGAATGCAGCAGCAAGGGTCTTAGTCCCGATGGTTAATTCAACGGACATGACTCCCCTGGCTTTAATCGAACTATCCCCAACACCGCTGAGGGTCATGTTGGTTTTGACAAGTTCGTCATCTTGTTTACCTAATTTTCTGTATAATGAATAAGGCATTAGATTTACAGCCGCCCCTCCATCCACCAACATCTTAGCAATCGGTATTCCATCAATGTGACCGCGCACGAAGAGCGGCTTTAAATGATTTACCGATTCCTTTGGTTTAGTAAAGGCGGCTTCTTTAGGACCAAAATCAAACTGGGCAGCAACAGGTTCATCATCGCCAATGATAGTGCAATCGGAAGAAAATGTAATAATATTTACATCCATACCTGGGCGTTCTGGAGAAGCCTCGTAGTCGACCAGGTCTTCTCCTAGCAGGTCGTCCTCTTCCATTGATGTTGTCGTGTTGTTGGAGGCTTCCTGATGAACGGCGGACGGTCCGCACGCGGGGGCCGAACGGTTCGCGCCTGGTGCAGGTTGTCCAGAGCCTTCCTGGTGAACGGTGGACGGTCCGCACGCGGGGGCCGGACGGTCCGCGCCTGGTGCAGGTTGTCCAGAGCCTTCCTGGTGAACGGCGGACGGTCCGCACGCGGGGGCCGGACGGTCCGCGCCTGGTGCAGGTTGACTTTCTATTTCTGTGGCCGTTTGTTTTTTCTCAACGGCCTTTGGTCTCCATTTCTTTTGTGGTGGCGGGTATAGTGGATGTGTGTCATTAAATGTCTTTTCCGCCTCCTTCTCCTGGCTCTCCTTTGCTCTTAGGCGCTGTAATTTTCTCTTTTGGGATCGTGTCAATCCCGCTGGGCACCATCGAGGCATGGAGTATTTTGGATCGGCTGTTTTGATGGTAGCCGTATCCTTTTCGGTTGTGTTGGCCGATTCGCCGAAAATCATCGGCCCTTTATTGTCTCCCTGTATGACAACATCCGCAGTGCCTATTTTGATGATGTCCTTTTTTGTTCTTTGAGTTGCTACAGGCATATGCCCCCCTGCCGGATTGGTCGGCCTAGGAGGCCGAGTAGTCCGGCAACCTTGTTGGGCCTGTGCCTGGTGACCGGATTCAGCAGTGCTCAATCGGTCTTGCACTAGCGGTGCCAACCTATCAAAAACGGATGTTTGGGGTGCCCCCCAGGCGGGGTACTGTGGCATCCCAAATGGATATGGTGGCATGCCCCACATTTGATTTGGGACATATGGTGGAGGTAAGTATGTGTATGGATATGGCATAGATGGATAAGGAGGTGGAGGGGTCCATGTCGGCATGTTAGGTCTCAATTGTACAATAGGACCTTTCATTTCTTCCGATTGGTGATGTGGTCCAATCGGCCTGACCTGACGTTGCTCATGAATGGGTGAGCGGGGTCGCTTCGGTGGCCGGTCACTAGGGCCAGCCTTCTTTTTCACATATTTAGACAACAATTGATCGAAAGTCGGGCCAGGCTTGATCAGCCGACCAGCTGCTTTAAATGTATTTGTTTTCCACGTACCTATCTCTGGTCGTCGTGGTTTGAAGGTACGTGGTCGCTGCGAGTCCTGAGCATGGCCGGACCGTCCGCCGGAGCTCTCCGGACTGTCCGGTGGGGTCCCGGACCGTCCGCTCCTACGTGCCGGACCGTCCGGGATACGCAGCACGGGTTCCTGTATCTGTCTCCCTGTCTGCGCTTGCCCCCCAGTACTGGAGGTTGTGATGGTCACCTTTAGGGTCTCCCCTCCATCGGGAGTCTTCTCGGCTACCACTTTCCTGCAAGAAACTTTATGATCCTCATCGGCCTTTTTAGAATTGCCGATGATTGCTTCTTTGCCTTTGCCTTTATCGGCCGTGTTTGGCCGAACCAGGACTTTCTTGCCCTCAAAGTCGATCACGTTCATTGGAAAGGGCTCTGTATCCACATGCATTTCCTGAAATTTCAATCGTCCCTCATTAATGGCCGATTGAATCTGTCGTCGGAATACATTACAATCATTAGTGGCATGAGAAAATGAGTTATGCCACTTGCAGTATGCACGACGTTTTAGCTCGTCGGCGGATGGAACAGTGTGATTTATTTTAATATTGCCATTTTTGAGTAGTTCGTCAAATATTTTATCACATTTACCAACATTAAATGTAAACTTAACCTCCTCTTGCCGTTTCTTTTGAACCGGCTGCAAGGAGGAACAAGCCGAAGATTTGGCCTGTTTTGGCCAAACCATTTCAGCAGCATACACTTCTGCTGATTCGTCATCTGAGCTACTTTGGTCGTATTCTACTATATGTACGTTGTGACACATTGTTTTAGCAGTTTCTTTGCTCCGGCTTTCGCAAGCCAAAGCCCTCTGGTGTAACTGTGCTAGTGTAAAAAATTGGATGCCTTCTAATCTCTCTTTTAAATAATATCGTAGACCGTTAAAGGCTAATCCTACTATCTGTTTTTCTGCTAAATGAATTTGAAAGCATCGGTTTCTTGTATCGCGGAATCTCCGGATGTAATCATTAACCGATTCGTCTTTTGTCTGTCGCAATGACACTAAATCTACCAAATCCAATTCATAATCACCAGAGAAAAAATGATCATGAAATTTTTGTTCTAGATCCCCCCATGATGAAATGGAATTAGGAGGTAAAGTGGCATACCATGCAAACGCGGTTCCTGTTAGCGATAATGAAAATAAACGCACGCGAAATGCCTCTTTGTCTGCCAATTCTCCCAATTGTGCTAAGAACTGGCCTACATGTTCGCGCGTGTTTTTCCCTTGATCACCCGAAAATTTCACGAATTCGGGTATTCTAGTTCCCTGTGGGTATGGGTGGTAATCAAATCGGCTGTCATAAGGTTTCCGATATGATTGCCCCCTAGGGACCATGCTTACTTCGAGCTTATCTCGGAACGCCCCGGCTATTTCTTCCCTTACTATATCAATGGCAGCCGGTGCAAGACCACCGGTTCTCTGGTCAAACATAGGTGGAGTTGGTTGCATAGTAGTATGTTGTCGTTCCCCCCATCGGTTTGAGCTACGTGGTGCATTCCCATTTGCCTTATATGGCTCACAGGTTTGATCGTTTCTTTCCGGCCTTTTAGGTGGGGCCGGAAAGCTTTCCTGGGCTCTGGATCCTGAATTAATGGGCTGGTGCATTGCATAATGTGATGGGAAGTGTTGCTGGGACGGGCGAGGATTCAGGTAATAATCCTCCTCAAAAGACTCATGCGCGGACTGTCCGGATATGTACCCGGACCGTCCGTGGTCATATGCGGACCGTCCGTCATTGTATGCGGACCGTCCGACTGGGTAATTTGGGTTCTGTGTCATATGTGGTGGCTCGGGCGCATATCTAGGTAACTCATTAAAAATAGGCCCAACTGCTGTTGGCCCGGACGGTCCGCGCTCACGTGTGGACGGTCCGGGCATGTGCAGATCGGCTGGTTTGCTGCCGATTTGCGGTTGCTTAGGGTACGTGTCCATCGGCATCCCATAAAGGGGTTGTGACTGGTCGTGACAACCTGTAGCCGATGTGTTACGCGCGTTATCTCCTAACTCAACCTCGTGCGAAGGAAAATTTGCGGTACTAGATTTATCGAATGCACGTACTAGTCTCTTAAGATCGCTTTGCATACCCCCTATGATGTTCTGCATTTGTTCACGCTGATCTTCTACATAATTTCTAAGAGATTGCAGATCGTTGGTATTACTTACATTGGGGACATCTGGCGTGGGTTGGAGCGAAGCCGGATCCGTTGCCCGATGTCGGACGACCTTGTTGTTCCTGTCCACTTTGAAGTTGGCCAAGAACTTTGCTTTCGCCTCCTGGATCATCCGCTCCTTGTGCTCCTCAAACTGGAGCTGCTCGTCAGCCGGCAAGGTTTCCCAAGTCGGCTCTATGATGTTGCTTAGAGAAATATCAGAGCTATCCTTTGAACCGGCCATTGAGGGCCGATCTGATGAGCTTAGATGTGTTTTCCCCAGCGGAGTCGCCAAAAAGTATGTTGACGCCTTTTTGGAGCGCCAAACACTCAACAAGAACCGTGGCGGTGCCTTCTGCACAGGGGCGGACGGTCCGCGCGCAGGGGCCGGACGGTCCGCGGCCTGGTGCGAGGCGCGGTGGTACTCTCTGCGCAGGGGCGGACTGTCCGCGGCCTGGGGCCGGACGGTCCGCGGCCTGGTGCGCGGCTAGGGCTCCTGCCTGACGACCGGACGGTCCGCGCCCTGGGGCCGGACGGTCCGCGCGTACGCAGGGACGGCGGAAGATCGCCGACGGCGCCTGGATCTCGCTCCCGGGAGGGACCCCGTCAGGGAGTAGAGATCCTAGGTTGTGTCTAGGCTCGGGTAGACCGACCTAGACTCCTCTAATCGACGTAGAGTCGAGGAGAGGCGGAGAATTTGGGGATTGGAAGACTAAACCTAAACTAGACTAGAACTACTCCTAGGATAAAATGCGAAATATAAGTTGTATTGATTCGATTGTTGATTACAAATCGGCCGTATACCTCTCTATTTATAGAGGAGGGGGGCTGGACCCTTTACAAACTAATTTCCGAGCTTATCCCATGATTTTAGCTAACAACCGTAGCACAAAACTCGGAACCCTAATCTGTTCTGCGCACGCGCGGACCGTCCGGCCCACAGGCGCGGACCGTCCGGACCGCGGACCGTCCGGCCTCAGGGCCGGACAGTCCGCCGGCCCATTTTTGGTTCGAACAATGTCTATTGGGTGTCGTGTTTATTTTAGTGTTTGTGGTGTAAGATTGCACTTTATGTTGGGAGTGTTGATCTTTTGATGTTACTTTGTTTGTAAGACTGTACCCTCCTTTCATAGAGGACAAAGCCAGGACATGGTTTCCATTATCTAAAAAAAACTAGAGATGGTACACGCATATAGATAAGAAAATATTCTATTTTTATATGAGTTACAAATCTGGGTATTACAAGGCAGGCATTGGAAGTCGACCGTCTCGAATAATGGGATTAACGGAGGCGGATGTATTAAGTGATTTTTTTGGTACCGGCTTATGCTCTAGCGGTTTTTTTACAAGGAAAAAAATCATAAAATTAGGACTAGTTTGAAAACTTTATTTTTTCAAGAAATTTCTATTCTTCTAATAAAAAATAAACTAGTTTTTATTCGGAGAATGAAAATTTATCAGAAAAATTGTGTTCCTAGAGTAGCTCTTAGAGTAGAATCTGGTGCAAAGAAACCCTGGTCAAAAGAGCTAAAGAAAAGGAAACTTGAGATCAATCAAGGCAAAAGCTTCAAAGTTGCGGCGAGCTATCCAAGCTTACAGCGGGGCGGGAGAGCGGACGTAGAGAGTGCGATTGAGGGGTCACGGAAAGGTCTCGAGGTAGAAGTGTAGAACTCGCCATCGGGGTGGCGCTGCAGGTCCAGAGCGGCGCCGGCGACGGTCTTCGCCTCAGTGTTCTCCTCTGCGGCCGAAAGCGACATGGATTATCTGGCTGCTAGCTTCCCCCAGCGAGCTCCCTCCTGCTCTGCTCAGGGGCAAAATTGCTTATTTGGGTCCCTATACATTGCCGCTCGCCAAAATACCCCCCTAACATTGCCAGTAGCTAAAATACCCCACAATACGTGTGTTTCTCGCTAGATTACCCCACTATCATTTATTTAGCACTAAACCAGTCTCTAATCTTTCTACCATACCCATTTTACCCATCTCCCTTAAACTGGACATCGCACAGGGCATCGAACAGGGCACTCCCATAGTCCCACACCCCCGCACAGCCTTACAGGAACAACCATAGAAGAATTCATTAAGGCAAAAAAATCTGGGCATAGGAGCAATCTGGGCATTGGACAACGCTGCACAGGGCTCCTCTCCCACACCGCTGCAGAGGAGCAGCCCTGACAGGAATATGTTGGCGAGCATCAGTGAAGCAAATAGAACTTCATAAACAAATGTATTGTCCATACGTCCATACGTCCAGCCATACATTTGCATATTTAAATTCATGTCTTACACCATGTAACCGGAAAAAGGTCCAAGCACAACTTAAAGCATTCAAGTCTTACATCACACTATCAAAAGGTCCAAAATATCATGATTAAACGAACAGCAAGACTAAACAACAGTTTTCTTTTTTGGAGTCAGTTTCTTTGGTCTGTGGGTACTTGGGGCCGCTACTACATCTGTTCGTTTATCAACTGTTGCAGCTACTCCATCCAGACTTGGGGTTCCTCCACAAGTTAGAAGCATCATGCTGAAAAAATGCCCCACAAAAATTAGTTGCATGATACAATATTGAATTGATAAATACGAAAACACTACAAAATGGCATGGTAGTACCTTGCTGCATCAACAGGATGAGATGAGTCTTCATTTGCATCTTTTGTGGGTTCATTTGCTCCAGCATACCTTCTTGCTCTTGCCTTTCTCTTTCTCTTCTTGGTTCCATTCAAGGGGCATTTGTAGCTTGCTTGTCTATGTCCAAGTTCTCCACACCGTTTGCATCGTACAGGCCCTCTTTTTACTGATTTACCTTGCTGATCTCCTTCTATGCTAGCAGCCTTAGGTTTTTTCCCACCCTCAAGACAGCTTTTGAACCTTAATTTCCTTTGTCTACCAACACCTCTTTTTCCATTAGGTGCTCTAACCCAATCCTCAAGTTCAACCTCAGGCCACTGTTTGCTGTCCCTTAAAGGATATATAATTCTAGAGTAAGCCTCTTTAAACATGGCTATAGAATAATATGAGTGGACATAGTTTTCGATCTTCTCATTCCTGAAAGTAGTGATCACAACGAGAGCATGCTCACATGGTTTTCCCGTGTGTTGCCATTCTAAACATGAACACTCTTTGGCACATAGGTCAACTATATGTCTTTCTTGTTTAGGGCTATTATCAAACACTTCTGCATGCCCATTCCCAGCACTTGTGACCCTAAGGTGTCCAAGCCCCCTGGATTTTGAATTCAGCTGTTGAACTATGGCTGGCAAAATAACACCATCAAGCCTCTCACTTATTCTTCTCCTTTTTTCCCAAAGTACCATGATCATCCATCTAATTTTGTCCGCCAACTCAACTACCGGCAAATCTTTGTGATCCTTTATCCAACTATTGAAACACTCAGCAAGGTTATTGTTTATGTAATCACATTTAATACCAGGGTCAAATGAACATCTCATCCACTTTGCTTTATGATCTCTGTTTAGCCATGAAAGCACTTCAGGGTCTGCTTGCAAGATAGGACCAATATGACTCTCAAAAACTTCTTTTCTATATGCCCTAGCAGCAGGAAACATGCCTCTATAGCAATTACCATGGAACCTCTTAATGAAATTCTGCATTAGATGCCTAAAACACTCCCTATCCTCAGCTTGTGGGAACACAATTTGAACAGCACTTTCTAAACCTTTGCATGCATCTCTACAAATTGCAAGCTTATTCAAATCCCCAATTGCCTTCCTCAATTGTGTCAAAAACCAAACCCAGTTTTCTTTTGTTTCACCATCTATAAAGGCATATGCTATGGGGTACATCCAATTATGACCATCTAATGCAGTGGCAGAGGCTAAATGACCGTTCCATCTACCATTTAGTGCAGTGGAGTCTATACTTAGATAGGGCCTACAACCTGCAACAAAGCCTTCAATGCATGGTCCAAGTGCACAAAAAAACCTCTGAAAAAAGACCTTGCCATCAACAGTGACTGTGTCTATCTCAATAACACTATTGGGGGATCTTTGTAAAACTTCTGCTTTCCATCTATACAACATACTAAAGCTACCATCCCAGTCACCATATATTTGTTTTAATGCTAGTTGCAACCCTTTCCAAGCAGTGTCATAAGTTATAGATACCTTGTATGTATCTTGTAGCCTTGTTTGCAAAACCTTAGCACCTAAATTTGGCTCATTCCTTAGTATAGGTGATGCCTTCTGTGCAACCCATGCCTTGCTAGCATTTCTTCCCTTCAACCTGCTGCTTGAGGCACACAAATGTTGATCAACCAATAGTGTAACCTGCAAAATAGAAAATGTGAAGCTACATCAAACCAAAGAAAAACAAAAACTGTATATATTACAAAAATAACGAATAGGATTAGTACCATAACGCTACCATCGGGTCTTGTGTAACCATTCACCCTCCAAGGACATGTACCCTCATTTCCTTGACAGTACACTCGGTACCTTAACTTGTCAGACTTGGTTGTTCCAAACTCAAACTCTTCGTTTATGGCATATTGTCTGACTGCTAGCCTAAAGTCTGCCATAGATGGATACACAGTTCCCCTTGCCATGGATGGATGATTAGCATCATGTAAAATATTCACTGCTTCTGGTATTTCATCGTCAACAGGCATGGCTGCATCTATATCATTCACATCAACACCAATGTCATCTGACATGACACCCTGAGATGGTAACTGCGATGTAAAGCTGGCAGCTCCTTGGGAATTCATCCTGGTCCTCTCATCCTCATCTCTCAACCCCAACAACACATACATAGCATCTTCATCAATACATTGCTGTCTCTCTGCATCATCATCAAGATCAATTTCCAAATTGGACCAATCAAATAGGGTTTCATTCATCACACACCCACTGCCAGAACCACGGTCAGGACCATCTACATTCTCGTGTAAATCATCCATAGTGTCTGAGATCAATGAAGTACATCGTCCTGTTAGTTAAAACCCTATTTACAGTGCTAAATTTGTGTTACCACTGCACAGAAGTCTCACCTTGCCTTGGGCTACAATCGGCTTGCACTGGCGCCGCGGAAAAGCTTCCAGGCCCGACGACTCGTCCCTCCTGCAAGCCGATGGCGGGACGTGTACTGTCGGCCGATAGGAGCAGCCGCCCGTTGGTGGTGATGGGGCCCTGTGCGGTAGGATAGGAGCGCTGCCTGGTAATGGTGGCGGCGGTGGGAGAGGAACCGTTGATGAGGACTGGGAGAAGAGTGCAGCGGTCGCCTGCCCTGTGCGGTGGGAGAGGAACCGACGAACAAGGGCTTTGGCCGTTTGGGTGCGCGACTGCCCTGTGTCCGTGTATGCAGTTTAAAGGAGATGGGTAAAATGGGTATGGTAGAAAGATTAGAGACTGGTTTAGTGCTAAATAAATTATAGTGGGGTAATCTAGCGAGAAGCACACTTATTGTGGGGTATTTTAGCTACTGGCAATGTTAGGGGGTATTTTGGCGAGCGGCAATGTATAGGGACCCAAATAAGCAATTTTGCCTGCTCAGGTGTCTGATAACTACTTATGCTGTTAGCTCCGTTGAGCTGCGACGAGATTGCAGAACCAACGGCAGCGATTTATCCAGGTGTCAACATGTCCTGTCTCGTTCTGGTAGGGTGTATAGCAAGAGCAGGGAGGCCAGAAAAGAACCCCCCGGCCCCCGACCGGACCAATCTATCACCACCACGCCGCCCTAGGTCATCGCCGGCAACAATGTCCCCTTCTGCCATCTTCGTCTTCCTCCTCGTCTCTGCGGTGCATATGCTGGAGTGCATCCTCGACCTCAAGAGGAGGGTCGGTGCCAACTGCCAAGAAAACCCTGCGCTTTCGTTTCTCTCTCTCTCTCTCTCTTGTTCCAGATAATTCATTTGGGGAGAAATGTTTTGATTTTGGATGGATTGATGTGGTTAAGAATGAATCTTCACGGGAAAAAACCATGATTATTGGATCTGCCACCTTCTGCAATTCCGACTATTTTTCAGCCACCCCTGTTACATTAACGTTGTCCTGACCTGTTGATTGATGTTCCAGAGGGGATCCATTTCTGATGATCAGCTCAGATTGCGTTTAGAGATCACGCAACTTCTCAAGGAGGCCAGTGCTTTGTCAACGTAGGCAATCTGGATACTATTCTCTTACGATTCGGCGATCCTGATATATAGCTGTTATTGAACACCCCCTTTTTGTGCTGCAGGCCCTCGACGTTTGCGCAAGCCGCAAAACTGAAGCGGTTGGCTGGTGCTAAAGAGAAGGAGCTGGCAAAAAGTAAGCGTTGAATTCCTCAGACATTGCGTGGGTTCTTGTTTGGGCCGATTGGGGTTGCTGGACTCTTTCTTTTGTCCATTTTATAGTGCAAGATGTGGATATTAGAGGGAAACAGTCTTTATATGAACAATACCGAAAAGTTCTGCTGGCCACAAAGGTGCTTCGTGATTCGTGTAGTTTATGCTCTCAACCATTCGCTACGTACAGTTTGAGGAGTCTCATCAGACCAAATCCGCATGCCAGGTTGTAGTCTGTGGTGTGCTCGTTCTGTGGTTTTGGAGTACTCCAGTAACTACTGTCCCTAAGCACCTTCTCCAGCCCTTCGGTAAGTTTATGCCCTTCACCTAGCTAGCAACTTGTTCTGCAGCCTTGTTAATTTCCTGGTGTTCGCGCATTTCTTTGTATTAGTTTGCTTATCAAAGGATTTCTTTTGTAACGTTAACAAGATAACTATATGCCTACTACAAAACCCATGTCGTTCCCTTTCTATGGCTTATAATAGTATTGAAAATTAGCTCAGAACTGTCGTTATTGTCACTAACATAATAATTAGTAACTAGAAGAATGCAATGCAGATAATGATATTTACTACTATTTAGATCAAAACTGAATACTGTTATATATTCATATTGTACTCCCTCTGGATAGCAAATGCTGACGTTTCGGACAACAACAACAAAAAAAAGTTATGCAACTCATATTTCTTGTCTGGAACACTGGAACGTAGTTGACCGAAGGCATTAGGCCTTGTTCGTTTACATCGGATTGCACCCGGAATCGTTCTGACTAATCAAAATTTATATAAATTAGAGAAGCAATCTGGCTCGGAATCATTCCGACCCACCAATCCGACACAAACGAACAAGCCTTTACTCTCACCGGCCTAAAATGATAAATATGTTTTATGCAGGGAAAAGTCAACTTTTGTAGATTTTGATGAAAAAAAAATCAGATTAGACACAAGTTTGGCATAAAACTTGCATTAAGAGATGTGTGTTCAAAGCACGTTTCAGATGATATTGGTTCTTTAGCAAAAGGAAACACCGTATAAGTGAAATTAAGGGCCAAAGTGACTTTTCCCTGATGAGAATATGCTTATTATTTTTGGACTAAGAGAGTAGTATTGTAGATTTGTCCTGATGCTAAATATATTCCCTATCTGTTTATTGAGTCTAATTTTGTATACTATACAATTATAAGTCATCGTAAGTAATAATTTCTCAGGGAGGATGTTTTCCTGGAGAGGTGCAGATGCTTCTACAGGCCGTGTTGTGGTAAGTACTACTGAACTTTTAGCTTAAGGGCCTCCATGTGTTTAAATGATCTTGCCTATCCTCTGTTGAGAGTAACGCCTATTCTGATTGAAACTGAGAGTCACTACACATTGGTGATGTCTTATAAGTTCTAAAAAGTTCCAGATGATAGGTTTTTTCTCAAACATGCTGGATAATTGGATGTCGATGGGCATTAACAAAGAAAACAGTTATGATACAGTAGTCCTTTATTTTTAGGGTCTGTTTAAAACTGCTTCACCAACTCCATCATGGTATAGCTTAAAACAAAAACTAGTTTTTTGGAGTTGGCCTTTAACTTCAGTTTTCTTCAAGAGCGGAGTTTATGAAGTTGTCTCTGTTTGACTAAAGTTGAAAGCGGAGTTGCAAAAGATAGAACAGTCCCAAATAGGCCTTTAAGCATTACATTCCACCTGTGAACAAATTTGATTACCAACAAAGCTCCACCTAATAACCTCTAGTAGCGACTGCATTCATTGTGAGAGTCACGGGTGAAGTTATTTTGCAGCGTAATGTTTCATTGTGATGGTGCAGGTTGGAATTCTCCCATGGCTATTTCTGACCTCTCGTGTCAGCAAGCTACTGAGCGAGAAACTTGCGCCCATATTTCTGCATCCTTAGCTCCTCCTAACAACTTTAGTTTTGTATCTGTTTTTGTTCTGCAGTTTTGTGTGATCTCTCAATCCATCTACATTTATGTGGTTTCCAAAGGGATTGGTATTTTTGTAATTGTATAAAGTAATAACGAGTGGAATTTACATTAAGAGGCCGTTTGGATCCACTCTAAAACCTCATTTTAGAGGTATTGGAATATACTTATTAGAGTAGACTAATTAGTTTGTATTTGACATTCTATTTTTTTCAAAGTTCAAATATAAGTCCATCTCTAATTTATAGGGTTAGAGATGAAAATGGATTTTATGTATCATCATGCTATATTTATACTCTGTAGTTTATAACGTACGGCTCGCTCCCATGCAGTAGAAATATAACGCATAAATATCTCTATCATATGACTAACAATAATATATAAATATATTTATATAAAATTATATTAGCTTAATTGATATGAGTCTAAATTATGAATATTAGAATGAAATTTAATTCAAAGTATCGGAACGGGTCCTAGCGTTCTTATAGGTATAATTGAACACCGTCACGGCGTCACCCTTCGACTTTCTGATCTAATCACCTACGTCTGCGACGAAAAGACTCGTCTGTTTCATATTGTCAGTTGTGCTTGTATTTCCGATCCTGCAAATTTTGCCCATGTCAGGGTCCAGCACAGCAGCCCATTGACTGGATTTTATTTTTCGGAAGTAAGTTGACCGAACTTCATCATCTTGCATACTTAAAGCACTGACAGAGCACCATATCATAAATTAATCCAGAATAATTTATAGACCTTCTGGCAAATCATGATGAAGAATTAGTTGATAAGCTAATACGATTAAGGCGGGTGGATGTGTATATTGTACAATAGTGAGAGTTTATCTCAGGATAAGTCATCACTCGTCAATCGTCCAGCACATCACGCATACTCTCTTCGTCACTAGATAAGTGTCACTACAGTTAAGCTTTCTTAAATTCGAGTTTAACTCCTCGAAAAACAAAAACTAACACTTATTTAGGGGTATAAGATTTGACGAAACATTTTTTTCCTAAAAAACTAAATCATTTTTAGGGCTAGTTTAACAACCCTATTTTTTCAAAGGATTTTTATTTTTCCTAACGCCCCTTTAGATCCTTGGAATTAAATTTCATTCTAATAATAGTAGTTTGGGCACATATCAATTAAGCTAATACATTTTATTGATAGACTTATATCTAAACTTTGGAAAATAGTGGAATGTCAAATTCTAAATCAGATAGATTACTTTATTAAGTAAACTTCAATTCCTTCAAAATCGATGGATCCAAACGTCCCATAAAAGAAATTAGTTTATTTTTACTTTAGAAAATAAGACCCGTTGGAAAATAGAGATGCCACACTAGCCCTACGAGAGAATAGACGACACCACGCACTTTTTTAGACGAACGAAGGCTCGTCATATTTATTACCTGGCTACCTGCACCCACGATAAACATTCCCGACGACCCTTTGGCACACCATTGGACAGTGCCCTTTAAGACGAAGAAACGACGTATTTCTCTTGTAGTGTTAAAGCACACATTGTATATATTTTTCACGTATTAAACTGAGGCAGCTCACGCTGGCGTTGTCGCGTCCAATAAACTAAGTCTTTGTTTGAAAGCAAACCAGTTTTTAAAAATCCATTTTTTATATTTTAGCTAAGGGATCAGCTTCTTGATTTTTAAGAAACTGAGAATCTAATTTCTATAAACTAAGTTATAAACTAATATGTTTAAAACCACCTCTATTTTTATAAACCAATTTCTTAAAAACGGGTTGCTTCAAACAGGGAATAAGTCACAAAATAGTAGTAGTACTAGCTAGTTATTATATAGAACACACACCTGCAACTGCAAGCAAAGCTAGGACGCCTAAAGCTCTCTCACGCGTAGCTTCTTCCCGGTAGCATGTAAAAGAATTAGATCGAGCCATCGATCAGCTTCCTGCCAGTGCCACCATATATTTCGTATAGGCGTTGAGGCAGGGAGGCGACAGGGAGGGAGAGATCAGCCATGCAGTTCCGCATGGCGCAGAAGCGGAGGGCGTACTCCCCCGGAGCGTCGCAGTCGCAGCCGAGCAGCGGACGGAGGAAGAAGAGGAATGCGGTGGTGAGGCTCGGTGGCCAAGGGAGGAGGAAGGGGAAGTTCTTCGGGGCGCTGCGGCTGCGGCTACGGATGCGATGGCCGTGGCTCGCGTCCGTGTACCGGCGCGCGTTGCGGTGGCTGAGGACGAGCTACGAGCAGGCCCTGCGCGAACTCATCGACGGCAGCGTGCTCATGGGCGCGCTGCACGCGCCCATCGGCGTCGACTGCGCCCACGCCGCCTCCTTCGGGCCCATGGCCACCGTCGGGTTCTGAACTCCGGTAGTAGGCAAACCTGGTGACCGGCGGACATGCCATGCATCGCTCCATTAGTGTGTGCCGCGACAAATAAATGTTGTGTTTGGTGAAGGTTTCAGCCTTTGGCCATCTTTTGTGCAGGAATGTTTGTGCATTGGATGTACATAAACATGTGTCGTGCAACTGCGTCTCCTCCCCCAATTCTCCTCTCGTCCCCTCCGGCGTTCGCTTTGTGCCGTCGTCCCTCTCCCTCCTCCATTCCTACCCTCTCAGCCCCCTAGTTCTCCTCTCGTCCCCTCTGCCATTCGCTTCCTCTCGTCCTTCCGTTCCTACCCTCCGGTTCCGCGCTTCAACGACTCACATGTAGTTGAATCCAACAAAGACGTCGACCACTGCGCTCGCGAGCGCCTCCATCGCCAAGAGCTGCGGCCACATTCGTGTCGCCGTCGGACACAGGTACTCGCCACCATCTTCCACCTCACTTTCCCAACAGGGTATTTTTCGCTAGGGTTTTTTGGGGGTTCCGAACAGCTTTCTGATGCTTGGGTAATCCCTGAAAATAATTTTTCACTAGGGTTCTGTGGGGGTTCCTAGCATTTCTGTGCTTGCATAATTCCTGAAAATAATGATTTTTAGTAGACCGTAAGCCATGCTACCTTTCAGGTGTCACGAGGTGATGTTCTAAAAATTTGTGTGCAGTGAAAGTAGCATCTCACGCCACTGTTCGGTGAGTGTATTTTTTATGCCTGCATCATTATTCAATATTGTTGCTGATATGTTGGCAATTCTATTTACAAGAGCGACAGATGAAAATCAATTTAAAGATATTGTTCCGCATTTGATTCCAGGGGTTTATCTATCCTTCAGTAATACCGATACGATGGTTTTCTTAGATCATAATCTGGAGCATTCTCGGAACATCAAACTTCTTTTGACTTTTTTTGAGCAAATGTCTGGTTTAACAATAAATTTCCATAAAAATGAGTTATTCTGTTATGGTTTGGCTAAGGAATATGATTTGCATTCTCACTTATATTTGGATGTGGAATTGGGTCAATGTCTTTCAAATACCTTGGAATTCCTATAACTCATAGAAGATTGAGAAATAGTGACCGGCAGGGTGTTATAGACCGATTTGAAAATAGGCTTAGTACATGGAAGGCCAAATTTCTATTTTCAGGGGGACGATTGGTTTTACTTAATTCAGTGTTAAGTAGTCTGCCTATTTTTATGATGTCTTTCTTTGAGATTCCGGCAAGCGTCTTGAAGAAACTTAATGCTATTCGATCTAGATTCTTTTGGTAGGGAGGAAGCAGTAAAACGAGATATAGGCGGACCAGGTGGTATATTGTTTGTCAATCCAAAGCGTTAGGAGGCTTAGGTGTCTCTAATCTGGCTGTAAAAAATATTATGCAATCAGATCTTATGTGCAAGTGTGCAAGCAAAGTTCTTGATCCGTTAGATCATAATCCATATATTTATTATTAAAAATATCTTATTTGTTAGATCATGATCCATATATTTATGATCCGTTAGGTGTGGGGCCATTGCCTAAGAGTCTCCGATTTTCTATTAGTTGTCGTTTAGAACAACGACACAGTCTCCAAAATATAACTTTGACCAATGTTTTTTGTTAAAATACAAATGAACTCTTAATACATTTATATTTTTATAAAAGTACTTTTTATGATAAATTGGTGCATATAAATATTAGGTTCCAAAACTAAATAACAAAATAGTTATTTGTAGTTAAAATTTTATAAGTTTGACTCGAACCTTATTCAAAACGATAACTAATAGAACATCAGAGGGAGTAGTTTGTAAATCCTATTCTAGTCTACTCTATTTACGTGTGAAACTTTGCTTATTAGAGTTTACTAGAACTTTGGAAAAATATGAATACCACGTTATTGAAGTTATGGCATATCGATGCATGTATTTCTAACGGAACAAATGAAGTTCCACTGATGATCTGGTGCTGCGCGTCAATGTGCAGTGCAGTGGCTGAACGTAAATACAGACGATATGTTTCCCCTAAATCTAAGGCGTCGGCAGCCCTGGCGCTTGCCGCTGCTCCCCTCTTTCGTTTGCAGCGCCGTCGCCCTCCTTCCTGTTCCTGTTCTCCAGCACCGTCGTTGAACCTCCTCCCCTCTCCCTCGTGCGTCCCTCTCTCATCCTCTCTGCCGCTTCCCCGCTCTCCCCAAACTACTCTGTGCCCCGTCAGATCGACCTGGACTTTGGCGGCAGCTACTTCTCGACGGCAGCAAGCCAGCAAGGAGAACGCGGCGGCACGGGCGTGCTGCTACTTCTGCTTCCTCTCCCACGCTTGCTGGTGAGAGAAACCTCCCAATCTCTCTTGCTCGCTCTTTCTCTCTCACTCCCGCCGTTCCCCCCATCGATCTCCAACTTCCTCCCACTCCCGGTCCGTATAGCGCTCGCCACAAGCGATTCGACGTGATTCTAACGCCAAAGCAACGTTTTTTGTGCGCCTCGTTCGCAAGGCAGACGCCATACACATCTAAACAGAGTGAATGAGCTTTACTTTTTTCTAATGATTGAACTCATGCCCACCAATTTTGTCCAGCCCTAAGATTACCAATATGCCTAATTTATTGTTTTTAGAACAAAAACTACAGTAGGAGATCACTTCGTAGTTCGTTGCCCCATGGTCTGTAGTGAGTTTATGTAACTATGAAAGGACATTGATCGGTTATGATCATGTTCTGATATCCTCACGCCTCTATCAATTGGGCAGTCTCATCTTTAATGTTTGCTCTTGAGGGACAAAAAAATTAACTGGATTTCATTTTGCTGATTTACTATGAGCAGAACGGTGCAGTAATATTTTGTAATTCTCTATATTTATATAAGTATAACCTATGTTCAAAATCCTGATTAGAAGTTGAGGTATTTGATGTATTATGTCAACATTCATAGCATAGGCTCGTGGAAATATTACACTTGTGGTGCTAGAACCCTGGTCCTTATATTTATGTATAGCCTCTGGTCGTTAGATAAGAGGAGACAGGAGACAGTATGTGCATGTATTTCTAATTTGCAGGAGCATTCAGATTTTTAAGTTTCAGTGAACACTTCTGCAGAGCAATCACATTAATTTGCATTTCTCAAACTGTAAATAAGCAGAGGATAAAGAAAAGCTCTTATCATTGGAACTTAGAACACTGGTTTTCCATAGCACTAGCAGTGTCAATAATTTGGAAAAATATCATTGCTCAGCCTTACAAAAATAAAACTCATTGCCACATGGAATGATGGAAAAGTAAATATTTGCTTACCTATGGGAGATGATTTATTCCCAGTTTTTATATTCATTTCTCTCTAGACCTTTCATTGTTAATCATGTTTCTCTATACTTGTACGAATCCTGACTTGCTCTAATCCTATGCAGTTGAGCGGTTCAAGCAGAGCTGATGGCTACATCAGAGCCAGTACAAGAGAGTTTGGTGGTGCACTACTCACAACCTAGTAGGCCCCGGGTCCTCCTTGCTGCTTCAGGAAGTGTAGCCACTATAAAATTTGAGAGCCTTTGTCGTAGCTTCTCTGAGTGGTCGAATGTCCGAGCTATGGCCACCACGTCATCCTTGCACTTCGTTGATAGATCATCTCTACCAAGTGGCATCGTTCTTTACACTGATGACGATGAATGGTCTACCTGGAAGAAAATAGGAGATGAAGTCTTACACATCGAGCTGCGGAAATGGGCAGACGTTATGGTGATCGCTCCATTGTCAGCAAATACCCTGGCTAAGGTATATATATTTTTTCTCTCTTCGTGGATAGCGAATTAGTTTCATAGTATTACACAAAGTGATGCTAGATTGTTCTGCTCAGATGGCCGGTGGGTTATGCGACAACCTCTTGACCTGCATCGTGAGAGCGTGGGACTACAGCAAACCGCTCTTTGTTGCCCTAGCCATGAACACGTTAATGTGGAACAACCCATTCACGGAGCGGCATCTTCACACAATCAACCAACTGGGCATAGCCTTGATCCCCCCAGTTACCAAAAGGCTGGCCTGTGGCGATTATGGGAATGGCGCAATGGCCGAAACCTCGCAGATCCATACTTTCGTGAGGCTCGCGTGCAAGATGCAACCGCACGATGCGGGCAGTTCACTCGTGGGTCCTGTCAGTAATAACCGGCCATCTAGCTGATACAGCGGTTGGCCACTTGATTGTCAAGCTTAGGAATTTGTTTTATCTGCAGTGTGCATCTGGGGTGTTGTACCAGATTTTTTTTTCAACTAGAGTTTGTGTGTATTGAAATTGGGGGGGGGGGGGAAGGCTGTTGTCACAGGATAACAATAACTTCCTCCCTGGTCAGTAATGATGAGTCTATTCAGTTCGTAATTGTCAGTGGGAGTACAATTATGCTACAATATTGTTTGTTTGTGTGTGTGTGGGAGTTGGGGGTGCTGCTGCCACAGAGATAGCTTCCTCCCTGCCCAGCCAGTAATGATAGTGATTATTCAGTCTGTAGTTGTCAGTGGAAGTGCCCAGCAAACTTTTCTACTACCCTTTGATATTCCTGGTACAAATGATGGAACGACTGTCCTGACCATTTTGAGTGATTTGCTCTGGACCTGCCATTGATGTGCTCATGCCGCTTCTTCATTCCCAGGTTCTTGCCTATCTATTTTTATTTTTACTGGTGTCGCTGTCTAAAATCTGGATGCCGTCGATGCATATCTTTTGGACCAGTTCTGGTCTCACGAGCAGGAGCAGGACGACAATCTTTTGCATGGAGCTGTGGTGCCAGGAGCACGACGATAACGACATCATCAGGACGACAATCTTTCTGGTCTCAAATGCAGATAAGCATCATCAGGGATATGGAGGATAGCAACAAACAGCATCAGGTCCAGCAGTGAAGGAAGGGACGTTTTCATCTCACAAGGATATACGTATTGGGGTGGGGGGAAGGCTCGTCGACTGGAATGATGGAATCTGACTGGTAAAGCAAAAAAGGCTACAGCTGTTAAGGCATTTGGATAACCGTGTGCATTTTCACTGCACTGGACGACCTGAGATTCAGAAATAGAATGGCGTATTTCGCCGCGTGTTTTGGAATGGCGCGGCCAAAAAGGGTAGAGAGTCGCGCAAACAAACAAACAAAAATCTCCAGACTTTAACAAAGCGGAAGGAAGTGCCTGCGCAACGTGGCATTCTGGTTGCCTCAGAAGAATCAGGACTGCAAAAATTGTATTTATATATCGCCGTTTCTCTTTCCTGTGAAGAAAGAAAATGACTCGTGCAGATTCGCGTGCGCCGATTCATTGGGAGATATTGTTTTGATTAAGAGTTACGACTTGTAAAATGAAACCGATCTTTCGTTCCGCTAAGTATAGCGAGCAAGAACCTGACTCCACAGATCAGCACCTGCTCGTCCACTGTTCGTTCGTTTTCTAGGCAGCAGGGTCTGGTCTACAAGCTGCGCATTGAAGAAGAAGTCGACACAGCGCCGTCGGTGTACTACTCATCATGCGCCGATCGTTGCAGGCCCTATCACGACGGGTCACGGTATTAATCACTGTATCCGGTGCGGTCCCGCCGGCAGATTACCCCGTCGCTCTCTCGGCTCACGTTTCACGGTCACCGATTCCACCGAATTTTTTATATTTTGGCTCTTCCTCGAAAAAAAATTCACATTTGGACCTTAGAAAATTTTAATGTCATTTTTGGACCCTTTGCTCGGCGCCATAGCCAATGGCGCCGAGGTAACACAGCTCGGCGCCATAGGCTATGACGCCGAGGTATGTGCTGCGCTGGCACAAACGGACGTCGTGGCACTGACGTGGTACCGAGCTCGGCGCCATAGATCTTGGCGCCGAGCTCTATTATATACACAAAACTTGTCTAGCTCAGTTGGCAGAGCACAAGTCTTTTAACCTTGGGGTCCTAGGTTCAAGCCCCATGATGGACATGTTTTAATACTTTTTTTTGTCTTTGTCACTGATTTTTTTTGTTGTCCAGATTTTTCGTTTATGTCGCTGATTTGTCCGTCTACATAAAAATAGTATATTTTCATTGAGTTCTTTTGAACATAAATTCTAAAAACATAATAACATATTCAAGTGGACAAAATACTTTGTGAGCTTGTGTCTCTGTGTAGGGGTACAATCCCTCACTTTTATATTTAATTTACATACTACTAACTAAACAGTATATTGGTGCATGTGCGTGCATGTGCGTGCTCATCGTCAAGTACGCTTTGTTCGTTTATTAAGCTTAAGGAAACGTACTTGCATTGGTTAGCGGCCACCGGTTTAGCTATGGTGCATCGCGGTCACGGGCGCAATAATGCACGTAATCTTGAGGTTGTGGGTTCGAGTACATTAGATTATTAGAGTTTTAGAGTCCAAAATATAAATATATTTGCATTGGTTAGCGGCCACCGGTTTAGCCATGATAAATTTTAATTAATATTAAAAAGTATAATTTTGAATACATTAGATTATTGGAGTTTTAGAGTCCAAAATATAAATATACTTAATAAACAAAAAGATTATAATTAGAGTCCAAAATATAAATATACCATGTATAAATAAACAGTGACTTGATGATTTTATAAAGTACTCCGTACTTCCATAGGGTGGGTTACTTATGTGCATGGTACTTGTGTCACAGAGTTTGAATAAACAAAAACAAAAACAAAAAATATCTAGATGAATAAATAAATCAGTCACAAAAACAAAAAAAACTAGATGAAAAATAAATCTGAACGGATAAATCAGCGACATAAACAAAAAATATGGACAACAAAAAAAATAAATTAGTGACAAAGACAAAAAAAAATATTAAACATCCACCATAGGGCTTGAACCCAAAACCTTAAGGTTAAAAGCCTTGCACTCTACGACTAAACTAGACATATTTTGTTGTTACACATCCGAGCTCGGCGCCATAGATCTTGGCGCCGAGCTCGATACCACGTTGGCGCCACGTCGTTCAGGTTGTGCCAGCGTAGCACGTACCTCGGCGCCATAGCCTATGGCGCCGAGATGTGTTACCTCGGCGCCATAGGCTATGGCGCCGAACAAAGGGTCCAAAAATGACATTAAATTTTTTTAAGGTCTAAACGTGAATTTTTTCTTGAGAAAGGGACAAAATACAAAAAATTCGGCCGATTCCACTCCTGCCGGCCGTTGGACGCTCACGTCGTGCTGGGTTGATTTGAAGTCAATCAATCGAGTCCAACCTCTCCAGACGTAACAACTATGTGGGTTACTCCGTACCATAATTGTAAAAAAAAAATCTAATTTAAAATATATTAGGATTATGATGTATTATGGTTATAATATTAATTTCCCATTTCCTTCCATGTTTTTGAAAGGAGATAAGGTAGTGTAACGGTTTTGTATCTTTGTTTCATTGCTTGATAAGTATCGGATTTCACTTTCAAACATAATTGTATGATCATTTTAATACAAAGGCATGGTTTTTCAAACATATAATAGTTCAAGGAAAAAGGCGTATAGTATAGTTAAGTATAAGCTTTGAACATAAAAAAAAAACTTAGATGACGCTAGCAATCACAATTGCAAAGTTTTGTGATGATATTATACCTTCGAAGGCTCTTAGATGACTCGAGAGTAAAGGAAGACACAAATCACGCAAATGGCTAACTGTTCTAGTGGTTTTATTGTTCACCTATTTATAGGATCATGCTCATATACAATCTTATGTGAAATTACATTTTATCCCTTCCTCTTACATAGTAACGCTTCACATTACGGGGTGTACATTTCTGACATTTCATCACACAACCATGTCACACACGTCTTCTTCTCTCAGACAAGGCTTATTTTGGGCATTGCTTCTAGATGAAGTCTTTCATTGCCATCACTAAGACTGGGCATATTACCCGCTACCCGTTACCCGAACCCGAAAAACCCAGACCCGGACCCGAATTACCCGAATATGCAGTACCCGAAGTCCGGTTCGGATAGTAAATGTTATTACCCGAATTTAGTTTGGGTAATTCGGGTAGCAGCACCCGGTACCCGAACTACCCGGTACCCAAACAGCCCAACAAAACAAGCGGACACATGTGGACGTCGCAGCCGGCAGCCCATCTGCCCTGCCCATCAACAGCCCATCAGCGGATCAGCCTCAGCCCTCCCCAACCGAAGTTCCCAAACGGCCAAACCTTACCCCAGTCCGGTAGTCCCCAATCCCCATCCAGCCTCCACCTCCATAACCTAGCCGCCGCTCGCCGCCTGCCCGGAGGCCGGATCGCCGGACGCCGCCACGCCGGAGGCCCGGAGAGACCTTGACAGTCCGCCACCGCCAGGACGCCAGGTGCCCTACCCGGAGAGACCTCGACACTCCCACTCCGGAGCTCGCTGCCCTGCCCCCGCCACTCTGCCAGGACGCCAGGTCAGCTGTTACCACTGACCAGCCGCCGGCGACTTGGAGTTGGAGATCGAAGGACGACAGCCACATCGGAAGCGTCGTGCAATGTGAGTGAAATTCGACCTCTTAAAATGCAGATATATATATATCTATATCTATGTGGGATATGTTGTAGTCAGAAGTAAATTGAGCCATCCTATGGATTATTTGTACATAGAAAAGTATATGTTTGAAAATAAATAGTTTCCATGTTTTCCTTGCACCTTGCTTCACTTGTTCTCCTTCGATTCTGTTGATAAGTAGATGTAAATAAGTGTGATAGCTAGCTACAGAAAGATGTCAAAAGCAGCACATATATACTTCGTTTACCAGAATACCAGTGTTTCATATATACTTCTTTTACCAGAACAAGCTTTCTAGATTTTTTAGAACAACTAAAGGAACATGTGTGGGTGCACAACGATGGATTTAAGCTACCTGCCAAAACTAATAAGAGCATGTGATTTATACCAATTTTGGCCTGTGATTTATGATATGTTCTTATTGTATTAGTGAATGATTAATTGATTATAGTGTTCAATTTTGATTTCTGTAGATGCCAGAACCAGAGGATAATATTGAGTCACTGGCCACTGGGACTCAACTTGAAAGTCAGGAGACTCAGCCCATGACAATGGTGCCAGTAGAGACTCAGACTCAGGTGCAAGGCGAAACTGATGGCAATAAAAAAGGGGAAGGGATGGAGAAGGAGAAAGTAGAGAGGAAGGAGATGGCTTCAAGGTCTGAGATGTGGCAACATTTTATCAAGGTCAAGGATGACAAAGGGTTTCTGAGGGCTGGAAGGTGCAAATATTGTCACCGTGAAATTAAGGCTGACACAAGGGGACATGGAACATCTGCATTGAAGAAACACTTTGGTACATGCAAACGCAATCCTCATGTTTTCAACAAGGACTCGAAGCAAGGCACCTTGCAAGCATGTCATGGGGAAGCTCCTGCCACTTGGAGGTTTGATCAAGAAGCACTTAGAGATGCCTTTGCTGAGATGGTAATTGAAGATGAGCAGCCCTTTTGTTTTGGTGAGAAGCATGGCTTTAGAAAATTTATGTCCAAAGCATGTCCTCGTTTCCAAGTTCCATCTAGAAGAACTTGCACAAGGGACATTGTATGCCATTACTTTGAAGAGAAAGCCAAGCTCAAGAAGTTCTTCAAAGATTCTTGTCAGAGAGTGTGCCTGACAACAGATGCTTGGACTTCTCAGGTTCAAGATGGATATATGACTGTTACAGCAACTTTCATTGATGAAAATTGGAACTTGCATAAGAAAGTAATAAGTTTTTTCATGGTAAAGGGTCACAAGGGGGAGGATATTGGGAAGAACTTGACAAGATGCTTAGCTGATTGGGGTTTGGATAGAGTAATGACTGTAACTGTGGATAATGCAAGTGCCAATGACAGTGGTGTTGATTATTTGAGGAAGCAGCTACAGAAAACCAACATCGCCAAGGGCAAGTATTTGCATATGAGGTGTGCAGCCCACATTGTGAATCTAATTGTAAGAGATGGATTGCAAGAAGTGGACCAATCTATTAAGCGTGTTAGGGCTGCTGTTAGATATATCAAAAATGGGACCTCAAGATTGGTGAAGTTCAAAGAAATTGCTCAAGAAGAGAATGTGGACAGCAAAGCTTTTTTGAAACTTGATGTGCCAACAAGGTGGAATTACACGTATTTGATGTTGAAGGCTGCAATTGTGTATGAGAAAGTGTTTTTAAAATTAGCTAAAGATGACACAAATTATGTTATTGATTTGTCTGAAGTAAGAGATGGTCCTGGGCATCCTGATGAAGATGACTGGGACAATGCAAAGAAGATGGCACAATTTCTGCAACATTTTTGTGACCTTACTGTTCGTATTTCTTCTTCTCTCGAAGTCACCAGCAATAGTTTCTTTCATGGGATAGGAGAAGTTCGTATGTTGATTCAAGAATGGCTGAGCAGTGAAGATTATTTGCAAGTTTCAATGGGGAATAGAATGAAAGAGAAATTTGATAAGTATTGGGGACTTTGGCACACCAACAGCAAGGACAATGAGAAAGGGCAGCAACAAGAGCAAGATAGGGATAAAGGGCGAGGCAAAGGCAAGGGAAAGGAGAAGGAGAAAGAGAACATCAATTTATTGATATTTGTGGCTGCATTCCTTGATCCAAGGTACAAGTTATCTTTGTACACAAAGATTAGTGTTGAAGAGATATTTGGTGAGGAATCAGGTCAATTGGTTTGGGCATCAATTACTACTTGTGTGACAGAGCTGTTTGAAGAATATAAGAACATGTATGCTCCAAATGAAGAATCTATTCAAGTAGATGATGTTGATAAATCTAAGAGAGTATGTAGAGGAATGCTTAAAGAAAAGATTGCCAAAAAGATGAAATTAAACAATTGTTCTACCAGCAGCAACAAATCTGAACTTGAGAAATATCTCTCTGAAGAAACAGAAGACCCAGAGTCAAAAATGGATATTCTTGCTTGGTGGAAAGTCAATTCAAACAGGTTTCTAGTTTTGGGTCACATGGCTCGTGATGTTATTGAAAAGTTATTTGAGTCATTTCGATCTTTTTGACCTAAAAATAGCTAGAAACTATCCTCGCCGTTTGAGCTTGTTATTGAAAACGAACTAGCCCCATGAGGGCCACGCCTGGGGGGGGGGGAGGTGTCACACCCGGTTTTTAGAAGGCAAACCGAATGCGAACCATGTACGTGCCAGGATCAGTTATTCACGTACACAGCAGTTACATAACATGGACATCATCACACAGTGCTCAAATAGTATTAAAAGGGAAATAATAGTCGATTACATCATACGTCTGAGACGTCCATATAGTTCTTACAATAAATCAAAGTGCGGAAAAGAAACGTAGATAACACGGCCTTCACAGGCAGCCGACTGGGGGTTGCCGCTAACCCACGCCTAGAACTCGTCGTAGTCTTGGAACTCCTGGAAGTCTCCTTCCACAGCTTCATCTTCTCCTGAGCAGTGGTTGCAATGCTGACAACCTGGGGGGGGGGGGGTTTGGTGTGTAGAGCAAGAGTGAGTACACATCAACATACTCAGCAAGTATCCTGTTTGGCTGTAGTGGACTAGCTTTATGTGGGGATAAGTCAAGCAGTTGCTTTTAGTTGGTCAGGTTATTACTTACTAGTAGAGAGCCAGGTTTTAACATTAACCCAAGTTATTATCCCAATGTATCCTTTCCAAACGGAAAGAATACCGCTTACCAGCACCATAATCATAATCAGAACCATCAATCTCATTGCCACCTGTACCAAAATATCTCTGATCAAGTATCACTAATCTCTGGAGCTCCCTTGGCCGCTCATAACCGCGAGCACGGCTGATATATCAGTTTCATAACACTCTGCAGAGGTTGTGCACTTTACCCACAAGCCGTGATTCCCTTTCTGCCCGGAGAGAGCGACTCCCCATTGACCACTACCTAGGTGGTCCAGCAGGGCATCACTACATAGCCTTTACAAAGATTCCCCGAGGCTGTAGCCGCCCGTTAGGTTTCCTAAATGTACCGCACTCCTCCCCAAGGGACAAATCAACCTTGGCAGAGCGAGCCGCATACACCGAGCCCCATTGACGGCACGACGGCGAAGCGAACTACACCCCGGTTCCTCTAATTATTCAGCTAAGGGCGTCCCATTCCACCCTCATGGTTGCACTGTTTTCCCGGGCGGTCATCCATCGAACAGGTCCTTACGGAGAGGCACTCGAGAAACCGCTCGAGTCCCCTTGAAGGTCACAAATATGATCATAAATAAGAAGGGAAAACAGCGTATCATAGATAATCACATCATGTTCATTGATTAGAGTTGAGCAATAGCATCAAACTAAGCAGTAATAATCCGACCCAAATAGGTAAACAAGGACATGGATAACAAAAGCTAGTCAATCCTTAGGTATAAATGTGTAATGCGGGAGGTGAATTAAAGAATGAATAGGACAGAGATAGGTCAAAGGACACTTGCCTCCACCAACCGACTGCTGCTCAGGGGCTTCTCCTGCGAATTCCTCGGGCTCTTCGACCGGATCGTTCTCTATGCGATTGCAAGCATACATACATCCACATATTTAATACAAAAGAACAGTACACCATACAAGGGAACAAATAAAGTGAGTATGCATCAAGTATGACATTCGATATCGCATTTGTTATGGTTAGAAAGAAACGGGAGAGGGTCTCGCAGGGGTTAAATCTTATGCACTAATGATTAGTTACAATTGGTTCTTAACAAAAGAATTCTGTTATATACACTAATGGAAACCTAATCATTTTAAGTTGATCAACATTGAACGAGATAAACAATTAACTAAATGAATCAACTAGCGCAACGAAATTCTAAATTAAACTTCCTATTTCAATAGCATGAACAATGATTAGCCTACCTAAAATAAAATAGCTATGATAACAGAAAGTAAATAAAATAAAATAAATAAATAAAAAAAACAGAGGGGGGGGGGGGGCGGTTGAACCGGCCCTAGGGCGGTTGAACCGGCCGGGGCAGGGCGGCCGAGCTGGGCGCGGGCGGCCGAGCTGGGCGGCCGGGGTGGCCGAACCGGGCGGTTGAACCGGCCCTACGCAGGGGGACGCGGCCAGGGGGCCAGGGCGGCCGAGGGCGGCCAGGCGGGCGGCCGAGGGCGCGGCCAGGGCCGGCCAGGCGCGGCTGGGGGCCGGCTGGGGGCGCGCTGGGGGCGGCCGGGCGGGGGCTGGGGTTGGCCGGGGCCGGCTGGGGCCAGGGCGGGGCTGGGGCCAGGGCGACGCGGCCAGGGGCGGCCGGGCCATGGCCGGACAGGGAGGGGGAGAGGAGGGGAGAGGGAGGGGGGGAGGGAGGAGGGGGGAAGGGGGCTCACCGGCGTCGGGCGGCCGACGGCGAGGGCGGCGGGCGGCGCTAGGGCAGGGGGGTAGGGGCGGCGGTGGCCTAGGGAGAGGATGGGAGAAAATGAGAGGGAGGGAGAGAGAATTGGGAAAAAAAGGGAGGGGGTGGGGGCGGCTGGGCCAACCAAGGCCCAAGAGGGGGGCGCGGGGGGGGGGGGGGGGTGGGGGCGGCTGGGCCGGCCGGGGTCGGCCCACGGCGCGGGAGAGAGAGAAAAAGAGGAGAGAGGGAAAGAGAAAGAAAAAAGAAAGAAAAGATTTTCTCCTTATTTTCGAAATCCGATCTTCCTAGATGAATGCATTTGCACTTTCAAACAATCAAAGAATGCATAGTTTGGCATGGTGCATCAAACAACATAAAACAGTTTTATGGTTTTCTTTACACGGGAATTCCAAACCGAATCCCGCTAACTTTGGAAAAGGTCAAGGTCTAGCGAGGGGAAAAAGAAAAAGAAAAGGTAACGCCCGAATTTGGCGAGTAAAGAAAAGAAAAAATTCAACTGCAAAAATTCGGGGCGTTACAAACCTATCCCCCTTAAAAGAATCTCGCCCTCGAGATTCAGGGCTGGCTAGCAAAGAGCTCTGGGTACTTGGCCATTAGATCATCTTCACGCTCCCAGGTTGCTTCTTCCTCAGAGTGGTGATTCCATCTGACTTTGCACATTCTGATGGTCTTCCTTCGGGTGACTCTGTCTGCAATCTCAAGAATCTGAGCTGGCTTCTCAACATAGGTCAAGTCCTCCTGGACTTCAAGACCTTCCACTGGCAACTGCTCTTCTGGCACACGCAAGCACTTCTTCAACTGAGACACATGAAAGACATCATGCACAACTGACAAATTCTCTGGCAGACTGAGCTGATAAGCCACTTCTCCACGCTTTGAGAGGATCTGGTACGGACCAATGTAGCGGGGTGCTAGCTTGCCTTTGATTCCGAACCTTCTGACTCCTCTGATCGGTGACACTTTCAGATAGACAAAGTCTCCGACTTCAAAACTCAGCTCTCTTCTTCTTGTGTCTGCATAGCTTCGCTGCCTCGATTGCGCTATCTTCAGATTCTCTCGGACCATCTTGATGTTCTCTTCAGCTTCGAGCAAAATATCTGGCCCAAACACTTGCTTTTCTCCAGGCTGATCCCATTGCAACGGAGTTCTACAACTCCTTCCATAAAGCGCTTGAAATGGTGACATCTTCAAACTGGCCTGATAACTGTTGTTATAAGAAAACTCTGCATAAGGCAATCGCTTGTCCCATCCGGACTGATCTTGCAACGCACAGGCTCTCAACATATCTTCAAGAATTTGATTGGTTCTTTCGGTCTGGCCATCTGTCTGCGGATGATAAGCTGAACTGAAATTTAGATGTGTGCCCAAGGCTTCATGCAACTGCTGCCAGAAATGAGAGGTGAACTGCGTTCCTCTATCTGACACTATCTTCTTTGGCACACCATGAAGACAAACGATCCGAGACATATACAACTCTGCCAATGCTGCACTGTTGTAGCTGGTCTTGACAGGTATGAAGTGGGCCGACTTGGTCAAGCGGTCCACTACTACCCAAATGGAATCGTAGCCGGCTCGAGTGCGAGGCAATCCGACTATGAAATCCATACCGATTTCATCCCATTTCCACTGAGGGATCTGCAACGGTTGCAACAATCCAGCTGGTCTCTGGTGCTCTGCCTTAATTCTTCGGCAACTATCGCACATAGCCACATGCTCTGCGATTTCCCTCTTCATTCCGTACCACCAGAATTTCTTCTTCAGATCCTGATACATCTTCTCACTGCCAGGGTGAATCGAATAAGCTGTCTCATGAGCTTCCTTGAGAATCAACTCTCTAATAGACTGGACATTGGGAACACACAAGCGGTCTTTGAACCATATCACGCCTTCTGCATCTTCTCGAAAATCTTTGCCTCTGCCATCTAGAATCAGTCGCCGAATCTCACTGATCTTCTCATCATTCTTCTGCGCTTCTTTGATTTCGCGCTCCAAGGTAGGTTCCAACTCAACTTTCCGCTCTGGTGGCATACCCGGTAAGTCCTTTGGAAACACATCTGGGAATTCAGACACAACCTTGATACTCTCAATTGGGTCTGCTTCACTGCTATCAACAGCCATCTGATAACAACTTCCTTTCTTTGGCTCAAGCGGGACTAACTCGGTCACCACTTCCTCTCCTAGTGGGGACACCAACTTGATTGTCCTTTTATCACAACTGATAACTGCCTGATACTTATCTAGCCAATTCATCCCTAGGATGACATCTATTCCCTGAGTACCCATTACTATAAGGTTGGCGGGAAACGCTATCCCCCTTATTTCCACACTTATATTCAAACATATGCTATCAGCTCGAATTCTACCACCGGCTGAGTCAATTTGAATGGGGGTTGACATGGCAGTAATTGGAAGATTATGTGCTTCTACCCATGATGCAGTAATGAAAGAATGCGTTGCTCCAGTATCAAATAACACTTCTGCAATATGGGAGTCGACTGGGAACATACCTACTGTCATGCCGGGAGTCTCCTGAACTGCTTCAGCCTCCAAGTGGTTCAATCTTCCATGATTATAGCGCTGCTGAGGGCGGTTGCCTGATCCAGGCTGGGACACATTCTGCTTCGCTGGGGCATTGGGGCCTGACTGCTGCTGGGCTGCTTTCTTCGGACATTGCATCACCCAGTGGCCTTGCTCTCCACAGTGGAAACATGCTCTGTTCCCAACCTGAGCTGGTGCTGCCTGATTGTTCTGCTGGCTTGCTGGGGCAGGAAGACGAGGTGCCTGCTGATTCTGCCTCTGAAACTGACCTCCTGATTGATTGCTCTGACGATTCTGGTACTGATGCTGAGGATACTGCCTTTGGAACTGCTGATACTGCTGACGCTGCTGATGCTGCTGAGGTGGACGCTGGTTCTGCCTGAACTGCTGAGGTTGATTGCCTGAGAAACGAGGACGGCTGCTGCTTCCAGGCTGGGGTCCACTGATCTTGCGCTTACAATCCTCCATCTCCTTACGCTTCCTTTCTGTCATGATTGCTCTGTCAATCAGGTGCTGGAATGTCGGGAAGGTATGGTTCATCAGCTGATACTGCAGAGGGTCAACCAAGCCTCTCAAGAAACGGTATTGTCGCTTGGCGTCAGTGTTGACATCTTCAGGAGCATAGCGGGACAACTGCAGGAACCTGTCTCGATACTCACTGACAGACGATGACCCTTGCTTAAGGGCCAGGAACTCCTCCTTCTTCACTGTCATCAGACCTGCAGGCACATGGTACTGACGAAAGCTACCTCTGAATTCTTCCCAGGTGATGGTGTCGGGGTCGGCATGGGTGGCGAGGTAAGACTCCCACCATGATTGGGCTGCTCCTCTCAACAGACGGGGACCATATAAGACTTTCTCCCTGTCATCACACTGAGCGGTATGCAACTCCCGCTCCACAGTGCGCAGCCAATCTTCAGCATCCATGGGGTCAGAAGAGTGAGCGAATGTAACACCCGGTTTTAAAGGACAAAGCCGGGTGCATCTCATACATGCGCCAAGAAGACAACATATATAATAACAGAGTGTATGGAGATAAATGTCATAAAACATCAGAGTATTTATTACATAGCGGAAGACTTATTACAAAGTAAAAGAATAAATGTAAAACGAACTAAGGATCGATGGCGCCAATGTCGACTGAGAAACGCCACCTAGATCAGATCGAACTCCTCAGTGTTAGGCAGCTCCTCCTGAACCACCTGCTCTTCTCCTGTGGGGGGGGGGGTGTGAGACAGCAAGAGTGAGCTCACATACGTTCATAGCTCAACAAGTCGTGGGGAATAATGTGGCATGAACTCACCAAAGGTGGGAGTTCATGAAGTGTAAGGCTGATCAATGAAATAAAGGCTGAAGCTGAGCATTGCTTTTATAAGTTGGTCAAAATTTTATTAGCAGTTACTAAGTGTAAGTGAATACCAAACCATAATAGTAATACATAAAAGTAATAATAAAATAATCCCAAACGCAATGAAATGACAAATTAAGTTTAAGTTCCATAATTTAATCATGTGAGTGTCCGAGCCGCTCATGACCGTGAGCACGGCTAGTATACCAGTTTTACACTCTGCAGAGGTTGCGCATCTTTACCCACAAGTCGTGTTACCCATTTGCCACAGAGTTGATCAGACTCCATACACCTCTACCTAGGAAGCGAGGCAGGGTACCACTACGAGGCCTTTACAAAGTTCCACTAGCTTCAGACTACCCGCTACAGTTTATAGGAAGATCCAGTACAGGGTTCCTGGCTGACTGCCATCGCAGCAAAATCAACCAGGGACCTCCCTGCATTGACCTCTCCCCTACTGCCCTTGCCCCTTTCGGGTAAGGTAGCCCTCCCCTAGCTTTCCTAGTTAATCAGCCAAGGGCGTCCCATTAAACCCTTGTGGTAGCACTGTTTTCCCGGGTGGTTCTCTATGTTCCCATTAACATAATGATCTTAACATGAACAAGGAATAATAAAACAGATAACAATAAATAGTATAACAAAGAGTGATGAATATCTCTATACCCAAATCTACATAAAGCAATAGCATGTACTACCCAAAACTTTAGTAGTAAAACCAGTGGTGAAACAAGATATAAAGATAGTCAAATCTAGGGTATCCTATTGGGTCCCATCAAAATTATCCTATGCAGATCATTATGAATAATAAGAACATGAATGGGTAAAAGAAGTGATCAAGGGCACAACTTGCCTTCCACGAGCTCCTGCTCAGCTACTTCAACTTGTTGAAGCTCAGGTTCCACAGTAGGTTGCTCGTCTACTCGCATCAATACAATACATACATGGCATAGCATAAATTAACATCACATCAAACATGCAAATAGAATATACAGTAATAAACTAGACATTAAAATAAGATTACAGGAACTGGAATCATTAAATTTAGAGTTATATATTTTAAGTTATGGATTTTCTAAGGTTTTATGTGCTTAATACAAGATTAAGTACCACAATAATTCCAATGTGCTTTTCATGCCAAAACAGTGGCACAAATAGACAGACAATAATTTTATGAAAATTTAGGAACTGGAATGGTCTAATTTGGAGTTCATATGCATTTACTATGAATTAAACAAGTTTTAACATTTATTTTTGCACTAAAAATTAATTTCTGATATTAATTTCTGATTTTTAAAGTTCTCTGGATCGGGCCTCAATTTTCAGATAGTGCAGGGGCTTCCATATAAGTTTCCTGAGACTCAGTCAACAGCGTCTATGGACTGCGGGCTGGTTCCTAAATTCCAGGAGGGCTCTTGTGCAAAACTAGCCCGCGAAGGGGTATCGTCTAAAAATGGCCGTCAGATCCTAAATGAGCGGCCACGATTACATCGCGCGTATCGCTTAACATCCCATCCCGGTGACCGCTCGATCGAGCATCAACGGCAGGGAAAAAAACAAGTCCCAGCCACCCGATCTGAATCGACGCACTGGATTCAAAACGGTGAAGAGGTAACTTGAATCTAATCTCGTCCGTTCAATTCGATCTCAACCGCTACCACGTTTCTCCTCCCCACAGCTAACTCCGGCGACCAAACCGAGGAGCACGGCGGCGCCATCGCCGGTGAGCAGCCCAAAAGTAATTCGCGCGCTAAAATTCCTATCTGAGGGTAATTACAGGCGGTAGAAACGGTAAGGCACGAAATGGGAAGGTGCATACCAGGAATCGAGGGCCGAGTAGGGGCGTACGCGGTGCGCGGCGGAGTTTGGAAACGGCGAGAAATTCAGGGCTCCACGACGGTCCTCCGATCGCGATACTTCATGCCGGTGATCTCCACCCACCGAGGAATAATCCCGACACCACAATGGCCCCCAATCGACAGCACAGGCACGAGGCCACGGCGGCGGACGTTGGAGTCCCACGACGCGGGGTTTTCGCGACGAGGAAGAGGGGAGACAGGTCTGGAGGGAGTATAGGGCTTCAGGTACGCGGTTGTGGAGGTCATGCGGGAGTTTTATCTACCGGGCGTTCAACGGCTTCCGCGCTATTAGCGGCGAAGGCGGCGCGGACGCGACGGCCGCCATGGGCTCAGCTGGAGGAAGTCGTCGCCCTTCGGTCCCACATGGCAGCGAGTCAAGTTCTGGGATCCAAGCCGCCCACTGACGTCTCGGCCCCGCGTACCGGCGAGTGAACCGAGCGCAGCGCAAGCGCGTGGGTGAGGCTGGGCAGCGGGCCCCACACGTCAGCGAAAGATAACGGGAGCGCGCGCGCGGCAATGGGCTAGCGGCTCGGGTATGGCGCGTAGTGGGCCGAATTGAGTGAAGTTGGCCCATGAATCGTTTTTATTCTTTTCTTTTTTTATATTTTCTGTTTTCTTTTCTTTTTCTCCATTTGCTAATCCAATTTGGATTCAAGTTTTAAATTCAAACTTTGTGGCCACATTTACACTATGTTTGTACAGTAAAAAGTAGTAAGCCTCAGAATATTTATATTTTTTGTATTTCTATGTCTTTCCTATTCTTCTTATTTTCAAACCCCTAAATTTTAATTTAGGGATCAATTCAACCTTTAGAATCATTGTTTTATTATTATTATTAACATTATTATTTTATTTAATGCACAAACAATAAAACTCCAACGTGATGCAAATTTTTCTATCATTTGTTGGAATTAAGCTCTTAAATTTTGTGTAGGCTCTTTTCATGATGCAAATGAGACACCCAAAATGAGGAGCTCTCTCTATTATTCTTGGTATACAACTTTGAGTATTACAAATCCTACCCCCCTTAAAAATAATCTCGTCCTCGAGATTTAAGAAGATCTAGGGAAAAGGTGGGGAAAATCTATACGAAGCTCTTCTTCTCTTTCCCAAGTTGCTTCATCTTCACCGTGGTGGCTCCATTGAACCTTGCACATTTTAATCACCTTATTCCTTGTAACTCGAGTCAAAGTATCCAGAATCTTGATGGGGTACTCAGCATAAGTTAGATCATCTTGAACACTAAGGTCCTCCAGTGGTAGCTGCTCCTCAGGTACCCTGAGGCACTTCTTTAGCTGAGATACATGGAACACATCATGTACATCTGACAGATGATCGGGTAACTCCAGTTGATATGCAACTTCACCCACTCGCTTTAAAATCAAGAAGGGTCCAATAAAGCGAGGGGACAACTTTCCTTTAACTTTAAATCTCCTCATGCCACGAAGTGGTGACACCTTCAAATAGACATGATCACCCTCCTTAAACTCCAGTAGTTTCCTTCTGTTATCTGCATAGCTCTTTTGCCTTGATTGTGCAATTCTCAAATTTTCTCTTATCATTCGAACTTGTTCCTCTGCCTCTTGAATAAGTTCATGCCCAAAGAACTGTCTTTCTCCAGTCTGATCCCAATACAGGGGTGTCCTGCATTTCCTGCCATACAAAGCCTCAAATGGTGACATCTTCAAACTGGCCTGATAGCTATTATTATAAGAAAACTCAGCATAGGGTAAGCTCTTCTCCCAACTGCCACCATGCTTGAGAGCACAAGCTCTTAACATATCTTCCAGCACTTGATTAGTCCTCTCTGTCTGCCCATCAGTCTGGGGATGGTAGGCTGAGCTAAAATTCAACTTTGTATCCAACCTCTCATGCAACTTCTTCCAAAATCGAGAAGTAAACTGTGATCCTCGATCAGACACGATCTTCTTAGGTACTCCATGTAGACAAACTATCCGAGTCATATACAACTCTGCTAGCTTGGTTCCCGTGTAATTAGTCCTCACAGGTATAAAATGAGCCACCTTTGTCAATCTGTCTACAATTACCCAAATAGAGTCATATCCTGCTGGAGTGCGGGGTAGTCCAACAATAAAATCCATACCAATTTCTTCCCATTTCCACTCAGGTATCTTCAATGGGTGCAATAATCCAGCGGGTCTTTGATGTTCAGCCTTAACTCTTTGACATACATCACACTTAGCCACATGAGCAGCCACATCTCTTTTCAGTCCATACCACCAATACTTTCGCTTCAAGTCTTGATACATCTTAGTGCTTCCAGGGTGGATGGAGTAATCAGAATCATGAGCTTCTTTCAATATAGTCTCTCGAAGGCTATCAATCTCCGGAACACATATCCGATCTTTGAACCATATGGTGCCTTGCTCATCCTCCGTGAATTCCGGAACTCTTCCTTCAGTAATAAGATCCTTGATCTCTTGAATCTTAGCATCACCAACCTGACCTTTACGAATCTCTTGCTCCAAGGTAGGTTCCAACTCAATGGTAACTCCTTCAGTATGAGTAACAATTCCCAGGTTGAGCTTCTCAAAGTCTTTTGCTAATTCATCAGGTAGCTGGACAACGAAAGCGGAGTGAACATGCTCCTTCCGACTCAAGGCATCTGCAACCAAATTCGCCTTGCCCGGGTGATAGTGAATCTCCAAGTCATAATCCTTGATGAGCTCCAACCAACGACGTTGTCTAAGGTTGAGATCCTTCTGAGTGAATATATACTTCAAACTCTTGTGATCCGTGTACACTTGGCACTTAATTCCCATAATGTAGTGTCTCCAGATCTTCAGTGCATGCACAACTGCAGCCAGCTCTAAGTCATGGGTGGGGTAGTTCAATTCATGCTTCCTCAACTGACGAGATGCATAGGCAATCACATGTCCTTCTTGCATAAGCACACATCCAAGTCCTTGACCACATGCATCACAGTAAATGTCAAATCCCTTCTGCAGATCTGGCATAACCAATACTGGAGGTGACATCAAACTCTCTTTCAATTGATCAAAACTCTCTTGACATTTCTCATCCCACTTAAATTCTCTTCCTTTCTCCAAAAGCGATGTCATAGGCTTGGCAATCTTAGAGAATCCCTCAATAAATCTCCGATAATATCCTGCGAGTCCCAAGAAACTCCGAATCTCAGTAACTGTAGTGGGCACTCTCCACTCCATTATCTCCTTCACTTTAGCAGGATCCACTGCTATTCCTCCATTAGAAATAATATGACCAAGGAATGGCACCTTGTCAATCCAAAACTCGCACTTGCTGAACTTAGCGTAGAGCTGATTATCTCGTAACTTCTGTAGCACCAACCTTAGATGTTGTTCATGATCACTTTCATTCTTAGAATAGATAAGAATATCGTCGATGAACACCACGACGAACCTGTCCAAATACTCCATAAACACCTTATTCATCAAATTCATGAAGTAAGCTGGTGCATTGGTTAGTCCAAATGACATAACAGTAAACTCATATAATCCATATCGAGTCGAGAAAGCCGTCTTAGGAATATCCGATGGTCTAATCTTCATCTGATGGTATCCCGATCGGAGATCAATCTTCGAGAATACCCTGGCTCCTCTCATCTGATCAAATAAATCCTCAATACGGGGCAACGGATACTTGTTCTTCACCGTAACATCATTAAGAGATCTATAATCCACACACATCCGTTGCGATCCATCCTTCTTCTGCACAAATAACACCGGTGCTCCCCAAGGTGAGGAACTTGGACGAATGTAACCAGCCTCTTGTAACTCCGTCAACTGCTTCTTCAGTTCCTTCAACTCCTCTACGGACATTCTATATGGCCGTTTAGAAATAGGGGCGGTTCCAGGTAAGAGATCAATAACAAACTCAACTTCTCTATCAGGTGGCATCCCTGGTAACTCCTCTGGAAAGACATCCGGAAAATCTCTAACCACCCAGATGTTGTCACCAACAAACTCCTCAGGCATAAAGAACATTGCACGCATGGATGAGGAGGTTACTGCAATATTAACTTGAAACCTTTCTCCTTTAGTGGTAGTGAGTTCTATGGTACCTCTACCACATGCTATAACGGCCTTTGCCTTTCTTAGCCACGACATACCAAGGATCAGATCTATACTGCTTGACTCTAATATTATAGCAGTAGCTCCAAAATCTCTACCCATAATAGTCAATGTCAATCTACGTGTCATTTGATTCGCCTCAACAGGTCCTTTAGGTGTAATTACTATCAGGGGTTTTCTCATATTTAGCAGTGGTATTTTGTCACACCCGGTTTTTAGAAGGCAAACCGAATGCGAACCATGTACGTGCCAGGATCAGTTATTCACGTACACAGCAGTTACATAATATGGACATCATCACACAGTGCTCAAATAGTATTAAAAGGGGAAATAATAGTCGATTACATCATACGTCTGAGACGTCCATATAGTTCTTACAATAAATCAAAGTGCGGAAAAGAAACGTAGATAACGCGGCCTTCACAGGCAGCCGACTGGGGGTTGCCGCTAACCCACGCCTAGAACTCGTCGTAGTCCTGGAACTCCTGGAAGTCTCCTTCCACAGCTTCATCTTCTCCTGAGCAGTGGTTGCAATGCTGACAACCTGGGGGGGGGGGTTTGGTGTGTAGAGCAAGGGTGAGTACACATCAACATACTCAGCAAGCATCCTGTTTGGCTGAAGTGGACTAGCTTTATGTGGGGATAAGTCAAGCAGTTGCTTTTAGTTGGTCAGGTTATTACTTACTAATAGAGAGCCAGGTTTTAACATTAACCCAAGCTATTAGCCCAATGTATCCTTTCCAAACGGAAAGAATACCACTTACCAGCACCATAATCATAATCAGAACCATCAATCTCATTGCCACCTGTACCAAAATGTCTCTGATCAAGTATCACTAATCTCTGGAGCTCCCTTGGCCGCTCATAACCGCGAGCACGGCTGATATATCAGTTTCATAACACTCTGCAGAGGTTGCGCACTTTACCCACAAGCCGTGATTCCCACTTGCCTCGGGCTGATCAAACCCTTAAACACTACCAAGGTGAATAGGCAGGGTCTCACTACGTAGCCTTTACAAAGATTCCCCGGGGCTGTAGCCACCCGTTAGGTTTCCTAAATGTACCGCACTCCTCCCCAAGGGACAAATCAACCTTGGCAGAGCGAGCCGCATACACCGAGCCCCATTGACGGCACAACGGCTAAGCGGACTACACCCCAGTTCCTCTAATTATTCAGCTAAGGGCGTCCCATTCCACCCTCATGGTTGCACTGTTTTCCCGGGCGGTCATCCATTGAACAGGTCCTTACGGAGAGGCACTCGAGAAACTGCTCGAGTCCCCTTAAATGCCACAAGTATGATCATAAATAACAGGGGAAAACAACGTATCATAGATAATCACATCATGTTCATTGATTAGAGTTGAGCAATAGCATCAGACTAAGCAGTAATAATCCGACCCAAATAGGTAAACAAGGACATGGATAACAAAAGCTAGTCAATCCTTAGGTATAAATATGTAATGCGGGAGGTGAATTAAATAATGAATAGGACAAAGATAGGTCAAAGGACACTTGCCTCCACCAACCGACTGCTGCTCAGGGGCTTCTCCTGCAAATTCCTCGGGCTCTTCGACCGGATCGTTCTCTATGCGAGCGCAAACATACATACATCCACATATTTAATACAAAAGAACAGTACACCATACAAGGGAACAGGTAAAACGAATATGCATCAGGTATGACATTTGACATCGCATTTGTTTTGGTTAGAAAGAAATGGGAAAGGTCTCGCAGGGGTTAAATCTTATGCACTAATAATCAACTACAATTGGTTCTGAGCAAAAGAATTCTGTTATATACATATGTACAAATGGAAACCTAATCATTTTAAGTTGATCAACATTGCACGGGTTAAACAGTTAACTACGCGAATCAATAGCATAACAGAATTTTAAATTAAACTTCCTATTTTCCATAGCATGAACAATGATCAATCTACTTAAAATACAATAATTATGATCACAGAAAGTAAATAAAATAAAATAAAAAAAAATAAAAAAAAACAGAGGGGGGGGGGGGGGTTGAACCGGCCCTAGGGGCGGTTGAACCGGCCCTGGGCTGGGCGGCCGAGCTGGGGCGGTCGGGCGGCTGAGCTGGGGCGGGGGCGGCTGAGCCGGGGCCGAGGCCGGCTGAACCGGCCCGGGACAGGGGCGCGGCCAGGGGCCAGGGCGGGCGGCCGGGCGCGGGCTGGGGGCGGCTGGCGGCCGGGCGGGGCGCGGCTGGGGGCGGCCAGCGGCCGGGCCAGGGCGGCCAGGGGAGCGGCCGGGGCGGGCCAGCGGCGGCCGGGCTGGGGGGTGGTGGCCGGCGCGGCCAGGGGGCGCGCGGGGGAGGGGAGAAGAGAGGGGAGGGAGGAGAGGGAGGAGGGGGAGGGGGTTGGCCGACGGCGAGGGCGCGCGGCCGGGGTCGGGGCAGCGGCGGCGGCTAGGGCAGGGAGGTGGGGCGGCGGCGCTAGAGAGAGGAGGGAGGGAATGAGGGAGAGGGAGAGGGTTTTGGGGGAAAGAAAAAAAAAGGGGTGGGGGGGGGGGCGGTTGGGCCATCTTTGGGCCCAAGAGGGGGGCGCCAGGGGCGGCTGGGCCGGCCGGGGTCGGCCCAGGGCGCGGGAGAGAGAGAGAAAGAGGAGAGAGAAAGAGAGAGAAAGAGAGAGAAAGATTATTTCCTGTTTTTCGAAATCCGATCTTTCCACATGAATGCAATTGCACTTTCAAAGCAATCAAAAATGCAAGGTTCGGCATGGTGCATCAAATCATAAAGTATTTTAGAGTTTTTCTTTACACGGGAAATCCAAACCGAATCCCGCTAAAACTTTGGAAAAGGTCAAGGTTTAGCGAGGGGAAAAAGAAAAGGAAAAGGTAACGCCCGAATTTTGGCGAGTAAAGAAAAGAAAAAAAATTCAACTGCAAAATTCGGAGCGTTACAAACCTATCCCCCTTAAAAGAATCTCGCCCTCGAGATTCAGGGCTGGCTAGCAAAGAGCTCTGGGTACTTGGCCATCAAATCATCTTCACGCTCCCAGGTTGCTTCTTCCTCAGAGTGGTGACTCCATCTGACTTTGCACATTCTGATGGTCTTCCTTCGGGTGACTCTATCTGCAACCTCAAGGATCTGAGCTGGCTTCTCAACATAGGTCAAGTCCTCCTGGACTTCCAGACCTTCCACTGGCAATTGCTCTTCTGGCACACGCAAGCACTTCTTCAACTGAGACACATGAAAGACATCGTGCACAGCTGACAAATTCTCTGGCAAACTGAGCTGATAAGCCACTTCTCCACGCTTTGAGAGGATCTGGTACGGACCAATGTAGCGGGGTGCTAGCTTGCCTTTGATTCCGAACCTTCTGACTCCTCTGATCGGTGACACTTTCAGATAGACAAAGTCTCCGACCTCAAAACTCAGCTCTCTTCTTCTTGTGTCTGCATAGCTTCGCTGCCTCGATTGCGCTATCTTCAGATTCTCTCGGACCATCTTGATGTTCTCTTCGGCTTCAAGCAAAATATCTGGCCCAAACACTTGCTTTTCTCCAGGCTGATCCCATTGCAACGGAGTTCTACAACTCCTTCCATAAAGCGCTTGAAACGGTGACATCTTCAAACTGGCCTGGTAACTGTTGTTATAGGAAAACTCTGCATAAGGCAATCGCTTGTCCCATCCGGACTGATCTTGCAACGCACAGGCTCTCAACATATCTTCAAGAATTTGATTGGTTCTTTCAGTCTGGCCATCTGTCTGCGGATGATAAGCTGAACTGAAATTCAGATGTGTGCCCAAAGCTTCATGCAACTGCTGCCAGAAATGAGAGGTGAACTGCGTTCCTCTATCTGACACTATCTTCTTTGGCACACCATGAAGACAAACGATCCGAGACATATACCACTCTGCCAATACGACACTGCTGTAGGTGGTCTTGACAGGTATGAAGTGGGCTGACTTGGTCAAACGGTCCACTACTACCCAAATAGAATCGTAGCCGGCTCGAGTGCGAGGCAATCCGACTATGAAATCCATACCAATTTCATCCCATTTCCACTGAGGGATCTGCAACGGTTGCAACAATCCAGCAGGTCTCTGGTGCTCTGCCTTAATTCTTCGACAACTATCGCACATAGCCACATGCTCTGCGATTTCCCTCTTCATTCCATACCACCAGAATTTCTTCTTCAGATCCTGATACATCTTCTCACTGCCAGGGTGAATCGAATAAGCTGTCTCATGAGCTTCCTTGAGAATCAACTCCCGAATGGACTGGACATTGGGAACACACAAGCGGTCTTTGAACCATACCACGCCTTCAGCATCTTCTCGAAAATCTTTGCCTCTGCCATCTAGAATCAGTCGCCGAATCTCACTGATCTTTTCATCATTCTTCTGCGCTTCTTTGATTTCTCGCTCCAAGGTAGGTTCCAATTCAACTGTGACTCCTCGCGAATTGTTCAGAAATCCGAGACTCAACCTGTCAAACTCTTTGGCCAACTCATAAGGCATCGGACGAGCGACCATCAGATTGACTTGGCTCTTTCTGCTCAAAGCATCTGCCACTACGTTGGCTTTGCCTGGATGGTAATGAATCTCCAACTCATAATCTTTGATCAACTCTAACCATCTTCGTTGCCTCATGTTCAACTCTGTCTGAGTGAATATGTACTTCAGACTCTTGTGGTCTGTATAAACATCACATTTCTGTCCATACAGATAGTGCCTCCATGTCTTCAGTGCGTGAACCACTGCTGCCAACTCTAGATCATGGATTGGGTAATTCTTCTCATGAACCTTTAGCTGTCGGGACGAGTAAGCCACAACTCTTCCCTCTTGCATCAACACACATCCCAAACCTGTGTAACAAGCATCACAGTACACAGAGAAGGGCTTGTGCACATCAGGCAAGACTAGGACAGGCGCTGTTGTCAACTTCTCTTTCAGCGCTTCAAAGGCCTCTTGACATTTCTGGGTCCACTTGAACTCAACCTTGTTGCCTAGCAACGCTGTCATTGGTTTCGCAATCTTCGAAAACCCTTCAATGAATCGCCGATAATATCCGGCCATTCCAATGAAGCTCTTGATTCCTCGAGCATCCGTTGGCGCTTTCCAGTTCAGAATGTCTGCCACTTTCTTCGGATCCACAGCCAATCCTTCCTTGTTGATTATGTGACCCAAGAACAGGACTTCACTGATCCAGAACTCACACTTGCTCAACTTTGCATACAACTGGTGCTCTCGCAATCTCTGCAATACCATCCTCAAATGATCTGCATGCTCTTCTTCACTTTGAGAATAAATCAGAATGTCATCAATGAATACCACCACGAACTTGTCGAGATAATCCATGAATACACTGTTCATCAAGTTCATAAAGAACGCTGGTGCATTGGTCAAACCAAAAGACATCACTGTGAACTCATACAACCCATACTTGGTAATGAATGCCGTCTTCGGAATGTCCGAAGGTCGGATCCTGAGCTGATGATAACCTGACCTCAGATCGATCTTGGAGAACACACTGGCTCCTCTCAACTGGTCGAACAGATCTTCTATTCTGGGCAAGGGATACTTGTTCTTGATCGTGACTTCATTCAAAGCTCGATAATCGATACACATCCTCTTTGTGCCATCTTTCTTCTCCACAAACAAGACAGGGGCGGCCCAAGGCGAGGTGCTTGGCCGGATGTAACCTTTCTCTGACAGCTCATCAATCTGCTTCTTAAGCTCAACCAACTCTGGTCCAGATATTCTGTAAGCTCTCTTAAAGATAGGGGCGGTTCCAGGAAGAAGCTCTATGCCAAACTCAACTTTCCGCTCTGGTGGCATACCCGGTAAGTCCTTCGGAAACACATCTGGAAATTCAGACACAACCTTGATACTCTCAATTGGGTCTGCTTCACTGCTATCGACAGCCATCTGATAACAACTTCCTCTCTTCGGCTCAGGCGGGACTAACTCGGTCACCACTTCCTCTCCTAGTGGGGACACCAACTTGATTGTCCTTTTATCACAACTGATAACTGCCTGAGTCTGCATCAGAAACATCTGCTCGATCGACATCGGGGGCGGGGGCGGCAGGTGCTGCTGCTGAGGCACCTCATCCTGCGGGGCGGCTTGCTCCTGCTGAGCACGCCTTCCTCCTCTGCGCCTGTTCTCTGACATCTGCAGAACGCAACCACACATCAGAACTGATCTGGCAAATCTTGCAGCATAAGAAAAGAGTATAGAATTCTCCAACAGCACTGAACAGATGAGCATCTTCACTGATCTCCAACACAGACCACACAGCTTCTCAGATAAAGAGGAAAGTAGAATAAAGGTTTTCCCAACTATATAACTAACTCCATTAACATAATATGTAAGCCAAAATGCAGGGGATACCCACACTCTGGTGACAATCATTACAAAGATCCAAACCAAACATAGTTCATCATGACAAACATAAATGCACAGGATATAGCAAACTACCCTGTCTAACTAAGACTAACTAAGACCGAGATTAACGCTAAGACTGAAGCTTCTATGTATATATTTCGTATTAATTACAAGATCCAACTCTAACGATCTATGGTTCTAGATTGATCTTGGTCTTGCAGTCGGGATTGCCATAAGACTGGAGTCCACGCCGAGGCGAGCGGTACGGGTGTTGAGTCCCAACGGGAGCGGGGGAACCATCATCCAAGTGACGATGCTCCGCGCGCTCAGCCCGCAGCAGGGCGATCTCAGCACGAGCCCTACTCAGCTCGTCTAATGCATGGTCCAGCTCCGTGTTTAGCACGGCGGCTAGGTTGACTGTGCTGCTCAACCTAGGATTGTCCTCACCAGCAGGTGAAACAATCACGCCTCCTGTGCTGCCAGATGGACGGCGGGGGTAATACTTCAGGTCGAGGCCGTCAGCTACCCCACCGAGAACCGAGCAGTAGTGCGAAAGCGCACGCCGTGCAGCATCCTGCATGGCTGCCTCAGCTGAGTCCCGCTCAGAGATAGAATATTGCTCTGAGCAAGCCTCCGCGCCCTGGAGACTGTTCTCCGGACGGCGCACCAAGCAGGTCGCCTCCCAGCGGTCCGGGTAGACCCCGCGACTATGCTGGTAGACCACACAGCGATACTCGATGGACCAAGTACGCCGGTCAAGTGCCCGACGTAGCAGGGTGTCGAGCGCGTCGTGGAAGTGACACCCGCGAGCAGCGTCGCGAGTGATGGGTCGAGCAACCCATCCTTCCGGCTCATGGTTAGAGAGGTCGAGGTCGGTGTCGTGGCTCGGGCTGTCGTCGCCACCTCCGTCGTCTGGGTCTCCTCCAGCAGCTACTCCAGAAGCTGGGACGCCCAGTGGTGGTGCAGGGGGCGCCTCCAGGGGAAGCACAGGGGAGCAGCTCCTCATAGACTCTATCTCCTGCTGGAGCGAGAAGGAAGAGCCCTGCTGCTCCTGTCGTCGACGTTCCTGCTCCTCATGCAGGCGGTGGTGCAGTCTCTCCAAGTGGCTGGACTGTCCGGCCACGGGACGGCGAAGCGGACGCTCAGCAAGGCGGGAGGGTAAGAAGGGGATGACGGACTTTCGTGCAGTGTGTCTAAGTCGAGCCATCTACAAAAGACATCGCAAGCAAAAGGGTGAGAACAGAATTAATATGACCAGCAAATAATGAATCATAAATAAATGAAGGATCAGAATAATAATGAATCATAAATAAATGAAGGATCAGAATAAAACAAAATTTTCAGCAAGGTATAATATATAGTAGAACATAGATTTGGTCAGTAGGACCAACTTTTGAAAGGATATCAAAGTCAAGGCAAGAACAGAGGTCTATAGTCCTTAGAACGACCATTCTACTCTAGGTTAGCGGTCCTACAGTCAGCACGGCTTTGATACCACTTATGTCACACCCGGTTTTTAGAAGGCAAACCGAATGCGAACCATGTACGTGCCAGGATCAGTTATTCACGTACACAGCAGTTACATAATATGGACATCATCACACAGTGCTCAAATAGTATTAAAAGGGGAAATAATAGTCGATTACATCATACGTCTGAGACGTCCATATAGTTCTTACAATAAATCAAAGTGCGGAAAAGAAACGTAGATAACGCGGCCTTCACAGGCAGCCGACTGGGGGTTGCCGCTAACCCACGCCTAGAACTCGTCGTAGTCCTGGAACTCCTGGAAGTCTCCTTCCACAGCTTCATCTTCTCCTGAGCAGTGGTTGCAATGCTGACAACCTGGGGGGGGGGGGTTTGGTGTGTAGAGCAAGGGTGAGTACACATCAACATACTCAGCAAGCATCCTGTTTGGCTGAAGTGGACTAGCTTTATGTGGGGATAAGTCAAGCAGTTGCTTTTAGTTGGTCAGGTTATTACTTACTAATAGAGAGCCAGGTTTTAACATTAACCCAAGTTATTAGCCCAATGTATCCTTTCCAAACGGAAAGAATACCACTTACCAGCACCATAATCATAATCAGAACCATCAATCTCATTGCCACCTGTACCAAAATGTCTCTGATCAAGTATCACTAATCTCTGGAGCTCCCTTGGCCGCTCATAACCGCGAGCACGGCTGATATATCAGTTTCATAACACTCTGCAGAGGTTGCGCACTTTACCCACAAGCCGTGATTCCCACTTGCCTCGGGCTGATCAAACCCTTAAACACTACCAAGGTGAATAGGCAGGGTCTCACTACGTAGCCTTTACAAAGATTCCCCGGGGCTGTAGCCACCCGTTAGGTTTCCTAAATGTACCGCACTCCTCCCCAAGGGACAAATCAACCTTGGCAGAGCGAGCCGCATACACCGAGCCCCATTGACGGCACAACGGCTAAGCGGACTACACCCCAGTTCCTCTAATTATTTAGCTAAGGGCGTCCCATTCCACCCTCATGGTTGCACTGTTTTCCCGGGCGGTCATCCATTGAACAGGTCCTTACGGAGAGGCACTCGAGAAACCGCTCGAGTCCCCTTAAATGCCACAAGTATGATCATAAATAACAGGGGAAAACAGCGTATCATAGATAATCACATCATGTTCATTGATTAGAGTTGAGCAATAGCATCAGACTAAGCAGTAATAATCCGACCCAAATAGGTAAACAAGGACATGGATAACAAAAGCTAGTCAATCCTTAGGTATAAATATGTAATGCGGGAGGTGAATTAAATAATGAATAGGACAAAGATAGGTCAAAGGACACTTGCCTCCACCAACCGACTGCTGCTCAGGGGCTTCTCCTGCAAATTCCTCGGGCTCTTCGACCGGATCGTTCTCTATGCGAGCGCAAACATACATACATCCACATATTTAATACAAAAGAACAGTACACCATACAAGGGAACAGGTAAAACGAATATGCATCAGGTATGACATTTGACATCGCATTTGTTTTGGTTAGAAAGAAATGGGAAAGGTCTCGCAGGGGTTAAATCTTATGCACTAATAATCAACTACAATTGGTTCTGAGCAAAAGAATTCTGTTATATACATATGTACAAATGGAAACCTAATCATTTTAAGTTGATCAACATTGCACGGGTTAAACAGTTAACTACGCGAATCAATAGCATAACAGAATTTTAAATTAAACTTCCTATTTTCCATAGCATGAACAATGATCAATCTACTTAAAATACAGTAATTATGATCACAGAAAGTAAATAAAATAAAATAAAAAAAATAAAAAAAAACAGAGGGGGGGCGGTTGAACCGGCCCTAGGGCGGTTGAACCGGCCCTGGGCTGGGCGGCCGAGCTGGGGCGGTCGGGCGGCTGAGCTGGGGCGGGGGCGGCTGAGCCGGGGCCGAGGCCGGCTGAACCGGCCCGGGACAGGGGCGCGGCCAGGGGCCAGGGCGGGCGGCCGGGCGCGGGCTGGGGGCGGCTGGCGGCCGGGCGGGGCGCGGCTGGGGGCGGCCAGCGGCCGGGCCAGGGCGGCCAGGGGAGCGGCCGGGGCGGGCCAGCGGCGGCCGGGCTGGGGGGTGGTGGCCGGCGCGGCCAGGGGGCGCGCGGGGGAGGGGAGAAGAGAGGGGAGGGAGGAGAGGGAGGAGGGGGAGGGGGCTCACCGGCGGGGGGTTTGGCCGACGGCGAGGGCGCGCGGCCGGGGTCGGGGCAGCGGCGGCGGCTAGGGCAGGGAGGTGGGGCGGCGGCGCTAGAGAGAGGAGGGAGGGAATGAGGGAGAGGGAGAGGGTTTTGGGGGAAAGAAAAAAAAAGGGGTGGGGGGGGGGGCGGTTGGGCCATCTTTGGGCCCAAGAGGGGGGCGCCAGGGGCGGCTGGGCCGGCCGGGGTCGGCCCAGGGCGCGGGAGAGAGAGAGAAAGAGGAGAGAGAAAGAGAGAGAAAGAGAGAGAAAGATTATTTCCTGTTTTTCGAAATCCGATCTTTCCACATGAATGCAATTGCACTTTCAAAGCAATCAAAAATGCAAGGTTCGGCATGGTGCATCAAATCATAAAGTATTTTAGAGTTTTTCTTTACACGGGAAATCCAAACCGAATCCCGCTAAAACTTTGGAAAAGGTCAAGGTTTAGCGAGGGGAAAAAGAAAAGGAAAAGGTAACGCCCGAATTTTGGCGAGTAAAGAAAAGAAAAAAAAATTCAACTGCAAAATTCGGGGCGTTACATATTTCATTTGTGTTGGCATATCTAGCAGACATGAATGAATGTGTAGCACCAGAATCAAATAATATTGTTGCAGGAATTGCGTTAACATAAAACATACCAATTACGAGGTCACCACCATCAGGAGTATCATCTACGCTGACTTGATTCACCCTGGCTATAGAATATCCCTTGCCAGGGGTCTGTTGCTTGTTCTGAGCTGGAGTAGTAGCAATCCTCTGTGGGCAGACATTTGCATAATGACCAATCTTCCCACACTTGAAACATTGAGTGCCCGGACTCTGTCCTGCAAACTTCGTCGGGGTGCCCGTGGGAGTAGCCTGTCGAGGAGGTGGAGTCCTCAGTGGTGATTGCTGAACTGGGCGTGGTCCTCCGGGTCGAGTCGGTGTACCCTGTGGTGAGCTGTAGCGAGGACGAACACTGCTGCTACCCTGTCCTTGTGAGATAGCCTTCCTCTTCAAATCACCCAGTTGAACACGCTTGTGTTCAATAGCAAGAGCCTTATCAAGTAGCCTCTGAAACGACGGAAAAGTGTGTGCCACTAGAGCATACTGCAGCGGTCCATTAAGTCCTTCAATAAAATGCTCCTGCTTCCTCTCGTCTTCAGCAACTTCTTCAGGGGCATATCTGGATAGCTGAATAAATTTGTCTCTGTATTCGCTGACTGACATGTTGCCTTGCTTCAATGACAGAAACTCCTTCTTCTTGATCTTGATCATACCAGCTGGAATATGGTAGTTCCTGAATTGTGTACTGAACTCTGCCCAAGTAATAGTATCCGCAGCATCATGGGCAGCTGTATAAGAATCCCACCAGTCAGCAGCAGGACCAGTCAGACGTCCAGAAGCATATAAAACCTTCTCCCGGTCAGTGCATTGTGCAATATTCAGCATCTTCTCAATTGACTTTAGCCAATCATCCGCGTCCAGTGGATCAGGTGAGCTGGCGAATGTAGGTGGCTTATGACTCATAAACTCCCGGTGCTTATCACGAGGTGGGACTGGTGGTGGTGGTGGAGGCAATGGCACTTGCTGCTGTTGCTGCTGTTGTTGAAGTTGTTGTTGCAGCTGCTGTTGTTGCGCCCTCCTTTCTTGACGTATCTCATCTCTCTCCTGGCGCAGCTCCTGGCGTATATCTTCTCTTTCTTGACGCATCTCCTGGCGTTCTTGCTGCATCTGAGCACGCATATCAGCCATAGTGTCTGCCATCTGCTGCATCACCGCCATCTGAGCAGCAACCAGTGGGTCAACTCCGCCTGGTGGAGGATTGGGAGGATTCATCCCAGCAGATTGTGGCTGAGGTTGTCTTCGAGTGTGTTGGTTAGGAGGCAAGTCAATTCCACCACCCCTCCTGGTATTGACCATCTGAGTTAGATACATATGGTAAGAAAGAGCAGTAGACAAGGCAGTAATTACAATCATGTTACTTTGGGGGATTTATTAGCTAAGCAGATTAATATTTCACCTACTATAGCTAATTCAATACCTTATGTTGGTACATGCTAAGATGTCCATCTATAATAATTCAATCAATCAAAGAAGCAAATCAGACATTTTTCATCATAACAATCAAACAACATTTTTAATAGAGAAAATAGTTTTAATTTTGTCTTAGGCTTCCTATCTCTTAAAAATGTCATAGGGGTAGGGATTCCAAGGTGTGAAATCCATCTTGTCTTAGAATAGAAAAGTTAAGAATGATCAGAGTAGAACAGTAGAAGGTGAGACAGGATTAAGATAAGTATAGAAAGATTCAGAGTAAGGTAAGTGTAGAATGATTCAGAATGAGATAAGCAGGTAAGGGTTTGTCCATTTCTATCTAGGTTTCGTCCTACAGTCAACATTTCCTCTGATACCACTTCTGTAACACCCGGTTTTAAAGGACAAAGCCGGGTGCATCTCATACATGCGCCAAGAAGACAACATATATAATAACAGAGTGTATGGAGATAAATGTCATAAAACATCAGAGTATTTATTACATAGCGGAAGACTTATTACAAAGTAAAAGAATAAATGTAAAACGAACTAAGGATCGATGGCGCCAATGTCGACTGAGAAACGCCACCTAGATCAGATCGAACTCCTCAGTGTTAGGCGGCTCCTCCTGAACCACCTGCTCTTCTCCTGTGGGGGGGGGGGGGGTGTGAGACAGCAAGAGTGAGCTCACATACGTTCATAGCTCAACAAGTCATGGGGAATAATGTGGCATGAACTCACCAAAGGTGGGAGTTCATGAAGTGTAAGGCTGATCAATGAAATAAAGGCTGAAGCTGAGCATTGCTTTTATAAGTTGGTCAAAATTTTATTAGCAGTTACTAAGTGTAAGTGAATACCAAACCATAATAGTAATACATAAAAGTAATAATAAAATAATCCAAACGCAATGAAATGACAAATTAAGTTTAAGTTCCATAATTTAATCATGTGAGTGTCCGAGCCGCTCATGACCGTGAGCACGGCTAGTATACCAGTTTTACACTCTGCAGAGGTTGCGCATCTTTACCCACAAGTCGTGTTACCCATTTGCCACAGAGTTGATCAGACTCCATACACCTCTACCTAGGAAGCGAGGCAGGGTACCACTACGAGGCCTTTACAAAGTTCCACTAGCTTCAGACTACCCGCTACAGTTTATAGGAAGATCCAGTACAGGGTTCCTGGCTGACTGCCATCGCAGCAAAATCAACCAGGGACCTCCCTGCACTGACCTCTCCCCTACTGCCCTTGCCCCTTTCGGGTAAGGTAGCCCTCCCCTAGCTTTCCTAGTTAATCAGCCAAGGGCGTCCCATTAAACCCTTGTGGTAGCACTGTTTTCCCGGGTGGTTCTCCATGTTCCCATTAACATAATGATCTTAACATGAACAAGGAATAATAAAACAGATAACAATAAATAGTATAACAAAGAGTGATGAATATCTCTATACCCAAATCTACATAAAGCAATAGCATGTACTACCCAAAACTTTAGTAGTAAAACCAGTGGTGAAACAAGATATAAAGATAGTCAAATCTAGGGTATCCTATTGGGTCCCATCAAAATTATCCTATGCAGATCATTATGAATAATAAGAACATGAATGGGTAAAAGAAGTGATCAAGGGCACAACTTGCCTTCCACGAGCTCCTGCTCAGCTACTTCAACTTGTTGAAGCTCAGGTTCCACAGTAGGTTGCTCGTCTACTCGCATCAATACAATACATACATGGCATAGCATAAATTAACATCACATCAAACATGCAAATAGAATATACAGTAATAAACTAGACATTAAAATAAGATTACAGGAACTGGAATCATTAAATTTAGAGTTATATATTTTAAGTTATGGATTTTCTAAGGTTTTATGTGCTTAATACAAGATTAAGTACCACAATAATTCCAATGTGCTTTTCATGCCAAAACAGTGGCACAAATAGACAGACAATAATTTTATGAAAATTTAGGAACTGGAATGGTCTAATTTGGAGTTCATATGCATTTACTATGAATTAAACAAGTTTTAACATTTATTTTTGCACTAAAAATTAATTTCTGATATTAATTTCTGATTTTTAAAGTTCTCTGGATCGGGCCTCAATTTTCAGATAGTGCAGGGGCTTCCATATAAGTTTCCTGAGACTCAGTCAACAGCGTCTATGGACTGCGGGCTGGTTCCTAAATTCCAGGAGGGCTCTTGTGCAAAACTAGCCCGCGAAGGGGTATCGTCTAAAAATGGCCGTCAGATCCTAAATGAGCGGCCACGATTACATCGCGCGTATCGCTTAACATCCCATCCCGGTGACCGCTCGATCGAGCATCAACAGCAGGGAAAAAAACAAGTCCCAGCCACCCGATCTGAATCGACGCACTGGATTCAAAACGGTGAAGAGGTAACTTGAATCTAATCTCGTCCGTTCAATTCGATCTCAACCGCTACCACGTTTCTCCTCCCCACAGCTAACTCCGGCGACCAAACCGAGGAGCACGGCGGCGCCATCGCCGGTGAGCAGCCCAAAAGTAATTCGCGCGCTAAAATTCCTATCTGAGGGTAATTACAGGCGGTAGAAACGGTAAGGCACGAAATGGGAAGGTGCATACCAGGAATCGAGGGCCGAGCAGGGGCGTACGCGGTGCGCGGCGGAGTTTGGAAACGACGAGAAATTCAGGGCTCCACGACGGTCCTCCGATCGCGATACTTCATGCCGGTGATCTCCACCCACCGAGGAATAATCCCGACACCACAATGGCCCCCAATCGACAGCACAGGCACGAGGCCACGGCGGCGGACGTTGGAGTCCCACGACGCGGGGTTTTCGCGACGAGGAAGAGGGGAGACAGGTCTGGAGGGAGTATAGGGCTTCAGGTACGCGGTTGTGGAGGTCATGCGGGAGTTTTATCTACCGGGCGTTCAACGGCTTCCGCGCTATTAGCGGCGAAGGCGGCGCGGACGCGACGACCGCCATGGGCTCAGCTGGAGGAAGTCGTCGCCCTTCGGTCCCACATGGCAGCGAGTCAAGTTCTGGGATCCAAGCCGCCCACTGACGTCTCGGCCCCGCGTACCGGCGAGTGAACCGAGCGCAGCGCAAGCGCGTGGGTGAGGCTGGGCAGCGGGCCCCACACGTCAGCGAAAGATAACGGGAGCGCGCGCGCGGCAATGGGCTAGCGGCTCGGGTATGGCGCGTAGTGGGCCGAATTGAGTGAAGTTGGCCCATGAATCGTTTTTATTCTTTTCTTTTTTTATATTTTCTGTTTTCTTTTCTTTTTCTCCATTTTCTAATCCAATTTGGATTCAAGTTTTAAATTCAAACTTTGTGGCCACATTTACACTATGTTTGTACAGTAAAAAGTAGTAAGCCTCAGAATATTTATATTTTTTGTATTTCTATGTCTTTCCTATTCTTCTTATTTTCAAACCCCTAAATTTTAATTTAGGGATCAATTCAACCTTTAGAATCATTGTTTTATTATTATTATTAACATTATTATTTTATTTAATGCACAAACAATAAAACTCCAACGTGATGCACATTTTTCTATCATTTGTTGGAATTAAGCTCTTAAATTTTGTGTAGGCTCTTTTCATGATGCAAATGAGACACCCAAAATGAGGAGCTCTCTCTATTATTCTTGGTATACAACTTTGAGTATTACAAGCGAACGTTGGGGGATGACCTCTCATGAATTCAGCACGCTTGTCTCTGGGCATCTGAGGCATCTGAGGCTGGGGTGGTGCTTGCTGCTGCTGCTGCTGAATGGCGGCCAGAGTCTGACCGATGGCTTGAACTGCCTGAGTCTGCATCAGAAACATCTGCTCGATCGACATCGGGGGCGGGGGCGGCAGCAGCTGCTGCTGGGGCGCCTCATCTTGCTGACCGGCTTGCTCCTGCTGAGCACGCCTTCCTCCTCTGCGCCTGTTCTCTGACATCCGCAGAACGCAACCACACATCAGAACTGATCTGGCAAATCTTGCAGCATAAGAAAAGAGTATAGAATTCTCCAACAGCACTGAACAGATGAGCATCTTCACTGATCTCCAACCCAAACCACACAGCTTCTCAGATAAAGAGGAAAGTAGAATAAAGGGTTTCCCAACTATATAACTAACTCCATTAACATAATATGTAAACCAAAATGCAGGGGATACCCACACTCTGGTGACAATCATTACAAAGATCCAAACCAAACATAGTTCATCATGACAAACATAAATGCACAGGATATAGCAAACTACCCTGTCTAACTAAGACTAACTAAGACCGAGACTAACGCTAAGACTGAAGCTTCTATGTATATATATTTCGTATTAATTACAAGATCCAACTCTAACGATCTATGGTTCTAGATTTATCTTGGTCTTGCAGTCGGGATTGCCATAAGACTGGAGTCCACGCCGAGGCGAGCGGTACGGGTGCTGAGTCCCGACGGGGGCGGGGGAACCATCATCCAAGTGACGACGCTCCGCGCGCTCAGCCCGCAGCAGGGCGATCTCAGCACGAGCCCTACTCAGCTCGTCTAATGCATGGTCCAGCTCCGTGTTTAGCACGGCGGCTAGGTTGACTGTGCTGCTCAACCTAGGATTGTCCTCACCAGCAGGTGAAACAATCACGCCTCCTGTGCTGCCAGATGGACGGCGGGGGTAATACTTCAGGTCGAGACCGTCAGCTACCCCACCGAGAACCGAGCAGTAGTGCGAAAGCGCACGCCGTGCAGCATCCTGCATGGCTGCCTCAGCTGAGTCCCGCTCAGAGATAGAATAGTGCTCTGAGCAAGCCTCCGCGCCCTGGAGACTGTTCTCCGGACGGCGCACCAAACAGGTCGCCTCCCAGCGGTCCGGGTAGACCCCGCGACTATGCTGGTAGACCACACAGCGATACTCGATGGACCAAGTACGCCGGTCAAGTGCCCGACGTAGCAGGGTGTCGAGCGCGTCGTGGAAGTGACACCCGCGAGCAGCGTCGCGAGTGATGGGTCGAGCAACCCATCCTTCCGGCTCATGGTCAGCAGAGAAGTCGAGGTCGTGGCTCGAGCTGTCGTTGCCACCTCCGTCGTCTGGGTCTCCTCCAGCAGCTACTCCAGAAGCTGGGACGCCCAGTGGTGGTGCAGGGGGCGCCTCCAGGGGAAGCACAGGAGAGCAGCTCCTCACAGACTCTATCTCCTGGTGGAGCGAGAAAGAAGAGCCCTGCTGCTCCTGTCGTCGACGCTCCTGCTCCTCATGCAGGCGGTGGTGCAGTCTCTCCAAGTGGCTGGACTGTCCGGCCACGGGACGGCGAAGCGGACGCTCAGCAAGGCGGGAGGGTAAGAATGGGATGACGGACTTTCGTGCAGTGTGTCTAAGTCGAGCCATCTACAAAAGACATCGCAAGCAAAAGGGTGAGAACAGAATTAATATGACCAGCAAATAATGAATCATAAATAAATGAAGGATCAGAATAATCAAAATTTTCAGCAAGGTATAATATATAGTAGAACATAGGTTTGGTCAGTAGGACCAACTTTTGAAGGGATACCAAAGTCAAGGCAGGGACAGAGGTCTATAGTCCTTAGAACGACCATTCTACTCTAGGTTAGCGGTCCTACAGTCAGCACGGCTTTGATACCACTTATGTCACACCCGGTTTTTAGAAGGCAAACCGAATGCGAACCATGTACGTGTCAGGATCAGTTATTCACGTACACAGCAGTTACATAACATGGACATCATCACATAGTGCTCAAATAGTATTAAAAGGGAAATAATAGTCGATTACATCATACGTCTGAGACGTCCATATAGTTCTTACAATAAATCAAAGTGCGGAAAAGAAACGTAGATAACACGGCCTTCACAGGCAGCCGACTGGGGGTTGCCGCTAACCCACGCCTAGAACTCGTCATAGTCTTGGAACTCCTGGAAGTCTCCTTCCACAGCTTCATCTTCTCCTGAGCAGTGGTTGCAATGCTGACAACCTGGGGGGGGGGGGGGTTTGGTGTGTAGAGCAAGAGTGAGTACACATCAACATACTCAGCAAGTATCCTGTTTGGCTGTAGTGGACTAGCTTTATGTGGGGATAAGTCAAGCAGTTGCTTTTAGTTGGTCAGGTTATTACTTACTAGTAGAGAGCCAGGTTTTAACATTAACCCAAGTTATTAGCCCAATGTATCCTTTCCAAACGGAAAGAATACCGCTTACCAGCACCATAATCATAATCAGAACCATCAATCTCATTGCCACCTGTACCAAAATATCTCTGATCAAGTATCACTAATCTCTGGAGCTCCCTTAGCCGCTCATAACCGCGAGCACGGCTGATATATCAGTTTCATAACACTCTGCAGAGGTTGTGCACTTTACCCACAAGCCGTGATTCCCTTTCTGCCCGGAGAGAGCGACTCCCCATTGACCACTACCTAGGTGGTCCAAGCAGGGCATCACTACGTAGCCTTTACAAAGATTCCCCGAGGCTGTAGCCGCCCGTTAGGTTTCCTAAATGTACCGCACTCCTCCCCAAGGGACAAATCAACCTTGGCAGAGCGAGCCGCATACACCGAGCCCCATTGATGGCACGACGGCGAAGCGAACTACACCCCGGTTCCTCTAATTATTCAGCTAAGGGCGTCCCATTCCACCCTCATGGTTGCACTGTTTTCCCGGGCGGTCATCCATCGAACAGGTCCTTACGGAGAGGCACTCGAGAAACCGCTCGAGTCCCCTTGAAGGTCACAAATATGATCATAAATAAGAAGGGAAAACAGCGTATCATAGATAATCACATCATGTTCATTGATTAGAGTTGAGCAATAGCATCAAACTAAGCAGTAATAATCCGACCCAAATAGGTAAACAAGGACATGGATAACAAAAGCTAGTCAATCCTTAGGTATAAATGTGTAATGCGGGAGGTGAATTAAAGAATGAATAGGACAGAGATAGGTCAAAGGACACTTGCCTCCACCAACCGACTGCTGCTCAGGGGCTTCTCCTGCGAATTCCTCGGGCTCTTCGACCGGATCGTTCTCTATGCGATTGCAAGCATACATACATCCACATATTTAATACAAAAGAATAGTACACCTACAAGGGAACAAATAAAGTGAGTATGCATCAAGTATGACATTCGATATCGCATTTGTTATGGTTAGAAAGAAATGGGAGAGGGTCTCGCAGGGGTTAAATCTTATGCACTAATGATTAGTTACAATTGGTTCTTAACAAAAGAATTCTGTTATATACACTAATGGAAACCTAATCATTTTAAGTTGATCAACATTGAACGAGATAAACAATTAACTAAATGAATCAACTAGCGCAATGAAATTCTAAATTAAACTTCCTATTTCAATAGCATGAACAATGATTAGCCTACCTAAAATAAAATAGCTATGATAACAGAAAGTAAATAAAATAAAATAAATAAAAAAAATAAAAAAAACAGAGGGGGGGGGCGGTTGAACCGGCCCTAGGGCGGTTGAACCGGCCGGGGCAGGGCGGCCGAGCTGGGCACGGGCGCGGGCGGCCGAGCTGGGCGGCCGGGGCGGCCGAACCGGGCGGTTGAACCGGCCCTGCGCAGGGGGACGCGGCCAGGGGGCCAGGGCGGCCAGGCGGGCGGCCGAGGGCGCGGCCAGGGCCGGCCAGGCGCGGCTGGGGGCCGGCTGGGGGCGCGCTGGGGGCGGCCGGGCGGGGGCTGGGGTTGGCCGGGGCCGGCTGGGGCCAGGGCAACGCGGCCAGGGGCGGCCGGGCCATGGCCGGACAGGGAGGGGGAGAGGAGGGGAGAGGGAGGGGGGAGGGAGGAGGGGGAAGGGGGCTCACCGGCGTCGGGCGGCCGACGGCGAGGGCGGCGGGCGGCGCTAGGGTAGGGGGGTAGGGGCGGCGGCGGCCTAGGGAGAGGATGGGAGAAAATGAGAGGGAGGGAGAGAGAATTGGGAAAAAAAAGGGAGGGGGTGGGGGCGGCTGGGCCAACCAAGGCCCAAGAGGGGGGCGCGGGGGGGGGGGGGGGCGGCTGGGCCGGCCGGGGTCGGCCCACGGCGCGGGAGAGAGAGAAAAAGAGGAGAGAGGGAAAGAGAAAGAAAAAAGAAAGAAAAGATTTTCTCCTTATTTTCGAAATCCGATCTTCCTAGATGAATGCATTTGCACTTTCAAACAATCAAAGAATGCATAGTTTGGCATGGTGCATCAAACAACATAAAACAGTTTTATGGTTTTCTTTACACGGGAATTCCAAACCGAATCCCGCTAACTTTGGAAAAGGTCAAGGTCTAGCGAGGGGAAAAAGAAAAAGAAAAGGTAACGCCCGAATTTGGCGAGTAAAGAAAAGAAAAAATTCAACTGCAAAAATTCGGGGCGTTACAGGAGGTCGCGTGGGGGGCTAGGGGAGGCTGGCTGGCCGACCGACCGGCCGTGCGGCTAGGCCGCCGCAGCCGCCCAGGGTCGGGGGTCGCACCGCCAGGGCCAGGGTGGGGCTGCAGGGCGGGGGAACTACCATGGGGGAATAAAACGGAAAAGTAACCCTCGCTGGAGCCGAGGAGGAAGCCATCGGTTGACGGAGATTCGGAGGTCCGATCGACGAACCGGATGCACCGAGACGAAGCCCTCGACGAGACGAACGCAGTAGTACTCTCGAATTCCACCGATGATGCACTGGATTGGAAGTAATTGCTCGCCGGAGTTAGAACCGCTCCGAACTTCGGTGAGCAATTGTCACACCCGGTTTCAGAAGGCAAACCGAATGCGAACTATGTATGTGCCAGGATCAGAACTCACGTACATAGCGATTACATAAATGAACATCAACGCACAGTGCTCAAATAATAACATAAAAGAGTATTAACTTATTACATCACAGAGTCAGAGACATCCACATAGTCATCAACTTAACGGATAAATCAAAGTGCTAAGCGAAACGTAGTAAAGATAAGGCCTTCTCAGGCAGCTGACTGGGGGTTGCCGCCAACCCACACCTAGAACTCGTCGTAGTCTTGGAACTCCTGGAAGTCTCCTTCCACGGCTTCGTCTTCTCCTGAGCAGTGGTTACAATGTGGACAACCTGGTGTTTTATGGTAAAGCAAGGATGAGTACACATCAACGTACTCAGCAAATGCCCCGTTTGGCTGAAGTGGACTAGCTTTATGTGGGGTTAGGCTCAAGCAGTTGCTTTTAGTTGGTCAAGTATTTATTGTTGGTAGAAGCTAGATTTTATCATCAAGCCCCAGTTATAAACTCAAAAAGTACCTCTTCAGAGAGGAAATACTAGAATGCATAATTAAAGTCACCATCATTAACCATCATCGTTAAAGTCATCATCTGAGTTGTATCCGGAGTATCTCTAATCAAAGAGGATCCCAAGGCTGCTCTTAACCGTGAGCACGACTGATATATCAGTTTCATTACCCTCTGCAGAGGTCGCACACTTTACCCATGAGTCATGATTCCCTTTCTGCCCGGGGAGAGCTAATCCCCATTGATCACTTCCTAGGTGGTCCGGGAGGGTATCACTACGTAGCTTTTACAAAGATTCCCTAGAGGTCATAGCCGCCCGTTAGGTTTCTCCAGTTTGATAAACACAGTACCCCTCCCTGCAGGAGAGTGACTAACAAAAAGCAAAACGAAAGAACCTCGGCACTCAGCCTCGGCAGAGCAAGCACTGTGCCTGGACCCCATTGACGGCACGATGGCGAAGCAACTACACCTCTAGTTCCTCTAATTAATTAGCTAAGGGCGTCCCATTTCACCCTCATGGTTGCACTGTTATCCCGGGTGGTCTCTCAACGAACAGGTCCTTACGGAGAGGTACTCAGGAAACAGCCTGAGCCCCCTAGAGTATCACAAGATCATCAATATCATCAGGATAACAGTATCGTATCATAAATAGTCACATCATGTTCATTGATTAGGTTAAGGCAATAGCAAAATGCTAACCATAATAATAACCCAAAAGGTTATCAAGGATAAGGTAAAGTATAAAGCTAGTCAATCCTTAGGTTTCAATTAAGTAATGCGGGGAAGTGAATTATAAGTGAATAGGACATAATGGGTCAGAGGACACTTGCCTTCACCAAATTGCTGCTCAGGGACTTCTTCTGCAACTTCCTCGGGAAACACAGACTGCCCGTTGTCTACGTAAAGTAATCATTCATTCTATGCACTTGGGAAATAACAAACAAAAGCAATATACCAAACATATGCAACAGAGAGATCACAAGTTCACAATAGAAAAGGATTGGCAATCTGGTGTTCCCTAGGTCTAGGGTAGGTGATTATACAAAGTGATTCATTGTCCACTAACTAGGTCTATGTCAGTGGTGGGGTTAAATCATTACATGGTATTAAGTCCATAAACTTAGGTGTTCCAACTTTTATTAAAGTCTACTATCTTTACTTTATCTGAAATAGGGTTCTAATAACATTACTTTTACACTAATGATCAACTATTAATTGGAATATAAAAACAGCAGGGAAACATTGTTTAAATAGGTAGATAAAAATATTATGAGCATTTTGCAATTTGAAGCACCTAATTTGGAGTTCATATGACCAAGTTATGAATTTTACAAGATTAGGGATTAAAAATACTCCTTAAATACCTATTCTGGATTAAATAAAAGGTCCGAGGACCTAACTGCGAAGTTCCAGGGATGGCGGGTTAATTTGCAGAAAACCGGGGGTCTCTTTAAGAAAATGCGCGGGCGAAGGGGTATCGGGCTCTTATAGCCGTTGGATCTCAGATCAACGCCCAAGATTAGATCCGCTGGCGGGCGCGCGAGCGCGCGGCGGCATGAGCGGCTGACATGCGGGGCCGGGCGAGCAGCGCGAGGCGGACGGCTGACAGGCGGGGCCGGGCGAGCAGCGCGGGCGCGGACGGCTGACGGGCGAGGCCCAAATGGCAGGAAGGCGGGTCGGGGGGGGGGGGATGGCTCTGGGCCGTTGGATCTCAGGTGGACGGCTAGGGTTGGGCTCGGCCTATTTGAAACAGGGCTGTCCGATCTAAGCTGGACGGCTGAGATCTGGCGGCCGGCTTCTGCCTTCCCCTCCGGCTAGCAGAGGCGGCGGCGCTCGTTCCCGCGGCGGAGAACTCGCCGGAGACGAGGGGCGCTGGGGGCTCTGCGGGTCCTTGGGGCGACCTGGGTGGCCGGGGAGTTCGGGGAGAGCGTGGGGAACCCTCTGGTGGGGCTAGGCCGGGACAGGGGCACCGGAGGGGGGCGGTCCACGGCGAAGTGGCTCGGCGGCGGCGCTAAAGGACTCCGGCGAGGAATTAAGCGCAGCGGGAGCAGTAAAAAAGGAGGGGAGAGGGCGGGAGAGGTTCCTTACCTCAAGGCGAACTCCGGGGACTCCTCGGTGGTGGCGAAGACGCGGCGGCAGCCCGAGTCGACGAGGGTGGACCTCGGCGACTGCACAGAGAACGGCGGGTGAGCGCGGGCAGAGGAATTCGGGGAGGGGCAGGGGAAATTGGGGCGTGTCCCTGGGTTGCGGACGTCGAGGCGAAGCTCACCGTGGCAGAGGGCACGGCGGGGCTCCAACGACGCCGGGGGAACGGGCTCGGGACGGCAGCAATTAATGGCGGCGGCGCTTTGGCGTGTGAGCAGCGTGGGAGAGGGGGAAGAGAGGTCTGCAGGTGCGCAAATGAGGGAGGGAGAGAGGGCGAGTGAGGTTCCGGGCTCAAGTGGCCGAGGGCGAGGCGGTTGCGAGCTCCACGCGCGACGTGGGCGCGGAGTCCGCGGCACGCGCAGCTCGGGGCGGCGGCGGTTACGCGGAGACGGAAGAGCTGACAGCTCGGGCCCGCGAGCAGAGAGAGCGGGGAAAGCGGGCGCGGGGAAGGCGGTCGCACTGACGGGCGGGCCCGCCAGGGCAGAGAGAGAAGAGGGGGGGGGGGGGAAGGCGCGCGCGCGGGATGGGCCCAGATGGGCCGAAAGGCCGAGGGGGCGAGGGGTGTGGGCTTCTTTCCTTTTTTCTTTTATTCTGGCATTTGTTTTCCCTTTTCTTTTTATTTACTCTATTTGATTCAAATCCAAATAGGCCACAAATTCAAATTAGCATTTCCAAGTATTATGCACCAAACAAAAGTAAAATTTAGGGTTTGACATGATGACACAATACATACTCCTTGGAGTTTTAGTCTAATAGACTATAATTACACAAGGTAAATAGCCACTTTTCTTCTAAAAAAAAGAAAGAGGGGGTTGGGAAGGGTGTGAAAAGAGAAGTAACACCTGAACTTGTGAATATGAGCAAAGAAATTTTTTTTACCCCCAAATTCAGGGTGTTACAGCAATTCCGGGAGCTGAGAAATGAATATGAGGAAACCGTTTTGTTAATCCAAAAGTGCTTGACGAGGAAAGTCGAGCATATATATATAGTTAGGGTTCAGATGAGATAAAAATTCGGGTCAAATTCGGATTTTACTATTTATAAAATCCAGGAAAGCCTAGAAATCCATATTTTGTGCTCAAAATATTATAAATGCTTCCAAAAATTCCAGAAAATTTCCTAGAAATGTTTTGGCACCTAATGAACTTCAGAAAACATACTTAGAGCTTCTAAAAACATTTTAAGTATCTCAAATAAATAGATTTTGGTTTCCGGAACATAGAAAAATATTTCAAAAAATATGAAAATTTACCGAGAGCTTCTATAAGATATATTAACATGTTTCAAACATATTTTGCACTTAGAAACACCATGCAACGGTATGAATACGACAAACAAAGTGCCTCTATGGCTCATTTCACCAGGTTTATGCCAATATAAAACAAAATAATTCTCCATTTTTTGGAAAAAGAGAAGTGTTGGTGGCCTTCGTCCTTCGAAGGTCCTCAAAAACGTGGTTTAACAATGTTTTACAAGTGTAACATGTAAACAGATACCTTCTATCGGCGTCTCGGACCCGGGGGGGGTCCCTTAGACCGACCAGTGAAATTGCTGCGTGCCCCTGCCTTGATGGGTTGGCGCGGGATGGAACACAAGAGGTGGGACAAGCCTTATATTATCCTGCACCAGGGGTGCCGCTCGCAGTAGGGGTTACAAGCGCGTCGCGTGAGAGAGAGAGAGAGGGACAAAGAGCTCGTCCGTCGCTTCCCTCGCGCGAACCCCCCTCAGGGTGGCCCTGGACCTCCCTTTTATAGAGGCAAGGAGAGGATCCAGACATACAATGGGGGGCGTAGCTATGCGCTAACGTGTCCGGCAGTGGAGTGCCTAAGCCCTGTGTACATGCCAACATGGCCGTTGGGGGAGAGCTTGGGCCCTGTACATGTGATGGCGTGGCCGTCGGAGGAGCGCCTAAGTCCTGTAGGAGCAAGCTGGCAGCGCGGCGAGGATCCTGCTGACGTCTCCCTTGCTGTCGTAAGGGGCTGATAGCCACCGGCGTCATGGCGCACACGGGGCACCATCATTACCCGTCGCCGGGGTAAGTCAGATGGGACACCGGTCTTGTTCTTCCTAACCTGAGCAGGCTAGGAATAGGGAAATGATGTATCCCCCATTAGCGTGGTCGGTTCGAGCCCAGGGTCGGTCGAGGCGGAGACTTCTCTTGAAGCCGAGGCCGGGGTCGGACGAGGACGCGATTCCTCCCGAGACCGGGGTCAAGGCCGAGTCCGGGGGTCGGGCGAGGCGGAGACCTCCTCCCGAGGCCGGAGCCTGAGGTCGGGCGAGGCGGAGACCTCCTCCCAAGGCCAGAGCATGAGGTCGGGCGAGGCGGAGCTTCCTGTTGCGCCCGAGGCTGAACTCGGTGGTTGATCGTGACTTGTTGTCAGTCGTTGCCGGGGTGGCTGACACGGCAGTTGAAGCGGAGCAAGCAACGCTGTTTTCCTGTCATATCGGGCAGTAAAGAAGAGGGGCGAAGTGACTGCGGTCACTTCGGCCTGGCCGACTGAGGCGCGTGTGTCAGGATACGGCTTCAGGCATCCCCTGCATTTAATGCGCCTGCGAAGCGGTCAGTTGGTGAGGCGGTCTGGTCAAGGTTGCTTCACAACGAAGCCTGCCTGAGCCGAGCCTCGGGAGTGCCGAGGGGGCGTCCGCTGCCTGAGGAGGCCCTCGGGCGAGGCGTGAACTCGTCTAGGACTATTGTTCCAACCTGAGGCTGGGCTCGGGCGAGATCGTGTCCCTCGGGTAGACGAAGTCTTGGCTTGAACCGCACTCATCAGTTGGTCTGAGGGTGTTTACCAGCCATGATTAGGAGCATTGGGGGTACCCTAATTATGGTACTCGACAGTAGCCCTCGAGCCTCGAAGGGAGTGATGGTACTCGCTTGGAGGCTTTTGCCGCGTTTTCGGTGAGGGGACCGGCCTTTCTCGGTTTTTGCCTTGTTCTGGTGGGTGCGCGTGAGCGCACCCGCCGAGTGTAGCCCCCGAGGCCTCGGAGGAGTGGTTTGACTCCTCTGAGGTCTGAATGCTTTTCATGGTGCTTCGGCCGGTCTGATCATTCCCTCATGCGGCCCGGCCGTAGCCCGGGTGCGTGGTCGGGTTCCAAGTTATCAAGCTGGTTTGTTGACGCTGTCAACTGTTTTGGCCGTAGCCGGGTGCGAGAGCAACACCCGAGCCTCTGCACAGAGCGAGAGGACGATCAAGGATTTTCCCGACTTTTATTATACGCCCCTGCGTCGCCTTTCCGCAAGGAGGAGGGGGAAAGCGCCATGTTGCCCTCGGAGGGCGCCGAACATGGTGTTTCTAGTGAGCTGCTAACGGGTGATCCGAGTGGACGCCCATGCCCCGTTCGTTAGGGGTCGGCTGGTGGCCTAGAGACGCGCTCGAAAAGTACATGCGGGTGATTCGCCGGACCCAGACCCCTTCGACAGGGTCCGAGGGCTCGATGCCTCCCTCCGGTGGGATTCCGTTACAAATCGTTCCCACTGGTCTCGGAAATGTCCTAGGGTACCTTGGGAGCATAGCCCGAGCCTCGGCTATGTATCGAACGTACCCAGAGTCATCCCTCACTCTGCGTGCTCTGGGGCGACTGTCGAACCCTTCCGAGGGGCCAGCCTACGAACCCCTGATCAGTAGTGGGCACGAAGCCCGGACGCTCTGGGGCGGCTGTCGAACCCTTCCGAGGGGCCAGCCTTCGAACCCCTGATCAGTAATGAGCTTGAAGTCTGAGTGCTCTAGGGCGGCTGTCGAAACCCTTCTGAGGGGCCAGCCTTCGAACCCCTGAGCAGTAGGAGGGCTCAGGGCCCGCTTCCTCCGCCGAGAAGGATCCTTTCCACCACGTCCCCTTTCCCAGTCCCTGTGGCAAGAGAGAGAGAGGAGGAGGGGAAGGATATGAATTTAAATAAGGTGGCACACCTTTTTTGACGTGGTCATTATGGCGAAAGTGAAGCGACGCTCGCCTCGCCTGCCAGAGGTGTCGCCTGCTCCGTCGGGGAGTTAATGCGACGGGACGGGCGATTCGCGTGGCGCCTGCTGCGCGCGCGAGCCGTTCGAGGAACGGGGCACGGGTGCGTCATCTTCACGCCGTGGGAGAGGGCTCTCCCGTCGCTTCAGGAGGGGACGCGAGCCTGCAGGCGACTTGACCGCTGCCTTCGCTCGTCTGCCGCTGCAGTTACTGCCGGCCCGCTTTTGACCATGCCAACCGTCGTGCCTACCCTGCGGCTGTCCGGCCCGTGGCCGTCACCTTTAACTGGCACTAGTCGAGTCCTGCGCAGGGCTACCTCGAGTCGTGGTACTGGTTCCGCAGTCGAGGAGGCGCAACATTGGCGTGAGTGGCGGTGTAACTTCTCACACGTCGTAGCCGACACGCCGGTTACATGACATGCGGGCCCGCTTCCTTTGCGCCGGTCCGCCAGATGTGGTCGAAGCCGAAGGGGCGCACAGTTGCGGTGTAGTTGGATGCCTGTCGCGTGGTGGTCCACCCTTTCGATCACTGGTTTCTGCGAAGATGGGAGAGCGCTTGTAACCGCGGGACGGTTACATGCCTCGCGTGCGGCGGTTCACCTTCTTCATGCTTCGGATCAGCTCATATGTGAGAGCACCTAGAGGGGGGTGAATAGGTGATCCTGTGAAACTTGAAAACTTAATGCCACAAAACTTAGTTACGCGTTAGCACAATAATTGCCAAGTGGCTAGAGAGGAGTCTCAACAAAACACAATAACCACACGAGATCAATACAGAGATGGCACAGTGGTTTATCCTGTGGTTCGGCCAAGACCAACGCTTGCCTACTCCACGTTGTGGCGTCCCAACGGACGAGGGTTGCAATCAACCCCTCTCAAGCGGTCCAAAGACCCACTTGAATACCACGATGTTTTGCTTGCTTTACTATTTCCCGTTTGCGAGGAATCTCCACAACTTGGAGTCTCTCGCCCTTACAATGAGAATCAAAGTGAAAGCACTAGAGTAAGGGAGGGAAGCAACACACATAAATCCACAGCAAATAAGCACACACACGGCCAAGAATCGAGCTCAAATGACTATCTCAAGGTTCTCACTAGAATAGAGCTCAAATCACTGAGAATGACAAACGAATGCGCAAAGACTGAGTGTGGATGATCAAGAATGCTCAAAGGTTGCTTAGATATCTTCTCCATGCGCCAAGGGGTCCCTTTTATATCCCAAGGCAGCTAGGAGCCGTTGAGAGCATTGTAGGAAGGCAATTCTTGCCTTCTGTCGATTGGCGCATCGGACAAGTCCGGTGCACCACCGGACACTGTCCGATGCGGATTTCCTTCCTTGTTTGGCAAAGCCGACCGTTGGCGCTTGAGAGCCGTTGGCGCACCGGACACTGTCCGGTGCACGCAGGACAGTCCGGTGCTCCAATGTGACCGTTGGCTCGGCCACGCGTCACGCGCGGAATCCTCGGCCGACCGTTGCCCCGGCTGACCGTTGGCTCACCGGACAGTCCGGTGCACCACCAGACAGTCCGGTGAATTTTAGCCGTACGCCGTTAATTGCTTCCCGAAAGCGACGAGTTCGCCTGTGAACGGCTCACCGGACAGTCCGGTGCACCACCGGACAGTCCGGTGATTTATAGCCGTACGCCATTGATTATCTCCTGAGAGCAGCCAGTTGACAGTCGCCAGCCTGGCGCACCGGACACTGTCCGGTGCACCACCGGACTGTCCGGTGCACCCAGACTGAGCAGAATTTGGCTGACAAAGCCATCTCTTCTCCAATTTGATTTCTCCTGTTTCCAGCACTTAGACACAATACATTAGTCTTCAAATCAATGTACTAAGTCTAGAAACATACCTTTTGACTTGATTTGCACTTCTTGAGTCCTTTGCACAATTTAACACTTAAGCACTTGTGTTGGCACTCAATCACCAAAATACTTAGAAATGGCCCAAGGGCACATTTCCCTTTCAATCTCCCCCTTTTTGGTGATTTATGCCAACACAACATAAAGCAACTAGAACAAGTGCAATATCAATACAAATGAGAACTCAAAGTTGTTTTGATTCAAATTTGGCATATATGGATCACTCTTTGCCATCACTTGGTTTGTTTTTGCAAATCAACCTCAAATTCCTTTCTCTAAGTCAAATTCACTTGTAGAGACATAAAGAGAGCTGTTCCAAGAGAAATTGATCAAAGATTTCAAAAACTCCCCCTTTTTCCCATAATCAACATTCTCCCCACAAAAGGCCAACTTTTGACAAGAGAGACACTAAGAGAGTTTTGAACAAACCAAACGCTCTATTCTACTATTTTCAAAATTTCTCAAGTGGTAGCTGATCCATTTATTGCTTTGGCCTTATTTTCTCCCCCTTTGGCATCAAGCACCAAAACAGGATCAATCTTGGCCCTAGAACCCCATTGCCTCACCAAAATCTTCAAATAAGAATACAAAGGCAATAAGAGTACATGAGATGAACATGGAATAAGTTACCCTTTCATCGGAGTGCAGTGGAAGTCTTTCATGGTCCAAGTCCACCTTTTCCCTTTCAAATCTCCTTTGAGACTAAATCAAGAAAAACTCAAGCACATGGTTAGTCTCAAAGGGTCAAGTTGTACCACATCTCCCCCTAAATATGTGCATCACTTGCAAATGGACTTGTGAGGTCCGGGGAGTGTTTGTACAACTTGAGCACCATAAATAAACAACACAATGCATAACGAACATGATCAAGGCATAAACACATGTATGCTATAAATCAATCCAAGTTCCGCGAATCTAAGACATTTAGCTCACTACGCAGCCTGCAAAAGGTCTTCTCATCTAGAGGCTTGGTAAAGATATCGGCTAGCTGGTTCTCGGTGCTAACATAAAACACTTCGATATCTCCCTTTTGCTGGTGTTCTCTCAAAAAGTGATTCCGGATGTCAATGTGCTTTGTGCGGCTATGCTCAACAGGATTTTCCGCTATTCGGATAGCACTCTCATTATCACATAGGAGTGGGACTTTGCTCAGATTGTAGCCAAAGTCCTAGAGGGTTTGCCTCATCCAAAGTAGTTGCGCACAACACTGTCCTACGGCAACATACTCGGCCTCAGCGGTGGATAGGGCAACGAAAGTTCGTTTCTTAGAATTCCATGACACCAGGGACCTTCCTAAGAATTGGCACATCCCCGATGTACTCTTCCTATCGACCTTACATCCAGCATAGTCGGAATCTGAATATCCAATCAAGTCAAAGTTAGATCCCTTTGGATACCAAATCCCGAAGCAAGGCGTAGCGACTAAATATCTAAGGATTCGCTTCACGGCCACTAAGTGACACTCCCTTGGATCGGATTGAAATCTAGCACACATGCATACGCTAAGCATAATATCCAGTCTACTAGCACATAAATAAAGTAAAGACCCTATCATTGACCAGTATGCTTTTTGATCAACGGACTTACCTCCTTTGTTGAGGTCGGTGTGTCCGTCGGTTCCCATCGGAGTCTTTGTGGGCTTGGCGTCCTTCATTCCAAACCGCTTTAGCAAATCTTGCATGTACTTCGTTTGGGAGATGAAGGTGCCGTCCTTGAGTTGCTTCACTTGGAACCCAAGGAAGTAGTTCAACTCGCCCATCATCGACATCTCGAATTTTTGCGTCATCACCCTGCTAAACTCTTCACAAGACTTTTGATTAGTAGAACCAAATATTATGTCATCGACATAAATTTGGCACACAAACAAATCACCATCACAAGTCTTAGTGAATAAAGTCGGATCGGCTTTCCCAACCTTGAAAGCATTAGCAATTAAAAAGTCTCTAAGGCATTCATACCATGCTCTTGGGGCTTGCTTAAGTCCATAGAGCGCCTTAGAGAGCTTACATACGTGGTCGGGGTACCGTTCATCCTCGAAGCCAGGGGGTTGCTCCACGTACACCTCCTCCTTGATTGGCCCGTTGAGGAAAGCGCTCTTCACATCCATTTGGAACAACCTGAAAGAATGGTGAGCGGCATATGCTAGCAAAATACAAATGGACTCTAGCCTAGCCACAGGAGCAAAAGTCTCCTCAAAGTCCAAACCTGCGACTTGGGCATAACCTTTTGCCACAAGTCGAGCCTTGTTCCTTGTCACGACCCCATGCTCGTCCTGTTTGTTGCGGAATACCCACTTGGTTCCCACAACATTTTGCTTGGGACGCGGCACCAGTGTCCAAACTTTATTTCTCTTGAAATTATTGAGCTCTTCCTGCATGGCCAACACCCAGTCTGGATCTAGCAAGGCCTCTTCTACCCTGAAAGGCTCAATAGAAGAGACAAAAGAGTAATGCTCACAAAAATTCACCAATCTAGAGCGAGTAGTTACTCCCTTGCTAATATCACCCAAAATTTGGTCGACGGGATGATTCCTTTGAATCGTCGCTCGAACTTGGGTTGGAGGTGCCTGAGGTGCTTCTTCCTCTTCATTTTGGACATCCTGTGCTCCCCCTTGATCACACACCTCCACTTGAGGTACATGTTCGTCATCTTGGGTTGGAGGATGCACCATTGTTGAGGAAGACGGTTGATCCTGCTCCTTTTGTTCCAGTGGCCTCACATCTCCAATCGCCATGGTACGCAATGCGGCCGTTGGAACGTCTTCTTCATCTACATCATCAAGATCAACAACTTGCTCTCTTGGAGAGCCATTAGTCTCATCAAATACAATGTCGCTAGAGACTTCAACCAAACCCGATGATTTGTTGAAGACCCTATACGCCTTTGTATTTGAGTCATAACCTAATAAAAACCCTTCTACAGCTTTGGGAGCAAATTTAGAAGTTCTACCTTTCTTCACAAGAATATAACACTTGCTCCCAAATACACGAAAGTAAGACACATTGGGTTTGTTACCGGTTAGCAGCTCATACGAAGTCTTTTTGAGGAGGCGGTGAAGGTAGACCCGGTTGATGGCGTGGCAAGCCGTGTTCACGACTTCTGACCAAAAGTGCTCGGGGGTCTTGAACTCTCCAAGCATTGTCCTTGCCATATCGATGAGCGTCCTGTTCTTCCTCTCTACCACACCATTTTGTTGTGGTGTGTAGGAAGCGGAGAACTCGTGCTTGATCCCTTCCTCCTCAAGGTACTCTTCCACTTGAAGATTCTTGAACTCGGACCCGTTGTCGCTCCTTATCTTCTTCACCTTGAGCTTAAACTCATTTTGAGCTCTCCTGAGGAAGCGCTTGAGGGTCCCTTGGGTTTCAGATTTATCCTGCAAAAAGAATACCCAAGTGAAGCGGGAAAAATCATCAACTATAACAAGACCATACTTACTTCCTCCTATGCTTAGATAGGCGACGGGTCTGAAGAGGTCCATATAAAGCATCTCCAGTGGTCTTGATGTGGTCATCACATTTTTGGAATGATGTGAGCTTCCCACCTGTTTTCCTGCTTGACAAGCTGCACAAGGTCTATCTTTTTCGAAATGCACATTAGTTAGACCTATCACGTGTTCTCCCTTTAGAAGTTTGTGAAGGTTCTTCATCCCCACATGTGCTAAACGGTGATGCCACAGCCAGCCCATGCAAGTCTTAGCAATTAAGCATGCATCTAGACCGGCCTCCTCTTTTGCAAAATCAACTAAATAAAGTTTGTCGTCTAGTACACCCTTAAAAGCTAGTGAACCATCACATCTTCTAAAGACAGACACATCTACATTTGTGAATAAACAATTGTATCCCATGTTGCATAATTGACTAATAGATAACAAATGATATCCAAGAGACTCTACTAAAAACACATTAGAAATCGAGTGCTCGGATGAAATAGCGATCTTTCCTAACCCTTTCACCTTGCCTTGGTTCCCATCACCGAATATTATTGAGTCTTGGGAATCCTTGTTCTTGACGTAGGAGGTGAACATCCTCTTCTCCCCCGTCATGTGGTTTGTGCATCCACTGTCGATAATCCAGCTTGAACCCCCGGATGCATAAACCTGCAAGGCAAATTTAGGCTTGGGTTTTAGGTACCCAACTCTTGTTGGGTCCTACAAGGTTAGTCACAATAGTCTTAGGGACCCAAATGCAAGTCTTGTCTCCCTTACATTTGGCCCCTAATTTCCTAGCAATTACCTTCTTACCCTTTCTACAAATAGCAAAGGGAGCATTGCAAGCATAATAAATGGCAGAAGGTTCATTCACTACTTTTCTAGGAACATGAACAAAATCTCTTCTAGGCATATGATGAACACCATTTTTTCTAGGTATATCACTACCATGCATATAGGAAGAACTTGATGCAAACATGGCATGAGAATCAAAAGCATCATAACTTCTAAAAGCATTTCTAGAATATCTCCTATCATGGTACATGAAAGCATGGTTCTTTTTAGCACTACTAGCCATATGGGCCTTCCCTTTCTCCTTGGTGGAGATGGGAGCCTTATGGCTTGTTAAGTTCTTGACTTCCCTCTTGAAGCCAAGACCATCCTTAATTGAGGGATGTATACCAACCGTGTAGGCATCCCTTGCAAATTTTATTTTATCAACTTCATCCTTGCTAGTCTTAAGTTGAGCATTATGACTAGCCACATCATCATTCAATTTAGAAATTAAAACTAGGTGTTCACTACAAGCATCAACATTAAAATCTTTGCACCTATTGCAAATCATAACATGTTCAACACTAGAGTTAGATTTATTTGCTCTACTAATTTAGCATTTAAATCATCATTAACACCTTTTAAAGTAGAAATGGTTTCATGACAAGTAGATAGTTCACAAGAAAGCATTTCATTCCTTTTGACTTCTAGAGCAAGAGAATTTTGTGCACTAACAAATTTGTCATGCTCTTCATACAAAAGATCCTCTTGCTTTTCTAATAACCTATTCTTATCATTCAAGGCATCAATTAATTCATTAATTTTATCAACCTTGGTTTTGTCTAGGCCCTTGAATAAACATGAATAATCTATTTCATCATCATCACTAGACTCATCCTCACTTGAAGAAGCATAAGTACTAGCATTACGAGTGCTTACCTTCTTTTCCCTTGCCATGAGGCAAGTGTGATGCTCGTTGGGGAAGAGGGATGACTTGTTGAAGGCGGTGGCGGCGAGTCCTTCATTGTCGGAGTCGGACGAGGAGCAATCCGAATCCCATTCCTTTCCAATATGTGCCTCGCCCTTCGCCTTCTTGTAGTTTTTCTTCTTTTCCCTCTTGTTCCCTTGCTCCTGGTCACTATCATTATCGGGACAGTTAGCAATAAAATGACCAACCTTACCACATTTGAAGCATGAGCGCTTCCCCTTTGTCTTGGTCTTGCTTGGCTGCCCCTTGCGACCCTTTAGCGCCGTCTTGAAGCGCTTGATGATGAGGGCCATCTCTTCATCATTGAGCCCGGCCTCCTCAACTTGTGCCACCTTGCTAGGTAGTGTCTCCTTGCTCCTCGTTGCCTTGAGAGCAATGGGTTGAGGCTCATGGATTGGACCGTTCAACGCGTCGTCGACGTATCTCGCCTCCTTGATCATCATCCGCCCGCTTACGAACTTCCTAAGGACTTCTTCAGGCGACATCTTGGTGTACCTAGGATTTTCACGAATATTGTTCACCAGATGTGGATCAAGTACAGTAAAGGACCTTAGCATTAGACGAACGACGTCGTGGTCCGTCCATCGCGTGCTTCCGTAGCTCCTTATCTTGTTGATGAGGGTCTTGAGCCGGTTGTATGTTTGGGTTGGCTCCTCTCCCCTTATCATTGCGAATCTTCCAAGCTCTCCCTCCACCAACTCCATCTTGGTGAGCATGGTGACGTCATTCCCCTCATGTGAGATCTTGAGGGTGTCCCATATCTGCTTGGCATTGTCCAAGCCGCTCACCTTATTGTATTCTTCCCTGCACAAAGATGCTAAGAGAACAGTAGTAGCTTGTGCATTTCTATGGATTTGTTCATTTATAAGCATAGGGCTATCCGAGCTATCAAATTTCATTCCATTCTCTACAATCTCCCATATGCTTGGATGGAGAGAGAACAAGTGACTACGCATTTTGTGACTCCAAAATCCATAGTCCTCCCCATCGAAGTGTGGAGGTTTGCCAAGAGGAATGGAAAGCAAATGCGTATTCGAACTATGTGGAATACGAGAATAATCAAAGGAAAAGTTCGAATTGACCATCTTCCTGTAGTCGTTGTCGTCGTCCTTTTGGGAAGAAGTGGACTCATCGCTGTCGTCGTAGTAGACGATCTCCTTGATGCGCCTTGTCTTCTTCTTCTTCCCATCCTTCCGCTTGTAGCCCGAGCCCGAGTCGGTAGGCTTGTCATCCTTCGGCTCGTTGACGAAGGACTCCTTCTCCTTGTCGTTGATCACAATTCCCTTCCCCTCAGGATCCATCTCTTCAGGCGATTAGTCCCTTCGTGAAGAGAACGGCTCTGATACCAATTGAGAGCACCTAGAGGGGGGGGTGAATAGGTGATCCTGTGAAACTTGAAAACTTAATGCCACAAAACTTGGTTAGGCGTTAGCACAATAATTGCCAAGTGGCTAGAGAGGAGTCTCAACAAAACACAATAACCACACGAGATCAACACAGAGATGGCACAGTGGTTTATCCCGTGGTTCGGCCAAGACCAACGCTTGCCTACTCCACGTTGTGGCGTCCCAACAGACGAGGGTTGCAATCAACCCCTCTCAAGCGGTCCGAAGACCCACTTGAATACCACGATGTTTTGCTTGCTTTACTATTTCCCGTTTGCGAGGAATCTCCACAACTTGGAGTCTCTCGCCCTTACAATGAGAATCAAAGTGAAAGCACTAGAGTAAGGGAGGGAAGCAACACACACAAATCCACAGCAAATAAGCACACACACGGCCAAGAATCGAGCTCAAATGACTATCTCAAGGTTCTCACTAGAACGGAGCTCGAATCACTGAGAATGACAAACGAATGCGCAAAGACTGAGTGTGGATGATCAAGAATGCTCAAAGGTTGCTTAGATATCTTCTCCATGCGCCAAGGGGTCCCTTTTATAGCCCAAGGCAGCTAGGAGCCATTGAGAGCATTGTAGGAAGGCAATTCTTGCCTTCTATCGACTGGCGCATCGGATAGTCCGGTGCACCACCGGACACTGTCCGGTGCGGATTTCCTTCCTTGTTTGGCAAAGCCGACCGTTGGCGCTTGAGAGCCGTTGGCGCACCGGACACTGTCCGGTGCACACCGGACAGTCCGGTGCTCCAATGTGACCGTTGGCTCGGCCACGCGTCACGCGCGGAATCCTCGGCCGACCGTTGCCCCGACTGACCGTTGGCTCACCGGACAGTCCGGTGCACCACCGGACAGTCCGGTGATTTATAGCCGTACGCCGTTGATTATCTCCTGAGAGCAGCCAGTTGACAGTCGCTAGCCTGGCGCACCGGACACTGTCCGGTGCACCACCGGACTGTCCGGTGCACCCAGACTGAGCAGAATTTGGCTGACAAAGCCATCTCTTCTCCAATTTGATTTCTCCTGTTTCCAGCACTTAGACACAATACATTAGTCTTCAAATCAATGTACTAAGTCTAGAAACATACCTTTTGACTTGATTTGCACTTCTTGAGTCCTTTGCACAATTTAACACTTAAGCACTTGTGTTGGCACTCAATCACCAAAATACTTAGAAATGGCCCAAGAGCACATTTCCCTTTCAATATGACGTGTGGGTCCCAGCCCCCGTGTCGTGGGGGGAGAACCTTGGAGGATGTCAGTGGGGATTTCGCCCGTGATGCTAAGGGGTGCAAGCGAGGAGGTCTGCCTATAAAAGGGGGATTGATCCCCTGGGCAGCTGGCCATGCCTTTGTTCTCCCCTCATGCATTGCGCCCTTCTGCCTTTTGAGCCCCCGGATGGGGTGCTCCAGTGTCACACCCGGGTTTTGGGGCACCAAGACCCGGGCGCGAACATAAACGCTGGGACCAAGTCTCACACATATGATGTATAGTGGCACAGGATTGAATGTCACATATTTATATATAACAGGAGTTCTATACAAAATAAATAATTACATAATAAGGAGACAACGGTCCAGCAACCCAAAGTTGACTGGGAGACGACGGCCTAGATCTCTCACGAACACATCGCAGCATCCTCCATGCGCCTCATCCGGTGGTACCTGTTCTTGACCTGTGGGGGGGGGTGTGAGACAGCAAGAGTGAGCTCACATACGTTCATCGCTCAACAAGTTGTGGGGAATAATGTGCATGAACTCGCCAAAGGTGGGAGCTCACGTGAAGTGTAAGGCTTACCAAAGAGGATGGTTAGTGCTGAGCATTGCTTTTAAAGTTAGTCAAAATTTTATTAGCAGTTACTAAGTATAAGTAAATACCAAACCCAATTAAGTAGTAGAACAAAAGTAACAACTTCACCTGCGATGCAATGCATATGACAAATTGAATTTAGTTCCATAATTTAATCATGTGAGTGTCCGAGCTGCTCATGACCGTGAGCACGGCTAGTATACCAGTTTTACACTCTGCAGAGGTTGCGCATCTTTACCCACAAGTCGTGTTACCCATCTGCCAAGAGACGGCCAATCCCATACACCTCTACCGAGGAGGCGAGGCAAGGTAACACTACGAGGCCTTTACAAAGTTCCACTAGCTTCAGAAAACCCGCTACAGTTTATAGGAAGTTCCAGTGCAGGAATCCCTTGCAGGACCGCCATCGCAGCAAAATCCTCCCGAGGGCCTCCCTAGCAGGAATCCCTTGCAGGACTGCCATCGCAGCAAAATCCTCCCGAGGGCCTCCCTACACTGACCACTCCCCTACTGCCCTTGCCCCTTTCGGGTAAGGTAGTCTTCCACTAGCTTTCCTAATTAATCAGCCAAGGGGTCCCATTCCTCCCTTGTGGTAGCACTGTTTTCCCGGGTGGTTCTCCATGTTCCAATAAACATAATGATCTTATCATGAACAGTAAATAACAACTGATAATAAAAGTATAATCATGAATAAAGTGTATCTCTATACCCATAACCACATAAAGCAATAGCAGGTACTACCCAAAGATTCAGTGGTGAACAAGGTATAAAGATAGTCAAACTGGGGTAACCTATTGGGTCCCATCAAAATTAACCTATGCAGATCATTATGATTAATTAGAACATGAGTGGGTAAAAAGAAGTGATCAAGGGCACAACTTGCCTGGGACTTGAGATTCCAGGTACCAGGGTGATCTTCAGGTGGCTCGTGACCTCACCGCTAAACGTAGCAATACAGACAAACATGGTATAGGCAAAATTAACATTACACCAAACATATATGCAAAATACATATTAATAATCTACATATTGAAATAAGGTCACAGGAACATGGATTATTAATTTTGGAATTATAGATTTTAAGTTTATGAATTTCTAAAGATTCTATGTGCTTGGTACAAGATTAATTAGGATATCAATTTTAGTATGGCTTTCATGTCAAAACAGTGACACAAAATGATAAACAATAATATTACAAAATTATAGAAACTTGAATGGTCCAATTTGGAGTTCATATGCATTTTCTATGAATTATACAAATTCTATGAATTGTTTTTCATATTAAAAACTCATTTTCTAATTCATTTTCTTGATTTTATAACTCTCTGGACTGGGCCTCATTTACTGGTAAGTTCAGGGGCTAACCTGCAAGATCTCCAAGACACAACGCGCCACTGGTCTGGACTGCGGGTTGATTTGGAATAAGCCGAGGGGCTCTTTAGAAAGATCTCCAGGTCGAAGGGGTATGGTTGTATCTGGGCCGTTGGATCAAAACCGGCGGCCATGATTATAACATCATAAATCTAAAGGGGTACGCACTCACGGTCGTTGGATCGAGATCGGATGGCCGAGATCAATCACAGAAGGGGGCATTTCGAGATCTAATCTAAGCTGCCCGCACGAGATCAAACAGCCACGATTAGAAATACTACGGATCGGATCGCGATGCCATCAGAGCCACCGGATCCGAAATCAAGGGTTTGGATTTAAAAGATCCCGATCACATCGTATACGTCCATGACCGGATCAACGGCTACCAGGTTCTTGGTCGAAACGTTACCCCCAAATCGAATCCGGGCCGCAAATCACATGATCGATGGCAGGCAACCTATCTGCTACCTCCGCCAACCCGACCGGCGGCGCATGCACGGGTGCGGTGGCGCCATCGCCGGAGTTACGTGAACTAGTGACGCAGTGACTAATCCTCTAATCCAAATAAAGCTATTCATAGAGGGAAACGAGGGGAACTTAACGGAGGTGCTTACCACCGCCAGAAGATGAAGTGGGGGCTCGGTCACAGGAAGGTGCGGACTTGCAGCGGTGATATGGCTCCGGCGACGAGTTGCCAACCACCCGCATGGTTTCATAATAGCCGAGCACGAAGATGTCCCACGCCCGTGCGGTCCGCCAACACAGGCACCAACCGGACACCAATTTCCCCTCCTGTACGCGCTGGCATCCTCGTGACCACACCCTGGGCGCGGGACTGCGATGATGGCGGCGGAAACTGAGCTCCGCGGCCCTCCTGCGCTCGATACTGGTGGCACCAAACCTCACCGCGAATACACGATGTCGCCCACGATTCTTATACCCATGACCGAGTCCGAATTTGAGAGGAGGTCGGCCAATGGAGTGCGCGCTGCGCGGGGTCTGTTTCTGAACGGCCTGTGGGGAAGACGGGCCCGACCGCGCGGGGCCCTCGTGGCAGTGATTGAGCACGCGAGTACACGCGGAGTCGCTGGCAACGGAGCCCCACAACCCACGAGGCACACGAGCGGCCACTGGACGGTCAACCGAAGCGAGCATGAAGCGGGCGAGCGAGATCTCCGTGGGGAGGATAGACCTGACGGTCGTGGCCCACATGACAGTGGTGTTGAGTCCGAGCGCGCATGAGAGGGGATGAGAGAATGAGCTGCGTCCCAAGCTGTCGGCAGAGCAGGCGCGCAGTGAAAAAGGAGGTGGGCCGCGCGCGATGGGGAATGGGGACAGTGGCCGAATGTAGTTGGGCCGCCCATAGGTGAAATCGGCCCAGGCGAGGTTGCCACGCTCTTTTTTTGTTTAATTTTTTTTCCATTTCTTTTTCAAACTGAATTCAATTCAAATTTAAATCCTATTTGAACTTCAACTTTCCAATATATCTAATAAGAATCCTAACATGGAGAGAACTCTCATTATTTATTTATTTTATAATGTATATTCTTTTCTTCCTCTTCTCTCTTCTTTCCTCCATTTTTAAATTCTATTATTATTTTTTTAAACTTGTCTCGTTAATTTAACCTCAAATGCACAAATACAATAACCTCAGCATGGAATGCATATTTCTATATTTATTTATTTGCTATTTGACTACTTTAGTTGCCATAATTGAGTATGCACAAAGAAAAGACATCAATGATCTTCGAGGGTTCCATAATCCTAAAACCCTACAAAATAGTATTTACTAATTTATATCATTATTATTATTATTTTAATACAAATTTTGGGCTTTACAAATCCTACCCCCCTTAACAGAAATCTCGTCCCCGAGATTTGTAAGAAAAGGGATACAATAAGTTTGGTCTAGAATTTTAGTTTCTCATTTGGTTTTTTTTTGAATCAGAGTTTTGTTTAAAGTTTTTTTTATATGGATATATATGTCTAGCCATTTATTATGTCATATGAGGTACGATTATGGCAAGTATAGGTTGTGGCAAGGAAGAGTATAATAAGGAAAGACTTCATCCAGAACTGTGGATCTTGATTCCGCCGGCGATTCAACTTGATCTTTGAAGACTTGAGTTGATGTTTATCCTTCTTTGACGTGGTTGGTCTCCCTTGGCCTTTTTTTTCTTGGAGTTGCCATCCGAGTTAAGGACATATGGTTAAGATATGTGTGAGTAGGATGGATTATGTGTAGGTAGGTTAGAATCTCTTGCCAGGTTAAAATCGAGCGGTTATGCAACTATCGGATGGTTAAGGTAGTTGCATATGGCCAAGTCGGTCTGTCGTTCTTAATTTAGTGTAGGGTGAACTAAGTTAAGACATGTTCTATAGGAGTAGAGTCTAATCTATTTCATCAGTATTATCTAACATGTTTGATAAGTCACTTTAGATTAGATCAGATCTAGGTTAGATTGGTGTGACTAGCTTGAACTAGATAAGATCTAATTAATTTGGATTGGATCATGATTGTTACTCCGAGGTGAGATAAGCAAAGTGGTTAGGATAAGATAAGATAATATAGATTCTTTGAAGATAAGAATGGATCTGTGAAGCTAGATATATTTTAATTAGGATAAGTTAGGATCTTTTGAGATAAGATGGATCTATGAGTCTAGAGTATGAATCTTTCAAGATGAGATAGATACTGTTAGGCTAGCTGCATTAATGGGGCATAATCTAGTTTGTCTGTTTTTATAAGCAATTTTTTTTCCTATATGCATATGCTGATGTAATCGTGGACATTACTACACAACTATTCACACTCAATCAAAGATCCAAATCAAACAAGTATCATAAGAACAAACACTCAAGCATACAGATACCTAAAAAAATAGTTTTGTTTTGTTCCTAGGAGTAGGTCTCCTATTCTTAAAGGTCACTTTAGGTACAGGATTTCAAGGTGTGAAATCCACATTTGTCTTTAGAAGGAAAAGGTAAGAATGATCAGAGTATAGCGGAAATAGATGAGAAAGGATTAAGAAAAGTTTAGAAAGAATCAGAGTAGAAAAGATAAGTAGATAATGGTTGTCCAGTTCTATCTAGGTTTCGTCCTATAGTCAACATTCCTCTGATACCACTTCTGTCACACTCGGGTTTTGGGGCACCAAGACCCGGGCGCGAACATAAACACCAGGTATGCTGGGACCAAGTCTCACACATATGATGTATAGTGGCACAGGATTGAATGTCACATATTTATATATAACAGGAGTTCTATACAAAATAAATAATTACATAATAAGGAGACAACGGTCCAGCAACCCAAAGTTGACTGGGAGACGACGGCCTAGATCTCTCACGAACACATCGCAGCATCCTCCATGCGCCTCATCCGGTGGTACCTGTTCTTGACCTGTGGGGGGGGTGTGAGACAGCAAGAGTGAGCTCACATACGTTCATCACTCAACAAGTTGTGGGGAATAATGTGCATGAACTCGCCAAAGGTGGGAGCTCACGTGAAGTGTAAGGCTTACCAAAGAGGATGGTTAGAGCTGAGCATTGCTTTTAAAGTTAGTCAAAATTTTATTAGCAGTTACTAAGTATAAGTAAATACCAAACCCAATTAAGTAGTAGAACAAAAGTAACAACTTCACCTGTGATGCAATGCATATGACAAATTGAATTTAGTTCCATAATTTAATCATGTGAGTGTCCGAGCTGCTCATGACCGTGAGCACGGCTAGTATACCAGTTTTACACTCTGCAGAGGTTGCGCATCTTTACCCACAAGTTGTGTTACCCATCTGCCAAGAGACGGCCAATCCCATACACCTCTACCGAGGAGGCGAGGCAAGGTAACACTACGAGGCCTTTACAAAGTTCCACTAGCTTCAGAAAACCCGCTACAGTTTATAGGAAGTTCCAGTGCAGGAATCCCTTGCAGGACCGCCATCGCAGCAAAATCCTCCCGAGGGCCTCCCTAGCAGGAATCCCTTGCAAGACTGCCATCGCAGCAAAATCCTCCCGAGGGCCTCCCTACACTGACCACTCCCCTACTGCCCTTGCCCCTTTCGGGTAAGGTAGTCTTCCACTAGCTTTCCTAATTAATCAGCCAAGGGGTCCCATTCCTCCCTTGTGGTAGCACTGTTTTCCCGGGTGGTTCTCCATGTTCCAATAAACATAATGATCTTATCATGAACAGTAAATAACAACTGATAATAAAAGTATAATCATGAATAAAGTGTATCTCTATACCCATAACCACATAAAGCAATAGCAGGTACTACCCAAAGATTCAGTGGTGAACAAGGTATAAAGATAGTCAAACTGGGGTAACCTATTGGGTCCCATCAAAATTAACCTATGCAGATCATTATGATTAATTAGAACATGAGTGGGTAAAAAGAAGTGATCAAGGGCACAACTTGCCTGGGACTTGAGATTCCAGGTACCAGGGTGATCTTCAGGTGGCTCGTGACCTCACCGCTAAACGTAGCAATACAGACAAAAATGGTATAGGCAAAATTAACATTACACCAAACATATATGCAAAATACATATTAATAATCTACATATTGAAATAAGGTCACAGGAACATGGATTATTAATTTTGGAATTATAGATTTTAAGTTTATGAATTTCTAAAGATTCTATGTGCTTGGTACAAGATTAATTAGGATATCAATTTTAGTATGGCTTTCATGTCAAAACAGTGACACAAAATGATAAACAATAATATTACAAAATTATAGAAACTTGAATGGTCCAATTTGGAGTTCATATGCATTTTCTATGAATTATACAAATTCTATGAATTGTTTTTATATTAAAAACTCATTTTCTAATTCATTTTCTTGATTTTATAACTCTCTGGACTGGGCCTCATTTACTGGTAAGTTCAGGGGCTAACCCGCAAGATCTCCAAGACACAGCGCGCCACTGGTCTGGACTGCGGGTTGATTTGGAATAAGCCGAGGGGCTCTTTAGAAAGATCTCCAGGTCGAAGGGGTATGGTTGTATCTGGGCCGTTGGATCAAAACCGGCGGCCATGATTATAACATCATAAATCTAAAGGGGTACGCACTCACGGTCGTTGGATCGAGATCGGATGGCCGAGATCAATCACAGAAGGGGGCATTTCGAGATCTAATCTAAGCTGCCCGCACGAGATCAAACAGCCACGATTAGAAATACTACGGATCGGATCGCGATGCCATCAGAGCCACCGGATCCGAAATCAAGGGTTTGGATTTAAATGATCCCGATCACATCGTATACGTCCATGACCGGATCAACGGCTACCAGGTTCTTGGTCGAAACGTTACCCCCAAATCGAATCCGGGCCGCAAATCACATGATCGATGGCAGGCAACCAATCTGCTACCTCCGCCAACCCGACCGGCGGCGCATGCACGGGTGCGGTGGCGCCATCGCCGGAGTTACGTGAACTAGTGACGCAGTGAATAATCCTCTAATCCAAATAAAGCTATTCATAGAGGGAACCGAGGTGAACTTAACGGAGGTGCTTACCACCGCCAGAAGATGAAGTGGGGGCTCGGTCACAGGAAGGCGCGGACTTGCAGCGGTGATATGGCTCCGGCGATGAGTTGCCAACCACCCGCATGGTTTCATAATAGCCGAGCACGAAGATGTCCCACGCCCGTGCGGTCCGCCGACACAGGCACCAACCGGACACCAATTTCCCCTCCTGTACGCACTGGCATCCTCGTGACCACACCCTGGGCGCGGGACTGCGATGATGGCGGCGGAAACTGAGCTCCGCGGCCCTCCTGCGCTCGATACTGGTGGCACCAAACCTCACCGCGAATACACGATGTCACCCACGATTCTTATACCCATGACCGAGTCCTGAATTTGAGAGGAGGTCGGCCAATGGAGTGCGCGCTGCGTGGGGTCTGTTTCTGAACGGCCTGTGGGCAAGACGGGCCCGACCGCGCGGGGCCCTCGTGGCAGTGATTGAGCACGCGAGTACACGCGGAGTCGCTGGCAACGGAGCCCCACAACCCACGAGGCACACGAGCGGCCGCTGGACGGTCAACCGAAGCGAGCATGAAGCGGGCGAGCGAGATCTCTGTGGGGAGGATAGACCTGACGGTCGTGGCCCACATGTCAGTGGTGTTGAGTCCGAGCGCGCATGAGAGGGGATGAGAGAATGAGCTGCGTCCCAAGCTGTCGGCAGAGCAGGCGCTGCAGTGAAAAAGGAGGTGGGCCAGCGCGCGATGGGGAATGGGGACAGTGGCCGAATGTAGTTGGGCCGCCCATAGGTGAAATCGGCCCAGGCGAGGTTGCCATGCTCTTTTTTTTGTTTAATTTTTTTTCCATTTCTTTTTCAAACTGAATTCAATTCAAATTTAAATCCTATTTGAACTTCAACTTTCCAATATATCTAATAAGAATCCTAACATGGAGAGAACTCTCATTATTTATTTATTTTATAATGTATATTCTTTTCTTCCTCTTCTCTCTTCTTTCCTCCATTTTTAAATTCTATTATTATTTTTTTTAAACTTGTCTCGTTAATTTAACCTCAAATGCACAAATACAATAACCTCAGCATGGAATGCATATTTCTATATTTATTTATTTGCTATTTGACTACTTTAGTTGCCATAATTGAGTATGCACAAAGAAAAGACATCAATGATCTTCGAGGGTTCCATAATCCTAAAACCCTACAAAATAGTATTTACTAATTTATATCATTATTATTATTATTTTAATACAAATTTTGGGCTTTACATCCAGTGCCGCCTTGCTCTTGCTATCGTTGGAGGAGCGCGGCCACGTGGAGATCGGCACCTTTTAGCCATTGCTCGGCTTCAAGGATTTTCGTCGTGCAGCCCGGCTGCATTCCCTCACCAATGGCAGTTTGGTGGGGAGAAGCAAGCCGAGCTACGACCTCCGCCCCGCCCTTAGCTTCAAGGATCTTCGTCATCCGGGCTGAGGCGGAGGACAGCACCGAGTGGGGGGTTGCCTCCGCGTGGGCCAGCAACCCTTTTCTTCCCCAGCGTTTGGGGGAGAAAGACACCCTCCAGCCCTGCAGAGGCTTCCTCCAGCCATGCGGGGGAAGGCGAACAGCTGCTCCCTGGACAGGGTGCAGCTTTCCGTCCTTCGTCCGGGTGGCGGTCGTGCCGCACGCGGGCCGGCCACGTCCAGGTCCTCCTCGCACCGTCAGCCACGCCGGAGGGTCGCCCAGCACGTCGTACGCCACGAGGGCGGTGCTCGTGTTCTGGGGCGGCCTCGGCGAGGACGGGAGTGAGGACCTGCCGGTGCGCTTTGGGGCGGCCGCTGTTCGTCGGCGTGGCACCGGCGCGCAGGCGGCCGTTGTCTTCGGTGCTGAGGTGGTGACAGCCAGAGAAGGTTTCTCCACCGACGAGACCATCGGCGCCAGCTGCGGCCGGACCCCCGGCTCTTTGGCTTTGATGGCTTGTCCTCGCCCCTTGAGCAGAGACGTGGGCGGGGGCCTCGTCACAGCAGCGTCGGCCCTGAGGTCATCGCTGCTACTGTTTAGCCGCCCGGAGCAGGGGTCGTTGTCGCTGTTGGTGTAGTGGCTACCGGCGAGCCACTCGGAGTTTGTTATTCCGCAGGCCCTCTGGTATGGAGGTTGTTCATACCCGCGGGAGCGGAACCGGAGTCTCGTTTGTAAGGAGATGTACTGGGTTTTTGCTGGAGCAAAATGTAACCGCTTCAAGTACTTAGACATTTGTCGTAGGTCGGGAGAACCGCCGAGGGTTCTGCCGACGTCTAAGTCTGTGTAGCATAGTTACCCCAGGTATATGTGTTTGTTCTTTGTGGCTGTCGAGGCCTGAACATTTGGGTATTCGAGAATGAAGCTATGTGTCTTCCTCATTCCAAACGCTGGGACTTGTCTGTTGGCTAGCCAAACCACTTAACCGAGCGTCGGTTGCGCGGAAGGTGACAAGTGAGGTGTCCGTATCCTGGAGGTGTAGGAGTCCCTCGGCTCTGTCAGCCTTGCAACTCTAGGCTTCCCTTGCTCAGTTTTTGGAACCCTCGGCTGCTCTGCGATGTGCCGGAGCCGGAGGCAGCGGTGTTAGCGTGGACAGATGCAGAGTCGGCTCAGAAAGAGACTTCGTCGGCCCCGGAGATGGCGGCTTCCCAGGCCGAGGAAGATGTGGTAGCAGCCACTGGAGCTTGGCCAAGACATCTGCTGGCGCGGTGCTGGCGTCCTCCCTTAGGTGGAGGTCCTTTTGCCTGGGTCGCCGTCCAAGGCCGGGCCTGGTTCCGCCGAGGGTGGAAACAACGCCGAGGGTGCTACTGCTCCCCCTATCGATGCCCGAACCTACAGGAACAATTTGTCTGTAGCATGCACATGTTTTTTCGCGGCCGCCGAGGCCTAAACACTTTATTGTCGTGTTTAAAAAGCTGCGTCTTCTCTCCTCTTGTTTCGAGCATCACGACTTGTCTGTCAATAGCAGAATCGTTTATCCGAACGAGAGTTACTTTTCGCAGAAGGTGATGAGTGAGGTATCCGTATCCCGGAGGCGTAGGAGTCCCTCGGCTCGGTCGGCCTTGCCGCTTACGTGCGCTCTCATTTGGTCGGAGGATTCCATTATTGGTACAGTCGAGAAGGCGCGAAAGTCGTTTTTCTACCCGAGTGTTAGGACTTGTTCGGCAGTAGGATCGCTATCTGAGCGTGAGTTACTTCTCGCGGAAGGTGATGAGTGAGGTATCCGTATCCCGGAGGCGTAGGAGTTCCTCGGCTCGGTCGGCCTTGCCGCTTACGTGTACTCTCGTCATTCTCAGGATCCCGCTATCGATACGAAAGTCGAAAGCACGAAGGTTGTTTTGGTAGAAAATTTTTCCGAGGAGAATTTTGACGCAGAGGGGGTTCTCCCCTTCTAGCCCCCGAGGGAGGGTCGGGCTTTGCTTAGGCAAGGCTGACCCTTCCTTGACGGTTAGACTTTGTGTATGTAAACGAGGTACATGAACGACTTAAAACATCTTAAGGGTAGAAGCGACGTAGCTGTTGGATGTTCCAAGCGTTGCTGTAGACCTTGCCTTGGTCGTTGGCTAGTTTGTATGTTCCAGGCTTCAAGATCTTGGCGATGATGAAGGGCCCTTCCCAGGGAGGAGTGAGCTTGTGGTGCCCTCGGGCGTCCTGTCGCAGGCGAAGCACCAAGTCTCCCACTTGGAAGCCTCAGGACTGAACGCTTCGGGCGTGGTAGCGCCGCAGCGACTGCTGGTACCGTGCCGAATGTAGTAAGGCAACGTCCCGAGCCTCCTCGAGTTGGTCCAGCGAGTCTTCTCGGCTGGTCTGGTTGCTTCGGTCGTCGTACGCCTTGGTCCTCGGGGACCCGTATTCTAAGCCCGTGGGGAGGACGGCCTCGACCCCATAGACTAGAAAGAACAGCGTAAAACCCATGGCGCGGCTCGGCATCATCCTCAGACTCTACACTACTGAGGGTAGCTCTTTCATCCACCGCTTGCCGAACTTGTTGAGGTCGTTGTAGATCCTTGGTTTGAGCCCCTGCAAAATCATACCGTTGGCACGCTCCACCTTCCCATTCGTCATGGGATGAGCTACGGCGGCCCAGTCCACACGGATGTGGTGGTTGTCGCAGAAGTCTAGGAACTTTTTTCTGGTGAACTGCGTGCCATTGTCGGTGATGATTGAGTTTGGGACCCCGAAGCGATGGATGATGTTGGTGAAGAATGCCACTGCCTACTCGGACCTGATGCTGTTTAGGGGTCGGACCTTGATCCACTTGGAGAATTTGCCGATAGCGACCAGCAGGTGCATGAAGCCCCCGGGTGCCTTCTGCAAGGGACCGACGAGGTCTAGACCCCACACAGCAAATGACCAGGTGATGGGTATCGTCTGCAAGGCCTGAGCGGGCAGATGCGTCTGCTTTGCGTGGAATTGACACCCCCGGTAGGAGCGCACAATCCTAGTGGCGTCGGCCACTGCGGTTGGCCAGTAGAAACCTTGTTGGAAGGCATTCCCCACGAGGGCTCGAGGCGCTGCATGGTGGCCGCAAGCCCCGGAGTGTATTTCTTTCAATAGTTTTTGTCCTTGGGCGATAGATATGCATCGTTGGAGGATGCCCGAGGGGCTGCGGTGATAGAGCTCTTTTTCATCACCCAGCAAGACGAATGACTTGGCGCGCCGAGCCAGCCGCCGAGCTTTGGTCTTGTCGATGGGAAGCTCTCCTTGGAGGAGATATTCCAGGTACGGGGTCTGCCAGTTCGGATCTGGCGTGACCCCATTCTGTTCATCCTCGACAGCCAAGGCCTCTTCCTCGATGGCCGAGGGTGCCTCGGGTCCGGCCGAGGGTACCTCGGGTTCGGTAGAGGGTACCTCGGGCTGGGCCGAGGCTTCCCCAGGCTCGGGCGCGTCGTCGATCTTGATGGATGGTTGATGTAGGTCTCTGGAGAAGACGTCCAGGGGAACTGTCGTTCACCCCGAGGCTATTTTCGCTAGCTCGTCCGTAGTCTCGTTGTATCGTCGGGCGATGTGGTTGAGCTCTAGCCCATAGAACTTGTTTTCCAGGCACCGGACTTCGTCGCAGTAGGCTTCCATCCTCCGGTCACGGCAGTGGGAGTTCTTCATGACTTGGTCAATGACAAGCTGCGAGTCGCCTCGAGCGTCGAGGCATCAGACTGCTAGCTCGATGGCAATGCGTAGCCCATTAACCAGTGCCTCGTACTCGGCCATGTTGTTTGATGCCGGAAAATGGAGGCGAATGACGTAGCGAAGATGCTTTCCGAGGGGTGAAACGAAGAGTAGGCCAGCGCCTGCTCCTGTTTTCATGAGTGACCCATCGAAGTACATGGTCTAGAGCTCGGGCTGGATTGGAGTTATCGGTAACTGGGTGTCAGTCCACTTAGCCAGGAAGTCTACCAAGACCTGGGATTTTATGGCCTTCCGAGGAGCGAATGATACCGTTTCGCCCATAAGCTCCACCGCCCACTCTGCTATCCTACCCGAAGCCTTGCGGCATTGGATGATCTCCCCTAGGGGGAAGGATGACACCACAGTTACCGGATGAGACTCAAAGTAGTGTCGCAACTTTCGCCGTGTCAGGATCACTGCGTAGAGCAGCTTCTAGATCTGTGGGTAGCGGACTTTGGTCTCGGGGAGCACTTCGCTGATGAAGTAGACTGGCCTCTGGATGGGTAGTGCATGCCCTTCTTCTCTGCTCTCGACTACGATCGCGGTGCTGACCACCTGAGTAGTCGCGGCTACGTAGATCAAGAGGGCTTCTCCTGCAGCGGGAGGCACCAGGATGGGTGTGTTCGTAAGGAGCGCCTTAAGGTTTTCGAGGGCTTCCTCAGCCTCGGGGGTCCAAATGAAGCACTCGGCCTTCCTTAAGAGGCAGTACAGAGGCAAGCCTTTCTTGCCAAGGCGTGAGATGAAGCGGCTCAGAGCCACAAGGCATCCCATGACCCTCTGTACTCCTTTCAAATCTTTGATCGGTCCCATGTTGGTGATGGCCGCGATTTTCTCTGGGTTGGCCTTGATGCCCCGTTCGGAGACGATGAATCCAAGGAGCATGCCTCAGGGGACTCCGTAGACACACTTCTCGGGATTGAGTTTCACGCCTTTCGCTCTCAGACACTTGAATGTCGTTTCAAGGTTAGAGAGGAGGTCGGAGGCTCTCTTCGTCTTGACAACGATGTCGTCGACGTAAGCCTCGACCGTTCTGCCGATGTGTTCCCCGAACACATGGTTCATGCACCTCTGGTAAGTGGCGCCAGCATTCCTCAACCCAAATGGCATTGTAGTGTAACAGTACATGCCAAAAGGTGTGATGAAAGAAGTCGCGAGCTAGTCGGACTCTTTCATCTTGATTTGGTGATAGCCTGAGTAGGCATCGAGGAATGACAGGGTTTCACACCCAACAGTGGAGTCCACGATTTGATCGATGCAAGGTAGAGGGTAGGGAACTTTCGGACATGCTTTGTTTAGACCAGTGTAGTCTACACACATCCTCCATTTCCCATCCTTCTTTCTTACAAGAACAGGGTTAGCTAACCATTCGGGATGGAATACCTCTTTGATAAACCCTGCCACGAGTAGCTTGTGGATCTCCTCGCCTATGGCCCTGCGCTTTTCTTCGTCAAAACGGCGTAGGGTTTGCTTCACGGGTCGGGCTCTAGCTCTGATGTCCAGTGAGTGCTCGGCAACATCCCTCGGTATGTCGGGCATGTCCTAGGGACTCCACGCAAAGACTTCGGCGTTTGCGCGGAGAAAGTCGACGAGCACTGCTTCCTATTTGGGGTCGAGCTCGGAGCCGATCCGAACTTGCTTGCTGGCGTCGTTGCTGGAGTCGAGAGAGATGAACTTGACCGCCTCAACTGATTCGAAGTTGCCGGCGTGCCGCTTCGCATCGGGCGCCTCCTGGGAGAGGCGTTCTAGGTCGGTGATGAGGGCCTCGGACTCGGCGAGAGCCTTGGCGTACTCCACGCACTCCACGTCGCATTCGTACGCGTGGCGGTACGTGGATCCAACGGTGATTATCCCATTCGGGCCTGGCATCTTGAGCTTGAGGTAGGTGTAGTTGGGGACGGCCATGAACTTGGCGTAGCATGGTCTTCCCAACATCGCATGGTAGGTTCCTCGGAACCCGACGACCTCAAAGGTGTGAGCTTCCTTTCGGAAGTTAGAGGGAGTTCCGAAGCAGACGGGTAAGTCGATCCGTCCGAGGGGTAGGATTCGCTTCCCAGGCGCGATCCCGTGGAAGGGTGCCGCATCGGCCCGGACTTCGGACCGATCAACCCCTAAGAGTTCCAGGGTCTCGGCGTAGATGATGTTAAGGCTGTTGCCTCCGTCCATAAGGACCTTGGAGAGCCTAACATTGCCGATGATCGGATCTACGACGAGCGGGTACCTTCCCGGGCTTGACACGAAGTCGGGGTGGTCTTCTTGGTCGAAGGTGATAGGCTTGTCGGACCAGTCTAGGTAGACTGGCGCCGCCACCTTCACCAAGCAGACTTTCCGACGCTCCTGCTTGCGGTGCCGAGCTGAGGCGTTCACCGCCTGCCCGCCGTAGATCATGAAGCAGTTATGGACTTCCGGGAATCCCTGTTCCTTGCCGCCCTCCTTCTTATCGTTGTCATGGCCCTTGCCATCCTCCGCCGGGGGACCGGTCTTATGGAAGTAGCGCTGGAGCATGATACATTCTTCGAGGGTGTGCTTGACGGGCCCCTGGTGATAGGGGCACGGCTCTTTGAGCATCTTGTCGAATGCGCCGACACCTCCAGGAGGTTTCCGAGGGTTCCTTTGCTCGGCCGCAGCGACGAGATTCGCGTCTACGGCGTCGCGCTTCGCTCGCGACTTGTTTTTAGCCTTCTTCTTCGTGCCCCGCTGGGCGGACGCCTCAGGGGAGTCTGTCTTCTTATCTCCCTGAGGCTGCTTGTCCTTCCAGAAGATGGCTTCGACTGCCTCTTGACCTCGAGGCGAACTTGGTGGCGATGTCCATCAGTTCGCTCGCACGGGTGGGAGTCTTGCGCCCCAGTTTGCTCACCAGGTCTCGGCAAGTGGTGCCGGCAAGGAAAGCCCTGATGACATCCGAGTCAGTAATGTTGGGCAGCTCGGTGCACTGCTTTGAAAACCGTCGGATGTACTCTCGGAGGGACTCCCCTGGCTACTGGCGGCAGCTTCGGAGGTCCCATGAGTTCCTAGGGCGTACGTACGTGCCTTGGAAGTTTCCCGCGAAAGCTTTGACCAGATCATCCCAGTCGGAGATCTGCGCAGGAGGCAGATGCTCTAGCCAGGCTCGGGCGGCGTCGGAGAGGAAAAGGGGTAGATTACGGATGATGAGGTTGTCATCATTCGCCCCTCCCAACTAGCATGCCAGTCGGTAGTCTGCGAGCCACAGCTCCAGCCTCGTCTCCCCCGAGTACTTGGTGATAGTAGTCGGGGCTCGAAAACGGGCAAGGAACAGCGCTTGTCGTATTACCCAGTTGAAGACTCGCGGACCGGGTGGTTCGGGCGAAGGACTACGATCCTCCTCAATGTTGCAGCATCCCCCGCGCCTAGGATGGTAGCCTCGATGCACCTTCTCATCAAGGCGGGCACGAGGGTTGAGATGGCGGTGCTCATTGCCACGGCGTTCTCGGGCGGCGGGCGCCTCGTCCTGTGTACGCTTGGGATGGACCGAGGCTTCCCGAATGCACCGGGAGGACACCGCGAGATGCTCCGAGGGGTCAGCTCGCCTGCGGGAGGCGGAGCTCTCGGCTCGTCGAACCGCGGTGCCTTCTAGGAGATTCTTGAGTTCGCCCTGGATACGCCTGTTGGAGCTCTTGCTCTCCTGGGCAAGTTAATCCAACGGGGGAGCAAAAATAGTATAACAAGGTTTCAACTCGAGATGACAATAGCTCTATTGAATCCAGCCTCTCAAGGGCACTGTACGGGGGTATTTATAGGTGCTTGAGTGCCCAGCGTCTTGGGTTAAGGATGCATGTGCCCTCAGGAGCCCAGGATATCCCCGGAATATTCCCATAAAGCAGGGATATAGACTGTAATTACAGGGAAGCCTTTACAAATAAGGCCCGTAATGCGTAGCGGCCACGCAGGGCCTGCTATAATGGGCCGGATCACACGTGGGCCTCCATGTTGGGCGAGGTCGCGGGATGGAACGACTTCGCCGTGGCCCTTCGTCTTTCGATGCGTGGGACGAAGGGTAGAGTCTGTCAGTAGTCTTGTCTCCATTGTCGCAGCGAGTCTGGTGAAGGCATCGAGCGAAGGGTGGCGTCTTCGCCTTCGCCCCAACATTTGCCCTCCAAGGGACCAGTTCGACTAAGTCATCTGGTGCTGAAGGCATCGCTAGATGGTGGAGACGCTGCCCTTCCTCGAAGTGGTTCAGCGGGGGTTTTTGACATGACCGTTGATTGACACCGCACTGTTGGATTGCGGGTTTCCCGAGGTGTCGCGTCCTGTGTATAAAAAAGGGGGTGGGGGCGACGCGGATTGAAATTTACCTTTCTGCGCGCCGCGAAAATCCTAACCTACCTTGTTCAAACTGCTCGCTTGCTCGTCTGCCCTCCTTGCTCCTGCTTGCCGGAGAACTGGCCCACGTGAAGCAGACCGCGCGCCGCCGTCGATGGTATGTAGCCATGCCGTCTTCCTCCTCGTCTGCTGCGACCACGCCAACGGCCGAGACGCCTTCCGAGGATCTCTCGGGCAGTGTGGCGGCGGCGGAATTGCGACCGGGTGATATGGTGGAATTCGGTGTTTCGCGGATGTCGTCAGGCCACGTGCAAGATATGCAACAGTTGGAGTATTTTGGCGGCGGGGTCGGGCGTGTGCCGGGGGCAGAGGAGATTCCCGAGCCCGAGGGTGAATTGGTTGTGTTCGAGGCATTTTTCATTGCCGGCCTTCGTCTGCCTGCGCATCATTTTGTGTCAGAGGTTCTGCAGAAGTTCGAGGTCCAGGTTCATCAGCTGACACCGAACGCCATGGTGGCATTAGCGAAGTATGTCTGAGCAACAACGTCATATGGCGGTCAGCCTTCGTTGGAAGTCTTCGCCAAGCACTACTGTCTGCACTAGCAGAAGAGAAGGATTGGACATAAGATTGCGCAGTTCAGGTCGTGCACTTTCACGCCGAAGTCCGGGAAGACTTCGATGGAGGTTGTGGAGCTGGTCCCTTGTGCCCGAAATAAGTGGGGCAACTGGTGGGACTACTGGTTCTATGTTTCAGAGGCTGAAGTCAAAGATCACCCTGGGCTCCCTGCTGCCATCATGTGTTCTCATAATTATGTGGCGTACCCGCCATTTGAAGTGGCGGAGGATGATGAGAATGAAAGGGCCCTTCGGATCGCTACCCGTAGGAGTAGCGGGCGTGATCTGGTTGAGGAATTCATAGGGTATGGGGTGTGGCCCTTGGCGCATGGATGGACGCTGGGCGAAGTATGCCCTCACGTGATGCCTTCCCTGGGTGGGCGGAAAGTGCAAAGTCCGCTTTTTGCTTTGGATGTGCGAGGGCGGGATCCTGCCGCGGTTGTGCGTGAGGCGGAGGATGGGGCGGTGCGAATTGTTGGTCGCTACGTGCCGAGGACGGAGGCCCAACAGAGCTAGGACATACGTGGATCCAACTACCGCCTGAATAGGGTCTTTGAGTTGAATGGTTTGCCGTATGGCGGTTATCCTGGAGTAGACGTTGTCGACCACCGGGGGAAAAACCAGCGGCAGTGATCGAAGACGACCCCGTGTCGGAGGCCGCCCCATCCACTAAGAAGAGGAAACTAGGTACTGTGGTGGGAAAACTAGGGGTCTCCGATAGTTTTGCTATGAAGTTGATGGGGACATGCGCGGCGCCCGGGGGAAGGATGTCTTCGCCCAAGCTCCGGGAGTCTTCGACGCGGATGCTGGAGGTTACCGGGGGTCGATGGCCCAAGAACGTTCCTATCCCCGTGCGGCTGGCGAAGACTTTTTTTACTTCTCGTATGGCTCATGACTTGAGAGTGTTTCCTTACGGACGGAACATTGCTGCTGTTGTGTCAGCAGTGATGAACAAGGATCGCCAGGATGCTGCGCAGAAGCCGGCCGCGCCTGGATCTGGCAAGTTGCCGGAGAGCACGAAGGCGGCCGGCGCTGGCGGAACCAAGTCCGCCCCGGAAGGAGCTGCGAAGGTCCGGGAGCAGCCTTCACCGGGGAAACGCGTTGCCGACTTCGGCACAAATATTAGCATGGACGACTATCTCGTTGGTAAGTTTTTTTTGACCGGTGAGACGTTGCAGGGTCGGGCGAAGGGCAACTTGTTGCCGTCTCGCCTGCGGTGGCAACCACGGCGTCTATCGCGGTTTTTGGGGTGAAGGGTGGCGATTTCAGCGCTGGCGGCGAGGTTTCGGCAGCCACTGCCATCGAGGACGAAGCGGGCGCTGTGTCCCGCCGGCTGCGGGAGGCGTCGCTGCAGCTGACGCAGCAGCTGAGTCAAGTAAGTTGAGGTAGGCTTCGTTGTGTGCCGCTTTCATGGTGATTGTGGTCTCATGCGTGTCTGCTAGGCGGCCAACTTCGCCGACCGCGTGGCGTCGGGCGCCCTTACGGCGGACGTGGCTGCCGAAGTCGAGAGACTTCGGGCAGCAGCACGCGGACGCCGTCCGGGAAAAATCAGCCGCGGAGAGCAAAAGCCACAGGCTGGAGGAGAAGGTGACCGCCCTAGAGGGCGAGAGGATGGACATCCGGCGCCAGCTAGTGGAGGAAAGGAGGGAGGCCAACCAGGCCAACACCAAGGTGCAGACGGCGCAGGCGGAGGCCAAGTTGGCGAGGGCGGAGGAGAGTCTCGCCAGCCAGCGCGCCGAGGAATGGGAGGCGCGGTTCAACGCTCCACAGGCCCGCATGGAGAGGGCCGAGGCCTCTACTCGCGCGGAAGTTGAGCGGACGCGCAAACAGCTCGTGGACTCATACCGTGAGCTGGGTGCGGGGACTGCTGACTTCGAGGTGCCCGACCGAGAGGCGGGCCTTCGCTTCCTCGAGTGGCTACAAGAGGAATTGTTAGCGCTCCCGACCATCGTGGAGGGCTTCATGTCCTTTGCCTCCCTCTTCACCTGCGAGGGAGCCATGAACGCGCTGTCCCGCGAGGGGTGCAGGCACTATGAGGGCTTCGACCGATCTGATGAAGACTTCGGGCACGAGATTTTTAAGGTCGAAGACCCTGTGGTGAAAGACGCCACGGGGGCCCTCTTCGACCAGATGTGGGGCCCCCACGGTCGGGAGGCGGTTAGGGAACGGGCTGACCGGGCGACGGATCAGGTAAAGTTTGTGCTTTGTTTTGTGTTGTTGAATGTGGGTATACGCGGGTGTGCTGAATCGGTGTGCTGTGTTGTAGATGGCGCGTGCTGAGGATGTGGAGGACTTCGGACATCTGAACAGTGCGCTGCCCGAAGCGGAGGTCAACCCGGTGGTGGCCGAGGCTGAGGTCGCCCCAGCGCTGCCCCCGGAAACTGGTGAAGGTTCCCACGTTGCCCCTGCACCTGCTGTATCTAGTGGAGGCTCGCCGCCAGCCACTGTGCCGATGGCGGAGGATCCCCCGAAGGCGGCGACGGAGCCAGCAGCGGAAGATCCCGTGGCGGCGGCTGGGTCTTCGCAGGTGGCTTAGTGGGTGTGGGGTAGTTAGGGAATTTTGTCTGTGTTACTGAACCTTGGTTGCTGCGCAGGTTCAGGATTGTGGGCCTGCACACGCACTACTGCTAATTTTGTGGCAGCTTCGACTGTGGTCGCTGGAAATGAATCGGATGAGTCTACGTCTAAGTTTTCTGAGTTTGATGACTCTAGGAGTTCGGTTGTATGGACAGAAGAGTCTTCGGATGAGGGCTTGGATTACTTTGTGGCCTTGGATGTGGCTGAGGCGGAGGCTACTCCGTGTGTTACGGACGCTGAAGTTTTGCCTGGTCCGAGTGTTGGGCGTAGGCGGCGAAGGGCGGTGGCGAAGCATAGAGTGAGTGAATTGGATGGTGGTCGACTTCGTGTGGGCAGGGCTGGCAGGCAGGAATTGTTGTCCTTGCCGGTTGGGGCGAGTATAGGTGAGGGGGAGTTGCGTAGTCTTTTTGAGGGTGAGGAGATGAGGATAATGCTATTTAACTATAGGGAGATGGGGATCATTCCGAAGGTTGAACCAATGTAAGGTGTGATGCCCTCGCTGTACGTGTGTGACTATAGTTTGTATGATGAGGTTGTGTGCCTTCGCGCATCTGGCTATGTTCGTAGGGTGTTGCGCACCTGGTCTAGCACGTTTATTGTGTCGGTCCGGCTACGCCTGTAGACTTTCATACTGATGTGATGCGCCTTTGATTTTTTGCGTTCGTTGTGCTAGTCCGGCGGCACCCTTAGGCGATTTTTGCACAGATGGTCTTTTGGAGAAGACTTCGATTTTGCGCACTCGTTGTGCTAGTCCGTCTGCACCCTTAGGCGACTTTTGCACGGATAGTCTTTTGGAGAAGACTTCGATTTTGCGCACTTGTTGTGCTAGTCCGGCTGCACCCTTCGGCGACTTTTGCACGGATAGTCTTTTGAGGAAGACTTCGTTTTTTGTGCACCTGTTGTGCTAATTCGGCTGCACCCTTAGGCGACTTTTGCACGGATAGTCTTTTGAGGAAGACTTTGTTTTTTGTGCACTTGTTGTGCTGGTCCGGCTGCACCCTTAGGCGACTTTTGCATGGATAGTCTTTTGAGGAAGACTTCGTTTTTTGTGCACCTGTTGTGCTAATCCGGCTGCACCCTTAGGCGACTTTTGCACGGATAGTCTTTTGAGGAAGACTTTGTTTTTGTGCACTTGTTGTGCTAATCCGGCTGCACCCTTAGGCGACTTTTGCACGGATAGTCTTTTGAGGAAGACTTTGTTTTTTGTGCACTTGTTGTGCTAGTCCGGCTGCACCCTTAGGCGACTTTTGCACGGATAGTCTTTTGAGGAAGACTTTGTTTTTTGTGCACTTGTTGTGCTAGTCCGGCTGCACCCTTAGGTGACTTTTGCGCGGACTGTCGCACGCGAAGGTAGCCAGCGCTACCCCTCGCGGTGACTTTTGTGTCGGTCGAATGCCGAAGACCGTTGATGCGGTCTTTTTCGACGTGATTTTTGCGGGGGATTTTTCGCGTTTACATTACATGGCTCCGCCTCGTTAAAAACCTCACCCCCCGGGAGGAAAAGAGTGCGGGCCGGTATAAAACTGTGTTGTGGATTACAAGGGCGAAGTGGCCCTGAGGAGTTAAACAAAAATTTTGCGAAGATTATCAATGTTCCAAGAATGTTCTAAGTCTTCGCCGGATGGCGTTATGAGCCTGTATGCACTGGGGGACGCCTTCGTCTTGACGATGAAAGGGCCCTCCCATTTTGGCTCCAACTTGCCCCGGGACTCTGTCCGAGCTGTTCGGACGTGTACGAGGTCTCCTTCGCTGAATTCCCTCGGGATGACTGTGTGATCGCGCCATGCTTTTGTTTGAGCTTGGTATTTGTTGAGAGCCTGTAGGGCGAAGACGCGGTCTCCGTCGATGAGGTCCTTCGAAGTAGGCTCGTCTACGTCGGGGACGGCCGACGCGGCTGTCCGCGGTGACCCATGTTTTATTTCTTGCGGAGTCTTAGCCTCTGATCCGTATAGAAGGCGAAAAGGGGTAAACCCAGTCGCCCTGCACTCAGTCGTGTTCAGCGCCCAGACCACTTCAGGTAACAGGTCTGGCCACTTGCCTTTTTTGTCGTCGAGGAGCATTTTCTTGACGGCTGTGAAAATTTTACCGTTGGCACGTTCCACGACTCCGTTGGATTGCAGGTGGTACACTGAGGCGAAGGCAAGCTTGGTGACGATGGAGAAGCAAAAATCTTTGAAGTCCTGGCTGTCGAATTGCTTGCCATTGTCGGCTGTGAGTTCGGACGGGACTCCGAAGCGGCAAACAATATTTTGCCAGAAGAATTTCTGGGCAGTCTTCGATGTTATTATGGATACAGCCCTCGCCTCAATCCATTTGGTAAAATACTCAACGGCGACGAAGGTGAACTTGAGGTTCCCCTGAGCCGTGGGCAGGGGCCCGACAATGTCCAGGCTCCAGCGCTGAAGAGGCCACGTGTGGACGATTAGCTTCGTGAATTGCGAAGGGCTTCCCGAGCATGGAGAAAATTTCTGGCAGGCTTCGCAGGACCTTGTGACCCGATTTGCGGTGCAAATCATGGTGGGCCAGTAGAAACCTTGACGAATCACCTTTGCAGCTAGGGCCCTAGGCCCTGCGTGAGAGCCACAAGTCCTGCTGTGGACTTCGCGCAGAATTTGGACGCCTTCGGCCTTGGTGACACACTTAAGCATCGGTTGACTGACTCCCTTCTTGTAAAGTTGGCCTTCGATCAGCGCGAAGTCCCGGCTTCGGTGTTTGAGGCGCTTGGCCTCATTGATGTCGGTTGGATGATAGTACCCCTACAGGAACAGGGTTATTGGTGCCCGCCAGTCTTCGGTCATGATGAGGTTGACTATGCGGTGACCCTCGCTATCATTGGTTATTTGGAGCCCCTCTGGGCTATGGACGGCTGGCGTGCCGATGACGTGGTAGAATACGTCGGAGGGCAGGGCCTCGCCCCTGGCGGTTGCCTTGGCCAATGCATCGGCCTCCTCATTCTTGGCTCGGTCCACGTGCTGCAACATAAAACCCTTGAATTGTCTTTCGAGGCTGCGGATGGCCGCGAGGTACTGCATGAGTGTGGGGTCCTTTGCTGCATAGTCTTTCTCGACCTGCCCGGCGACTACCATGGAGTTTGTTCGGATGATGCAGGTGGTGACACCGAGCGCCCTTAGCTTGCGAAAGCCGAGGATGACAACCTCATATTCTGCTATGTTGTTGGTGCACCTATCAGATTCCAAAGTGAAGCTGAGGCGTGCTGCGTATTTGTGCTTGACCCCGGTGGGTGAAGTAATGACCGCAGCGGCGCCTGCCCCCACATGGCACCATGCACCGTCGCAATGAATTGTCCACACTTTCTTTGTGGATGGGTCCGGCTGTGTTATTGGCCCAGTCCAGTCGACGACGAAGTCTGCCAAGAATTGTGACTTGATGGCTGTCCTAGGTTCAAATGTGATGTGGTAGCCGGAGAGTTCGACTGCCCACTTAGCAATCCGTACGCCTCCGGATATTTAAATAATTCACCGAGTCCTCTATCTGAAGTGACCCGAACTTTGAATGCCTCGAAATAATGGCGCAATTTGCGCGAGGCCATCATGACTGCGTAGGCGATCTTTTCCAGTTCCGTCATATTACATTTCGATGTTGTGAGCACTTCAGAGACGTAATAAACTGGACATTGCCTAATCGTGCCCTCTCTGGTCTGCTCTTGAACCAGTGCTGCGCTGACTGAGTCAGCGCAGGCGAAGCCGCGACATAGAGCAACAGGGGTAGCGAGGGGTCGGGGCTTGTAAGAATCGCTAATTCCAACAGGTGCTGCTTCAATGAAGCGAAGGCCGCCGCCTGCTCTGGTCCCCATGCGAAGTCTTTTGTGCCGCGTAATGTTTTGAGGAAAGGGAGACTTCGTTCTGCGGACTTGGAGATGAATCTGTTGAGGGCGACCAACCTGCCTGTCAGTCGTTGTACTTCTCTGGCTGACTGCGGGGGCGTCATATTGATGATAGCCTGAATCTTGGTTGGATTGGCCTCAATTCCGTGTGTGACACCAGGTAGCCCAAGATTTTCCCCTGGCGAACGCCGAAGACGCACTTTTCGGGGTTCAGGCGAAGGCGTGCGTCCCGCATGTTCACGAATGTTTCGGCGAGGTCAGCAAGGTGGTCTTCCTTGTTTCTGCTGGCGACGACAATGTCGTCCACATATGTGAATATATTTCTGCCGACTTGGCTCTCGAGCACCGTTTTGGTGAGTCGGGAGAAAGTGGACCCGGCGTTCTTAAGTCCCTCCGGCATTCTGATGAAGCAGTACATGCCGAAGGGTGTTATGAAGCTGGTGCTTGCCTTGTCCTCCTCCTTCATATATATTTGGTGGTAGCCAAAGAAGCAATCAAGGAGTGACATGACTTCGCACCCGACCGCACTATCGACGATTTTGTCGATCCGAGGCAGCGGGAAGTTGTCCTTGGGCAGGCCTTGTTAAGACTGGTGAAATCGATGCACATCCGCCATTTGCCGCTCTTTTTCTGCACCATCACTACATTGGCGAGCCATGTGGGGTAGGCGATTGGCTCGATGAATTTGGCCTCGAGCAGGCGATGCACTTAAGCCTTGGCGGCTTCCATCTTCTCGTCAGACATCTTGCACAGCCGCTGCTTCTTCGGCCTCACCGAAGGGTCGATAACTAAGCTGTGCTTGATGATGGAGCGACTGACTCTGACCAGGTCGAGGGCGGACCAGGCGAAGACGTCTTTATTCTTGGACAGACAGCAGAGGAGTTTCTCCTCGTCATGCAAAGTGAGGTCTTCGCTGATGGTAACCGTCTGCTTGGGCGTTGCCTGGTCGAGGGCGACAGTCTTGGTACCGTCGTTGCTCTGCAGCTGTGCTTTTTCATGTTCTTTGGCGGTTGGACTAGCAGACCCGGGGACCTCACGCTGGGCTGTGAGGCAGTGTACGTTTCTTTGCCCGGGGACGAAGTCTCTTTCTATGTTACGTGCAACCTACTGGTTGTCGTAAACTGTGATGGCGCCTTGCGGACCTAGGATCTTCATGCACAGGTAAAGTCTGTGGATAGCTGCCTCAAACTTGTTGATGGAGCCCTGACCCATTATGGCGTTGTACGGGTACACCATGTCGACGATGTCGAACGTGACTTGCTCACTTCAGGCATTGGGTGCTACACCAAAGGAGAGAGGTAACTCTATTTTGCCGACGGTAAAGGTGCCCTTGCCGCCGAAGCCGTACAGGGGGTTGTCCGATGGCTTGAGCAGGCTGTGGCTTATGCCCATGTAATACTCAAAATCGTATACAAAGAATAATAGAGAGTTATCCTCATTTTGTGTGACTTATTTTGCATCATGAAAAAGAACATACATGTAATTAAGAGGGATTAATCAAAACAAATGATTCCAAGATAAAAAAATATATGCATCATGTTGGAGTTATATGTTTGTGCATGAAATCAAAACAATAAGATAATAATTATTAGAAGTTGAATTCAACCCTAAATGGGAAATGGAGTTTTTGAAAATAAGAAAAAGAGGAGGGATATAAAAAAAATATAAATAATATATTTAAATAAATATCCTCAAACTTATCACTTTTATTACACAAATATAGTTTGTAAATGAGGAGCCACCAAGTTTGAATTTAAATTTGAATTTAACTTGAGGCTTAAATAAAAGGAAAATGGAATGGAAAGGAAAAAGAAAAGAAATGAGAAGACTGTGCTGGTAAAGAAATCGGCCTGCTCGGCCCATTGGCTCCTCTCTCAGGCGGCCCATTGAACCCACGCGCAGCCCACCTAAGCTATGCATCAAACTCACCTGCAGTGGGCTTCACCTGGCGCCTATGACTGGCGGGCCCGCTGGCCAGTAGCCGCGCGCGCCGCGCGTATTGAACCCTAGCCGCCGGGCTCCACACGTCGCGCGCGCCCTTGTGCCACTACCTCGTGGGTCCCACGTTGCCAGACACTGCCACACCGCCGCACCTCAGCTCCGCGCGGACTCGCCTCGGCTGATGCATGGGGCCCGTATGCCAGATCTTCCGTCTATCTCGCGCCGAATTCGGAACTGACGTTCTTCATGCCGCGCGAACTCCGCAGACCCCGAACCGGACCCTCATCCATCCGCCAGCATAAAAGCATGCCCCGGCCGTGAAAACCTGCACGACGCCATGAATTCCGAGCTAGAAGAAACGAGTGAGGGAGAGCCGGAGGGAGTCAGAGAGAAGAAGTCCGTCGCTGCCCATCAGACCCGTCGCGTCTTGGCTTGACTCTGCGCCTCGCTCCTGCGGGATTACCAGTGCCGCGTCGCGGATTCCCAGCGTGTTGCTGGGCGTGGGCAGAATTCCTCGTCGGAGCCTATTCCCTGTCGCGGCAAACACCTCACCGTCGATGGGAGCCCTCGCGCCACGATTCACTAGTACGTGCGCCCCTGTCAAATCCCCATGCTCCTAGCATCGTTTAGCATCTAAAGAATGGGGGATTCGTGGGCATGGGCGGCTTATCGGCTGACGCCGGCCATAGCTCCGCCGTGCCTTCGCGTTCTGTCGCCGGTCGGACGCCGTGGTGAGAGAGAGGGGATCGGGGGGAGATTGGTGAAGACCGGGGCCGTAGGATGTTGAATTGACGGCTAGGATTAGATCTGGGGGAGGGATAGCTGTGGGCCGTTGGATCGGATCGGACGGGTCCGTGTTGATCTCGGTCAAATAAAATCCCGACCGTAGATGATGGATCCAACGGTTGAGAATGCGTACCGGTTCGGTTAGGTGTTGGATCTAATCTGATCCACGGAATCTAGATCGGACGGCTGAGATCTGGGAATACCCCTTCGCCGTGGCACTTTTGTTAAAGAGCCCCTGCCTTTAGTTGAAATAGAACCCGCCGTCCAGGGACCCTGTTCCCTGTGTCTCGGGATTCTTGCGCCGAGCCCCCTGCACTTTCCTGAAATTGAGGCCCAGTCCAGTGCAGTATTAAAGTGATTAAATGAATTAGAAATTAGATTTTTAATACAAAAATAATTGCTAGAACTTAGATAATTCATAGAAAATTCATTTTAGCTCCAAATTGAACCATTCCAGTTTCTAAAATTTTGTAATAATATTCTCTATCATTTAGAACTGCTGTTTTGACATGAACTCTGTTAGGAAATTAATTTATCATCTAATCCTATTATAATCACCTTAAATCTTAGAAAATCCATAACTTAAAATCTATAACTCCAAAATTAATGATTCCTGTTCCTAGAATCTTATTTTAATGTGTAGATTATTATTGTGTATTTTGTCTTTATGTTTGGTGTAATGTTAATTCTGCCTATACCATGTTTGTTTGAATTGCTACGACTAGCAGTGAGGTCACGTGCCACCTGAAGATCATCCTGGTACCTGGATTCTCAAGGCCCAGGCAAGTTGTGCCCTTGATCACTCCTTTTTACCCAGCCATGTTCTGATTAATCATAATGATCTGCATAGGTTAATTTTGATGGGACCCAATAGGTTACCCTAGTTTGTCTATCTTTATACCTTGTTTACCACTGAACTTTTTGGGTAGTACTTGCTAGTGCTATATGTGGTTTTGGGTATGGAGATACACTATTCAAGATTACACTTTTGTTATCTGTTGTTATTTATTGTTCATGTTAAGATCATTATGTTAATTGGAACATGGAGCGACCACCCGGGAAAACAGTGCTACCACAAGGGTGGAATGGGACGCCCTTGGCTGATTAATTAGGGAAGCTAGTGGAAGACTACCTTACCCGAAAGGGGCAAGGGCAGTAGGGGAGAGGTCAGTGTAGGGAGGCCCTCGGGAGGATTTTGCTGCGATGGCGGTCCTGCAAGGGATTCCTGCACTGGATCTTCCTATAAACTGTAGCGGGTTTTCGGAAGCTAGTGGAACTTTGTAAAGGCCTCGTAGTGTTACCCTGCCTCGCTTCCTTGGTAGAGGTGTATGGGATTCATGACCCCTTGGCAGATGGGTAACACGGCTTGTGGGTAAAGGGTACAACCTCTGCAGAGTGTAAAACTGGTATACTAGCCGTGCTCACGGTCATGAGCAGCTCGGACCCTCACATGATTAATCTATGGAACTAAATTCAATTTGTCATATGCATTGCATTGCAGGTGATGTTGATACTTTTGTTCTATTACTTAATTGGGTTTGGTATTTACTTATACTTAGTAACTGCTAATAAAATTTTGACCAACTTTAAAAGCAATGCTCAGCTCTAACCATCTTCTTTGGTAAGCCTTACACTTCACGTGAGCTCCCACCTTTGGCGAGTTCATGCACATTATTCCCCACAACTTGTTGAGCGATGAACGTATGTGAGCTCACTCTTGCTGTCTCACATACACCACAGGTCAAGACCAGGTACTGCAGGATGATGCTCATGGAGGATGCCGTGATGAGTTCGTGAGTGGTCTAGGTCGTCGTCTCCCAGTCAACTTTTGGGTTGCTGGACCGTTGTCTCCTTATAATGTAATTATTTATTTTGTATAGAACTCCTGTTATATATAAAGTTGTGACATTCGATCCTGTGCCACTATACATCATATGTTTGAGACTTGGTCCCAGCATACCTGGTGTTTATGTTTACGCCCGGGTTTTGGACCCCTAAAAACCGGGTGTTACAGAAGTGGTATCAGAGGAATGTTGACTGTAGGACGAAACCTAGATAGAACTGGACAACCATTATCTACTTACCTTTGCTACTCTGATTCTTTTCTAAACTCATCTTAATCTTTCCTCATCTATTTCCGCTTTACTCTGATTATTCTTACCTTTTATTTCTAAAGACAAATGTGGATTTCACACTTTGAAATCCGTACCTAAAGTGACTTTAGGAATAGGAGACCTAATCCTAGGAACAAAAGCAAAACTAATTTTGTAAATATTTATGTGCTTGAATGTTTGTTCTTATGATACTTGTCTGATTTGGATCTTTGATTGTGTGTGATGGGTTGTGGAGTAACGTCCACAATTACATCTGCATATACACATAGGTATAAAAATATATTTATAAAATAACTAGACAACCTAGATTATCCCCATTGGAACATATCTAGCTTAAGAGATTTATCTTATCCTAAAAGATCTCATTCTAACCAATTCATCTTATCTTAAAAGATTCTCTCTTATCTTAATAGATCCATCTTATCTTACAAGATGCTCTCTTGCCTTAATAAATTCATCTTATCTTGAAAAGATTGTGTTAGCCTAATAGATCTAATTTACCTCAAAAGATTATACCTTATCCTTATGAATTCATCCTACCCTAATTAACATATTTATCCTAGTCTAAAATATCAACCATGATCTAATTCAAAGTAAGTAGATATTGTCTAGACTAATCCGGTGATACCAATCTAGATCCCATCTAATCTAATATGATCCAATCTAAAGTGAGTTATTTAATAGATTAGTTAGTACTAGTGAAATGGATTAGACCTCACTCCTATAAAAATGATTTAATCTAAATTGATGCTCTAGATTAACTTGACCATATACATATGCAACTACCTTACCCCTCCGATAGTTGCATAATCCCTCTGTGTTAACCTAATAAAGCTTCTGACCTACCTACCCTGTATACCCCATCCTATCTCAAAAGATTCTAACATATCCTAACAAGATATATCTTACCCTGATAAATCTATCTAACTTAAACTAGTCTAATCTAGATCCTATCTAATCTAATATGATCTAATCTGGTGTGAGTTACTTAATGCTGATACAAGGATAAGGCCATACTCCAAATTCACCTAAACCTAAATTGGTGGCTTGGGCCAATCTGATCAATACACAAACAACCTAACCTATATATTTTGATAGGTTACCTAAACTATTTATTTCACAACAAAATATTCTAACCTGCCCAGCTAACCCAAAGATCTGTACCTAGCCAACCTAACAAAGCAACTAGACCCTATTTGGCTATAGCACGCTCATCCTATGCCATCCACCTATTAGCTAAATGTTCTTATCTACAAGCTATTTTTACTATATATCAGTAGCTCGGATGATGATGACAAGACCCAAGATTGAAGATGATCAACCTCATCAAATCAAGGAAGCATAAGACTCAAGATAGTTCTTCAAAAGAATCAAGAGCCACAATCTTGGATGAAGTCTTTCCTTACCACACTCTTTCTTACCCAAACCTCTCTATGCTTTAAAGACATCTTTTACCATACACAATAAAGTGGATATACATACCCTTGTGTTCCTAATCATCTCCTTATTTTGACTAAAAAAAATATATATATATAGAAAACATTTGTGCTTAAAACCATTTAAAAAAAATCTCGAAACTAAAACCAAACATTTGGCTTTCTATATCCCTTTTCTTATAAATCTCGGGGACGAGATTATTTTTAAGGGGGGTAGGATTTGTAATACTCAAAATCGTATACAAAGAATAATAGAGAGTTATCCTCATTTTGTGTGACTTATTTTGCATCATGAAAAAGAACATACATGTAATTAAGAGGGATTAATCAAAACAAATGATTCCAAGATAAAAAAATATATGCATCATGTTGGAGTTATATGTTTGTGCATGAAATCAAAACAATAAGATAATAATTATTAGAAGTTGAATTCAACCCTAAATGGGAAATGGAGTTTTTGAAAATAAGAAAAAGAGGAGGGATATAAAAAAAAATATAAATAATATATTTAAATAAATATCCTCAAACTTATCACTTTTATTACACAAATATAGTTTGTAAATGAGGAGCCACCAAGTTTGAATTTAAATTTGAATTTAACTTGAGGCTTAAATAAAAGGAAAATGGAATGGAAAGGAAAAAGAAAAGAAATGAGAAGACTGTGCTGGTAAAGAAATCGGCCTGCTCGGCCCATTGGCTCCTCTCTCAGGCGGCCCATTGAACCCACGCGCAGCCCACCTAAGCTATGCATCAAACTCACCTGCAGTGGGCTTCACCTGGCGCCTATGACTGGCGGGCCCGCTGGCCAGTAGCCGCGCGCGCCGCGCGTATTGAACCCTAGCCGCTGGGCTCCACACGTCGCGCGCGCCCTTGTGCCACTACCTCGTGGGTCCCACGTTGCCAGACACTGCCACACCGCCGCACCTCAGCTCCGCGCGGACTCGCCTCGGCTGATGCATGGGGCCCGTATGCCAGATCTTCCGTCTATCTCGCGCCGAATTCGGAACTGACGTTCTTCATGCCGCGCGAACTCCGCAGACCCCGAACCGGACCCTCATCCATCCGCCAGCATAAAAGCATGCCCCGGCCGTGAAAACCTGCACGACGCCATGAATTCCGAGCTAGAAGAAACGAGTGAGGGAGAGCCGGAGGGAGTCAGAGAGAAGAAGTCCGTCGCTGCCCATCAGACCCGTCGCGTCTTGGCTTGACTCTGCGCCTCGCTCCTGCGGGATTACTAGTGCCGCGTCGCGGATTCCCAGCGTGTTGCTGGGCGTGGGCAGAATTCCTCGTCGGAGCCTATTCCCTGTCGCGGCAAACACCTCACCGTCGATGGGAGCCCTCGCGCCACGATTCACTAGTACGTGCGCCCCTGTCAAATCCCCATGCTCCTAGCATCGTTTAGCATCTAAAGAATGGGGGATTCGTGGGCATGGGCGGCTTATCGGCTGACGCCGGCCATAGCTCCGCCGTGCCTTCGCGTTCTGTCGCCGGTCGGACGCTGTGGTGAGAGAGAGGGGATCGGGGGGAGATTGGTGAAGACCGGGGCCGTAGGATGTTGAATTGACGGCTAGGATTAGATCTGGGGGAGGGATAGCTGTGGGCCGTTGGATCGGATCGGACGGGTCCGTGTTGATCTCGGTCAAATAAAATCCCGACCGTAGATGATGGATCCAACGGTTGAGAATGCGTACCGGTTCGGTTAGGTGTTGGATCTAATCTGATCCACGGAATCTAGATCGGACGGCTGAGATCTGGGAATACCCCTTCGCCGTGGCACTTTTGTTAAAGAGCCCCTGCCTTTAGTTGAAATAGAACCCGCCGTCTAGGGACCCTGTTCCCTGTGTCTCGGGATTCTTGCGCCGAGCCCCCTGCACTTTCCTGAAATTGAGGCCCAGTCCAGTGCAGTATTAAAGTGATTAAATGAATTAGAAATTAGATTTTTAATACAAAAATAATTGCTAGAACTTAGATAATTCATAGAAAATTCATTTTAGCTCCAAATTGAACCATTCCAGTTTCTAAAATTTTGTAATAATATTCTCTATCATTTAGAACTGCTGTTTTGACATGAACTCTGTTAGGAAATTAATTTATCATCTAATCCTATTATAATCACCTTAAATCTTAGAAAATCCATAACTTAAAATCTATAACTCCAAAATTAATGATTCCTGTTCCTAGAATCTTATTTTAATGTGTAGATTATTATTGTGTATTTTGTCTTTATGTTTGGTGTAATGTTAATTCTGCCTATACCATGTTTGTTTGAATTGCTACGACTAGCAGTGAGGTCACGTGCCACCTGAAGATCATCCTGGTACCTGGATTCTCAAGGCCCAGGCAAGTTGTGCCCTTGATCACTCCTTTTTACCCAGCCATGTTCTGATTAATCATAATGATCTGCATAGGTTAATTTTGATGGGACCCAATAGGTTACCCTAGTTTGTCTATCTTTATACCTTGTTTACCACTGAACTTTTTGGGTAGTACTTGCTAGTGCTATATGTGGTTTTGGGTATGGAGATACACTATTCAAGATTACACTTTTGTTATCTGTTGTTATTTATTGTTCATGTTAAGATCATTATGTTAATTGGAACATGGAGCGACCACCCGGGAAAACAGTGCTACCACAAGGGTGGAATGGGACGCCCTTGGCTGATTAATTAGGGAAGCTAGTGGAAGACTACCTTACCCGAAAGGGGCAAGGGCAGTAGGGGAGAGGTCAGTGTAGGGAGGCCCTCGGGAGGATTTTGCTGCGATGGCGGTCCTGCAAGGGATTCCTACACTGGATCTTCCTATAAACTGTAGCGGGTTTTCGGAAGCTAGTGGAACTTTGTAAAGGCCTCCTAGTGTTACCCTGCCTCGCTTCCTTGGTAGAGGTGTATGGGATTCATGACCCCTTGGCAGATGGGTAACACGGCTTGTGGGTAAAGGGTACAACCTCTGCAGAGTGTAAAACTGGTATACTAGTCGTGCTCACGGTCATGAGCAGCTCGGACCCTCACATGATTAATCTATGGAACTAAATTCAATTTGTCATATGCATTGCATTGCAGGTGATGTTGATACTTTTGTTCTATTACTTAATTGGGTTTGGTATTTACTTATACTTAGTAACTGCTAATAAAATTTTGACCAACTTTAAAAGCAATGCTCAGCTCTAACCATCTTCTTTGGTAAGCCTTACACTTCACGTGAGCTCCCACCTTTGGCGAGTTCATGCACATTATTCCCCACAACTTGTTGAGCGATGAACGTATGTGAGCTCACTCTTGCTGTCTCACATACACCACAGGTCAAGACCAGGTACTGCAGGATGATGCTCATGGAGGATGCCGTGATGAGTTCGTGAGTGGTCTAGGTCGTCGTCTCCCAGTCAACTTTTGGGTTGCTGGACCGTTGTCTCCTTATAATGTAATTATTTATTTTGTATAGAACTCCTGTTATATATAAAGTTGTGACATTCGATCCTGTGCCACTATACATCATATGTTTGAGACTTGGTCCCAGCATACCTGGTGTTTATGTTTACGCCCGGGTTTTGGACCCCTAAAAACCGGGTGTTACAGCCCATGCGATCGAAGGCATGGAGGAAAATGATATCCGCCTGGCTGCCATTATCGACTAAGACTTTGTGCAAGTCCCAGCCTGCCACGCTGCAGTTGATAACCATGGCATCAATGTGGGGGGCGCTGCGCAGATCGACTTCTCGGGCATCGAAGGTCAATGGCACATGGGACCACTTTGTCTGCACGACCGGACCGGTGATGGCAACGTGGTTGATGCTGCGGTAATAGTCCCTCTTCTGCCGCTTTGTGTCGAAGTCGGCGCTGGACCCCCCAGTGATCATATGAATGACTCCGCGATACGGCTGATCGGCGAAGTCCTCTTGCTTTGGGGCTTGGGGGTGGTGGATGTTTTGCTGTTGATGGTGTGGAGATGGGGGTGGGGGAGGTACGATTTGTACCTCCTGGTGATGTTGGTATGCGTGGCGCGGTGGAAGTGGAGCGGGGCCGTGGTTGTAAGGCTGAGGGGGTTGCTGATATGTGTGCGCAACAACTCTAGGGTTGTCGGCTAGTTGCGCCTGTGCTATCCTGTCTCTGGTGGCCTTCGTCTCTGGGCAGTCTCTTGTAGGGTGCACGCAGTCTTTGCCATGGAACAGGTAGTAAAATCTGCGTGGCTGCTGCTCACGCCCCCCGCCCCGACCACGAGTTCCGTTTCCACGGCCCTGGGGGATACTCCTGGCGGCGAGGGGCCTCACCAGCGGGGTGCTGGTTGGCGATGTTGTGCACCTGCTGCTGATTGCGGCCGTCCTGACCGGAGTCTGCCTGCGAGGGCCTCGTCCATGTGCGGCTAGACTGCGGAGGGTCTTTGGGTTTCCTCTGAGACTCGACTTTGCGCTGGTGGAGCTCTTCGGATCTGGCGTATTTTTCGAACAACTAATACAGCTCCTAGAGGTTCCTGGGCGGATCCCTGATGCAGTGGCTATAAAGGACGCCGCCCCAAAGGCCACTGATGGCGTATTGGATGGCGATCTGGTCATCGACCGAAGGCAGTTGTGACTTGAGGGTCAGAGACTTGCGGTAATACTCCCGCAGAGTCTCTTGTTCCTACTGCTTGCAGAGTGAGAGTTCAACCAGGGCGTCGGTGTCTGGGCGGTACCCTTGGAAGTTGAGCAAGAATTTGTCCCGGAGGCTTCTCCAGGAGTCGATGGACAATGGGGGCAACCTGGTGTACCAGGTGAGGGCTGGGCCTTCGAGGGCAATGATGAATGACTTGGCCATCGTGGCGTCGTCCCCTCCGGATGATGCAACGGTGACTTAATAGCTCATGATGTACTGTGCTGGGTCAGTGCTGCCGTTGTACTTGGGATAGGTCCCTGCCCTGAAGTTGGCGGGCCATGGTGTCACTTGCAGATGAGGTGCCAGGGGACTTCGCTCGTCAAGGTAGTTGACGCCTTGGAATGCCGTGGCGTGAGGGATGGCGTGTTCGCGCTGAGGGATGAACAGGTCTTCGATTTGTGCGCGCCGTTGGAGGGGTGGGTCGTGTTGCAGGCCGAATTGGCCTTCGCTCTGCATGAGCGCGATCTCTTGTTCAAGCTCCTGAGCCTTCTGCTCTTCGTCGCGTATCATCTGTCGCACCTTGGCTTGTGCAGACACACGTTGGCGCTTGGCCTCAAGGATCTCTTTTTGCTTCTGGAGGTTGTGGTTCTTGAGGCACAAGGCGTGCAGCTGTAGCTGCTCTTCGGCCGAAACGCCGATGACTTTGCCGTCCTCGGTGGCGTCCATGCCCTCTGGTGGAGCGAAGCGTGGGGGAAGTTGTGGTTGTCCTCCAGAGCTGCTGCAAGTGCGGATGCTGCCTTCGGTAGTGGGTTGTTCATTGCGCTGCCTCTTGCTGTTTGCATCGTCTTCGCAGGGCTCTTGGTGGATGGTGTCGACAAGGGCCTTGCCCTTTTTCTTGGCCAGCAGTGCTGCTTTCGCAGCCTCGTCAGCCTTTGAGGTGGTTGTCTTGGGTGCCATCGCGGGTGGTGTTTTCGTAGCACGAACGGTGGGCGCCAAATGTTGGCGCTCTTGCTCTCCTGGGCAAGTTAATCCAACGGGGGAGCAAAAATAGTATAACAAGGTTTCAACTCGAGATGGCAATAGCTCTATTGAATCCAGCCTCTCAAGGGCACTGTACGGGGGTATTTATAGGCGTTTGAGTGCCCAGCGTCTTGGGTTAAGGACGCATGTGCCCTCAGGAGCCCAGGATATCCCCGGAATATTCCCATAAAGCAGGTATACATACTGTAATTACAGGGAAACCTTTACAAATTAGGCCTGTAATGCGTAGCGGCCACGCAGGGCCTGCTATAATGGGCCGGCTCACACGTGGGCCTCCATGTTGGGCGAGGTCGCAGGATGGGACGACTTCGCCGTGGCCCTTCGTCTTCCGATGCGTGGGACGAAGGGTAGAGTCTGCCAGTAGTCTTGTCTCCGTTGTCGCAGCAAGTCTGGCAAAGGCATCAAGCGAAGGGTGGCGTCTTTGCCTTCGCCCCAACAACGCCGTCCCTCGGTGGTGGATGGCTCCGACATGGCTCGAAGCAGCATCGCCGCTGCAGCTAGGCCCTGGTCGGACTCGCTGACGGCCGAGGGCAGCGCTGCCCTGGCATTGTCGATGATGCGGTGCTGGATGTCTTGGGCCGGTGACATGCTTCTCCGGCGAGTGTTCAGCCTGCCCACTCCTGTTCGATGTTCTGTCGGAGCTGTACAAGCCGGCCTGCTTCCCCGTCGACCCGGGCCTGCATCTCATGGATTTGCTCGAGCTGTATGTCCTGACCCCTTGCAGGGATTGGGACCACAGCTAGCTCCCGCGGGATGTCAACGCGAGATGCGGGCCCAGGGGGATCGTCAACCTCTGGCATATCGAGGTGGTTGCCTTCGTTGTGATCTCCCATATCGACGTGGAAACATTTGCGACTTGGGCCGTAACCCTCGTCGTCAAGGTCATGGCCATCGTCAGAACAACCGGAGAGGCAGTGGTCACATGCGGACATGAAGCCCCGCATGGCACCGGGGTCATTGAGGGCAGAGAAATCCCAACCGGTGTCGGGGTCGTCCTCTTCCTCAGAACCCGCCGGTCCGAAGGTTGAGATGGCTGTCAGTCGGTCCTAGTTCGACCACATGTGGTACCCCGGAAGGTTTGGATACGCCTTTACGAAGGCGCTCACCATAGCGGGGTCGCTAGATGGATTGAAGCTGAACCAAAAAGGTATAGGGTGGAAAACGGATGGTACCTCTTGGTCGTTGGACGGTGGTGAAGTCGCGTCGGGGGCGGAGCACACCGTCATCTCAGGTACGAGGGTAATGCCCAGCAGGTCCTTTGCAAGGGTGCTGGCGTCATCAGTCCGCTTGGGACTAACACGTCGCGGGGAAGTGACACCCGCCGTCGCCTCAGGTGCGAGGACAATGTCCGACATGTCCCCCGAGGGAGTGCCGGCGTCGTCGACTTGCTCTGGTGCGACAGCCGACAAGGTGCCGCCTCCTGCGTGGCCATGGTTGCCTCGTCTCCGCCTCCTCCGATGAGGAGGCTGGCGGGGACGACCGGAGTGCTCCTCTTCTGTCGCGGGGAGATGCTGTCGTAGAGCTCGCCACCGTCGGGCGAGTCGGAGACCGTCGTTGTCGTCACGCCGCGGGGGGAGGAGTACCATGTCGTAGCTGCCGTCGAGGGACATGAACTCGAGACTCCCGAAGTGGAGCACCGTCCCGGGCTAGAGAGGTTGCTGAAGACTCCCCATCTGGATCTCAACGGGAAGGTGTTCGTTAACACGTAGCAGGCCCCTACCTGGCGTGCCAACTGTCGGTGTCTCGGACCCGGGGGGTCCCTTGGACCGACCAGTGAAATCGCTGCGTGCCCCTACCCAGATGAATTGGCGCGGGATGGAACACAAGAGGTGGGACAAGCCTTGTATTATCCTGCACCAGGGGTGCCGCTCGCAGTAGGGGTTACAAGCGCGTCGCGTGAGAGAGAGGGACACAGAGCTCGTCCGCCGCTTCCCTCGCGCGAACCCCCCTCAGGGTGGCCCTGGACCTCCCTTTTATAGAGGCAAGGAGAGGATCCAGACGTACAACGGGGGGCGTAGCTATGCGCTAACGTGTCCGGCAGTGGAGTGCCTAAGCCCTATGTACATGCCAACGTGGCCGTTGGGGGAGAGCTTGGGCCCTGTACATGTGATGGCGTGGCCGTCGGAGGAGCGCCTGAGTCCTTTAGGAGCACATCTGGTAGCACGGCGAGGATCCTGCTGACGTCTCCTTGCTGTCGTAAGGGGCTGATACACGGATTGGAAGTAATTGCTCGCCGGAGTTAGAACCGCTCCGAACTTCGGTGAGCAATTCCGGGAGCTGAGAAATGAATATGAGGAAACCGTTTTGTTAATCCAAAAGTGCTCGACGAGGAGAAGTCAAGCATATATAATATAGTTAGGGTTCAGATGAGATAAAAATTCGGGTCAAATTCGGATTTTACTATTTATAAAATCCAGGAAAGCCTAGAAATCCATATTTTATGCTCAAAATATTATAGATGCTTCCAAAAATTCCAGAAAATTTCCTAGAAATGTTTTGGCACCAAATGAACTCAGAAAACATACTTAGAGCTTCTAAAAACATTTTAAGTATCTCAAATAAATAGATTTTGGTTTCCGGAACATAGAAAAATATTTCAAAAAATATGAAAATTTACCGAGAGCTTCTATAAGATATATTAACATGTTTCAAACACATTTTGCACTTAGAAACACCATGCAACGGTATGAATACAACAAACAAAGTGCCTCTATGGCTCATTTCACCAGGTTTATGCCAATATAAAACAAAATAATTCTCCATTTTTTGGAAAAAGAGAAGTTTTGGGGGCCTTCATCCTTCGAAGGTCCTCAAAAATGTGGTTTAACAATGTTTTACAAGTGTAACATGTAAACAGATACCTTTTATCAGCGTCTCGGACCCGGGGGGGTCCCTTGGACCGACCAGTGAAATCGCTGCGTGCCCCTGCCCAGATAGGTTGGCGCGGGATGGAACACAAGAGGTGGGACAAGCCTTGTTTTATCCTGCACCAGGGGTGCCGCTCGCAGTAGGGGTTACAAGCGTGTCGCGTGAGAGAGAGAGGGACACAGAGCTCGTCCACCGCTTCCCTCGCGCGAACCCCCCTCAGGGTGGCCCTAGACCTCCCTTTTATAGAGGCAAGGAGAGGATCCAGACATACAACGGGGGGCGTAGCTATGCGCTAACGTGTCCGGCAGTGGAGTGCCTAAGCCCTGTGTACATGCCAACGTGGCCGTTGGGGGAGAGCTTGGGCCCTGTACATGTGATGGCATGGCCGTCGGAGGAGTGCCTGAGTCCTGTAGGAGCACAGCTGGCAGTGGCGAGGATCCTGCTGACGTCTCCTTGCTGTCGTAAGGGGCTGATAGCCACCGATGTCATGGCGCACGTGGGCCACCATCATTACCCGTCGCCAGGGTAAGCCAGATGAGACGTCAGTCTTGTTCTTCCTAGCCTGAGCAGGCTAGGAATAGGGAAATGATGTATCCCCTGTTAGCGCGGTCGGTCCGAGCCTAGGGTTGGTCGAGGCGGGGACTTCTCTTGAAGCCGAGGCCAGGGTCGGACGAGGACGTGATTCCTCCCGAGACCGGGGTCGAGGCCGAGTCCGGGGGTCGGGCGAGGCGGAGACCTCCTCCCGAGGCCGGAGCATGAGGTCGGGCGAGGCGGAGCTTCCTGTTGCGCCTGAGGCTGAACTCGGTGGTTGATCGTGACTTGTTGTCAATCGTTGCTGGGGTGGCTGACACGGCAGTCGGAGCGGAGCGAGCGGCGCTGTTTTCCTGTCATATCAGATAGTAAAGAAGAGGGGCGAAGTGACTGCGGTCACTTCGGCCTGGCCGACTAAGGCGCGTGTGTCAGGATACGGCGTCAGGCATCCCCTGCATTTAATGCGCCTGCGAAGCAGTCGGTTGGTGAGGCGGTCTGGCCAAGGTTGCTTCACAACGAAGCCTGCCCGAGCCGGGCCTCGGGAGTGCCGAGGGGGCGTCCGCTGCCTGAGGAGGCCCTCGGGCGAGGCGTGAACTTGTCTAGGACTACTGTTCCAACCCGAGGCTGGGCTCGGGTGAGATCGCGTCCCTCGGGTAGACGAAGTCTTGGCTTGAACCGCACCCGTCAGTTGGTCTGAGGGTGTTTACCAGCCATGATTAGGAGCGTTGGGGGTACCCCTAATTATGGTACCTGACACCTTCGGATATAGATCAAAAGTCGTACACGATGTAAGAAGCATGGTCAGAACGAAAAATGATGCTGCTCCGAAGCTACGGGCAGAATAGCTTTGGCTCAACAGCAGAAAAAGGAACCGACTTAAAGGGGAAAAGGCCATCCAGTCCTCGATGAGTTGTCCATAATACAATAGTAAATGTGAAGGACATAAATGTAATTTTACACAGGCTGCGCCCTGTGCCTATAAATAGATGAACAGTACTCCCATACTGTTCATATTGACTTGCATTTGCTCGGGCATCACGCTTGGACTTTTGCCTTCTGTTATGTCGAAGGTATAAATGTAATTCAATATTGTTCACGTTCATTCATAATGATGTAATGAAAAAATATTAATGATGTCATATGATTATTTATATTATTTCTTATGTCTCATATGCTTCTCCTTTCATTAATACATACTATGATGATGAAGGTATGTCCTTCATGACCTTCGTCTGAAGATCATTATATCCTGAGGGAAATAATGCTTCGAAGGACGAAGGACATTAACCATTAACTTTTTCTGTGTTGCCTTGTTCTTAATTCATAGCATTTGAGAACAAGTCCCCAACATTGGCGCCCACCTTCGGTGAACCCTTTTTTCGACCACCTTCGGCAAGCACCGACCTTCGTCATGCCGCCGAAGGAGAGTAACACCTAAATTTGGTGGATATTAGAAAAGAAATTTTATACCCCAAATTCAGCGTGTTACACTCTCTCACTTCCAACCTGGAGATGAAAGAGTTGATCCTGACTCCCTAAGTCCCTCCTACAGAATCAAGCGCACACTCTACAACTCTAGTGGTGTTGAACAAATGACGATGATCGCCTACAACATCATTTATGAGAACATGCACACATGGGACATAATGCAAGAACACATAGTCTACCATGTGTTTCTCGTTAAGGATGGATGGTCGATGCCGAAGCCCGACGACAAAGAGGAGCCAAAAAGAAACATTGCTAACATGGGACTTATTTTTCTACCCTACAGGTTTCAATCCCTCATCAAATTTTTAAGGCCTTGCAAAGAATGACTTTCTGCAACTAAGACAATCCCCAATGAAATACTTGAGAACTAAATAACAAGAGAAGATAGATCATTAACTGAAGCTTTCAGTAGTCGGGGGACTTGGAGGTTCAATAGAGTATGAGGTGCATGAGCTCTGAAAGGGAAATAGGGTCAAACCTTTTCCATTATTAATTTTGGTGGTTGATTGCCCAACACAAATAATTGGACTAACTAGTTTGCTCTAGATTATATGTTCTCCAAGTGCATAAAGGTTCAACATAAACCAATAAAAGATAAAAGATTGGGTTCAAATTTAAAGGAGCAAGAACCTTGAGAGTGCCCTGGTCTGGCGCACCGGAATGTCCGGTGTGCCACCGGACAGTGTCCGGTGCACCAGGACCATACAAGTACAAACTCACTACTCTCGGGTTTTTCAGTGTCGCTCCACTATAATTCATCATACTGTCTAGTGTGCCACCGGACTGTCTGGTGCACCAGCGAAGCAACGACTCCTTCGCGCAATGGTTGCACAGTGCCCCTGACAGCGCTACAGTTCGCGACAGAAGTCAGAGCAGAGGCCAGAGGCGCATCGGACAGTGAACAGTGGCTGTCCGGTGCAGCACCGGACTGTCCGGTGCCTCCAGAAGTCAACGCTCCAACAGTCGACTGCGTCAGAACCCTAACGGTTGGGTGATGTGGCTGGCGCACCGGACTGTCCGGTGCGTCCTTCGACAACAGCCTTCCCCAACGGTTGTTTTGGTGGGTGAGGGCTATAAATACCCCTCAACCACCTCCACTCCAACCATCCAAGCATTCAACACTCCTCATTCAATACAAGAGCAAAGTGCAACACTCCAAGACACACATCAAAGCATCCGATCCAATCAAAGTCCCCAATTCAATTCTAATGCCTTAGGACTTGTGAGAGGATCGTTCTTGTGTTTCTTTGTTGTTCTTGTTGCTTGGTTGGCTTTCTTCTTTCTCTCATTCTTATTCTCAAAGCCTTGTAAGCGAAGCAAGAGACACCAATTGCGTGGTGGTCCTTGCGGGGTCTAAGTGACCCGGAAAATCAAGGAAGATAGCTCACTCGGTCTAGGTGACCGTTTGAGAGAGGGAAAGGGTTGAAAGAGACCCGATCTTTGTGACCACCTTAACGGGGACTAGGTTCTTTAGAACCGAACCTCGGTAAAACAAATCACCGTGTCATCCGCTTTATTTGCTCTTGATTTGTTTTTCCCCCTCTCTCTCGGACTCGGATTTTATTCTAACGCTAACCCTGGCTTGTAGATTGTGTTTTAAGCTGTAAATTTTAGATTCCGCCTATTCACCCCCCCCCCTTAGACGACTTTCAAGCTCAAATACCCAGACATTTGAAGCTTGCAAAGGATGAGGAGACTAGAATAAAAAAAGGAAACATGAAGTAAGTGTGTTGGACAAAAGAAGGCAAATCAGGACTTGAAAAGGCAAAAACAATTTAATGCCCTTACGTTGAAGGCAAAACTTCCAAAAGTGACCAAAGATGAGAAAAGCTTATGATACCACCAAAAAATATTGCGGTTAGTGAAGACATCCCAAGGAAAATGCAGATGCTCAAGACAGTGACAAAGATAACACCTACAAGTCTACTTAGTCCTATGAGCACTAACATTATAAATTTTGAGCCCCCTGCAAAGTGGGTGAAGAGCCTCATGGATCGTACCGCTAGGGGCAACTTCGATGCTTGGTGTTGATGTAGATTAGGATACCTCCCTTGATATATCATGTCTCATGTCTCTACTCTTTGGTAGATCAAGGAATGGTATATCAAGGGATGAGGACACCTCCCTTGATGCAGACGAGGACACCTCCCTTGATCTACCCTTGAAGGTTTGTACCTATTCTACTTTGTCTATACATTCTTTATACAAGCTTCGATTGTTAAATGGTTTTTTTCTTTTCTCCTTCTCCAGGGTCTGCAGGTTATAAGCAAAGTTGGTAGGGCCTAGAGTGACCTAGAGAAGAACCATTCCATGGCCAATCCCAATTTTGTGAAGATATTGTTGCATTACGGGAAAAAGCAATGGGGAGAAGACCGGAATGTTGAATACCTTGGCCGAATTATATATTATAGTCATGGAGTTCAGGCTGCTGTGACGTCATGGTCTTGTGTATCGTTTTATCAAAGAGGAAGAATTGCAAAGTTCTGTGTATAAACAAGTAAGTAAGAGATCAAAGAGGAGAATATTAGGATTGATCTCACATCCAACTCGGCCAAGGAGCTAATCTAGACTCTGTTCCCGCGTTTTTTCTGATTGGAGGCACAACAACTTCTATGGTTATGGTCTCTTTTATATACCACGTACAACATAAGCCGAGAGAGGACTGGCACGTGAACCAATGTTTGTCGATAGGCTCCTCTCTTGTACGCACACAGCCAGAGAAAGGCGCTCTACTCTAACATAGTCAGTGAAGTAAAAGGTCGCCGGCGTCGCTAGCTTCTCCATATAATTACATACTAGCTGAATGCCCGTGCGTTGCAACGGGAATATATAATACCAGTATACTACGATAACTTATATACAAAATGTGTGTTATATTGTTATGAGAAAATGTTTCATAATCAATTTGTGATCCTAGCCATACATAAATTTTGTTATTTTAATCTAATTATTTCACCACTACATTGCAACCATCAGTATCATGCAGACTTCGATATATGCCATGATTTGTATGGTCTCATCATTGGAGAGCACGTTCCACACATGCCGGAAAAATTCCCTCGTACATCATTAGTCATCAGACACGCACCACCATATGCTCTTGCTTAAACAAAAAGGTAAGTGTGTATGTGTTTGCGAAGAGAATTAAAGGCAGGCCGACACAAAAGCTACCCTGACGGTGACGAGGATGACGAACTGGTCACTGTTGTCGATCCTCCTCTGTGTCACCTCCGGCGCCAAGATGATACCACAATCCTCGATATAGTAGTCATCGAACGCACGCGACATGACGAGTACCGATGACTCTTGGTTGGGCTGCCAAACGAAGTGCACTCCGGGCTCATCAGCGAGGTAGTACCCTTGGCCGTTGCACCACTGGATGCGCTATTCCACTACATACATCATGTTCGAGGACACTCACACAACGTCAGCAACGTCCATCATCCCAGCGCACAAGAATTTATGTCCGGTCAGTAGCGACTTATGTGGCAGGTTGGGCTTCAGGTGGACGATGAGCTGGACGGCGTGATGGCGTCGTCGTCGGATGCGGTGTCCAGAACAACCCGAGAGTCGTCGACGTTGGCGACAACCATGAGGCCCCCCTGCTTAACGATGGACAACGCGGTGCAGCTGCTCTGGACCGCGTCCAAGCGGCGGCTTCGCGGGAGCTTGTCGTACACAGCAGCGCATGCGACCACGTAAGACTGCTTTTAGAGGTCGAACTGACAGTCGCCAAGCTTCTTCTCGTCATCGATAAGCGACGACAACGTGAGTGCCTCCTGCTCATGGAGTTTGTTCGGGGTTTGAAGTAGGAAACATGGATTCATGTTTGGCGTTGGTTTATGAAAATGACACAAGTATGATCCATGGAAAAAAATATTACGAAGAAAAAATGTCACACATGCAAAAAAGGGAATTTAAGTATAATGCATTATTCAAACAAAAGAAATAGCATGCAAAGCTCTTCTTTAAATAATATTACCTCCATCCAAAAATATAATTCAAAAATCTCGGTGATACTTATCTACTACTACGTATTGTGCAATGGTAGCAAGTGAGCTTGGAGAGAGATGTAGTAGATGTGTTTCCTGTCATGGATGTAGACATAAACACATATAGGTGGGTGCCCGTGCGTTGCAACAGAAACATTTAATATCATGATAACTTATGAACAAATGTGTGTTATACTGTTATGTGAAAATGTTTCGTAATTAATTTGTGATCCTAGCCATACATAAATTTTGTTATTTCAATCTAACTATTTTATCACTACATTGCAACCAACAGTACCGTGCAGACTTCTATACATGATAGCTGAATGCCCGTGCGTTGCAACGGGAATATATAATACCAGTATACTACGATAACTTATATACAAAATATGTGTTATACCGTTATGAGAAAATGTTTCATAATCAATTTGTGATTTTGGCCATACATAAATTTTGTTATTTATAATCTATTTATTTCACCACTACATTGCAACCATCAGTATCATACAGACTTCGATATATGTCACGATTTGCATGGTCTCATTATTAGAGAGCACGTTTCACACATACCGGAAGAAATTCCCTCGTACATCGTTAGTCATCGGACACATACCACCATACGCTTTTGCTTAAACAAAAAGGTAAGTGTGTGTTTGCAAGACTAATGGTCAAACATCGTATAACCATAAAGTTAGAATACTATATTAATATATTAAATAAATTAATCCAATAGACATAGATTAACCCAATTAACATAGGATAAATAAATATCTAATTATAAAAGTATGAAACATGATATAATCAATGTTGTTACTGCGTAGTAAATATTCATACGAGACTAACACAACTGGAACGGTTCAATTTGGAATTAAAATGGGGAAGTTACGAATTTCCAAAGTTTCTATGTATTTGATATATGATTAATTAGGAAATTAATTTTATTGTTGTTTTCATGACAAAACAGAGGTATTATGTGATAAAAATAATATTATAGAATTATAGAAATTGGAATGAACTCATTTGGATTTAATATGAAATTTCCATGAATTAAATGGGTTTCTGCAATTATTTTTAAACTATAAATCAATTTCTAAACTCCTTTTCCCTATTTTCTTTATTTCCTGGACTGCGTCCCAAACTCCAGAAAGATCAGAGGCTAAGCTATAAATGTTTTTCTAGACTCAGTGAGCATACAGAGTGGACGGCGGGTTAAACACAAAAGACGTTTTAGTTGAAGTTGTACACAATTCAACATGAGTCATGTTGGCTAGAGGGTGGAAGGCTAGATATTCTGCTCAATAGATCCAAGGTTCGATTCCTGAGCAGCCACGGTTTAATTTTTTTTCTGCACGCGGAACGGGAGAGAGCAGAACGGCAGAACGGCAGACTACTATTGCTTACTTAATAAGTAGTAGAGAAATGATGACATCTATTCTACCGACGACGGATGGATCCTCTATCGTAACGTTCACGGATGTAGGTGTCGCCGGCCAACTGATGTGTGGGCCTGGCCACGACCTAGCAACGGCGGGACGTTACGGCAAAGAAGTCGCTCGCATTGAGCATTGCTCTTTTTTTTTGTCTCTAGCGTAGGCACGTGGCACGTTCGTAGTAGGTAGTACTCATTCGACGAGTGAAGGACACAAGCCGCAACGGCAACCACACAGACACAGCTCGCCGCCGTGACGTCGGGTGGAGGCCGCGCCATCGGGGGCGCACGTCTGTACACGACGGCGGTGAGCGAAGCCAGCGCGTGTCCTGGCCGGATCGCCTTCACCGGCAGCTAAATCCACCGCGCTTAGCCTAGAACTAACACGGGTACAGCAGCATCGCGGTATACGTACGTACGTAGGCGACTAGCTAGGCGTATAGCCATGTCCCATGTGAGCGAGCGGTGAGCCCCAGCTTCTCCGTCCTGCAGGCTTCTGCTACCTTCCAAATGTACGTACACACAGTGGCGCTGGCGCATCAGCGCATGGCATTGTGTTCCAACAACCGCGCGCGCACTGGTGGTACAGTCCGTCGTCGCTTGATCGGACCGGACGGCCAGGACAGCGATGCTTTCAATACAACTCCTTCCGCCGGCACGGCACGATGACCTATGGACCAACGCGCATCGTACGCAAATAGGGCCACTCCCACGAACGCAGGGTTTCGTGACGGCCGTGTCAGGTCCGTATGTTTGCGTTTCTATCTAGGACTGTGTGTTTTTCGTACAAACAATCTGCGTCATATGATCCTGAATCCTGATCCTGCCATGCCAAGCATCTTTCTGTGGCATGGTGACCACGAGTTAACTTAACAGGTGGGCAGCAGGGTACGTGCTGTCACGAATACGTGTTGCACTTGGAAATGTGCTGTTACGGGTACACTGCAAATTTTCTTTTCCGTAAAGAAAGAAAAGCACGTTCTGGAAGTTACTAGTCCTCTCTAACAGGTCAACTATTAACTGATGACATATGCAGTCACTTTCTTTTGAATTCTCCCCCCAACTGTAAATAAATACCATGATAGAAAGGAGAGTAGCTACGAATACGATGGGAGGCACCAGCCCAGCCCAGCCCAAGACAAAAACATCAGGCGGGGACAAAATCCTTTTCCCTCGTTTTTTAAGAGATTTTAAAAAGCACGGAACCAGCAAGGAAAATGGCGCTCGGGGCCCACGACAGCCGACAGCGACGGGCCAGCCGATGAACCTGCACCGAATCCGCACCCACCCCCAAGCCCAACCGGAGCGCCGAGTGGTGTCGCCGCGGCCGCCGCTCCCCTCCACTCGCTTCCCGCGCGCGGGGCCCGCCCGTCGCCAGCTGTCGCGGTCCACAACAATGGAAAGAGCGGGCGCGCCTCCAGCTCGGCGCCCTGACGTGTACCGCTCTTTCGCGGCGCCACGGGAGGCCGAGCAACCCACGCCGACCGACGTGTGGGGTCAGGATGCCGACCGGCGTTGCCTTCGCGCGGGCCCCGTGCATGCCACGGCGTACATGGTGTAGGAGCAGGGGTATGGGTATGTCGATAAATACACCTGGAGTGGAGGCCCCATGGTGTAGGAGTGTAGGAGCAGGAGATAGCGCGGGCGGGGAGGGGAAAGGAGAGAAGTGAACTCAGAGAAGAACTAGCGCGGCGGGCGAGCATTGCAAGCCGAGCTGCAGGGGCCCGGAGCGGAGACCGGAGGAGGGAGACGTCGCTTGCGATGTCACCGGCAGCATCCGCCGCCGAAACCGTCGTCGTCGTCGCCGTCGTCGCAAGCGTCCCGAGCCAGCAGCAGAGCAGCCACCGCGCCGCGGCGCCGTCCGTCCCGTCGTCCTACGCCGTCTGGGAGAAGGAGCGGTAAGGCGGCTGCAGCTTTACGACGTCGTCGTCGTCGTCTGCCACCTACCTACTACTGCTGCTGCAAGGGAAGGAAAAAGGAACGGAAATTAAGGGGAAGGCATGGAGGTGGAGGCGGCCAAGTGCGAGTGCTGCGGGTTCACGGAGGAGTGCACGCCGGCGTACATCGCGGCGGTGCGCGCCGAGTACCTGGGCCGCTGGGTCTGCGGCCTCTGCGCCGAGGCGGTGGGCGACGAGATCCGGCGCGAGGGGACCATCACCACGGCCGAGGCGCTCGACCGCCACGTCGCGTTCGCGCGCGCGCCGCGCTCCCGGAGGGCGCCCGCGGAGGACGACCTCGTGGCGGCCGTGGCACGGCTGCTCCGCCGCTGCCTCGACTCGCCGCCCGCGTCGCCTGCGCCGCCGCCACAGAGCCGGAAGGTGGCCGCAGGGCCCGGCTGCCCCGATGGAGCCGACGCATGAAGCTGCTTGCTTAATTGGCGGCAATGATTGGGGGGTTGGTTCAGCTGCTGGTGGATTAATTAGTTGTACTAGTACAAGAATAAACCTCCGGTGGCATAATATGATGGTACAAGTGCATGTGTAGGTCGCCTTCCCGGAGAATAATTCGTGCCGGTATCATTTGACGAGAGAGGGGCAAATCACGCTCATTGTGTGATCGAGCATGAAGCTATTGTTAAGCATATCACTCATTGGAGTACATCAGGACAAACACTGTTCCATTAGTCTGCATATTCAGGTTGTAAGAATATTGTATTGGAGTAGTCATGTGCTATCTTCTTGAATTCAATTCAATCGAAGTAATTTGATACAATTGTGTCCATGTATGCAAACTACCATGTAACTTGCACATTGTGTTTAGGATATTTTGTACCTTTTTGTCGGTGTTTGGACCCGAGGGGCTAATCAACCAGTGAAATATTGATGTGCGCCTCAACACAAGTTTTTTATCCCGGTTCCGGCAAGAAGAGACCCTACTTCCAGCAGTGAGATGTGACTTATATTACTTTCACCTAAGTGCTCGCAGTAGTGAATACAAGCTAAGCGGGAGAGGGAAAGATCCAAGTCACTGGGGTTGATTGAGGCAAGTGCCAATACCGTGGTGGAGGAGAAAAATGTGAAATGTTCACCTACCCTCTTGAAGTTGTAGGCTATCCTATTTATAGCCTCAGGAGGGGCTGTCCGGAGTACTGGAGTTGGCCACGCATTGTGAGGAGGTGTCACAGTGGTCCTATAGATGGTATGGTATGGAGTATGACTTTGTACTTGTTGTTAACTTGTGCTCGCTTTGAGGGCTCGGTCACGCAACCGAGCCCCACTGGCGAGGGAGTTGCCCATACCGTAGTGGTTGACACAGTACTAGGTATGGGAAAAGGCCCTTCAAGTAGTGCGTTAGCTCTGCAGTGTCTGATGACGTTGGGCACCTTTCCATTGCAAATATCGAGGTCAGAGTCAGGCTCGAGCGAGACGGAAGTCTGCCCGAGGTCGCGACCGAACCCGCTCTGGGATTTGAAGACGTGCGCCACAGTTGAAGGAGTGGCCTCCTGCAGGATTCGTGGGGAGCAGGTAGTCGAGGCGGAGTTTGTCCCGAGATCGAGCCCTACTTCGGGCGAGACAGAGTTTGCGCCCAAGGGATAGCCTATACCCTTGTCGTATTGTATGTCCTATTAGGAGTTGGCAGACGGCATGCAGGAACAGTGCTCACATTCGTAATCATAGTTGGTGAATCTTTGACAAGGTAATGGCCTTGTTACTTGAAAGTCGTCTAGAGGGGGGGGGGGTGAATAGGCGAAACCTGAAATTTATAAACTTAAACACACACTAAAGGTCGGGGTTAGCGTTAGAATTAAATTCAAGTCTAAAAGATTATTTCTCTTGCAAGGAGTTGCTCAAAGAGTGCGGATGACGTATGGGAGCAAGCTCAAATTAATACTAGCTAGGAAATGTTAGAGGAAAGAGGGCAAACAAATCAAACGAGAATCAAAGCGAGTAGACATGATGATTTGTTTTATCGAGGTTCGGTTCCAAAGAACCTAGTCCCCGTTGAGGAGGCCACAAAGGCCGGGTCTATTTGAACCATTTCCCTCTCTCAATCGGTCACTTAGACCAGTTGAGTGCTTCTTCTTAATCTCATGGGTCACTAAGACCCCGCAAGGATCACCACACAATTAGGTGTCTCTTGCTTGCTTTACAATTCACTTAGAAGGTTGAGAAAGAGATGAAGAAAGCACGATTGCGAAAACCAAGCAACAAGAGCGACAAATAACACACGGGTCACTCTCTCAAATCACTAATGATCACTTGTCTAAATTGTGAACCTTTGAGAGGATAAAAGCTTTGAGTGTGTCTTGAAGTGGATTGCTATCTCTTGTATTGAATGTGAAGGATTAGAGTGCTTGGATGAAGTGAATGGAGGTGGTTGGGGTTGTATTTATAGCCTCCAACCACTTCCTAGCCGTTGCTCCATTCTTGCTGACCGCGGACGGTCCACGCCCCTGGTCCGGACGGTCCGCCCCTGCACATCAACAACTGAAATCACAATGGTTAGCAGTAACGACTATATCAACGGCTATAAAGTATTTAATGTGTCGTCAGATGTCAGATAAAGTAGTCACGGATGATCTGACTGTGCACCCCGGCCGGTCTGCGAGGACGCTAAAAATGAATTTTACCGAACCCGTCACCTTCGGGTTTTTCTGTTTTTTCAACGACCGGACGGTCCGCACCTGAGGCCGGACGGTCCGCGCTTGGTCTCGGACGGTGCTCGCTTCTCCATCGGATGATGCATAGTGTTAACTTGTGTTTTTGCAGTGTTCCTGTCCGAGGCTCACCCTAGTGTCGCGGACGGTCCGCAAGGGCCTGGACGGTCCGCGCATAGGTGTTTTTTCAAAAAGCTTCTCCTGTCCGGAATTCCAGACACTCGACTTAGAATAGTTGTAGATGTACTTATGCACCTGAGAAATGATCAATTATGCAAACTGGTTAGACCACAAGGTTTGTGATAGTCATCAAACACCAAAATCGATTATAGGAAATGTTGAGGCTATTTCCCTTTCAGTCTCCCCCTTTTTGGTGATTGATGCTGTTGGGAACTTGTTCTCAAATGCTATGAATTAAGAACAAGGCAACACAAAATGTTAAATGTTAATGTCCTTCGTCCTTCGAAGCATTATTTCCCTTAGGATATAATGATCTTCATACGAAGGTCATGAAGGGCATACCTTCATAAATATAACATGTATATACAAAGGATGAAGCTTATGAAACATAGGAAAACAACATAAACAATTATATGATATCATAATATAAACATTTACTATTAAATAATAATGAGTACATGAAGGCAATATCAGATTACATTTGTACCTTGAGCTTGACAAAGGGCGAAGGTAAAAAAGAGATGCGAAAGCGTGAACAGTACGGGGGTACTGTTCACCTATTTATAGGCACAGGGCGCAGCCTGTGTGAATTTACATTCATGCCCTCTACAAATGATTACAACCATAACACAGGTTATCATGGGCCGATTGGTCATTTCATCTTTAAGTCAGTGCATCTAGAAATATGCTACGAAGCTCCCTGACTGGTAGCTTCGACATTGTTCCTGTTCTGGCTTTCTGAAGGTGTTTCTTCTCATAGGACCTTCAGCGACGAAGCAGACCCCCAACAGATGCCAACACAAACCAAAGCGAATACTAAGTATATAAATGTAACTAGTTTGCAATTTGACAGATGTGCATAAGTTATTTTAGAAATGAAAGCATTTCTAAGCATATATGTTTGATTTGATATTTTTAACATTTTGGACACATTTGCACCACTTAGATTGTTTTTGCAAATCTTTTGAGAAAAGTCTTTTCTATTGTTTTGCAAATAGCCAAAGGTATAAGAATATGATTTCAAGGAGCATTTTTAAGATTTGAAATTCCTTCCTCTGTTTCAAATGCTTTTCCTTTGACTAAGTAAAAGCTCCCCCTGAAGAAATTCTCCTCTTAGCTTTCAAGAGGGTTTTTGAAATGATTTTCCATTTTTGAAACAGATACCAAATAAAATTATACCAATTAAAATTTTTCATACTAACTTGATATTTTAAAGCCAAATAAGATACCAATTGAAAATTAACTCAAATACCAATTGGAATAATCATTAGTGAATTTTTTTGAAATGGTGGTGCGGTCCTTTTGCTTTGGGCTTAATACTTTCTCCCCCCTTGGCATTAATTGCCAAAAACGGAGAACTTGAGAGCCCTTTCATTTTTCTCCACCTTTGGGGCCTAATACCTTCTCCCAAATGGTAATATAAATACGAGTGGAGGGTCATACCATTGAGAGTGATATGAGTAACGGCAAAGGGTAAGTAATACCGTCAGAGTTGGAGTGGAAGCCTTGTCTTTGCCGAATACTCCATTTCCCTTTCAATCTAAGACTAAGGATAGACATATACTTGAAAGCACATTAGTCTTAGCCTTGGCACAAGAAGAATAAGAAATATGCATTGTACCAAATGAAAGAGACATGATCAAAGGTATATACATGAGCGATGTGTGCAAAGTTTCAATCAAAGTTCCGAGAATCGAGTATATTTAGCTCATTCCTAAGTTTGCTAAAAGTTTTCTCATCTAGTGGCTTGGTAAAGATATCGACTAATTGGTTGTGGGTGTTTACATAAGCTATTTCGATATCCCCCTTTTGTTGGTGATCTCTCAGAAAGTGATACCGGATATCTATGTGCTTAGTGCGGCTGTGTTCAACGGGATTATCCGCCATGCGGATTGCACTCTCATTATCACATAGGAGAGGGACTTTGCTCAGTTTGTAGCCATAGTCCCTAAGGGTTTGCCTCATCCAAAGTAATTGCGCACAACAGTGTCCTACGACAATGTATTCAACTTCAGCGGTGGAAAGAGCTACAGAGTTTTGTTTCTTTCAAGCCCATGACACCAGGGATCTTCCTAGAAATTGACAAGTCCCTGATGTGCTCTTTCTATCTATCTTACATCTGGCATAATTGGCATCAGAATACCCAATTAGATCAAAGGTAGATCCCTTGGGGTACCAAACCCCAAACTTAGGAGTGTAAACTAAATATCTCATGATTCTCTTTACGACCCTAAGGTGAACTTCCTTAGGATTAGCCTGGAACCTTGCACACATGCATACAGAAAGCATAATATCCGGTCGAGATGCACATAAGTAGACTAAAGATCCTATCATCGACTGGTATACCTTTTGATCTACGGTTTTACCTCCTGTGTCGAGGTCAAGATGTCCATTGGTTCCCATGGGTGTATTGATGGGTTTGCCAGTCTTCAATCTAAACTTCTTAAGGATATCTTGAATGTACTTGGTTTAGCTGATGAAGGTGCCCTCTTGGAGTTGCTTGATTTGAAATCCAAGGAAATACTTCAACTCCCCCATCATAGACATCTCAAATTTCTGTATCATAATCCTACTAAACTCTTCACAAGATGACTTGTTAGTAGACCCAAATATAATATCATCAACATATATTTGGCATATAAACAAGTCTTTTTCAATAGTTTTAGTGAAGAGAGTAGGATCAGCTTTACCGACTTTGAAGCCATTAGTGATAAGGAAATCTCGCAGGCATTCATACCATGCTCTTGGGGCTTGCTTGAGCCCATAAAGCGCCTTTGAGAGTTTATACACATGGTTAGGGTACTCACTATCTTCAAAGCCGGGAGGTTGCTCAACGTAGACCTCTTCCTTGATAGGTCCATTGAGGAAGGCACTTTCCACGTCCATTTGATAGAGCTTGAAGCCATGATAAGTAGCATAGGCAAGTAATATATGAATTGACTCAAGCCTAGCTACGGGTGCATAGGTTTCATCGAAATCCAAACCTTCGACTTATGAATGTCCCTTTGCCACAAGTCGAGCTTTGTTCCTTGTCACCACACCATGCTCATCTTGTTTGTTGCGAAATACCCATTTGGTACCTACAACATTTTGATTAGGATGTGGAACTAAATGCCATACCTCATTCCTCGTGAAGTTGTTGAGCTCCTCTTGCATTGCCACCATCCAATCCAGATCTCTTAGTGCATCCTCCGCCCTGTATGGCTCAATAGAGGACATAAAAGAGTAATGTTCATAAAAATGTGCAACTCGAGATCTAGTGGTTACCCCCTTATGAATGTCACCAAGGATGGAGTTGACGAGGTGATCTTTTTGAATTGCTTGGTGGACTCTTGGGTGTGGCGGTCTTTGATCCCTAATTTCTTGATCATCTTCCTTGTCTTGATCATCTTCATCTCCCCCTTGATCCATGTCCCCCTCTTGAGTTGGCTCATCCTCTTGATCTTCATCTTCATCAATTTGAGCCTAATTCTCATCTTCGGTAGGTGGAGATGATTGCATGAACGATGATGGTCGATCTTGTGCTTGTGTGAGCTCTTCAGATTCCTTAGGACACACATCCCCAATGGACATGTTCCTTAGTGCGACGCATGGAGCCTCTTCATCATCTAATTCATCAAGATCAACTTGCTCCACTTGGGAGCCATTAGTCTCATCAAACACAATGTCACAAGAAACTTCAACTAATCCAGTAGATTTGTTGAAGACTCTATATGCCCTTGTGTTTGAGTCATAACCTAATTAAAAGCCTTCTACTGCTTTAGGAACAAATTTAGAACTTCTACCTCTTTTGATAAGAATAAAGCATTTGCTCCCAAAGACTCTAAAATATGAAACATTGGGCTTTTTACCAATGAGGAGTTCATATGATGTTTTCTTGAGGATTCGGTGAAGGTAGAGTCGGTTGATGGAGTAGCAAGCGGTGTTAATTGCTTCTACCCAAAACCGGACCGGAGTCTTGTATTCATCAAGCATGGTACTTGCCATGTCCAGTAGAGTTCTATTCTTCCTCACCACTACAACATTTTGTTGAGGTGTGCAGGGAGAAGAGAACTCATTCTTGATGCCCTCCTCCTAAAAAAATCCTTCAATTTGAGAGTTCTTGAACTCGGTCCCATTATCGCTTCTTATCTTTTTAATTCTCAATCCGAACTCATTTTGAGCCCGTCTCAAGAATCTCTTTAAAGTCTCTTGGGTTTGAGATTTTTCCTGTAAAAAGAATACCCAAGTGAAGCGAGAATAATCATCCACAATAACAAGACAATACTTACTCCCGCCGATGCTTATGTAAGCGATCGGGGCGAATAGATCCATGTGGAGTAGCTCTAGTGGCCTGTCAGTCGTCATTATATTTTTGTGTGGATGATGGACTCCAGCTTGCTTCCCTGCTTGACATGCGTTATAAATCCTGTCTTTCTCAAAATGGACATTGGTTAGTCCTAAAATGTGTTCTCCCTTTAGAAGTTTATGAAGATTCTTCATTCCAACATGGGCAAGTCGGCGGTGCTAGAGCCAACCCATGTTAGTCTTAGAAATTAAGCAAATGTCTAGTTTAGCTTGATTATCATTAAAATAAACTAAGTATAGTTGACCTTCTAGCACTCCCTTAAATGCTATTGAATCATCACTTCTTCTAAAGACAGTAACACCTACGTCAGTAAATAGACAGTTGTAGCCCATTTTGCATAATTGAGTGTAAGGAAAATGGACCCTGGGCCATTTGGCTAAATGAGTTTTGGTGTTTGATGATTAACATAATCCGTGAACTAATGCGTTTGCTAGTGTTTGTGTTTGTAGTTCACAGGATGCCAAAGTAATTTGGACCAAGGAATTGAGGAAAGCAATACCTCAAAAGAAGACATTAAGAAGATCAAAGAAAAGTCCAAGAAGAAAGAAGATGTGTTGCCACCAAAGGGTTGTCCGGTCGAGGGCACCGGACTGTCCGGTGCCACACCGGACTGTCTGGTGCCACACGCCGAATGTCCGGTGCACCAAGAACTACAGCCCTAACGGCTAGTTCCAGGTGGCACCCAGAGGGAAGACCACCGAACTGTTTGGTGTGAAGTTCAGACTGTCCGGTGTGAAAAGGTCTGCGCGCCAACGGTCACTTGCTCTGATAGACTAACGGCTAGGCGCACCGGACAGGGGCATCGGACTGTCCGGTGCGCCACAGAAAGCAGCAGCTTTCCTCCAACGACTAGTTTTGTGTTGGGGGATATAAATACACCCCCAACCGTCCATTTCCAAGTGTGGGAGCCCAAGAGACATACCAAGGCATATAGTAGACATTCCCAAGTGCTTTTACACCCAAGTGCTTAATAGAATCACTCGGTAATTAGCGTAAGTGCTTTGCGAAGTGCTTAGGTTAGTTAGACCTCTTTAGCGCTTACTCTAGGTGAATCCTAGTTAGTTGAGTGAGTTTAGATAAACCACCAACCCCTCGGCTCTTGCATGAGCCATTATTGTACCGAGTCGGGGCGAGAGTCTTGTGAGACCGTGACAATCACGTTTGTGTCATGGCCACCATCGTGTACCGGAGGGAACGAGGCCCGCGGTGTTTTGGCCAGAAGCTCGATAGTGGAGACGACGGGGAGCGTCCGAGAGGAGCTGGAAGCAGAGCACCACTTGCATGTGGAGAAGGCCCGCGGTTCTCAACAGAGTTACTCGACCGAGGTGCTTGGCCCTCGCCTGGGCTTCCCTTTGCGTAGGGGCACCAACGAGGATTAGTCGGGACCTTGCGTGGTTCCGGATACCTCGGTAAAAATACCGGCATCTTCCACAAGAGTTTGCATCTCTACCTTGCTCTTTAAGTTTCCGCATTTATATAAGTTTCAATCTTGTATTCATACTTATATAGTGTAGATTGAAACTTAGCCTTTGCGGTAGAGATAGCAACACTTAGACAAAACCTACTTTGCACATTCTAGTTTGATTATTTGCATAGGTTTTGCTCTAGGGATTTATTAGTGGCCTAGTTAAGTGAAAGTTTTAGAAGTCCTAATTCAACCCCTCTTAGGCGTCACATGTTTCCTACAAGTGGTATCAGAGCCTGGTTTGGCTCATTTGAAACGTTTTAGCATCACCGCTAAAAGAGTCGACACTTTCTAGAGGAAGGGTGGATACCCATAGGCCCCCACACTTCGACGACAGTAACTTCCCATATTATAGTGCTAGAATGGCTTGTTACCTAGAGGTTGTTGATCTAGGTGTTTGGAGAGTCACTCATGATGGGATGAAACCCCCCAAGAATCTCGAGAAACCCACCACGAGTAAGGAAAAAGAAATTCATTTAAATGGTAGAGCAAAATATTGCTTGTATGAATCTGTCAGTATGGATATTTTTAATCAAGTGTTCACCTTGAAAACTGCTAATGAGATTTGGCTAAAATTGCATGAGCTCCATGACGGCACATCCAATGTCCGTGAGCAAAAACATTGCCTAGTCTTAAATGAGTATAATACTTTTACTATGAAAGATGATGAGCTTGTTAGAGATATGTATTCTCATTTAAATCTAATTATCAATGAGCTCAATTCTATTGGCATTAATAAGCTAGGTGATGCGGACATTGTGAGGAAGATTATCTCCCTGCTACCACAACAAAGATATGGGAGCATCATCACCATCCTTCACAACATGGAGGACTTGAGTACCATGACCCTGACCATTGTGATTGGGAAAATCGTGGCCTTTGAGATGTTGCGAAAAATGTGTCGGGGGAGAGGAGCCAACTTCCTCAAGGCCATATGCTTTTCATGTGATGAAAGGAAGGGTAAAAAGAAGGCTCCCACTCCAAGTTCCTCAGGTGAAGAAGAGAAAGAAGAAGAAAGTGATGATGATGAAGATAATCAACCATGCACATCATCCTCTGAGGATGAAGAAACAATCCGACGCGTCGGAAAGGTAATGGGGATGATCCACAAGATTAATCTAATGGGTGTGCCCCTGTAGGTCGAAGATCTTCTCTTTAACGTTGACAGGAAAAAGCAAAGAAAGAGAGGATGCTTCACGTGTGGGGAGAAGGGCCACTTCAGAGACAACTGTCCAACTATGGCCGAACCTAAAAAGGAGAGGAGCAAAGGCAAGGCGCTAACAAGTGTCAAAACTTGGGACGACTCTTCCAGCGAAGATGAACCTCCAAGGACGCGCAACCACCGATCCTCATCACGGTCATCACTAAAGTGCCTTATGGCAAGAGGTAAAATGAGTATTCCATCCTCTAGTGATGAAAGTAGTTGTGATGATGAAGGTGAGGGAAAGCCCTCCACAAATGAGCTTGCGGAAACCGTTAATTTTTTTCATTATGTTTGCACTAAGCAAAAAGCTCAACTTAAAACTTTGAAAAATAAGTTGATTAGCTCTCAAAATGATTTAAAGGTTTGCTAGAAAAAATTGAAACCTTTGCAAACTTAAATAGTGAGCTGTCAATTAAAATTGAGCTATTAGAGTCTAGTGCTCCATCCACTGCTACCGATGATGGCCTTATTAAAAAGAATGAAAAACTTAAGGCTAAGCTAGCTAGCTCCCAAGAAGCTATTGAAAATTTGCTATAGAAAATGGAAATTCTTAGCATATACAATAATGAGCTAACTACTAAGCTAGAAAACATTGGTAGCACCCTAGAAGTATCTTTGGTCGAAATACCTGAAATTATTAAGAAAGATGCTTCTACTTCCTGCTTTGATTTAATTGATGATTCTAACCCCTATAATCAAGTTCTTGTTAAGAATGTTATTATAGAAACTTCTTCGGACAAGATTGCAATGGAAAACGAGCAATTAAAGCAAGAAGTGGCTTGGCTTGAAAAAGCCTTGTATGATAAGAAAGGCAAAGCCAAACAAATCCGACCTCCACAGGATAACACCACTGCGGGAGTGAACAAGCCTATGGAGGGTGAAACTGTGATTTGTAGGTTATGCCACAAGGAAGACCACAAGTCTTTCCAATGCAAGGCGATGACCAGGGATAAGCAAAGGCAAAAACTCAAGCAAAATCCATCAAGCAAAATCTTCAACACCTATATAAAAAAGGTGGACAAAAAGGCTGCTACACCATATTTGATCAAAAAGAAAAAGAATGGAAAGGTGATAGCAATCAAGGCCAACAAGCAAGCCAACAAAGGAAAGAGGCCAAACGTATCTGGGTGCCAAAGGAAATAATTTCAACCATGAAAAACACCAAGAAGGTTTGGATCCCGAAAGGGAAGTGAGTGGTCCGAAGGTTGTCGGGAAATTTGGAGCCTTGGCAAAGTTGGGATGTATATCATAGGATACATCATATTGGATCAAGTTTATTGCCAAGTGGGTTAGTAAATATATTGGACCCAAATTTCCCACCCATGACTAAGGTAACTAGATTTATTGTATTTCTTGTTTTTAGATATACGTATCTATTTATCTTGCATCTAGTTTACCTTTCTTGCCTAGTATTACAATTGATGTTTACTTTTGTATAAATGCATGCATACTAGGTAAATCACATGGTAGGATTGCTTGCTTTCAATTCATACACTTAAGCATACCTACATGGTTTAAATTGTTTAAATAAGCTCGACACATAGCTTCTTTAACACTCCATAGTAAATGATACATTAATTGATATTTTTAAAATGCTACAAGTGGTAAAACGCTTTAAAAGCTCATATTCTACAATTTGTATCATTTAACTTATATGTGCCAGAGCTTGGATTATAGATAATTTGCCACTTTTGATATCAAATCAAAGTGCATGTCTTCTACAAGTACTCAAAACTTGTATGCACACTTTCAGGGGGAGGTTACTCTATAATCTGATACTTTGAGACTACTACCTTTTTTCAAGTCTATTTTACGTGATAGTCTGATTGTAAGGAAAATGAAGTCCCCGAAGAAAGACAATAATCTTCCACTGCAAAATCTCCAAAAACTTTCATGTCTCACAAGTCTGCCATTGGTCTTCAATTGGTCCGCCATTGACTTTCAATTGGCATCTATGAGACTACATTTAATATCATTTACATGTCTTCTCCAATATTTGATTAGACTATATTTCATATCTTATACTTCCCATGTTGCTAAAATGCATACTGTTGACTCATATTTTGTTACCTATGCATAAGGGAAGTTAGTCTATTCAAATCATGTCTTGCACCTCTATTTTTCACATGCTTTTTCCTAAGTAGAAGATCTCTGTCAGGGGGAGTTTTTCTTCATCTCAAAAGGAGGAGAAAATTCTTTCTAAAGGAGAACACTCATTTAGGGGGAGTTTTTAATGTCAAGTTCTTAAATTGGCGATAATCTTTTATGAGGGCAAGTCTTATTTGCTTCCTACATGCTTTTAATGTCCTCCTTTTCGGTGGTTGATGCCAAAGGGGGAGAAGTTTAGGGACCAAAGCAATGAAATTAGTATCAAACACCAGACACCACCAAATAAAAATCACCAAAAGAGGAAGTAAGTGAATTATGGAGTTAGGGGGAGGCTTAAGTCAATAATATCACATTGTGAGGACAATCATGCATCCTAGCAAGTAGATTGCATGTTTTCAATCAAATTTTTATAATATTTGCTTTCTTTGGTTGTGTTGTCATCAATCACCAAAAAGGGGGAGATTGTAACGAAAATGGACCCTAGGCCATTTGGCTAAATGAGTTTTGGTGTTTGATGATTAACACAATCCGTGAACTAATGTGTTTGCTAGTGTTTGTGTTTGTAGTTCACAGGATGCCAAAGTAACTTGGACCAAGGAATTAAGGAAAGCAACACCTCAAAAGAAGACATTAAGAAGATCAAAGAAATGTCCAAGAAGAAAGAAGATGTGTTGCCACAAAAGGACTGTCCGGTGGAGGGCATCGGACTGTCTGGTGCCACACGCCGGACTGTCCGGTGCACCAGGAACTGCAGCCCTAACGGCTAGTTCTAGGTGGCACCCGGAGGGAAGACCACCGGACTATCCGGTGTAAAGTCCGGACTGTCCGATGTGAAAAGGTCTACACACCAATGGTCACCTGCTCTGATAGACTAACGGCTAGGCGCACCGGACAGCGGCACCGGACGGTCCGGTGACCCCACCGAACTGTTCGGTGCACCACAGAAAGCAGCAGCTTTCCTCCAACAGCTAGTTTTGTGTTGGGGGCTATAAATACACCCCCAACTGACCATTTCCAAGTGTGGGAGCCCAAGAGACATACCAAGGCATATAGTAGACATTCCCAAGTGCTCTTACACCCAAGTGCTTAATAGAATCACTCGGTGATTAGCGTAGGTGCTTTGCAAAGTGCTTAGGTTAGTTAGACCTCTTTAGCGCTTGCTCTAGGTGAATCCTAGTTAGTTGAGTGAGTTTAGATAAACCATCAACCCCTCGGCTCTTGCGCGAGCCATTATTGTACCGAGTGGGGCGAGAGTCTTGCAAGACCATGACAACCGCGTTTGTGTCAAGGCCACTGTCGTGTACCGGAGGGAACGAGGCCCATGGCGTTTCGACCGGAAGCTCGATAGTGGAGACGATGGGGAGCGTCCGAGAGGAGCTAGAAGCAGAGCACCACTTGCACGTGGAGAAGGCCCGCTGCTCTCTACGGAGTTACTCAACCGAGGTGCTTGACCCTCGCGTGGGCTTTCCTTTGCGTAGGGGCACCAACGAGGATTTGTCGGGACCTTATGTGGTTCCGGATACCTCGGTAAAAATACCGGCGTCATCCACGAGAGTTTGCATCTCTACCTTGCTCTTTAAGTTTCCACATTTATATTAAGCATTTAAGTTTCAATCTTATATTCATACTTATATAGTGTAGATTGAAACTTAGCCTTTGTGGTAGAGATATTAACACTTACACAAAACCTAGTTTGCACATTCTAGTTTGATTATTTGCAAAGGTTTTGCTTTAGGGATTTATTAGTGGCCTAGTTAAGTGAAAGTTTTAGAAGTCCTAATTCACCCCCTCTTAGGCATCACCCGTTTCCTACATTGAGAAACAGAAAGCAAGTTCTAATCCAAAGAATCTACAAGAAAAACATTGGAAATAGAATGGTGAGGAGATATAGCTATTTTACCCAAACCTTTGACCAAACCTTGATTTCCATCCATGAATGTGATAGCTATTTGGGGATCTACATTTTTATCATAGGAGGAGAACATCCTTTTCTCCCCTGTCATGTGGTTTGTGCACCCGCTATCTCTTGGTCACTTGTTCTCAAATGCTATGAGTTAAGAATAAGGCAACACAAATGTTAATGGTTAAAGACCTTCGTCCTTCAAAGCATTATCTCCCTTAGGATATAACGATCTTCAGACGAAGGTCATGAAGGACATACCTTCATCATTTCAATATGTAAGAATATAAATAGGGACATATGAAACATAGAAAGAGCATGAATAATTATCTTAAATCATTAGATTATTCATATTGTCATTGAATAATCATGAACAAACATTAATGATATTAAATTACATTTGTACCTTCGGCTTGATAGAAGGTAAAAGTCCGAGAATGACGTGCGAGCGATTACAAGTCAGCGTGAACAGTACGGTGTCACTGTTCATCTATTTATAGGCATAGGACGCAGCCTGGGCAAAATTACATTCATGTCCCTAACATTTACTATTAGCTAAAAGGTAAGATGTCGAGGACTAAGCAGTCTTTTCCCCTTTAGGTCGGTTTCATTCTCCATCACTGTCTTCGTGCTAAGCCGAAGCTTCTCCATCCATAGCTTCAGAACTGGTTCATCCTTCTTCTAGATCGTGCCTTTCATACCATGTACATCTTCATCCCAAAGCCGAAGCCTCCTGTGATAGTATACTATACTAGAAAGCATGTTAGTCGTGTTTTTGAGGACCTTCGGAAGACGAAGGCCCCCAATAGTAGCCCCTTGTAGTATTAATTTGTTCTTGTATCTAACAAATTCAGACTACGACGTGAACGAAGGCCTTTAGCCGAAGGTCCGAAAAAACACCTTCCCTTCGCTAGAATAGCGAAAGTCAATGACAAATGGGGCCCGCCAAGTTGCAATGCACTAAGCATATAAATAGAAACCCACGACGACAGTATCTGTTGTACCATTTCAATTGCTTGCGCTGTTTTCTCGAGTTTTAATTTTCTTGCTGTCAGATTTCACTTGTTTTGTGAGCTTCGGCATTTCGTTCAATTTCCCACCAAATGGCTGATGAGAAGAAGGTTGCTGATCCTACCCTGGCTGGTTTTTACGAGGCCATGGAAAAAACAAATGTAGAGAAGATTACAAATGAGATACTTGCTGATTTGTCTGAAGATTTTGATGATAGTGATGACTTTGATGTGGAGAGTGGGAATGAAGATGCCAAAGACCGACCCTGGTGGCCAAGTCATACCATCTTTGGGAAGTCGACCATTAAAAAGAGTCAGATTGATGCCATGAAGGGAAGATACTTTCGTGACATGTCTATTGTGAGGGTTGGGGGAGACAGCGCCGCCCTCGCACCCGAAGAAGATGAAGTTGTTGTTTACAGAAGCTTTATGAAAGAAGGTCTTCGATTCCCCTTGAGCAGATTTTTGGTTGAAGTTTTGAGGACATTTGAAATCTTCCTTCATCAAATCACCCCCGAAGCTATAATTAGAATGGGTATTTTTGTTTGGGCCGTGAGAAGCCAAGGGCTGGAGCCGAGCGCGAGGTGCTTCTGTAACATGCACGAACTATTATATGAGACGAAGGCCACTGGTAAAGAGCAATATCACAACAACTTCGGTTGTTATGGCTTCGTTCCTCGCTCCGATGTAAGTTATTATGTTCCAACATTTCAAAAAAGGTGGCCTGGGGCCTGGATGGAGGAATGGTTTTATGTCAAGAATAATCTGATTGAAAGGAAAGATATAAAGGGGATTATCCAACGCCCCATCTGGTCTTGCTTCGGCCTCCGAAGGCTGGCTATTGCGCTTGAGAATGATACCGTATCATGCCAGAAAGCTTTCAATAATGTTTGTGCCTTCATTGTCATGAGAGACCTAGTTCAAGAGCACATAGCCTACAGGGTATGGCCACTTGTGGATAACTAGGAGATGCCGAAGGAGACTGCTGCTGGGTCCAGTCAAGGTAGATTGGTTTACTTGAAATACACCTTCAGATACAGAGACCAGTTTGACGAACCAAATGACGACTGGCTGAAATGTGTTGAGGTGACTAGTGATGAATTACTTGGAGCGTACACAAGAGCCAAAGATGATGCCTTGACCTTAGCCTTCGGAGGGCGAGGCAAGAAAAGGTTGAACAGAGTTTTTGATGTTATTGGCTTCGTATATCTAGACTACATTTATCCCTCGCGAAAGCAGGGGAAGAAAAGGAAAACTGCTGCCTCAGCCATTTCTGTTGTGCTGAAGGGCAAGAAGATCAAGGTTTTAACCCACCGGCCAAGATATATTGAAATGGCCACAGTGCCAAAATTTGGTGAAGGAATATCTTCCACTATCGAAGCAGAACAAGCTGCTCCTATCGATCGGGGTGCCGAAGAATCGGCTACAGTACCGAAGGTTTCTGCAACCGGATCGGCCGAGGTGTTGATACAAACTACTGAAGCTAAAGGAAAAACGGTCGAGAAGCCAGACCGAGAGGAAACAGCAGGACCGTCCAGGCTAGAATTGCCGAAGGTGGCAAAAACTCCTGCAATAACTTCCAAGAGGAGAAGAATGGCAAGCGTGCTGGACGCTGTCATAGAGACAACAAGGGCATTGACTCCTGCTCCTGCAAAAAAGGCTGTCGAAGCTGTGGCGGCTCGCGCTGAAACCGAAGCTGAGCCCTCAACGCCGACGGAGGCAGAGCCTGCTGCAACTGAGAGAGCTGAGCAAAAATCTCCAAATACCGGCATGGCTCTAGAGAAGATGCGCCCGAAAAGGCTAAAACTCCTATTCCCGAAGCACCGTCCGAAGATTTTGACTTTATTATTCGACATGCTTCAGGAAAAATACTATCTAAAGAAGAAATTGCAGAAGCCAGACACTACGCCCAGGAACTTAAATACCCGAAGGGGGCCTTGGTGTACAATGGCACGGATGAAGATGACTTCCTATACTGTCTCCCAGACAATAAGGAAGTATCCGTCTGCCAGGAGATTTCAAAAAATATGGGATTTCTGAAGTTTGAAGCTGGCCTCTCCGCCATGTCAAAAGATGACCTTACAGACAGCCTTGCATACAACAGTCTAAAGGTACGAAAGTGATGAACTTAAAAGTATATTATCTTGTCTTGTATTCTCATGCTGATTCTATCTTCTTGCAGGGCTTAATTCTTAGCAACGCTTTGAGGGCGCAAAAGAATGCTGAAGATGAAAGCTACGTGATAGCCCTCGGCAACCTTCGGTCAGAAGTTATTAAGCTAAGAAACGAAGCCGCGAAAAAAGATAAAATCCTGCTTTCATTGGTGGATAAAGTGAAAAAAGACGAAGCAAAATTTAACACTCAACCTGAAGCTTATAAAGTCGAAATTGAAGACCTTCGGAAAAAACTTGCCGAAGCTAATGAGAATTTTGAAGTTCCAAAAGCTAGTCGAGAAATAAGTGAATGGTCAAACACTAGGTTGGAGAAAAATGTTGAGGAGCTTCACGAATCCAAGGAGAGGTGCTTCGAGAAATCCTTGGATTACGTAAGAAAATTAAAAACTAGCTTTTCCAGAGTGGGTGCTTATTCTTCCGAAGAGAATTTCATTCGAGGTGACCCTAAGGGTGTTATTGATTGGATAAGCGGGGAAGCCTAAGCTTTTGAAGAGATCCTCATCGATCGTGGGGACATTTGTGCTTTCACCGGCGCTCGAGGGATTGCGGCAATTCTGGAGAAGGCTGGTTGCGACCATGTTAAAGTTGCGGCCCAGACTGAAACCGCCTTCTCCGTAGACAACACGAGACACCCTTTGGCCGAAGCTACTTTGGTTGGTGGAAAATTTTACTCCGATGTTTGGGTGAATGGTGGCCGAGAATTGGCCAACAAAATCATAAAGAAAAATGAAAAAGAAACCCACGATGCCCGAGAAGAAGCTAAGCGAGCTGAAGAAGCTGCCGAGCGCGCAAGGCGTATAGGTATTGTTTTTGAATTTACGCTTCGGTGTTTATTTTCTGGCTTCGAACTAACAGTTTGTCTATTACAGCTGAACTCTCACCACTGCCCGAGCCATACGACCCCCTAGCCGATCCAGTCATGAAAGAAGCACTGGATGTAATGAGCGTTGCTAACTCCATTATCGACGAAGTCGTTTATAGGCTACTGAATGAAGCCGCCAAAAAGATCCTTAAGGAAGATTAGGCTTTTATTATAATGAAACAATGTAACATTTGATGTAAAAATAATTAATTAGACATGTAAATTGTTGTAATATATTTCTTTGATGCACAAAATTTATGCACATACTGTTTTTTGAGCATTCGGCGAAAAAACACCTTCCCTTCTTTTCATGCTTCGTAAAGAAAGAAGCCCCTTTTTATGGCGATAAAATTGTATTGGTCGAAGGTTTACTTCGTGGCTCAGCACATTTTCATTCGACAATTTATTGCTGAAGATTTGCTTCGTGCCTCAGCACATTTTTATTCAACAAATTATCACCAAAGATCTGCTTCGTGCCTCAGCACATTTTTATTCAACAAATTATCGCCGAAGATCTGCTTCGTATCCAATCTTTTTGCTGTTGATGCGATATGATGTATGATGTAATGTTATGCGGAATGATGCGATGATATGATGCAATATGATGGTTATGCCAAACACACACACCCACACTAGAACAACCAAGACTCTGCATCCCCTTAGGGACGTCTTTGGAGTCTTTAAGCTCTGCATCTCTTTAGGAACGACTTTGGAGCTTCTTCACCTTCTATTTCGGTGGTATCTAAGCTCTGCATCCCCTTAGGAACGACTTTGGAGCTTCTTCACCTTCTATTTCGGTGGTATCTAAGCTCTGCATTCCCTTAGGAACGACTTTGGAGCTTCTTCACCTTTTATTTCGGTGGTATTTTGGCTCTGCATCCCTTAGGAACGACTTTGGAGCCTTGGAACTTACTCTGCGCTCCCTTAGGAACGACTTTTGTAGCTTCAAAACTTACTCTGCGCTCCCTTAGGAACGACTTTTTGTAGCTTCAAAACTTACTCTGCGCTCCCTTAGGAACGACTTTTTGTAGCTTTGGAAGTCTGTTTAGGAAGAAGCATTTTACTTAATGATACAGGCACAATTATTACATGAGAACAAAATTAAGTCCTTCGTGACTTGTTTTTCGTACAAGAAAAATAAGATGACAGAAAAGAAAAAGATACATCAAGGGTAGGGTATTCTTTTAGTAGATGTGCTTGGATTCAGGCACAGTGTTGTTGACTGTGCGAGCTTCAGACTCCTCCCGAAAATCACGCTGCTGTTGTGCATGTTGGTGCCCTTCTGGCTACTGGCTTCGGGTCTTAGTAGGTGGTGGTAATGGGAGCTGGGCCCAGGAAGCTTGAGAGTGACTTGCCGAAGCGACAGAAGCCCTAGGTTGTTGGTTACCTACGTACTCTAGGACATAAGGAGAGTAGCATGAAGCAATATGTAGGACCTGCTTCGGCTGATTCTGCCGCGCCTTAGCTTCGACAATCTCCTTTTGCTTCTAAATTGTGACTTGGCATGTTCTTGTGGTGTGGCCCTTGTCTTCACCATAGAATAAACAATATAGCCTTCTAGGCTGATCTCCGTATCTCCCTCCGAAGCCCATGCCGCCTTTGCCCCTTGGGACTGGTGGCCTGAAGGAGCTTTGTTGTTGCCATGAAGATTAGGAGCTATGTTGTGGCCGTTGAGGCTGGCTTCCTCTATCATCACTTAGGTTGGAATTATGGATCGATCTAACGTGCGTGCCTAGGGTGGATTCTTCCTCCGAAGCCCCTGGTCATCTCAGAAAACCTGTATGCTTCATCCCTTCTTTGGCGGAAATCATTATCAGCCTGGATATACTCATCCATCTTCTAAAGAAGCTTCTCTAGGGTTTGTGGGGGTTTCCTGGAAAAATACTGAGCCATAGGTCCTGGCCGAAGCCCCTTGATCATGGCCTCAATGACAATTTCATTGGGCACTATAGGCGCTTGTGCTCTTAGACGCAGGAACTTTTGGACATACGCCTGGAGGTACTCCTCATGGTCCTACGTGCACTGAAACAAAGCCTGAGCAGTGACTGGCTTTGTTTGAAAGCCTTGGAAGTTGGTGATTAGCATGTCCTTGAGCTTCTGCCATGATGTGATTGTCCCTAGCCTGAGAGACGAATACCAAGTTTGAGCTATACTTTTGACTGCCATGACAAAGGATTTCGCCATGACTGCAGAATTGCCCCCATATGAAGATATGGTTGCCTCGTAGCTCATTAGGAATTGCTTTGGGTATGAGTGCCCATCATATATAGGAAGCTAAGGTGGCTTGTATGATGGGGGCCATGGGGTAGCCTGCAACTCTGCTGCTAAAGGAGAAGCATCATCAAATGCAAAATTACCATGATGGAAATCATCATACCATTCATCATTGTTGTGCGAATTATCTTGATGAAGCTCTCTGTACTGAGGCCTTCGGTCTTGGTCATCTTGGGTGAGATGACGCATTTCCTTAGCGGCCTCATCAATCTTCCTCTGAAGATCAGCGAGACGAAGCATCTTTTTTTTCTTCTTTTGGACCTATTGATGAATGGGTTCAAGGTCCCTGATTTCTTGGTACAACTCCTCCTCCTGGGGTGTTGGACTGGTAGCCTTCCTTTTCTGGCTCCTAGCTTCGCGTAATGTTTCTTGATTAACATCCAGTGGCTGCAGTGCAGCCCCTGGCCCTGATGACTTCTTCGGTGGCATGACGAAGGTCGATGCTTGCCGAAGGTGGTCGAGTGAGTTCACCGGAGGTGGGCGCCAATGTTGGTCACTTGTTCTCAAATGCTATGAGTTAAGAACAAGGCAACACAAATGTTAATGGTTAAAGACCTTCGTCCTTCGAAGCATTATCTCCCTTAGGATATAATGATCTTCAGACGAAGGTCATGAAGGACATACCTTCATCATTTCAATATGTAAGAATATAAATAGGGACATATGAAACATAGAAAGAGCATGAATAATTATCTTAAATCATTAGATTATTCATATTGTCATTGAATAATCATGAACAAACATTAATGATATTAAATTACATTTGTACCTTCGGCTTGATAGAAGGTAAAAGTCCGAGAATGACGTGCGAGCGATTACAAGTCAGCGTGAACAGTACGGTGTCACTGTTCATCTATTTATAGGCACAGGACACAGCCTGGGCAAAATTACATTCATGTCCCTGACATTTACTATTAGCTAAAAGGTAAGCTGTCGGTCGGTTTCATTCTCCATCACCGTCTTCGTGCTAAGCCAAAGCTTCTCCATCCACAGCTTCGGAATTGGTTCATCCTTCTTCCAGATCGCGCCTTTTATACCATGTACACCTTCATCCCAAAGTTGAAACCTCTTGTGACAGTAAACTATACTGGAAAGCTTGTTAGTCGTGTTTTTGAGGACCTTCGGAAGACGAAGGCCCCCAACACTATCGATTATCCAACTTGATCCACCGGATGCATAAACCTACAAAACAAATTTAGGCCTTATTCTTAGGTACCCAAACAGTCTTGGGTCCTTTGATATTAGAAACAAGCACCTTGGGGACCCAAACACAAGTCTTTGGACTCTTGTGTTTGCCCCCAATATATTTGGCAACTACTTTGCATGATTTGTTAGTTAAAACATAAGATGCATCAAAAGTCTTAAATGAAATGTTATGTTCATTTGATGCATTAGGAATTTTCTTTTTAGGCCATTTATCATGAGTGGAATACCTAGAACTAGAAGCCTCATTTTTATAAATAAATGCATGATGAGAAACAGAATGGGGTTTCTTAGCATGAATTCTCCTAATTTTATGTTCCGCATAGTTTGCAGGATATAAAATGTAACCCTCACTATCCTGAACCATGGGAGCCTTACCCTTAACAAAATTAGATAATTTCTTAGGGGCATTAGCTTGACATTGGATTGGTTCCCTTGTTGGAATCCAATGCCATCCATAATGCCAGGGCGTCTCCCATTATAAAGCATACTACGAGCAAATTTAAAATTTTCATTCTCTAGCTCATGCTCAGTAATTTTAGCATTTAATTTAGCTATGTGATAATTTGGTTTTTAATCATGGCAAGGTGATCATCAATAGCTTCAACATTAATATCTCTACATCTAGTACCAATAGCAATATGTTCAACAATAGATGTAGATGGTTTGCAAACATTTAATTCTTCTATCTTAGAATTTAATCTAGCATTCTCATCTCTAAGACAGATAATAGAATTATTGCAAACATTCAATTTTTCAATCTTAGAAACTAATTTATCGTTTTCAGTTTTAAGACTTGAGATTGAATCATGGCACATGCTAAGCTCTTTAGACAAATTTTCACATTTTTCTACTTCTAGAGCATAAGCATTTTCAACTTAACAAAATTTTTATTTTCCTTAACGAGTAGGTCCTCTTGGCACTCCAAGAGATCATCCTTCTCGTTAATGGTCTCAATCAATTCATTTAATTTTTTATTTTGTTCCATGTTAAGGTTGGCAAAAAGAGAAAGTAAATCATCTTTATTATCGCTAGAACTACCCTCATCACTAGATGTAGTATATTTGGGGGTACTTCTAGAATGTACCTTCTTCTTATTTCCATCCTTTGCCATGAGATATTTGTGGCTGACGTTGGGGAAGAGGAGGCCCTTGTTAACAGTGATGTTGGCGGCGTCCTCATCGGAGGAGGAGTCGGCGTAGCTCTCGTCGGAGTCCCAATTCCTGGCACACGTGCGCATCGCCGCCCTTCTTCTTGTAGTATCTCTTTTTCTCCTTCTTCTTCCCCTTTTTGTCTTTGTCCCTGTCACTTTCACTAGAAATTGGACATTTAGGTATGAAGTGATCGGACTTACCACATCGGTAGCACACCCTCTTAGAGTGGGGGTTGTAATCCTTCCCCTCCTTTGCTTGAGGATTTGGCGGAAGCTCTTGATGATGAGTGCCATCTTCTCATTGTTGAGCTTGGAGGCATCGATTGGAAGCCTACTTGGTGTAGACTCCTTCTTCTTTTCTTCCATAGCTTTGAATGCGATGGGTTGCACCTCTGGTGTAGAGGTTGCACCTTGCTCCAAGTTGATAATGTGTTTGGAGTCTTTGATCATAAGTTCAAAGCTCACAAACTTGCCAATAACTTCTTCGGGAGACATTAGCTTGTATCTAGGATCCCCACATATTAATTGAACTTGAGTAGGATTACGAAATACAAGGGATCTAAGAATAACCTTGACCATTTCATGCTCATCCCATTTGGTGCTCCTGAGGTTGCGCACTTGGTTCACCATGGTCTTGAGCCGGTTGTACATGGCTTGCGGCTCTTCTCCTTTATTGAGGACGGATCGACCGAGTTCACCCTTGATCGTCTCGCGCTTGGTGATCTTGGTCACCTCGTCCCCTTTATGCGTGGTTTTGAGGACGTCCCAAATTTTTTTGGCGTTCTTCAACCCTTGCACCTTATTATACTCCTCTCGACACAAGGAGGCGAGGAGTATAGAAGTTGCTTGGGAGTTGAAGTGCCTAATTTGGACGGCCTCGTCTGAGTCGTAGTACTCGTCCCCCACCTTTGGTGCCTGCGCTCCAAACTCAACAATATCCCAAATACTTTCGTGGGGTGAGGTTAGATGATGCCTCATTTTATCACTCCACATGCAATAATCTTCACCATCAAAATATGGTGGTTTGCCTAGGGGTACAGAAAGTAATGGAGCACACTTTGAAATACGGGGATAGCGTAGGGGCATCTTACTATACTTCTTGTGCTCATGTCACTTAGAAGTAGTCGATGACTCGGTGCCGGACGTGGAGGGTGACGAAGAGTCGGTCTCATAGTAGACCACTTTCTTCATCTTCTTCTTCTTCTTGTCACCTCTCCTATGTGACTTAATGGAGGAAGAGGATTCCTCCTTATACTTGTTGCCGGACTCCCTTGAGAGAGTCCTCCCCGAGCCTGCGGGCTTTTCGCTGGTCATGATCTCCCTCTTGGCGTGATCTCCAGACATCACTTCGAGTTGGTTAGGCTCTTAATGAAGCATTGGCTCTGATACCAATTGAAAGTCGCCTAGTGGGGGGTGAATAGGCGAAACCTGAAATTTATAAACTTAAACACACACTAAAGGTCGGGGTTAGCATTGGAATTAAATTCAAGTCTAAAAGATTATTTCTCTTGCAAGGAGTTGCTCAAAGAGTGCGGATGACGTATGGGAGCAAGCTCAAATTAATTCTAGTAAGGAAATGTTAGAGAGAGGAAAGAGGGCAAACAAATCAAACGAGAATCAAAGCGAGTAGACACGGTGATTTGTTTTACCGAGGTTTGGTTCCAAAGAACCTAGTCCCCATTGAGGAGGCCACAAAGGCTGGGTCTATTTCAACTCTTTCCCTCTCTCAATCGGTCACTTAGACCGGTTGAGTGCTTCTTCTTAATCTCATGGGTCACTAAGACCCGACAAGGATCACCACACAATTAGGTGTCTCTTGCTTGCTTTACAATTCACTTAGAAGGTTGAGAAAGAGATGAAGAAAGCATGATTGCGAAAACCAAGCAACAAGAGCGACAAATAACACATGTGTCACTCTCTCAAATCACTAATGATCACTTGTCTAAATTGTGAACCTTTGAGATGTTACAAGCTTTGAGTGTGTCTTGGAGTGGATTGCTAGCTCTTGTATTGAATGTGAAGGAGTGGAGTGCTTGGATGAAGTGAATGGAGGTGGTTGGGGTTGTATTTATAGCCTCCAACCACTTCCTAGCCGTTGCTCCATTCCTGCCGACCGCGGACGGTCCGCGCCCCTTGTCGGCGTTTCGGACCCGGGGGGTCCCTGGACCGACGAGTGAAATTGTCGCTGCATGCCCCTGCCCAGATGGGTTGGCGCGGGATGGAACACAAGAGGTGGGGCAAGCCTTGTATTATCCTGCACCAGGGGTGCCGCTCGTAGTAGGGGTTACAAGCACGTCGCGAGAGGGAGAGAGAGAGAGGGAGCCTGTTCGTTCGCTCCTTCCCCCACGCGAACCCCCCTCCAGGATGGCCCTGGACCTCCCTTTTATAGACGCAAGGAGAGGGTCCAGATGTACAATGGGGGGTGTAGCTATGCGCTAACGTGTCCGGCAGAGAAATGCCTAAGCCCTATTTACATGCCAACGTGGCTGTCGGGGGAGAGCTTGAGCCCTGTAGACTTGATAGCGTGGCCGTCGGAGAAGCGCCTGAGCCCTGTAGGAGCACAGCTGGCAGTGCGGCAAGGATCCTGCTGACGTCTCCTTGCTGCCGTAAGGGGCTGAGAGCCACCGGTGTCATGGTTGCACGCGGGGCACCATCATTACCCGTCGCCGAGGTAAGCTAGATGGGACGCCGGTCTTGTTCCTTGTAGCCTGAGCTGGCTAGGGATAGGGTAATGATGTATCCCCTGTTGGCGCGGTCGGTCCGAGCCCAAGGTTGGGCGAGGCGGAGACTTCTCTTAAGGCCAAGGCCGAGGTCGGGCGAGGACGCGATTCCTCCCGAGACCGAGGTCGAGGCCGAGTCTGGAGGTCGGGCGAGGCGGAGACCTCCCCCCGAGGCCGGAGCCTGAGGTCGGGCGAGGCGGAGACCTCCTCCCGAGGCCGGAGCCTGAGGTCGGGCGAGGCGGAGCTTCCTGTTGCGCCCGAGGCCGAACTCGGTGGTTGATCGTGACCTGTTGTCAGTCTTCGCCTGGGTGGTTGGCACGGCAGTCGGAGTGGGGCGAGCGGCGCTGTTTTCCCGTCATATCGGACAGTAAAAAAGAGGGGCAAAGTGACTGCGGTCACTTCGGCCTGGCCGACTGAGGCGCGTGTGTCAGGATACAGCGTCAGGCGACCCCTGCATTGAATGCGCCTGCGAAGCTGTCGGTTGGTGAGGCGGTCTGGCCAAGGTTGCTTCACAACGAAGCTTGCCCGAGCCGGGCTTCGGGAGAGCCGAGGGGGTGCCCGCTGCCTGAGGAGGCCCTCAGGCGAGGCGTGAACTCGTCTGGGACTACTGCTCCAGCTCGAGGCTGGGCTCGGGCGAGGTCGCGTCCCTTGGGTAGACGAAGCCTTGACTTGAACCGCGCCCGTCAGTTGGTCTGAGGGTGTTTACCAGCCGTGATTAGGAGTGTTGGGGGTACCCCTAATTATGGTACCCGACAGTAGCCCCCGAGCCTCAAAGGGAGTGTTGGTACTCGCTTGGAGGCTTTTGCCGCATTTTTGGTGAGGGGACCGGCCTTTATCAGTTTTGCTTTGTTCTGGTGGGTGCGCGCGAGCGCACCCACCGGGTGTAGCCCCCGAGACCTCGGAGGAGTGGTTTGACTCCTCTGAGGTCTTAATGCTTTTCGTGGTGCCTCGGCCGGTCTAATCGTTCCCTCATGCGGCCTAGCCATAGCCCAGGTGCATGGTCAGGTTCCGAGTTATCAAGCTGGTTTGTTGACGCTGTCAACAGTTTGGCCGTAGCCGGGTGCGAGAGCAGCCCCCGAGCCTCTACACGGAGAAAGAGGACGATCAAGGACTTTCCCGACTTTTATCATACGCCCCTGCGTCCCCTTTTCGCAAGGAGGAGGGGGGGAAAGCGCCATGTTGCCCTCGGAGGGCGCCGAACATGGTGTTTCCAGTGAGCTGCTAACGGGTAATCCAAGTGGACGCCCGTGCCCCGTTCGTTAGGGGTCGGCTGGTGGCCCAGAGGCGCGCTCTAAAAGTACCTGTGGGTGATTCGCTGGACCCAGACCCCTTCGATAGGGTCCAAGGGCTCGATGCCTCCCTCCGGTGGGATTCCGTTACAAATCGTTCCCGCCAGTCTCGGAAATGTCCTAGGGTACCTTGGGAGTGTAGCCCGAGCCTCGGCCATGTATCGGACATACCCAGAGTCATCCCTCACTCTGCGTGCTCTGGGGCGGCTGTCGAACCCTTCCGAGGGGCCAGCCTTCGAACCCCTGATCAGTAATGGGCGCGGAGCCTGGGTGCTCTGGGGCGGCTGTCGAAACCCTTCCGAGGGGCCAGCCTTTGAACCCCTGATCAGTAATGGGCTTGAAGCCCGAGTGCTCTAGGGCGGCTGTCGAAACCCTTCCGAGGGGCCAGCCTTCGAACCCCTAATCAGTAGGAGGGCTCGGGGCCCGCTTCCTTCGCCGAGAAGGAATCTTTCCGAAACATCCCCTTTCCCGGTCCCTGTAGCGAGAGAGAGAGGAGGAGGGGAAGGATATGTAATTAAATAAGGAGACACACCTTTTTTGACGCGGTCGTCATGGCGGAGGTGAAACGACGCTCGCCTCGCCTGCCAAAGGTGTCGCTCGCTCTGCCGGGGAGTTAATGCGACGGGACGGGCGATTCGCGTGGCGCCTGTTGCGCGTGCGAGCCGTTCGAGGAACGGGACACGGGTGTGTTGTCTTCACGCCGTGGGAGAGGGCTCTCCCGTCGTTTCAGGAGGGGAGGCGAGCCTGCAAGCGATTTGACCGCTGCTTCTGCTCGTCTGCCGCTGCAATTACTGCCGGCCCACTTTTGGCCATGCCAACCGTCGTGCCTACCCCCGCGGCTGACTGACCCATGGCCGTCGCCTTTAATTGGCACTATTGGGTCATGCGCAGGGCTACCTCGAGTCGCGGTACTGGTTCCGTAGTCGAGGAGGCGCGACATTCGGCGCAAGTGGCGGCGCGGCTCTTCGCACGTCGTAACTGGCGCGCCGGTTACATGACATGCGGGCCCACTTCCTTTGCGCTGGTCTACCGAATGTGGTCAAAGTCAAAAGGGCGTACAGTTGCGGTGCGGTTGGATGCCTGTCGCGTGGCAGTCCACCCTTTCGACCACCGGTTTCTGCAAAGATGGGAGAGCACTTGTAACCATGGGATGATTACATGCCTCGCGTGCGGCGGTTCACATTCTTCGCGCTTCGGACCAGCTTGTATGACGTGCGGGACCCAGCCCCCGTGTCGTAGGGGGAGAACCCTAGAGCACGTCAGTGGAGACTTTGCCCGTGACACAAGGGGGTGCAGGTGAGGAGGTCTGCCTATAAAAGGGGATCGATCCCCCGGGTAGTGGTCATGCCTTCGTTCTCCCCTCATGCATTGCGCCCTTCCACCTTTCGAGCCCCCGGATGGGGTGCACCAGCGTCGCCTTGCTCTTGCTGTCGTTGGAGGAGCGCGGCCTCATGGAGATCGGCGCTCTTCAGCCATCGCTCGACTTCAAGGATTTTCGTCGTGCAGCCCGGCCTCATTCCCTCACCAATGGTCAGTTTGGTGGGGAGAAGCAAGCCGGGCTGCGGCCTCTGCCCCGCCCTCAACTTCAAGGATCTTCGTCATCCCGGCTGAGGCGGAGGAGCGCACCGGGTGGGGGTTGCCTCCACATGGGTCGGTGACCCTTTTCTTTCCCCGGCGTTCGGGGGAGAAAGACATCCTCTAGCCCCGCAGAGGCGTCCTCCAGCCATGCGGGGAAGGCGAACTGCTGCTCCCTGGCCAGGGTGCAGCTTTCCATCCTCCATTTGGGCGGCGGTCGTGCCGCGCGCGGGCCGGCCACGTCCAGGTCCTCCTCGCACCGTCAGCTGCGCCGGGGTCGCCCAGCACGTCGTACGCCGCGAGGGCGGTACTCGTGTTCTGGGACAGCCTCGGCGAGGACGGGAGTGAGGACCTGTCGGTGCGCTTTGGGGCGGCCGCTGTTCGCCGGCGCGGCGTCGGTGGGTTCGATCCCACGGATGGCACCCTCCGACTCTTCGGCCCTAACGGCTTGTCCTCGCCCCTCGTGTGGGGATGTGGGCGAGGGCCTCTTCACAATAGTGTCTGTCCTGAGGTCATCGCTGCTGCTGTTTAGCCGCCCAAGGTGGAGGTCGTTGTCTCTGCTGCTGCAGAGGTCGCCGGCGAGCCGCTTGGAGTTTGTTGTCCCGCAGGCCCTCTGGTGTGGAGGTTGTCCATACCCGCGGGAGCGGAACCGGAGTCCCGTTTGTAAGGGGATATACTGGGTTTTTTCCGGAGCAAAATGTAACTGCTTCAAGGACTTAGACATTTGTCGTAGGTCGGGAGAACCGCCGAGGGTTCTGCCGACATCTAAGTCTGTGTAGCATAGTTACCCCAAGTATATATGTTTGTTCTTTGTGGCTATCGAGGCCTGAACATTTGGGTATTCGAGTATAAAGCTGCATTTCTTCCTCATTCCGAGCACTGGGACTTGCCTGTTGGCTAGCCGAACTACTTAACCAAGCGTGTGAGTTGCCTTTCGCGGAAGGTGACGAGTGAGGTATCTGTATCCCGGAGGCGTAGGAATCCCTCGGCTCGGTCGGCCTTGCCGCTCTAGGCCTCTCTTGCTCAGTTTTTAGAACCCTCGGCTGCTCTGCGACGAGCCGGAGCCGGAGGCCACGGTGTTGGCACGAACAGAGGCGGAGTCGGCTCGGAAAGAGACTTCGTCGGCCCGGGAGCTGGCGGCTTCCCAGGTCGAGGAAGATGTGGCAGCAGCGGCTGGAGCTTGGCCAAGACATCCGCAGGCGCGGTGCTGGCGTCCTCCCTTGGGTGGAGGTCCTTTCGCCCGGGTCGCCGTTCGAGGCCGGGCCAGGTTCCGCCGAGGGTGGAAACAACGCCGAGGGTGCTGCTGCTCCCCCTGCTGACGCTTGAACCTGCAGGAACAGTTTGTCTGTAGCATGCGTATGTTTTTCGCGGCCGCCGAGGCCTAAACACTTTATCGTCGTGTTAAAAAGCTGTGTTTTCTTTCCTCTCGTTTCGAGCGTCACGACTTGTCTGTCAGTAGCAGAATCATTTATCCAAGCGAGAGTTACTTTTCGCAGAAGGTGATGAGTGAGGTATCCGTATCCCGGAGGCATAGGAGTTCCTCGGCTCGGTCGGCCTTGCCGCTTACGTGCACTCCCATTTGGTCGTAGGATTCCGTTATCGATACAGTCGAGAAGGCACGAAAGTCGTTTTCTGCCCGAGTATTTGGACTTGTTCGGTAGCAGGATCGCTTATCCGAGTGTGAGTTACTTCTCGAGGAAGGTGATGAGTGAGGTATCCGTATCCTGGAGGCGTAGGAGTTCCTCGGCTCGGTCGGCCTTGCCGCTTACGTGTACTCCCATCGTTTTTAGGATCCCGCTATCGATACAGAAGTCGAAAGCATGAAGGTCGTTTTGGTAGAAAAATTTTTCGAGGAAAATTTTGACGCAGAGGGGGTTCCCCCCTTCTAGCCCCCGAGGGAGGGTCGGGCTTTGCTGAGGCAAGGCCGACCCTTCCTTGATGGTTAGACTTTGTGTATGTAAAGAAAACGAGGTACATGAACGACTTAAAACATCTTAAGGGTAGAAGCAACGTAGCTGTTGGATGTTCCAAGCGTTGCTGTAGACCTCGCCTTGGTCGTTGGCCAGCTTGTATGTTCCGGGCTTCAAAATCTTAGCGATGATGAAGGGCCCTTCCCAGGGAGGAGTGAGCTTGTGGTGCCCTCGGGCGTCCTGTCGCAGACGAAGCACCGAGTCTCCCACTTGAAAGCCTCGGGGCCGAACGCTTCGGGCGTGGTAGCGTCGCAGCGACTGCTGGTACCGTGCCGAATGTAGTAAGGCAACGTCCCGAGCCACTTCGAGCTGGTCCAGCGAGTCCTCTCGGCTGATCTGGTTGCTTCGGTCATCGTACGCCCTGGTCCTCGGGGAGCCGTATTCTAAGTCCATGGGGAGGACGGCCTCGGCCCCATAGACTAGAAAAAACGGCGAGAAACCCATGGCTTGGCTCGGCGTCGTCCTCAGACTCTAGACTACCGAGGGTAGCTCTTTCATCCACCGCTTGCCGAATTTGTTGAGGTTGTTGTAGATCCTCGGTTTGAGTCCCTGCAAAATCATACCGTTGGCACGCTCCACCTGTCCATTCGTCATGGGGTGAGCTACGGCGGCCTAGTCCACACGGATGTGGTGGTCATCGCAGAAGTCCAGGAACTTTTCTCCGATGAATTGCGTGCCATTGTCGGTGATGATGGAGTTTGGGACCCCGAATCGATGGATGATGTTGGTGAAGAACGCCACCGCCTGCTCGGACCTGATGCTGGTCAAGGGTCGGACCTCGATCCACTTGGAGAATTTGTCGATGGCGACCAGCAGGTGCGAGAAGCCCCCTGGTGCCTTCTGCAAGGGACCGACGAGGTCTAGACCCCACACAGCGAACAACCAGGTGATGGGTGTTGTCTACAGGGCCTGAGCGGGCAGGTGCGTTTGCCTCGCGTAGAATTGGCATCCTTGGCAGGAGCGCACAATCCTAGTGGCGTCGGCCACCGTGGTTGGCTAGTAGAAACATTGTCGGAAGGCATTTCCCACGAGGGCTCGAGGTGCTGCATGGTGGCCACAAGCCTTCGAGTGTATTTCTTGCAACAGCTCTTGTCCTTGGGCGATGGATATGCATCGTTGGAGGATGCCCAAGGGGTTGCGGTGGTAGAGCTCCTTTTCATCACCCAGCAAGACGAACGACTTGGCGCGCTGAGCCAGTCGCCGAGCTTTGGCCTTGTCGAGGGGAAGCTCTCCTCGGAGGAGATATTCTAGGTAAGGGGTCTACCAGTTCGTATCTGGTGTGACCCCATTCTGTCCCCCTTTGACGGGCAAGGCCTCCTCCTCGATGGCCGAGGGTACCTCGGGCTCGACCGAGGCCTCCTCGGGCTCGGCCGAGGGTACCTCGGGCTGGGCCGAGGCTTCTTCGGGCTCGGGCGTGTCGTCGATCTTGACGGATGGTTGATGTAGGTCTCTGGAGAAGACGTCCGGGGGAACCGTCGTCCGCCCCGAGGCTATCTTCGCCAGCTCATCCGCAGTCTCGTTGTACCATCGGGCGATATGGTTGAGCTCTAGCCCGTAGAACTTGTCTTCCAGGCGCCGGACTTCGTTGCAGTAGGCTTCCATCCTCCGGTCACGGCAGTGGGAGTTCTTCATGACTTGGTCGATGACAAGCTGTGAGTCGCCACGAGCGTCGAGGCGCCGAACCCCTAGCTCAGCGGCGATGCGCAGCCCGTTAACCAGAGCCTCGTACTCGGCCACGTTGTTTGATGCCGGAAAATGGAGGCGTATGACGTAGCAAAGATGCTTTCTGAGGGGTGAAACAAAGAGCAAGCCAGCGCCTGCTCCTGTTTTCGTGAGTGACCCATCGAAGTACATGGTCCAAAGCTCGGGTTGGATTGGAGTTGTTGGTAACTGGGTGTCAGTCCACTCAGCCAGGAAATTTGCCAAGACCTGGGATTTTATGGCCTTCCGAGGGGTGAATGATAGCGTTTCGCCCATGAGCTCCACTGCCCACTTTGCTATCCTACCCGAGGCCTCACGACACTAGATGATCTCCCCCAGGGGGAAGGATGACACCACAGTCACCGGATGAGACTCGAAGTAGTGTCGCAGCTTTCGCCGTGTCAGAATCACTGCGTAGAGCAGCTTCTAGATCTGCGGGTAGCAGGCTTTGGTCTCAGAAAGCACTTCACTGATGAAGTAGACTGGCTTCTGGACGAGCAGTGCATGCCCTTCTTCCCGTCTCTTGACTACGGTCGCGGTGCTGACCACCTGAGTGGTCACGGCTACGTAGATCAAGAGGGCTTCTCCTGCAGCGGGGGGCACCAGGATGGGTGCATTTTGTATGGAGTGCCTTAAGGTTTCCGAGGGCTTCCTCGGCCTTGGGGGTCCAAGTGAAGCGCTCGGCCTTCCTTAAGAGGCGGTACAGAGGCAAGCCTTTCTCGCTAAGGCGTGAGATGAAGCGGCTCAGAGCCGCAAGGCATCCCATGACCCTCTGTACTCCTTTCAAATCTTTGATCGGTCCCATGTTGGTGATGGCCGCGATTTTCTTCGGATTGGCCTCTATGCCCCGCTCGGAGACGATGAACCCTAGGAGCATGCCTCGAGGGACTCCAAAGACACACTTCTCGGGTTTGAGTTCCACGCCTTTCGCTCTCAGACACTTGAATGTCGTTTCAAGGTCAGAGAGGAGGTCGAAGGCTTTCTTCGTCTTGACAACAATGTCATCGACGTAAGCCTCGACCGTCCTGCCGATGTGTTCTCCGAACACATGGTTCATGCACCTCTGGTAGGTGACGCCTGCATTCCTCAAACAAAATGGCATTGTAGTGTAGTAGTACATGCCAAAAGGTGTGATAAAAGAAGTCACGAGCTGGTCGGACTCTTTCATCTTGATTTGGTGATAGCCTAAGTAGGCATCGAGGAATGACAGGGTTTCACACCTAGCAGTGGAGTCCACAATTTGATCGATGCGAGGTAGAGGGTAGGGAACTTTCGGACATGCTTTGTTTAGACTAGTGTAGTCTACACACATCCTCCATTTCCCATCCTTCTTCCTTACAAGAACAGGGTTAGCTAACCATTCGGGATGGAATACCTCTTTGATGAACCCTTCCGCGAGTAGCTTGTGGATCTCCTCGCCTATGGCCCTGCGCTTTTATTCGTCAAAACGGCGTAGGGTTTGCTTCACGGGTCGGGCTCCAGCTCTGATGTCCAGTGAGTGCTCGGCGACATCCCTTGGTATGCCTGGCATGTCCGAGGGACTCCACGCAAAAACTTCGGCGTTTGCGCGGAGAAAGTCGACGAGTACTGCTTCCTATTTGGGGTCGAGCTCGGAGCCGACTCGGACTTTCTTGTCGTCGTCGTTGCTGGGGTTGAGAGAGACAAACTTAACCGCCTTGGCTGGTTCGAAGTTGCCGGCGTGCCGCTTCGCGTCGGGTGCCTCCTTGGAGAGGTGTTCCAGGTCGGCGATGAGGGCCTCGGACTTGGCGAGGGCCTCAGCATACTCCACGCATTCCACGTCGCATTCGTACGCGTGGCGGTAGGTGGATCCAACGGTGATGATCCCATTCGGGCTCGGCATCTTGAGCTTGGGGTAGGTGTAGTTGGGACGGCCATGAACTTGGCGTAGCACGGCCTTCCCAACACCGCGTGGTAGGTCCCTTGGAACCCGACGACCTCGAAGATGAGAGTTTCCTGTCGGAAGTTGGAGGGAGTCCCAAAGCAGACGGGTAAGTCGATCCGTCCGAGGGGCAGGATTCGCTTTCCGGGCGCGATCCCGTGGAAGGGTGCCGCACCAGCCCGGACCTCGGACCTATCAATCCCCAAGAGTTCCAGGGTCTCGGCGTAGATGATGTTAAGGCTGCTGCCTCCATCCATGAGGACTTTAGAGAGCCTAACGCTGCCGATGATCGGATCGACGACGAGCGGGTACCTCCCTGGGCTTGGCACGAAGTCGGGGTGGTCGCCTCGGTCGAAGGTGATAGGCTTGTCGGACCAGTCTAGGTAGACTGGCGCTGCCACCTTCACCAAGCAGACCTCCCGGCGCTCCTGCTTGCGGTGTTGAGCCGAGGCGTTCGCTGCCTGCCCGCTGTAGATCATGAAGCAGTTGTGGACCTCCGGGAACTCTTCTTCCTTGTCGCCCTCCTTCTTGTTGTTGTCATGGCCTTTGCTATCTTCCGCCGGGGGCTCGACCTTGTGGAAGTAGCACCGGAGCATGACACATTCTTCGAGGGTGTGCTTGACGGGACCCTGGTGATAGGGGCACGGCTCTTTGAGCATCTTGTCGAACGCGCCGGCCCCTCCAGGAGGTTTCCGAGGGTTCCTGTGCTCGGCTACAGTGTCGAGATTCGCGTCAGCGGCGTCGCGCTTCGCTTGCGACTTGTTCTTGGCCTTCTTCTTCGTGCCCCGCTAGGCGAACGCCTCAGGGGCGTCTTTCTTCGGCTCTCTCTGAGGCTGCTTGTCCTTTCGGAAGATGGCTTCGACCACCTCTTGACCCGAGGCGAACTTGGTGGCGACGTCCATCAGTTCACTCGCACTGGTGGGAGTCTTGCGCCCCAGTTTGCTCACCAGGTCTCGGTAAGTGGTGCTGGCAAGGAAAGCCCCGATGACATCCGAGTCAGTAACGTTGGGCAGCTCGGTGTGCTGCTTTGAAAACCACCGGATGTACTCTCGGAGGGACCCCCTGGCTGCTGGCGGCAGCTTCGGAGATCCCACGAGTTCCCAGGGCGCGCGTACGTGCCTTGGAAGTTTCCCGCGAAAGCCTTGACCAGATCGTCCCAGTCGGAGATCTGCGCAGGAGGCAGATGCTCCAGCTAGGCTCGGGTGGTGTCGGAGAGGAAAAAGGGTAGATTACGGATGATGAGGTTGTCATCATCCGCCCCTCCCAACTGGCATGCCAGTCGGTAGTCCACGAGCCACAGCTCCGGCCTCGTCTCCCCCGAGTACTTGGTGATGGTAGTCGGGGCTCGGAAACGGGCGGGGAACGGCGCTCGTCGTATGGCCCGGCTGAAGACTCACGGACCGGGTGGTTTGGGCGAAGGACTCTGATCCTCCTCGCTGTCGCAGCGTCCCCCATGCCTGGGATGGTAGCCTTAGCGCACCTTCTCATCAAGGCGGGCTCGACGGTCGAGATGGTGGTGCTCGTTGCTAAGGCGATCCCAGGCGGCGGGTGTCTCGTCCCGCGCGCGCTCGGGATGGACCGAGGCTTCCCGCATGCGTCGGGAGGACACCGCGTGGTGCTCCGAGGGGTTGGCTCGCCTTCGGGAGGCAGAGCTCTCGGCTCGTCGAACCGCGACGTCTTCTAGGAGATCCTTGAGTTTGCCCTGGATACGCCGTCCCTTAGTGGTGGATGGCTCCAGCATGGCTCGAAGTAGCATCGCCGCTGCAGCTAGGTCCTGGCCGGACCCGCTGACGGCCGGGGGCAGTGCTGCCCTAGCATTGTTGGTGATGCGATGCTGGACGTCTTGGGCCCGATGACAGGCTCCTCCGGCGAGTGTCCAGCCTACCCACTCCTGTTCGATGTTCTGTCAGAGCTGCACAAGCCGGCCTGCTTCCCCGTCGACCCGGGCCTGCATCTCATGGATTTGCTCGAGTTGTGTGTCCCGACCCCTCACAGGGACTGGGACCACAGCTAGCTCCCGCGGGATGTCAACGCGAGATGTGGGCCCAGGGGGATCGTCAACCTCTAGCATACCGAGGTGGTTACCTTCGTTGTGATCTCCCTGATCGACGTGGAAACATTCGCGACTTGGGCCGTAACCCTCGTTGTCAAGGTCATTGCCATCGTCAAAACAACCGGAGAGGCAGTGGTCACATGCGAACATGAAGCCCCGCATGGCACCGGGGTCATTGAGGCCGGAGAAATCCCAACCGGAGTCGGGGTCGTCCTCTTCCTCGGAATCCGCCGGTCCGAAGGTTGAGACGGCTGTCAGTCAGTCCTAGGTCGATCACATATGGTACCCCAGAAGGTTTGGATACGCCTTTATGAAAGCGCTCACCGTAGCGGGGTCGCTAGGTGGATCGAAGCTGAATCGAAAGGGTACGGGATGGAAAACGGACGGTACCTCTTGGTCGATGGACGGTGGTGAAGTCGCGTCGGGGGTGGAGCACACCATCATCTCAGGTACGAGGGTAACGCCCAGCAGATCCTTTTCGAGGGTGCTGGCGTCATCAATCCGCTTGGGGTTGACACGTTGCGGGGAAGTGACACCCGCCGTCGTCTCAGGTGCGAGGACAATGCCTGACATGTCCCCCGGGGGAGTGCTGGCATCGTCGACTCGCTCTAGTGTGACAGCCGATAAGGTGCCGCCTCCTGGGTGGCCATGGTTGCCTCGTTTCTGCATCCTCCGGCGAGGAGGGTGGCGGGGACGACCGGAGTGTTCCTCTTCTGCCGCGGGGAGATGCTGTCGTCGATCTCGCCGCCACCGGGCGAGTCAAAGTCCGTCGTTGTCGTCGCGCCGCGAATGGAGGAGTACCATGTCGTAGCTGCCGTCGAGGGACATAAACTCGAGACTCCTGAAGCGGAGCACCGTCCCGGGCTAAAGAGGTTGCTGAAGACTCCCCATTTGGAACTAAAACGGGAAGGCGTTCGTTAACACGCAGCAGTCCCCTATCTGGCGCGCCAACTATCAGCGTTTTGGACCCGGGGGGTCCCTGGACCGACGAGTGAAATTGTCGCTACGTGCCCCTGCCTAGATGGGTTGGCGCGGGATGGAACACAAGAGGTGGGGCAAGCCTTGTATTATCCTGCACCAGGGGTGCCGCTCGTAGTAGGGGTTACAAGCACGTCGCGAGAGGGAGAGAGAGAGAGGGAGCCTGTTCGTTCGCTCCTTCCCCCGTGCAAACCCCCCTCCAGGATGGCCCTGGACCTCCCTTTTATAGACGCAAGGAGAGGGTCTAGATGTACAATGGGGGTGTAGCTATGCGCTAACGTGTCCAGCAGAGAAATGCCTAAGCCCTGTTTAGATGCCAACGTGGCTATCGAGGGAGAGCCTGAGCCCTGTAGACGTGATAGCGTGGCCGTCGGAGAAGCGCCTGAGCCATGTAGGAGCACAGCTGGCAGTGCGGCAAGGACCTGCTGACGTCTCCTTGCTGCCGTAAGGGGCTGAGAGCCACCGGCATCATGGTTGCACGCGGGGCACCATCATTACCTATCACCGGGGTAAGCCAGATGGGACGCCGGTCTTGTTCCTTGTAGCCTGAGCTGGCTAGGGATAGGGTAATGATGTATCCCCTGTTGGCGCGGTCGGTCTGAGCCCAAGGTTGGGCGAGGCGGAGACTTCTCTTGAGGCCGAGGCCAGGGTCAGGCGAGGACGCGATTCCTCCCGAGACCGAGGTCGAGGCCGAGTCTGGAGGTCAGGCGATGCGGAGACCTCCCCCCGAGGCTGGAGCCTGAGGTTGAGCGAGGAGGAGACCTCCTCCCGAGGTTGGAGCCTGAGGTCAGGCGAGGCGGAGCTTCCTGTTGCGCCCGAGACCGAACTCGGTGGTTGATCGTGACTTGTTGTCAGTCTTCGCCTGGGTGGTTGGCACGGCAGTCGGAGCGGGGCGAGCGGCGCTGTTTTCCCGTCATATCGGACAGTAAAAAAGAGGGGCGAAGTGACTGCGGTCACTTTGGCCTAGCCGACTGAGGCGCGTGTGTCAGGATACGGCGTCAGGCGACCCCTGCATTGAATGCGCCTGCGAAGCGGTCGGTTGGTGAGGCGGTCTGGCCAAGGTTGCTTCACAATGAAGTCTGCCCAAGCCAGGCTTCGGGAGAGCCGAGGGGGTGCCCGCTGCCTGAGGAGGCCCTCAGGCGAGGCGTGAACTCGTCTGGGACTACTGCTCCAGCCCGAGGCTGGGCTCGGGCGAGGTCGCGTCCCTTGGGTAGACGAAGCCTTGACTTGAACCGTGTCTGTCAGTTGGTCTGAGGGTGTTTACCAGCCGTGATTAGGAGTGTTGGGGGTACCCCTAATTATGGTACCCGACACCCCTGGTCCAGACGATCGGCCCCTGCACATCAACGGCTGAAATCACAATGGTTAGCAGTAACGGCTATATCAACGGGTATAGAGCATTTAATGCGTCGTTAGATGTCAGATAAAGTAGTCGCGGACGATCCAGACGTGCACCCCGGATGGTCCGCGAGGACGCTAAAAATGAATTTTACCGAACCCGTCACCTTCGGGTTTTTCTGGTTTTTCAACGATCGGACGGTCTGTGCTTGGTCTCAGACGGTGCTCGCTTCTCCATCGGACGGTCTATAGTGTCAACTTGTGTTTTTGGAGTGTTCCTGTCCGAGGCTCACCCTAGTGTCGCGGACGGTCCGCCCCAAGGGCTCAGACGGTCCGCGCATAGGTGTTTTTCGAAAAAGCTTCTCCTGTCTAGAATAATCTATGGTATTCCAGACAGTCAACTTAGAATAGTTGTAGATGAACTTATGCACCTGAGAAATGATCAACTAGGCAAACTGGCTAGACCACAATGTTTGTGATGGTCGTCAAACACCAAAATCGATTATAGGAGATGTTGAGGGATATTTCCCTTTCATTACTCCTATACACATGCAGCCCTACGTGTGTTAGGTAAGCACATTGAATTCTGCTGTCTCCGGCAGATTTTGGTTGAGTCTTGCCCCAGGTTTGTTTCCCTTACCCGAGGTGGGCTCAGGTGAGGAGAAAACCGTCGTTCTAGGGTGGGGGCCTCGGGCGGGACAAGGATTCCCCCGAGAATACACCTCGTTTAAGGACAGGCTTGGGCGAGGCAGAGTTTGTGGAGATCCCTGAGGGAGGCATCGGGTGAAGCGTGGCTTATGATCCTTTGTCCTCGAGGGACATACCTCGACAGTGTTTTTAGGGGTTAAGCGTGTTTTAGGGGTGTAATCTAGGTACCCCTAATTACCATACCTGACAGTAGCCCCCAAGCCTTCCAAGGAAGTGTTTCGACACTTGCTTGGAGGTTCTTCTGTTCTCTGTGTGGCCATGTTGCTAACCCTAAGGAGTGGAAGATTTTGTTTCCGAGGGGTGCGCGCAAGCGAACCCGTTGGGTGTAGCCCTGAGGCCTCGAAGGAGTGGTTGACTACTTCGAGGTCTTAGTAATTTCCTTTGTAGGTGTCCTTGACTTCATCGGTCACTTAGCCATAGCCTGGGTGCGAAGGCAGCCCCCGAGCATCTACACCGGGTTGCTAGAGTTTCCAACAAATTTGCAGCAGCATGGGTGTAAGGGCGACTCCCAAGCCTCTATGCAGGGAGAGAGGACGATCGAGGGGCACCTTGACTTTTTTTGTGATACGCCTCTTCGTCGCCTTTCTGCGAGGAGGAAGTGGGGGAAAGCGTCATGCTACCATCGATAGGCAACGAGCATGACGTCTCTAGTGAGCTGTTAATGGGTAATCTGAGTGGAGGCCTGAGCTCCATTTGACAGGAGTCGGCTAGTGGTCCGGAGACCGCGCCAAAAGTACATGCGAGTGATTCACCTAGTCCCGGACTCGTTTGGTGGGGTCCGAGGGCTCGATGCCTCCCTCCGATGGGATACCACCACGAATCGCTCCCGGGGGTCTCGAATATGTCTTAGGTTACCTCAGGGTCATAGCTCGATGAAGCATCCCAATCCTCTGGGAATCAAATGTGATTTAAATACTAGTCCCAGGAGGCTAGCATACACATTTATACATCAGATGGTTTCAGATCTTCTTAAATGAGAGAAACATATAAAGGTGGCGATCAACTTTAAGAGTTGGTCCACAACTCGGGACATGTCATCAGAGTGGGGCTAAAGCAACCTGATATAAGCACATGTATGGTTGGGAACAGGCGTAACCCTTACCCAATCAGCGATCACCTTCTCTAAAAAAACAAATAAGCAATAGTGAGTACTTACGTACTCAGCAGCCCACCTTCACCACGGAATGGGAAATCAAATATAATGCATGGAGTATGTGGAGCTCAGGATATTTTTGCAGAAAGAGCAATTTTTTTATGCAGGGCTATTTTATAAAACATTTATCTTTTTCAAAGCGCACCCTCTCCCAAAGAAGTAGGAAGTTTTTAAATATAGAACAAAATCCCCTGGACTAAACCATCAAAAAATCTCGGTAATTTTCCACCGGATTTCATTTTCAAAAACAGCTACTGGACTTCTAGTCCACCATAGCTCACGGCTCAACCGCCGGACCTTTTAAAACCACTTTTCAAAAGCATTTTTGGAAAACAAAACACTAATTGTCAAACCCAAACATAACTCATCCATATCCGTGGACGCGGACTATTCGAATAGGTTTTTGAACTCTACGTAGGGGTGTACACTTTATCCACTAGTTCGGTTTCTGCAATCTCATCGTCGTGAGATCCGAATATCAAAACTCTCTCCTCCCTTGCACGTATTTAACTTAACAGTTATACCAAAAGGAACAAGGCCACCTCCATGCCCAAACAAGCACAAAATGTTACTCCTCCTTGTCCTCCCGGTGCTCTGTAACACCCTGAATTTGGGGGTATAAAATTTCTTTCTAATTATCATCCAAAATCAGGTGTTACTCTTCTCTATCTCTCTCTAGTTTCCATCTCTCTCTAGCTTCTCTCTCTCTCTTTTTCGTTTTGAGTAGATTTAGCTTAATTAGGGAGGGATTAATTATTTATTTTTACCAAAACATTAAGAGTCATGAAATGTTGCATCATGCTAAGCTTAAATATTCTTTGAATTGTTGCACATGTTTGAATTAGTTTGAATTTGAAACTTGGTTTGAATTTGAATTGAAAACCCTAGAGAAAAAGAAATGGAAAAGCAATTAAAAATTCCAGAAAAATAGAAAAACCCAAAGCAGCCCAAGTCGGCCCATCCAGCCCAGTGGTGCCGCACGCGCGTGCCCGCTCCGCTTGACAGGTGGGCTCCACCTGTTGAGAGCACCTAGAGGGGAGGTGAATAGGTGATCCTATACAATCAAATACTAAATAGTGTAAACTTGGTTATGAAAATGTTAGTTGGATCAAAACCAAGATGCAATAGTGAGAACTCTTCATTTGATTGTTCCTTTAGAATGAGTATTAAACTTAGGAACAATAGCACAAGTGATTAAGTGAGAACTCAAGAAGAGAAACCAATCACAATAAAAGATGGCACAAGAGACACAGTGATTTTATCCCGTGGTTCGGTCAATGCCTACTCCACATTGTGGTGACCTCCTTCGGTCAAGGATTGCACTCAATCCCTCTCAAGTGATCCAATGATCAAACTTGAGTACCACGATTTTTCTTCCTTTCTGATGTTTTCCCGTTTGTGAGGAATCTCAACAAGTTGGAGCCTCTCACCCTTACAAAGTAGATCGCAACACAAAGCACAAGAGTAAGGGAGGGAAAGAAACACACACAAGACTAGAATCACAGCAAACGCACGCACACACGCCAAGACGTGAGCACAAAACACGGCGCATGGAGTTCACAACTCAAATGGTGCTCAAATCTCTAACACAATGATCTGAGTGCATGATGGCGAAGTCTAGGCGTCTTAGAATGCTCAAGGAATGCTTGGTGTCCTGCTCCATGCGCCTTGGGGTCCTTTTTATCGCCCCAAGGCAGCTAGGAGCCATTGGAGTTCCATTTGGAAGGCAATTCTTGCCTTCTGTTGGGTGGCGCACCGGACAGTCCGGTGCACTAGCGGACATGAACAGTGCCTGTCTGGTGCCTGATCTCCTTCCTTTTCTGGCGAAGACAACCATTGAGCCTTTGGTCCCCTTGGCGCACCGAACACTGTCCGGTGCACACCGGACAGTCCGGTGCAACCAAGTGACTGTTGGCTTGGGCCACGTGTCGCCCGTTGATCTCGCTTCCGACCGTTGGCCGAGGGCACCATTGACTCACTGGACAGTCTAGTGAATTTTAGCCACAGCGCCTTCTGCTTTTTCTCAAGAGCGACGAGTTTGTCGCCGGGCCAGCCTGGGCATCGGACACTGTCCGGTGCACACCGGACAGTCCGATGCACCATAGGCTGGTGCTGGTTTGGCTGAACTCAGCCAAGTCTTCTCCACTTTCTTTTTATGTTTTTCCTAGCACTTAGGTAAATATGTTAGTACCCAAAAACAATTTACTAAGGCTGGAGATATACCTTATTCTTTGATTTGCATTTTAGCACTTATGAACCAACGCATTTTGCCACCACTTGGTATATTTTCACAAAACAAATTATTTTTCCTATCTCTAAGTCAAACACACGTATTTGGCAAATCAAGAGATCTATCAAGAGCAAATTTGATCAAGTGCATAAAACTCCCCTTTTTCCATAATCAAACTTCTCCCCATAAGAGAACAATTTTGCAATAACAGGGTTTTGATCAAATACAAGGTTTCTACCTCTACATTTTTGAAATTCACAAGTGGTTGGCTGATCCATTTGCTTTGGCCCTTAATTTCTCCCCCTTTGGCATTAAGCACCAAAACGGGATAACTTTTGGCCCTTTAACCCCATTGCCTCACCAAAATGTCAAATAAGAGCAAAAAGGCAATGAGAACACAATAAAGAACTTAGGTGTAACACCTCGGGATCCACAAACACAACAGAATGCTACTAAACTACACATCTAACATTCGTATATAAAATTTCGACAGCATCTACTTTAAAAATTGCATAAACGGGGAAGCAACAAAGTATAAATAGATATCATGATAAGAAAACATAATAGACATTAATAATCTGCTAGCAATGAGAAGACAACCATAACGACATGAACTAAATTAACTAGTGCGCACAACTAGTTAGAAACAAACATCCTTTGACAAGAAGCTTCTAATTAAATCATGACTGCGCCTAAGTAGCGTTATTATCAGAGTAAAGGTGGATGTGCTGCTACTTTCCACTTCCCTTGATGAGCAACAAGCACCTGCATTGAGTAATGCAAGAATGAGATGAAACATCTCAGCAAGCGAATTGTTTTGACGAGATATTTAAATCATAAATTGAATTAATCAACATTTTAAAAGAATCACAATTAAGATCAGAAATACTTGTAGATATAGAACTCGGTAGTCCCAATATAACCAATACCATCTTATTTCCTCGAACAACCACAATAGGTTGTATAACACTTCCCTGCGTCAACAATACTTGCAAATATCACTTCAATGTACGCATAGGAATGCAATGTGTAGGTACTCTGTCTTCATAACTCTGAGGGTATAAAACCACATCATCCGCAAATATCACTTCAATGAATGCATATGAATGCAATGCATATGTCCTCTGCCTTCATACCTCTAAGGGTATGAAGCCACATTGTACCCCTCCTCGGGCAACGTACGATGCTAAGTTGTACAGGTACGGTCGGACCATAGGTCACGATCCAACTTTAGATGCAAGTGAATCATGCAATGTATATGGCATGCTGCATTTATCAATATACTTCACTTCCTTCACATACAATACAACCTCAAATAATACTTCATTTACCTTCAGATACAATACCAACCTCAAATAATACTTCATTTACCTTCAGGGGTGTGAATTAATCTCATGAGCCATACTCGAACCATAATCATCATCAATATATGATTGAGCATCAGTATAATGCAAGCAAGTAAAGCATCACCATAGAGTCTAATTATGAAAGAATCCAATACTTCTCAATATTGGAGTGTAGGAAATAGAAACAACAGGTCAGAACGGAAGCAACCACCGCTACATTCACTTGCCTTCATCGAAGAAGAAGAAATGTACTAGGCATGATCTGGAGTGTAGCCACCTGCTAGCGGGCATAAAACTTAGTACAAATATTTCACAAATATTTGCCAACAATCAACAAATCGCTCTTACACTTGAAACCAAGACCTGGTGGAAAGCCTCCCACCCTGAACCACATGCCATACATCAATAGCGCTGTTTGTTAATTTTGTATATTTAAAATTATAATAGTGGTGATATCAAACAAATAATCTAGGAGTATCTACACAAAATACACTACAACTTCGGTATTCAATGGATAATTAAATTTTGCCATTAATAAGTTATAAAACATCTGACAAGATAACTGACTGAATCTGTTTCAGACAGTAGTGTAGTTAACTTCAAAATTCAATATCTCACAAACTACTCAACCAAAAATCATGAAATTCTACTAGCAGTAAGAAATTTAATCCCTCTACAGAAGTCTCCATAGTTGGAGGAGCCAAATCGGCCATTTACCTAATGAAACCTACCAGTGAACAGAACGACTCATTTTTGGTAGGCAAACAGGAACAACCACAGTAAAACAAACATAACTGGAGTTTCATAATTCATAAGAATGCACTCTTTAACAATCTGGAAAGCTTATGAAATTATCTACAACTTTTCTTACAAACCCAAGGTTGCATTCTGTTGATAAAATTGCCTAAATCTTAAGAGAACAGATTTTGCACAGAATTATGAGACTGAAAAACTATTATAATCAAACTGCAATAACTTTCTGATCTGATGTCCGATTGAGGTGTTCTTCATAGCCACGGAAAGATATACAAATTATCTACGACTCATATACAGACTTTTCATTTTTTTGAGGCCACTAAGACCACGGAAAACTGGCATGAACAGAAACTATCGAATTGGCCATTCCGCAGAAAACTAAATTCGAGATAAAAACCTAACCCCACATCTAATCCAACCTCTAATCCTTTAATCCCCATGATCCACAACCTCCAAAAGCACATAATTACAAGGAGGAACAAGGATTCCATCCATATCTAGGGTTTTCCCCAAGAAAATCTTCAAGAAGAGATGAGGAAGAACATCTCCTTGATCCTCTCTCCCTCTTCAATTCAACGTGCTCCTTCTCTTCTCGATCCTTGCTGCGTGGGGGGAGATCTAGAGGGAGGAGGAAGCCGTGGAGAGGGGCTTCCATGGGAGGAGAGGGCGGCCAGCCATGGCGAAAGGGGGAGGGGCGGCCAAGTGTGTGGGGGAGAAAGGGGGCAGCCAAGAAGGGGCAAAAGGGGGAAAGGGCCACCACTAGGGTTTCTTTGCGGGAGAAACGAAACGATGCCATAGATGACTCTAACTTAGCATCCAACGGCCCAGAACCCTTTTCCCACATCCACGCACCGAAGAACAACCTTTGGCAACATTTTTTTTGATATTACATTAGGACAAGATACATTTTACCGGAATGTAGTGGAAGCCCTTTGCTTTGTCCAAGTTCACATTTTCCTTTCAATATTCCTTTGTTACTATTACAAGAGCACTTAAACAAACGAGTTAGTCGCAAAGGAGTCAAGTTGTAGCACTTCCTCCCCTAAACATGTGCATCATTTTCATAGGGACTTGGGAGGTCCAGGGATGATTTGTGTCGGGGACCATAATTAGGGGTACCCTCAAGACGCCTAATTCTCAGCTGGTAACCCCCATCAGCATAAAGCTGCAGAGGCCTGATGGGTTTGATTAAGTCAGGGATCAGTCCATACGAGTGACTTGACCACGCCACGCCCGAGCCTAGCCTCGGGCGAGGGCAGCCGACCCTAAGATGACTCCGTCTCGCCTGAGGCCTCCTCTTTCACGGCAGACGCATCTCCGGCTCGCCCTAGGCCCCGCCTTCGATAAGAAGAAACCCTGACTAAATCACCGCGCCAACCGACCGAGTCACCGGGGCGTTTAACGCAAAAGGTAAGACCAACGGGCGACCAGACTTCGCCAGAGGTGCCATAGGAGGCTCCACCCGACCCAGGGCTCGGACTCGGGCTAAGGCCCCGGAAGACGGCGAACTCCGCTCCGCCCGACCCAGGGCTCGGACTCGGGCTAAGGCCCCGGAAGACGGCGAACTCCGCTCCGCCCGACCCAGGGCTCGGACTCGGGCTAAGGCCCCGGAAGACGGCGAACTCCGCTCCGCCCGACCCCAGGGCTCGGACTTGGGCTAAGGCCCCGGAAGACGGCGACCTCCGCCTCGCCCGACCCAGGGCTCGGACTCCGCCTCGGCCTCTGCCGAATGATCTCCGCCTCGCCCGACCCAGGGCTCGGACTCTGCCTCTGTCTTGCAGGACGGACTCGACCTCGGCTTCGGAGGAGCCTCCACGACGCCCGACCTAGGACACGAGACCGCCACGTCAACAGGAAGCGTCATCATCACCCTGCCCTGAGCCGACTTGGGTCGCAGAGAACAAGACCGGCGTCCCATCTGGCCAGCTACGCCAGATAGGCAATGATGGCGCCCCGCTAGATCATGACGACGGCGGCTCTCAGCTCCCTTACGAAAGCAGGAAAACGTCAGCAAGGGCCCAGCCACTTCGACAGCTGTCCCCCCGTCCGGCTCCATTACTCCTCCAACAGCCACGACGCCACACCAACAGGGTGCCAAGATCTCTCCGGCTGCCACCTTGGCATGTACATAGGGCGCTAGCTCTCCCTCGCTAGACACGTAGCACCTTGCTACACCCCCATCTTGTACACCTGGATCCTCTCCTTACGACTATAAAAGGAAGGGCCAGGGCCTTCTTAGAAAAAGGTTGGCCTCGCGGGGACGAAGGGCAGGGGCAGGCGCTCTCTCGGGGCCGCTCGCTCCCCTCACCTCGCGCGGACGCTTGTAACCCCCTACTGCAAGCGCACCCGACCTGGGCGCGGGACGAACACGAAGGCCGCGGGAATTCTCCGACTCCCTCACGACCCGGCTCCGGCCACCGACCTCTCTCTCTGTTCCCCCCTTCACGCTCGCTCCACGCGCTCGACCCATCTGGGCTGGGGCACGCGGCACTCTCACTCGTCGGCTCGGGGACCCCCCGGTCTCGGAACGCCGACAGTTGGCGCGCCAGGTAGGGGCACGCTGCGTGTTGACGTTCGATTTCCCGTCAAGCTCCAGATGGGCAGTCTCCAACGACCTCTTCAACCCGGGACGGTGCTCCGTTTCGGGAACCTCGAGTTCATGTCTCTCGACGGCGACTACGACATGGTACTCCTTCCACCGCCGCGCGACAGCGACATTGGTGGCGGACAGCCCGCTCGCCGGCGGCGGAATCAACGACGTCTTTCCCGCGTGGGGGAAGGACAACTTTCGAGCTCGCCCCATCCTCTCCCTCGCCATCGGAGGAGGAGGAGGCGGGGCAACCGGGGCCGAGCGGGAGATCGCGCTCCGACGGCCGTCGAGCAAATCGACATCCCCGGCGCCTCAACGGAGGACACGCCAAGCGTCGCCCTCGCGTTCGAGGCAAACGCGAGCGCCATCCCCCCGCAACACGTCGACCCCGAGCAAGTGGACGACGCCAGCACGCTCACGGAGGGCCTGCAGGACGTCGCCCTCGTACCCAAGACGACGGCGCGGTCAGCCCCCGACGTGACTTCATCGCTCCTCGTCGACAAAAAGGTACCGACTGCTACCCATCTTTCGTCATTTCGACTCGGCCTCAGCCCGCCTGGCGACCTCGCTTTGGCGGGCGCTCACATTGAGGCGAGTGCAACCTCTCTGGGGTTTCGTGTGCGGTCGCCTTGGGACCGATTGACGGGTGTCTCGACCTACGGACCCTCTGGGTCCGAGGAAGATGACGACCCCAGCATCTGCTGGGATTTCTCCGGATCTGGTAACCCTAGTGCCATGCGGGACTTCATGACCGCATGTGACTACTGCCTCTCCGACTGTTCCGACGGCAGCCGCAGCCTTGGCGACAAGGACTGCGGCCCGAGTCGCGAATGTTTCCACATCGAGCTAGGGGATCCCTCCGGAGGCGGCTGTCTCGGCATGCCGGAGGATGGTGATCCCCCTGGGCCAGCGCCTCGCGCCGACATCCCGCGGGAGCTAGCTGTGGTCCCCGTTCCGGCGGGGGGTCACGACCCACAGCTCGAGCAAGTCCGCGGGGCGCAGGCCGGGCTCGATGAGGGAGCAGGAGCGCTCGAGGCAATCCGCCAGAACATCGGGCAGGTATGGGCGAGCCAACCCCCGGCCGGAGGAATACGTCACCTGCCCCAAGGTCTCCAGCACCGCATCGCCAACGATGCCAGGGACAGACCGCCACCCGCATCCGGCGGAACCGGTCAGGACCTGGCCGCTGCAGCGATGCTCCTCCGCGCGATGCCGGAGTCATCAACCACCGAGGGTCGGCGAATCCAGGGAGAACTCAAGCATCTCCTGGAAGGCGCTGCGGCCCGGCGGGCCGAGAGCTCTGCCTCCCGAAGGCAGGGGTACCCCTCGGAACCTCGTGCCGCGACTTCCCGACTCACGCGGGAAGCCTCGGTCTTCACCGGGCGCACGCGCAACACTGCGCCTGCGGCCCCGGGCCACCTCGGCGACGAGCACCCTCATCGCGACCGTCGGGCACGCCTCGACGAAAGGGTGCGCCGAGGCTACCACCCCAGGCGTGGGGGACGTTACGACAGCGGGGAGGATCGGAGTCCCTCGCCCGAACCACCCGGTCCGCGGGTCTTTAGTCGAGCCATTCGGCGGGCGCCGTTTCCGCCCCGATTCCGACCCCCGACTACTATCACGAAGTACTCGGGGGAAACGAGACCGGAATTGTGGCTTGCGGACTACCGCCTGGCCTGTCAGCTGGGTGAGACGGACGATGACAACCTCATCATCCGAAACCTCCCCCTGTTTCTCTCCGACACCGCTCGTGCCTGGTTGGAGCACCTGCCCCCGGGGCAGATTTCCAACTGGGAGGATCTGGTCCAGGCTTTCGCCGGGAACTTCCAGGGCACGTACGTGCGCCCCGGGAATTCCTGGGACCTCCGAAGTTGTCGGCAACTGCCGGGAGAGTCCCTTCGGGACTACATCCGGCGGTTCTCGAAGCAGCGCACCGAGCTGCCCAACATCACCGACTCCGATGTCATCGGCGCGTTCCTCGCCGGCACCACCTGCCGCGACCTGGTGAGCAAGCTAGGTCGCAAGACCCCCACCAGGGCGAGCGAGCTGATGGACATCGCCACCAAGTTCGCCTCCGGCCAGGAGGCGGTAGAGGCCATCTTCCGAAAGGACAAGCAGCCCCAGGGCCGCCCGTTGGAAGATGCTCCCGAGGCGTCTACTCCGCGCGGCGCCAAGAAGAAAGGCAGGAGGAAGTCGCAAGCGAAACGCGACGTTCCCGATGCAGACCTTGTCACCGCCGCCGAGCGCAAGAATCCTCGGAAGCCCCCCGGAGGTGCTAACCTCTTCGACAAGGCACTCAAGGAGACGTGCCCCTACCATCAGGGGCCCGTCAAGCATACCCTCGAAGAGTGCGTCGTGCTTCAGCGCCACTTCCACAGGGCCGGGCCACCCACAGAAGGTGGCAGGGCTCACGACGACGACAAAAGGGAGGATCGCCAAGCAGGAGAGTTCCCAGAGGTCCGCGATTGCTTCATGATCTACGGAGGGCATGCGGCAAACGCCTCGGCTCGGCATCGTAAGCAAGAGCGTCGGGAGGTCTGCTCGGTGAAGGTGGCGGCGCCAGTCTACCTAGACTGGTCCGACAAGCCCATCACCTTCGACCGGGACGACCACCCCGACCACGTGCCGAGCCCGGGGAAGTACCCGCTCGTCGTCGACCCCGTCATCGGCGACGTCAGGCTCACCAAGGTCCTGATGGATGGAGGCAGCTGCCTCAACATCATCTACGCCGAGACCCTCAGGCTCCTGCGCGTCGACCTGTCATCCGTCCGAGCAGGCGCTGCGCCCTTCCACGGGATCATTCCCGGGAAGCGCGTCCAGCCCCTCGGATAGCTCGACCTCCCTGTCTGCTTCGGAACACCCTCCAACTTCCGAAGAGAGACTTTGACGTTCGAGGTGGTCGGGTTCCGAGGAACCTACCACGCAGTGTTGGGGAGGCCATGCTACGCGAAGTTCATGGCCATCCCCAACTACACCTACCTGAAGCTCAAGATGCCGGGCCCCAACGGGGTCATCACCGTCGGTCCCACGTACAAACACGCATTCGAATGCGACGTGGAGTGCGTGGAGTACGCCGAGGCCCTCGCCGAGTCCGAGGCCCTCGTTGCCGACCTGGAAAGCCTCTCCCGAGAGGTGCCGGATGTGAAGCGGCATGCCGGCAACTTCGAGCCAGCGGAGACGGTTAAGGCCGTCCCTCTCGACCCCAGTGGCGACACCTCCAAGCAGATCCGGATCGGTTCCGGGCTCGACCCCAAATAGGAAGCAGTGCTCGTCGACTTTCTCCGCGCAAACGCCGACGTTTTTGCGTGGAGTCCCTCGGACATGCCCGGCATACCGAGGGAAGTCGCCGAGCACTCGCTGGATATTCGGGCCGGAGCCCGGCCGGTCAGACAGCCTCTGCGCCGATTCGACGAGGAAAGGCGCAGGGTGATAGGCGAGGAGGTCCACAAGCTGATGGCGGCAGGGTTCATTAAAGAGGTATTCCATCCCGAATGGCTTGCCAACCCTGTACTTGTGAGGAAAAAAGGGGGGAAGTGGCGGATGTGTGTAGACTACACTGGTCTCAACAAAGCGTGTCCGAAGGTCCCCTACCCTCTACCTCGCATCGACCAAATTGTGGACTCCACTGCAGGGTGCGAAACCCTGTCTTTCCTCGATGCCTACTCAGGGTATCATCAAATCAAGATGAAAGAGTCCGACCAGCTCGCGACTTCTTTCATCACGCCCTTCGGCATGTACTGTTATGTCACAATGCCGTTCGGGTTGAGAAACGCGGGTGCAACGTACCAGCGGTGCATGAACCATGTATTCGGCGAACACATTGGTCGCACGGTCGAGGCCTACGTCGATGACATCGTAGTCCAGACGAGGAAAGCCTCCGGCCTTCTCTCCGACCTCGAACTGACATTCCGGTGTCTCAAGGCGAAGGGCGTCAAGCTCAATCCCGAGAAGTGCGTCTTCGGGGTGCCCCGAGGAATGCTCTTGGGGTTCATCGTCTCCGAGCGGGGCATCGAAGCCAACCCGGAGAAGATCGCAGCGATCACAAACATGGGGCCCATCAAGGACTTAAAAGGCGTACAGAGGGTCATGGGATGCCTCGCGGCCTTGAGCCGTTTCATCTCGCGCCTCGGCGAAAGAGGCCTGCCCCTGTACCGCCTCTTACGGAAGGCCGAGTGCTTCACTTGGACTCCCGAGGCCGAGGAAGCCCTCGGGAACCTGAAGGCGCTCCTCACCCAGGCGCCCATCTTGGTACCCCCAGCTGATGGAGAAACCCTCCTGGTCTACGTCGCCGCAACCACTCAGGTGGTCAGCGCCGCGATCGTAGTCGAAAGGCAGGAAGAGGGGCATGCTTTGCCCATTCAGAGGCCAGTTTACTTCGTCAGCGAAGTGCTGTCCGAAACCAAGATCCGCTACCCATAAGTCCAGAAGCTGCTATATGCAGTGATCCTGACGAGGCGAAAGCTGCGACATTACTTCGAGTCCCATCCGGTGACTGTGGTGTCATCCTTCCCCCTGGGGGAGATCATCCAGTGCCGAGAAGCCTCAGGACGGATCATGAAGTGGGCGGTGGAAATCATGGGCGAGGCAATCGCGTTTGCACCTCGGAAGGCCATCAAGTCCCAGGTACTGGCGGACTTCGTAGCCGAATGGGTCGATACCCAGTTGCCAACGGCTCCGATCCAACCAGAGCTCTGGACCATGTTTTTCGACGGGTCGCTGATGAAGACGGGAGCTGGCGCGGGCCTGCTTTTCGTCTCGCCCCTCGGAAAACACCTGCGCTACGTGCTCCGCCTCCATTTCCCGGCGTCCAACAATGTGGCTGAGTACGAGGCTCTGATCAACGGATTGCGAATCGCCATCGAGCTAGGGGTCCGACGCCTCGATGCACGTGGCGACTCGCAGCTCGTCATCGACCAAGTCATGAAGAACTCCCTGTGCCGCGACCCGAAGATGGAGGCCTACTGTGAGGAGGTTCGACGCCTGGAAGACAAGTTTTACGGGCTCGAGCTTAACCACATCGCCCGGCGCTACAACGAGACTGCGGACGAGCTGGCGAAGATAGCCTCGGGGCGAACGACGGTTCCCCCGGACGTCTTCTCCCGAGATCTGCACCAACCCTCCGTCAAGATAGATGACGCGCCCGAGCCCGAGGCACCCTCGGCCTCGTCCGAGGTGACCTCGGCCCAGCCCGAGCCATCCTTGGCTCACCCCGAGGAACCTTCGGAGCCCGAGGGCGAAGCACTGCGCATCGAGGAGGAGCAGAACGGGGTCGTGCCAGATCAAGATTGGCAGACCCCGTACCTGCAATATCTCCGCCAAGGGGAACTGCCCCTCGACCGAGCCGAGGCTCGGCGGGTAGCGCGACGCGCCAAATCGTTCGTCTTGCTGGGCGATGAGAAGGAACTCTACCACCGAAGCCCCTCGGGCATCCTCCAGCGATGCATCTCCATCGCCGAGGGTCAGGAACTCCTGCAGGAGATACACTCGGGGGCTTGCGGTCATCATGCAGCACCTCGAACCCTCGTCGGGAACGCTTTCCGCCAAGGCTTCTACTGGCCAACGGCGGTGGCTGACGCCACTAGAATTGTCCGCGCCTGCGAAGGGTGCCAATTCTATGCGAAGCAGACCCACCTGCCCGCTCAGGCTCTGCAGACGATACCCATCACCTGGCCCTTCGCTGTGTGGGGTCTGGACCTCGTCGGCCCTCTGCAGAAGGCGCCCGGGGGCTACACGCACCTGCTGGTCGCCATCGACAAATTCTCCAAGTGGATCGAGGTCCGACCCCTGAACAGCATCAGGTCCGAGCAGGCGGTGGCGTTCTTCACCAATATCATCCATCGCTTCGGGGTCCCGAACTCCATCATCACCGACAATGGCACCCAGTTCACCGGTAAAAAATTCTTGGATTTTTGCGATGATCACAACATCCGGGTAGACTGGGCCGCCGTAGCTCACCCCATGTCGAATGGGCAGGTAGAACGTGCCAATGGCATGATTCTACAGGGGCTCAGGCCTCGAATTTACAATGATCTCAATAAGTTCGGCAAGCAATGGATGAAGGAACTCCCCTCGGTGGTCTGGAGCCTGAGGACGACGCCAAGCCGGGCCACGGGTTTCACGCCGTTCTTCCTGGTCTACGGGGCCGAGGCCATCCTGCCCACGGACCTGGAATACGGCTCCCCGAGGACGAGGGCCTACAACGAAGAAAGCAACCAAGCTAGCCGAGAAGACTCGCTGGACCAGCTGGACGAGGCTCGGGACAGGGCCTTACTACACTCGGCGCGGTATCAGCAGTCCCTGCGACGCTACCACGCCCGAGGGGTCCGACCCCGAGATCTCCAGGTGGGCGATCTGGTGCTTCGGCTGCGGCAAGACGCCCGAGGGAGGCACAAGCTCACGCCCCCCTGGGAGGGGCTGTTCATCATCGCCAAAGTTCTGAAGCCCGGAACGTACAAGCTGGCCAACAGTCAAGGCGAAGTCTACGGCAACGCTTGGAACATCCAACAGCTACGTCGCTTCTACCCTTAAGATGTTTCCAAGTTGTTCATATACCCCGCACCCACGCAAAGTTTAGTCAACAAGGAAGGGTCAGCCTCGCCTCGGCAGAGCCTGACCCTCCCTCGGGGGCTAAAAGGGGGGAAACCCCCTCTGCGTCAAAATTTTCCTCGAACAAAAAAATCTCTTTCACCAGAACATCTTTCGTGCTTTTTGACTACTTCGGAAAGTGGGTCCTGAAAACGACGGGGTACACGTAAGCAGTCAAGGCTGACCGAGCCGAGGGACTCCTACGCCTCCGGGATACGGATACCTCACTCATCACCTACTGCGATAAGTAACTCGCGCTCGGATAAAGTGACTCCGCGGATCGAACGAGTCTTTACGTACGGAAGCTCTTCTGTTGAAGCGGTTCTTCGAGCCTTCTCGACCGAGTCGGTAACAGGGCCTCATGGATGGGTAAAAAGTACGCGTAAGCGGCGAGGCCGACCGAGCCGAGGGACTCCCACGCCTCCGGGATACGGATACCTCACTCATCACCTCCCGCGAGAAGCAACTCTTGCTCGCACTAACATCCCTGCTACCGACAAAAAGTCCAGATACTCGAAACGAGAGGAGAAGAGACGCAGCTTTATAATGCAACAAGGGTATGTGTTCTGGCCTCAACGGCCGCGCAAGGCCCACACTACAAGACGATTTGACCCTGCAGGCTCGGATCTTGACACTGGAAGAGGGCGACGACACCCTCGGCATCGACAGCACCTTCGGCAAGGCCCGACCTAGCCTCGGACGGCGACGCGGTCCGAAGGCCTCCGCTCCGAAGGACGACGTCATCACCACGCTCGAGCAATCTCTGCCGGGAACTTCTCCGAGAACCCGGCCCGAGCGGACGGCTCGGCCGGCCACCTCCGGGGCCTCGGCCGACCGCCTTCCGAGGGCGCCAGCTTGGTCCGAAGCCTCGGCTGATCAACTCCGACGTCGATCCTGCCAACGGGCAACCCGGCTAGGCTCCGGCCAACCAGGTTTCGTTTCCGAGCCAACTCCGCCTCTGCTCGTGCTGATATCGCTACCCCTGGCCTCGGCTCGTCGAAGAGCGGCCGAGGGGTCTCTTTAACTAAGCTAGAGGAGCCCCGGACAACAGGTCCGACCGAGCCGAGGGATTCCTACGCCTCCGGGATACGGATACCTCACTCGTCACCTTGACACGGGGCAACTCACGCTTAGTGAAGCGGTTCAGACAATCAGCGGACGAGCCTTAGCGCTCGGAAATGAGGAAAAAAACACGGCTCTGTGCCGAAGTTACATACATGTTCAGGCCCCGAAAGCCGAAATGAACAAAAAACCCGGCACTCGAAGTGCCATTACAAGCGGAACTCCGGTTCCTCCCTCTGCGGCGGCGCAGGCCTCAGGAGAAGGCACAGCTGCTGTCTTGCCCTCGCCCATAACGCCACCCGAGGGGCGAGGACAAGTACAAAGAGCCGAAGGCCCGAAGCGCCGATGGTGGCGGTGATCCCGTCGCTGACGGGGACTTCTCGAGCCACCTCCACCTCGGCACTGACACCAGGAGCCACCAGCCTACCGCCGGATCCCCACTCAAATCCTCCCCGATGAGTGGGGCACCGGCCTCCGCGCAAAGGCGCCGCCCTGGTGCAAAGGCAGGGCCACCCCAGAACACGAGCGCCGCCCTAGCGGCGTGCGGTGTCTAGGGTGGACCTCCCGTGTACACGGCGCGGCAGCCGCCCCCCGACAAAAGGGCCCGCCGGAGCCGAGCTAGCGAACCCGACACGCTGGAGGTGACGGCGTTCGCCGCCGATCCATCTCGCGTTGTCGAAGTCCGCGCCGCCCGCAGGGCCAGTGAGCGCCTTCTCCCTCGAATATCGTGGGAAAGGATGACCCACGAACCCGTGCGGGAGGTGGAGCGCCGGCTCAGTCCGGCACCCACCCCAGCGAGGATGATGAACATCCTTGAAGCTGAGGGTGGGACCCAGATCGCAGTCCGGTTTGCTCCTCCCCACCCAGGAGCTGGTGGTCACCGTCTCGGGTGACCCCCAGCCGAGGGGGGCAACCGGGCTACCTGATGAAAATCCTTGAAGCCGAACGATGGCTGAAAGGTACCAACTCCCACGGAGTTGCGTTCCTCCGGCGATGGAGCGAAAAGACGGCGGTTTCCCCCCATCCGGGGGCTCGGAAGATGGAGAGACACAATGCATAGGGGAGGTAGGAGACATGGTCACCTTACGAAGGGGGTCGCCCTCCTTTTAAAGGCAACTCCCCCTGCTTGCGCCCTCAACCGTCACGGGCTGAGTCTTCTCCAACACGCCTCCAAAGCCCTTCCCTGCGGCGCGGGGGCTGGGGCCCGCCTGTCATGCAGACCGGCTCTAAGCAGAAGAAGCCGAACCGCCGCGCACGACGCACGCGACCACCCAGCGGTTACAAGTAACCCTCCACTTTTGCCCGGACCAGCGGGCGAAAGGGGCAGGCGGCCATGCAGGCGGCATGCAACCGCGCCAAGTGGACGCACCTCTCCGATTCCTGACAGGCCAGCGCGACGGCTCAAGCCCACGCGTCGTGCAACTGGCGCGCCGGGCGCTGCATGCGAACCGCTATGCCACTCGCTCCACCACCGCACCTCCTCGATTGCGGAACCGATACCGCGATTCGAGGCGACCCAGCCCGCGACCCGGCAGCGCCAGCCTGGCGCAGCGGTCAAAAGCGGTCAAAAATGGGCCGGCAGTGATGACGGTGGCAGGCGCGCGAGAGCAGCGGTCACGCCATCTGCCAAGCTCATGTCCCATCCGGAGGCAGCAAGAGAACCACCTCTCACGGCGTGAAGACGACGCGCCCGTGACCCGTACCTCGAACGGCTCGCACACGCGCAACGGCAACCTCGCCAACTACTCACCCCGGCGCATTAACTCCGCGGCTCGACGGACAGCGCTACGGGTGGGAGCGGCTGGTGACGTTTCGCCTTCGCCAAAACGACCACGCCAAAAGAGGTACGCCACGACGTTCAATTTCGAATCCTTTTTCCCTTTTCCTTCTTTCTCTATCTCTTGCAACAGGGACCGAGAAGGGGGATAACCCCAAAGGGATCCTTCCCCGTGAAGGAACTAGGCTCCGAGCCTCCCTACTGATCAGGGGTTCGAAGGCTGGCCCCCCGAGGGGTTCAACAGCCGCCTCAGATCGCATGGGCCCGACACCCACTACTGGTCAGGGGTTCGAAGGTCGGCCCCCGAAAGGACTCACGACCGCCTCAGGCTATTCGGGCTCCGTGCCCCCTACTGATCAGGGGTTCGAAGGCTGGCCTGTCGAAGGGTTCACAGTCGCCTCAGACGCCGAGCGAGGGATGACCAGGGGTACGTTCGATACATAACCAAGGCTCGGGCTGCGCTCCCGAGGTACCCTAGGACATTTCCGAGACCAGCGGGAACGACTCTGTAACGGAATCCCATCGGAGGGAGGCAACGAGCCCTCGGACCCCGTCGCTAGGGGACCGGGTCCGGCAGATCACCCGCAGGTACTTTTGGGCGTGCCTCCGGGCCCCTAGCCGACCCCCAACGAACGGGGCACGGACGTCCACTCGGATTACCCGATTGCAGCTCACCGGAGACACCATGTTCGGCGCCCATCGAGGGTAACATGGCGCACTCCCCCCCTCCTCCTTGCGGAAAGGCGACATAGGGGCGTATATAAAAAGTCGAGTCTGTCCCTGATCGTCCTCTCGCTCCGTGCGAAGGCTCGGGGGCTGCTCTCGCAAACCCGGCTCCGGCCGAACCGTTGACAGCGTCAACATACCAGCCCGAGAACTTGGGCCCCGACAGTGCACCTGGGTTACGCCCTGCTCGCATGAGGGAACCGCCAGACCAGCCGAGGCATTACGCAAGGCATTAAGACCTCGAAGGAGTGAAACCACTCCTCCGAGGCCTCGGGGGCTACACCCGGCGGGTGCGCTCGCGCGCACCCACCGGAACAAAGTACCACCGAGAAAGGCTGGTCCCCTTGCAAAAAAGTGCGACGCAAGCCTCCAAGCGAGTGTTAACACTCTCTTCGAGGCTCGGGGGCTACTGTCGGGGACCATAATTAGGGGTACCCTCAAGACGCCTAATTCTCAGCTGGTAACCCCCATCAGCATAAAGCTGCAGAGGCCTGATGGGTTTGATTAAGTCAGGGATCAGTCCATACGAGTGACTTGACCACGCCACGCCCGAGCCTAGCCTCGGGCGAGGGCAGCCGACCCTAAGATGACTCTGTCTCGCCTGAGGCCTCCTCTTTCACGGCAGACGCATCTCCGGCTCGCCCTAGGCCCCGCCTTCGATAAGAAGAAACCCTGACTAAATCACCGCGCCAACCGACCGAGTCACCGGGGCGTTTAATGCAAAAGGTAAGACCAACGGGCGACCAGACTTCGCCAGAGGTGCCATAGGAGGCTCCACCCGACCCAGGGCTCGGACTCGGGCTAAGGCCCCGGAAGACGGCGAACTCCGCTCCGCCCGACCCAGGGCTCGGACTCGGGCTAAGGCCCCGGAAGACGGCGAACTCCGCTCCGCCCGACCCAGGGCTCGGACTCGGGCTAAGGCCCCGGAAGACGGCGAACTCCGCTCCGCCCGACCCCAGGGCTCGGACTTGGGCTAAGGCCCCGGAAGACGGCGACCTCCGCCTCGCCCGACCCAGGGCTCGGACTCCGCCTCGGCCTCTGCCGAATGATCTCCGCCTCGCCCGACCCAGGGCTTGGACTCTGCCTCTGTCTTGCAGGACGGTCTCGACCTCGGCTTCGGAGGAGCCTCCACGACGCCCGACCTAGGACACGAGACCGCCACGTCAACAGGAAGCGTCATCATCACCCTGCCCTGAGCCGACTTGGGTCGCAGAGAACAAGACCGGCGTCCCATCTGGCCAGCTACGCCAGATAGGCAATGATGGCGCCCCGCTAGATCATGACGACGGTGGCTCTCAGCTCCCTTACGAAAGCAGGAGAACGTCAGCAAGGGCCCAGCCACTTCGACAGCTGTCCCCCCGTCCGGCTCCGTTACTCCTCCAACAGCCACGACGCCACACCAACAGGGTGCCAAGATCTCTCCGGCTGCCACCTTGGCATGTACATAGGGCGCTAGCTCTCCCTCGCTAGACACGTAGCACCTTGCTACACCCCCATCTTGTACACCTGGATCCTCTCCTTACGACTATAAAAGGAAGGGCCAGGGCCTTCTTAGAAAAAGGTTGGCCTCGCGGGGACGAAGGGCAGGGGCAGGCACTCTCTCGGGGCCGCTCGCTCCCCTCACCTCGCGCGGACGCTTGTAACCCCCTACTGCAAGCGCACCCGACCTGGGCGCGGGACGAACACGAAGGCCGCGGGAATTCTCCGACTCCCTCACGACCCGGCTCCGGCCACCGACCTCTCTCTCTGTTCCCCCCTTCGCGCTCGCTCCACGCGCTCGACCCATCTGGGCTGGGGCACGCGGCACTCTCACTCATCGGCTCGGGGACCCCCCGGTCTCGGAACGCCGACAATTTGTACAACTTGAGCACCAAATAAAAGACAATAAAGCTTAAAGTAACATGATCAAAGGCATAGACCACATGTATGCTATAGATCAATCCAAGTTACGCGTATCTAAGACATTTAGCTCACTACGCAGCCTGCAAAACATTTTCTCATCTAAAGGCTTGGTGAAGATATCAGCTAGCTGATTCTTGGTGCTAATATGGTAAATGTCGATATCTCCCCTTTGCTGGTGGTCTCTTAGGAAGTGATGCCGGATGTCTATGTGCTTAGTGCGGCTGTGTTCAATAGGATTATCCGCCAACTGGATTGCACTCTCATTGTCACATATGAGTGGGACTTTGCTCATATTATAGCCAAAGTCCCGGAGGGTTTGCCTCATCCAAAGTAGTTGTGCGCAACACTGTCCTGCAGCAACATACTCGGTCTCAGCGGTGGATAGTGCAACGGATGTTTGTTTCTTAGAGCTCCAGGACACCAGGGACCTTCCAGAAACTAGCACGTCCCTGATGTGCTCTTCCTATCAACCTTGCACCCAGCATAGTCGGAATCTGAGTATCTGATTAAGTCAAAGGTAGACCCCTTTGGATACCAGATCCCGAAGCAAGGCATAGAAACTAAATATCTAAGAATTCGCTTAACGGCCACAAGGTGACATTCCTTGGGGTTGGATTGAAATCTAGCACACATGCATACACTTAGCATAATGTCCGGTCTACTAGCGCAAAGGTAAAGTAATGATCCTATCATTGACTGGTATGCCTTTTGATCAACGGACTTACCTCCTTTGTTGAGGTCGAGATGTCCGTCCGTTCCCATAGGTGTCTTCAAGGGCTTGGCATCCTTCATCCCAAACCTCTTGAGAAGATCTTGAGTGTACTTTGTTTGGGAGATGAAAGTGCCTTCCTTGAGTTGCTTCACTTGAAATCCAAGGAAGTAGTTCAACTCGCCCATCATCGACATCTCAAATTTCTGCATCATCACCCTGCTAAACTCCTCACAAGACTTTTGGTTAGTAGAACCAAATATAATGTCATCGACATATATTTGGCAAACAAAAAGATCACCATCACAAGTCTTTGTGAATAGAGTGGGATCAGCTTTCCCAACCTTGAAAGCATTAGCAATAAGGAAATCTCTAAGGCATTCATACCATGCTCTTGGGGCTTGCTTAAGTCCATAGAGCGCCTTAGAGAGTTTGTACATGTGGTTGGGATACCTGTCATCCTCAAAGTCGGGGGGTTGTTCCACGTATACCTCCTCCTTGATTGGTCCATTTAGGAAAGCGCTCTTCATGTCCATTTGGAACAACTTAAAGGAATGGTGAGCGGCATAGTCTAATGAAATCCGAATTGATTCTAATCTAGCCACAGGACCGAAAGTCTACTCAAAGTCCAAACCTGTGACTTGGGCATAACCTTTTGCCACAAGTTAAGCCTTGTTTCTTGTCACCACGCCATGTTCGTCTTGCTTGTTGCGGAACACCCACTTGGTTTCCACAACATTTTGCTTTGGACGTGGCACCAGGCTCCAGACTTCATTTCTTTTGAAGTTGTTGAGCTCTTCCTGCATGGCCAACACCCAGTCCGGATCCTGCAAGGCTTCTTCTACCCTAAAAGGCTCAATAGAAGAAATAAACGAGTAATGTTCACAAAAATTAGCTAATTGTGAGTGAGTTGTTACTCCCTTGCTGATGTCACCCAGTATCTGATCCACTGGATGATTCCTTTGGATCGTTGTTCGGACTTGAGTTGGAGGGGCTCATGATGCTTCTTCCTCCATAACTTGTTCTTCCTGTGCTCCCCCTTGATCTTGCCCTTCTTCTTGAGGTACCTGTTCATCATCCTGAGTTGGCAGATGCACCATCGTAGAGGAAGAAGGTTGATCTTGGTCTTGTGGTTCCTGTGGTTGCACATCACCTATCGCCAAAGTTCGCATTGCGGCCATCGGAACCTCATCTTCATATATATCATCAAGATCAGCTTGCTCTCTTGGAGAGCCATTAGTCTCATCAAATACAACGTCACTAGAGACTTCAACCAATCCTGATGATTTGTTGAAGACCCTATACGCCTTTGTATTTGAGTCATATCCTAGTAAAAACCCTTCTAGAGCCTTGGGAGCAAATTTCGAATGTCTACCTTTCTTCACCAGAATGTAGCATTTGCTCCCAAATACACGGAAATAAGAAACATTGGGTTTGTTACCAGTTAAGAGTTCATAGGAGGTCTTCTTGAGGAGGCGGTGTAGATAGAGCCGGTTTATGTCATGGCAAGCTGTGTTCACAGCTTCCGACCAAAACCGCTCATGCATCTTGTATTCCTCGAGCATCGTCCTTGCCATATCAATTAGTGACCTGTTCTTCCTCTCTACTACACCATTTTGTTGTGGTGTGTAGGGAGCGGAGAATTCGTGCTTGATGCCTTCCTCCTCAAGATATTCTTCGACCTGAAGATTCTTGAACTTAGACCCATTGTCGCTTCTTATCTTATTCACCTTTAGCTCAAATTTGTTTTGGGCTCTCCTTAGGAAGTGCTTTAGGGTTCCTTAGGTTTCAGATTTATCCTGTAAAAAGAACACCCAAGTGAAGCGGGAAAAGTCATCTACAATAACAAGACCATACTTGCTTCCCCAATGTTGAGATAGGCAACAGGTCTGAAGAGATCCATTTGTAGAAGTTCCAGTGGTCTTGATGTTGTCATCACATTCTTGCTGTGATGAGTACTTCCCACCAGCTTTCCTGCCTGGCATGCTGTGCAAGGTATGTCTTTCTCAAAACAGACATTGGTTAGTCCTAACACATGATCTCCCTTTAGAAGTTTATGAAGGTTCTTCATCCCAACATGTGCTAGACGACGATGTCAAAGCCAACCCATATTAGTCTTAGGAATTAAGCATGCATCTAGATCCGCATTCTCTTTCGAAAAATCAACTAAGTAGAGCTTGCCGTCTAATACACCCTTAAAAGCTAATGAACCATCACTCCTTCTAAAGACAGATACATCAATATTTGTAAACAAACAATTATAGCCCATATTACACAATTGACTTACAGACAATAAATTATACCCGAGCGATTGAACTGAAAACACATTAGAGATAGAATGCTCAGATGTGATGGCTATCTTTCCTAAGCCTTTAACCTTGCCTTGGTTCCCATCTCCAAAGATGATGGTGTCTTGGGAATCCCTATTCTTGATGTAGGAGGTGAACATTTTCTTCTCCCCGTCATGTGGTTTGTGCATCCACTGTCGATAATCCAGCTTGAGCCCCCGGATGCATAAACCTGCAAGGTAATTAAGCTTGGTTTTAGGTACCCAACTCTTGTTGGGTCCTACAAGGTTAGTTACAACAATTTTTGGAACCCAAATGCAAGTCTTGTCTCCCTTGCATTTAGATCCCAATTTTCTAGCAACTACTTTGGCACTTTTACATCAAAGCACATAAGAAGCATTACATGCATAATAAATAGTAGTAGGACTAGTGCATGCTTTCCTAGGCGCATGAGACACAACATGATTACGCCTAGGCCTATTTCTACCATAAGCATATGTAGAGCTAGATGCAAACATAGCATGAGGATTAAATGCAGCATTATGAGAAACAATATTATCATAACACCTATCATTATGAGTGAAAGGGAAATAGGGTTTAACCTTTTCCTAAATAATTTTGGTGGTTGAATGCCCAACACAAATATTGGACTAACTAGTTTGCTCTAGATTATATGATCTACAGGTGCATAAAGGTTCAACACAAACCAATAAAAGATTGAAGATAGGGTTCAATTCAAAGGAGCAAAGAAACCGAGTGTGCCCTAGTCTGGCGCACCGGACAGTGTCCGGTGCACCAGGACCGTACAGTCTCAAACTCGCCAGTCTCGGGTTTCTCAGGGCGCGCTCTGCTATAATTCACCGGACTGTTCGATGTGCCACCGGACTATCAGGTGCACCAGCAAAGCAACGACTACTCGCGCAACGGTCGACTGCAAAAGCCGCGCTGACCACGGAACAGTGAAGAACAGTGCGCGCAGAGTCAGAGCGCAAAAGTCAGAAGCGCACCGGACAGTGAACAGTGTGTGTCCGGTGCGGCACCGGATTGTCCGGTGCGGCACCGGACTGTCCGGTGCCACTTGAAGACAAGCCTCCAACTGTCAACTGCTCCAGAACCCTAATGGTTGGGTGACATGGCTGGCGCACCAGACAGTGTCCGGTGGCGCACCGGACTGTCCGGTGTGCCCATCGACAGCAGCCATCCCCAACGACTATGTGGTGGTTGTGGGCTATAAATACCCCCAACCACCACCACTCCAAGCATCCAAGTTTCCAGCACTTCACATTCAATACAAGAGCTAGTGCATTCACTCCTAGACACAATTCAATAGAATCAAAGCCTCTCCAGGCCCCAAACTCATTCCAACCACTTAGTGACTTGAGAGAGTGTTTTGTTCGTGTTCTTTGTGCTCTTGTGCTTGGATCGCTTTCTTACTTCCTCATTCTTATTTCAAAGTGACTTTTAATCAAAGCAAGAGACACTAAGTGTGTGGTGGTCCTTGTGGGGTCTAAGTGACCCGTTTGATTAAGGAGAAAGCTCATTCGGTCTAAGTGACCGTTTGAGAGAGAGGGAAAGGGTTGAAAGAGACCCAGTCTTTATGACCACCTCAACAGGGGCTAGGTTCTTTAGAACCGAACCTCGGTAAAACAAATCACCGTGTTCATCCGCTTTATTTCTTGGTTGATTTGTTTTCCCCTCTCTCTCAGACTCAAATTCATTTCTAACTCTAACCCCGGCTTGTAGTGTGTGCTTAAGTTTATAATTTTCAGATTCCGCCTATTCACCCCCCTCTAGGCGACTTTCAATTGGTATCAGAGCTTGGTGCTTCATTTAGAGTCTAACCACTCGAAGTGATCTCGGGAGATCACGCCAAGAGGGAGATGGAAACCGACGAGAAGGCCACAAGCCACAGGAAGGCTCCATCAGGAGAGTCCGGCGCCAAAGGCAAGGAGGAATCACCTCCTCACATCAAGTCGCATCAGAGTGGCGACAAGAAGAAGAAGATGAAGAAAGTGGTCTACTACGAGACCGATTCTTCGTCGCCCTCCACATCCGGCTCCGACGCCACGTCCGTCACTTCTAAGCGCCATGAGCGCAAGAAGTATAGTAAGATGCCACTTCGTTATCCCCGTATTTCTAAACACGCTCCTTTACTTTCCGTTCCATTAGGCAAACCACCATATTTTGATGGTGAAGATTATTGCATGTGGAGTGATAAAATGAGGCATCACCTAACCTCACTCCATGCAAGCATATGGGGCATTGTTGAATTTGGAGCGCAGGTACCTACGGTGGGGGACGAGGGCTACGACTCAGATGAGGTCGCCCAAATACGACACTTTAACTCCCAAGCCACTACATACTCTTCGCCTCTGTATGTCGAGAGGAGTATAATAAGGTGCAAGTGTTAAAGAGTGCCAAAGAGATTTGGGACGTCCTAAAGACCGCGCACGAAGGAGATGAGGTGACCAAGATCACCAAGCGGGAGATGATCGAGGGGGAGCTCGATCGATTTGTCCTCAACCAAGGAGAGGAGCCACAAGAGATGTACAACCGGCTCAAGACCTTGGTCAACCAAGTACACAACCTCGGGAGCACAAAATGGGATGACCATGAAATGGTCAAGGTTATTCTAAGATCCCTTGTTTTTCGTAACCCTACTCAAGTTCAATTAATTCGTGGGGATCCTAGATACAAGTTAATGTCTCCCGAGGAAGTGATAGGGAAGTTTGTGAGCTTTTAACTAATGATCAAAGGCTCCAAACAAATCGTCGACTTGGAGCAAGGTGGCACCTCCACACCCGAGGTGCAACCCATCACATTCAAAGCGACAGAAGAGAAGAAAGAAGAGTCTACATCAAGTAGGCTCCCCATCGACGCCTCCAAGCTCGACAACGAGGAGATGACGCTCATCATCAAGAGCTTCCATCAAATCCTCAAGCAAAGGAGGGGGAAGGACTACAAACCCCGCTCCAAGAGGGTGTGCTACAAGTGTGGTAAGCCCGGTCATTTTATTGCAAAATGTCCAATGTCTAGTGATAGTGACAGGGGCGATGACAAGAGGGGGAAGAAGGAGAAAAATAGATACTACAAGAAGGGCGACGATGCCCATGTGTGTCGGGAATGGGACTCCGATGAGAGCTCCACCAACTCCTCCTCTGATATGGATGCTGCCAACATCGCCATCAACAAGGGCCTCCTCTTCCCCAACGTCGGCCACAAATGCTTCATGGCAAAGGACGGCAAAAAGAAGAAGGTACAATCTAGAACCACCCCCAAGTATACTACATCTAGTGATGAGGGTAGTTCTAGTGAAGATGAAGATGATTTGCTTATTTTTTTGCCAACCTTAACATGCAACAAAAGGAAAAATTAAATGAATTGATAGGAGCCATTCATGAGAAGGATGAACTCTTGGATAACCAAGAGGAATTCCTTATTAAAGAAAACAAGAAGCATGTTAAAGTAAAAAATGCTTATGCTCAGGAGGTTGAAAAATGTGAAAATTTGACTAAGGAGCTTAGCATGTGCCATGATTCAATTACCAATCTTAGAAATGAAAATGCTAGTTTGAATGCTAAGATTGATAAATTGAATGAATCAATTTCTAGCCTTAGGACCGAAAATGCTAGTTTAATTTCCAAGGCTAAAGATTTAAATGTTTGCAATGATTCTATTTCCTGTCTTAGAAATGAAAATGCCATATTACCTGCTAGGATAGATGAATGAAATGATTGCAAACCTTCTACATCTACTGTTGATCATGTTACTATTTGTACTAAATGTAGAGATATTAATGTTGATGCTATAAATGATCACCTTGCTTTAATTAAACAACAAAATGATCATATAGCTCAATTAACTGCTAAAATCAATGAGCATGAAATTGAAAACGAAAATTTTAAATTTGCTAGAAGCATGCTCTATAGTGGGAGACGCCCTAGCATTAAGGATGGCATTGGTTTTCAACAGGGAAGCAATGTCAAGCTTAATGCCCCTAAGAAATTGTCTAACTTTGTTAAGGGCAAAGCTCCCATGGTTCAGGATAATAAGGGCTACATTTTGTATCCTGCTGATTATCCCGAACACAAAATTAGAAGAATTCATGCTAGAAAACCTCATACTGTTTCATCTCATGCTTTTATGTATAAGAATGAGGTTTCTAGTTCTAGGCAATCAACCCATGTTAAATTGCCTAAAAAGAAAACTCCTACTGCATCAAATGAGCCTAACATGTCATTTAAGACTTTTGATGCATCTTATGTTTTAACTAACAAATCAGGCAAAGTAGTTGCCAAATATGTTGGGGGCAAACACAAGGGGTCAAAGACTTGTGTTTGGGTACCCAAGGTGCTTGTTTCTGACATCAAAGGACCCAAGACTGTTTGGGTACCTAAGAACAAGGCCTAAATTGTTTTGCAGGTTTATGCATCCAGGGGCTCAAGCTGGATAATTAATAACGGATGCACAAACCATATGGCAGGGGAGAAGAGAATGTTCTATTCCTATGAGAAAAACGAAGATCCCCAACGAGCTATCACATTCGGGGATGGAAATCAAGGTTTGGTCAAAGGACTTGGTAAAATTGCTATATCACCTGACCATTCTATTTCCAATGTTTCTCTTGTAGATTCTTTAGATTACAATTTGTTTTCTGTATCTCAATTATGCAAAATGGGCTACAACTGTCTACTTACAGATATAGGTGTTACTGTCTTTAGAAGAAGTGATGATTCAGTAGCATTTAAGGGAGTATTAGAGGGTCAGCTATACTTAGTTGATTTTAACAAAGCTGAACTCGATACTTGCTTAATTGCTAAGACCAATATGGGTTGGCTCTGGCATCACCGACTAGCCCATGTTGGGATGAAGAATCTTCGCAAGCTTCTAAAGGGAGAGCCATTTTAGGACGAACAAATGTTCATTTTGAGAAAGACAGGATTTGTAGCACATGTCAAGCAGGAAAGCAAGTTGGCGCCCATATCCACACAAGAACATAATGACAACGGACAGACCACTAGAACTACTCCACATGGATCTATTCGACCCGATAACTTACATAAGCATCGACGGGAGTAAGTACTGTCTAGTTATTATGGATGTTTATTCTCGCTTCACTTGGGTATTCTTTTTGCTAGAAAAATCACAGACCCAAGAGACCTTAAATGATTCTTGAGACGGGCTCAAAATGAGTTTGGATTGAGAATAAAAAAGATAAGAAGCGACAACGGGATAGAGTTCAAGAACTCACAAATCAAAGGCTTTCTTGAGGATGAGGGCATCAAGCATGAGTTCTCTTCTCGCTACACACCTCAACAAAATGGTGTAGTGGAGAGGAAGAATAGAACTCTACTGGACATGGCAAGGACCATGCTTGATGAGTACAAGACACTGGATCGGTTTTGGGCTGATGCGATTAACACCGCCTGCTACTCCATCAACAGGCTCTACCTTCACCGAATCCTCAAGAAGACATCATACGAACTCCTCACCGGTAAAAAGTCAATGTTTCATATTTTAGAGTTTTTGGTAGCAAATGTTTTATTCTTATTAAAAGAGGTAGAAAATCTAAATTTGCTCCTAAGGCTGTAGAAGGCTTTTTACTAGGATATGATTCAAACACAAGGGCATATAGAGTCTTCAACAAATCCACTGGATTAGTTGAGGTTTCTTGTGACATTGTGTTTGATGAGACTAATGGCTCTCAAGTAGAGCAAGTTGATCTTGATGAATTAGATGATGAAGAGGCTTCGTGCGTCGCATTAAAGAACATGTCCATTGGGGATGTGTGTCCTAAGGAATCTGAAGAGCCTACTCAAGCGCAAGATCAACCATCATCTTCTATGCAAGCATCTCCACCAACTCAAGATGAGGAACATGCTCAAGATGATGTAGATCAAGAGGATGGAACACCTCAAGAGGAGGACAATGATCAAGGGGGAGATGAAGACATGGAAGATGATCAAGAAGCACAGGGTCAAAGACCGCCACACCTAAGAGTCCACCAAGAAATTCAGAGAGATCACCCCGTCAACTCCATCCTTAGTGATATCTATAAGGGGGTAACTACTAGATCTCGAGTTGCTCATTTCTGTGAACATTACTCTTTTGTGTCCTCTATTGAGCCCTATAAGATTGAGGATGCACTAAGAGATTCGGATTGGGTGCTGGCAATGCAAGAGGAACTCAACAACTTCACGAGGAATGAGGTATGGCATTTAGTTCCACATCCTAATCAAAATGTTGTAGGTACCAAATGGGTATTCCGCAACAGGCAAGATGAACATGGTGTGGTGACAAGGAACAAAGCCCGACTTGTAGCCAAGGGTTATTCACAAGTTGAAGGCTTGGACTTTGATGAAACTTATGCACCCGTAGCTAGGCTTGAGTCAATTCGTATATTACTTGCCTATGCTACTTACCATGGCTTTAAGCTCTATCAAATGGACGTGAAAAGTGCCTTCCTCAATGGACCAATCAAGGAAGAGGTCTATGTTGAGCAACCTCCCGGCTTTGAAGATAGTGAGTACCCTAACCATGTGTATAAACTCTCAAAGGCGCTTTATGGGCTCAAGCAAGCCCCAAGAGCATGGTATGAATGCCTGCGAGATTTCCTTATCACTAAAGACTTCAAAGTCGGTAAAGCCGATCCTACTCTCTTTACTAAAACTATTGCAAAAGATTTGTTTGTATGCTAAATTTATGTTGATGATATCATATTTGGGTCTACTAACAAATCTACTTGTGAAGAGTTTAGTAGGATTATGATTCAAAAATTCGAGATGTCTATGATGGGGGAGTTGAAGTATTTCCTAGGATTTCAAGTCAAGCAACTCCAAGACGGCACCTTCATCAGCCAAACAAAGTACATTCAACACATACTTAACATGTTTGGAATGAAGGATGCCAAGACCATCAAGACACCCATGGGAACAAATGGGCATCTCGACCTCGACACGGGAGGTAAATCCGTAGATCAAAAGGTATATCGGTCGATGATAGGATGTTTACTCTATTTATGTGCATCTCGACCGGATATTATGCTTTCCGTATGCATGTGTGCAAGGTTTCAAGCCGATCCTAAGGAAGTTTACCTTAGGGCCGTGAAAAGAATCATGAGATATTTAGTTTACACTCCTAAGTTTGGACTTTTGTACCCCAAGGGATCCACTTTTGATTTAATAGGATATTCTGATGGCGATTGGGCAGGGTGTAAAATTGATAGAAAGAGCACATCAGGGACTTGTCGGTTTCTGGGCTTCGAAGAAATAAAACTCAGTAGCTCTTTCTACCGCCGAAGCCGAGTATATTGCCACAGGTCATTGTTGTGCACAGTTACTACGGATGAGGCAAACCCTCAGGGACTATGGCTACAAATTGAGCAAAGTCCCTCTCCTATGTGATAATGAGAGTGCAATCCGTATGGCGGATAATCCCGTTGAACATAGCCGCACTAAGCACATAGACATTCGGTATCACTTTTTGAGGGATCACCAACAAAGGGGGGATATCGAGATAGCTTATGTTAGCACCAAAGAACAATTAGTCGATATCTTTACCAAGCCATTAGATGAGAAAACCTTTAGCAAACTTAGGAATGAGCTAAATATACTTGATTCTCAGAATTTTGATTAAAACATTGCACACATAGCTCATTTATATACCTTTGATCATATCTCTTTCATTTTAGTACAAATGCATATTTCTTATTATTTATGTACCAAGGCTACGACTAATGTGTTTCCAAGTATATTTCTATACTAAGTCGTATATTGAAAGGGAAATGTAGTATTCGGCGAAGACAAGGCTTCCACTCCACTCTAACAGTATCATTTACCCTTCGCCGTCACTCCACATCACTCTCAAATTGGTATAATCTTTCACTCATATTTACTTATACCAATGGGGGACAAAGTAAAGAGGGCTCTCAAAGTTTCCGTTTTTGGCGATTAATGCCAAAGGGGGAGAAAAATATTAAGCCCAAAGCAAAAGGACCGCACCACCATTTCAAGAATTTCTTAATAAAAGATTTGATTAGTATTCACAAAAGTTTGGTTTTCAATTGACATCTTGTAATAGCAATCTCTTCAATTAGGATGTTTATTTCAAATTGGTATATTTAAATAAAGATTTTCAAAATAGATATCTAAATTACAAATATATTTCCAATCAGTATCTATTTCAAAAACCCTCTTGAAAACTAAGAGGAGAATTTCATTCAAGGGGAGTTTTGTTTAAGTCAAAGGAAAAACATTTGAAACAGGGGGAGAAACTTCAAATCTTGCAAATGCTTCTTGCAATCTTATTCGCATACCTTTGACTATTTGCAAAAGACTTTGAAAAGATTTTCCAAAAAGATTTGCAAAAACAAAACAAGTGGTGCAAATGTGGTCCAAAATATTAAATAGAAGAAAGCAATCCATTCATATCTAGTGAAATTATAAATTGGTTTAATTCTAAGTAACCTATGCACTAACCTTATGCAAACTAGTTCATTTCTGTACTTATGTATTTGCTTTGGTTTGTGTTGGCATCAATCACCAAAAAGGGGGAGATTGAAAAGGAAATAGGGTTTAATCTTTTCCTAAATAATTTTGGTGGTTGAATGCCCAACACAAATATTGGACTAACTAGTTTGCTCTAGATTATATGATCTAAAGGTGCATAAAGGTTCAACCCAAACCAATAAAAGATTGAAGATAGGGTTCAATTTAAAGGAGCAAAAAAACTGAGTGTGCCCTAGTCTGGCGCACCGGACAGTGTTCGGTGCACCAGGACCGTACAGTCTCAAACTCGCCACTCTCGGGTTTCTCAGGGCACGCTCCGCTATAATTCACCGGACTGTCCGGTGTGCCACCAGACTGTCCGGTGTGCCACCAGACTGTCCGGTGCACCAGCAGAGCAACAGCTACTCGCGCAACGATCGACTGCAAAAGCCACGCTAGCCGCTGAACAGTGAAGAACAGTGCGCGCAGAGTCAGAGCGCAGAAGTTAGAAGCGCACCGGACAGTGAACAGTGTGTGTCTGGTGCGGCACCGGACTGTCCGGTGCCACTTGAAGACAAGCCTTCAACGGTCAACTGCTCCACAACCCTAATGGTTGGGTGACGTGGCTGGCGCACCGGACAGTGTCCGGTGGCGCACCGGACTATTCGGTGTACCCATCGACAGCAGCCATCCCCAACGGCTATGTGGTGGTTGAGGGCTATAAATACCCCCCAACCACCACCACTCCAAGCATCCAAGTTTCCAGCACTTCACATTCAATACAAGGGCTAGTGCATTCACTCCTAGACACAATTCAATAGAATCAAAGCCTCTCCAAGCCCCAAACTCATTCCAACCACTTAGTGACTTGAGAGAGTGTTTTGTTCGTGTTCTTTGTGCTTGGATCACTTTCTTCCTTCCTCATTCTTGCTTCAAAGTGACTTGTAATCAAAGCAAGATACACCAAGTGTGTGGTGGTCCTTGTGGGGTCTAAGTGACCCGTTTGATTAAGGAGAAACCTCACTCGGTCTAAGTGACCATTTGAGAGAGGGAAAGGGTTGAAAGAGACCCGGTCTTTGTGACCACCTCAACGGGGACTAGGTTCTTTAGAACCGAACCTCGGTAAAACAAATCACAGTGTTCATCCGCTTTATTTCTTGGTTGATTTGTTTCCCCTCTCTCTCGGACTCGAATTCATTTCTAACGCTAACTCCGGCTTGTAATGTGTGCTTAAGTTTATAATTTTCAGATTCCGCCTATTCACCCCCCTCTAGGCGACTTTCAATGAGCACGACTAGTAAATTTCTTATCATAAATATAGGCATGGTTCTTTTGAGAACTACTAGCCATAGGAGCCTTCCCTTTCTCCTTGTTGAGATTGGAAGTCCTTTGGCTTGTCAAGTTCTTGGTCTCCTTTTGGAAGCCAAGTCCATCCTTAATTGAGGGATGTCTACCAATGGTGTAGGCATCCCTAGCAAACTTTAATTTCTCATAATTATCTTTGCAAGTCTTAAGTTGATCATTAAGACTTGCCATATCATTGTTTAACTTAGCAATAGTAGAGACATGTTCATTGCAAGTATCAATATCAACATCTTTACACCTATTGCAAATAACAACATGCTCTATTGAAGAACTAGCAGAATTAGCTTCTTCTAACTTAGCATTTAAATCAACATTTAAATTCTTAAGACTAGAAATAGATTCATGATAGGTAGACAATTCAGAGGATAGTATTTCATTTTTCTTAACTTCTAGAGCAAGAGATTTTTGAACACTAATGAACTTATCATGTTCCTCATACAAAATATCTTCTTGCTTTTCTAGCGATCTATACTTTTCATTAAGAGCACCAATTAATTCATTTATCTTGTCTACTTTGGTTCTATCTAATCCTTTAAACAAATCATTATAATCTATTTCATCATCAGACGATTCTTCATCACTAGAAGAAGTATACTTAGGTGTATCTCGTATGTGTACCTTCTTCTCCTTAGCCATGAGGCACGTATGACGTTCGTTGGGGAAGAGTGAAGACTTGTTGAAGGCCGAGGCAGCTAGTCCTTCATCTTCGGAGTCGGGTGAGGAATAGTCGGAGTCCCATTCCTTCTCGATGTGCACCTCGCCCTTGGCCTTCCTGTAGTTCTTCTTCTTTTCCCTCTTCCCATGCTTTTCTTGTGCCTGGTCATTATTATTATTGGGGCATTGTGCAATAAAATGACCAGACTTACCACATTTGAAGCAGGAGCGTTTTCCCCTCGGCTTGTTCTTGTTGGGGTACTCCTTGCGTCCTTTCAATACGGTCTTGAAGCGCTTGATGATAAGTGCCATCTCATTCTCATTGAGCCCGATAGCCTCCACTTATGCTACCTTGCTAGGTAGCGCCTCCTTGTTGCTGGTTGCTTTGAGAGCAACGAGCTGTGACTCGTAGATGGGAAGTGGACCATTCAGGGCATCGTCCACATATCGTGCTTCTTTCACCATCATGCGCCCGCTTACGAATTTTCTAAGGATTTCCTCGGGCGTCATCTTGGTGTACCTGGGGTTTTCACGAATAAGGTTTACAAGATGAGGATCAATAACAGTGAATGACCTGAGCATGAGTCGGACGACGTCATGATCCATCCATCTTGTACTCCCGTAGCTTTGGATTTTGTTGACAAGGGTCTTGAGCCTGTTGTATGTCTGTGTTGGCTCTTCTCCCCTTATCATCGCGAATCTCCCCAGCTCGCCTTCCACCAGTTCCATTTTTGTAATCATGGTGGCATCATTTCCCTCATGTGATATCTTGAGGGTATCCCAGATTTGCTTAGCGTCGTCCAAGCCGCTCACTTTGTTGTATTCATCCTTGCATAGAGACGCTAGCAAGACAGTGGTGTCTTGGGCATTTTTATGTATTTGCTCATTTATGAATATGGGGTTGTCAGTACTATCAAAATGCATTCCATTTCCAATAATCTCCCGAATACTAGGATGGAGGGAGAATAAATGACTACGTATTTTATGACTCCAAAAAGAATAATCTTTTCCGTCAAAGTGTGGGGGGTTTCCAAGTGGAATTAATAGTAAATGAGCATTCGAATTGTAAGGGATGCGAGAATAATCAAAGGAGTAATTTTGATTAACCTTTTCTTTTTCGACGAAGAGTCTTCGTCGTCGTCATCCCTTGGTGAAGAAGAGGAGGTGTCGCTGTCATAGTAGATAATCTTCTTGATGCACCTCTTTTTCTTCCCGTCCCTCTTCTTGTGACTCGAGCCTGAGTCAGTGGGCTTGTCCTCTCTTGGCTCGTTGAGGAGGGACTCCTTTTCCTTGTCGTTGATCACCATCCCCTTGCCCTTAGGATCCATCTCTTCGGGCGGTTAGTCCCTTTAATGAAGAGTACAGCTCTGGTACCAATTGAGAGCACCTAGAGGGGGGTGAATAGGTGATCCTGTAGAATCAAATATTAAATAGTGCAAACTTGGTTATGAAAATGTTAGTTGGATCAAAACCAAGATGCAATAGTAAGAACTCTTCGCTTGATTGTTCCTTTAGAATGAGTATTAAACTTAGGAACAATAGCACAAGTGATTAAGTGAGAACTCAAGAAGAGAAACCAATCACAATAAAAGATGGCACAAGAGACATAGTGATTTTATCCTGTGGTTCGGTCAATGCCTACTCCACGTTGTGGTGACCTCCTTCGCTCAAGGATTGCACTCAATCCCTCTCAAGTGATCCAACGATTGGACTTGAGTACCACGGTTTTTCTTCCTTTGCGATGTTTTTCCGTTTGTGAGGAATCTCCACAGGTTGGAGCCTCTCACCCTTACAAAGTAGATCGCAACACAAAGCAAAAGAGTAAGGGAGGGAAAGAAACACACACAAGACTAGAAGCGCAGCAAATGCACGCACACACGCCAAGACGTGGGCACAAAACACGGCGTAGGGAGTTCACAACTCAAATGGTGCTCAAATCTCTAACACGATGATCTGAGTGCGTGATGGCGAAGTCTAGACCTCTTAGAATGCTCGAGGAATGCTTGGTGTCCTGCTCCATGCGCCTAGAGGTCCCTTTTATAGCCCCAAGGCAGCTAGGAGCCGTTGGTGTTCCATTTGGAAGGCAATTCTTGCCTTCTGTTGGGTGGCGCACCGGACAGTCTAGTGCACCACCGGACATGAACAGTGCCTGTCCGGTGCCCGATCTCCTTCTTTTTCTGGCGAAGCCGACCGTTGAGCCTTTGGTCCCCTTGGTGCACCGGACACTGTCCGGTGCACACCGGACAGTCCGGTGCGACCAAGTGACTGTTGGCTCGGGCCATGTGTCACCCGTTGATTGCGCTTCTGACCGTTGGCCGTGGGCGCCGTTGACTCACCAGACGATCTGGTGAATTTTAGCCGCAGCGCCTTCGGCTTTTTCCAAGAGCGACGAGTTCATCGCGAGGCCAGCCTGGGCACCGGACACAGTCCAGTGCACACCGGACAGTCTGGTGCACCACAGGCTGGTGCTGGTTTGGCTGAACTCAGCAAAGTCTTCTCCACTTTCTTTTGATGTGTTTCCTAGCACTTAGGTAAATATGTTAGTACCAAAAAACAATTAACTAAGGGCGGAGACATACCTTGTTCTTTGATTTGCATCTTAGCACTTATGAACCAACGTATTTTGTGTTGGGCATCTAATTACCAAAATATTTATAGAAATGGCCCAAGGGCACATTTCCCTTTCACCTATCAGCGGTGTTTCCCCTCAGCCCGCGCCTTCTCCCTCTCTCCCTCTGCCTAGTGGGGCCGCGCTATCAGCACCATTTGCCCTTGCCCGCGTGCTCCTCTGATTTGTGTGTGATTTCTATAGATGTTTGAGAACAGGCGTAGAGGTGCAATGCGTGCTCAGCCAGAACAGTAGGCACCCTAGGAAGATGTAGCTCAGCAGCTGCAGTTGCCACCGCCACCCCTGATGACCATTGAGCAGATGTTCCTGATGCAGACCCAAGCAGTCCAAGCAATTGGTCAGACCTTAGCAGCGATACAGCAGGTGCAGCAGCAACCACCTCCACTTCAACCTTAGGTGCAAGTCCAGATGCCACAGGTGCCCAGAGACAAGCGGGTAGAATTCATGAGGGGCCATCCCCCTGTCTTTGCCCATTCTGCTGATCCCATGGATGCCGAAGATTGGCTGCATACCATGGAACGTGAGTTGCACACTGCCTAGTGCAACGATCATGAGAAGGTGTTCTATGGTCCCCGACAGCTAAGGGGAGCAGCACAGTCTTGGTGGGAGTCTTACCTCGCCACGCATACCAACTCTGAAGCCATCACCTGGGAGGAGTTCAGGGATAACTTCTGTCGCTACCATGTGCCCGAGGGACTGATGATAGTAAGGAAGGAGGAGTTTCTCGCCTTGAAGCAAGGTCCCCTGTCTGTCAGTGAGTATAGGGACCAGTTTCTGTAGCTGTCATGTTATGCCCCGGAAGATATCAACACGAATGCCAAGAGGCAGTACCGTTTCCTGAGAGGATTGGTTGATCCCCTCCACTACCAGCTGATGAACCACACTTTCCCTACCTTTTAGCATTTGATCGATATAGCCATTATGACTGAAAGGATGCGTCAGGAGATGGAGGACAGGAAACGCAAGATTGGTGGATCTCAGGTCGGGAGTAGCAGCCGTCCCCGCTACTCAGGCAACCCACCTTAACAATTCAAGCAAGGTCACTAGCACCAGCATCAGCATCGAAACCAGCAGCAGTACCAGAGGCAGTTTCCTCAGCAGCAGCAGCAGTAGCGCTAGAATAATCAGCAGGGAGGAAATCAATATTAGCGTCAGAGCAACCAGGCACCCCGCCTTCCTGCCCCAGCAACCAACCACAGCAACCAAGCAGCGCCAGCGCAAGGAGGAAGTCGTGCATGTTTCCACTGTGGGGAACAAGGCCACTGGGCGAATCATTGCCCAAAGAAAGCAGCTCAGCAGCAGTCAGCGCCTAATGCCTTAGTCAAGCAGACTGCATTGCAGCATGGAGGCAACAACCGTGGGCAGCCTCGAGTCCAGTACAGAAAGGTGAACCACCTGGAGGCCAACACAGTTCAGGAGACCCCAGGAGTGGCACTAGGTACGTTCTTAGTTGAGTACCATTCTACAAATGTGTTATTTGATACTGGAGCAACACATTCTTTTGTGACAGCATCATTGGTAGAATCACATAATATACCAGTAGCACCCATGTATCCACCTATGAGGGTTAGCTCAATTGGTGGAAGAACCCAAACGAATAAATTTTCCCTAGTGCAAGAGTTCAAATAAGGGGGATAGAGTTCCCCACTGATCTAATAGTTATGGGTAACCAGGATGCGACTATAGATGTCATCCTAGGGATGAATTGGTTAACCAAGTATCAAGCCAGTCTTAGCTGTGACAAGAGAACGGTGAAGTTAGTTTCCTTATCGGGAGAAGAAGTGTTAGTGGAATTGGTCTTGTCTAGACCAAGGAAAGGAAGTTGTCATCAAGTCACCGCCCATATTGAGGAGGTTGAACCATTGGAAGCTATCAATGTAGTATCAGAATGCCCAGATGTGTTTGCTGAGAAGTTACCAGGTATGCCACCTGAAAGGAAGGTTGAATTTGTCATAGAGCTTATACCAGGCACCACCCCTATTTCCAAGAGAGCATATCGAGTGTCCGGACCAGAATTGGTGGAACTCAAGAAGCAGATTGATGAGTTGTTAGAGAAAGGCTACATCAGGCCAAGTACCTCGCCTTGGGCAGCCCTAGTCCTATTTGTGGAGAAGAAGGATGGAACGAATAGGATGTGAATTGACTATAGATCCTTGAATGAAGTCACTGTCAAGAACAAGTACCCCCTGCCTCGAATCGAGGACCTATTCGGTCAGTTGAGAGGAGCCAGTGTGTTCTCGAAGATAGATCTGAGGTCAGGTTATCATTAGCTCAGAATCCGACCTTCAGATATACCGAAGACAACATTCATCACCAAGTATGGACTATATGATTTCACGGTCATGTCATTCGGTTTGACGAATGAGCTAGCTTATTTCATGTACCTAATGAACAGGTTGGGACAAGAGGCTACCGTATACAGAATTCTCCTACAACAATAGCTATCAGGCCAGTCTGAGGATGTCACCATTCCAAGCACTTTATGGGAGGAATTGCAGAACTCTGTTGCATTGGGACCAACCCGGCGAAAGGCAGGTGTTCGATCCAGATATTTTGCTTGAAGATGAATAAAACATCAGAATGGTCTGAGAGAACCTGAAGACAACGCAGTCCAGATAGTGAAGCTATGCTGACACCCGAAGAAGAGAACTGAGTTTTGAAGTGGGAGATTATGTCTACTTGAAAGTGTCACCCATTAGAGGAACCAAAAGGTTTGGAGTCAAAGGCAAGCTAGCACCTCGATATATCTAACCATACCAGATTCAAGCAAGACGTGGAGAAGTGGCATATCAACTCAGCTTACCAGAGAGTCTATCAGCCGTGCATGACGTGTTCCATGTGTCTCAGTTAAAGAAATGCTTGCGAGTACTAGAAGATCAGTTGCCAACAGAGGACCTTGAAGTTCAAGAAGATTTGACATATATTGAGAAGCCAACTCAAATTTTGGAGACAGCAGATCGGGTCACTCGAAGGAGCACTATCAGGATGTGCAAAGTCAAATGGGGCCATCACTCAGAAGAAGAAGCAACCTGGGAAAGAGAAGATGATCTGAGAGCCAAGTGCCCTGAACTCTTTGCTAGCCAGCCCTAAATTTCGAGGGCGAGATTCTTTTAAGGGGGATAGGTCTGTAACACCCTGAATTTGGGGGTATAAAATTTCTTTCTAATTATCAACCAAATTTAGGTGTTACTCTTCTCTCTTTCTCTAGTTCCTCTCTCTCTCTCTCTCTCTTTTCTTTTGGGTAGATTTAGCTTAATTAGTGAGGGATTAATTATTTTATTTTGTCCAAACAATATGGGTCATGCAATGCTGCATCATGCTGAGCTCCAAATATTCTTTGAATTGTTGCACATGTTTGATTTAGTTTGAATTTGAATTGAAAACCCTAGAGAAAATAAATAGAAAAGGCATTAGAAATTCCCTGAAAATGAAAAAACCCAATTCGGCCCAGTTAGCCCAAGCCGGCCCAATCCGCGCCCGAGCGCGCGCCCGCGCTGACAAGTGGCCCCCGCCTGTCAGTCTGTTCCGCCCGCGCGCTCTCTCCCCTCTCCCCCTCCCACTGCCCGGTGGGCCAGTCCTGTCGGCACCATTTCTCTATGCACTCTCTCTCTCTGCCTCGCGCCCCCACCCGTCAGCCCATCCCTAACCTCCTGCCCACGTCCCCGTCGTGGATGCGCCCACGTCCGCGCGTTCTTTGGCCACCTCCTTACGCCCTGGCCCCTTTAGAGCCTAGGCCCCGTTCGCCCACTTCCCCCTGCTCACTTGCACCCTCAGCCAAGCTCTCTCACCCTACGCGCGCAACCAGGCAACTCCGCCGCCACTCACCGAAGGCCGCCGCCGTTCCACGACCGCCGTTGAGTCCCTGTCGCGTCCATTGCCCCATTGAGTTCCGTCTAGCCATTAGCAACTCAGGACACCCCTTTGTTCGCCTTCTTCCCCTCTGGTTTGCCTGGTCCATGCTCACCGGAGTGTTTTCCCTTGCAGCCAGAGTTCGCCGCATTCGACCCGAGATTTCACCGCCTCTCTGCCGTCCTCCAGGCACTCCTAGGTTCACACTTGTGGTGGGCAACCTCCCTATGCACTTAATTCATTCATTACTACCCCAGTGCCCGCGCAATTCCTCGCCGGAGTTGATCCGCGCCGCCGTTAGCCCGCCTCATCGTGTTCCACACTCTCTAGTGCCCCCGCGTCGGCGTGGTGCCCACGGTCAAGTTCGCCATGTTGCCCTGAACGCGCCTGAACCTTTCCCTAATCCCCTAATGCCCCACCGTGGTCGTCCCCCTCGTCTTCGGTGAGACCTTGCCGCGAGGTCGAGCGGTGCCACCGCACCCATGACTGATCGCCGGTCGTTGGATCTCGGGCGTCCATCCAAGATCTGGCGCCTGGATTTAATCAGAACAGATCTAATCTCAACCGTCCAATGCAGATCCAACTGCTCAGCCCCGCTCCCCTCACCCACGCCCCTACCACTAGGCTCGGCCTATCAGCCCTACCCCGGGTCGCTGACACCCCGAGCCCTACCCCAGCCTATCAGAATAGATCTAATCTCGGCCGTCTGCTCGGGATCGTGTGGTCCAGATTACCGGATACCTCTTCGTGTGGCATTTTTGTGTAAGAGACCCTCGAGTTTCCTAGAATCAACCCGTCGTCCTGAGTTTTAGCGCGCAGACCCTTGGTTTCTTTTAAACAGACCCCTGACCTTTTAAATAATCACATAATTAGGCTTAATTTCATATTTTAAACTTCAAAACTTGTTTATTTCATATCTTTTGCATATTTTTTCCAAATTTAGTGGTTCAAATTGCAAAATGTTCATAGGAATATTCTCTGTTCAAATAAATTATGTTTATCCATAGTCTGTGTGCTCTAATTTTTTGTCTAAGCTATAGGATTGTTTAGGTGTTAATTTATCCACTTAATAAAATAAATAAAAAGGAAAACCCTACGGGTAAATAGATGTTTAATATTGTGAAGATAATAATATGTGATGTATGAATTTATATCTGATTTAAATTTAATATCTCATTAAAATAAGTAGAATTAGATTATGTAATCATAAACCACACTTAAGGAATAATCAACTACTAAATGAGATTAGTTCACCACATAATTTAAAATCCCTTTTGAGTTTATACTTTTCATTTTGAGATGTGTTCCAATGTTTGTATATGATTGATGTGCTGTTTATTTATCATTTACCAAATGTATTGAATGCATGATCGTATTATTTAGACAACGAGCAGCACGTGTTTCCTGAGTGCGTTGCCAAAGATCTCCCTGAGCAACAACCTAGTGAAGGCAAGTGTCCTCAGACCTATCATGTCCTATTTACTTTATAATTCACTGTCCCGCATTACATTATTGAAAACTTAAGGATTGACTAGTTTGTATCTACCTATCCTTGTTTACCTTTTGGGTTATCATGGTTAGCTTTATGCTATTGCTTTACTTTAATCAATGAACATGATGTGAATATTATGATATGATGATGTTATCCCGATGATGTTCTCATGAAACTTTAGGGGACTCAGGTTGTTTCCTGAGTACCTCTCCATAAGGACCTATTTGGGGAGTGACAACCCGGGATAATAGTGCAACCATGAGGGTGGAATGGAACGCCCTTAGCTAATTAATTAGAGGAACAAGAGGAGTAGTTGGCTTCGTCGTAGGGCCGTCAATGGGGTCCGGGCACAGTACTTGCTCTGTCGAGGCTGGTTGCAGAGGTTCTCGATTTGGTTTTGTTAGTCACCCTTCCTTTAGGGAGATGTATTGTGTTTATCAAACTGGAGAAACCTAATGGGTGGCTATGACCTCTGGGGAATCTTTGTCCCCATTGTACTCAGTGCTCAGGAGGAGATGCTGGCAACATGGAGGATTTTGAAGAGTTTCAGGAATACGATGAGTTCTAGTTATTTTAGTGGCAAACCCCCAGTCAGCTGCCCATGAAGGCCTTGTCTTCTACGTTTCGTATTTCCGCACTTTGATGTTAATAACTATGTTATAGACTCAGTGGATGTCTTGGACATCTTGTTGTAATAAAGTGTCTTTCTGCTATTTACTTGAGCAATGTGTGATGATGTCCAATTATGTAATCGTTGTGTACGTGAGTTTCTAATCCTAGCACGTACATGGTTTGCATTCGGTTTGCCTTCCAAAACCCGGTGTGACACCGTCGCAGCGAGGTTGCTGCGCACCACAGTGGTCATGACCGAAGGAGGGAGACAACTTCTGGGCCGTAGGTTTTACCATGTACGACCACAGTTAGAATAAAACATACTAGTTCACGGATTGATGCAGACCATAGATCTTGGATTGGGGGGCTCTAGCGCGCCCAAGCCCCTCGACCGAGCATTTTACCATAAGAGACCCCAAAGAATCTTGAAACTAACACACCATCCTAATTAGGTTAAAGGTCATTCAAAATAGCCCCTATTATTTATAAAAAGAACCCTGACTTTTGTCTAAATAATAGCTACAACCCGTGACTATTTAAATTAAGTAAAATAAATCCAAGATAATAATTTAGTATAAAAATAAATATGGTAAACTTAGAAAATCTATAACTTTCCCGTTTTAACTACGATTTAACCCGTTCTAGTTGCGTTAGTGTTGGGGGCCTTCTTCTCCGCCAAAGGTCCTCTGAGCAGAAACACCTTCGGTAAGACGATATGCTGAAGCTATTATCAAGGAAGCTTCGGCACAGTGACGCGCTTGAGACGAAGGGCATCACCGACTTAAGGAGGAAAAGACCGCCTAGTCCCTGATATTTTGTGTCATGAGTATGATTAGTTGTCAAGGACACAAATGTAATTTTGTCCAGGCTGTGTCCTATGCCTATAAATAGGTGAACAGTACCCCCATACTGTTCACGCTGACTTGTAATTACTCAGACGCCACTCTTGGATTTATTGCCTTCTACCAAGCCGAAGCATTTGAGAACAAGTCCCCAACATTGGCGCCCACCTCCGGTGAACTCACTTCCACTATTGAGACGATGGCTTCGTTCAACAATCAAGTTGTAGCACCTTCAGTCACGAAACTGGTGCTCCCAATCACAGGCGGTTCAAGCTCAGAGCCGGCTAACAAGAAGCAGAGAAAGGAAGCACAGAGGAGAGTACAACATGTTGGGGTATAGGGACTCTTCATCAAATCTAAGTGGTCCCACATCCCAATCACCTTCTCCCAGGAAGACCTTCAGCTCAAAGATTATCCTCACAATGATGTTATGGTTATGTCTTGTGTCATCAAGGGGTTTCTGGTCCACAATGTTCTGGTTGACACAGGTAGTGTAGCGGATATCATATTTGCAAAGGCCTTCGGGCAGATGCAAGAACCAGAGGACAAGATTCATGATGCTACACACCCTCTTTGTGGCTTCGGAGGAAGACAAATTGTGGCACTTGGCAAAATCACAATGCCAGTTACCTTCGGCTATGTCCACAATACAAGAACTGAGCAAGTTGTTTTTGACATTGTCGACATGGAGTACCCATACAATGCAATCATTGGTCGAGGGACACTTAATGCCTTCGAAGCTATACTTCAACCAGCATACTTATGCATGAATATACCTTCGGAGCAAGGGCCCATTGCTATCCATGGAAGTCAAGAAGCTACCAGAAGGGCCTGAAGGGAGTTGGACAGACTCAAAGGCGATTCATAACATAGATGGAACCGAAGCTTGTCAACAATTTAAGCACAAAAGAGAGAAGGCTGCTTCAGCAGATCAGCCGAAGCCTATGCTATTATGTGAAGATATAGCAGATCAAAGGGTGCTGTTGGGATCTCAGTTATCTGATGAGCAAGAAAAGACTCTGTTAAGATTTTTGTTCAACAACAAAGATGTTTTCGCTTGGACAACCAATGATCTTTGTGGTGTCAACAGAGATGTTATTGAACATTCACTTAATGTAGATCCGTCTTTTAGACCAAGGAAGCAAAGGCTTCGGAAGATGTTTGAGGATAAAGCTGAAGGTGCTCGCAACGAAGTGAAAAGACTTCTCAGTGCTGGTGTTATCAGAGAAGTAACATATCCAGAATGGCTAGCTAACACTGTTATGGTGAAGAAAGCTAATGGAAAATAGAGAATGTGTATTGATTTCACAGATCTCAACAAGGCATGTCCAAAGGACGAGTTCCCATTACCAAGAATGGACTCCCTTGTAGATGCAGCAGCTTCTTTGGAGCTCATGAGTCTAATTGGATTACTATTCAGGCTATCATTAGATATGGATGAAGAAGGAAGATGAGCCAAAGACTATCTTCATAACTCCTAGTGGCACCTATTGCTACCTTTGGATGCCTAAGGGGCTTAAAAATGCTGGAGGAAGCTTCAGTAGAATGACAGCCAAGGTCCTTCACTCTCAAATAGGCAGGAACGTGCTAACCTATGTTGATGACATCATAGTAAAAAGCACAAAGCAAGAAAATCATATTGCTGACCTGCAAGAGACATTTGCCAATTTCAGGCAAGCTGGCCTTAAGTTAAATCCAGAAAAGTGTGTTTTTGGAGTGAAGAAGGGCAAGTTTCTTGGCTGTCTGGTGTCAACGAAGGGAATCGAAGCCAACCCAAACAAGATCGAAGCTATCCTTCGGATGGAGCTGCCAAATTCAAAGAAGGGGGCTCAACGATTGGCAGGAAGGCTGGCATCGCTGAATAGATTCATATCAAGATCAGCAGAGAGGAACCTGCCATTCTTTGAAATTTTAAAGTCAGCTGAAGTTTTTCAGTGGGGTCCGACTCAGCAAAAGGCTTTTGAAGAGCGAAAGCAGTACTTGATAGACCTAACAACTTTAACTCCACCTTCGCGAGGGGCTCCGTTACTCCTGTATGTAGCAGCTTCTCACTCTACAGTTAGTGCGGCGTTTGTACAGGAGAAGCAAGATGGCCAAGTTAAAAGGCAAGCCCCGGTATACTTTGTCTCCGAAGTTCTAAGTTTATCAAAGAAAAATTATACAGAATTGGAGAAGGTGTTATATGTTGTGATAATGGCCTCCAGGAAGCTTAAGCATTATTTTCAAGCATATCATATAATTGTTCCTTTATCACAGCCTTTGAAGGATATAATGAGGAACAGAGAAGCTACTGGAAGGATTGGAAAGTGGGCTGTGGAGCTCAATGAATTCACTATTGACTATGTACATATATCTTCAATTCAGTCCCAGGCGTTAGCAGACTTCATTGCTGATTGGACGCCAGGGGCTCAAGAAGAAGAAACAAATAAAGACGTCGAAGCCTGGACAGTATTCTGTGACGGTTCTTGGGGAACCTTCGGCGCAGGAGCGACTGCTGTTCTAGTAGCACCCTCTAAAGTCACAACATGCTACGCAGCAAGGCTTGACTTCAGTTGTACGAATAATATTGCTGAATACGAGGCTCTCCTGTTAGGGCTTCGGAAGTTAAAGGCAATGGGAATAAGAAGAGCAATCCTTAAAACTGACTCCCAAGTCATTTCTGGACATGTAGACAAAAGCAACAAGGCAAGAGATCCGAAGCTTGAAAAATATCTGGATACAGTTCAAAGGCTAGAGGCTTCTTTCGAAGGATTTTCTGTCAAGAATATTCCAAGAGGGGAAATGAGCATGCCGACCTGTTAGCCAAGTCAGCGGCACAAGGGCTCCCTCTACCTTCGGACATATTTTTTGAGACAATAAAAGCACCTTCGGTTGAACTTATGGAGAGAGCAGTGCTCACAATATCTCCTATGCATAGTGAAGATTGGAGGACTGAAATTATATCTTTCCTCCAAGGTAATTGTCTTTCGGATGATGAAACTTATAATAAGAGAATGGAAGCAAGAACAAGACCATATGTGATAATAGAAGGGAATTATATAAGCATGGAGTCTGTTCTCCGCTCCTTAAGTGTTTATCCAGAACCGAAGGTATAGAGTTAATGAAGGAGATACATGCAGGTTTATGTGGCTCTCATATTGGGTCTAGGCCTTTGCTGGGGAAGGTTTTTAGACAAGGATTTTATTGGCTGAAGGCAACTTCGGATGCCGCAGAGTTGGTTCAGAAGTGCGAAAATTGTCAAAATGTGCAAGAGATCAGAAGCAACCTTCATCTCTCACCCAGCTAATATAGCCTACTTGGCCATTGCAAAGATGGGGCCTGGATTTGTTATGTCCACTCCCACCTAGCACAAGGTAACTTGAAATATGTTGTGGTGGCGGTAGAATATTTCTCCAAATGGATCGAAGCAAAACCCCTGGTTACAATAACTTCGGCCACAGTCCAAAAATTCTTCTGACATAATATTGTTTGTCGCTTCGGCGTACCGAAGGCAATAACTATGGACAATGGAACACAGTTTGATGCTGAAACATTTAAAGATTTCTGTGATCGAATTGGAACAAAGATTCATTTTGCATCAGTAAGGCATCTAGAATCAAATGGGCTGGTAGAAAGAGCAAATGACATTATAATGACAGGAATAATGAAGCTAATATTCAACCAGCCCAGAGGAAAGTGGCTAGATGAGTTGACTAAAGTGGTGTGGAGCCACAACACAACTATTACAAGGTCAACAGGATTTACACCCTTCAAGCTCCTATTCGGTGACGAAGCAATAACACCAGAGTAAGCAAAGGCAGGGTCAATAAGAACAACAGCTTCGACAGAAGACGAAGCTGATTATCAAGTAACGAAAGATACTATAGAAGGGACCAGACTTCAAGCCATAGAACACATCAATAAATATTAGGCTGAAACAATAAGGTGGCGGGATAGAAAAGTTTGATTGAAGAACATTAAGCCAGGGCATCTCGTACTTCGGAGAGTGTCCAATCCAGATACAGTGGGAAAATTACAACTGAAGTGGGAAGGTCCTTTTCTAGTAGTATCTTTGTCAAGACCCGGATATAGATTGAAGGATATGGACGGCAACGACATACCCAGATCTTGGAATGCGGGTGAGCTTCGGCGATACTATGTTAATTTGATGTAATCTTTTTTCATTTTTTCTATGGCACCCTTTTCCTTTCAAGAGGGGAGAAAGTTTTTTAATGGGGCCATAGCATGTAATTTTTCATTCTTATTTAGTCCTACGAGGGCCAAATCCCCTAAAGATGTAATATGTAAAATCTGAGCCTGCACCATCGAGTGCAAAAAAGGAAAACAAGGAGAAGCTTAAAAGTCGTTCCTAAGGGAATGCAGAGCCAAAAGCATGACGAAGCTGCAAAAAGTCGTTCCAAAGGGAATGCATAGTCAAATACCACCGAAATATAAGGAGAAGAAGTTCAAAAGTCGTTCCTAAGGGGATGCAGAACTTATTCCACCGAAATAAAAGGTGAAGAATCTCAAAAGTCATTCCTAAGGGGATGCAGAGCTTAAAGACTCAAAAGTCGTTCCTAAGGGGATGCAGAGTCTGGGTGTGGCTTCGTGTGTGCGTTCGTGACATTCATTTGCATATTACATTACATCATTCATTGCATTCATACACATTCATTTATACATTTGTAGGATCATCATCATCATAACATGATACTTTAGTTTTGACAAAAATGCTTTGATGAGCACGAAGAAGAAAAAGATATGCTTCATTGTGAACGAAAAGAAGGGAAGGTGTTTTTCGCCTTCGGCTCAAAAGATACAAGTTTCATCCACAGCAAAGCAATTTACACATGGATGAAAAGGTAAAAATATATTACAAGGTATGGATAAGTGTACAAAAATTGTTTAGTTCCCGATTACAATTTCTTTTACAAACATAATGCAAAGTGCTTCTAGGTCCTATACAGGCAAGTCTAAGGAGTAGCTTTGGCGGTCTCTGGAATATGCTTCGGGCTATTGATCTTCGGCACCATCATCCTACACACAACAAAAGCCATATAAGGTAAAAAGTAATTACAAGAAAAGGTAAATAGCAGGTACAAGTTTCATACCGGCTTTAGCAAGCTTCGTGCCTCGTCACCAGCCAATTCCTGACCACCCTTCGCCCAAATTTGTGTTATAAATCTGCTCCCTATGCTTCAGGCTTCGCCTGGGAATATCAATTAAATCTGTTGAAGATAGGCTGAAGGTTGGTCTATTCACAATCTTCGCGTGCATACAGCCAGCTTTCAGAAAATGCTGCAGCTGTGCCACGAGAAGCTAGCAGAGCACAAAAGTCACCGTGCCCTGCTATTACTTCATCAAATGCTTTGACTTTGCCTTCAATGTGTTCGAAGGTGCTTGATATATTTTCGGTCGAAGGAGTAAACTTTTCAGCGCTGGCTCCAACTGAGTTAAAAACCTTTTTCAGTCGCTCTACGCAGCGGCTGCCAAAACCTAAACACATGTCCCAAAGCTCTTTCAAAGATTTCCGCAACTTCTTGTTTTCGACAATTTTAGCTTCGTACTTTGTCTACAAGTTCTTCTTCTCCTGTTCGAAGCTTTCTAATTTTTGGAGAAGCTCCCCGTTTAATCTAGTATTTTCGGCTTGGGCTTCTGCAAGGGAACCCTCCATTGCCTGAAGTAAGAAATCTTTCTTCTCAAGAGAGGCTTCGTACTCTTTGATTTTGTTTTCCTAAACCCTCGATTATGATTTCGTTCTTTTTATCCTCGAGGTCTTGTTGCATTTGCAGTGCTTTGCTTAGCAGCATGCTCTGTACAAATAAACCTTCGTCAGCAAACTCGCTCCGTTAAAAATAAAAAAGTAAAATTTTGCTTCATCATAAAAAATTTTACCTTGAAGTTGGAATAAAATAAACTATCGACGATATGCTGTCGTCGGTAGCTGCTAATATCAGCTTCGAGCTTCGGAAAACCGACACTCTTCGATAGAGTGTCGATCACCTTTGCCCCGGTACGGTCGTGAACGCATCCTAAGGCCTCTTCATCAATCCCACCAAAGAGCATGGCTCCTGGCTAGAGATGTCAATGGGGACCCGATACCCACCAACCCGTGGGGAATTCCCCTATTAGGGTACGGGTATGGGACAAAAATTGTACCCATGGGTATGGATATGGGACAAAATCTCCACCCAATGGGTAAACGGGTATGAGTTTGGGAAGCAATAATCCAAACCCGATTACCCATGGGTATTTCATACGTGTACACCTGTCGTGTTTGTATGAATGAGTTGAGGCCGAGCCGACCACCAATCCCAGCACGACAGCGCACCAGGCTTCAGGTCCTAGCCCAATAAGGCAACACGGCAAGGCAACTAGCAGATTAGCAAAAAATAAAACTCCAAAATAACCAGTCATATGATACGCCCTGCCCAGACGATGATGATGACCATAGATTCTCATGCGGCAATGAACTCAGATGGTGACCAAGGAAGGTGAGCAAACTTCATTTCTCCATTTCTTCTATCGGTCCTGAAGTACTTATTTCTTTTCTGAATGGATGGATGAATGAATCATGGTTCATGGATGAGTGCTTGTCGATGTGGTGATGTCTGAAATCTAGATTGTTTGTGCTACCTGTTAGTACCTAGTTATCTCTTAATTGGGGATGGGGACCCATTGGGGACCCGAAACCCGAATGGGGATGGGTATGGGATGAGTTTTGCACCCATGATGGGTATGGGGATGGATCAAACATGATGGGGATGGGTATGTGATGCTATAACCCGGTGGGGAATTCCCCATTGACATCTCTACTTCTGGCTGGTAGCCACAGGAAATGCCATATTCCTATAGCTCCTTCTTTTCGGCCTCAGATAGTTCTTGTCCGACCAGGTTCCGAAGGTCGCAACTTTTCTCCTCCGAAGCAGCATCGGCAATCTTCTTCCATTTATCAGGCTCTGGGGCCATGACCTTTTCTGCGGCTGTAGCTGTTTCTTCTGTAGGCATACCCAATATCAATCTATCAATTTTAGATAGTGTGTTGTCCAAGTTAGCAGCTTTGGTGGCAGCTGCAGCTTCGGCAGTTATGTTTGCTTCGGCAGCGGCCTCGGCGCTTGCAGTAGGTGCTATTTTAGATGCTGAACCCGATGGCGGTGTCCGTTCAATGGCTTCCATTACGGTACCAATCCTTTGCTTTTTCTGCCCATCCACCTTTTTGTAGCCGAAGGCTCCTATTTCTTCTGTAAAAGCTTCGTCAGTTCCGGTCCTAGTGGACTTAGCAGCTTGATAGGTAGAGATTCAGTCATTACCTTTAAAATTTCTGTCACTTCGGCAGCAGGAGGTGTTGAGGGAGTCTCCTCTTCTACCTTAGTCACCTTCGGCTCTAGAGCTGCAGCTTTTCTTTTCCTTAAAGCCACCACTTTCGGTTTGGGGCTAGATTTTTTCTTCTTTAAAATTTTCTTGTATTCCTTTACCATTCTGGCAGCTTGTCTATTCAGAATACTAATAATCCTTTTCCTTTTTGTCCTTTCAGCACCCTTGTTGAGTTGCTCATAATCAGGGTATTCAAATTTTAGAGCGTCCATTACCCGGTTTAACCTTCGCTTTGGCCAGGTGCCGAAGGCTGCTGTCATTAATTGGTCTTCTTTTTGGTATATTTCCCAAAATTTCATTACACATAGTTTCAATCATTTCTAGCCACTCTTGGCAAGGTTGCTTGAATTGTTTTTCAAATTTAAAGCGATAAGGTAATTGAACAAGTTCATATTTCTTCTTTATTCCCTTCATCTTCGGCATCACCCAGTCACTTGACGTTGGGTATGTCCAGTTGGCTAGGTATTCCTGCACCAAGTCCCTGGTGCTAATTTGCTCAGCCACCACCCTGAATTCTACTTCAGCCAGCTGACACGCTGACCCTAGCTACATGTTGCACAGAGGTCTGGTCATTCCGAAGTTTAGGGACAGCGGACACATGACCATCGTCATCAGTTTCCCCCTTTTCTTCTCATCGGCCTTGATATAAAACCATTCGCCTTTCTAGCCGGTTAGCCATTTGGTGCGATAACTGAGGACCGGAGCCTTCGTATCCTTGCGATACGCAAAATTATAACAGCCAAAATTTTCGTGCAGACCGTCTGCCCTGGCCTTCGTCTAGTAGTGCAATTCATGCACTCGACAGAATGCTTCGGCATCTGGGCTCATCCCTTGGCTTCGGAGGGCCCAGATGAAGACATTGAGCCTAACAATGGCATTAGGGGTCAGCTGATGAAGATATATCTCGAATTTTTTCAGGACTTCCCCTATCATTTCATTCGGAGGAAGTCGTAGTCCTGCTCTGAAAAAACTTTTGAAAACTACTACTTCATCATCCTTCGACGCTGGGGTGGTTTCTTCTCCGGCAAATCGGACAAGTTTCCTTTCAGCCTCCCCAAAGTAGCCCAGCTTCATCATCATAGGCATATCAGCTTTGGATACAGTAGATTTCCCAAAATCTAGATGGCTGGGTTTGGTTGGGATCAAAATACTATAATCTCCTTCATCCTCTTCGATATCTTCTTCAGCAATGGTCTATTCAGCTTCGATAGCACGGGTGCCTTCCTTAGCAGTTCCCTCGGTTACAACTAAACCTGATTGTTTCATGACTTCGGAAATTGGTGTTGTCTCAGTGACCTCGGTTTCTTCTCCCTCACGAGTCACCCTTGCAGTCAAACGCACTCTGGTCATTTTTGATGGATTTTCCACTGTTTGACAAAGCTAACGTATTTTTTGCAGTTTGACGAAGTCAGTCCGTTTGACGAAGCTAATCCTTTTGACGAAGCTAATCTTAGATGACGAAGCGCTCGCTCGAGAGAGTAATGAAAAAGCTTCGGCTGTGGTTAAATTTTTTAACAGCACAACAGTGTGATGGCAATGAATGCTGTGGTAACTCCTCACCAACCCGTCTGTTTATATAGTACTGCACGTCGAAAGGTAAACCGCCAGATCACTCACACCCGCTGAACGGTGGACCACTCGGTGCTCGGAGGGTGAACCGCCAAATTGCTTGTATTCGCTGAACGGTGGACCACCTGACGCCTGGAGTATTTTAATCGTTTCTCGGCAACGAGCTCAGGGAAGGTGTTTTTCAGACCTTTGGCATTCCGAAGCCTTTGTGTTTTTTGCGGATCCAGCTCGTTACGAAAAACGATCTAGCACCGCGAAGGGGCTACTGTTGGGGGCCTTCTCCGCCGAAGGTCCTCTGAGCAGAAACACCTTCGGCAAGACGATATGCCGAAGCTATTACCAAGGAAGCTTCGACACAGTGACACGCTTGAGACAAAGGGCATCACCGGCTTAAAGAGGAAAAGACCGCCTAGTCCCTGATATTTTGTGTCATGAGTATGATTAGTTGTCAAGGACACAAATGTAATTTTGTCCAGGCTGTGTCCTATGCCTATAAATAGGTGAACAGTACCCCTGTACTGTTCACGCTGACTTGTAATTGCTCACATGCCACTCTTGGATTTATTGTCTTCTGCCAAGCCGAAGCATTTGAGAACAAGTCCCCAACAGTTAGCTTCGTGATAAAATTGCCTACATAGTAACAACCTTATTTGTAGCATATCATATACTTTTATAGTTGGTAGATTAATCCTTCTAATCAAAGTTAATCGGTCTATAATTACAAGCTGACAAAAATATAGTCCATAATCAAGTTATAACTTAGGATAAAATGGAATAGAACCCTGCGATCTTGTAGCGACATGTAGAATATTCTTACACAATTTGTTTATATGCTTTGGTGTAATGTTATCATATCTATTATTTTCTTGATTGTATGTATTGCTATGAGTAGAGCCCAGGTGATGAGGAACTTGAAGCCTAACTTTTGGGTCAGCATCTAGACTACAAGGTTATCACAAGTATAAGGCAAGTTGTGCCCTTGATCACTCTTCTTTACTTAATAATATTCTCCATAATCACCGTGACATGCTTAGGTTAACTTGATGGGACTTAATAGGTTGCCCTAGTTTGGTTTACCCTATACCTTGTATACAAATGAACTATTAGGTAGTTTGGTTATGCTCTACTTGGTTTTTGGGAAGTAATGTTATATGACATATGATCATGATTTATCATTGTTACTGGATTAATTATTGTTCATGATAATAGTGTTACCACAAGGGTTACCACAAGGGTGGAATGGGACACCATTGGCTGATTAATTAGGAAAGCTATTGTGACTTAATCCTTTTCCAAAAGGGGCAAGCTAGGTGGAGGAGTGCAGGTATAGGGAGGTCCTCGGGTCGGACTGTCTGTAAAGCTTTTTGGACAAGGGATTCCCATACCACCTTCTTCCTGGAATCCATAACAGGTTTTTCATCTAGTGGAACCTTGTAAAGGCCTCGCATTGGATCCCTAGCCATTGACCTTGGAGTGTGAGTGTCTAAGGGTCTTGCAAACCCTGGATAAACGGGAAACATGTCTTATGGGTAAAGATGTGTAACCTCTGCAGAGTGTAAAACTGGTATATCAGCCGTGCTCATGGTCAAGAGCGACTCGGGACTCTCGTATTATTAATTTATGGAATTAAATTTAATCTATCATTTTGCATTGCATTGTGGGAATTTATTATTAATTATGATCTCTTATTTAATTGGGATGATATGTACTTATACTTAGTAAATGCTAATAAAATTTTGACCAACTTGTTACAAGCAACGCTCAACATTAACCATTCTTTTTGGTAAGCCTTACACTTCACATGAGCCCCCACCATAAGTTGGTTCATACATATTATTTCCCACAACTTGTTGAGTGATGAACATATGTGAGCACACCCTTGTTGTACTCACACCGAGGCAAGAATAGGTACCGCAAGATGAGGAGCATAAAGGATGTCACTATGAGTTCGTGAGAGGTTTAGGTTGTCGTCTCCGAGTCAACTATGGTTGCAGATGATCGTTGTCGTCATATGATACAATTATTTAGCTATTTTGTACAAAAACCTCTATTATATGATAAAGATGTGACTGATATCTGTATCATGAGTCATCATATGTGTAAGACTTGATCCTAGCACATATTCGAGACACATCCGGGTTTGCCCTTAGATCCGGGTGTGACAATTTACATGATGAAATTTGAAATAAAAGATATAATGAGGGATGATATGAGTAAGATGACTGAGACAACATTGAAGGCTCAGTCAATACGGATGTTGTCAAGACAACATTGAAGGCTCGGTCAATACAGGCGTGATCAACAACTTTGTCTACGACACCTCTGTGGATCGATATTAGGATGTAATATTTGTTCACTGAAACTGAAAAAACAAATCGAACTTTTAAAAAGGGAACCAAATTTTTGGTATTTTGATGTTCAGTTTCAAAATTGGTTTGGGTATTTGTAAACTTCGGTGTACGGTGTCAGCTTCCGTTTTACTCTGAAACCGAATCGAACTACGGAAAAACCGAAGCAAACTTTGTTTTGGGTTGATCAACTATGAATATTGATGTGATATTAGGTTTGAACCCAATAACTATGTCATGTTATGAATTGTAATGTACTTTTGTTGTACTCCTGAAACTATAAGTAGAATTTTAATTATTAATATTATTGCAATCTACTACTTTTTATTTATTGTTTGCTTGTATAGAACAAAATATATGTGGCTAACCAGATGCTCTATTTGTTTGGTTTAAATTGAAAATCGAACAAAAACTAAACATCGAACTACTTGGTTTTTGTTTCTACAATATATCGATTGATTCAAAATTTTTGAAAACTGGAGTTTATAAAACTAAAAAACACTTAATCAAACTTTTGATTTAAATCGAATACCCACCCCTAATCAAGTAATCTATAGAGGTTCGAGAGATTCTTTGCTTGACAATCGTATATTTCTATCGACAGACGCTCGTCCAATTGGCAGACGCGGTGCCTATGCGCATGTGCTGTGCTAGACCTAGACTAGAGATTGCAACGGAGAATTCTCCATCGAGGGTCGAGCCCCCATACCCATCCCCACGAGGGAGAAAAATCTCCATCCTTGTCCCAGTGAAGCGTAATGGGAGAAATTGTCCCCCATCCCCGTCCCCGAGCGGGGATTTTCAACCTGTGGGGATCCCCGTATCTGGTACATCACAACACAATAACATCATAAGCATGGTAGCAGTAGCACGATACCTAGTTTAGGGTCCACGAGAGTCTCCATGCCTTTCAGAATCCAGACTGTTTGGGAGTTGAGATGGTCGGCGATGTACTGAGCGCCTGAGCGACCGACAAGTCGGCGATGGACGGATGACGACGAGTCGACGAATCGTGGAGTTGAGAAGAAGGACCAGCACCTGGCGAGTGGCGACGGCGAGCAGCAAAGTGACGAGGATGATTGGAGGAGGGAGGGACCGAGCTGAGGCGTCCAGTGGCTAGGGCGGCAGCTACAGGAACAAGAGTCTAGCCGACTGAGGGAGCCGAGAGCCTGGGAGCATGGCATGGGAGACGTACTAGGGTTGTTGTTGCTTGTTTTTTGGTGGACTGTTTTAGTGGGTTAGTGGGTGGGCCTCCGGGTCCGTGACTCGTGTGACCGTGTGACTATTCGGGGCGGGTTAGTGGGTTTCGGGGATGGGAAATGGATAACCATACCTAACCTCGTCATACCCAACAGATTCTAGACTTAACCCAGATCTTGAGGCTGCCACCGCATTACGTCCTTCCCTTCATGCCACGTCGCCCTATATATTGCCCCGCGAACGCCACCCCACATCACCCGCATGGACCCCCTGCCACGTCGGGTCAAACTCCACCAGACCATCACCCCTTACTTTCAGGGGTGTTTGGTTTCTAGATATTAATTTTTAGTCAATACATTTTATTTTATTTTAGTCTCTAAATTGCTAAATATGAAACTAAAACTTTATTTTAATTTCTGTATTTAACAAACTAGCAATTAAAATAAAATAAAATATAAGAACTATAAATCAGTCACTAGGAAACAATCACCACTCAGTCTCACCTCGCCTTCGTGGCTTCGCCTGAAAGCTCAAGCTCACGGCCTCACCTCACCCACCCGCCTGCCTCGCCTCCATCCACAGCGGCCACGCCATCTCCGTCTTTTTGCTCACCTCCACTTCTTCGCCACCGTCTCCGTCCTTGACACGGGCGCACCCGTCCCCCTCCGACTTCCCCGTGGCCTCGTCCCGATCCGGAGTCGACTCGACCTTGTTCAAGAGGGTGAGCCTGAACCACGGTAGGCGGGAGGGCTCTTTTTATTTTGACCTACCGGAGGACAGCCGCCCCATGGGTTGGTCGCCTGAGCGCGCTATGTATCAGCTCATCGACCGGCGGAAAGGTACTGGTTCCATGTCTCCTTGCTTCTCTAGATCTGGTGAATTCCGCGTAGATCTGGTCTGGATGGTACACTGTGTCGGTTGGTTGGTAATTCACTAGTATCACGTCGCCTGCATGCTTTGAAAAAAGCCCTTCTTTTCTTGTCCGCTTTAGGGTGCGTTTGGTTGCAATGACAGGACGGGATGGGACGGGACGATCCCTCAAATAAGGTTGTTTGGTTCAGGGTCAGGGGTTGGGACAGACCGTATCCCAGTGTTGTCCCCAGTTATTCCTCAAAATTGGAGGGACGAGAGAGGACGCCAGAGGACGTCCCTGTCCTAATTGTCCCGCAACCAAACACACCCTTAGGGTCGGGTGAACGTCGTGAGCGCGCACCGCATACGAGAGCAATTAAGCAAAGCAGCTGCACTCTTTGCTCAGATTTTTATTGCTATCTTGGCTATGCTCGAGTGTAATTATTAGTATGCTTAAGCCTGTTGTTGCAAGCAATTGATGGGTTTGAGGCCTTGTGAGGGCGCTCGTTTGAGAACGGCTACTAGGGCAGCATCTCAAAATTATCCTTTGCTGGCTCATTTGATAACATCAACAATTCATTTTTTGTTGCATATTGTCTGCTTTGTTTGCTGTTTATGTATATTCAATGATATTTTGTTAGGCCTCGTTCATTTTCAGCGCATCAGCCCATTCCAAACCTGGTTCCGGGTGGAACGAACGGACTTGGTTTGGAATTTGGTACAACTCATTGAAATTGTTCGTTTCGGCCCGAATTGGAATCGAAACTGGCCCAGATTAAAATTTCCCTTCACCCCACGGCCTGGAACCAACCCTTGTGTCATACCCTCCGGATAGAAGCCTGGACACGACGCGACCGGCGCGACAGCGTGTCGGCGGCGGCGCACAGCCCCAACGACGACCCTCCCCACTACCTTCTCCCCGGTGAGGATCTGCTCTCTTCCTTCCCTCTCCTATCCTTTGCTCTCGCTGCCCCAAACTCTCGCCCTCGATCTTGCTCCTCTCCGTTCTCGCACCGCGACGCTACGACTCCGCTCTGTCCTTGTGCTCACTGCTACGGAGTCAGGATCCAGTTGGGGTCATCACAGGCCGCCGGGCCCTCCGTCATGGTTACAGGAGGGTGATGGGAAGGGCTCGTGTTTCCACTTCCTCTACTCCATCCGGCACCGATGGCGGTAGGTCAGGGCTTCCTGCTAGTGGCGTTGGCGATCTTGACAGTGCAGAGGCGTTCATGAGCCTAGGGTCGGGGCCTAGGATCAGGTGGTGTTGGAGGCCAGATGCGTGTGCGGTGCGCGCCAGCCATAGACACTAGTCGGTGCGCCGCGACGTGTGGACGCGTGATCTCGGAAGACCTCACACATGAGACACACGCATCTGATGTGGATCGCGGCAGCTAAACCATGTAGAAACAATCCAATCACGAAGAGGTTATCGGGATTCTTCTCCGATTCATTCCATAAGTGCAGCAGTTTAGGAAAGAAAATTGGTCAACGGGAAAAGAAAAAAGCCCTATTGTTGTACAGCTAGGAAAAAAGTGTTAGCTCCACTTTCGTATATTGTTTGTACTGCTATTTGATTTATTAGTTCAATACATATTGTTTGTACTGCTATTTGATTTATTAAAGAATTTGCAGCTCACAGTTTCTTGTTCGTGCGCAGGGTTGATTTTGCGTCCACATTATAGCTGAGCAACTCTTTCATCCCTAGCAGATTCATCTCTCCGGTAAGTACTAATTAGTTGTACTTTGTTGTGCTTTCTAGAAATTTTCTCATTTTCATGATCTAATTTCTAGCAAGGTAGATTTCATGTATCGATTGACTAGAATAGAGAAAGAAACTAATTGGGTAATTCTAACCGGACTGGTGGCTAAACCAATTGATAACAAGAGCCTATGGTGTAATCAAGTAGCGAAAAATTCATACTAACTGCACTTACAAAGTCACACGGATTTTCTTCTGCTTTGTTCGACCAATCCAGTCAGCAAATTCAACTGTATTTGGAACCTGCGAGGAAACAATTAGGGTTAGACACTTCAACTCCCTAGTAAATTTGAACAAGAGAAATAACATAGAGTTCTCAAACTTTAGTTATAGCAAGAAAAAGAAATTTCAATTATTGCAATGCATTCAAATGGTAATTTTTTGTATTAAATTATTATATCAACCCTAGCTCATATATAGAGAGCCAATTTTCAGTTATATTGTTTCCATGCAGTAGTATTCAATTTTCAATTGAATACAGGTATCTGAATTTTGAATGAATAACATCAGCGAGCATATCATTTTATTGCATGATGATCAGTTAAAATAACTTTAACAGCTACAAATGCACTTCCTAGCAAAATTTACCTAAGATTAGAGTTATGCATCCCAGCGCCATTTAAAAAAGCATATAGATCTATTGACTGGACCATTTAAATTAGTATCTGATCCTAATGTTAAATTAGTGCCAGTTCTTTACGCCATTGATCCTATGTTACTTACAGTACGCCCGAGATCCCAAAGCTTCCCAGCGCCGGTCCTTGCTGTTCGCTCGGCTGAGATGGCGGCTTTAGGTCACCTTTCACGTTTGCTTAGTTATACCGTCCACCGCTCTAGAGGCCTTGTGCGCGCCTTCTCCATGTTGGCCGAGGTCGTCGATGTTGCTGATGTCTCCGATCTATACCTGCCACGTGACGCCCATTGCTACTACATCTTGTATGTGTACCATTTCTGTATTCATATTCCTTGTGAGATTGTCTCTATTCATATATTTTGGTCTGCTTAAGTCATAAACATAGTTTATGTGTAGTTCGGTATATAAATTTGTTTTAGCTTGTGGTCCTTCAAATTTATTACATTGTTTGAATTTGGAATGCATATTTCATTGTGTTTGGACGAAGCTTTAGCCAATGATTACTTAATTAATATGCAGATACGCTTTTGTGATACAAAACATAAGTTTCTTGTCATATGAATCTAGTAATATTCAATGCATCTTTTTTGTGCTCTTCTAAATGTGATTTCTTTTAAACTAACTCAATTAAATCTTCCAATGGAAAGCATGTGTCTCTGAAGTTATCCTCTACCAGAGTGATCAGCATTCCAGAGTATTTCAAAGAAGTGTATTTGCTGGACAGGGCACTTAGGAACCGTCTCATTGAAGATATTGACGATGACCTCCCGTTCTGAACCCATGATAGGGTTCGCAAGCTACTGAGATCTGGATTACTCCCTTTGTATTTCAGTAAGATCTGTGGCTTATCGATTCCTGACACCGATTTCATTGAAGAAAACCTTGGTGTGCTGCCTGAGTTGGATTTACTGATATTCAGATCACTGAACATGAGTCGCTCTGAGTCTGAAATAGATAATTGCTACAAGCCATTCGTGAAGCTCTTAAGGCTCTTGTGGGTAAGTATGCTGGAAGGTATGCAATCTTCAAGCTACCCAAGTCACTTGATCTGCATTTGAAGTACCTTGAGTTGCCTATTGTCAAGGACTATCATGTGATATATAGTCCAGCCCTCTTCCCCAAGCTTTTGATCTCTATAATGTACTGCGAAGTGCATTAACTTTTGAGGGAGCAGTGCCCGAATCTAGAAATTGTGCATACCTTTCTCTTGTAGCAGCTTAAGAAGCCGAATCTGGCACATCCTCATCTGTTTGACGTGTGACATCACTTTTTTTCTTTGCTAAATGAATCTGATCATATCCAGTAGTAGTGCGCTGAATAGTATTCACGGCGTCCAAGAGAGTAGCTGTCAGCTCATCTCCTGGAACAATCTAAATTTCCAGATCTTTGTGCATAACTTTCTCTTGTAGCGGCTTAAGAAGCCAAATCTGGCACATCCTCATCTGTTTGACGTGTGACATCACTTTTTTCTTTGTTGAACGGATCTGATCATATCCAGTAGTAGTGTGCTGAATAGTATTTACAGCGTCCAAGAAAGTAGCTGTCAGCTCATCTCTTGGAACAATCTAAATTTCCAGATCTTTGTGCATACCTTTCTCTTGTAGCAGCTTAAGAAGCCGAATCTAGCACATCCTCATCTGTTTGACGTGTGACATCACTTTTTTCTTTGCTGAACGAATCTGATCATATCCAGTAGTAGTGCGCTGAATAGTATTCACAGCGTCCAAGAGAGTAGCTGTCAGCTCATCTCTTGAAACAATCTCAATGTTTCCTTTTGCGGTAGTTCTTTTGCCCTCAACATTGAGCTCCTTGTTGCCCATAAAATTTCTAACTTTCAGTGGGACATTCGACGCTTTGAGATCTTTAGTGTCATCACTAACTTCAGATGTCAGCGCCTCATCTCCTCCATCTTCACTACCCACAATGTGCTTCTTTGCCCTCTCACCATTAGCACCAGAATAGCTAATCAGCAGAGCATTTGTACTACATGACTTCATGAAGTCAAACATTTTATCTTCAATCGACACCATGATTGCATTGGCTGCAGCACCCTGCCCACGTGACGGGCACTGCTCCCTCAAAAGTCGATACACTTCGCAGTACATTATAGAGATCAAAAGCTTGGGAAAGAGGGCTGGACCATATATCACACGATAGTCCTTAACAATAGGCAACTCAAGGTACTTCAAATGCAGATCAAGTGACTTGGGTAGCTTGAAGATTGCATCCCTTCCAGCATACTTACCCATAAGAGCCTTGAAGAGCTTCACGAATGGCTTATAGCAATTATCTATTTCAGACTCAGAGCGACTCATGTTCAGTGATCTGAATACTAGTAAATCCAACTCAGGCAGCACACCAAGGTTTTCTTCAATGAAATCGGTGTCAGGAATCGATAAGCCACAGATCTTGCTGAAATACAAAGGGAGTAATCCAGATCTCAGTAGCTTGCGAACCCTATCATGGGTTAAGAATGGGAGGTCATCGTCAATATATTCAATGAGACGGTTCTTAGGTGCCCTGTCCAGCAAAGACACTTCCTTGAAATACTCTGGAATGCTGATCACTCTAGTAGAGGATAACTTTAGAGGCTCATGCTTTCCACTGGAAGATTTAATTGAGTTAGTTTAAAAGAAATCACATTTAGAAGAGCACAAAAAAGATGCATTAAATGTTACTAGGTTCATATGACAAGAAACTTATGTTTTGTATCACAAAAGCATATCTGCATATTAATTATGTAATCATTGGCTAAAGCTTCGTCCAAACACAATGAAAGATGCATTCCAAATTCAAACAATGTACTAAATTTGAAGGACCACAAGCTAAAACAAATTTATATACCGAACTACACATAAACTATGTTTATGATTTAAGCAGACCAAAACATATGAACAGAGACAATCTCACAAGGAATATGAATACAGAAATGGTACACATACAAGATAGTAGTAGCAATGGGCGTCACGTGGTAGGTACAGATCGGAGACATCAGCAACATCGACCAACATGGAGAAGGCGCGCACAAGGCCTCCAGAGCGGTGGACGGTAAAACTAAGCAAACGTGAAAGGCGACCTAAAGCCGCCATCTCAGCCGAGCGAGCGGCGAGGACTTGCTTTGGGATCTTGGGCGTACTGTAAGTAACATAGGATCAATGGCGTAAAGAACTGGCACTAATTTAACATTAGGATCAGATACTAATTTAAATGGTCCAGCCAATAGATCTATATGCTTTTTTAAACGGCGCTGGGATGCGTAACTCTAATCTTAGGTAAATTTTGCTAGAAAGTGCATTTGTAGTTGTTGAAGTTATTTTAACTGATCATCATGCAATAAAATGATATGTTCGCTGATGTTATTCATTCAAAATTCAGATGCTTGTATTCAATTAAAATTGAATACTACTGCATGGAAACAGTATAACTGAAAATTGGCCCTCTATATATGAGCTAGGATTAATATAATAATTTAATACAAAAATTACCATTTGAATGCATTGCAATAATTGAAACTAGAACAGGAGGCGCCCGTTCGGGCGCCCTACCAGAACAACTCTTGGGTTTATATCCAGACCATACACCTTCAAAGAATTTGTGTTAAAAATTTGTAAGTTTGGATTCCGACACAAATAAAATGCCCAAGACTGTGATTAGAATGACAGGGTCATCAAGGCAAGCTAAATGCAATGAATGCAAATAAAATTTTGAATCAGTGCATGTTGTTCACCCAGGTTCACTAAGCTTGTTTTAGTAGGCCTGCTAAACAAAAAAATGAAGGTTTGCTTTCATCCAACATCTGTAAGGAGGATACAAACTAAAGTAGAAAAATAATTGAATAGCAGCGGCAGCCGTTAGACCTCCCTCCACCAGGCAACCAAATTTGCTCAGTTCAGGTGCCGGACAGCTTTTCAGTCGGTGATTGTGTTTCACTGTTGTTGCCTGCTATTGCCTAACATGTTTGAAGAGTTCAGCTACCATGTTCCACGCCTCCCAGATCTTGTGTTTCAGCTGGTGATCATAAACTGTTCAGTCGGTGATCTTATTTTTCACGCCTACCATGTTCAGCCGGTGATCATGTGTTTCAGCTGCCAATCTTCAGTAACATGTTTGAACAGTTTAGTTGCTGAATAGTTTGAAGAACACTGCACACCAACAAACAGTCAGTTGTTGCCTGCTGGAGAAGGTGACACTGAGATTTGCATGGATCCTCCAGTCAGTGGATCACAATCACATCATCTCAGGATTAGGTTTCAGAATGCAGAGAAACTGGGTTCATATACGATTCCTGTTTATATATACTTAACATCTTGAATTATATACCATTATCTACTCCTAAAACAAGATATCACAAGCTCAGGTTGTATTGCCTTTTCGAGAGGACCAGGAATTATATATGCCATTTTGAAGCAGGATTAGGTTTCAGAATTCAGAGAAACACATGATCATCGGCTGGTGACTACTACTGATCACAAGCTCAGGTTGTATTGCCTTTTCGAGAGGACCAGGAATTATATATGCCATTTTGAAGCAGGATTAGGTTTCAGAATTCAGAGAAACACATGATCATCGGCTGGTGACTACTACTGCAGATTAGCTTGCACATATGACCATTATCTACTCCCTCTAACACAAAAGTTTGTCATTTCTCATTCTTTAATGAGTCAGCCATTTTAGGTTTGATCAAATGTAAACATAAAAGGTTAGTACTAACATTTGTAATAACACCTACATGATGGAGCGGTGGTGTCACTGCATTCTGTTCCTTTATTCTTTCTAGTGGCTTCTTGTTGTCATAACGTTCCAAATAAGAGAATAAAAAAATCAGCTGGTATCACAGAAAGATTCTAGGAGAAATTGAACGCAAAGCTTCTTTTTTTCCTTAATAGGAAAAGGTGCAGCTAAATGAGGGCTGCCTAAACAAATAAATCAGCAAAGACAAACATTTGAGGGTTGAGAGGCTTCCATGAGGACAAGTGGATAAGGATCTAGGCAATTTAAGTGAACATTAAATCAAGCATGCCAATGGAATTTATAGTTTCACCGAAAACCAAATTCTAAAGTACCATATCCCCTCTTTTCCATTTAGATTCAGAAAATCCACACTCCCTGGTTATACTCCTACTGTTTATCTGAAGAACTTTGTCTTCTCACCTAAAGAACAAAAAACTGGACAAATAAATCAGCAAAGACATAGATATTTCATTTTAAGAAAAAAAAACTGGACAACATTTTACCTCACGTGAAGAACTTTGTCTTCTCATTTACATCAGTTCTCCTACTGTTTACCTGCTAAGATCTATCCGGCACAGTAATCTAGCGTCCGTTTCTTGACAATAAATTATTGTATAAATTTGCAGTAGCTTACCTGCCTTCTTTGCATCTCGTTCACTTGTGTGGTCACCACTGCAGCTACTCAAGGCAGTACTGGAGAAAATTTGACGACCACTGACATGAAGACATGTAAAGCTTCGCATGTTGATGACCAAGAAAATAAATGTCAAAAGCAGGAACTTGGAACTTATCGAGTCAAGTAAATAATTTCTTCATGAAATGCTTGTGTACATAGACTGTAAAAAAAATCATACGAAACACTCATCTCGGATTCATACGCCAATTAAATCATACAAACTGGTTGTGACCTTGTGGTTATATGCTACAAAATATAATGGGAATGTGCAGATAATAAAAACAATTTTGTTATATTTCATTCCGTTTACACGACTGATAAGATATAGTTCATCGGTAAGTGCTGCTTTCTTGGGTACAACATAGGAATTATATCCAACTAAATGCCTAAGCGTGTTGGTGTTCTTAGATCTAAATAAAAGGCCACGATCTGATGAACTAGTTGGATATAATTTACAAATTTATTAAATAAAAGGCCACCAGCGTCCAGCATCCAGAAGCATTTTCATCATGGATCTGGGACCCAATGTAGTGCGAATGATGTCAGCAACAGCCTGTGGAGAAAATATTAACATGGAATAGTATTGAACAGTGAAGTAGTACAGTCAAACGGCTAACTATAGCCTTCATCAAAAACAATTTGCACAACATGAGCAGACCAATGGTTCGACAACAAAATGTAGTGTCCCACATCTGAACTAATCGAACCAGCTAAGGAATCACTAAAGCCAATGAGTGTAGCGAACGGGACAAAGCCTGAGAATCCGTACCTTGGCCGCCTGGATGTTGGCTTTGTGAACCTTCATGCCAGACTCCCGCTTCAGCGAGTCCTCTGCTCAGACCAAACGGCAAACCGAAACAGGTTCAGACAAATTTCACAGAAACACAAAGGGAGGAGAACGGATCAGACAGGATTGAGCCCTAAAAACCAAAACAAAGCACATTGCGGGTTTTAAAGGCGGGATCAAGCAGATTCCGACAGCACAATAAAAAGACAAGAACCTAGAAGTGAGAAAATATCAACTCGTGATCGATACATCACGGGTAGGGATGCAAGTGGTCAGGTTGAGCCGCGAGCCCGCTGGGACAGCGGGCGCTGCAAGTCTACCAGAACCTGCATCATGATCCACATCATTTTAGCGGCGCTATGCGGCCAACCCGCATAAACCAGCAGCGCCGCAAGCCCTCAACCCGTGTCTGCTACTCTGCTATCCTATGGCGGCAAACCAGCCAACCACGAACCGCTACTTTTTTAGCCTGAACAACGCAGGTAGTGACAGTGGCAGTGCCAGCAGGTCCGACGGTGACGCAAGCGCGGGTGGAGGCTACGCGATCTCTGCCGCCGCCGCCGCCGGTGGCGGCGTTGACGGGAATGCCGACGAGGGTGTCACGACTGGTACGGGCAACGGTTCGCCGATGATAAAATGACGGCGCGCACCCCAGAGGGGGCCGGATAGGGGCCGCTTACTCATCACGAGGACCGGGGCGTGAAGCGCCATGGTGGAATGAAGGCAGCGGCGACTTCGAGGGAGGCGACGACAAAGATTGGGAGCGGAGAGGAGAGAAGGGTGGCTGCTGCGCCGCGGGATCTTTCGAGCTTTCGAGGGTACAAGAGAGAGAATGTTAACGTGCAGCGGAGAGAAAAAACTAAAGCAGTGAACAGTGGTGTACTGTGTTGTCAGTGCGACGTGCGAGAAGCCGAGAACACCAGTAGCGCGGGCCACGCGTCGGCGGGCGGATAGCGTGCGAGCGCGAAGCGTGGAGGGAGCTCCAATTCCCAGTGGCTTTTAACTAGAAGTAATTTCTTTTTCTTGCTATAACTAAAATTTAAGAACTCTATGTTATTTCTCTTGTTCAAATTACTAGGGAGTTGAAGTGGCTAACCCTAATTGTTTCTTCGCAGGTTCCAAATACAGTTGAATTTGCTGACTGGATTGGTCGAACAAAACAGAAGAAAATTCGTGTGACTTCGTAAGTGCAGTTAGTATGAATTTTTAGCTACTTGATTACACCATAGGCCCTTGTTATCAGTTGGTTTAGCCACCAGGCCGGTTAGAATTACTCAATTAGCTTCTTTCTCTATTCTAGTCAATTGGTACATGAAATCTACCTCGCTAAAAATTGGATCATGAAAATGAGAAAATTTCTAAAAAGCACAACAGAGTACAACTAATTAGTACTTACCGGAGAGATGAATCTACTAGGGATGAAAGAGTTGCTCAACTATAATGTGGATGCAAAATCAACCCTGTGCACGAACAAGAAACTGCGAGCTGCAAATTCTTTAATAAATCAAATAGCAGTACAAACAATATGTATTGAACTAATAAATCAAATAGCAGTACAAACAATATGCGAAAGTGGAGCTAACAATTTTTTTCCCAGCTGTACAACAGTAGGGCTTTTTTCTTTTCCCGTTGACCAATTTTCTTTCCTAAACTGCTGCACTTATGGAATGAATCGGAGAAGAATCCCAATAACCTCTTCGTGATTGGATTGTTTCTAGATGGTTTAGCTATCGCGATCCACATCAGATGCGTGTGTGTCTCATGCGTGAGGTCTTCTGAGGTCACGCATCCACACGTCATGGCGCATCGACCAATGCCGATGGCTGGCGCGCACCGCGCACGCATCTGGCCTCCAACACCACCTGATCCTAGGCCCCGACCCTAGGCTCATGAATGCCCCTGCACTGTCTGGATCACCAACGCCACCAGCAGGAAGCCCTGACCTGCCGCCATCGGTGCCGGATGGAGCAAAGGAAGTGGAAGCACGAGCCCTTCCCATCACCCTCCTGTAACCACGACGGAGGGCCCGGCGACCTGTGATGACCCCAACTGGATCCGACTCCATAGTTGTGAGCATGAGGACAGGAGCGGAGTCGTAGCGTCGCGGTGCGAGAGCGGAGAAGAGCGAGATCGAGGGCGAGTGTGGCAGAACCTCCCAAGTTATTGGGCCCACATGCACCTGTCCTTGTCTCAAAGACCTCAGACGGCTATGCATGTGCACCAGATAACTTAACAGGATCTATCCGAGTGCCCCAAGGACCTCAGATAAACCACGAACAACCAGGATCGCAGGATTAAGTAACACAAATCACACACACCAACATTTTTACAGCGGAAATCTTATTACCAAATTTTATAAGTTACAAAAAAATTACATCATATTCATCGGATTGATTATAAAAGTATAAGTTTGAAATATATGCTAGCTCAAGTGACCATCCTCAATAAGAAGTATAGAAGAGTTATTTAGACTTATAAGAAGGCCGAGCCCACCGGCACTTAACACCATCAACAGCAGCACAAAATTATAACCTGAAAAACAACATGGAATAAAACCCTGAGTATGGAATTACTCAGCAAGACTTACCCGACTAAAGAAAAGACTCTCAAGGGTATGCTGGCTAGAGGGATTCAAGTTATGGCTTATCAAGAATCAAAGACTCTGTTTTGCAGAAAAGCATGCTATGAGTAGATCCTTAAAAGTTCATTTTTACTTGTCAGGTTAAGTAAAGTTACCTGCATCTACAGTTCTTTCTACCCTAATTCAAGCACTTGGCCTATACTAGCCGTCTTTTATCACCCTTTTTCTTCACTGGATTGCTACGTGTAGGTCAATGACCAAGTCTTCATGTCCGAGAAGTAACGACGATCCGAATCGATTAATACCCAGCTGGGGATCTCCGATCACACGACATATGTAGCACTTAACCCTTGCATATATCAACTCGTCGTCGGGGTTCTTAAGACCAGATCAGGTTCACGCCAACCGAGAGCACAGATACACCACCGTCCAGCCTCTTGCCACGGAGGGTACACGCTACTCTTGCCATCTCTCCACTCCCATTGCATGTTATCTTATTCTAGTATTAGTCTGCCCGAGGCAAAGCTTACCCATGATGAGGCATGTGACCAGTTAAAAGGTCCTCGATCATCAAGCCTACATCGAGAAGGTCCTTAATCGACTCAGACAGAGACACTACACCGAGGCTCTCTCCTCGTGCAAGTCAACCGCCCGGTCTCAGCTTTATTAATTTCAACCCAAAGTTTGGTACCTGGTAGAGGTACATCTTTTTCCGATGTTGAACCCATCACGCCATGATGGATCCACCATCAAGTTTTATTTTTGAAAACATTCCCACCCATTGAATCATCACCTTTGTTTTAAAACAAAACATTTTTGTTTGCTAAAGCAAAGCTAAGCATCATAAAATCCTTTTCAAAAAGGGGTATCAAGGAAGGTTAATCAATTTCCAAGGAAGGAAATGCATCAATTGTTTTAGCACACAACTCCTATCACCTAATGCATCAAACAAGGTGATAAAGATTTTAAAACACAAGGAGGTGGCAAATGCACCGGGGCTTGCCTAAATAACACTAGGTTAGTGTTTGTTAGGTGACGTCCACTTGGTGATCATCCTTGTCCTAGCATTACCATGCAGGTTTGTCCATCAGCATTACCATGCAGAGTAGCCCGCGCTTGGGGTCGACTTGGGTCGTCTTCCACATCACATGGTCAACAAACGTACCTAAATAATTTGCATAATGCATATGAATGCATATAAACAAGAATAGTGCAAGACTAAATATTACTACATGTCCACGAATCAAATACCTATAGCAAGACATCGCAAATCAATAATATATATATATATATTCACGCTGTAAGGAAATGGACCTCGGGCCATTTGGCTAATTGAGTTTTGGTGTTTGATGAACGAAACAATCCGTGAACTAATGTATTTCCCAAGTGTTTGTGTGTTGTAGTTCACATGATGTGAAGTGGATTGGACTGAGGCTCTAAGGATGCAACACCTCAAAGAAGACATTATAAGACCCATATAATACATTATAAAGTCATATTGAAGACACTTTATACATGCTAAGAGTCCAAAACATCAAGAAGTAGAAGTGAGATACAAAGATGCAAAACAAAAGTGAAGTTGACAAAGTTGAGAGGAAGGGCTGACTGAATTGGAAGTGTTTCACAAAATCAAATCTACTCAAACTGACATGGCTTCAACTCTGAGATGTAGATAATTTTATATGCTTTCCAAAAAGTCTAAGATCATCAAAATCGGAGTTCAGAGCTAAAAGTTATGCCCACAATACGAAGTCGGAATTGCTGAAAAAACTGCACCAGCATATGGGATGTCCAGTGCACACCGGACTGTCCGGTGTGCCAAATTTGCTCAAACTGATATGGCTTCAACTCTGATATGTAGAGAATTTCATAAACTTTCCAAAAAGTACAAGATCATCGAAATCGGAGTTCGGAGCTAAAAGTTATGGCCAAAATACGACAAGAGGGCATGGGCTGTCCGGTGCACACTGGACCGTCCGGTGCGCCATGTCCGGTGCGCCATCTTCGGAAGCTCTAACGGCTACTTTTAACGGCTAGTACACGTGGCATGTCCGGTGCACCACCGGACAGTCCGGTGCACCTGTCCGGTGCACCGCAGAAAGCTGCAGAACTGCTTTCCAACGGATATATTTGAGTTGGGGCCTATATATACTTCACCCAACCGGCCATTTGGAGGTGTGGGAGCCCAACAACATACCAAGGCATATAGTGCACATTTCCAAGAGCTCAAACACCCAAGTGCTTAATAGAATCACTCGGTGATTAGCGTAGGTGCTTTGCGAAGTGCTTAGGTTAGTTAGACCGCTAAGCCCTTGCTCTAGGTGAACCCTAGTTAGTTGAGTGAGTTTAGATAAACCACACAACCCCTCGGCTCTTGCGTGAGTCATTGTAATTGTACCGAGTGGGGCGAGAGTCTTGCAAGACCGTGACAACCATGTTTGTGTCACGACCGCCACCGTGTGCCGGAGGGAACGAGGCCCGTGGCGTTTCGGCTGGAAGCTCGATAGTGGAGACGGCGGGGAGCGTCCGAGAGGAGCCGGAAGCAGAGCACCACTTGCGCGTGGAGAAGGCCCGCGGCTCTCTATGGAGTTACTCGACCGTGGTGCTTGGCCCTCGCGTGGGCTTCCCTTTGCGTAGGGGCACCAACGAGGATTAGTCGGGACCTTGCGTGGTTCTGGGTACCTCGGTAAAAATACCGGCGTCATCCACGAGAGTTTGCTTCTCTACTTTGCTCTTTAAGTTTTCGCATTTATATTAAGCATTTAAGTTTCAATCTTGTATTCATACTTATTTAGTGTAGATTGAAACTTAGCCTTTGCGGTAGAGATAGCAACTGTCGGGGACCATAATTAGGTGTACCCTCAAGACCCCTAAATCTCAGCTGGTAACCCCCATCAGCACAAAGCTGCAAAGGCCTGATGGGTGCGATTAAATCAAGGATCGGTCCATTCAAGGGACACGGTCGTGCCTCGCCCGAGCCTAGCCTCGGGCAAGGGAAGCCGACCCCGGAGAACCTACGTCTCGCCCGAGGACCCCCCCCCCCCTCCAGCAATGGGCACACTATTGGCTCGCCCGAGGCCCAGTCTTCACCAAGAAGCAACCTTGGCCACATCGCCACGCCGACCGACCAAATCGCAGGGGCATTTAATGCAAAGGTGGCCTGACACCTTTATCCTGACGCACGCCCTCCAGTCGACAGAGCCGAAGTGACCGCAGTCACTTCGCCGCTCTACTGACCGGTCTGACAAGAGGACAGCGTCGCCTGCGCCGTTCCGACTGCTGAGCCACCCAACAGAGTGAGGCTGACAGCAGCCAAGGCTGGCCTCGGGCGTCGTAGGAAACTCCGCCTCGCCCGACCCCAGGGCTCGGACTCGGGCTCAGCCCCGGAAGACGGCGAACTCTGCTCCGCCCGACCCAGGGCTCGGACTCGGGCTCAGCCCCGGAAGACGGTGAACTCAGCTCCGCCCGACCCAGGGCTCGGACTCGGGCTCAGCCCCGGATGACGGCGAACTCCGCTCCGCCCGACCTAGGGCTCAGACTCGGGCTCAGCCCCGGAAGACGGCGAACTCCGCTCCGCCCGACCCAGGGCTCGGACTCAGGCTCAGCCCCGAAAGATGGCGAACTCCGCTCCGCCCGACCCAGGGCTCGGACTCGGGCTCAGCCCCAGAAGACGACGAACTCCACTCCGCCCGACCCATGGCTCGGACTTGGGCTCAGCCCCAGGAGACGATGAACTCCGCTCCGCCCGACCTAGGGCTCGGACTCGGGCTCAGCCCCAGAAGACGACGAACTCTGCTCCGCCCAACCCAGGGCTCGGACTTGGGCTTAGCCCCAGGAGACGACGGACTCCGCTTTGCCCGACCCCAGGGCTCGGACTCAGCCCTGGCCTCAGTCGACGGTCTCCGCCTCGCCCGACCCAGGGACTCGGACTTGACCACGGCCACGGAAGACAGACTCGACCTCGACCTCGGAGGAGCCTCCACATTGCCCAACCTAGGGCGCGGACCGACCACGTCGACAGGAGGCGCCATCATTACCCTACCCCGAGCTGTCTCAGGCTATGGGGAACAAGACCGGCGTCCCATCTGGCTTGCTCCGCCAGATAGGCAATGATAGCGCCCCGCACGCTCTGTGACGACGGCGGCTCTCGACCCCCTTACGGAAGCAAGAGGACATCAGCAAGGACTCGACAGCCCCGACAGCTGTCCTTCCGCCAGGCTCCAGCGCTCCTCCGACGGCCACGACACCACACGAACCGGGTGCCCAAACCTCTCCGGCTGCCACGACGGCATGTACTTAGAGCGCTAGCTCTCCTCCGCTAGACACGTAGCACTCTGCTACACCCCCATTGTACACCTGGATCCTCTCCTTACGCCTATAAAAGGGAGGACCAGGGCCCTCTTATAGAGGGTTGGCCCGCGCGGAGGAGGACGGGACGGCGCTCGCGCAAGGCCGCTCGCTCCCACTCCCGCGTGGACGCTTGTATCCCCCTACTGCAAGCGCACCCGACTCAGGCGCGGGGCTAACACGAAGGCCGTGGGATCCGCTCTCTCACGCCTGCCTCCCTCCGGCTGCTTCCTTTCCCCCCTTCGCGTTCCGCCTCGCGTCGACCCATCTGGGCTGGGGCACGCGGCGACAATTCACTCGTCGGTCCAGGGACCCCCCGGGTTTCGAAACACCGACAGTTGGCGCGCCAGGTAGGGGCCTGCTGCGTGTTGACGAACAGCTTCCCGTCAAGCTCCAGATGGGCAGTCTCCAGCAACCTTTCTAGCCCGGGACGGTGCTCCGTTTCGGGAATCTTGAGTTCATGTCCCTCGACGGTAGCTACGACATGATACTCCTTCCCCCGTCGTGCGACAGCGACAATGGCGGTCGACAACCCGCTCGCCGGTGGGGAAATCGACGACGCCTTCCCCACGTGGTGGAAGGACGACATTCGGGCTTGTCCCGTCCCCTCCCCCGCCGACGGAGGAGGAGGCGGGGCAACCAAGGCCAAGCGGGAAGCGGCACCTCGTTGGTTGTCGAGCGAGTCGACGGCGCCGGCGCCCCAACAGAGGGCGCGTCGGGCATCGATCTCGCGTCTAAGACGAAGACGAGCGCCGCCTCCCCGCAACACGCCAATCTCAAGCAAACGCACGGCGCCAGCACGCTCGCGAAGGACTTGCTGGGCGTCACCCTCGAACCTGAGACAACGGTGCAGTCAGTCCCAGATGCGACCTCATCACCGACCGTCGACCGAAAGGTACCGACCGATTCCCATCTCGTGTCTTTTGGATTCGGCCTCGACCCGCCAAGCGACTCCGCTTCGGTGAGCACTCTCTTAGAGGCGAGTCCAAACCCTCTGGGGTATCGTGTGCGGTCACCCTGGGACCGACTGACGGCCGACTCGACCTACGAGCCCTCGGGGTCCGAGGAAGATGGCGAGCCCGACCTCTGTTGGGATTTCTCCGGACTTGGTAACCCCAGTGTCGTGCGGGACTTCATGACCGCATGTGACTGCTGCCTTTCCGACTGTTCCGACGGCAGCCGTGGCCTCGACAATGAGGACCGCGGCCCAAGTCGTGAATGTTTCCACGTCAATCTAGGGGGTCCCGGCGAAGGCAACCATCTTGGTATGCCGGAAAACGGTGATCCCCTAGGCCCGCACCTCGCGTTGACATCCTTCGGGAGCTAGCTGTGGTCCCCGTCCCGGCGGGGGGTCCTGACCCACAGCTCGAGCAAATCCGCGAGAGGCAGGCCAGGCTCGACAAGGGAGCAGGAACGCTTGGGCCGATCCGCTGGGACATCGGGCAGGAATGGGCGGTCCAACCCCCGGCCGAAGAAGCGCGTCATCTCCCCCAGGACATCCGGCACCGCATCGCCGACGACGTCAGGGTGAGGCCGCCGCTGGATTCTAGCGGAGTCGGCCAGAACCTGGCTGCAGCGGCAATACTCCTCCGCGCGATGCCGGAGCCATCAACCACCGAGGGGCGGCATATCCAGGGAGAGCTCAAGAATCTCCTGGAGGACATCGCGGTCCGACGGGCCAAAAGCTCTGCCTCCCGAAGGCAGGGGTTCCCCTCGGAACATCACGCCGCGACTTCCCGATTTATGCGGGAAGCCTCGGTCCACTCCGGGCGCACGCGCAACACAGCGCCTGCGGCCCCGAGTCGCCTCGGCAACGAGCGTCATCATCACAGCCGTCGGGCCCACCTCGACGACAGGGCGCGCCGAGGCTACCACCCCAAGCGTGAGGGACGCTACGACAGTGGGGAGGATCGGAGTCCTTCGCCCGAACCACCCGGTCCGCAGGCTTTAAGCGGCGCCATACGACGGGCACCGTTCCCGACCCGGTTCCGAACCCCGACTACTATCACAAAGTACTCGGGGGAGACGAGACCGGAACTGTGGCTCGTGGACTATCGGCTGGCCTGCCAACTGGGTGGAACGGACGATGACAACCTCATCATCCGCAACCTCCCCCTGTTCCTCTCTAACACCGCTCGAGCCTGGCTGGAGCACCTGCCACCGGGGCAGATCTCCAACTGGGACGACCTGGTCCAAGCCTTCGCCGGCAATTTCCAGGGCACGTACGTGCGCCCTGGAAACTCCTGGGATCTCCGAAGCTGCCGCCAGCAGCCGGGAGAGTCTCTCCGGGACTACATCCGGCGATTCTCGAAGCAGCGCACAGAGCTGCCCAACATCACCGATTCAGATGTCATCGGCGCGTTCCTCGCCGGCACCACCTGCCGCGACCTGGTGAGCAAGCTGGGTTGCAAGACCCCCACCAGGGCGAGCGAGCTGATGGACATCGCCACCAAGTTCGCCTCTGGCCAGGAGGCGGTTGAGGCCATTTTCCGGAAGGACAAGCAGCCCTAGGGCCGCCCACCGGAAGATGCTCCCGAGGCGTCAACTCAGCGTGGTGCCAAGAAGAAGGGCAAGAAGAAGTCGCAAGCGAAACGCAACGCCGCCGACGCGGACCTTGTCGCCGCCGCCGAGTACAAGAACCCTCGGAAACCTCCTGGAGGTGCCAACCTCTTCGACAAGATGCTCAAGGAGCCGTGCCCCTATCATCAAGGGCCTGTCAAGCACACCCTTGAGGAGTGTGCCATGCTTCGACGACACTTCCACAAGGTCGGGCCACCCGCGGAGGGTGGCAAGGCCCTCGACGACGCGAAGGAGGAAGATCACAAGGCAGGAGGGTTCCCCGAGGTCCGCGACTGCTTCATGATCTACGGCGGGCAAGTGGTGAATGCCTCGGCTCGGCACCGCAAGCAAGAGCGTCGGGAGGTCTGCTCGGTAAAGGTGGCGGCGCCAGTCTACCTAGACTGGTCCGACAAGCCCATCACCTTCGACCGGGCCGACCATCCAGACTACGTGCCGAGCCCGGGGAGATACCCACTCGTTGTTGACCCCATCATCAGCAACGTCAGGCTCACCAAGGTCCTCATGGACGGAGGCAGCAGCCTCAACATCATCTACGCCGAGACCCTCGGGCTCCTGCGGATCGACCTGTCCTCGATCCGGACGGGCGCTGCGCCTTTCCACGGGATCGTCCCCGGGAAGCGCGTTCAACCCCTCGGACAACTCGACCTACCCGTCTGCTTCGGGATGCCCTCCAACTTTCGAAAGGAGACCCTCACGTTCGAAGTGGTCGGGTTTCGAGGAACCTACCACGCAGTGCTGGGGAGGCCATGCTACGCCAAGTTCATGGCCGTCCCCAACTACACCTACCTCAAGCTCAAGATGTCGGGCCCCAACGGGGTCATCACCATCGGGCCCATGTACCGACACGCGTACGAATGCGATGTGGAGTGCGTGGAGTACGCCGAGGCCCTCGTCGAATCCGAGGCCCTCATCGCTGACCTAGAGAGCCTCTCTAGGGAGGCGCCCGATGTGAAGCGCCACGCCGGCAACTTCGAACCAGCGGAGACGGTCAAGTCCGTCCCTCTCGACCCCTGCAACTACGCCTCCAAGCAGATTCGGATCGGTTCCGAGCTCGACCCCAAATAGAAAGCAGTGCTCGTTGACTTTCTCCACGCGAACGCCGACGTTTTCGCGTGGAGTCCCTCGGACATGCCCGACATACCGAGGGAAGTCGCCGAGCACTCTCTGGATATTCGAGCTGGGGCCCGACCCGTGAAGCAACCTCTGCGCCGATTCGACGAAGAAAAGCGCAGAGCCATAGGCGAGGAGATCCACAAGCTACTGGCGGCAGGGTTCATCAAAGAGGTATTCCATCCCGAATGGCTTACCAACCTTGTGCTTGTGAGAAAGAAAGGGGGGAAATGGCGGATGTGTGTAGACTACACTGGTCTAAACAAAGCATGTCCGAAGGTTCCCTACCCTCTACCTCGCATCGATCAGATCGTGGATTCCACTGCTGGGTGCGAAACCCTGTCTTTCCTTGATGCCTACTCAGGGTATCATCAGATCAGGATGAAAGAGTCCGACCAGCTCGCGACTTCATTCATCACACCCTTCGGCATGTACTGCTATGTTACAATGCCGTTTGGTTTGAGGAATGCGGGGGCGACGTACCAGCGATGCATGAACCATGTGTTTGGCGAACACATCGGCCGAACGGTCGAGGCCTATGTCGATGACATTGTAGTCAAGACGAGGAAGGCCTCCGACCTCCTTTCCGACCTTGAAGCGACATTCCGATGTCTCAAGGTGAAAGGCGTGAAGCTTAATCCCGAAAAGTGTGTCTTCGGGGTCCCCTGAGGCATGCTCTTGGGGTTCATCGTCTCTGAGCGGGGCATCGAAGCCAACCCGAAGAAGATTGCAGCCATCACCAGCATGGGGCCAATCAAGGACTTGAAAGGCGTACAGAGGGTCATGGGATGTCTCGCGGCTCTGAGCCGCTTCATCTCCCGCCTCGGCGAAAGAGGTCTGCCTCTGTACCGCCTCTTAAGGAAGGCTGAGTGCTTCGTTTGGACTCCCGAGGCCGAGGAAGCCCTCGGGAACCTGAAGGCGCTCCTCACGAACGCGCCCATCTTGGTGCCCCCGCTGCCGGAGAAGCCCTCTTGATCTACGTCGCCGCAACCACCCAGGTGGTTAGCGCCGCGATCGTGGTTGAGAGGCGAAAAGAAGGGCATGCATTGCCCGTCCAGAGGCCAGTCTACTTCATCAGTGAGGTACTGTTCGAGACCAAGATCCGCTACCCACAAATCCAGAAGCTGCTGTACGCGGTGATCCTGACACGGCGGAAGTTGCGACACTACTTCGAGTCTCATCCGGTGACTGTGGTGTCATCCTTCCCCCTGGGAGAGATCATCCAGTCCTGAGAGGCCTCGGGTAGGATTGCGAAGTGGGCGGTGGAGATCATGGGCGAGACGATCTCGTTCGCCCCTCGGAAGGCCATCAAGTCCCAGGTCCTGGCAGACTTCGTGGCTGAATGGGCCGACACCCAGCTCCCGACGGCTCCGATCCAACCGGAGCTCTGGACCATGTTTTTCGACGGATCGCTGATGAAGACGGGGGCCGGTGCAGGCCTCCTCTTCGTCTCACCCCTCGGAAAGCACCTACACTACGTGCTACGCCTCCACTTCCCGGCGTCCAACAACGTGGCTGAGTACGAGGCTCTGGTAAACGGGTTGCGAATCGCCATCGAGCTAGGGGTCCGATGCCTCGACGCTCGCGGTGACTCGCAGCTCGTCATCGATCAAGTCATGAAGAACTCCCACTGCCGCGACCCGAAGATGGAAGCCTACTACGATGAGGTTCGGCGCCTGGAAGACAAGTTCTATGGGCTCGAGCTCAACCACATCGCCCGACGCTACAACGAGACTGCGGACGAGTTGGCTAAAATAGCCTCGGGACGAACAACAGTTCCCCGGACGTATTCTCCCGAGACCTGCATCAACCCTCCATCAAGACCGAGGACACGCCCGAGCCCGAGGCACCTTCGGCTCCGCCCGAGGCACCCTCGGCTCAGTCCGAGGTACCCTCGGCCCAGTCCGAGGTACCCTCGACATGGTCTGAGGTACCCTCGGCTGAGCCCGAGGTACCCTCGGCCCCCGAGGGTGAGGCACTGCGTGTCGAGGGGGAACCGAGCGAGGTCACGCCTAATCAAAGCTGGCAGACCCCGTACCTGCAATATCTCCACCGAGGAGAGCTGCCCCTCGACCAAGTTGAAGCTCGGCGGTTGGCGCGGCGCGCCAAGTCTTTCGTTTTGCTGGGAGATGGGAAGGAGCTCTATCACCGTAGCCCCTCATGCATCCTCCAGCGATGCATTTCCATCGCCGAAGGCCAGGAGCTCTTGCAAGAGATACACTCGGGGGCTTGCGGCCATCACGCAGCACCTCGAACCCTCGTTGGAAATGCCTTCCGACAAGGATTCTACTGGCCGACGGCGGTGGCCGACGCTACTAGAATTGTCCGCACCTGCGAAGGGTGTCAGTTCTACTCGAGGCAGACCCACCTGCCCACTCAGGCTCTGCAGACCATACCCATCACCTGGTCGTTTGCTGTGTGGGGTCTGGACCTTGTTGGCCCCTTGCAGAAGGCACCCGGGGGCTACACGCACCTGTTGGTCGCCATCGACAAATTCTCCAAGTGGATCGAGGTCCGACCCCTAAACAGCATTAGATCCGAACAGGCGGTGGCGTTCTTCACCAACATCATCCATCGCTTTGGGGTCCCGAACTCCATCATCACCGACAACGGTACCCAGTTCACCGGCAGAAAGTTCCTGGACTTCTGCGAGGATCACCACATCCGGGTGGACTGGGCTGTCGTGGCACACCCCATGACAAATGGGCAAGTGGAGCGGGCCAACGGCATGATCCTGCAAGGACTCAAGCCTCGGATCTACAACGACCTAAGCAAGTTCGGCCAGCGGTGGATGAAGGAACTCCCCTCGGTGGTCTGGAGTCTGAGAACAACGCCGAGCCGAGCCACGGGCTTCACACCGTTCTTTCTAGTCTATGGGGCCGAGGCCATCTTGCCCACAGACTTGGAATACGGTTCCCCGAGGGCGAGAGCCTACACCGACCAAAGCAACCGAGCCAACCGAGAAGACTCACTAGACCAGCTGGAGGAGGCTCGGGACGTGGCCTTACTACACTCGGCGCGGTACCAGCAGTCCCTGCGATGCTACCACGCCCGAGGGGTTAGGTCCCGAGACCTCCAGGTGGGCGACCTGGTGCTTCGGCTGTGACAAGACACCCGAGGGCGGCACAAACTCACGCCTCCCTGGGAAGGGCCGTTCGTCATCGCCAAGGTCCTAAAGCCCGAAACGTACAAGCTGGCCAACAGCCAAGGCGAGGTCTACAGCAACGCTTGGAACATCCAACAGCTACGTCGCTTCTACCCTTAAGATGCTTTCAAGTTGCTCGTATACCTCGTTCACACACCAAGTCTGGTCGTCAAGGAAGGGTCAGCCTTGCCTCGGCAAAGCCCAACCCTCCCTCGGGGGCTAGAAGGGGGCAACCCCCTCTGCGTCGAAATTTTCCTCGAAAAAAGAAAAAAAATCTTTTCTGCCAGAATGCCTTTCGTGCTCTTCGACTACTTCAAAAGTGGATCCTGAAAACAATGGAGTACACGTAAGCAGCCAAGGCTGACCGAGCCGAGGGACTCCTACGCCTCCGGGATACGGATACCTCACTCATCACCTTCTGCGATAAGTAACTCGCGTTCGGATAAGTGACTCCGCGGACCGAACAAGTCTTCATGCTCGAGAGCTCCTCTGCCAAAATGATTTTTCGGGCCTTCTCGACTGCGTCGGTAACAGAACCCTATGGACGAGTAAGAGCGCGCGTAAGCGGCAAGGCCGACCGAGCCGAGGGATTCCTACGCCTCCGGGATACGGATACCTCACTCATCGCCTTTCGTGAAAAGCAACTCTCGCCCGCACAAACAATTCTGTTACCGACAAATGAGTCCGGATACTCGAAACAAGAGGAAAAGAAACGCAGCTTTACAACACGACGACGGTGTGTTTAGGCCTCGGTGGCCGCAGAAGACATACACACACTACAAGACAACCTGATCCTGCAGGCTCGGACGTCGACAGCCGAAGGGGGCAGCAGCACCCTCGGCATCAACTACACCTTCGGCGGGGTCTGACCTAGCCTCGGACGGCGACGCGGTCGGAGGGCCCCCACTCTGAAGGACGACATCAGCACCACACCCGGGCCATCGCCGCCTGGGTCTTCCTCGAGAATCCGGCTCGAGCAGGCGGCTCGGCCGGCCACCCCGAGGCCTCGGCCAGCTGTCCCCCAAAGACATCAGCTCGGCTTGTGGCCTCGGCAGCTCAACTCCGGCGTCGGTTCCGCCAGTGGACGACCTGGCCAGGCTCTGGTCAACTACACCTCCTTTTCGAAGCCAACTCTGCCTCCGTCCGTGCTGACACCGCTACCTCCGGCTTCGGCTCATCGAAGGGCCGCCGAGGGGTTCCTTTAACTGAGCAAGAGGGGCCTCGGACAGCAAGGCTGACTGAGCTGAGGGACTCCTACGCCTCTGGGATACGGACACCTCACTCGTCACCTTTGCACGAGGCAACTCACGCTCGGTGAAGCGGTAAAGATAATCGACAAGGCGAGTCTTAGTGCTCAAAATGAAGAAAAAACACGGCTCCGTGCCGAAAATACATACATGTTCAGGCCTCGACAGCCGCATTGAACAAAACACCGGCACTTAAGGTGCCTTTACAAATGAAACTCCGGTTCCACCTCCGCAGGTACGAACAACCCCACGCGACTGGGGGGGGCCTGCGGAGCAACAGAAGGCCGACGAACAGCTCGCCGTCGCCCGCCCCGGCAGCGGCAACGACGACGACTTCTGCCCCGGAGGGCCGAACAACAGCAGTGATAACCTCAGGGCGGATGCTGCTGCCATGAGGCCCTCACCCATGCCCCCAACTCGAGAAGCAAGGACGGGCAGAAGGCCGAAGAGTTGGAGGTCGGTCCGTGGGTGGCGCCGGCTAGCTCGTCGGCGGCGGAACCTCTTCCAGCTGCCGTGGTGGAAGGCGACACCGGGAGCGGCTCCGAAGCCGCTCGGCTCAGAGAGCCGGGCACGCGGCAGCTGCCCATGCCATGAACGGCGGACGCCCTTCCCCCCGATCACTGAGGGAAGGAGCGGGCCGCCGCCCGCACAGGGACCGACCCCAACTCGGCACACTCCCCTCCCCAGCACTGATGATGAACATCCTTGAAGCTGAGGGAGGGGCAGAGGCCGCAGCCCGGCTCGCTTCTCCCCGCCATCAAGCTGGAGGTCATCGTCTTGGGTGACCACCGGCGAGGGGATGCAGCCGGGCTGCACGATGAAAATCCTTGAAGCCGAACGATGGCTGAAAGGTACCAACTTCCACGAAGTTGCGTTCCTCCAACGACAAGGCGAAAGGACTGCGGGCATCCCCCATCCGGGGGCTCGGAAGGTGGAAAGACACGATGCATAAGGGAGCGCGAAGACATGGTCGCTTTTCAAGGGGGGTCACCCTCCTTTTAAAGGCGACTCTCCCTACTTGCGCCCTCAACCGTTGCGGGTTGAGTCTTCTCCAACACGCTCCAAGATTCTCCCCCCACGGCGCGGGGGCTGGGTCCCACACGTCATGCAAGTCAGTCCAGGGGAGAAGAAGCCAACCCGCCGCGCGCGCGGTGCATGCAACCACCTGGCGGTTACAAGCACTCCTCCACTTTCGCCCAGACCAGCGGGCGAAAGGGCGGACAGCCATGCAGGCGGCATGCAACCGTGCCAAGTGGGCGCGCCCCTTCGACTCCAACACGCCCAGCACGGAGGTCCAGGCCCACGCGTCATGCAACCGGCATGCCAGTTGCTACGTGCGAGCAACTGCGCCGCCACTCGCGCCACTACTACGCCTCCTCGATTACGGAGACAATACCGCGACTCGAGGCAACCCTGCAGTGCCAGCCAAGCGCGACGGTCAAAAGCGGTCAAAAATGGGCCGGCAGTGATGGCGGTGACAGGCGGGCAGCAGCAGCGGTCACGTCGTCAGCCGAGCTCACGTCCCATCTAGGGGCAGCGAGGGAGCCCTCTCTCACGGCGTGAAGACGGCGCGCCCGTGATCCGTTCCTCAAACAGCGCGCGCACGCGCAACGACCGCCTCGCGAACCACTCGCCCCGTCGCATTAACTCCGCGGCAGGACAGGCGGTGCCTCAGGCGGGAGAAGCAAGCGACGCTTCGCCTTCGCCATAATGACCGCGTCGAAAAAGGTACGCCACGTCATTCGACTTCGCATCCTTTTCCTTTTCCTCTTTCTCTCTCTTACAACAGGGACCGGGAAAAGGGGATACCCCGAAAAGGACCCTTCTCCATGAAGGAAACAGGCTCCGAGCCTCCCTACTGATCAGAGGTTCGAAGGCCGGCCCCTCGGAGGGGTTCAACGGCCGCCTCAGATCGATTGGGTTCTGCGCCCACTACTGGTCAGAGGTTCGATGGTCGGCCCCTCAAAGGGTTCAATGGCCGCCTCAGGCCACCTGGGCTCCGCGCCCACTACTGATTAGGGGTTCGTAGGCTGGCCCTCGAAGGGTTCACAGTCGCCTCAGACACAGAGCGAGGGATGACCTTGGGTACGTTCGATACATAACCAAGGCTCGGGCTACGCTCCCGAGGTACCCTAGGACATTTCCAAGTCCAGCGGGAGCGATCTTGTAACGAAATCCCATCAGAGGGAGGCATCGAGCCCTCGGACCCAGTCAAAGGGGACCAGGTCTGGCAGATCACCCGCAGGTACTTTTGGAGCGTGCCTTCGAGCCTCTAGCCGACCCCTAGCAAATGGGGCACGGGCGTTCGCTCGGATTACCCGCCAGCAGCTCACCGGAAACACCATGTTCGGCGCCCTCCGAGGGCAACATGGCACTTTCCCCCCCCCCCTCCTCCTTGCGGAAAGGCGACGCAGGGGCGTATGTAAAAAAGACGAGTCTGTCCTTGACCGTCCTCTCGCCCTGTGCGGAGGCTCGGGGGCTGCTCTCGCAAACCCGGCTCCGGCCAAACCGTTGACAGCGTCAACATACCAGCCCGAGAACTTGGGCCCCGACCGTGCACTCGGGCTACGGCCAGCTCGCATGAGGGAACAACTAGACCAGCCGAAGTGTTGTGAAGCGCACTAAGACCTCGAAGGAGTAAAACTACTCCTCCGAGGCCTCGGGGGCTACACCCGGCGGGTGCGCTCGCGCGCACCCACCGGAACAGAATGCAACCAAAAAAGGCTGGTCCCCTTGCAAAAAAGTGCGGCAAAAGCCTCCAAGCGAGTATTAGTACTCCCTTGGAGGCTCGGGGGCTACTGTCGGGGACCATAATTAGGGGTACCCTCAAGACCCCTAAATCTCAGCTGGTAACCCCCATCAGCACAAAGCTGCAAAGGCCTGATGGGTGTGATTAAATCAAGGATCGGTCCATTCAAGGGACACGGTCGTGCCTCGCCCGAGCCTAGCCTCGGGCAAGGGAAGCTGACCCCGGAGAACCTACGTCTCGCCCGAGGACCCCCCTCCAGCAACGGGCACACTATCGGCTCGCCCGAGGCCCAGTCTTCACCAAGAAGCAACCTTGGCCACATCGCCACGCCGACCGACCAAATCGCAGGGGCATTTAATGCAAAGGTGGCCTGACACCTTTATCCTAACGCATGCCCTCCAGTCGACAGAGCCGAAGTGACCGCAGTCACTTCGCCGCTCTACTGACCGGTCTGACAAGAGGACAGCGCCGCCTGCGCCGCTCCGACGGCTGAGCCACCCGACAGAGTGAGGCTGACAGCAGCCAAGGCCGGCCTCAGGCGTCGTAGGAAACTCCGCCTCGCCCGACCCCAGGGCTCGGACTCGGGCTCAGCCCCGGAAGAAGGCGAACTCCGCTCCGCCCGACCCAGGGCTCGGACTCGGGCTCAGCCCCGGAAGACGGCGAACTCCGCTCCGCCCGACCCAGGGCTCAGACTCGGGCTCAGCCCCGAAAGATGGCGAACTCCGCTCCGCCCGACCCAGGGCTCGGACTCGGGCTCAGCCCTAGAAGACGACGAACTCCGCTCCGCCCGACCCAGGGCTCGGACTTGGGCTCAGCCCCAGGAGACGACGAACTCCGCTCCGTCCGACCCAGGGCTCGGACTCGGGCTCAGCCCTAGAAGACGACGAACTCCGCTCCGCCCGACCCAGGGCTCGGACTTGGGCTCAGCCCCAGGAGACGATGGACTCCGCTTCGCCCGACCCCAGGGCTCGGACTCAGCCCTGGCCTCAGCCGACGGTCTCCGCCTCGCCTGACCCAGGGGCTCGGACTCGACCACGGCCACGGAAGACAGACTCGACCTCGACCTCGGAGGAGCCTCCACATCGCCCAACCTAGGGCGCGGACCGATCACGTCGACAGGAGGCGCCATCATTACCCTACCCCGAGCTGACTCAGGCTACGGGGAACAAGACCGGCGTCCCATCTGGCTCGCTTCGCCAGATAGGCAATGATTGCGCCCTGCACGCTTTGTGACGACGGCGGCTCTCGGCCCCCTTACGGAAGCAAGAGGACGTCAGCAAGGACTTGACAGCCCCGACAGCTGTCCTTCCGCCAGGCTCCAGCGCTCCTCCGACGGCCACGACACCACACGAACCGGGTGCCCAAACCTCTTCGGCTGCCACGACGGCATGTACTTAGGGCGCTAGCTCTCCTCCGCTAGACACGTAGCACTCTGCTACACCCCCCATTGTACACCTGGATCCTCTCCTTACGCCTATAAAAGGGAGGACCAGGGCCCTCTTACAGAGGGTTGGCCCGCGCGGAGGAGGACGGGACGGCGCTCGCGCAAGGCCGCTCGCTCCCACTCCCGCGTGGACGCTTGTATCCCCCTACTACAAGCGCACCCAACTCAGGCGCGGGGCTAACACGAAGGCCGCGGGATCCGCTCTCTCACGCCTGCCTCCCTCCGGCTGCTTCCTTTCCCCCCTTCGCGTTCCGCCTCGCGTCGACCCATCTGGGCTGGGGCACGCGGCGACAATTCACTCGTCGGTCCAGGGACCCCCTGGGTTTTGAAACACCGACAGCAACACTTATACAAAACCTAGTTTGCATATTCTAGTTTGATTATTTGCATAGGTTTTACTTTAGGGATTTATTTGTGGCCTAGTTTAGCGAAAGTTTTAGAAGTCCTAATTCACCCCCCCCCCCTCTTAGGCATCACCCGTTTCCTACAAGTGGTATCAAAGCCCGGTTTGGCTCATTTGAAACGCTTTAGCTTCACCGCTAAAAGAGCCGACGCTTTTTAGAGGAAGGGATGGATACCCATAGGCCACCACACTTTGACGGCACTAACTTCCCTTATTATAGTGCTAAAATGGCTTGTTACCTAGAGGCCGCTGATCTAGGTGTTTGGAGAGTCACTCGTGACAGGATGAAACCCCTCAAGAATCCTGAGAAACCCACCACGAGTGAGGAAAAAGAAATTCATTTAAATGCTTGAGCCAAAAATTGCTTGTATGAATCTCTTAGCATGGATATTTTTAATCAAGTATTTACCTTGAAAACTGCTAATGAGATTTGGCTAAAATTGCATGAGCTCCATGACGGCACATCCAATGTCCGTGAGCAAAAACATTGCCTAGTTTTAAATGAGTATAATTCTTTTGCTATGAAAGATGATGAGCTTGTTAGAGACATGTATTCTCGTTTGAATCTAATTATCAATGAGCTCAATTCTATTGGCATTAATAAGCTAGGTGATGCGGACATTGTGAGGAAGATTATCTCCCTGCTACCACAACAAAGATATGGGAGCGTCATCACCATCCTTCACAACATGGAGGACTTGAGCAACATGACCCCGACCATTATTATTGGGAAAATCGTGGCTTTTGAGATGTCACGAAAAATGTGTCGGGGAGAGGAGCCAACTTCCTCAAGACCATATGCTTTTGCATGTGATGAAAGGAAGGGCAAAAACAAGGCTCTCACTCCAAGTTCCTCAAGGGAAGAAGAGGAAGAAGAAGAAAGTGATGATGATGAAGATAATCAACCATGCACATCATCCTCCGAGGACGAAGAAACAATCCAACGCGTCGGAAAGGTAGTGAGGATGATCCGCAAGATTAATCTAATGGGTGTGCCCCTGCAGGTCGAGGATCTTCTCTTTAATATTGACAGGAAAAAGCAAAGGAAGAGAGGATGCTTCACATGTGGGGAGAAGGGTCACTTCAGGGACAATTGTCCAAATATGGCCAAACCCAAGAAGGAGAGGAGCAAAGGCAAGGCGCTAACAAGTGTTAGAACTTAGGATGATTCTTCAAGTGAAGATGAACCATCAAGGACGCGCAGCCACCGGTCCTCATCACGCTCATCACGGTCATCACACAAATGCCTTATGGCAAGAGGTAACAAAAGCATTCCATCCTCTAGTGATGAAAGTAGTAGTGATGATGAAGGTGAGGGAAAGCCCTCTGTAGATGAGCTTGCGGAAGCCGTAGAATTTTTTCAGGATGTTTGCACTAAACAAATAGCTCAACTTAAAACCTTGAAAAATAAGTTGGTTAGCTCTCAAAATGATTACAAAGGTTTGCTAGAAAAATTTGAAACTTTTGCAAACTTAAATAGTGAGCTATCAACTAAAATTGAGCTATTAGAATCTAGTGCTCCATCCACTGCTACCGATGATGGTCTCATTAAGAAAACTAAAAAACTTAAGGCTAAGTTAGCTAGCTCCCAAGAAGCTATTGAAAATTTGCTAGAGAAAATGGAAATTCTTAGCATTCACAATAATGAGCTAATTACTAAGCTAGAAAACATTAGTAGCACCCCAGCAGCATCTTTAGTTAAAATATCTGAAATAATTAAGAAAGATGCTTCTACTTCCTGCTTTGATTTAGTTGATGATTCTAACCCCTGCAACCAAGTCGTTGTTGAGAATATTGTTGTAGAGACATGTTCAGATGAGGTTGCAAAGAAAAATGAACAATTAAAGCAAGAAGTGGCTCGCCTTGGCAAGGTTTTGTATGACAAGAAAGGCAAAGCCAAACAAATCCGACCTCTATAGGATAACACCACTACGGGAGTGAACAAGCCTATGAAGGGAGAAACTATGATTTGTAGGCTATGCCACAAGGAAGGCCATAAGTCTTTCCAATGCAAGGCGATGACCGGGGATAAGCGAAGGAAAAAGCTCAAGCAAAAGCCATCAAGCAAAATCTCCAACACCTACATCAAAAAGGTGGACAAAAAGACTGCTACACCATATTTGATCAAAAAGAAAAAGAATGGAAAGGTGATAGCAATCAAGGTCAACAAGCAAGCCAACAAAGGAATGGGGGCCAAACACATCTGGGTGCCAAAGGAAATAATTTTAACCATGAAAAGCACCAAGAAGGTTTGGATCCCGAAAGGGAAGTGAGTGGACCGAAGGTTAGCGGGAAATTTGGAGACTTGGCAAATTTGGGATGTATATCATGGGATACATCATATTGAATCAAGTTTACTTGCCAAGTGGGTTAGTGAAAATTTTGGACCCAAATTTCCCACCCATGACTAAGGTAACTACATTTATTGTATTTCTTGTTTTTAGATATGCGTATCTATTTACTTTGTATCCAGTTTACCTTTCTTGCCTAGTATTACATGTGTTATTTACTTTTGTCTAAAATTGTGCATACTAGGTAAATCATATGGTAGGATTGCTTGCTTTCAATTCATATAATTAAGCAAACCTACATGGCTTAAAATGTTTATTTAAGCACGACACATAGCTTCTATATCACTCCATAGTAAATGATGCATCAATTGAAAATTTTGATTTCTACAAGCTGTATCATTTAACTTATATGTGCTAAAGTTCAGATTATAGATAATTTGCCCCTCTTGATATCAAATCAAAGTGCAAGTCTCCTACAAGTATTCAAAACTTGTATGCACATCTTCAGGGGGAGGTTACTCTATAATCTAATGCTTTGAGACTAACACCTTTTCAAGTCTATTTCATGTGATAGTCTCATTGTAAGGAAAATGAGGTCCCCGGAGAAAGACAACAATCTTCCACTGCAAAATCTCCAAGAACTCTCATGTCTCTCAAGCTCGCCATTGAACTTCAATTGGTATCTTTTGAGACTACATCTAGTATCATTTACATGTCTTCTCCAATATTTGATTAGACTATATTTCATATCATATACTTCCATGTTGCTAAAAATGCATAAGTGGTTAACTCATATTCTGTTACCTATGCATAAGGAAAGTTAGTCTTTTCAAATCATATCTTGCACCTCTATTTTTCACATGCTTTTTCCTAAGATCTCTGTCAGGGGGAGCTTTTCTTCATCTTTAAAGGGGGAGAAAAACTCTTTCTAAAGGAGAACACTCACTTAGGGGGAGTAATCCTTTGAGGACAAGCTTTTATTTACTTCCTACATGCTTTTAATGTCTTTCTTTTCGGTGGTTGATGCCAAAGGGGGAGAAGTTTAGGGACCAAAGCAATGAAAACTATATCAAACACCAAACACCACCAATTTAAAATTTTATATATACAAATGGTTTTTCAAGTGGTTTTGGCTATTTGGTCCTAAAATAGGAAGTAAGTGAATTATAGAGTTAGGGGGAGGCTTAAGTCCATAATATCACATTGTGGGGACAAACATGCATCCTAGCAAGTAGATTGCATATTTTCATTCAAATACTTGTATTATTTGCTTACTTTGGTTGTGTTGTCATCAATCACCAAAAAGGGGGAGATTGTAAGGAAAATGGACCCTGGGCCATTTGGCTAATTGAGTTTTGGTGTTTGATGAACGACACAATCCGTGAACTAATGTATTTCCCAAGTGTTTGTGTGTTGTAGTTCACAGGATGCGAAGTGGATTGGACTGAGGCTCTAAGGATGCAACACCTCAAAGAAGACATTATAAGACCCATATAATACATTACAAAGTCATATTGAAGACACTTTATACATGCTAAGAGTCCAACACATCAAGAAGTAGAAGTGAGATACAAAGATGCAAAACAAAAGTGAAGTTGACAAAGTTGAGAGGAAGGGCTGACTGCATTGGAAGTGTTTCACAAAATCAAATCTACTCAAACTGACATGGCTTCAACTCTGAGATGTATATAATTTTATAAGCTTTCCAAAAAGTCTAAGATCATCAAAATTGGAGTTCAGAGCTAAAAGTTATGCCCACAATACGAAGTCGGAATTGCTGAAAAAACTGCACCAGCATATGGGATGTCTAGTGCACACCGGACTGTCTGGTGTGCCAAATTTGCTCAAACTGATATGGCTTCAACTCTGAGATGTAGAGAATTTCATAAGCTTTCCAAAAAGTACAAGATCATCGAAATCGGAGTTCGGAGCTAAAAGTTATGGCCAAAATACGACAAGAGGGCATGGGCTGTCCGGTGCACACCGGACCGTCCGGTGCGCCATGTCCGGTGCGCCATCTTCGAAAGCTCTAACGGCTACTTTTAACAGCTAGTACACGTGGCATGTCCGGTGTACCACCGGACAGTCCGGTGCACCTGTCCGGTGCACCGCAGAAAGCTGCAGAACTGCTTTCCAACGGATATATTTGAGTTGGGGCCTATATATACTTCACCCAACCGGCCATTTGGAGGTGTGGGAGCCCAACAACATACCAAGGCATATAGTGCACATTTCCAAGAGCTCAAACACCCAAGTACTTAATAGAATCACTCGGTGATTAGCGTAGGTGCTTTGCGAAGTGCTTAGGTTAGTTAGACCGCTTTAGCGCTTGCTCTAGGTGAACCCTAGTTAGTTGAGTGAGTTTAGATAAACCACACAACCACTCGGCTCTTGCGTGAGTCGTTGTAATTGTACCGAGTGGGGCGAGAGTCTTGCAAGACCGTGACAACTGTGTTTGTGTCACGGCTGCCACCGTGTACCGGAGGGAACGAGGCCAACGGCGTTTCGGCCGGAAGCTCGATAATAGAGACGACGGGGAGCGTCCGAGAGGAGCCGGAAGCAGAGCACCACTTGCGCGTGGAGAAGGCCCGCGGCTCTCTACGGAGTTACTCGACCGTGGTGCTTGGCCCTCGCGTGGGCTTCCCTTTGCATAGGGGCACCAACGAGGATTAGTCGGGACCTTGCGTGGTTCCGGATACCTCGGTAAAAATACCGGCGTCATCCACGAGAGTTTGCTTCTCTACTTTGCTCTTTAAGTTTCCGCATTTATATTAAGCATTTAAGTTTCAATCTTGTATTCTTACTTATTTAGTGTAGATTGAAACTTAGCCTTTGCGGTAGAGATAGCAACACTTAGACAAAACGTAGTTTGCACATTCTAGTTTGATTATTTGCATAGGTTTTACTCTAGGGATTTATTTGTGGCCTAGTTTAGCGAAAGTTTTAGAAGTCCTAATTCACCCTCCTCTTAGGCGTCACCCGTTTCCTACATACACTCTACTTGCCTTTTAAAGTTTGACACAAAAAACTTAATAATTCTAAATTCATTAGTCTAAGGACCTGTTTGGTTCGGTTTTTTTAGAAGCTTTTCTGAAAAGCTGGCTGTGAGAAAAAACTGGCTGTGGGGAGAAGCTGATGGATAGAATCTAGGTGTTTAGATACGCAGATTATGAGATTGTAGATTCTAATTAAAAAACAGATAAATACACACAAACAACACATCATTACGGGCCTGTTTGGTTCAGCTTTTTTAGGTGTTTGGTTGATCAGATTATTAGATATCAGTGCACTAACTTATAATGTAGTTAACACTTTATGATATATGAAAATACTTTAACTTAATTTAATGCATTACAGTACAACACGTCCTTCAGTTGATACAATTCTAATACGAAACATTTTTACTTCCATACTTATTTGAAAATGCCATAAAAACTAAATTATTACGTAATTTCATAAATAACGATGCATGCAACCTCATAATTATCAATGATCCTCTACTATATGTCAATTATCATGCTAATGATGTTTACAAAACAAAACAAAGAAATTATGAATATGAATAAATAAACATATAACTCGGGTATACGATGGGCACAGATGGCAAACAGGAGATGAGCAGTCAGCTTCCCTGAGACGCGCCTGGTTAGCTGCTTCCACGGTGGAGTTCAAATCCAGCGTCCACCAGAAGCACTTGTCTCAGAAGCAGCACGAGAATTCGAATGTTTGGTTGAGATAAGCAGCTTTTGACCGCCAGAATCCACGAAAAGCGGATCCAAACAGGGCCTACGTCGTCGCCAGAGCCCTCACTGGATTTGTGTCCTCACCAGCTCGCTCCAGACTTCAATCGAAGGTCGTCATCGTTCGTGCATCCCCAAGAAATCCCTAGAATCAGGTGAAGACGAAGCTAGCAGGGTGATATTCATCAAGTGCTCGACAAAAGCTCGAACAAGTCGTCGATCGTCATCCTCGTCTACGCCAAGCTCTGAGAAGATTAGGCGCAGAAGAAAATAAATCAGTACGCGACCGGAGAATTCTCGATGTGGACGAAGAAGTGTGATTTGATGTGGCACTCACCATGTATTTGGGGAAAGGCTAGAGCTGAAAGGTGTCGTCCATTTCATGATTTCAAGTCAGATTTAATTATGGTAAGCTAATTCGCCACTTCCAATAATTGGTTTAATGGATAGATTGCTAGGTACGTATGTCACGACGATTATCCCGCTTGTAGCTCGGGCACATATTTATTTGACTCTTGTTGGAATACGAGGCTACATGTAGCAGGGTAATTGTGTCCATGATTGCGAAGTCGTCGTGTTGCATAGCTAAGTTTAGGTTATGCGAGAGGGATTAAATCGGTGTTTCGTATCCGATGAGTGGTCGAATTAATAATATAAAAAGATAGGTTAAGTATTTTATTTGGCTAGCTAGTAAGTTCTGACGATGTTGCCGTGTCAATTTAGTTTGCTTAAATAAATTAATGCTTTGCTAATAGACATTTTAATTAGCGGGTGGGTGATGCGAAGTCGTCCGGTCTGGTAGTTTAGAATGTTGACGTGCTTCTGTTCTTGTTTTAAGATTTAAATAGTCACGTGCAAGGGAGGACAGGTTCAACAGCTCGACGACAAACGCGAGCACGCGTGAAGCCCGATGGACGAAGAGCGAGTGCAACGCAGTGACAACAAGCAGACGCGCGAGCATTAACGCGAGCCAGCGGCAAGCACGAGTGCTGAGGTACAACCGACAACACTCGGCGAGCACGCAGCGAGGCACACAACAGCGACGACAGTTGAATCAGCAACAGAGTGTTGGCGAACTCGACGAACACAACCATGATCGCGTGCTGGCGCAGATAGGATAACGACCAGCGAGTAGCCGACGCGGGTGAGCAAAGCAGGCAGGACGCCGGGCGTCGCGGTGAGCTAGAAAAGGATTCGGCGCGGGAGCTCAACGCGCCGTGGCGAGTAGAGAACTTCGCGCGCACAACAGAGGAGCTCGATAGGAAACTTAACGGTGACGATTTGGGCGAGCGCGACGCAAGAGACCAGAGAGAGACGCGCTGATGAGTAAGCAGGAAGCCGCGACGAGGAAGCTCGGCGCGCAGACTTGGCGAGCTGGGCACGCGGCCGACTGGAGCAGCGCACGAGCAGAGGACAGGGAGGGCGCGCGGAGATGAAGGAACAGGGGCGAGCAGGGCACGGCTGGGGAAGCTCCACGGCGACCATGGCATAGGAGCGCGCGTCAAGGAGCTTCAAGGCCGAGTGAGCGCAGGGAGAACGACGTGCGCTAGCGCAGGGAGGCTGGGAGAAGCGCGGCTGCACGCGGCTGGAGGAGCAGAGGAGGCGTCGTTGAGGGAAGCTTCCAGGGAGCGGCTACAGAGGGAGCAGAGACCAGGGCGAACTGGAGGCTGGGCGGTCGAGCGCTTGGACGATGGAGGGCGCGCGTGGACGGCTAAGCCGGCTCGGATCCGAGCAGAGGCAGGGAGGAGCGCCATGGGAAGAGAAGGATCCGCGCACAGCAGCCATGGAAAGGAGCCGACCGTGAGAGCAAGGCAGAGACCGACGCCATGGGAAGAACCTGCGAGCAGAGGAAGAAGACGACAGGGGGAGAGGGCAAGGACGTTGGGGCGAGCTCGGCCATGGGCTGGAGCAGTGAATACCGCGGCCGAGGAAGCAGCAGGCGTGGTGGCCAGAACCAGGGGCGCGCGCGGCACCAGAGAGCTGGAGCAGACGAGCTGCAGAAAAATCTGGCCAGGCGCCATGGGGGGCAAAGGCCGAGCAGGGGGGGAAGAAACCCCGCGCGGAAGAGAGGAAGCTCGCGGCTGCTGGGAGAGGGAAGCTCCACGACGAGGAGGAAGAAGAAGCGCGCGCATTAAAAAGCAGCAAGGGCGGCGGCTTGAAGAAATATCAGCCGAGAAGAGCGGCGGCTGGATAGGATTAGAGAGAGAGCGGCGTGAACAGATATGCATGTTTGTAGAATTTTTTTATTTGATTTTATTTTCTTCCATTTTTAAGGAAAGTCACAGATATTTGATGTTATAAAATCAGTGTCTAAAAAGATATAATCGAGGATCGAACAAAATGAGATTGACAACAATAATTGGATAGGGATTTGATTTGGTCTGAAGTCGGATGTATCCGTACCGTTAATTCACCGTTTTAGATCGAAGCGAGAAGCAATGGACCGAATTAAACGGACTTCGGCTTCGGTATTTTAATCTGTGTGATTCGACTAATATTAGCTGAAACCATATATGCTCATGCACACGCGATTTTGTCGTCAAAACAGCGTGCGGAAGGATAAATTGAATCATATTCGCGCGCACGACTTTACTCAGACGACGTGCGATCCTAATTATTTTGTCCCGAACAATTTGGTCGTCGAGTTCTACTTAAATGTGTTTGGGGATAAAATCATCCGAGTGAGTCAGGCTTCCGAATTCGTATTCGCGCGAGCGATGAGTTTTAAATAATCACCGAACACACCGATTTTCGGAACGACTATCTTCCGAACACCACGAAAATTTAGGATGAGCCCGGATAGATAAAAATAAAAATGCTATCGAACTCGCGATAGCCGAACAGATACGATATTAAAATCGCGATAGGCAAAGATGTTTAAAATTTAGCATCTGTTTTATCCACTGATATTACGTGTTAAAGTCTGCACTCGTGGTCGAGCAGACGATAAACACCTGGGGTGTTACAGCGAGAGTTTGGAGCAGCGAGAGCAGAGGATAGGAGAGGGAAGGAAGAGAGCAGATCCTCACCGAGGAGAAGGCAGCGGGGAGGGTCGTTGTCGGGGCTGTGCGCCGCCGTCGTGCGGGTCGCGTCGAGCCACCGTCGCGCCGTTGCGCCGGTCACGTCGTGTCCAGGCTTCGATCCATAGGGTACGACACAAGGGTTGGTTCCGGGCTGTGGAGTGAAGGGAAATTTTAATCCGGGCCAGTTTCAATTCCAATTCGGGCCAAAACGAACAATTTCAATGAGTTGTACTAAATTCCAAACCAGGTCCATTCGTTCCACCCGGAACAAGGTCTGGAATGGGCTGATCTGCTGAAAACGAACGAGGCCTTAAGGAGAAGAAAAAACAGCATAGTTGTGAATTTGAAGAGATTATTGCATTATAGAAAACGGTAAGTGGGCTTCGCTAATATGTGGTTTTCGCTAATATGAAAAGCATGCCGTGGGTTTAGGCTGGATAGGAACGAGACAGAGGCAAGAACTCCCATTTGGAAACAGTGTGGCCATCTCGTGTTTTGAGCTCTGATTAAGGCAGACAAACATCGAGAATTTTCTCATGTCTTATTGTCTTTCACCTCATCTACCGTCCAACACCAAGAACCCTAGCCACCGCCATGGAACGTCCTCATGTAGCGCCACGTCGGTGAGAAACGATGGCACGTCGCAGTCTTTCGGCAACCCCCGGTCACACAGCCCTGGGTTCCGCTGGAGGAACACGCGGGAAGCTCGGTGATCAGAGACGGCGGCATGTGGCTAGAGAGCTGGTTGTATAGTGGGATCGTGACGGAGAGTGCGTTGCGGGAGGTGTTGATGATGCTCATCGCGGGTGAGATGCAGAGGTTGTTTGGCAAGCTGCCGTTGAGCTTGTTGAGGGAGGTGGAGAAACGGTACATGGTGTGGACCAGGCTGATGCTCTGAGGTATCCCACCGGAGAAGTTGTTGTTGTCAATCTGAACCTGCTCGAGCCGGAGAAGATTGGTCAGGGTACATGCAGCAATCAACCTTCTGAATCAGTTACCTCCCCTTCATCAGAGACAGTGTAGAATGGTAGATCCCCAAGACATTGTTTAATGGTAGCAATTGTGCTTTAAACCTCAACAATGCGTATGAGTCATGAGTGACAGGAAACATCTGGTTTTGTTTCTGCTGTGAATACACTATCTGTTTCAGGGAAAAATCTACAATTCTTGGGTCTCTGGGAATTACCAATTTACTCGGTTTCACACTCTGACTGGGATAATAAGGGAAACTCTTTGAAGCAATAGCGATAAGGAGGCTCTTCTAAGAAAACCTTGGCCACATTGTGGTTTTCATTATAGGAACCAGGAAGTCTATTATTATGATTCAAATATTACCCTAATGTAAAGATCTAACAAGAGCTTTGCTGTGCTTTGTGATTATATATACTTCATCTGGCCGTAAATATAGGTCCATCTAGGCTTGTCCTAAGTCAAACTTTGTTAAATTTGACTGGGACAAACGTGGATGACATATATTTATGATAGGAGGAAGTAATTGCATGTGAATAAGAATAATAAATGGCTGTAGTCAGTCTGTAAGTAGGGACATCTTGTGTAGACTATTGCATTTTGAAGTGTATTTTATTGACAAACTTTCTATTTATGCTACATTAATGATTCTTGATACTTATTAAGGCGGTAAGGGTTTCCATTAACCCCTCCCTGCATTGTCGTTCTCATTCCACCCTCCCCGCAAATCACATTCCCATTCCCACGTGCATCCCGCGCCTAGCTAAAATTAAATTAAAAAAACACAAATGTGGCTCCAATGGGATTCGAACCCGCGACCTCTCAAGCAAATGTGCTCGTAGCTACCACTACACGACATGTGTGTTTATATCAATATCTGTTACAGTAAAAATATATACTACATCTCTCCCAAAGCCCACCTGCTACCTTTCGACAATGTGTAGTAGTAGATAATTATCAACGAGATTCCTGAATTATATTTTTGGATGGAGGGAGTAGTATTTAAAAAAGAGCCTTGCATGCAATTTCTTTTGTTTGAATAATATTTTCAACTTAAATTCTTTTTTATATGTGTGACATTTATTCTCCGTAATATTTTTCCATGGCTCTGACTTGTGAGTCATTTTCATAAACCAACGCCAAAGATGAATCCATGTTTCTTACTTGGAAACCCCGAACAAACACCACTGGCAGGAGGCGCTCGCGTTGGCGTCACTCATTGACGACGAAAAGAAGCTTGGCGACTGCCAGTTCGACCTCTAGAAGCAGTACTACGTGACAGCATGCATCGCTATGTTCGGTAAGCTCCGGTGCAGCCGCCGCTTGGACGCGGTCCAGAGCGGCTGCACCACGCTGTCCATCTTCAAATAGGGGGACCTCATGGTCGTCGCCAACACCGGTGACTCTCGGGTTGTTCTGGGCACCGCATCCGACAATGGCGCCATCACACCGTCCAGCTCATCATCCACCTGAAGCTCAACCTCCCACGTAAGTCACTACTGACCGGCCATGAATTCTTGTGCGCTGGGATGACGGTCGTTGCTGACGTTGTGTGAGTGTCCTCGAATAAGATTTATGTAGAGGAGTAGCACATTTGGTGGTGCAACGGCTAGGTGTACTACCTCGCTGATGAGCCCGGGATGCACTTCGTTTGGCAGCCCAACCAAGAGTCATCGGTACTCGCCATGTCATGCGTGTTCGACGACTACTATATCAAGGACTATGGCGTCATCTTAGCACCAGAGGTGACGCAGAGGAGGACCGACAACAATGACTACTCGCCAGCGTCGGGGTAGCTTTTGTGTCGGCCTGCCTTTAATTCTCTTCGCAAACACATACACTTGCTTTTTTGTTTAAGCAAGCATGTATGGTGGTGCGTACCTAATGATTGATAATGTACGAGGGAACTTCTACCGACAGGTGTGACACGTGCTCTTCAATGATGAGACCATGCAAATCGTGGCATATATCGAAGTCTGCATGATACTGATGGTTGCAATGGAGTAGTGAAATAGCTAAATTAAAATAACAAAATTTATGTATGGCTAGGATTACAAATGGATTATGAAATATTTTTTATAACAATATAAGACACATTTTGTATATAAGTTATTATGTTATTACATGTCCCGTTGCAACGCACGGGTACTCACCTATGATTCTTGAAAAGTATACTTTTTTATGGTTGTCCAAGGATTGGGAGCTCTAACATGATTTTACATAACTCTTTTTTCTTGTTTCTTCGCAGGGCTTGGGTAAATAATTGACACATCTCCCTTGTACATGTAACATTGCATGTAATTTTTGTTAAGATGAGTTCACTAAATAAAGTTTTTTCAAATACTGGAGATGCATGTTCAGTGTTACCTAGTAAAGTCACGTCATTAAATCCCAATGCAGCAGAGTTTGTACCTTCATTTGTTAAACAATCTCTTGGAAGCAGTACAGTTCCAGATGTAACTAAGTCAGATTTTAGGGGTTCTTCTGGAAAAACAATCCTAGATAGGTCTGAATCATCGAAGTCTAATAACTCAGATGATGAGGCACACCAGTTTTGGCGTAAGCAGCTTCCTGATGACATTATTCCAGACTTCACTTCTTTTGAGAAAGTTGAACAAGGGCCTGAAGAACTGTCCCTTGCTGGATTATCTTTGAATGCACCTCCCTTTTATGGGACAACATCCAATCCCTTCTCAAGAGAGTATCACGAATTATCTTCCCTAGCTACTAAGGGCCTAGAACTGGAACACACTAATCTGTTGTATGAAGATAATTATCTGGGTTCAAGCAACTGGGAGCAAAATTATATTGGTGATCTTCATATTGCTAATGGAAACCAGGGCCTTCATTATGATTCTGAAATTGGTGTAAGCTTTTCTGATAGTTTTGCTAGTGAGTATGCTGCCTCATCAGATGGCCTTGTTGCTCCCCTGGAGTACTTAGCATCTCAGTTCCCTGGATTTTCAGCAGAGAGCCTTGCAGAGTTGTACTACGCAAATGAGTGTGATTTCAACCATACTATTGAAATACTAACACAGCTAGAGGTAATTACTTACTGCAATACTAATTTAAGTCTTCCAGATAACCACTCAGAAATAGCTTTACCGAAAAAAAGTGAAGCAATTAAATGTATGCTCTTTGCTTAGATGTTAGATCGATGTTATTTAGAATTATTTTCAAAGTGGTTTGGAAGTTTTTTGGGACATGTGGTTTGGAAGTACTCCCTTTGTAAGATGTTCTAGCTTTTCTAGATATGCATATCTTTTGCTATGCACCTAGATATACATTATATCTAGATACATAGTAAAAGCTATGTATATAGAAAAGCCATAATGTCTTACAAAAATGAAGTAATTGTGATGCGCAACGGAATACATCATCCACCATGTCAATCAAAATGTTACTTGTTGCCACCTGTTAGACAAGAACCATATACTAGCGTAAGATTTTTTGTGGAGCTCATGAAGCATGCCATGGACTGGTTGCACAACATCGTTATCCTGCTGTTTACGAGTACTCTTTACTAAAGCAGTAATGCTACATGAAAAGACAATTTGAATCCTCACATCTTCAATTGCAATTCGATTTCAAAACGCTTGGTGTACATCAAGAACATTTTGGCACTATCCATATTCCGTAATTATGTTTTTCCCGATTTTTCAGATGCAAGTTGATGCTACACCCAATCACACAGTGAATCTGGCCAAGAGCACACCGAACTTTAGCACTGGGGATTTCCCTGCACTTCCAACAGTCGAGGACCAAAATGGTTTCAATGAGGTCCTGTTTGTTTCCTTTTATTTTGAGGAATTGGAATTTTACTAATGGAATAGGCTATTTTTTTGAATGTGACATTCCACCACTTTCCAAAGTTATCATATTAGTATATCTCAAATTCATGGTGTGAGAGATGGAAATTGATTCTATAGATTTATGTGCTATGTTTCTGATGTACAACTTATAGCACACTCTTTTATTTGCTTCACTATAACATAAATGTAGTATATAACTATCTCTCATATGATTTAGAATAATATACAAATATATCACATATATAAATATATGAACTTAATTAGTTTTGTCTAAATTATAATTATTAAAATGGAATTCAATTCCAACGAAACAAACGGGCCTAAGGGTAATGTGGATGTACTTGGCATGTTCAATGTGCGCGGCTCATCTGAAATGCCTACTGGAGCTGGTGATTTTGTTTCAGCTGTTTGCTAATTTGCATCACAGAATTCTGGCCAGTGGAAGTTTAAAAAAGGTCCTAAATATGGTAATGGTGTTTCAGCTCTTTCTGTACCCAAACAGTACAGTTCTGGCACTAAACAATCATCTGGGAACAAGTTTCAAAGCATCAGCAGTGCAAGAGTTGCCCCATGGCTTCAGACTGGAGATGCAGTGGGTAATACTCATCTGATACTCTGAAAGTCTGAAGTCTTCCCGATCCATATTGCACAGTTCCCTCCTCTGTATTTCATGTTTGGATGAGGATTGGTCTTGCTTTTTCCCCTTCATTTAGTGAAAATCGTGAATGGCTAGAAATCAGAGAGAATTATGCTACCTTTTGAGGTCCTTTACTATGCTTCAATTATCTGCTGATTAATTTATCTCCGTATATGCAATCCACCAGCAAGTATGTACTCAGAATCAAGGGGAGAAGCCCGTGATTTTGCTAGGGTTCGAAATGCGTGTTTTGAGCAGGTAAGCACTATCGCATATGGTTACTGAAGCCTACACTTCAATTTCTTTTGATTGTTCGAGTAAGATTCAATTTTTTTCATGAATAGAGATCACTATCTGCAACATACTTATCTTACGAATTGCTAAGGTTTTCACATAAGGAAACTCCTGACAGGCTAGACAGGCTTACTTGGTTGGCAACAAGGCTGTTGCGAAGGAATTGAGCATGAAGGGGCAGACATACAATGTGCAAATGAAAGCAGCTCATGAGAAAGCTAGAGAAGCTATTTACCGGCAAAGGTCTGATTGCTATTTTTACATGTTGACTTTTGGTTGTTGCATCTTACTCCATCCGTCCCTTGTTAATTGGTCAAACTTAAAAGTTTGACTAGGTTCATATAAAATATTAGTAACATTTACATCTCTAAATAAGTTTATTATGTAGACATATCCAAAGATCTATCTAATGATACTAATTATGCATTGTAGATATTACTATTTTTTATATATTTGGTCAAAGTTGAAATATGTTTGAGTTTTCGGAAGGGAGAAAGACAGTTATTTAAGGACGGAGGGAGTGTAATATATTGAAGTCTAATTTAGTTTCCTACCTATCGTTTTCTGATGTGCAGGAATCCTGTTTCTTCCCAACGTGGGTGTGACCGCCCGATTGATTTACATGGCTTGCATGTGAACGAAGCAATCCACATCCTGAAGGGTGAGCTCACTACCTTGAAGAGCACAGCGAGGGTGGAAGAGGATGCAAGTCATGGTTTGCGTTGGAACAGGCCACCACACTAGGGGCTCTCGCACTGCGAGGTTGCCTATCGCTGTGGAGCAGTTCCTCCTGGATGAAGGCCTCCAGTACACGCAGCCTTAGCCGGGTCTGCTCCGAGTGATGGTGTACTAACATCTCTTAGGTAAGACACCAAGGAGAGAGAAAAAGGACCCCCCCAAAAAAAAGAAAAAAAGAAAAGAAGATATGTCAGAAAATAAAAAAACTTCGTTGGAGCACGCACTTTAATTCCTTGTACCTGTATATTAAAAGAGGCAGTAGGAGAATAGCCTGACAACATAATACAGTGTAAAATTATAGAAACTGTTTTGCAAGGTAAGTGGCTTCGAAATTGTTTGTTGCTGAACACGAGATGCATTTGGGGTCATTTGTGGCTACTGAACTACATCTGCTGCATCTTCATTCCTTTTTTTCGTTGGCCTTCACTCCTAGGGATGAAAACGGTCAGAAATGGTATTTATTTGGTAATCTGTTTTTAGTCGTTTTTCTTTGATTGCGAATAAATAGTGTCGGCGTTTCGGACCCGGGGGACCCTCAACCGGACCGACTAGTGAATTTTGTGCCGCGTGCCCTTGTCCAGATGGGTTGATGCAAGATAGAACACAAGAGGAGGGATGAGGCTTATATTATCTTGCACCGGGGGTGCTTGCAGTAGGGGTTACAAGCTTCGCGAGAGAGGGAACGGGTCCTAGGCCTCCTAGGGGGTCTAGTGTTGCGGAGTGGAGCTCGATGTTTGGGTGAGTCCGTCTCTGTTGCTCTTGCTGCCCATGTTGCCCCCCCCCCGTCCCCTTTTCTTCTCCTTTCGAAGGCCATGGGCATCCCCTTTTATAGACATAAGGGGATAGTCCAGGTGTACATATGGGGGAGTAGCAATGTGCTAACGTGTCCGGCGGAGAGGTGCTTGAGCCCTGTATGAAGCATAGCTGGCGGTGTGGCATGGATCCTGCTGACGTTTCCTTGCTTCCGTAGAGAGCTTGCGAACTATTGACGTCATGGACGCATGCGGGGAACCATCATTACCTGTACCGGAGTAATCTAGACGTGACTCCGGTCTTGTTCCTTCGTAGCCTGAGGTGGCTAGCTAGAGGTAGGGTAATGATGTATCCCCTGTAGCGTAGTCGGTCCAAGGCCGAGGTCAGGCGAGGCGACGACTCCTCCCGAGGCCGAGGCTAAGGTCGGGCACGGATGTGACTCCTCCTGAGACCGAGGTCGGGCGAGGCGGAGAACTTCCCCCGAGGCCGAGGCTGAGACTGAGGCCTAGGGTCAGGCGAGGAAGAGCTCCCTGTTGTGTCCGAGGCTGAACTCGGGAGAGGCCATGACTTACTGTTGTTAGACTTACCCTGGTGGTTGGCACAGTAGCCGGAGCGGGGCGAACAGTGCTGTTGTCACACCCGGCTTTAAGGAACAAAGCCAGGTGCATCTCATACATGCGCCAAGAAGACAACATATATAATAACAGAGTGTATAGAGATAAATGTCAATAACATCAGAGTACTTATTACATAGCGGAAGACTTATTACAAAATAAAGATAAAACGAACTAAGGATCGTCGGCGCCAATGTCAACTGAGAAACGCCACCTAGATCAGATCAAACTCCTCGCCTAGTGGCTCCTCCTGAACCACCTGCTCTTCTCCTGTGAGGGGGTGTGAGACAGCAAGGGTGAGCTCACACATGATCATAGCTCAACAAGTTGTGGGGAACCAGTGGACATAAACTCACAAAAGTGTGAGTTCATGTGATGTGTAAGGCTAATCAATGATAGGGGTTAAAGCTGAGCATTGCTTTTAAGTAGTTGGTCAAAATTTTATTAGCAGTTACTAAGTGTAAGTAAATATCAAACCATAAGTGAAGTAATAGAACAAAATTAATAACAATCCCATGCAATGCAAATGACAAATTTGAATTTAAGTTCCATAATTTAAACATCAGAGAGTCCTGAGCTGCTCATGACCGTGAGCTCGGCTAGTATACCAGTTTTACACTCTGCAGAGGTTGTACCCTTTACCCACAAGTCATGTTACCCATCTGCCAAGGGGTCGCGAATCCCATACACCTCTACCTAGGAAGCGCGGTAGGGCAACACTACGAGGCCTTTACAAAGTTCCACTAGCTTCCGAAAACCCGCTACAGTTTATAGGAAGTTCCAATGCAGGGTTCTTGCCTGACCGCCATCGCAACAAAATCAAGCAAGGACCTCCCTACACTGACCACTCCCCTACTGCCCTTGCCCCTTTCGGGTAAGGTAGTCTTCCACTAGCTTTCCTAATTAATCAGCCAAGGGCGTCCCATTAAACCCTTGTGGTGGCACGTGTTACTCAAGTTAAGCTCTATGTTCCAATTAACATTAATGAACTTGACATGAACATAAATAGAATAACAAGAATAATTGGAACATAGATATAATGAATGATTATCCCAAAACCGTATAAAGCAATAGCAAACTACCCAAGTGATTCCGGGGTAAACAAGGTAATGAGATAAACAATCTAGGGTGACCTATCGGGTCCCATCAAAATTAACCTATGCATGGATATGTGATATTAAAGAACATTATTGGGTAAAAAGTGGTCAAGGGCACAACTTGCCTTCAATGAGCTCCTGCTCAGCTACTTCAACCTGCTGCTCACCAGGATCCTCGGTCACGGGCTCTTCTACTCGCCACAATACAAACAAGCACAGTGCATATAGAGAAATTAACATTACACCAAACATATATACAAAATACACAGTGATGATCTACACATTAAAATAAAATTCTAGGAACAGGAATCATAATTTTTGGAGTTATAGATTTTAAGTTATGAATTTTCAAAGGTTTTATGTGTTTTAAATAAGATTAAGTGTGAGATTAATTTTCTTACTGTTGTCATGATAAAACAGAGGATCTAAGTGATAGATAATAAAATTACAAAAATTTTAGGAACTGGAATGGAGTAATTTGGAGCAAGTATGAATTTTCTATGAATTTCACAAGTTATAGGGTTTATTTTCATATTAAAAATCAAATTTCCAATTCATTTAATCAAATTAAAACAGCTCTGGACTGGGCGCACTATAACAGAGAAACCTAGGGTGCTCGGGATAAGATTTTCTAAGAGATAATCTGCCCTGCGCAGGGACTGCGGGTTGATTTTCTGTTTACCAGGGGGCTCTTTAACAAATTGCGCAAACGAAGGGGTATCGGAAAGATCTGGCTGCAGGATATCGCGTGGACGGCCCAGATTAAAACAACCTCACCCGAAACCGGTACACAATAACTGCCCTTGGATCCGAGATCCACGACGCAGATTTAAAATAACCGAATCATTTTCTATGTGCCCGATCTAGATCGAACGACGCGGATGAATCCTATGAATAGGTATGCAACAATCTAATCTCAGCTGACCCCCGGCCATCCAACGGCACACATCTGATTTCCCTGAGATCTAATCGTGGCCGCTCAAACCTGGATCGACGGCCAGCACATCATCGTCTCCAATCAGCCCCCCTCCAGGCCATGGTGGTGCGCCCCCGACGCGGCGGAGACCCGCCCGCGAAACTCAATCCCCCTCCTAACAGTGAGGTGGTCGATCCAACTGTGCGTGAAATGAAATTAAAGACCAGGCGATCGCTAAGGAGATGCCTTACCGTAATTATCACGATGAATAAGCCGACGATTTGCAATTCGCCCCCCCCCCCCCCCGCGGCAAAGCACTGACATCAACAAATTCCCGGAGTGCTCGGTCAGAATCCTTCCGACGACGGTGCACGCGCCCACTTCGATCGACGGCGATGCTCCACAACCAATCGCGGATGCCGCAGGTATGGTCGAAGACGACGCCCACTGTCGTCCCTCTCCGCAGACCCGCACGCCCCCCGACTGCCCCTACTCAGCTGCGATTCCACGGTGAGGGTTGCGGAGGTGGATATGTAGGCTACTCGGGACCCCGCAACACCATATAGAGATGGCGCGGCTGATCGGGGGGGCAACGGACTCCGTAAGCTCCGGCGCGTGCCCACCATTTGCGGCGGGGTTGTTCATCCTGTGGCTGACGATTCGGGCCCACATGGTAGACAATGAAGACGGACGCAAGCAGAGGCTGACGGTGCGGGCAAGCGAGGCGTGTGGCTGAGAAACTGATCCGTGGGTCCGCGAATGCAGTGAGATGCTGAGCACGAGCGCGATGGAAGAGCCTGTACGTGGGCCCACGAACGCAGTGAAACATGGTCACACGCCAGCGTATGACAGCGTGGTCCCACATGTCGGCGCATTTCCACCGGCCGGCTGGCTCCACGCGGAGTGTGGAAATGGGCTGCGAAGGGAAAATGTCATGGTGGGCCGAATTGAGTGCCGCTGGCCCAGATAAGTGAGGTCCTTTTTTCTTTTTTTCCTTTTGTCTCATTTTAATTTTTTTATTCAAACTTGCTATTTGAATTGAAACTTGGTTTTCAGATCACTCAGGTTATCAAAACACCAGATTTACAAGTATATTTATATTTTCATTCCCATTTATATTCTATACTCTTTTCTTTTCTTTCCTTTTCTCTCTTTTCTTAATTCTAGGATTATTTTAGGATTTAAATCCCCATCTGGATATTTAATGTATTTCTTTTCACATTATTATAATATTGTCACAAAAATGTACACACAAATAAAATATTCAGCATGATGCATTGATTTAGTAGCATATCTTTTTATTAATTGTTTTTGGGCATGATGTTCACATAAGATGATGCATAAAGATCAAACTCACATAAAGAGAAATTGTTCCTCTACTGGTATTATTCCTAGCAATTACAAAGTGGGTGTTACAAATCCTACCCCCATTAAAAATAATCTCGTCCTCGAGATTTAGGAAGAACGAGGGAAAAGGTGGGGAAAATCTATGCGAAGCTCTTCTTCTCTTTCCCAAGTCGCTTCATCTTCACCGTGGTGACTCCATTGGACTTTGCACATCTTTATCACCTTACTTCTTGTAACTCGAGTCAAAGTATCCAAAATCTTGATCGGGTACTCCGTGTAAGTCAAATCACCCTGAACACTGAGCTCTTCCATTGGTAACTGTTCCTCAGGGACACGGAGACACTTTTTCATTTGAGATACGTGGAACACATTATGCACATCCGATAGACTATCAGGTAACTCGAGTTGGTATGCCATCTCCCCAACTCGCCTAAAGATCAAGAATGGTCCAATATAGCGAGGGGACAATTTGCCCTTAACTTTGAATCTCCTCATTCCACGAAGTGGTGACACCTTGAGGTACACATAATCTCCTTCTTCAAATTCCAGTGGTCTTCTTCTATTATCAGCATAGCTCTTTTGCCTGGTTTGAGCCACCCTCAAATTCTCTCGAATTATACGGACTTGTTCTTCTGCTTCTTGAATCAGCTCAGGCCTAAAGAACTGTCTCTCTCCAGTCTGATCCCAATATAGAGGAGTCCTGCACTTCCTCCCATATAAAGCTTCAAAAGGTGACATCTTCAGACTGGCCTGATAACTATTATTATATGAGAACTCAGCATAAGGTAGACTCTTATCCCAACTTCCTCCATGCTGAAGGGCACAAGCTCTCAACATATCCTCCAAAACTTGATTAGTCCTTTCAGTCTGTCCATCAGTTTGAGGGTGATAAGCCGTGCTAAAATTCAACTTTGTACTCATGTTCTCATGAAAGCTTCTCCAAAATCTTGAGGTAAACTGTGAACCTCGATCAGACACGATCTTCTTTGGTACTCCATGTAAACACACAATCCGAGCCATATATAACTCTGCTAGTTGAGAACCTTTATATGTAGTCTTCACAGGAATAAAGTGAGCCACTTTAGTCAATCTATCCACAATCACCCATATAGCATCATATCCTTTCTGGGTGCGAGGCAATCCAGTAATGAAATCCATACCAATCTCTTCCCACTTCCACTCGGGTATCTTCAGTGGATGCAGTAGTCCAGCTGGCCTCTGGTGTTCAGCCTTAACTCTTTGACATACATCGCACATAGCCACATGTGCAGCTACATCTCTTTTCAATCCATACCACCAATACTTCCGTTTCAAATCCTGATACATCTTGGTACTACCAGGATGAATAGAATAAACTGAATCATGGGCCTCCTTTAAAATAGTCTCTCGAAGGCTTTTAATATCAGGAACACACATCCTGTCCTTGAACCATATGGTGCCCTGCTCATCTTCCGTAAATTCCGGAACTCGACCTTCAGTAATCAGATCCTTGATCTCTTTGATTTTAGCATCACCAATTTGTCCTTTGCGGATCTCTTGCTCCAAAGTAGGTTCCACATCAATAGTAACTCCTTCAGTATGAGCAACTATCCCCAGGTTAAGTCTCCTGAAATCCTCAACAATCTCATCGGGTAGCCGGGCAACAATAGCTGAATGAACATGCTCCTTGCGACTCAAGGCATCTGCAACCAAATTTGCCTTGCCCGGGTGATAGTGAACCTCCAAATCATAATCCTTAATAAGCTCCAACCAACGGCGTTGCCTAAGGTTGAGATCCTTCTGAGTGAATATATACTTCAAACTCTTATGATCCGTATATACTTGGCACTTGGTCCCCATGATATAATGTCTCCAAATCTTAAGCGCATGCACAACGGCTGCCAATTCCAAGTCATGAGTGGGGTAGTTCAATTCATGTTTCCGTAACTGACGAGACGCATAGGCAATCACATGTCCTTCTTGCATAAGTACATATCCTAAGCCTTGGCCACATGCATCACAATAGATATCAAATCCTTTATGTAGGTCTGGCATAACCAATACTGGTGGCGTCATCAACCTCTTCTTCAATTGATCAAAGCTGTCTTGACACTTCTCGTCCCACTTAAACTCTCTTCCTTTCTCCAAAAGCGAAGTCATAGGCTTAGCAATCTTAGAAAATCCTTCAATAAATCTCCGATAATAGCCTGCTAATCCCAAGAAACTCTGAATCTCAGTAACTGTAGTGGGTACTCTCCACTCCATTATCTCCTTAACCTTAGCAGGATCCACTGATATTCCTCCATTAGAAATAATATGACCAAGAAATGGCACCTCGCCAGTCCAAAACTCACACTTGCTGAACTTGGCATAGAGTTGATTATCTCATAGCTTCTGTAGCACCAACCTTAGATGTTCCTCATGATCACTATCACTCTGGGAATAGATAAGAATATCGTCGATGAATACCACGACGAATCTGTCCAAATACTCCATAAACACCTTATTCATCAAGTTCATAAAATAAGCTGGTGCATTGGTTAATCCAAACGACATCACAGTGAACTCATATAATCCATATCGAGTCGAGAAAGCCGTCTTGGGAATATCTGATGGTCTAATCCTCATCTGGTGGTAACCCGACCGGAGATCAATCTTCGAGAATACTCTAGCACCTCTCATCTGATCAAATAAATCCTCAATACGGGGCAACGGATACTTGTTCTTCATTGTAACATCATTAAGAGATCTATAATCCACACACATCCGCTGCGATCCATCCTTCTTCTGTACAAACAAGACCGGCGCTCCCCAAGGTGAGGAACTCGGACGAATGTACCTAGCATCTTGTAACTCAGTTAACTGCTTCTTAAGTTCCTTCAACTCCTCTACGGACATCCTATATGGCCGTTTAGAAATAGGGGCGGTTCCAGGTAAGAGGTCAATAATAAACTCAACTTCTCTATCAGGTGGCATCCCTGGTAACTCCTCTGGAAAGACATCCGGAAAATCTCTAACCACCCGGATATTGTCACCAACAAACTCCTCAGGCATAAAGAACATTGCACTCATGGATGAGGAGGTTACTGCAATATTAACTTGAAATCTTTCTCCTTTAGTAGTAGTGAGTTCTACGGTACCTCTACCACATGCTATAACAGCCTTTGCCTTTCTTAGCCATGACATACCAAGGATCAGATCTATACTGCTTGACTCTAATATTATAGCAGTAGCTCCAAATTCTCTACCCATAATGGTCAATGTCAATCTACGTGTCATTTGATTCGCCTCAACAGGCCCTTTAGGTGTAATTACTATCATGGGTTTTCTCATATTTAGCAGTGGTATTTCATTTGTGTTGGCATATCTAGCAGACATGAATGAATGTGTAGCACCAGAATCAAATAATATGGTTGCAGGAATTGCATTAACATAAAACATACCAAGTACGAGGTCCCCACCATCCGGAGTAGCATCAACGCTGACTTGATTAACCTTGGCAATAGAATATCCCTTGCCAGAACCTGGAGTTTGCTGCCTGTTCTGAACTAGAGTAGTAGCAATCCTCTGTGGGCAGACATTTGCATAATGACCAGTCTTCCCACACTTGAAACAAGTAGTGCCTGGACTCTGTCCGGAAAACTTCGTCGGGGTGCCAGTGGGGGTAGCCTGTCGAGGAGGTGGAGTCCTCAGTGGTGATTGCTGAACTGGGCGCGGTCCTCCTGGTCGAGTCGGTGTACCCTGTGGTGAACTGTAGCGAGGACGAACACTGCTGCTTCCTTGTCCTTGAGATATAGACTTTCTCTTCAAATCTCCCAGCTGAACACGCTTGTGTTCAATAGCCAGGGCCTTATCAAGCAGCCTCTGAAATGATGGAAATGTGTGTGCCACTAGAGCATACTGCAGTGGTCCATTAAGTCATTCGATAAAATGCTCCTGCTTCCTCTCATCCTCAGCAACTTCCTCCGGAGCATATCTCGATAACTGGATGAACTTGTCGCGGTACTCGCTGACTGACATACTTCCTTGTTTCAGCGACAGAAATTCCTTCTTCTTAATCTTCATCAATCCAGCAGGTATATGATAGTTCCTGAACTGTGTACTGAACTCTGCCCAAGTGATAGTATCAGCCGCATCGTGGGCAGCAGTATATGAATCCCACCAGTCAGCAGCAGGACCTGTCAGACGTCTAGAAGCATATAAAACCTTCTCCCGGTCAGTGCATTGAGCAATATTCAACATCTTCTCAACGGACTTCAGCCAATCATCCGCGTCCAGTGGATCAGGTGAGCTTGCAAATGTAGGTGGCTTATGACTCATGAATTCCCTATGCTTATCACGGGGTGGTACTGGTGGTGGTGGTGGAGGCAGTGGTACTTGTTGTTGTTGCTGTTGTTGTTGCATTTGCTGCTGCAGCTGCTGTTGTTGCGCCCTCCTTTCCTGGCGTATCTCCTCTCGCTCCTGGCGCAACTCCTGGCGTATATCTTCTCTTTCCTGACGCATCTCCTGGCGTTCTTGCTGTATCTGGGCACGCATATCAGCCATAGTGTCCGCCATTTGCTGCATCACTACCATCTGAGCAGCAACCAGTGGGTCAACTCCGCCTGGTGGAGGATTCACCTCTGCAGGCTGTGGCTGAGGTTGTCTATATATCCTTCGAGTGTGTCGATTAGGAGGCAAATCAATTCCACCACCCCGCCTGGTATTGACCATCTGAGTTAGATACATATGGTAAGAAAATAGTAGCCAAGGCAGGTATTTACAAAGCAGGTTACTTTGGGGAATTTTATTAGCTAAGCAGATTAATATTTTACCTACCATAGCTAATTCATTACCTTATGGTGGTACATACTAAGATGTCCATCTTTAATAATTCAATCAATCAAAGAAGCAAATCAGGCATTTAGCATCAGCACAATCAAGCAACATTTTTAACGAAAATAGTTTTAAATTTTGTCTTGGGTTCCCTATCTCTTAAAAAGATCATAGTGGTAGGATTCCAAGGTGTGAAATCCATCTTGACTTAGAGTGGAAGAGATAAGACTAATCAGAGTAGAATAGCAAAAGGTGAGACAAGATCGAGATGAGATGATTATAGAATGAATCAGAATAAGGTAAGTAGGAAAGGTTTGTCCATTTCTATCTAGGTTTTGTCCTACAGTCAACATTTCCTCTGATACCACTTCTGTCACACCCGGCTTTAAAGAACAAAGCCAGGTGCATCTCATACATGCGCCAAGAAGACAACATATATAATAACAGAGTGTATAGAGATAAATGTCAATAACATCAGAGTACTTATTACATAGCGGAAGACTTATTACAAAATAAAGATAAAACGAACTAAGGATCGTCGGCGCCAATGTCAACTGAGAAACGCCACCTAGATCAGATCAAACTCCTCGCCTAGTGGCTCCTCCTGAACCACCTGCTCTTCTCCTGTGGGGGGGGGGTGTGAGACAGCAAGGGTGAGCTCACACATGATCATAGCTCAACAAGTTGTGGGGAACCAGTGGACATAAACTCACAAAGGTGTGAGTTCATGTGATGTGTAAGGCTAATCAATGATAGGGGTTAAAGTTGAGCATTGCTTTTAAGTAGTTGGTCAAAATTTTATTAGCAGTTACTAAGTGTAAGTAAATACCAAACCATAAGTGAAGTAATAGAACAAAATTAATAACAATCCCATGCAATGCAAATGACAAATTTGAATTTAAGTTCCATAATTTAAACATCAGAGAGTCCTGAGCTGCTCATGACCGTGAGCTCGGCTAGTATACCAGTTTTACACTCTGCAGAGATTGTACCCTTTACCCACAAGTCATGTTACCCATCTGCCAAGGGGTCGCGAATCCCATACACCTCTACCTAGGAAGCGCGGCAGGGCAACACTACGAGGCCTTTACAAAGTTCCACTAGCTTCCGAAAACCCGCTACAGTTTATAGGAAGTTCCAATGCAGGGTTCTTGCCTGACCGCCATCGCAGCAAAATCAAGCAAGGACCTCCCTACACTGACCACTCCCCTACTGCCCTTGCCCCTTTCGGGTAAGGTAGTCTTCCACTAGCTTTCCTAATTAATCAGCCAAGGGCGTCCCATTAAACCCTTGTGGTGGCATGTGTTACTCAAGTTAAGCTCTATGTTCCAATTAACATTAATGAACTTGACATGAACATAAATAGAATAACAAGAATAATTGGAACATAGATATAATGAATGATTATCCCAAAACCATATAAAGCAATAGCAAACTACCCAAGTGATTCCGGGGTAAACAAGGTAATGAGATAAACAATCTAGGGTGACCTATCGGGTCCCATCAAAATTAACCTATGCATGGATATGTGATATTAAAGAACATTATTGGGTAAAAAGTGGTCAAGGGCACAACTTGCCTTCAATGAGCTCCTGCTCAGCTACTTCAACCTGCTACTCACCAGGATCCTCGGTCACGGGCTCTTCTACTCGCCACAATACAAACAAGCACAGTGCATATAGAGAAATTAACATTACACCAAACATATATACAAAATACACAGTGATGATCTACACATTAAAATAAAATTCTAGGAACAGGAATCATAATTTTTGGAGTTATAGATTTTAAGTTATGAATTTTCAAAGGTTTTATGTGTTTTAAATAAGATTAAGTGTGAGATTAATTTTCTTACTGTTGTCATGATAAAACAGAGGCTCTAAGTGATAGACAATAAAATTACAAAATTTTAGGAACTGGAATGGAGTAATTTGGAGCAAGTATGAATTTTCTATGAATTTCACAAGTTATAGGGTTTATTTTCATATTAAAAATCAAATTTCCAATTCATTTAATCAAATTAAAATAGCTCTGGACTGGGCGCACTATAACAGAGAAACCTAGGGTGCTCGGGATAAGATTTTCTAAGAGACAATCCGCCCTGCGCAGGGACTGCGGGTTGATTTTCTGTTTACCAGGGGCTCTTTAACAAATTGCGCAAACGAAGGGGTATCGGAAAGATCTGGCTGCAGGATATCGCGCGGACGGCCCAGATTAAAACAACCTCACCCGAAACCGGTACACAATAACTGCTTTTGGATCCGAGATCCACGGCGCAGATTTAAAATAACCGAATCATTTTCTATGCGCCCAATCTAGATCGAACGGCGCAGATGAATCGTATGAATAGGTATGCAATAATCTAATCTCAGCCGACCCCCGGCCATCCAACGGCACACATCTGATTTCCCTGAGATCTAATCGTGGCCGCTCAAACCTGGATCGACGGCCAGCACATCATCGTCTCCAATCACCCCCCTCCAGGCCATGGCGGTGCGCCCCCGACGCGGCGGAGACCCGCCCGCGAAACTCAATCCCCCTCCTAACAGTGAGGTGGTCGATCCAACTGTGCGTGAAATGAAATTAAAGACCAGGCCATCGCTAAGGAGATGCCTTACCGTAATTATCACGATGAATAAGCCGACGATTCGCAATTCGCCCCCCACGGCAAAGCACTGACATCAACAAATTCCCGGAGTGCTCGGTCAGAATCCTTCCGACGACGGTGCACGCGCCCACTCCGATCGACGGCGATGCTCCACAACCAATCACGGATGCCGCAGGTATGGTCGAAGATGACGCCCACTGTCATCCCTCTCCACAGACCCGCACGCCCCCCGACTGCCCCTACTCAGCTGCGATTCCACGGCGAGGGTTGAGGAGGTGGATATGTAGGCTACTCGGGACCCCGCAACACCATATAGAGATGGCGCGGCTGATCGGGGGGGGGCAACAGACTCCGTAAGCTCCGGCGCGTGCCCACCATTTGCGGCGGGGTTGTTCATCGTGTGGCTGACGATTCGGGCCCACAGGGTAGACAATGAAGACGGACGCAAGCAGAGGCTGACGGTGCGGGCGAAGCGAGGCGTGCGGCTGAGAAACTGATCCGTGGGTCCGCGAATGCAGTGAGATGCTGAGCACGAGCGCGATGGAAGAGCCTGTACGTGGGCCCACGAACGCAGTGAAACATGGTCACACGCCAGCGTATGACAGCGCGGTCCCACATGTCGGCGCATTTCCACCGGCCGGCTGGCTCCACGCGGAGTGTGGAAATGGGCTGCGAAGGGAAAATGTCATGGTGGGCCGAATTGAGTGCCGCTGGCCCAGATAAGTGAGGTCCTTTTTTTCTTTTTTTCCTTTTGTCTCATTTTAATTTTTTTTTATTCAAACTTGCTATTTGAATTGAAACTTGGTTTTCAGATCACTCAGGTTATCAAAACACCAGATTTACAAGTATATTTATATTTTCATTCCCATTTATATTCTATACTCTTTTCTTTTCTTTCCTTTTCTCTATTTTCTTAATTCTAGGATTATTTTAGGATTTAAATCGCCATCTGGATATTTAATGTATTTCTTTTCACATTATTATAATATTGTCACAAAAATGTACACACAAATAAAATATTCAGCATGATGCATTGATTTAGTAGCATATCTTTTTATTAATTGTTTTTGGGCATGATGTTCACATAAGATGATGCATAAAGATCAAACTCACATAAAGAGAAATTGTTCCTCTACTGGTATTATTCCTAGCAATTACAAAGTGGGTGTTACAGCTGTTTTCCTGTCAGAACGGTTAGTGAAAGGGCGAAGTGACTGCGGTCACTTCGACCTTGCTGACTGAGGCGTGCGTGTTAGGATAAGGTGTCAGGCGATCCCCGCATTAAATGCGCATGCGATACGGTCGGTTGGTAAGGCGATTTGGCCGAGGTCGCTGCACGACAAAGTTTGCCCGAGCTTGGCTTCGGGCGAGCCGAGGGTGCGCCCACTGCCTATGGAGGCCCTCGGGCGAGGCGTGAATCCGCCCGGGACTACTGTTCCCGCCCGAGGCCGGGCTCGAGCGAAGCGAGATCGCGTCCCTTGGCAGACGAGGCCTTGACTTGAACCGTGCTTATCAGTCTTTATGATTTGTTCTGAAGATGTTTTCCAGCCGTGTTTAGGAGTGTTGGGGGTACCCCTAATTACGGTACCCGATAGTAGCCCCCGAGCCTCGAAGGGAGTGTAGGTACTCGCTTGGAGGTTCTGCCGGATTTTTTGCAAGGGGACCAACCTTTCTCGGTTATATTTTGTTCTGATGGGTGCGCGTGAGCGCACCCGTCGGGTGTAGCCCCCGAGGGCTCGGAGGAGTGGTTTGACTCCTCTGAGGTCTTAATTCCTTTTGTGATGCCTCGGTCGGCATTGTTGTTTCCTCATGCGGCCTGGCCGCAGCCCGGGTGCATGGTCAGGCTCCGAGTTTTTAAGCTGTTTTGTCGACGTGGTCGACAATTTGGCCGTAGCCTGGTGCGAGAGCAGCCCCCGAGCCTCTGCACGGAGCGAGAGGACGATCAAGGACCGTCTCGACTTTTATTGTACGCCCCTTCTTCGCCTTTCCACAAGGAGGAAGGGGGGGGGAAAGCGCCATGTTACCCTCGGAGGGCATCGAACACGGTGTTTCCAGTGAGTTGCTATCGGGTGATCCGAGTGGACGCTCGAGCCCCGTTCGATAAGGGTCGGCTAGTGGCCCAGAGGCCCGCTCCAAAAGTACCTGCAGGTGATTTGCTGGACCCGGACCCATTTGATAGGGTCCGAGGGCTCGGTGCCTCCCTCCGGTGGGATTCCATTACAAATCGTTCTCGCTGGTCTCGGAAATGTCCTAGGGTACCTCGGGAGCGTAGCCCGAGCCTCGGCCATGTAACAGACGTACCCAGGATCATCCCTGACTCTGCGTGCTCTGGGGTGATTGTCGAACCCTTCCGAGGGGCCAGCCTTCGAACCCCTGATCAGTAAAGGGCTCGGAGCCCGAGTGCTCTGGGGCGGTTGTCGAACCCCGCAGGGCGCAACCTTCGAACCCCTGATCAGTAGGAGGGCTCGGGGCCCGTTTCCTTCGCTGAGAAGGATCCTTTTTCGAAATATCCCCTTTCCCGATCCCTGTGGCAAGAGAGAGAGAGAGAGGAAAAGAAAAAGGATATGAATTTAAATAATGTGGCACACCTTTTTTGACGCGGTCATCATGATGAAGGTGAAACGGCGCCCGCTTCGCCTGCCAGAGGTGTCGCTTGCCCTGCCAGGGAGTTAATGCGACGGGACGGGCGATTCGCGGGGCGTCTGCTGCGCGTGCGCGATTCGTTCGAGGAACGGAACACGGGTGCGTCGTCTTTATGCCGTGGTAGAGGGCTCCCCTGCCGCTTCAGGAGAGGATGCGAGCCTGTAGGTGATTGGACCGCCGCTTCCGCACGTCTGTTGCTACAATTACTGTCGGTCCGCCTTTGGTCATATCAACTGTCGCGCCTATCCCTGCGGCTGACTGACCCGTGATCGTCGCACTTAATTGGCACTGTTGGGTCACGCGTGGGGCTGCCTCGAGTCGCTGCACTGGTTCTGCAGTCCCGAGAGGACGCGGCATTGGTGCGAATGGCGGTGCGATTTCTTTGCACGCGGTAACCGGTGCGTCGGTTACATGACATGCGGGCCCGGGCCTCCATGCTGGACCGCCAGTTGCGACGAAGCTGAAAGGGTGTACAACCGTGGTGCGGTTGCACGCTTCTGGCGTGGCGGCCCGCCCTTTCGACCGCTGGATTCGGCGAGAATGAGGGAGCGCTTACCCGCGGGGCGGCTGCATGCTTCGTGTGCAGCGGTTCGCCATCTTTGCATTGCGGGTAAGTTTGTATGACATGTGGGACCTAGCCCCCGTGTCGCAGGGCGAGAATCCTGGAGCACGTCGGGGGAGACTTTGCCCGCGACGTTTAAGGGCATAAGTGGGGAGATCTGCCTATAAAAAGGGACCGATCTCTTGGGCACTAACCATGCTTTGCTCCTTTCATCCTCATCGCGCCCCTCCGCCTTCCGAGCCTCCAAATGAGGTGTGCCGGTGTTTTCTGGCGACCTCACCGCCGGAGAGCTCGCGCCCGTGGCAATGCCGGTGGTCTTGCCTTCTTCTTGCTGCTGTTGGAGGAGCACGACCTCGTGGGGGTTGGCGCTCGTTAGTCATCGCTCGGCTTCAAGGATTTTCATCATGCAGCCCGGCTGCAGTCCCCCGCTGGCGGTCACCCAGGATGATGATCGCCAGCCTTGTGGTGGGGAAGAGCGAGCCGGGCCGTGGCCTCTCCCTTGCCCTCAGCTTCAAGGATGTTCATCATCCGTGTTGGGGGCAAGGGCAAGCCGAGCTGGGGCCCTGCCTTCCGCACGGGCTGGCGACCCGCTTCTTCCTTCAGCATTCAGGGGAGAAGGGTGTTCACTAGCCTGGCGGAGGAGGAAAACTGCCACCTGCTGCCCAATCAGGGTGTGGCAGTCCGTCCACCGCACGGGCGATGGTCGCGCCGTGCGCAGGTCCCCCATGTCCACGGCTCGTCCTGCGCTGCCGGCCACACCGGGGGGGCATACAAGACGTCATATGCCATGGGGACGGCGTCCGCGTCCCTGGATGGCCTTGTCCTCACTCCCGTAGCGACGACGGGAGCGAGGACCTCCTTGTGCACGCTGGGGCGGCCGCCATTCGCCGGTGCGGCGTTGGGGCGCAGGTGGCCGCTGTCGCCGGTGCTGAGGTGGTGGCTGCCATAGGTGAGGCTTCCCACCGCCGAGGTGGTTGTCTCTGCCGACGAGACCATCAGTGCCACCTGGACCCGGACCTCCGGCCTTTTGGCTTTATTGGCTTGTCCTCGCCCCCCCGGACGGGGACGAGGGCCTTTTCACAATAGCGTTTGCCCTGGGGCAATCGCTGCTGCTGTCTAGTCACCCGAGGTGGAGGTCGTTGTCGCTGCTGGTGCAGTGGTCGCCGACGAGCCGCTTGGAGCTCATTATCTTGTAGCCCCTCCGGTGTGGAGGTAGTTCATTCCTGCGGGAATGGAGCTGGGTCCCGTTTGTAAGGGAATGTAAGAGCTAAATGTAATTGCTCCAAGTACCGAGATATCTGCCGCAGGTTGGGAAAGCCGTTGAGGGTGCTGCCGACATCTACGTAGCATAGTTATCCCAAGTACGTGTGTTTGTTTTCTGTGGCTGCCGAGGCCTGAACATTTGGGTATTTGTGTGTAAAGCCGTGTTTCTTTCCTCTTATTTCGAGCATTAAGACTTGTTCGTCGGTAGCAGAATCACTTATTCTAGCGTGAGTTACCTTTCGCGGAAAGTGACGAGTAAGGTATCCGTATCCCGGAGGCGTAGGAGTCCCTTGGCTTGGTCGGCCTTGCCGTTTAAGGTCTCTCTTGTCGTTTTTAGGATTCCGCCATCGATGTAGTCGAAAGGCACAAAAGTCGTTTTGGTAGAAAAACTTTTCCGAGGAAAGTTTTGGCGCAGAGGGGGTTTCCCCTTTCTAGACCCCGAGGCGACCGCTCGAGCCGGGACCCTTGCAGAGGGCCTGGCCGTGACCGTCGGGTCTGCTTGGTCCGCCCAAGCTAAGGCCTCGCGGCAGTGTGTCCGGGACGAAGGTTCGTTTTGCCTGCTTTGCGACTTTGGTTTAGCTTCGTCCTTCTCCTCGTGTTTGAAGAACATTGTCCGGCTGCCTGCAGGGTTCGAGACGGCTCTTAACGAGTCCGTCAAGAACTGCAAGGCGCTTGCCCAGGCAGCTGAGCGGAAGGAGGCCGACCGCGTGGCCATGTCCGAGGCTATATCGGCCTTTTGCCTGGCCTTTGGCCTCGACGACGTCCCCTCGGGTAGCTCCCCCAGAGTCACCTACGGGCCTTGGGCGGCCATGTGCGCAGCAGACTCCACGGGGCGCTGCACCACGGCGTTAGGCGGGCCTTCGCCGTCCTCGCCTCCCACTACGACGTGGATCTGGAGCGGGTCAGCGAGGGGTACTGCTTACCCGACGAAGAGGAGGCTACCTTAGCCGAGGTCCAGAGGCTTGACGCGGCTGTCAAGGGCCCAAGCGCGGTGTTGGCTTCCTCCTTCGAGGTGGAGGTCCTTCCGCCCGTGTCGCCGTCTGAGGCCAGGCCAGATTCTGCCGAGGGCGGAAACGACGCCGAGGGTGCTGCTCCTCCCCCTACCGATACCTGAGCCTATAGGAACAATTTGTTTTAAGTATGCGTATGTTTCCTGCGGTCGCTGAGGCCTAAACATTTTCAATGTTGGAGTTTAAAGCCGTGTTTCATTTCCTCTTGTTTCGAGCATTAGAACTTGTTCGGTAGCAGAGTCACTTATCCGAGCGTGAGCTACCCTTCGTGGAAGGTGACGAGTGAGGTATCCGTATCCCGGAGGCGTAGGAGTCCCTCGGCTCGGTCGGCCTTGCCGTTCAGGGTCTCTCTCGCTCGTTTTTAGGATTCTGTTATCGATATAGTCGAAATGGTACGAAAGTTGTTTTCTACCCGAGCGTTAGGACTTGTTCGGTAGCAGAATCACTTATCCGAGCGTGAGCTGCCTTTCGCGGAAGGTGATGAGTGAGGTATCCGTATCCCGAAGGCATAAGAGTTCCTCGGCTCGGTCGGCCTTGCCGTTCAAGGTCTCACTTGCTCGTTTTTGGGATTCTGCTATCGACATAGTCGAAAGGCACGAAAGACATTTTGGTAGAAAACTTTTCCGAGGAAAATTTTGACGCAGAGGGGGTTCCCCTCTTCTAGCCCCTGAGGGAGGGTCAGTTTTTGCTGAGACAAGGCCGATCCTCCCTTGACAGCTAGACTTTTTATTTGTACATGTAAAGGGACCGAGGTACATAAACGACTTGAAACATTTTAAGGGTAAAAGCGACGTAGCTATTCGATGTTCCAAGCGTTGCTGTAGACCTCGCCTTGATCGTTGGCCAGCTTGTATGTCCCAGGCTTCAAAATTTTGGTGATGATGAACGTCCCTTCCCAGGGAGGAGTAAGCTTGTGGTGCCCTCGGGCGTCTTGTCGTAGTCGAAGCACCAGATCTCCCACCTGGAAACCTCGGGGCCGAATCCTTCGGGCGTGGTAGCGTCGCAGGGACAACTGATACCGTGCTGAGTGTAGCAAGGCTATGTCCCGAGCCTCTTCTAGCTGGTCCAATGAATCTTCTCAGCTGGTTTGGTTGTTTTGGTCGTCGTAAGCCTTTGTCCTCGGGGAACCGTATTCCAAGTCCGTGGGTAAGATGGCCTCGGCCCCATAGACTAGGAAAAACGGCGAGAATCCTGTGGCCCGGCTCGGCGTCGTCCTCAGACTCCAAACCACCGAGGACAGTTCTTTTATCCACCGCTTGCCAAACTTGTTCAGGTCGTTGTAGATCCTTGGTTTTAGCCCCTGCAAAATCATGTCATTGGCGCGCTCTACTTGCCCATTTGTCATTGGGTGAGCTACGACAGCCCAGTCCACACAGATGTGGTGGTCTTCGCAGAAGTCTAGGAACTTTTTCCCAGTGAACTGCGTGCCGTTGTCGGTGATGATAGAGTTTGGGATCCCAAAGCGGTGGATGATATTTGTAAAGAATGCCACCGCCTGCTCGGATCTGATGCTGGTCAAGGGTCGGACTTCGATCCACTTGGAGAATTTGTCGATGGCGACCAGCAGGTGCGTGAAGCCCCGGGTGCCTTCTACAAGGGACCGACGAGGTCCAGACCCCACACAGCAAACAACCAAGTGATAGGTATTGTTTGTAGAGCCTGAGCAAGCAGGTGTGTTTGTCTTGCGTAGAATTGACACCCTCGGCAGGAGCGTACAATCCTAGTGGCGTCGGCCACTGCGGTCGGCCAGTAGAAACCTTGTCGGAAAGCGTTTCCCATGAGGGCCCAAGGCGCTGCATGGTGACCGCAAGCCCCCGAGTGTATTTCTTGCAACAGCTCCTGTCCTTGGGCGACGGATATGCATCGTTGGAGAATGCCCGAGGGGCTGCGGTGATACAGCTCCTTTTCATCACCCAGTAAAACGAACGACTTGGCGTGCCGAGCCAGTCGCCGAGCTTCGGCCTTGTCGAGGGGCAGCTCTCCTCGGAGGAGATATTCCAGGTATGAGGTCTGCCAGTTTGGGATTGGTGTGACCCCATTCCGCTCCACCTCGGCATGCAGGGCCTCATATTCGGCGGCCGAGGGTACCTCGGGCTGGGCCAAGGTCTCCTCGGGTTCGGGTACATCGTCGACTCGCTCTGGTCCGACAGCCGTCGAGGTGCTGCCCCCTGCCTGGCCATGGTTGCCCCGTCTCCATCTCCTCCGGTGAGGAGGGTGGCAGGGTTGACTTGGGTGTTCCTCTTCTGCCACATGGAGACGTCGTCGCCGAGTTCGTCTCCGCCGGGCGAGCCGACGACCGTCGTTGTTGTCGTGCTGCGGGGGAAGGAGTACCATGTCGTAGCTGCCGTCGCGGGACATGAACTCGAGACTCCCGAAGCGGAGCACCGTCCCGGGCTGAAGAGGCTGCTGAAGATTGTCCATCTGGAACTCAACGGGAAAGTATTGTCAACACGCAGCGTGCCCCTACCTGGTGCGCCAACTGTCGGCGTTTCGGACCCGGGGGACCCTCAACCGGACCGACTAGTGAATTTTGTGCCGCATGCCCCTGTCCAAATGGGTTGATGCAAGATGGAACACAAGAGGAGGGATGAGGATTATATTATCTTGCACTGGGGTGCTTGCAGTAGGGGTTACAAGCTTCGCGAGAGAGGGAACGGGCCCTAGGCCTCCTAGGGGGGTCTAGTGTTGCGTAGTGGAGCTCGATGTTTAGGTGAGTCCATCTCCGTTGCTCTTGCTGCCCATGTCGCCCCCGTCCCCTTTTCTTCTCCTTTCGAAGGCCCTGGGCATCCCCTTTTATAGACATAAGGGGATGGTCCAGCTGTACATATGGGGGTGTAGCAATGTGCTAACGTGTCCAGCGGAGAGGTGCTTGAGCCCTGTATGAAGCGTAGCTAGCGGTGCGGCATGGATCCTGCTGACGTTTCCTTGCTTCCGTAGAGAGCTTGTGGACTATTGACGTCATGGACGCATGCGGGGAACCATCATTACCTGTTGCCGGAGTAATCTAGACGTGACTCCAGTCTTGTTCCTTCGTAGCCTGAGGCGGCTAGCTAGAGGTAGGGTAATGATGTATCCCCTGTAGCGTAGTCGGTCCGAGGCCGAGGTCGGGCGAGGCGGCGACTCCTCCCGAGGCCGAGGCTGAGGTCGGGCGCGGATGTGACTCCTCCCGAGGCCGAGGTCGGGCGAGGCGGAGAACTTCCCCCGAGGCCGAGGCTGAGATCGAGGCCTGGGGTCGGGCGAGGCGGAGCTCCCTGTTGTGTCCGAGGCTGAACTCGGGAGAGGCCGTGACTTACTGTTGTTAGTCTTACCCTGGTGGTTGGCACAGTAGCCGGAGCGGGGCGAACAGTGCTGTTTTCCTGTCAGAACGGTCAGTGAAAGGGCGAAGTGACTGCGGTCACTTCGACCTTGCCGACTGAGGCGCGCGTGTCAGGATAAGGTGTCAGGCGATCCCCGCATTAAATGCGCATGCGATACGGTCGGTTGGTAAGACGATTTGGCCGAGGTCGCTGCACGACAAAGTTTGCCCGAGCTTGGCTTCGGGCGAGCCGAGGGTACACCCACTACCTGTGGAGGCCCTCGGGCGAGGCGTGAATCCGCCCGGGACTACTGTTCCCGCCCGAGGCCGGGCTCGGGCGAGGCGAGATCGCGTCCCTTGGCATACGAGGCCTTGACTTGAACCGTGCTTATCAGTCTTTATGGTTTGTTCTGAAGACGTTTTCCAGTCGTGTTTAGAAGTGTTGGGGGTACCCCTAATTACGGTACCCGACAAATAGGATATAGAATCTATAATACAAATTTGTATTCTTGATTTTAACATTCAGCTTCTAAAGGTTCATAAAAGGTAAACCTCAAATTCATCATATATTTTCTCAAATGATAGATATAAACTTCGGTATGGATTTGAAAACAAATTCGGTAATTTTTTCAACCTTTTGTGTTGTAGGGAGCAAATAATACATAAAACAATTTATGTAATATTTTATTCGTATTTGTACTAATGTGCTTGATAACATAAGAAAAGATTAATATCAAATTTTATACATATCTATTTTAAAATATTAAATTTGTCCTAACAGTTCGAATTACCATTTTCATCACTCCACCGAAACTGTGTTCCAAAATCCAATAGAGTAGCTCTAAAAAAATTAGTTTCTGGAATACCTCTGTAGGTGCTCTAAAAAAAACCCTGAGGTAGTGTTTGGTTCTAGAATATAATAGGACTGAGTCACTATGTTTCTAATTTATTATTGTTTAGATTGATTTAATGTAGGATAAAATGACTCAAAAGGAAAATTACGTTTAAATGCTGAATCATTTGGTTCTCTAAAATCATTTGGACGGAGTGATCTGTCACTGTTTCATCTTAGGGTGTGTTCGTTTGTTCCGGAATCATTACCTAGAACCAATCCAACCAGGAATGCTTATCTAATTTGTATAGGCTTTGATTATCTGAAACCATTCCTGACCCTAATCCTGAACAAACGAACGCAACCTTAATTGAACCAAAACACTACCTTAGTTTGTGAATATTGCCAGCGCACTCGAGTGATCATATGTGCTGGAGTAGAGCTAGGATCTGACTAAAGGGGAAGAGATGTTTTGGCAAATAACAACGATAACCACACATGATAAAATACACCCGTGCACATATGTGTATATTAAGTTGGCAATAGCATAGATAATAACCAAATCAATGCTTGTTTTCTCATAGAAAAGAAAGTTAAAAATCTAAAATTATCTAAAAATTATAGAGAAAAGGGAGAAATAAATTCATTAGTTCTAAGTCTTTAATCTACATCTGGCTAATCTAATTTACGGACAAAATCCTGTAATAACAAGGAAAAGAGGTAAGATAAAGAAAAGTAAACTTAAAGCATATTGATGACATTAGAGATTAATAGGTAGAAAAAATAATTAAAAAGACACTAATTAACATCATAGCTAGCTAATTATGCGTCCATTATGTGGACTAACTAGAATATTGTGTAGAAAAAAACCCCACAACAATAACACCAGGAACATAAAAAGAGGGAATGACAAGTATGTTTTGATTCGGGAAAAAATCAATTTAAATGTATTCTAATCATTAATTTCTCTTACTATATATTTCCATTTTCTAAAAAATCAATATTGTATTTTTTATAACAATCATTATTGTCCTTTTTTTGTAACAATTAATATTACCTTAAAGGCACTTTCGGTACAAACCTACCGTTTCATGTTCTATCTAAACTTAGATATAATTAAATAACAGTTGGTCAAAATTTGTAAATTTTGGTTTTGCCTGTACAAATATGACGATGCTGAAGACAACATGAAGTCTGAGGGTCTATTTTGAACGTGGTAATTTTTTCTGTTTTTTTCTATCAAATTGTACTGATTTTATGTATAATTTCTGTAAAATCCAAATAAGCAGAGCCCGAAGTTTGATTTGCTTCCGGCAGGGTTACAATCACCAACCCAAACAACCAAATTATTCTTGAAAGCACAAATATTCAAATTCATACAAATATGTAGACAGACAATCAGAAAAATCTACTTGAAATATCTTCCTTATCGTCTCCAGTGATCCAGTCTCCACGGGGAGCGGGACGGAGCTCCCCTCCACTCTCATCCCTCCGCCCCACAGCCTCCACCTCCGTTCTCCATGCGCGCCTAGTTCCCTTCCCCCCCACCCATCACCCCGAGGACCCAAAGCTCATGTCTTCGATGACAGTCACCTCCTCACCATTACCCTTCCTCTCCTCTTCTTCCTCGTTAACGTGCCATCTCCGCCGAGCGGGCACCGCCACCGCTACGGCAGCGTCATCTGCTTCTGAAGACTTCGACTACCCTCTCGCCGACCCCTCTCTTCGATGGCCCCACCTTCGCTTCCCGTACCTCCCCGCGCCGCGCTTCCCAGCCACCGTCGCCGCGGCACCTCCGGTCCCCGCCAGACCACCACAGGAAGTGGAGGACCCCGTGGCGACTTCCGGCTCGGCATCTTCACTCGTGGAGCCGCTGGACGCGCGTGCTCATCGCGGGAGGGTGAAAAAGCTGAGTAAGCTCGCGCTGCGGCGGGCGCAGGACTGGCGCGCGCGCGTGGCCGGGCTCGCGGATGCCGTCCTCGAGCTGCCTCCCGGGGCGCCTGTCGACGACGTGCTCGACGGCGCTCGGGCATCGCCGGACGAGGTCGCCTTCGTCGTGCGCGCCGTCGGGGAGAGCTCGTGGCGGCGCGCGTTGGATGCTTTCGAGTGGCTCGCCCGGAGCAGCGCCCCGGCTTCACGTGCCGTCGCCGTCGTCCTCGGCGTCCTCGGTCGCGCGCGCCAGGATTCGATCGCAGAGGAGGTCTTCCTCCGATTCGCCGGAGAGGGCGCCACTGTTCAGGTGTTCAACGCCATGATGGGCGTTTATGCGCGCTCTGGCCGATTCGATGACGCACGGCAGCTGCTTGACACAATGCACGACCGGGGGATCGATCCTGACCTCGTCAGCTTCAATACTCTAATCAATGCCAGGTCCAAGTCTGGGTGTTTGGCTGCTGGCGTCGCCCTTGACCTGCTATTTGAAGTTCGACAATCTGGGCTAAGGCCAGATGTTATCACTTACAACACGCTCATCAGTGCTTGCTCACAGAGTTCTAATCTTGAAGATGCTGTGACAGTGTTTGAGGAGATGATAGCTTCGGAGTGCCGGCCGGATTTGTGGACATACAATGCAATGGTGTCGGTGCATGGCCGGTGTGGGAAGGCTGAGGAGGCTGAGCGCCTGTTTAGGGAGCTGGTGGAGAAGGGTTTTATGCCTGATGCGATCACTTACAATTCTCTTCTCTATGCTTTTGCAAAGGAAGAGAATGTTGACAAGGTGGAGCACACATGTGAGCAATTGGTTAAGGCTGGGTTCAAGAAAAATGAAATAACATACAACACCTTGATTCACATGTATGGGAAGATGGGCAGGCTTGACTTAGCAGTGGGTCTGTATGATGAGATGAGGGCTATGGGATGTACTCCAGATGCTGTGACGTATACGGTCATGATTGATTCTTTGGGGAAGATGAATAGGATTGCTGAGGCAGGGAAGGTGCTGGAGGACATGACAGATGCGGGATTGAAGCCAACTTTAATAGCTTTTAGTGCTTTGATTTGTGCATATGCCAAAGGTGGGAGGCGTGCTGATGCGGAGAATACATTTGATTGCATGATTGCATCAGGTGTCAAACCTGATCGTTTAGCGTACTTGGTTATGCTGGATGTTTTTGCAAGGTCAGGTGATACGGAAAAAATGTTGTGTCTGTATCGAAAAATGATGAATGATAATTATAGACCAGATGATGACATGTACCAGGTCTTGCTTGTTGCACTTGCAAAGGAAGATAAGTGTGAGGAGATTGACGAAGTTATCCAAGATATGGAATTACTTTGTCGAATGAATCTGGGAATAATATCAACAATACTCATTAAGGCGAGGTGTGTTTCCCAGGGTGCTAAACTATTAAAAAAGGCATGTCTCCAGGGATACAAGCCTGATATTAAGAGCTTAAGGTCCATTATGAATGCATATGTAATGACAGAAAAGCATGAGGAAGGTCTCTCTTTGCTTGAATGCATCTGTGAACATGTTTCCTTTTCCCAGGATTTGATATCAGAATGTTCCATCATGCTTCTATGCAGAAAGCAGACGAGCATTTCTGCCTATGAACAGTACAGTCGAAGGTTAATGTTAAAATACCCTGGTCAAAACTGTAACTTGTATGAGTACTTGATTACATGCCTCATCGAAGCTGAGTTTTTTTCTGAAGCTTGTCAAGTGTTCTGTGACATGCAGTTTATTGGCATAGAAGCTTCTAAAAGTATTTACGAGAGCATAATTTCTACCTACTGTAAACTGGGATTCCCAGAAACAGCACACAGGTTAATGGATGATGCTTTGCAATCTGGTATTCCGTTAAACATTCTCTCTTGTAGGGTAATTATAATTGAAGCATATGGGAAGATAAAGCTCTGGCAGCAAGCAGAAATCTTGGTGAAAGGGCTGAGGCAAGCATCAGGTATTGATAGAAGGATTTGGAATGCTTTGATACATGCATACGCAGAGAGTGGACTTTATGAAAAAGCAAGGGCAGTCTTTGATAATATGATTAAAACAGGTCCTCTGCCAACTGTTGATTCAGTTAATGGAATGATGAGGGCATTGATTGTTGATGGCAGATTGGATGAGTTGTATGTCGTTGTAGAAGAGCTTCAAGATATGAACTTTAAGATCAGCAAAAGTACAGTGCTCCTTTTGCTTGATGCTTTTGCAAAAGCTGGGGATGTATTCGAGGTAATGAAAATCTATAATGGAATGAAGGCTGCAGGATACTTGCCAAATATGCACCTCTACAGAAGTATGATTTCCTTTGAAGTAGTGTATCCATGGCAAATCTCTATACCGCAAAATTTCATTTGAAGTAGTGTACAATTTCATTCTACAAAAAAATAAATGTATTTCATGTGCATATATAAAATTGCATAACTGGTGTAGGCATTGTTTTTTCAAGTTACACATATCAACTTTGGCTCAAGCAATGATTTTTTTTTTGTAAAAACGAAGTACTAAACTAATTACTGCTAAGGATGGCTCCCATCAATGACACTAAATATTTTTCCAAGAAATCTACATGACATGCCACATTCTGGTGATGTTTTAGAACTCAAATCTGATAGCAAGAGAGCCAGTCAACAATTACCTATGTTCCTTAATTTGTTCTTCCTTCAGTTGCCTATGAAAGGCCATATGGTCCTAGGCTCCAGGTCAAGTCAAAGATCTATTTGTGTGATGCTATAAGAGTTAAGGTATTTGACTATTTGAGTAATAATATTTGTCTAATTTTCTATTCATATATTAAGATCATTATGACACACCATCTTATCATGGCATTCCCCTCTGGTTTTACCATTTTAGTATGTTCTACTTCTGGTTACGATATCTGCAAAGTGGCAATATTGAATTAATCTATCTGTTAACTTTTTATTGGTGAATGGCTCAGCGTGGCACAAAAGGACTGGGGCGCTGACTTCCGGAAGCTGTCTGCTGGGGCTGCACTTGTTGGTCTTACTTTGTGGCTTGATCACATGCAAGTATGTGCTGAAAGAATACCTTTTATATGATGTTGCATTCATAGTCATAAGAGTGGTAAAAACATCTTTGTTTTGCTCTTCAACAAATAATTGTTTACCATCAGTTTTAGGCATAGTCACAGGAAATGGGATCGAATTCATCGACCCTCGACTCCGGTACCTGGGTTCATTTTTGACCCAGCCATGTAAAAACCTGGCACAAGCAGCATACCATGTTCCTTGACCCCATCGACCCAGAAATTTTGTGACTATGGTTTTAGGTTTATTGTCTTGTTCTCTGATATTTTGTCATGATTATTGACAGCAAAGAAACTGGAACACTGAGAATCTCACCACATGAATTTTTAGCTTTTTGATTCAATGTTCTCACATCAGTTACATAGTAAGAAGAATGATGTGAACAAGTTAAGATTAAAATGAGGATTGGCATATGCTATTTAAGTTCTTTATTAGTTCCAATTACACTAGTACTGGTGATTTTCACCTTGCAATGATGTAATATTGCAAATTGCTGAAGGTAATAGGTCGGTAAGTACTGCAACATACATCTTGGAGGTGTAGTTGGCAGTAGAGCCTGCAGTTGTTTGATATTTTTCCATTTTGGTATAACTTTTCATTTTACCTGTCATTATAGGTTTTCTAGCCTATCAGCTTCTAACCCAGATATAATTTTTTTTCTCTCGAACGCGCAGGAGAACTGCGCATATTTATAAATAAGAGGGAAAGAAAACAAACCCAAAGGGGGGTTACAAAGCAGATGACCTGCTAAGAAAAACAGAAAAACACAACACTCAACCAATGAGCTAGATGGCCAAGGAACTGGCCACATTCAAAGCCCTAGCTAGGTCTAAGGAACCTAGGCCCTTAGCACCAGCTATAACCCAACAAACTGATTCATCAAGGAAACTTCTCTGAATCCTTCCCAATGAAGGGGAATCTCCATCAAAGACCACCTTATTACGGTGAAGCCAAACACGCCACGCCCCTAAGATGATGACACTGTTAAGCCCCTTGTGCTTTTGGGCACATGATGCTCCACCTGTTTCCACCATTCTGTGAAGGAAGGAGTATCATCAGTTGGCGTGAGATGATCCAACCCAAAAGGGGATAATGAACTGTGCCAGAACTGACGGGCAAAGATACAAGAGGTGAGAAGGTGCTGGATTGTTTCATGCTCCTGATCGCATAGGGGGCAAACCACCGGGTGCGGGAGACCTCTCTTCTCTAATCTGTCAGCAATTCAACATCTATTCTTCATAGCCAACTAAAGAAAGAATTTGCATTTTGGAGGAGCCCAGGTTTTCCGAAGCCTTTTCCACGGTTCAAAAGGAGCTGAACCAGCAAACAAACTTTGATAACAAGATTTTGAAGAGAATATTCCTGAAGCATTATGCCTCCATCTATGCTGATCCGGATCCTGTGATAAATGAACCTCCCCCAAAGAATCCCAAAGCAGCAAATATTGTTGAAGGCCCAACAGAGAAAGAGGAGCCCTAATATCATTGACCCAAATATAATTGGAGACATCAGTTAATAAGACCTAAAAAACTTTCTAAAGAATTTTGAAGAAAACATCTTTTAATGTTTGCAGTAGGTTTATGAACTTATTGAGTTTCTCTTAGCCCTGCAATAGCCATTCTTTTTTATTTAAATGACACCTGACCTACTCTGGTTTTATTTCAGGATGCTTCACTCCAGGGTTCACCAGAATCTCCCAAATCTGTTGTACTGGTCACAGGGGAGGGGGAATATAACATGGTATCCCTGCGTAAAACCATCAGAGCCTACCTTTTGGAAATGGGCTCCCCATTCTTGCCATGTAGAGCTCGGTCAGGTCGCTTTGTGGTAAAGGATTACTCTCTTAAGATGTGGCTGAAAGATTCTCCTTTCTGCATGGACCTTGAGTTAAAAGATGCTCCAGCTCTTCCTAAGTTAAACTCAATGAATCTGATCGAAGGATATTTCATGAGAGCTGGTTTTGTATCAGCATTTAAAGATATACATGAGAGACTTGGGGAAGTATGGCCAAAAAAGTTTTCCAGGTTAGCTCTGTTGTCAGAAGAATGTAGGGATGAGGTTATCAAGGCTGATATACAAGGAAGGAAAGAAAAACTGGAGAGAATGAAGAAGAAGGGTATTGTCACAGCAAGAAAATCTAAAACAAGAGCACGACGAGGAAAATTTGTTAGGCAGCAGAAATAGAACACGAAAGTAGTGTTGGAGTAGTCTTGGCCTGTTATTTTTTGCTTCAACACATGACATTTTCTCAAACAGCACCTGGCATCTACATGAAAATTTTCTGATAGGGGTGGGGGTGGAGGTGTGGAAACAAAGAATGAATTATGATTGCTGCTATTTTAGCATTGGTTACGGTTGGTTCTGTAAACTTCTTACTGGAACAAACGATGTGGTTCATGTTCTCCAAGATTTACTGAGCAGCAGGCACAGCTAGGTAAACAGCTCATACTGGTAAAATTATGTTCTATCATTTCTCGTTTAAAATTTATGACCTTCGAATTTATGACTACCCAATACATCTTTTGTTTTATCATTCATTACAGAGATGAACAAGCTTTGGATATTATTCGGCAGTGTGCACCTATGCAGTGCGCCTTGGGCTGCGCTCGGATGCTTTCATGGGGAGCGCACTAGTGTGGCAGTAAGATCGGTGATTGCTGCAGTGTGGCCTTGCCATGGAAGCTGCGAGCTTCTACAAACAACTGTTGAGGGCTGGTGAAGTGGTGAGAAGGAAAATGGCCTCTGCTTCATTAATGTGCTCAGCATTTGATGCCCTTGTGAGTCTCGAGCATGGCAAGATGGTTCATTGTCGCAGCATGAAGTCTAGGTTTTGTTTTGAAATGATGCACTTCAAGTGTGGCAGGCTGGCACCTCAGTTAATACTCAAATTGTCTAGGACACAATGATGGGAAAATAGGTATGTCTTCTATTGCACACGCACAATAAATTTGTAATCTTCATTGGAATTTGTATGAGATGAGTTTGCATCTCAATTCTTACAACAAAAATCACATCTATGGATGCAATATGGGTGCACATTGTTTTAATTTTTTCGAGCTACCAAAAATTGAATATTTGAAATGCGTTTCCAAGTTTCCACTAAGAGATTGGTTTGTAATATCCCTCTATCCCAAAATAAATGCACATCGCTTATCAAGAAGTCAAGCCTTTTTAAGTTTGTCCAAATAGTTAGAATAGGAAACCCCAACCCTAACAGGGGTTGGGTGGTGTATTAATAGACTTGAGTAAACTGGGTCAGACCTATTATAGAGGGGTGAGATAGTAATTACATAGGGAAAACCCCAAACCCTAAACGGGTATTCTAACACCCCCGCAGTCACAACTCTATCCTGTACAGATGTTGAGACTGGAGCGAAAGTCTAAAAATACACTTGACGGTAACCCTTTGGTGAAAATGTCGGCAAACTGCAACATGGTGGGGACGCTAAGAACCCGAACATCACCGGCGGCGACACGCTCGCGGACGAAGTGCGGGTCGATCTCCACGTGCTTCGTGCGCTGATGCTGCACAGGATTGGTGGAGAGGTAGACTGCGCTGACATTGTCGCAGTAGACGAGGGTGGCGCGCTGGAGGGGACTGTGGAGCTCGTGGAGGAGCTGTCGCAGCCAGGAGGCCTCTGCCACGCCGTTGGCCACGACGCGGTACTCGGCCTCAGCACTGGAGCGAGAGACGACGTGCTGTCGCTTGGTGGCCTAGGAGACGAGGTTGGCGCCCAGGAACACGGCGTAACCGGAGGTGAATCGACGCGTGTCTGGACAGCCAGCCAGTCGGCGTCGGCGTAGACCACGAGTTCCGACGTCGGGGATGGTCGGAGTAGGAGGCCGTAGTCGAGGGAGCCGCGGAGGTAGCGCAGGATCCGCTTGAGAGCGGTGAGGTGAGGCTCCCGCGGGGTGTGCATATGCAGGCACACCTGCTGGACGGCGTAGGCGATGTCAGGCCTGGAGAAGGTGAGGTACTGGAGTGCGCCGGTCAAGCTCCGGTAGACCGTCGCATCGGCGACCGGGGGCCTGTCGTCCTCAGAGAGCTTCGCCTGAGTGTCGACAGGCGTGGAGCAGGGCTTGCAGTCGGACATGCCAGCTCGCTCCAGTATGTCGATGGCGTACTGGCGCTGATGGAGGAAGAGACCCTGGGGCCGTCGCTCGGCGGTGATGCGAAGGAAGTGGTGGAGGGGCCCCAGGTCCTTCATCGCGAACTCCCGCTGCAGGGCGACGATCGTGCGCTGTAGAAGGTCGGCGGTGGATGCCGTGAGCACAATGTCATCGATGTAGAGTAGAAGGAAGACGGTGTCGTCGCCGTGGCGGTAGATGAAGAGGGACGTGTCCGACTTGGCCTCGACGAAGCCGATGGAGGCCAAGTAGGAAGCGAAGCGACTGTACCAGGTCCGCGGCGCCTGCTTGAGGCCGTAGAGGGAGCGGTTCAGCCGGCAGACCTGATCCAGACGAGCTTCGTCGACGAAGCCGGTGGGCTGGCTGCAGTAGACAGTCTCCGTCAGAGTGCCGTGGAGGAAGGATTCTTGACGTCGAGCTGATGGATCGCCCAGTCCCTGGAGAGGGCGAGGGAGAGGACGGTGCGAACAGTGGCGAACTTGACGACGGGGCTGAAGGTCTTGTCGTAGTCCACTCTGGGGCGTTAGGTGAAGCCCCGAAGGACCCAACGGGCCTTGTAGCGGTCGAGGGAGTCGTCCGAGGTAAGCTTGTGGCGAAATAGCCACTTGTCGGTGACCACGTTGGTGCCTGGTGGACACGGCACCAGGTCCCAGGTGTGGTTGGCCAGGAGGGCCGCATACTCCTCCATAGCGCGTCGCCAGTGTGGGTCGGCGAGAGCAGTGCGAACGGAGGAGGGGACTGGGGAGGCGTCCGGTGGAGTGGTAGTCGTATCAGCTGCCAAGATCAGTCGGTCGACAGGTCGAAGAACGCCGGCGGCGCGCCAGGTCACCATCGGGTGGACGTGCCCGGGGTCACGGTGGATGGCGACCGGGTGGTACACCAGTGGCTCGGGGCGGTCTGCTAGGACGTCGGGGGCCGCGGGCGTGGCCGACTCGCGGCGGTGGTAGACGACGGTGGGGTCGGCGAAGCGCACCGGGCTCGTCGACGGGCCCGGGTCAGCAGGTGCCGAGGTAGTGATGTGGCGGCGGCGGTGGTAGACGAGCGCGGGGTTGGCGAAGCGAGCCGTGGGATGGGGCCGCGCATGGTGCGGGAGGGGTCGGCGGGGCCACGTGAGGCGCAGGCGTGGTCGACGGGGCCGCGCATGGCGCAGGCGTGATCAACGGGGCCGCGTGTGGCGCGGGAATAGGCGCAGGCGTGGTCGACGGACACATCCTCGTTGAAGACAACGTGACGAGAGATGATGATGCGGTGGGAGGCGAGGTCCAGACACCGATACCCCTTGTGGTCAGAGGAGTAGCCAAGGAAGAGGCAGCGGGCGGAGCGAGGAGAAAGCTTATGAGGGGCAGTAGCGGAAGTGTTAGGGTAGCAGGCACAGCCAAACACGCGAAGGTGGTCGTAGGTGGGGGTTGTGCCGTACAGGGTGAAGTAGGGAGTAGGGTGGCTCGCTGCCTTGGTGGGAAGACGGTTGAGGAGGTGGGTGGCTGTGTGCAGGGCTTCTGCCCAATAGCTGGCTGGGAGAGATGCTTGGAAGAGAATGTATGAAATTTCTTTTTCTTGTTATAACTAAAGTTTGAGAACTCTATGTTATTTCTCTTGTTCAAATTTACTAGGGAGTTGAAGTGTCTAACCCTAATTGTTTCTTCGCAGGTTCCAAATACAGTTGAATTTGCTGACTGGATTGGTCGAACAAAGCAGAAGAAAATTCGTGTGACTTCGTAAGTGCAGTTAGTATGAATTTTTCGCTACTTGATTACACCATAGGCTCTTGTTATCAATTGGTTTAGCCACCAGTCCGGTTAGAATTACCCAATACCCAATTAGTTTCTTTCTCTATTCTAGTCAATTGATACATGAAATCTACCTTGCTAGAAATTGGATCATGAAAATGAGAAAATTTCTAGAAAGCACAACAAAGTACAACTAATTATGTCACACCCGGATTTAAGGGACAAATCCGGGTGCATCTCATATGTGCGCCAAGGAAGAACAACACACATAATAACAGAGTGCATAGAGATAAATGTCATAAATATCATAAATGTACTTATTATATAGCGGAAGACTTACAAAAATAAATGATAAAGTAAAACGAACTAAATAATAATCCCTGACGCCACAAAGCTGACTGGGAGACACCACCTAGATCAAGTCGAATGCCTCAGTGTTAGGCGGCTCCTCTTCGACCACCTGTTCTTCTCCTGTGGGGGGGGTATGAGACAGCAAGAGTGAGCTCACATACGTTCATAGCTCAATAAGTCCTGGGGAATAATGTGGCATGAACTCACCAAAGGTGGGAGTTCATGAAGTGTAAGGCTGATCAATGAAATAAAGGCTGAAGCTGAGCATTGCTTTTATAAGTTGGTCAAAATTTTATTAGCAATTACTAAGTGTAAGTAAATATCAAACCTTAATAATAATAAAGAAAAGTAATAGTAAAATAATCCCAAATGCGATGCAAATGTCAAATTAAATTCAAGTTCCATAAATTAATCATGTGAGGGTCCGAGCCGCTCATGACCGTGAGCACGGCTAGTATACTAGTTTTACACTCTGCAGAGGTTGCGCATCTTTACCCACAAGGCATGTTACCCATCTGCCAAGAGACGACCAATCCCATACACCTCTACCGAGGAGGCGAGGCAGGGTAACACTACAAGACCTTTACAAAGTTCCACTAGCTTCAGAAATCCCGCTACAGTTTATAGGAAGCTCCAGTGCAGGAATCCCTCGCCTGACCGCCATCGCAGCAAAATCAACCCACGGACCTCCCTACACTGACCACTCCCCTACTGCCCTTGCCCCTTTCGGGTAAGGAAGACCTTTACTAGCTTTCCTAGTTAATCAGCCAAGGGCGTCCCATTAAACCCTTGTGGTAGCACTGTTTTCCCGGGTGGTCGCTCCATGTTCCCGTTAACTTAATGATCTTAACATGAACAGTAATAATAAAAAAATAATAAAAGAGTAATCATGAATATTGTATCTCCATACCCAATCCACATAAAGCAAAAGCAGGTACTACCCAAAAATATTTCAATGGTGAACAAGGTATAAAGATAACCAAAACTGGGGTAACCTAAAGGATCCCATCAAAATTAACCTATGCAGATCATTATAATTAATAAGAACATGGCTGGAAAAAGTAAGTGATCAAGGGCACAACTTGCCTTCAATGAGCTCCTGCTCAGCTACTTCTACTTGCTTAACCTCAGCTACATACATAGTATAGCAAAAATTAACATTGCACCAAACATGTGAATAAAATACACAATAAAATTCTACACATTAAAATAAAAACCTAGGAACAGGAATCGTAATTTTTAGAGTTATAGATTTCAAGTTATGAATTTCCTAAGGTTTAATGTGCTTGAAATGGGATTAAATGATAAATTAATTTTCTTACTGTTTTCATGACACAATAAACTCAAGATGATGGAGAATAAAATTACAAAATTTTAGAAACTGGAATGGAGTAATTTAGAGTTCATATGAGTTTTCTATGAATTAACTAAGTTCTAGGAATTATTTTTGTATTAAACATACATTTACTAATTCATTTATACATTTTAAACGGCTCTGGACTGGGCGTCAATATCTGAGAACAGAAGGGGTTTCTGCGCATAATGTTCTAAGACTCAGAACCTAGCTAAGTGGACGGCGGGTTCATTTACAAAAAGAACAGGGGCTCTTTTGCAAAACGTACCCGCGAAGGGGTAACTTTTAATATGAGCCATCCGATCATCAATTGAGGGCCCAGATTAGATCAAAACATTATAAGCCGGCGCGCTCTGTTGACCACCGGATCCTAGATTGACGGCGCAGATGCGCAGCACGAACCGGTATGCAAAGGGTTGATCCCGACCGTCCGCTATGAGATCAACGCTCCACGATCTAACCCAGTACACACCCTCTAATCTACACCGCAGATCGCGCCATCAACGGCTCAGGACGAGCCGGTCTTCCCTGACCGCCACCGGCGGCGCCGCCCCTCGAATCGCGGCGCGACATTGCCGGAGCATTGCCCGATAGGCATTCCGGCGCCCCTGACCCAATCTAACGTGTGCTACACGAAGCGCATGCTAGTATGAACAACAGGGGAGGATCTTTACCGTCACTGGCCGAGAGTTGAAGCCGGTCGACGGTGTTAAGTGGATCCGAGGCGGAGTTCTGACACCGGTGAGCAATCGAGGTGGCCCGAGCCAACCACGAGTCCAAATTAGTCGATGATGAGGTTGCGCACGAATCCGCGAGTTCCTCCGGGCACAAAACAGGGGGAGCGGCGATATGGTGCGAGGTTTTGGCGGCGGCAGCACCCTGCACTTCCGTATGCCTGCGGCGGCGATGGGAAACACGACGCACATGGAACTGGGTCGGAGGTAGCGACTTCTAACGGCCCGGATGGATAGAGCGCCTCGGTATATATGTACCGTGGGGCCGTGCCGGTCAGAACGGCGCCGCCGATTTCTCCGGCGCCATCCGCGTAAGACCCGCGCCAGTCCGTTGGGACGAAGGTGAATCTGACGCAAGGGCCCCACAAGTCGGCGAGACAAGCTCCCAGGCGCGCGCCCAAGTGGTGAGTGCGCGAGTTGGGCCGAGGCAGAAGGAAGCTAGGCCTCGCAAAAGAGCATTTGGCCCACGCGCACAGATGGGTGAAGTCTTTCTCTCTCTTTTTTTATTGTTTCTATTTTATTGTTTTGTTTTCAAGATCTGATGTTTAAATTCAAATTTTGTCACAGGGATCAAATACATAAATAAAGTGCTACCATGAAGAATTATATTTATGTATATAGGTAAATATTTTTTTCTTTGTATATTCTTTTCCATTTCTATTCCCTCCTCTTTTTCTCCCATTTTAAATTCCAAATTTAAATTTGGGTTTTAATCCAATCTCCAACTCAATTTTTTTTCTTTTTTTATGTTTATCCTTGTTATTATTTTATTAAGTGCACAAACAAAACTCCAACATGATGCATATTTCTTTTTGTCATGTATTTTAATTTATCTCTTAATTTTATGTATGCTCTTTTTATGATGCAAATGAGGCACATAAAATAAGGAGATCTACTATATTCTTTGTATACAAATTTGAGTATTACAAATTAGTACTTACCGGAGAGATGAATCTGCTAGGGATGAAAGAGTTGCTCAGCTATAATGTGGACGCAAAATCAACCCTACGCACGAACAAGAAACTGTGAGCTGCATATTCTTTAATAAATCAAATAGCAGTACAAACAATATGTATTGAACTAATAAATCAAATAGCATTACAAACAATATGCGAAAGTGGAGCTAATACTTTTTTCCTAGTTGTACAACAGTAGGGCTTTTTTCTTTTCCCGTTGACCAATTTTCTTTCCTAAACTGCTGCACTTATGGAATGAATCGGAGAAGAATCCCAATAACCTCTTCGTGATTGGATTGTTTCTACATGGTTTAGCTGCCGCGATCCACATCAGATGCGTGTCTCATGCGTGAGGTCTTCCGAGATCACGCGTCCACACGTCGCGACGCATCGACCGGTGCCGATGGCTGGCGCGCACCACGCACGCATCTAGCCTCCAACACCACCTGATCCTAGGCCCCGACCCAAGGATCATGAACGCCCCTGCACTGTCAAAATCGCCAACGCCATTAGCAGGAAGCCCTGACCTGCCGCCATCGGTGCCGGATGGAGCAGAGGAAGTGGAAGCACGAGCCCTTCCCATCACCCTCATGTAACCGCGATGGAGGGTCCGGCGGCCTGTGATGACCCCAACTGGATCCGACTCCGTAGCAGTGAGCACGAGGACGGGAGCAGAGTTGCAGCGTTGCGGTGCGAGAGCGGAGAGGAGCGAGATCGAGGGCGAGAGTTTGGGGCAGCGAGAGCAGAGGATTGGAGAGGGAAGGAAGAGAGCAGATCCTCACCGGGGAGAAGGCAGCGGGGAGGGTCGTCGTCGGGGCTATGCGTTGCCGCCGTGCCGGTCGCGTCAAGCCGCCGTCGCGCTGGTCGCGTCGTGTCCAGGCTTCGATCCAGAGGGTACGACACAAGGGTTGGTTCCGGGCCGTGGGGTGAAGGGAAATTTTGATCCGGGCCAGTTTCGATTCCAATTCGGGCCAAAACGAACAATTTCAATGAGTTGTACCAAATTCCAAACCAGGTCCATTCGTTCCACCTGGAACAAGGTCTGGAATAGGCTGATCCGCTGAAAACGAACGAGGCCTTAAGGAGAAGAAAAATAGCATAGTTGTGAATTTGGAGAGATTATTGCATTATAGAAAACGGTAAAGTGGGCTTCGCTCATATGAAAAGCATGCCGTGGGTTTAGGCTGGATAGGAACGAGACAGAGGCAAGAACTCCCATTTGGAAACAATGTGGCCATCTCGTGTTTTGAGCTCTGATTAAGGCAGACAAACGCCGTGAATTTTCTCATGTCTTATTGTCTTTCACCTCATCTACCGTCCAACACCAAGAACCCTAGCCACCGCCATGGAACGTACTCATGTAGCGCCACACCAGTGAGAAACGATGGCACGTCGCAGTCTTTCGGCAACCCCCGGTCACACAGCCCTGGGTTCCGCTGGAGGAACACGACGGGAAGCTCAGTGATCAGAGATGGCGGCATGTGGCTGGAGAGCTGGTTGTACAGTGGGATCGTGACGGAGAGTGCATTGTGGGAGGTGTTGATGATGCTCATCGCGGGTGAGATGCAGAGGTTGTTTGGCAAGCTGCCGTTGAGCTCGTTGAGGGAGGTGGAGAAACGGTACATGGTGTGGACCAGGCTGATGCTCTGAGGTATCCCGCCGGAGAAGTTGTTGTTGTCAATCTGAACCTGCTCGAGCGGAGAAGATTGGTCAGGGTACATGCAGCAATCAACCTTCTGAATCAGTTACCTCCCCTTCATCAGAGACAGTGTAGAATGGTAGATCGCCAAGACATTGTTTAATGGTAGCAATTGTGCTTTAAACCTCAACAATGCGAATGTAAAAATAAAAAAGCTACGATGGCTGGACTTGTGGAGTGTGCGAATGGCTGCCTTGGCACGGTGGGCTTTTTGACTGGCTCGCGCCCCGCGCCCACAAAAACAAACAGGATGGATCATGTGAGAGAGAGACAGGCAGGACCGCAGCACGGCGGCGCCGGGGAGCACGCAGCATGCCCTGCGTGAGGAAGTTGTCGTACCACTGTGATCGGCCTGCGCGAGAAAGGCAGAGAGACGAGGAGGAAGAAGAACAGGAGACGAGAGCGACACGGCGTTTGGTTCGTCGGCTCGGCGACCGTCGATGGTGTCTTAATCGAATCTCAGGTCTCATAATTGTCTCTGCCTTTCCAAACAGGCGAGAATGGTACTGTCTTCTTCCTATTTTGTTTAATCCCACCTCTTGCTTTCCATTTTAGTGAAGTCTAACCTGCTGTTTTCTACAATCGCAATAATCTCGAATTTGGAGGGTGTCCTGTATCTTTTTTTAGTAAAGGAGGCATGCATATGAGTCATGAGTGACAGGAAACATCTGGTTTTGTTTCTGCTGTGAATACACTATCTGTTTCAGGGAAAAATCTACAATTCTTGGGTCTCTGGGAATTACCAATTTACTCGGTTTCACACTCTGACTGGGATAATAAGGGAAACTCTTTGAAGCAATAGCGATAAGGAGGCTCTTCTAAGAAAACCTTGGCCACATTGTGGTTTTCATTATAGGAACCAGGAAGTCTATTATTATGATTCAAATATTACCCTAATGTAAAGATCTAACAAGAGCTTTGCTGTGCTTTGTGATTATATATACTTCATCTGGCCGTAAATATAGGTCCATCTAGGCTTGTCCTAAGTCAAACTTTGTTAAATTTGACTGGGACAAACGTGGATGACTTATATTTATGATAGGAGGAAGTAATTGCATGTGAATAAGAATAATAAATGGCTGTAGTCAGTCTGTAAGTAGGGACTTCTTGTGTAGACTATTGCATTTTGAAGTGTATTTTATTGACAAGCTTTCTATTTAGGCTACATTAATGATTCTTGAAAAGTATACTTTTTATGGTTGTCCAAGGATTGGGAGCTCTAACATGCCTTTACATAACTCTTTTTTCTTGTTTCTTCGCAGGGCTTGGGTAAATAATTGACACATCTCCCTTGTACATGTAACATTGCATGTAATTTTTGTTAAGATGAGTTCACTAAATAAAGTTTTTTCAAATACTGGAGATGCATGTTCAGTGTTACCTAGTAAAGTCACGTCATTAAATCCCAATGCAGCGGAGTTTGTACCTTGATTTGTTAAACAATCTCTTGGAAGCAGTACAGTTCCAGATGTAACTAAGTCAGATTTTAGGGGTTCTTCTGGAAAAACAATCCTAGATAGGTCTGAATCATCAAAGTCTAATAACTCAGATGATGAGGCACACCAGTTTTGGCGTAAGCAGCTTCCTGATGACATTATTCCAGACTTCACTTCTTTTGGGAAAGTTGAACAAGGGCCTGAAGAACTGTCCCTTGCTGGATTATCTTTGAATGCACCTCCCTTTTATGGGACAACATCCAGTTGCTTCTCAAGAGAGTATATTTTTTATTTGAAAATGTACAGCAGGGGAAGCCCCTGCTGTGGTAGATATTTATTAATATAAAGAAGAAGACGGACAAAGAGCATTAGCAGTCGCTTCCAAGACATAAACCAGAAGGAAACTAACTAAAGCACAGGGAAAAGAACTATCCGCTATCTATAGGAATTCACAAGCGAGGAGAAAAGAGTTGATTTCTCTTCAGAAAAACGGTTAGCTTGCAGAAGAGCTTTGGCGCGGAATTCTTTTTTCCAGCCAATGAAAGATGGTCGTCCCCTGTCAATGATAAAATTGTTTCTTTGCTTCCAGATTTGCCAAGCTGCTATGATAAAGACCTCCATAAAGAATGGTGAACCGTGCAAGAGAGTATCACGAATTATCTTCTCCAGCTACTAAGGGCCTAGAACTGGAACACACTAATCTGCTGTATGAAGATAATTATCTGGGTTCAAAGCAACTGGGAGCAAAATTATATTGGTGATCTTCATATTGCTAATGGAAACCAGGGCCTTCATTATGATTCTGAAATTGGTGTAAGCTTTTCTGATAGTTTTGCTAGTGAGTATGCTGCCTCATCAGATGGCCTTGTTGCTCCCCTGGAGTACTTAGCATCTCAGTTCCCTGGATTTTCAGCAGAGAGCCTTGCAGAGTTGTACTACGCAAATGAGTGTGATTTCAACCATACTATTGAAAATACTAACCCAGCTAGAGGTAATTACTTACTGCAATACTAATTTAAGTCTTCCAGATAACCACTCAGTGTAGAGAAACAGGGTTGAGGGCAATTGGCCACACCTCAATGAGAGGGGGCACCTTCTATTATATAGAGCTGGCTGACCTGCTTTACAAGGCAGGGATAATTCCCCTGATTTATCCCTGATTTACATCTGCTATATCTAGCAACTAATCCCTGATTTACATCTGCTATCTATAGCAGCTAGGATTCTATCCCTGATTTGCATCTGCTGAGGTCGGGCGCGGATGTGACTCCTCCCGAGGCCGAGGTCGGGCGAGGCGGAGAACTTCCCCCGAGGCCGAGGCTGAGATCGAGGCCTGGGGTCGGGCGAGACGGAGCTCCCTGTTGTGTCCGAGGCTGAACTCGGGAGAGGCCGTGACTTACTGTTGTTAGTCTTACCCTGGTGGTTGGCACAGTAGCCGGAGCGGGGCGAACAGTGTTGTTTTCCTGTCAGAACGGTCAGTGAAAGGGCGAAGTGACTGCGGTCACTTCGACCTTGCCGACTGAGGCGCGCGTGTCAGGATAAGGTGTCAGGCGATCCCCGCATTAAATGCGCATGCGATACGGTCGGTTGGTAAGACGATTTGGCCGAGGTCGCTGCACGACAAAGTTTGCCCGAGCTTGGCTTCGGGCGAGCCGAGGGTACACCCACTACCTGTGGAGGCCCTCGGGCGAGGCGTGAATCCGTCCGGGACTACTGTTCCCGCTCGAGGCCGGGCTCGGGCGAGGCGAGATCGCGTCCCTTGGCATACGAGGCCTTGACTTGAACCGTGCTTATCAGTCTTTATGGTTTGTTCTGAAGACGTTTTCCAGTCGTGTTTAGAAGTGTTGGGGGTACCCCTAATTACGGTACCCGACAAATAGGATATAGAATCTATAATACAAATTTGTATTCTTGATTTTAACATTCAGCTTCTAAAGGTTCATAAAAGGTAAACCTCAAATTCATCATATATTTTCTCAAATGATAGATATAAACTTCGGTATGGATTTGAAAATAAATTCAGGTAATTTTTTCAACCTTTTGTGTTGTAGGGAGCAAATAATACATAAAACAATTTATGTAATATTTTATTCGTATTTGTACTAATGTGCTTGATAACATAAGAAAAGATCAATATCAAATTTTATACATATCTATTTTAAAATATTAAATTTGTCCTAACAGTTCGAATTACCACTTTCATCACTCCACCGAAACTGTGTTCCAAAATCCAATAGAGTAGCTCTAAAAAAATTAGTTTCTGGAATACCTCTGTAGGTGCTCTAAAAAAACCCTGAGGTAGTGTTTGGTTCTAGAATATAATAGGACTGAGTCACTATGTTTCTAATTTATTATTGTTTAGATTGATTTAATGTAGGATAAAATGACTCAAAAGGAAAATTACGTTTAAATGCTGAATCATTTGGTTCTCTAAAATCATTTGGACGGAGTGATCTGTCACTGTTTCATCTTAGGGTGTGTTCGTTTGTTCCGGAATCATTACCTAGAACCAATCCAACCAGGAATGCTTATCTAATTTGTATAGGCTTTGATTATCTGAAACCATTCCTGACCCTAATCCTGAACAAACGAACGCAACCTTAATTGAACCAAAACACTACCTTAGTTTGTGAATATTGCCAGCGCACTCGAGTGATCATATGTGCTGGAGTAGAGCTAGGATCTGACTAAAGGGGAAGAGATGTTTTGGCAAATAACAACGATAACCACACATGATAAAATACACCCGTGCACATATGTGTATATTAAGTTGGCAATAGCATAGATAATAACCAAATCAATGCTTGTTTTCTCATAGAAAAGAAAGTTAAAAATCTAAAATTATCTAAAAATTATAGAGAAAAGGGAGAAATAAATTCATTAGTTCTAAGTCTTTAATCTACATCTGGCTAATCTAATTTACGGACAAAATCCTGTAATAACAAGGAAAAGAGGTAAGATAAAGAAAAGTAAACTTAAAGCATATTGATGACATTAGAGATTAATAGGTAGAAAAAATAATTAAAAAGACACTAATTAACATCATAGCTAGCTAATTATGCGTCCATTATGTGGACTAACTAGAATATTGTGTAGAAAAAACCCCCACAACAATAACACCAGGAACATAAAAAGAGGGAATGACAAGTATGTTTTGATTCGGGAAAAAATCAATTTAAATGTATTCTAATCATTAATTTCTCTTACTATATATTTCCATTTTCTAAAAAATCAATATTGTATTTTTTATAACAATCATTATTGTCCTTTTTTTGTAACAATTAATATTACCTTAAAGGCACTTTCGGTACAAACCTACCGTTTCATGTTCTATCTAAACTTAGATATAATTAAATAACAGTTGGTCAAAATTTGTAAATTTTGGTTTTGCCTGTACAAATATGACGATGCTGAAGACAACATGAAGTCTGAGGGTCTATTTTGAACGTGGTAATTTTTTCTGTTTTTTTCTATCAAATTGTACTGATTTTATGTATAATTTCTGTAAAATCCAAATAAGCAGAGCCCGAAGTTTGATTTGCTTCCGGCAGGGTTACAATCACCAACCCAAACAACCAAATTATTCTTGAAAGCACAAATATTCAAATTCATACAAATATGTAGACAGACAATCAGAAAAATCTACTTGAAATATCTTCCTTATCGTCTGCAGTGATCCAGTCTCCACGGGGAGCGGGACGGAGCTCCCCTCCACTCTCATCCCTCCGCCCCACAGCCTCCACCTCCGTTCTCCATGCGCGCCTAGTTCCCTTCCCCCCCACCCATCACCCCGAGGACCCAAAGCTCATGTCTTCGATGACAGTCACCTCCTCACCATTACCCTTCCTCTCCTCTTCTTCCTCGTTAACGTGCCATCTCCGCCGAGCGGGCACCGCCACCGCTACGGCAGCGTCATCTGCTTCTGAAGACTTCGACTACCCTCTCGCCGACCCCTCTCTTCGATGGCCCCACCTTCGCTTCCCGTACCTCCCCGCGCCGCGCTTCCCAGCCACCGTCGCCGCGGCACCTCCGGTCCCCGCCAGACCACCACAGGAAGTGGAGGACCCCGTGGCGACTTCCGGCTCGGCATCTTCACTCGTGGAGCCGCTGGACGCGCGTGCTCATCGCGGGAGGGTGAAAAAGCTGAGTAAGCTCGCGCTGCGGCGGGCGCAGGACTGGCGCGCGCGCGTGGCCGGGCTCGCGGATGCCGTCCTCGAGCTGCCTCCCGGGGCGCCTGTCGACGACGTGCTCGACGGCGCTCGGGCATCGCCGGACGAGGTCGCCTTCGTCGTGCGCGCCGTCGGGGAGAGCTCGTGGCGGCGCGCGTTGGATGCTTTCGAGTGGCTCGCCCGGAGCAGCGCCCCGGCTTCACGTGCCGTCGCCGTCGTCCTCGGCGTCCTCGGTCGCGCGCGCCAGGATTCGATCGCAGAGGAGGTCTTCCTCCGATTCGCCGGAGAGGGCGCCACTGTTCAGGTGTTCAACGCCATGATGGGCGTTTATGCGCGCTCTGGCCGATTCGATGACGCACGGCAGCTGCTTGACACAATGCACGACCGGGGGAACGATCCTGACCTCGTCAGCTTCAATACTCTAATCAATGCCAGGTCCAAGTCTGGGTGTTTGGCTGCTGGCGTCGCCCTTGACCTGCTATTTGAAGTTCGACAATCTGGGCTAAGGCCAGATGTTATCACTTACAACACGCTCATCAGTGCTTGCTCACAGAGTTCTAATCTTGAAGATGCTGTGACAGTGTTTGAGGAGATGATAGCTTCGGAGTGCCGGCCGGATTTGTGGACATACAATGCAATGGTGTCGGTGCATGGCCGGTGTGGGAAGGCTGAGGAGGCTGAGCGCCTGTTTAGGGAGCTGGTGGAGAAGGGTTTTATGCCTGATGCGATCACTTACAATTCTCTTCTCTATGCTTTTGCAAAGGAAGGGAATGTTGACAAGGTGGAGCACACATGTGAGCAATTGGTTAAGGCTGGGTTCAAGAAAAATGAAATAACATACAACACCTTGATTCACATGTATGGGAAGATGGGCAGGCTTGACTTAGCAGTGGGTCTGTATGATGAGATGAGGGCTATGGGATGTACTCCAGATGCTGTGACGTATACGGTCATGATTGATTCTTTGGGGAAGATGAATAGGATTGCTGAGGCAGGGAAGGTGCTGGAGGACATGACAGATGCGGGATTGAAGCCAACTTTAATAGCTTTTAGTGCTTTGATTTGTGCATATGCCAAAGGTGGGAGGCGTGCTGATGCGGAGAATACATTTGATTGCATGATTGCATCAGGTGTCAAACCTGATCGTTTAGCGTACTTGGTTATGCTGGATGTTTTTGCAAGGTCAGGTGATACGGAAAAAATGTTGTGTCTGTATCGAAAAATGATGAATGATAATTATAGACCAGATGATGACATGTACCAGGTCTTGCTTGTTGCACTTGCAAAGGAAGATAAGTGTGAGGAGATTGACGAAGTTATCCAAGATATGGAATTACTTTGTCGAATGAATCTGGGAATACTATCAACAATACTCATTAAGGCGAGGTGTGTTTCCCAGGGTGCTAAACTATTAAAAAAGGCATGTCTCCAGGGATACAAGCCTGATATTAAGAGCTTAAGGTCCATTATGAATGCATATGTAATGACAGAAAAGCATGAGGAAGGTCTCTCTTTGCTTGAATGCATCTGTGAACATGTTTCCTTTTCCCAGGATTTGATATCAGAATGTTCCATCATGCTTCTATGCAGAAAGCAGACGAGCATTTCTGCCTATGAACAGTACAGTCGAAGGTTAATGTTAAAATACCCTGGTCAAAACTGTAACTTGTATGAGTACTTGATTACATGCCTCATCGAAGCTGAGTTTTTTTCTGAAGCTTGTCAAGTGTTCTGTGACATGCAGTTTATTGGCATAGAAGCTTCTAAAAGTATTTACGAGAGCATAATTTCTACCTACTGTAAACTGGGATTCCCAGAAACAGCACACAGGTTAATGGATGATGCTTTGCAATCTGGTATTCCGTTAAACATTCTCTCTTGTAGGGTAATTATAATTGAAGCATATGGGAAGATAAAGCTCTGGCAGCAAGCAGAAATCTTGGTGAAAGGGCTGAGGCAAGCATCAGGTATTGATAGAAGGATTTGGAATGCTTTGATACATGCATACGCAGAGAGTGGACTTTATGAAAAAGCAAGGGCAGTCTTTGATAATATGATTAAAACAGGTCCTCTGCCAACTGTTGATTCAGTTAATGGAATGATGAGGGCATTGATTGTTGATGGCAGATTGGATGAGTTGTATGTCGTTGTAGAAGAGCTTCAAGATATGAACTTTAAGATCAGCAAAAGTACAGTGCTCCTTTTGCTTGATGCTTTTGCAAAAGCTGGGGATGTATTCGAGGTAATGAAAATCTATAATGGAATGAAGGCTGCAGGATACTTGCCAAATATGCACCTCTACAGAAGTATGATTTCCTTGCTCTGCCATCACAACCGATTCAGGGATGTGGAATTGATGATTGCAGAGATGGAGGGAGCAGGGTTCAAGCCAGATGTTGCCATACTTAATGCTCTTCTTAATATGTACACTGCCGCTGGGAACTTTGATAGGACAACACAAGTATATCAAAGTATTCTAGAAGCTGGCTTAGAGCCTGATGAAGATACATACAATACATTGATAGTCATGTACTGTAGAAGCTTTAGGCCGGAAGAAGGTTTTACATTATTGAATGAAATGGGCAAACGAGGTCTGACACCAAAGTTGCAATCCTACAAAAGCTTGCTTGCTGCATCTGCAAAAGCAGAGCTGAGGGAGCAAGCTGACCAGATTTTTGAGGAAATGCGATCTAAGAGTTATCAATTGAATAGATCAATCTATCATATGATGATGAAAATTTACAGGAATGCTGGCAACCACTCCAAAGCTGAGAACTTGCTAGCAGTAATGAAAGAGGATGGCATATAGCCAACAATTGCCACTATGCATATTCTCATGACTTCTTACGGGACTGCTGGACAACCTCGTGAAGCTGAGAATGTACTGAACAACTTGAAATCTTCCAGTTTGGAAGTCAGCACGTTACCATACAGTACTGTCTTTGATGCTTACCTGAAAAACGGTGACTACAATCTTGGAATCACAAAACTGCTGGAAATGAAAAGAGATGGTGTAGAACCAGATCATCAAGTTTGGACATGTTTCATCAGGGCAGCTAGTTTGTGTGAGCAAACTGCTGATGCTATTCTTCTTCTAAAGTCTCTACAGGATTGTGGATTTGACCTTCCCATTAGGTTAATACTTTACTTGATTATGTTAAAGAGATGGACATTTCGCATGGATTTTTTTTCTTTGTTCATGTTTTGGTTTTTGGTTCTTGAATCTTTTGCAGGCTTCTGACTGAAAGGACACCATCACTGTTAAGTGAGATTGCCAATTATCTGGAAGAGCTTGAAGCATTAGAAGATTCTGCTGCTTTGAACTTTGTAAATGCAGTAGAAGATTTGTTGTGGGCATTTGAATGCAGAGCAACAGCTTCACGGATTTTCCAATTGGCAGTAGAGAGAAGCATCTATCGTGATAATGTCTTTCGGTATCCATGGCAATCTCTATACCGCAAAATTTCATTTGAAGTAGTGTACAATTTCATTCTACAAAAAAATAAATGTATTTCATGTGCATATATAAAATTGCATAACTGGTGTAGGCATTGTTTTTTCAAGTTACACATATCAACTTTGGCTCAAGCAATGATTTTTTTTTTTGTAAAAACGAAGTACTAAACTAATTACTGCTAAGGATGGCTCCCATCAATGACACTAAATATTTTTCCAAGAAATCTACATGACATGCCACATTCTGGTGATGTTTTAGAACTCAAATCTGATAGCAAGAGAGCCAGTCAACAATTACCTATGTTCCTTAATTTGTTCTTCCTTCAGTTGCCTATGAAAGGCCATATGGTCCTAGGCTCCAGGTCAAGTCAAAGATCTATTTGTGTGATGCTATAAGAGTTAAGGTATTTGACTATTTGAGTAATAATATTTGTCTAATTTTCTATTCATATATTAAGATCATTATGACACACCATCTTATCATGGCATTCCCCTCTGGTTTTACCATTTTAGTATGTTCTACTTCTGGTTACGATATCTGCAAAGTGGCAATATTGAATTAATCTATCTGTTAACTTTTTATTGGTGAATGGCTCAGCGTGGCACAAAAGGACTGGGGCGCTGACTTCCGGAAGCTGTCTGCTGGGGCAGCACTTGTTGGTCTTACTTTGTGGCTTGATCACATGCAAGTATGTGCTGAAAGAATACCTTTTATATGATGTTGCATTCATAGTCATAAGAGTGGTAAAAACATCTTTGTTTTGCTCTTCAACAAATAATTGTTTACCATCAGTTTTAGGCATAGTCACAGGAAATGGGATCGAATTCATCGACCCTCGACTCCGGTACCTGGGTTCATTTTTGACCCAGCCATGTAAAAACCTGGCACAAGCAGCATACCATGTTCCTTGACCCCATCGACCCAGAAATTTTGTGACTATGGTTTTAGGTTTATTGTCTTGTTCTCTGATATTTTGTCATGATTATTGACAGCAAAGAAACTGGAACACTGAGAATCTCACCACATGAATTTTTAGCTTTTTGATTCAATGTTCTCACATCAGTTACATAGTAAGAAGAATGATGTGAACAAGTTAAGATTAAAATGAGGATTGGCATATGCTATTTAAGTTCTTTATTAGTTCCAATTACACTAGTACTGGTGATTTTCACCTTGCAATGATGTAATATTGCAAATTGCTGAAGGTAATAGGTCGGTAAGTACTGCAACATACATCTTGGAGGTGTAGTTGGCAGTAGAGCCTGCAGTTGTTTGATATTTTTCCATTTTGGTATAACTTTTCATTTTACCTGTCATTATAGGTTTTCTAGCCTATCAGCTTCTAACCCAGATATAATTTTTTTTCTCTCGAACGCGCAGGAGAACTGCGCATATTTATAAATAAGAGGGAAAGAAAACAAACCCAAAGGGGGGTTACAAAGCAGATGACCTGCTAAGAAAAACAGAAAAACACAACACTCAACCAATGAGCTAGATGGCCAAGGAACTGGCCACATTCAAAGCCCTAGCTAGGTCTAAGGAACCTAGGCCCTTAGCACCAGCTATAACCCAACAAACTGATTCATCAAGGAAACTTCTCTGAATCCTTCCCAATGAAGGGGAATCTCCATCAAAGACCACCTTATTACGGTGAAGCCAAACACGCCACGCCCCTAAGATGATGACACTATTAAGCCCCTTGTGCTTTTGGGCACATGATGCTCCACCTGTTTCCACCATTCTGTGAAGGAAGGAGTATCATCAGTTGGCGTGAGATGATCCAACCCAAAAGGGGATAATGAACTGTGCCTAGAACTGACGGGCAAAGATACAAGAGGTGAGAAGGTGCTGGATTGTTTCCTGCTCCTGATCGCATAGGGGGCAAACCACCGGGTGCGGGAGACCTCTCTTCTCTAATCTGTCAGCAATTCAACATCTATTCTTCATAGCCAACTAAAGAAAGAATTTGCATTTTGGAGGAGCCCAGGTTTTCTGAAGCCTTTTCCACGGTTCAAAAGGAGCTGAACCAGCAAACAAGCTTTGATAACAAGATTTTGAAGAGAATATTCCTGAAGCATTATGCCTCCATCTATGCTGATCCGGATCCTGTGATAAATGAACCTCCCCCAAAGAATCCCAAAGCTAGCAAATATTGTTGAAGGCCCAACAGAGAAAGAGGAGCCCTAATATCATTGACCCAAATATAATTGGAGACATCAGTTAATAAGACCTAAAAACTTTCTAAAGAATTTTGAAGAAAACATCTTTTAATGTTTGCAGTAGGTTTATGAACTTATTGAGTTTCTCTTAGCCCTGCAATAGCCATTCTTTTTTATTTAAATGACACCTGACCTACTCTGGTTTTATTTCAGGATGCTTCACTCCAGGGTTCACCAGAATCTCCCAAATCTGTTGTACTGGTCACAGGGGAGGGGGAATATAACATGGTATCCCTGCGTAAAACCATCAGAGCCTACCTTTTGGAAATGGGCTCCCCATTCTTGCCATGTAGAGCTCGGTCAGGTCGCTTTGTGGTAAAGGATTACTCTCTTAAGATGTGGCTGAAAGATTCTCCTTTCTGCATGGACCTTGAGTTAAAAGATGCTCCAGCTCTTCCTAAGTTAAACTCAATGAATCTGATCGAAGGATATTTCATGAGAGCTGGTTTTGTATCAGCATTTAAAGATATACATGAGAGACTTGGGGAAGTATGGCCAAAAAAGTTTTCCAGGTTAGCTCTGTTGTCAGAAGAATGTAGGGATGAGGTTATCAAGGCTGATATACAAGGAAGGAAAGAAAAACTGGAGAGAATGAAGAAGAAGGGTATTGTCACAGCAAGAAAATCTAAAACAAGAGCACGACGAGGAAAATTTGTTAGGCAGCAGAAATAGAACACGAAAGTAGTGTTGGAGTAGTCTTGGCCTGTTATTTTTTGCTTCAACACATGACATTTTCTCAAACAGCACCTGGCATCTACATGAAAATTTTCTGATAGGGGTGGGGGTGGAGGTGTGGAAACAAAGAATGAATTATGATTGCTGCTATTTTAGCATTGGTTACGGTTGGTTCTGTAAACTTCTTACTGGAACAAACGATGTGGTTCATGTTCTCCAAGATTTACTGAGCAGCAGGCACAGCTGGGTAAACAGCTCATACTGGTAAAATTATGTTCTATCATTTCTCGTTTAAAATTTATGACCTTCGAATTTATGACTTCCCAATACATCTTTTGTTTTATCATTCATTACAGAGATGAACAAGCTTTGGATATTATTCGGCAGTGTGCACCTATGCAGTGCGCCTTGGGCTGCGCTCGGATGCTTTCATGGGGAGCGCACTAGTGTGGCAGTAAGATCGGTGATTGCTGCAGTGTGGCCTTGCCATGGAAGCTGCGAGCTTCTACAAACAACTGTTGAGGGCTGGTGAAGTGGTGAGAAGGAAAATGGCCTCTGCTTCATTAATGTGCTCAGCATTTGATGCCCTTGTGAGTCTCGAGCATGGCAAGATGGTTCATTGTCGCAGCATGAAGTCTAGGTTTTGTTTTGAAATGATGCACTTCAAGTGTGGCAGGCTGGCACCTCAGTTAATACTCAAATTGTCTAGGACACAATGATGGGAAAATAGGTATGTCTTCTATTGCACACGCACAATAAATTTGTAATCTTCATTGGAATTTGTATGAGATGAGTTTGCATCTCAATTCTTACAACAAAAATCACATCTATGGATGCAATATGGGTGCACATTGTTTTAATTTTTTCGAGCTACCAAAAATTGAATATTTGAAATGCGTTTCCAAGTTTCCACTAAGAGATTGGTTTGTAATATCCCTCTATCCCAAAATAAATGCACATCGCTTATCAAGAAGTCAAGCCTTTTTAAGTTTGTCCAAATAGTTAGAATAGGAAACCCCAACCCTAACAGGGGTTGGGTGGTGTATTAATAGACTTGAGTAAACTGGGTCAGACCTATTACAGAGGGGTGAGATAGTAATTACATAGGGAAAACCCCAAACCCTAAACGGGTATTCTAACACCCCCGCAGTCACAACTCTATCCTGTACAGATGTTGAGACTGGAGCGAAAGTCTAAAAATACACTTGACGGTAACCCCTTGGTGAAAATGTCGGCAAACTGCAACATGGTGGGGACGCTAAGAACCCGAACATCACCGGCGGCGACACGCTCGCGGACGAAGTGCAGGTCGATCTCCACGTGCTTCGTGCGCTGATGCTGCACAGGATTGGTGGAGAGGTAGACTGCGCTGACATTGTCGCAGTAGACGAGGGTGGCGCGCTGGAGGGGACTGTGGAGCTCGTGGAGGAGCTGTCGCAGCCAGGAGGCCTCTGCCACGCCGTTGGCCACGACGCGGTACTCGGCCTCAGCACTGGAGCGAGAGACGACGTGCTGTCGCTTGGTGGCCTAGGAGACGAGGTTGGCGCCCAGGAACACGGCGTAACCGGAGGTGAATCGACGCGTGTCTGGACAGCCAGCCAGTCGGCGTCGGCGTAGACCACGAGTTCCGACGTCGGGGATGGTCGGAGTAGGAGGCCGTAGTCGAGGGAGCCGCGGAGGTAGCGCAGGATCCGCTTGAGAGCGGTGAGGTGAGGCTCCCGCGGGGTGTGCATATGCAGGCACACCTGCTGGACGGCGTAGGCGATGTCAGGCCTGGAGAAGGTGAGGTACTGGAGCGCGCCGGTCAAGCTCCGGTAGACCGTCGCATCGGCGACCGGGGGCCTGTCGTCCTCAGAGAGCTTCGCCTGAGTGTCGACAGGCGTGGAGCAGGGCTTGCAGTCGGACATGCCAGCTCGCTCCAGTATGTCGATGGCGTACTGGCGCTGATGGAGGAAGAGACCCTGGGGCCGTCGCTCGGCGGTGATGCGAAGGAAGTGGTGGAGGGGCCCCAGGTCCTTCATCGCGAACTCCTGCTGCAGGGCGACGATCGTGCGCTGTAGAAGGTCGGCGGTGGATGCCGTGAGCACAATGTCATCGATGTAGAGTAGAAGGAAGACGGTGTCGTCGCCGCGGCGGTAGATGAAGAGGGACGTGTCCGACTTGGCCTCGACGAAGCCGATGGAGGCCAAGTAGGAAGCGAAGCGACTGTACCAGGTCCGCGGCGCCTGCTTGAGGCCGTAGAGGGAGCGGTTCAGCCGGCAGACCTGATCCGGACGAGCTTCGTCGACGAAGCCGGTGGGCTGGCTGCAGTAGACAGTCTCCGTCAGAGTGCCGTGGAGGAAGGCATTCTTGACGTCGAGCTGATGGATCGCCCAGTCCCTGGAGAGGGCGAGGGAGAGGACGGTGCGAACAGTGGCGAACTTGACGACGGGGCTGAAGGTCTTGTCGTAGTCCACTCTGGGGCGTTAGGTGAAGCCCCGAAGGACCCAACGGGCCTTGTAGCGGTCGAGGGAGTCGTCCGAGGTAAGCTTGTGGCGAAATAGCCACTTGTCGGTGACCACGTTGGTGCCTGGTGGACACGGCACCAGGTCCCAGGTGTGGTTGGCCAGGAGGGCCGCATACTCCTCCATAGCGCGTCGCCAGTGTGGGTCGGCGAGAGCAGTGCGAACGGAGGAGGGGACTGGGGAGGCGTCCGGTGGAGTGGTAGTCGTATCAGCTGCCAAGATCAGCCGGTCGACAGGTCGAAGAACGCCGGCGGCGCGCCAGGTCACCATCGGGTGGACGTGCCCGGGGTCACGGTGGATGGCGACCGGGTGGTACACCAGTGGCTCGGGGCGGTCTGCTAGGACGTCGGGGGCCGCGGGCGTGGCCGACTCGCGGCGGTGGTAGACGACGGTGGGGTCGGCGAAGCGCACCGGGCTCGTCGACGGGCCCGGGTCAGCAGGTGCCGAGGTAGTGATGTGGTGGCGGCGGTGGTAGACGAGCGCGGGGTTGGCGAAGCGAGCCGTGGGATGGGGCCGCGCATGGTGCGGGAGGGGTCGGCGGGGCCACGTGAGGCGCAGGCGTGGTCGACGGGGCCGCGCATGGCGCAGGCGTGATCAACGGGGCCGCGTGTGGCGCGGGAATAGGCGCAGGCGTGGTCGACGGACACATCCTCGTTGAAGACAACGTGACGAGAGATGATGATGCGGTGGGAGGCGAGGTCCAGACACCGATACCCCTTGTGGTCAGAGGAGTAGCCAAGGAAGAGGCAGCGGGCGGAGCGAGGAGAAAGCTTATGAGGGGCAGTAGCGGAAGTGTTAGGGTAGCAGGCACAGCCAAACACGCGAAGGTGGTCGTAGGTGGGGGTTGTGCCGTACAGGGTGAAGTAGGGAGTAGGGTGGCTCGCTGCCTTGGTGGGAAGACGGTTGAGGAGGTGGGTGGCTGTGTGCAGGGCTTCTGCCCAATAGCTGGCTGGGAGAGATGCTTGGAAGAGAATGTATGAAATTTCTTTTTCTTGTTATAACTAAAGTTTGAGAACTCTATGTTATTTCTCTTGTTCAAATTTACTAGGGAGTTGAAGTGTCTAACCCTAATTGTTTCTTCGCAGGTTCCAAATACAGTTGAATTTGCTGACTGGATTGGTCGAACAAAGCAGAAGAAAATTCGTGTGACTTCGTAAGTGCAGTTAGTATGAATTTTTCGCTACTTGATTACACCATAGGCTCTTGTTATCAATTGGTTTAGCCACCAGTCCGGTTAGAATTACCCAATACCCAATTAGTTTCTTTCTCTATTCTAGTCAATTGATACATGAAATCTACCTTGCTAGAAATTGGATCATGAAAATGAGAAAATTTCTAGAAAGCACAACAGAGTACAACTAATTATGTCACACCCGGATTTAAGGGACAAATCCGGGTGCATCTCATATGTGCGCCAAGGAAGAACAACACACATAATAACAGAGTGCATAGAGATAAATGTCATAAATATCATAAATGTACTTATTATATAGCGGAAGACTTACAAAAATAAATGATAAAGTAAAACGAACTAAATAATAATCCCTGACGCCACAAAGCTGACTGGGAGACACCACCTAGATCAAGTCGAATGCCTCAGTGTTAGGCGGCTCCTCTTCGACCACCTGTTCTTCTCCTGTGGGGGGGGGGTATGAGACAACAAGAGTGAGCTCACATACGTTCATAGCTCAATAAGTCGTGGGGAATAATGTGGCATGAACTCACCAAAGGTGGAAGTTCATGAAGTGTAAGGCTGATCAATGAAATAAAGGCTGAAGCTGAGCATTGCTTTTATAAGTTGGTCAAAATTTTATTAGCAATTACTAAGTGTAAGTAAATATCAAACCTTAATAATAATAAAGAAAAGTAATAGTAAAATAATCCCAAATGCGATGCAAATGTCAAATTAAATTCAAGTTCCATAAATTAATCATGTGAGGGTCCGAGCCGCTCATGACCGTGAGCACGGCTAGTATACCAGTTTTACACTCTGCAGAGGTTGCGCATCTTTACCCACAAGTCATGTTACCCATCTGCCAAGAGACGACCAATCCCATACACCTCTACCGAGGAGGCGAGGCAGGGTAACACTACAAGACCTTTACAAAGTTCCACTAGCTTCAGAAATCCCGCTACAGTTTATAGGAAGCTCCAGTGCAGGAATCCCTCGCCTGACCGCCATCGCAGCAAAATCAACCCACGGACCTCCCTACACTGACCACTCCCCTACTGCCCTTGCCCCTTTCGGGTAAGGAAGACCTTTACTAGCTTTCCTAGTTAATCAGCCAAGGGCGTCCCATTAAACCCTTGTGGTAGCACTGTTTTCCCGGGTGGTCGCTCCATGTTCCGTTAACTTAATGATCTTAACATGAACAGTAATAATAAAAAAATAATAAAAGAGTAATCATGAATATTGTATCTCCATACCCAATCCACATAAAGCAAAAGCAGGTACTACCCAAAAATATTTCAATGGTGAACAAGGTATAAAGATAACCAAAACTGGGGTAACCTAAAGGATCCCATCAAAATTAACCTATGCAGATCATTATAATTAATAAGAACATGGCTGGAAAAAGTAAGTGATCAAGGGCACAACTTGTCCTTCAATGAGCTCCTGCTCAGCTACTTCTACTTGCTTAACCTCAGCTACATACATAGTATAGCAAAAATTAACATTGCACCAAACATGTGAATAAAATACACAATAAAATTCTACACATTAAAATAAAAACCTAGGAACAGGAATCGTAATTTTTAGAGTTATAGATTTCAAGTTATGAATTTCCTAAGGTTTAATGTGCTTGAAATGGGATTAAATGATAAATTAATTTTCTTACTGTTTTCATGACACAATAAACTCAAGATGATGGAGAATAAAATTACAAAATTTTAGAAACTGGAATGGAGTAATTTGGAGTTCATATGAGTTTTCTATGAATTAACTAAGTTCTAGGAATTATTTTTGTATTAAACATACATTTACTAATTCATTTATACATTTTAAACGGCTCTGGACTGGGCGTCAATATCTGAGAACAGAAGGGGTTTCTGCGCATAATGTTCTAAGACTCAGAACCTAGCTAAGTGGACGGCGGGTTCATTTACAAAAAGAACAGGGGCTCTTTTGCAAAACGTACCCGCGAAGGGGTAACTTTTAATATGAGCCATCCGATCATCAATTGAGGGCCCAGATTAGATCAAAACATTATAAGCCGGCGCGCTCTGTTGACCACCGGATCCTAGATTGACGGCGCAGATGCGCAGCACGAACCGGTATGCAAAGGGTTGATCCCGACCGTCCGCTATGAGATCAACGCTCCACGATCTAACCCAGTACACACCCTCTAATCTACACCGCAGATCGCGCCATCAACGGCTCAGGACGAGCCGGTCTTCCCTGACCGCCACCGGCGGCGCCGCCCCTCGAATCGCGGCGCGACATTGCCGGAGCATTGCCCGATAGGCACAAATATTCAAATTCATACAAATATGTAGACAGACAATCAGAAAAATCTACTTGAAATATCTTCCTTATCGTCTGCAGTGATCCAGTCTCCACGGGGAGCGGGACGGAGCTCCCCTCCACTCTCATCCCTCCGCCCCACAGCCTCCACCTCCGTTCTCCATGCGCGCCTAGTTCCCTTCCCCCCCACCCATCACCCCGAGGACCCAAAGCTCATGTCTTCGATGACAGTCACCTCCTCACCATTACCCTTCCTCTCCTCTTCTTCCTCGTTAACGTGCCATCTCCGCCGAGCGGGCACCGCCACCGCTACGGCAGCGTCATCTGCTTCTGAAGACTTCGACTACCCTCTCGCCGACCCCTCTCTTCGATGGCCCCACCTTCGCTTCCCGTACCTCCCCGCGCCGCGCTTCCCAGCCACCGTCGCCGCGGCACCTCCGGTCCCCGCCAGACCACCACAGGAAGTGGAGGACCCCGTGGCGACTTCCGGCTCGGCATCTTCACTCGTGGAGCCGCTGGACGCGCGTGCTCATCGCGGGAGGGTGAAAAAGCTGAGTAAGCTCGCGCTGCGGCGGGCGCAGGACTGGCGCGCGCGCGTGGCCGGGCTCGCGGATGCCGTCCTCGAGCTGCCTCCCGGGGCGCCTGTCGACGACGTGCTCGACGGCGCTCGGGCATCGCCGGACGAGGTCGCCTTCGTCGTGCGCGCCGTCGGGGAGAGCTCGTGGCGGCGCGCGTTGGATGCTTTCGAGTGGCTCGCCCGGAGCAGCGCCCCGGCTTCACGTGCCGTCGCCGTCGTCCTCGGCGTCCTCGGTCGCGCGCGCCAGGATTCGATCGCAGAGGAGGTCTTCCTCCGATTCGCCGGAGAGGGCGCCACTGTTCAGGTGTTCAACGCCATGATGGGCGTTTATGCGCGCTCTGGCCGATTCGATGACGCACGGCAGCTGCTTGACACAATGCACGACCGGGGGAACGATCCTGACCTCGTCAGCTTCAATACTCTAATCAATGCCAGGTCCAAGTCTGGGTGTTTGGCTGCTGGCGTCGCCCTTGACCTGCTATTTGAAGTTCGACAATCTGGGCTAAGGCCAGATGTTATCACTTACAACACGCTCATCAGTGCTTGCTCACAGAGTTCTAATCTTGAAGATGCTGTGACAGTGTTTGAGGAGATGATAGCTTCGGAGTGCCGGCCGGATTTGTGGACATACAATGCAATGGTGTCGGTGCATGGCCGGTGTGGGAAGGCTGAGGAGGCTGAGCGCCTGTTTAGGGAGCTGGTGGAGAAGGGTTTTATGCCTGATGCGATCACTTACAATTCTCTTCTCTATGCTTTTGCAAAGGAAGGGAATGTTGACAAGGTGGAGCACACATGTGAGCAATTGGTTAAGGCTGGGTTCAAGAAAAATGAAATAACATACAACACCTTGATTCACATGTATGGGAAGATGGGCAGGCTTGACTTAGCAGTGGGTCTGTATGATGAGATGAGGGCTATGGGATGTACTCCAGATGCTGTGACGTATACGGTCATGATTGATTCTTTGGGGAAGATGAATAGGATTGCTGGGCAGGGAAGGTGCTGGAGGACATGACAGATGCGGGATTGAAGCCAACTTTAATAGCTTTTAGTGCTTTGATTTGTGCATATGCCAAAGGTGGGAGGCGTGCTGATGCGGAGAATACATTTGATTGCATGATTGCATCAGGTGTCAAACCTGATCGTTTAGCGTACTTGGTTATGCTGGATGTTTTTGCAAGGTCAGGTGATACGGAAAAAATGTTGTGTCTGTATCGAAAAATGATGAATGATAATTATAGACCAGATGATGACATGTACCAGGTCTTGCTTGTTGCACTTGCAAAGGAAGATAAGTGTGAGGAGATTGACGAAGTTATCCAAGATATGGAATTACTTTGTCGAATGAATCTGGGAATAATATCAACAATACTCATTAAGGCGAGGTGTGTTTCCCAGGGTGCTAAACTATTAAAAAAGGCATGTCTCCAGGGATACAAGCCTGATATTAAGAGCTTAAGGTCCATTATGAATGCATATGTAATGACAGAAAAGCATGAGGAAGGTCTCTCTTTGCTTGAATGCATCTGTGAACATGTTTCCTTTTCCCAGGATTTGATATCAGAATGTTCCATCATGCTTCTATGCAGAAAGCAGACGAGCATTTCTGCCTATGAACAGTACAGTCGAAGGTTAATGTTAAAATACCCTGGTCAAAACTGTAACTTGTATGAGTACTTGATTACATGCCTCATCGAAGCTGAGTTTTTTTCTGAAGCTTGTCAAGTGTTCTGTGACATGCAGTTTATTGGCATAGAAGCTTCTAAAAGTATTTACGAGAGCATAATTTCTACCTACTGTAAACTGGGATTCCCAGAAACAGCACACAGGTTAATGGATGATGCTTTGCAATCTGGTATTCCGTTAAACATTCTCTCTTGTAGGGTAATTATAATTGAAGCATATGGGAAGATAAAGCTCTGGCAGCAAGCAGAAATCTTGGTGAAAGGGCTGAGGCAAGCATCAGGTATTGATAGAAGGATTTGGAATGCTTTGATACATGCATACGCAGAGAGTGGACTTTATGAAAAAGCAAGGGCAGTCTTTGATAATATGATTAAAACAGGTCCTCTGCCAACTGTTGATTCAGTTAATGGAATGATGAGGGCATTGATTGTTGATGGCAGATTGGATGAGTTGTATGTCGTTGTAGAAGAGCTTCAAGATATGAACTTTAAGATCAGCAAAAGTACAGTGCTCCTTTTGCTTGATGCTTTTGCAAAAGCTGGGGATGTATTCGAGGTAATGAAAATCTATAATGGAATGAAGGCTGCAGGATACTTGCCAAATATGCACCTCTACAGAAGTATGATTTCCTTGCTCTGCCATCACAACCGATTCAGGGATGTGGAATTGATGATTGCAGAGATGGAGGGAGCAGGGTTCAAGCCAGATGTTGCCATACTTAATGCTCTTCTTAATATGTACACTGCCGCTGGGAACTTTGATAGGACAACACAAGTATATCAAAGTATTCTAGAAGCTGGCTTAGAGCCTGATGAAGATACATACAATACATTGATAGTCATGTACTGTAGAAGCTTTAGGCCGGAAGAAGGTTTTACATTATTGAATGAAATGGGCAAACGAGGTCTGACACCAAAGTTGCAATCCTACAAAAGCTTGCTTGCTGCATCTGCAAAAGCAGAGCTGAGGGAGCAAGCTGACCAGATTTTTGAGGAAATGCGATCTAAGAGTTATCAATTGAATAGATCAATCTATCATATGATGATGAAAATTTACAGGAATGCTGGCAACCACTCCAAAGCTGAGAACTTGCTAGCAGTAATGAAAGAGGATGGCATAGAGCCAACAATTGCCACTATGCATATTCTCATGACTTCTTACGGGACTGCTGGACAACCTCGTGAAGCTGAGAATGTACTGAACAACTTGAAATCTTCCAGTTTGGAAGTCAGCACGTTACCATACAGTACTGTCTTTGATGCTTACCTGAAAAACGGTGACTACAATCTTGGAATCACAAAACTGCTGGAAATGAAAAGAGATGGTGTAGAACCAGATCATCAAGTTTGGACATGTTTCATCAGGGCAGCTAGTTTGTGTGGGCAAACTGCTGATGCTATTCTTCTTCTAAAGTCTCTACAGGATTGTGGATTTGACCTTCCCATTAGGTTAATACTTTACTTGATTATGTTAAAGAGATGGACATTTCGCATGGATTTTTTTTCTTTGTTCATGTTTTGGTTTTTGGTTCTTGAATCTTTTGCAGGCTTCTGACTGAAAGGACACCATCACTGTTAAGTGAGATTGCCAATTATCTGGAAGAGCTTGAAGCATTAGAAGATTCTGCTGCTTTGAACTTTGTAAATGCAGTAGAAGATTTGTTGTGGGCATTTGAATGCAGAGCAACAGCTTCACGGATTTTCCAATTGGCAGTAGAGAGAAGCATCTATCGTGATAATGTCTTTCGGTATCCATGGCAATCTCTATACCGCAAAATTTCATTTGAAGTAGTGTACAATTTCATTCTACAAAAAAATAAATGTATTTCATGTGCATATATAAAATTGCATAACTGGTGTAGGCATTGTTTTTTCAAGTTACACATATCAGCTTTGGCTCAAGCAATGATTTTTTTTTTTGTAAAAACGAAGTACTAAACTAATTACTGCTAAGGATGGCTCCCATCAATGACACTAAATATTTTTCCAAGAAATCTACATGACATGCCACATTCTGGTGATGTTTTAGAACTCAAATCTGATAGCAAGAGAGCCAGTCAACAATTACCTATGTTCCTTAATTTGTTCTTCCTTCAGTTGCCTATGAAAGGCCATATGGTCCTAGGCTCCAGGTCAAGTCAAAGATCTATTTGTGTGATGCTATAAGAGTTAAGGTATTTGACTATTTGAGTAATAATATTTGTCTAATTTTCTATTCATATATTAAGATCATTATGACACACCATCTTATCATGGCATTCCCCTCTGGTTTTACCATTTTAGTATGTTCTACTTCTGGTTACGATATCTGCAAAGTGGCAATATTGAATTAATCTATCTGTTAACTTTTTATTGGTGAATGGCTCAGCGTGGCACAAAAGGACTGGGGCGCTGACTTCCGGAAGCTGTCTGCTGGGGCTGCACTTGTTGGTCTTACTTTGTGGCTTGATCACATGCAAGTATGTGCTGAAAGAATACCTTTTATATGATGTTGCATTCATAGTCATAAGAGTGGTAAAAACATCTTTGTTTTGCTCTTCAACAAATAATTGTTTACCATCAGTTTTAGGCATAGTCACAGGAAATGGGATCGAATTCATCGACCCTCGACTCCGGTACCTGGGTTCATTTTTGACCCAGCCATGTAAAAACCTGGCACAAGCAGCATACCATGTTCCTTGACCCCATCGACCCAGAAATTTTGTGACTATGGTTTTAGGTTTATTGTCTTGTTCTCTGATATTTTGTCATGATTATTGACAGCAAAGAAACTGGAACACTGAGAATCTCACCACATGAATTTTTAGCTTTTTGATTCAATGTTCTCACATCAGTTACATAGTAAGAAGAATGATGTGAACAAGTTAAGATTAAAATGAGGATTGGCATATGCTATTTAAGTTCTTTATTAGTTCCAATTACACTAGTACTGGTGATTTTCACCTTGCAATGATGTAATATTGCAAATTGCTGAAGGTAATAGGTCGGTAAGTACTGCAACATACATCTTGGAGGTGTAGTTGGCAGTAGAGCCTGCAGTTGTTTGATATTTTTCCATTTTGGTATAACTTTTCATTTTACCTGTCATTATAGGTTTTCTAGCCTATCAGCTTCTAACCCAGATATAATTTTTTTTCTCTCGAACGCGCAGGAGAACTGCGCATATTTATAAATAAGAGGGAAAGAAAACAAACCCAAAGGGGGGTTACAAAGCAGATGACCTGCTAAGAAAAACAGAAAAACACAACACTCAACCAATGAGCTAGATGGCCAAGGAACTGGCCACATTCAAAGCCCTAGCTAGGTCTAAGGAACCTAGGCCCTTAGCACCAGCTATAACCCAACAAACTGATTCATCAAGGAAACTTCTCTGAATCCTTCCCAATGAAGGGGAATCTCCATCAAAGACCACCTTATTACGGTGAAGCCAAACACGCCACGCCCCTAAGATGATGACACTGTTAAGCCCCTTGTGCTTTTGGGCACATGATGCTCCACCTGTTTCCACCATTCTGTGAAGGAAGGAGTATCATCAGTTGGCGTGAGATGATCCAACCCAAAAGGGGATAATGAACTGTGCCAGAACTGACGGGCAAAGATACAAGAGGTGAGAAGGTGCTGGATTGTTTCCTGCTCCTGATCGCATAGGGGGCAAACCACCGGGTGCGGGAGACCTCTCTTCTCTAATCTGTCAGCAATTCAACATCTATTCTTCATAGCCAACTAAAGAAAGAATTTGCATTTTGGAGGAGCCCAGGTTTTCCGAAGCCTTTTCCACGGTTCAAAAGGAGCTGAACCAGCAAACAAGCTTTGATAACAAGATTTTGAAGAGAATATTCCTGAAGCATTATGCCTCCATCTATGCTGATCCGGATCCTGTGATAAATGAACCTCCCCCAAAGAATCCCAAAGTAGCAAATATTGTTGAAGGCCCAACAGAGAAAGAGGAGCCCTAATATCATTGACCCAAATATAATTGGAGACATCAGTTAATAAGACCTAAAAACTTTCTAAAGAATTTTGAAGAAAACATCTTTTAATGTTTGCAGTAGGTTTATGAACTTATTGAGTTTCTCTTAGCCCTGCAATAGCCATTCTTTTTTATTTAAATGACACCTGACCTACTCTGGTTTTATTTCAGGATGCTTCACTCCAGGGTTCACCAGAATCTCCCAAATCTGTTGTACTGGTCACAGGGGAGGGGGAATATAACATGGTATCCCTGCGTAAAACCATCAGAGCCTACCTTTTGGAAATGGGCTCCCCATTCTTGCCATGTAGAGCTCGGTCAGGTCGCTTTGTGGTAAAGGATTACTCTCTTAAGATGTGGCTGAAAGATTCTCCTTTCTGCATGGACCTTGAGTTAAAAGATGCTCCAGCTCTTCCTAAGTTAAACTCAATGAATCTGATCGAAGGATATTTCATGAGAGCTGGTTTTGTATCAGCATTTAAAGATATACATGAGAGACTTGGGGAAGTATGGCCAAAAAAGTTTTCCAGGTTAGCTCTGTTGTCAGAAGAATGTAGGGATGAGGTTATCAAGGCTGATATACAAGGAAGGAAAGAAAAACTGGAGAGAATGAAGAAGAAGGGTATTGTCACAGCAAGAAAATCTAAAACAAGAGCACGACGAGGAAAATTTGTTAGGCAGCAGAAATAGAACACGAAAGTAGTGTTGGAGTAGTCTTGGCCTGTTATTTTTTGCTTCAACACATGACATTTTCTCAAACAGCACCTGGCATCTACATGAAAATTTTCTGATAGGGGTGGGGGTGGAGGTGTGGAAACAAAGAATGAATTATGATTGCTGCTATTTTAGCATTGGTTACGGTTGGTTCTGTAAACTTCTTACTGGAACAAACGATGTGGTTCATGTTCTCCAAGATTTACTGAGCAGCAGGCACAGCTGGGTAAACAGCTCATACTGGTAAAATTATGTTCTATCATTTCTCGTTTAAAATTTATGACCTTCGAATTTATGACTTCCCAATACATCTTTTGTTTTATCATTCATTACAGAGATGAACAAGCTTTGGATATTATTCGGCAGTGTGCACCTATGCAGTGCGCCTTGGGCTGCGCTCGGATGCTTTCATGGGGAGCGCACTAGTGTGGCAGTAAGATCGGTGATTGCTGCAGTGTGGCCTTGCCATGGAAGCTGCGAGCTTCTACAAACAACTGTTGAGGGCTGGTGAAGTGGTGAGAAGGAAAATGGCCTCTGCTTCATTAATGTGCTCAGCATTTGATGCCCTTGTGAGTCTCGAGCATGGCAAGATGGTTCATTGTCGCAGCATGAAGTCTAGGTTTTGTTTTGAAATGATGCACTTCAAGTGTGGCAGGCTGGCACCTCAGTTAATACTCAAATTGTCTAGGACACAATGATGGGAAAATAGGTATGTCTTCTATTGCACACGCACAATAAATTTGTAATCTTCATTGGAATTTGTATGAGATGAGTTTGCATCTCAATTCTTACAACAAAAATCACATCTATGGATGCAATATGGGTGCACATTGTTTTAATTTTTTCGAGCTACCAAAAATTGAATATTTGAAATGCGTTTCCAAGTTTCCACTAAGAGATTGGTTTGTAATATCCCTCTATCCCAAAATAAATGCACATCGCTTATCAAGAAGTCAAGCCTTTTTAAGTTTGTCCAAATAGTTAGAATAGGAAACCCCAACCCTAACAGGGGTTGGGTGGTGTATTAATAGACTTGAGTAAACTGGGTCAGACCTATTACAGAGGGGTGAGATAGTAATTACATAGGGAAAACCCCAAACCCTAAACGGGTATTCTAACACCCCCGCAGTCACAACTCTATCCTGTACAGATGTTGAGACTGGAGCGAAAGTCTAAAAATACACTTGACGGTAACCCCTTGGTGAAAATGTCGGCAAACTGCAACATGGTGGGGACGCTAAGAACCCGAACATCACCGGCGGCGACACGCTCGCGGACGAAGTGCAGGTCGATCTCCACGTGCTTCGTGCGCTGATGCTGCACAAGATTGGTGGAGAGGTAGACTGCGCTGACATTGTCGCAGTAGACGAGGGTGGCGCGCTGGAGGGGACTGTGGAGCTCGTGGAGGAGCTGTCGCAGCCAGGAGGCCTCTGCCACGCCGTTGGCCACGACGCGGTACTTGGCCTCAGCACTGGAGCGAGAGACGACGTGCTGTCGCTTGGTGGCCTAGGAGACGAGGTTGGCGCCCAGGAACACGGCGTAACCGGAGGTGAATCGACGCGTGTCTGGACAGCCAGCCAGTCGGCGTCGGCGTAGACCACGAGTTCCGACGTCGGGGATGGTCGGAGTAGGAGGCCGTAGTCGAGGGAGCCGCGGAGGTAGCGCAGGATCCGCTTGAGAGCGGTGAGGTGAGGCTCCCGCGGGGTGTGCATATGCAGGCACACCTGCTGGACGGCGTAGGCGATGTCAGGCCTGGAGAAGGTGAGGTACTGGAGCGCGCCGGTCAAGCTCCGGTAGACCGTCGCATCGGCGACCGGGGGCCTGTCGTCCTCAGAGAGCTTCGCCTGAGTGTCGACAGGCGTGGAGCAGGGCTTGCAGTCGGACATGCCAGCTCGCTCCAGTATGTCGATGGCGTACTGGCGCTGATGGAGGAAGAGACCCTGGGGCCGTCGCTCGGCGGTGATGCGAAGGAAGTGGTGGAGGGGCCCCAGGTCCTTCATCGCGAACTCCCGCTGCAGGGCGACGATCGTGCGCTGTAGAAGGTCGGCGGTGGATGCCGTGAGCACAATGTCATCGATGTAGAGTAGAAGGAAGACGGTGTCGTCGCCGCGGCGGTAGATGAAGAGGGACGTGTCCGACTTGGCCTCGACGAAGCCGATGGAGGCCAAGTAGGAAGCGAAGCGACTGTACCAGGTCCGCGGCGCCTGCTTGAGGCCGTAGTGGGAGCGGTTCAGCCGGCAGACCTGATCCGGACGAGCTTCGTCGACGAAGCCGGTGGGCTGGCTGCAGTAGACAGTCTCCGTCAGAGTGCCGTGGAGGAAGGCATTCTTGACGTCGAGCTGATGGATCGCCCAGTCCCTGGAGAGGGCGAGGGAGAGGACGGTGCGAACAGTGGCGAACTTGACGACGGGGCTGAAGGTCTTGTCGTAGTCCACTCTGGGGCGTTAGGTGAAGCCCCGAAGGACCCAACGGGCCTTGTAGCGGTCGAGGGAGTCGTCCGAGGTAAGCTTGTGGCGAAATAGCCACTTGTCGGTGACCACGTTGGTGCCTGGTGGACACGGCACCAGGTCCCAGGTGTGGTTGGCCAGGAGGGCCGCATACTCCTCCATAGCGCGTCGCCAGTGTGGGTCGGCGAGAGCAGTGCGAACGGAGGAGGGGACTGGGGAGGCGTCCGGTGGAGTGGTAGTCGTATCAGCTGCCAAGATCAGCCGGTCGACAGGTCGAAGAACGCCGGCGGCGCGCCAGGTCACCATCGGGTGGACGTGCCCGGGGTCACGGTGGATGGCGACCGGGTGGTACACCAGTGGCTCGGGGCGGTCTGCTAGGACGTCGGGGGCCGCGGGCGTGGCCGACTCGCGGCGGTGGTAGACGACGGTGGGGTCGGCGAAGCGCACCGGGCTCGTCGACGGGCCCGGGTCAGCAGGTGCCGAGGTAGTGATGTGGTGGCGGCGGTGGTAGACGAGCGCGGGGTTGGCGAAGCGAGCCGTGGGATGGGGCCGCGCATGGTGCGGGAGGGGTCGGCGGGGCCACGTGAGGCGCAGGCGTGGTCGACGGGGCCGCGCATGGCGCAGGCGTGATCAACGGGGCCGCGTGTGGCGCGGGAATAGGCGCAGGCGTGGTCGACGGACACATCCTCGTTGAAGACAACGTGACGAGAGATGATGATGCGGTGGGAGGCGAGGTCCAGACACCGATACCCCTTGTGGTCAGAGGAGTAGCCAAGGAAGAGGCAGCGGGCGGAGCGAGGAGAAAGCTTATGAGGGGCAGTAGCGGAAGTGTTAGGGTAGCAGGCACAGCCAAACACGCGAAGGTGGTCGTAGGTGGGGGTTGTGCCGTACAGGGTGAAGTAGGGAGTAGGGTGGCTCGCTGCCTTGGTGGGAAGACGGTTGAGGAGGTGGGTGGCTGTGTGCAGGGCTTCTGCCCAATAGCTGGCTGGGAGAGATGCTTGGAAGAGAATGTATGAAATTTCTTTTTCTTGTTATAACTAAAGTTTGAGAACTCTATGTTATTTCTCTTGTTCAAATTTACTAGGGAGTTGAAGTGTCTAACCCTAATTGTTTCTTCGCAGGTTCCAAATACAGTTGAATTTGCTGACTGGATTGGTCGAACAAAGCAGAAGAAAATTCGTGTGACTTCGTAAGTGCAGTTAGTATGAATTTTTCGCTACTTGATTACACCATAGGCTCTTGTTATCAATTGGTTTAGCCACCAGTCCGGTTAGAATTACCCAATACCCAATTAGTTTCTTTCTCTATTCTAGTCAATTGATACATGAAATCTACCTTGCTAGAAATTGGATCATGAAAATGAGAAAATTTCTAGAAAGCACAACAGAGTACAACTAATTATGTCACACCCGGATTTAAGGGACAAATCCGGGTGCATCTCATATGTGCGCCAAGGAAGAACAACACACATAATAACAGAGTGCATAGAGATAAATGTCATAAATATCATAAATGTACTTATTATATAGCGGAAGACTTACAAAAATAAATGATAAAGTAAAACGAACTAAATAATAATCCCTGACGCCACAAAGCTGACTGGGAGACACCACCTAGATCAAGTCGAATGCCTCAGTGTTAGGCGGCTCCTCTTCGACCACCTGTTCTTCTCCTGTGGGGGGGGGGTATGAGACAGCAAGAGTGAGCTCACATACGTTCATAGCTCAATAAGTCGTGGGGAATAATGTGGCATGAACTCACCAAAGGTGGAAGTTCATGAAGTGTAAGGCTGATCAATGAAATAAAGGCTGAAGCTGAGCATTGCTTTTATAAGTTGGTCAAAATTTTATTAGCAATTACTAAGTGTAAGTAAATATCAAACCTTAATAATAATAAAGAAAAGTAATAGTAAAATAATCCCAAATGCGATGCAAATGTCAAATTAAATTCAAGTTCCATAAATTAATCATGTGAGGGTCCGAGCCGCTCATGACCGTGAGCACGGCTAGTATACCAGTTTTACACTCTGCAGAGGTTGCGCATCTTTACCCACAAGTCATGTTACCCATCTGCCAAGAGACGACCAATCCCATACACCTCTACCGAGGAGGCGAGGCAGGGTAACACTACAAGACCTTTACAAAGTTCCACTAGCTTCAGAAATCCCGCTACAGTTTATAGGAAGCTCCAGTGCAGGAATCCCTCGCCTGACCGCCATCGCAGCAAAATCAACCCACGGACCTCCCTACACTGACCACTCCCCTACTGCCCTTGCCCCTTTCGGGTAAGGAAGACCTTTACTAGCTTTCCTAGTTAATCAGCCAAGGACGTCCCATTAAACCCTTGTGGTAGCACTGTTTTCCCGGGTGGTCGCTCCATGTTCCCGTTAACTTAATGATCTTAACATGAACAGTAATAATAAAAAAATAATAAAAGAGTAATCATGAATATTGTATCTCCATACCCAATCCACATAAAGCAAAAGCAGGTACTACCCAAAAATATTTCAATGGTGAACAAGGTATAAAGATAACCAAAACTGGGGTAACCTAAAGGATCCCATCAAAATTAACCTATGCAGATCATTATAATTAATAAGAACATGGCTGGAAAAAGTAAGTGATCAAGGGCACAACTTGCCTTCAATGAGCTCCTGCTCAGCTACTTCTACTTGCTTAACCTCAGCTACATACATAGTATAGCAAAAATTAACATTGCACCAAACATGTGAATAAAATACACAATAAAATTCTACACATTAAAATAAAAACCTAGGAACAGGAATCGTAATTTTTAGAGTTATAGATTTCAAGTTATGAATTTCCTAAGGTTTAATGTGCTTGAAATGGGATTAAATGATAAATTAATTTTCTTACTGTTTTCATGACACAATAAACTCAAGATGATGGAGAATAAAATTACAAAATTTTAGAAACTGGAATGGAGTAATTTAGAGTTCATATGAGTTTTCTATGAATTAACTAAGTTCTAGGAATTATTTTTGTATTAAACATACATTTACTAATTCATTTATACATTTTAAACGGCTCTGGACTGGGCGTCAATATCTGAGAACAGAAGGGGTTTCTGCGCATAATGTTCTAAGACTCAGAACCTAGCTAAGTGGACGGCGGGTTCATTTACAAAAAGAACAGGGGCTCTTTTGCAAAACGTACCCGCGAAGGGGTAACTTTTAATATGAGCCATCCGATCATCAATTGAGGGCCCAGATTAGATCAAAACATTATAAGCCGGCGCGCTCTGTTGACCACCGGATCCTAGATTGACGGCGCAGATGCGCAGCACGAACCGGTATGCAAAGGGTTGATCCCGACCGTCCGCTATGAGATCAACGCTCCACGATCTAACCCAGTACACACCCTCTAATCTACACCGCAGATCGCGCCATCAACGGCTCAGGACGAGCCGGTCTTCCCTGACCGCCACCGGCGGCGCCGCCCCTCGAATCGCGGCGCGACATTGCCGGAGCATTGCCCGATAGGCATTCCGGCGCCCCTGACCCAATCTAACGTGTGCTACACGAAGCGCATGCTAGTATGAACAACAGGGGAGGATCTTTACCGTCACTGGCCGAGAGTTGAAGCCGGTCGACGGTGTTAAGTGGATCCGAGGCGGAGTTCTGACACCGGTGAGCAATCGAGGTGGCCCGAGCCAACCACGAGTCCAAATTAGTCGATGATGAGGTTGCGCACGAATCCGCGAGTTCCTCCGGGCACAAAACAGGGGGAGCGGCGATATGGTGCGAGGTTTTGGCGGCGGCAGCACCCTGCACTTCCGTATGCCTGCGGCGGCGATGGGAAACACGACGCACATGGAACTGGGTCGGAGGTAGCGACTTCTAACGGCCCGGATGGATAGAGCGCCTCGGTATATATGTACCGTGGGGCCGTGCCGGTCAGAACGGCGCCGCCGATTTCTCCGGCGCCATCCGCGTAAGACCCGCGCCAGTCCGTTGGGACGAAGGTGAATCTGACGCAAGGGCCCCACAAGTCGGCGAGACAAGCTCCCAGGCGCGCGCCCAAGTGGTGAGTGCGCGAGTTGGGCCGAGGCAGAAGGAAGCTAGGCCTCGCAAAAGAGCATTTGGCCCACGCGCACAGATGGGTGAAGTCTTTCTCTCTCTTTTTTTTATTGTTTCTATTTTATTGTTTTGTTTTCAAGATCTGATGTTTAAATTCAAATTTTGTCACAGGGATCAAATACATAAATAAAGTGCTACCATGAAGAATTATATTTATGTATATAGGTAAATATTTTTTTCTTTGTATATTCTTTTCCATTTCTATTCCCTCCTCTTTTTCTCCCATTTTAAATTCCAAATTTAAATTTGGGTTTTAATCCAATCTCCAACTCAATTTTTTTTTCTTTTTTTATGTTTATCCTTGTTATTATTTTATTAAGTGCACAAACAAAACTCCAACATGATGCATATTTCTTTTTGTCATGTATTTTAATTTATCTCTTAATTTTATGTATGCTCTTTTTATGATGCAAATGAGGCACATAAAATAAGGAGATCTACTATATTCTTTGTATACAAATTTGAGTATTACAAATTAGTACTTACCGGAGAGATGAATCTGCTAGGGATGAAAGAGTTGCTCAGCTATAATGTGTACGCAAAATCAACCCTACGCACGAACAAGAAACTGTGAGCTGCATATTCTTTAATAAATCAAATAGCAGTACAAACAATATGTATTGAACTAATAAATCAAATAGCATTACAAACAATATGCGAAAGTGGAGCTAATACTTTTTTCCTAGTTGTACAACAGTAGGGCTTTTTTCTTTTCCCGTTGACCAATTTTCTTTCCTAAACTGCTGCACTTATGGAATGAATCGGAGAAGAATCCCAATAACCTCTTCGTGATTGGATTGTTTCTACATGGTTTAGCTGCCGCGATCCACATCAGATGCGTGTCTCATGCGTGAGGTCTTCCGAGATCACGCGTCCACACGTCGCGACGCATCGACCGGTGCCGATGGCTGGCGCGCACCACGCACGCATCTAGCCTCCAACACCACCTGATCCTAGGCCCCGACCCAAGGATCATGAACGCCCCTGCACTGTCAAAATCGCCAACGCCATTAGCAGGAAGCCCTGACCTGCCGCCATCGGTGCCGGATGGAGCAGAGGAAGTGGAAGCACGAGCCCTTCCCATCACCCTCATGTAACCGCGATGGAGGGTCCGGTGGCCTGTGATGACCCCAACTGGATCCGACTCCGTAGCAGTGAGCACGAGGACGGGAGCGGAGTTGCAGCGTTGCGGTGCGAGAGCGGAGAGGAGCGAGATCGAGGGCGAGAGTTTGGGGCAGCGAGAGCAGAGGATTGGAGAGGGAAGGAAGAGAGCAGATCCTCACCGGGGAGAAGGCAGCGGGGAGGGTCGTCGTCGGGGCTATGCGTTGCCGCCGTGCCGGTCGCGTCAAGCCGCCGTCGCGCTGGTCGCGTCGTGTCCAGGCTTCGATCCAGAGGGTACGACACAAGGGTTGGTTCCGGGCCGTGGGGTGAAGGGAAATTTTGATCCGGGCCAGTTTCGATTCCAATTCGGGCCAAAACGAACAATTTCAATGAGTTGTACCAAATTCCAAACCAGGTCCATTCGTTCCACCTGGAACAAGGTCTGGAATAGGCTGATCCGCTGAAAACGAACGAGGCCTTAAGGAGAAGAAAAATAGCATAGTTGTGAATTTGGAGAGATTATTGCATTATAGAAAACGGTAAAGTGGGCTTCGCTCATATGAAAAGCATGCCGTGGGTTTAGGCTGGATAGGAACGAGACAGAGGCAAGAACTCCCATTTGGAAACAATGTGGCCATCTCGTGTTTTGAGCTCTGATTAAGGCAGACAAACGCCGTGAATTTTCTCATGTCTTATTGTCTTTCACCTCATCTACCGTCCAACACCAAGAACCCTAGCCACCGCCATGGAACGTACTCATGTAGCGCCACACCGGTGAGAAACGATGGCACGTCGCAGTCTTTCGGCAACCCCCGGTCACACAGCCCTGGGTTCCGCTGGAGGAACACGACGGGAAGCTCAGTGATCAGAGATGGCGGCATGTGGCTGGAGAGCTGGTTGTACAGTGGGATCGTGACGGAGAGTGCATTGTGGGAGGTGTTGATGATGCTCATCGCGGGTGAGATGCAGAGGTTGTTTGGCAAGCTGCCGTTGAGCTCGTTGAGGGAGGTGGAGAAACGGTACATGGTGTGGACCAGGCTGATGCTCTGAGGTATCCCGCCGGAGAAGTTGTTGTTGTCAATCTGAACCTGCTCGAGCGGAGAAGATTGGTCAGGGTACATGCAGCAATCAACCTTCTGAATCAGTTACCTCCCCTTCATCAGAGACAGTGTAGAATGGTAGATCGCCAAGACATTGTTTAATGGTAGCAATTGTGCTTTAAACCTCAACAATGCGAATGTAAAAATAAAAAAGCTACGATGGCTGGACTTGTGGAGTGTGCGAATGGCTGCCTTGGCACGGTGGGCTTTTTGACTGGCTCGCGCCCCGCGCCCACAAAAACAAACAGGATGGATCATGTGAGAGAGAGACAGGCAGGACCGCAGCACGGCGGCGCCGGGGAGCACGCAGCATGCCCTGCGTGAGGAAGTTGTCGTACCACTGTGATCGGCCTGCGCGAGAAAGGCAGAGAGACGAGGAGGAAGAAGAACAGGAGACGAGAGCGACACGGCGTTTGGTTCGTCGGCTCGGCGACCGTCGATGGTGTCTTAATCGAATCTCAGGTCTCATAATTGTCTCTGCCTTTCCAAACAGGCGAGAATGGTACTGTCTTCTTCCTATTTTGTTTAATCCCACCTCTTGCTTTCCATTTTAGTGAAGTCTAACCTGCTGTTTTCTACAATCGCAATAATCTCGAATTTGGAGGGTGTCCTGTATCTTTTTTTAGTAAAGGAGGCATGCATATGAGTCATGAGTGACAGGAAACATCTGGTTTTGTTTCTGCTGTGAATACACTATCTGTTTCAGGGAAAAATCTACAATTCTTGGGTCTCTGGGAATTACCAATTTACTCGGTTTCACACTCTGACTGGGATAATAAGGGAAACTCTTTGAAGCAATAGCGATAAGGAGGCTCTTCTAAGAAAACCTTGGCCACATTGTGGTTTTCATTATAGGAACCAGGAAGTCTATTATTATGATTCAAATATTACCCTAATGTAAAGATCTAACAAGAGCTTTGCTGTGCTTTGTGATTATATATACTTCATCTGGCCGTAAATATAGGTCCATCTAGGCTTGTCCTAAGTCAAACTTTGTTAAATTTGACTGGGACAAACGTGGATGACTTATATTTATGATAGGAGGAAGTAATTGCATGTGAATAAGAATAATAAATGGCTGTAGTCAGTCTGTAAGTAGGGACTTCTTGTGTAGACTATTGCATTTTGAAGTGTATTTTATTGACAAGCTTTCTATTTAGGCTACATTAATGATTCTTGAAAAGTATACTTTTTATGGTTGTCCAAGGATTGGGAGCTCTAACATGCCTTTACATAACTCTTTTTTCTTGTTTCTTCGCAGGGCTTGGGTAAATAATTGACACATCTCCCTTGTACATGTAACATTGCATGTAATTTTTGTTAAGATGAGTTCACTAAATAAAGTTTTTTCAAATACTGGAGATGCATGTTCAGTGTTACCTAGTAAAGTCACGTCATTAAATCCCAATGCAGCGGAGTTTGTACCTTGATTTGTTAAACAATCTCTTGGAAGCAGTACAGTTCCAGATGTAACTAAGTCAGATTTTAGGGGTTCTTCTGGAAAAACAATCCTAGATAGGTCTGAATCATCAAAGTCTAATAACTCAGATGATGAGGCACACCAGTTTTGGCGTAAGCAGCTTCCTGATGACATTATTCCAGACTTCACTTCTTTTGGGAAAGTTGAACAAGGGCCTGAAGAACTGTCCCTTGCTGGATTATCTTTGAATGCACCTCCCTTTTATGGGACAACATCCAGTTGCTTCTCAAGAGAGTATATTTTTTATTTGAAAATGTACAACAGGGGAAGCCCCTGCTGTGGTAGATATTTATTAATATAAAGAAGAAGACGGACAAAGAGCATTAGCAGTCGCTTCCAAGACATAAACCAGAAGGAAACTAACTAAAGCACAGGGAAAAGAACTATCCGCTATCTATAGGAATTCACAAGCGAGGAGAAAAGAGTTGATTTCTCTTCAGAAAAACGGTTAGCTTGCAGAAGAGCTTTGGCGCGGAATTCTTTTTTCCAGCCAATGAAAGATGGTCGTCCCCTGTCAATGATAAAATTGTTTCTTTGCTTCCAGATTTGCCAAGCTGCTATGATAAAGACCTCCATAAAGAATGGTGAACCGTGCAAGAGAGTATCACGAATTATCTTCTCCAGCTACTAAGGGCCTAGAACTGGAACACACTAATCTGCTGTATGAAGATAATTATCTGGGTTCAAAGCAACTGGGAGCAAAATTATATTGGTGATCTTCATATTGCTAATGGAAACCAGGGCCTTCATTATGATTCTGAAACTGGTGTAAGCTTTTCTGATAGTTTTGCTAGTGAGTATGCTGCCTCATCAGATGGCCTTGTTGCTCCCCTGGAGTACTTAGCATCTCAGTTCCCTGGATTTTCAGCAGAGAGCCTTGCAGAGTTGTACTACGCAAATGAGTGTGATTTCAACCATACTATTGAAAATACTAACCCAGCTAGAGGTAATTACTTACTGCAATACTAATTTAAGTCTTCCAGATAACCACTCAGTGTAGAGAAACAGGGTTGAGGGCAATTGGCCACACCTCAATGAGAGGGGGCACCTTCTATTATATAGAGCTGGCTGACCTGCTTTACAAGGCAGGGATAATTCCCCTGATTTATCCCTGATTTACATCTGCTATATCTAGCAACTAATCCCTGATTTACATCTGCTATCTATAGCAGCTAGGATTCTATCCCTGATTTGCATCTGCTATCTATAGCAGCTAGGATATCCACAGATGGCATATTCTATTGCCTAACACCCGCCCGCAGTCGCAGCGGGAGGCTCCCGGACGCAAAGACTGGATCGAAATTCTCGAAAGAGTGCTGTCGGAAGCCTTTTAGTCATGATGTCGGCGAACTGGTGAGAGGAGGGCACATGGAGAACCCAAATTTCACCAAGGGCCACCTTTTCGCGGACGAAGTGAATGTCGATCTCGATGTGCTTCGTTCGCTTGTGGTGGACGGGGTTGGCCGTCATGTAGACGGCGCTGACATTGTCGCAGAAGACAACTGTGGCAGACGACAGCTGGATGTGTAGCTCCTAGAGTAACTGTCGAAGCCAGCAGCACTCAGCCACAACGTGAGCCACAGCCCGATACTCGGCCTCGGCGCTAGAGCGGGACACCGTGGTCTGGCGCTTGGAGGACCATGAAACTAGATTGTCGCCGAGATAGACACAGAAGCCAGAGGTGGATCGTCGAGAGTCTGGGCAGCCTGCCCAGTCGGCGTCAGAGTAGGCAGTCAGCTTGGTGACAGACCCGGTGCCAATGTGAAGACCCGAGGAGAGAGTCCCCTGGACGAAGTGTAAGATGCGCTTGACCAGCGCACGGTGAGGCTCGCGCGGGGCGTGCATGAAGAGGCACACCTGCTGAACAGCATATGCCAGATCAGGACGAGTCAACGTCAGGTACTGGAGAGCCCCCGCTAAGCTCCTGTACTCCGATGCATCCTTCTCTGACAGTAGATCCCCGTCGGTCGCAGATAGCTTGGCGTGAGTGTCAACAGGTGTCGATGTCGGATGACACTCAGCCATGCCTGCGCGCTGAAGAAGCTCGACCGCGTACTGTCGCTGGGAGAGGAAGAGACCATCAGAGGAGCGCGTGACAGCGATGCCGAGGAAGTGGTGGAGGGCGCCAAGATCCGTCATGGAAAACTCGGAGCTCAACCGAGTCATAATGCGTTGTAGCAGGGCCGACGACGAGGCGGTGAGGATGATGTCGTCGACGTACAACAGTAGGTAGGCAAGACTTGTCCCCTCTCGTAGAACGAAAAGAGACGTGTCGGAGATGGAGGCGACGAAGCCGAGGTGCCGAACGAAGGTGGCGAAGCGCTGGTACCATGCCCGCGGAGCCTGCTTCAGGCCATACAAGGACTTCTGCAGATGGCAGACGTGATCTGGAGCACCAGGGTCGACGAATCCTGGCGGCTGTTGGCAGTAGACAGTCTCCTCGAGGTGGCCGTGAAGAAAGGCGTTCTTCACGTCCAGTTGATGAATGGGCCAGGCGCGGGATGCAGCGATGCTGAGTACAGACCGTATGGTAGCCGGTTTGACAACCGGGCTGAAGGTCTCGTCGTAGTCAACGCCCTCGCGCTGGGAGAAGCCACGGACAACCCAGCGAGCCTTGTGGCGAGCAAGGGACCCATCGGCATGGAACTTGTGCCGGAAGATCCACTTCCCCGTAACGACGTTGGCTCCGGGGGGCCGCGGAACAAGCTCCCAGGTGTTGTTGTCGATGAGGGCCTGATATTCATCCATCATCGCGGCACGCCAGTTGGCGTCAGCCAGCGCGCTGCGGTAGTTTGTCGGAAGCGGCGATGGTGAGGATGACGTCGTGGCCGCCAGCCCCTCATAGCAGACACGAGGAATGGCACCCGTCATGGTGCGAGTGACGCGCGGCGACGGCGGAGGCGATGAAGTCATAGGGGCTGCTGGGACAGCTGCCGGCTCGGACGTAGACGTCGTACGGGAACGACGGACGTAGACTTGTGGGAAGGGAACCACGTCGGGTCCAGGCGGGGGCACGGGACCACGCCCGCCCGGTGTCGCAGAAGGCGAGTCATGTGAGGCTGCAACGTCTGGGGGCGGTTGCTCAACATCCGAGTGGGATGGAGCAACCACGGGCGTCGAGGATGGAGTCCCACCTGCAACAACAGTAGGACAGGGCACCGAAACCATATCGTCGTCGAGGAGGAAGTCTAGGGAAGCAGAGGACGAGACGTCTGAGGTGGCTGCAAAGGGAAAGGTGGTCTCGTCGAATGTGACATGGCGAGAGATGATGATGCGAGGGGTTGATAGGTCGAGACAGCGGTAACCTTTGTGTGAGCTAGGATATCCTAGGAAGATGCATGCCGTGGAGCGAGGGGCGAGCTTATGTTTAGAGGTTGCTTGCATGTTGGGGTAACAGAGAGACCCAAAAACACGCAGATGGCTATAAGTTGGTGGTTGATTATGCAGACGAGTATAGGGAATTTCATGCTGAATAGAGGAGGATGGACGCCTATTATGGAGGTAGCAGGCTGTCAGGAGTCCCTCGGCCCAATATGTGGGTGGTAGGGAAGCATGTAGAAGCATGGTGCGAATGGAATTGTTGAGTGTGCGGATGATACGTTCAGCCTTGCCATTTTGGGGAGATGTGTAGGGGCAGGAGAGGCGAAGGTGAGTGCCTTGAGCAGCGAGGAATTTGATGGTGGCAGTGTTTACGAATTCAGTGCCGTTATCAGCCTGAAAGCATTTGACGGGGAGGCTGAATTGTGTTTGGGCAGAGGCAGCAAGCTCGACTAAGTGTTGGTGGACATCAGATTTTTTTCGGAGCGGAAAAACCCAACAGTAGTGAGTGTAATCATCCAAACAGACCAAGTAATATGAAAAACCAGACAGACTATTGATGGGTGAAGTCCATACATCACAGTGAACGAGTTCAAAGGGTGCATGAGTTATGGAATGCGAAGAACTAAAAGGTAGACGCGTATGCTTGCCTAGTTGACATGAGTGACATAGGGAGTGTTGTACTTTATTACAGGAAATAACATGAAGTTTATTGAGACGCTCTAAAACGGCGGGGGCGGGGTGACCGAGACGTTGATGCCAGAGAGTTGACGATGCAGCCAGGAGAGCATGAGGTGGAGCGCCAGGTGTGGAGGCAGGCATGGTGTATAGGTCCCCGTCGCAGTTACAACGGAGAATCACGCGTTCCGTCCTGAGATCCTTAATAGAGAAACCATGGGCGTCAAATTCAAAGGAACAATTGTTGTCGCGAGTGAATTGACGAACGGATAACAGGTTGCGGACTATGGATGGGGCGACAAGGATATTATTAAGAGCAAAATTTGTTGTAGGTGTAGGAAGGACGGAATGACCTCTAGACATAACAGGTATACTAGTGCCATTACCTACTGTTATTGAGGAGATGGAGGGGGGAAGGCGCTGAGTAAGCATACCATCCGAGGACGTCATGTGTGTAGAGGCGCCGGAGTCAACAACCCAGGGCGAGTTGCCCTGAAGTTGCATGTTTTGCAGGGCAGCGATGAGGCCTGCTGCATCCCAGGTGCTGGTGGAGGTGTTGGAGCTGCTGGAGGACGCCTGGAGTGGAGCGAAGGCGGTGTGGGCCTGCGGGGAAGACCCGAGAATGCCCAGGGTGCGCCCAGCCTGGGCACCAGAACCTCCCTGGCGGCGCTGTCCAGGAGGGGTGACGCGCTCTCCAGGGGCCACACGTTCGCCAGTCCAGGGATTAAAACCCCAGGGAACACGTTTGTTGGTGCTGGTGTTGCCGGAGTTGTTGGAGAAGCTACCAGAGGTGTTGTAGAAGGGCTGGTGGCCGCCTTTTTTGGTATTAGGGCGCCGGCCGCCTTGCTGGTGCTGCTGCTGCGAACCACCAAGATTAGCTAGGAGGGCAGCAGCAGCACGCGTCTTCTCGTCGTTCTGCAGCCGCAACTCTTTGAGGAGTAGCTGATGGAGTGCGGTGGCGAGGGTGAGGGGCTGCTGTCCGGCGATGTTGTCGGCGACGCCGGAGTAGACCTCGTTAAGTCCACGCAGCAGGTTGAGGACGAGGTTGGGTTCAGATACGGGCTGCCCAACGTCGCGTAGTTCGTCGGCCTTCTCCTTCATGCGAACGCAGTAGGCGTCAATGGACATGTCCCCCTGAGTCATCGAGTGAAACTCGTGATTCAGGAAGATGGCGCGGGGAGCTTTGTTTGCCTGGAACACCTCGCCGATGGCCTTCCAAAGGGCGCTCGCCGTCTGGGTGCTGTCGGTCATGGCGAGGTTGAGGACGGCGTCGGAGGTGGTGCTGTACATCCATCCGCGGACGCAGAAGTCAGCCTGTGCCCATGCCGCATCGGTGGGGCGCGAGGTGGAGAGGTGATGCAGCAGCCCAAATTTCCCACACGTGGCCTGAAACGTCGTCGACCACTTGGTGTAGTTGGAAGGTTTCAACTCCAGGGTCATGGGGACGTGGAGCTTGATGTTGATGGTGGCAAAGGGGCAGAGGACAGGAGCAGAATCGGCAGCATCGGAGATGGTGCTCATGGCGCAGGGAAGGGGAAGGAGAGGGCAGACGGCGCGGTCTGGTTAAGGCGGCGCGACTAGAGGAGAGAAGGTGAGGGGGGGGGGTTGGGAAATTAGATCGATGCCTGGGGCTCCGATACCATGTAGAGAAACAGGGTTGAGGGCAATTGGCCACACCTCAATGAGAGGGGGCACCTTCCATTATATAGAGCTGGCTGACCTGCTTTACAAGGCTGGGATAATTCCCCTGATTTATCCCTGATTTACATCTGCTATATCTAGCAACTAATCCCTGATTTACATCTGCTATCTATAGCAGCTAGGATTCTATCCCTGATTTGCATCTGCTATCTATAGCAGCTAGGATATCCACAGATGGCATATTCTATTGCCTAACACTCAGAAATAGCTTTACCAAAAAAAAGTGAAGCAATTAAATGTATGCTCTTTGCTCAGATGTCAGATCGATGTTATTTAGAATTATTTTCAAAGTGGGAGGCCTTGGGAGAGGAAGGGAAGGGAAAACAAAAAAGACTAGGTTTCTCCTTAATATGTTCATTGTTGATATGTGTAATAACACAAGGTTTCAACAAGTGAAGAATCTTAGTGATATCTATTATGGGACATCAAGTGAAGAATCTCAATGAGCTTTGTTATGGGGCATCAATTAAGGGCCAGGGCCCATATGAACGATTAGATGGATTTGATTAGCTAGAGATATGTTTAGATCGGGATCAACTAGAGATAGGATTGGATATGGGGCCTTTCTTAGATGGTCAACATTCCTCTCTACATAAAGGGAGGTGATGTATCAAGGAAGAAGAAAAATAAGAACTAACAATCTAATTCCCTAAATGCTCTAGTCTCCCTCCAAATTGCCATTTAATTATCTTCCTAGCGATGGTTATCCTCAAATGAACTAGGGTTCATAACATCCCTCTATCAAACTCGTTGAGACAAAGAAGAACAATCATTTTAAACTTATTTATTTGTGAAATTGGTATTGATCCTTCCTGTTGCTATTTGCTACTCGTAAATGTTGAGAGAAGAATATTTTTAGCAATGAACCATGCGAAGAACCAAGCTATAGAGTAAGAATAAGATGGATGATCAATACTTAAATGTGTTGAGTAATTAGACATTTTCCAGATTAAATTTTGAATATAAATCAAGAATAAGAGTAAAGAAACTAGCATGATATTACCTAACATGCTAGTAAGTAGTACACAGAACACATCCATTACAACAGGTAAATTGAAGTAAATCATATGTTACGTACTGTTTGGACATATTGAATGAAGATGTTGAAGCGGCAAGGATGGCGTTAGCGACAGTCGTCAAGAAGATCGCGAGCAGTCATGTGAGGACGCTTCCCAAAAACCTTATCCGTCCTCTTGGTGCATGATCTCGAAGGCAGCGAATTCTAGAGACTTGCTCTCCCGATCGCAGATGCACGTCGATGCTTAGGATAAAGAAGACTACAACAGCGGCGCAACAGAAAACAGAGACAAAACCTAACTCGTGTATTGGATATCTTTGGCGGCGGCTGTTAGGCGCAATATATAGAGTCGCCTCCACGTCTCACAAACTGATAGGGACTCGTGTCATGATCTATTCGTGATCCAATAAGGACACACATCACGATTTGGTTGCGAACAAATAAGGACTCTAAACTTAACAGCCAAGCAACCAAAAATAAAAATAGGAAAAGGAAGTCGCGCCCCTGCAAGGCGGAGGACCGAATTTTGGTAGACCATTCATGTGCACATCGCACATCCTCCGCCCTGGCCAGGCGAGTGAGCATGTGTGCGCATGTGGTACTCCATCCTTTCTCCCCTCATCCATGGTGGAAGAGAGTCCACATATAAACTAGTATCACTCCACTTAAACTATTAATGTGGGACTATTGGTTCTATCATCCTCTTGCCATACACGGGCCTTTGAGATTTTTTATGGTTTAATTGAATTTTTCTATTGGGCTAACCCACAAATCCAACAAAATGATTGTTTGGTCAGTGGTCACATTCATTAAGTGTGACTTTTCTCTGACGTGTAAGTGATGAATGTATCCTTAAACGCTTCCAAGCCATGGCAGTGACATATGAAGCTTTAGTTTGTATTCTAATAGTTTATAAGATATAGCTACATACTTGTGATGGAAGCATGTAACATGTTTTGTCTGTAAATTATCATAAGTATTTTATCATCATCTAATGATCGAATTATATCATTCAAAATTTGGCGAACTATATTATTTGGTTAGTACCCCTATGATTGGGTGCTGATTCACCACAACACCCGTGACATAGACAGATAGACTCAGCTCGACTATTAGCTTTGTCTCCCCTTGGACAAGGACTATCTGGTTCTCTGACTAAAGTTTAGTTCATGTCACATCACATCAAATATTTGAATATCAATTATGAATATTAGATATAGGTTTAATAAGTTTGTTTCGTATTTTAGTCTTTATATGTGTAATTAGTTTTATAATTAGACTATATTTAATTTCTGTAATTATTATTCAAACATTTCGATGTGACAGAGACTAAACTTTAGTTAGGTGGAACCAAACACTCTTTATTAGATATTAGCCAACAATAACGTGGATCTAAGACACAGAGACTGGGAGCACACATTAAGGTCGTAACTGCGTGGGAATGTGAATTGAGGATGGCAATTGAGATACAGATGATGGAATGGGAGAGAAGGAATCATGGTTCATTGAGGCTAGTTTGGAAATTCAAATCATCTTCGAAATTGGAAGAGATTGAAGGGTAAATTAGTTCATTTCTCCCTTAATTTTCTTCAATTTCAAAGAGAATTTGAGTTTCAAAAGTAGCCCTGAGTAGAGGAAGGGCGATCTAGATGGGAGGAGTCGGAGAGGTGGATGACGTGTGACGTGACAATGAGCAATAGTGGAGCCTGATTTCTATCATATTTTTATAGCACTATAGTAGGCTAATGAGACGATTTTCTCTCGATGTAAAGGCTAAATATAAGTTTGAAGAATTTTGGATCAGTTTGTTATAGGCATATAGCCCCAACGTCAACAACGGTTTCTATAATGGAGCGACTCCTTTTAGCTTAGTTTGTATATTTAGAGAAAAGATGATATAACAACATATCTTCCAGCGATAGAGAACTATGGAATATCTACAACACCCTTCTATTTTCCATCTTATTTCCTCCCTATAGCCCTTCCTCGCTTGGCTTCTTTAGGTCTCGTTTGTTGCGAGCGGTTTGGCCCGTTTCCGGCCTCGTTCTAGGTGGAATGATTCGGCTTGGTTTAGAATTCAGCTGTTTCGCCACGAGCTGTTCGTTTCTACCGGAATAAAAAACGCAAGTGGCCTGATTTGGAGTTTCTCCTTTCTTCATGGCCCGGTACGAATCTCGGTCGTCTGCCCTACGGATCGAATCTTGGCAACGACGCAAGGGGATGATACGGCGGTGTAGTGCTTGCGGCGAAGGAGGCAAAGAGGCGACAACGCGAAATGACGGCATGGCGGCGTAGCGCAATCCCGACGACTCTGTCGCCTTCTCACCAGTAAGACGCTGCCCTTTATTCCACCCCCTCTCCTATCCCCATGTTTCTTATTCGTGAATCATGATGTTGCTCAACACCATGGCCGAGAGCAGTGGCGGAACGCAACCCGAAAATGAGGTATGGCTGGGAGGTCGCCAGTCGCGGACATGCTGTCGGGCAGGGGGTGCAGTCCCATGTGCAGATGCGGTCAGCCACAACCAGATGGGGTGGGGAGGTCGCGCTGCCGCAGAGGCGCCAGCTCGGTGAACGCTCACCGCTGCAACGCTAGGTGGACACACCGTTGGGCGGGGGTCCTGCATGGAAGCGTTCATGGCGACGGGGCGGGTTAGCCAAAGGAGGAGGCCGAGGGCGGGGAGGTAGGCGTGTGGCGCTCATGGCACGCGTAGGCGGAGGCGCAGAGCCTCTTGAACCGTGTCAGGAACACGGTTTTTCGATTTGGTCAAACATGAAGATGAGAGGGTTGCATGTGATGCTGATGGTGCTCATCAAGACGATTTCCGTCCTCCCGGTATTATATTAAGAAGAGACCGAAATATGGTCCTGACCGAGAAAATTGAAAGCTCTCTTGTGAGTTTTGGTGTTTGGATGACAACTCAATTAAAGGACTAACAAGTGTACTAAGTGTTGAACAGGTGCTTAAGGTAAAGTCTACAAGGTTCAACACAAGTGAACAAATGTGATGGTCCAAGAACTAGATTATGGATACATAATGGACATCACAAGTAAGATGGACATTGCATAAAGTGAGACTCGGGTGCGTAGTTCGGAGACAACTGATCAAGCCAAGGACGGAGGCAAGAAGAGCTTCGAGGTACCAAGTGCACGGGAGAAGGTCAAGGAGGCTGAGGAACCCAAAGCCAAGGGTGAAGAAGGAGGCTTGCAAAGTCAAGGGTGATCGAGTTGAGAACAGCTATGGCACATCAAGGATCACTACATAAGGACGTGACTTACAGCCAATGAGGTAACAGCTGCAGTTATGTGGTGTAAGTCATAAGGCTCAAGATCAAGCTCTAAGGAGGAGATCAAGGTCACTAGAAGGTGAACAAGTGTCAAAACCAGAACTGGAAGCAGCCCAAAAGAGCTAAGTTCACCTTGATCTTTAGTTTGGGTTGTTCCTATGTTTGGAGATGTTCTATGTGACCTTTACAGGATGTTGGAGCCAAGTAATGTCAATCTAGATCAAGTCAAGCCGACTTGATGATTTATGAGTCCAACATCAAAGCTCAAGCATGTGAAATGCTATAGATTTAATGATTAAGAGAAGGTATGTTTCTATACGAAGTACATTGGTTTTGTGGACTAATATACTTGTCTAAGTGTTAGAAACAGAAAGAAGAAGAAAAGAAGAGAGGTGCAAAGGGCTTGGCTATGTATAGCCAAGGCAGCTCAGTCTGGCACACCGGACTGTCCGGTGGTGCACCGGACAGTGTCCGGTGCGCCAGGCTGAACTCTGGCGAACTGGCCGCTCTCGGGAATTCACCGGCGACGTACGACTATAATTCACCGGACTGTCCGGTGTGCACCGGACTGTCCGGTGAGCCAACGGTCGGCCGGGCCAACGGTCGGCCGCGCGATCTGCGCGGGACACGTGGCCGAGCCAACGGCTAGATGGAGGCACCGGACTGTCCGGTGTGCACCGGACATGTCCGGTGCGCCAACGGTCGGCTTCGCCATAAAAGGAAAGAAATCGGGCACCGGACATGTCCGGTGTGCACCGGACTGTCCGGTGCGCCACCCGACAGAAAGAAAGTATTGCCTTCCAAATGGGATTCCAACGGCTCCTAGGCCCCTTGTGCCTATAAAAGGGACCCCTAGGCGCCTCAAGCAATGCACAAGCGCAGCCAACAAGTGTAGACTTCACTCGAATCAATTCTCACTCTCCCTCTTGTGTGTAACTCTATAGTTTGTGTAGAAGGCACAGCTATAAGCCTTAAGAGAGAGGAGAAGTGCTGCTTAGAGCTAGAGCAAGGTCTTGAGCGTATCGTTACTCTGCCGGGGTGCTGCCAAGAAGTTTGTAAGCAGCCGCGGTTCTGTTGTAACCCCACTCAATAGTGAAAGGCTCTATCTGTCATACTGACAGATCTGAGCAAACGGAGGAAGGAGTTGAAATAGACTCCAAGCCCAGGTGTGGCTAACTCCAACGAGGACTAGGCAAGCATTTCAGGCTTGGCCGAACCTCGGGATAAATCCTTGCGTCTGTGTGCTCTGTTCTGCATTGTACTCTGACTCTCTGTCTTACTCGCTTATATATCTGCACTTCACTACTTACTTGTGGTACTAGCTTTCCTTGAAGTGCAGGATATTCGTAAGACAGGAACTTCAATTCCACTGTAACCTACTCGAAGGGTTCTTCACTCCACTGCGATCCTGTCTTCGAGTAGAGTAAGATTTAAGTTTTAAAGTGATAATTTTTATTCGCCTATTCACCCCCCCTCTAGGCGACATCTAGATCCTGTTCCTGGGCCAAAGGGAACTTTCAAAAATCCCCGAACCCTGGCCTCCCATCACTAGCGGACCCGGACCGTCACCATCCACTCTGCAACGGCCCAGCCGGAGGATAGCGCGCAGGACGTAACCTAGGAGCGGGTGGACACAATGAGGGGATTTTTTTAACCAAGCCAAAAATTCGTCCCCGAGGGGGATCGAACCCGAGACCTGTAGGTGCTACTCGGAAGCCTTAACCATTACGCTAGAGGCTTTCGCATGAATTTGACTACTCACAAGTGAAGGTGTTGGAATGTGAACCCATGACCCTAAACAGGGTAGAGGCACCGGAGTCGATTACCCAATCGGAGGGAGGGGTCATCGCCATGGTGCTGAAAGCAGCAGCGAGGGAGGCGTTGTCCCAACCTCCAGCCGGCGGGGACCAAGTCGTCGAGGTGGGGGTCCCTGGGGGCAGGAGCGCGGGCGGAGCCTGGGGCACGATGGGCACACCGTACGGAGGTGGCGGGGGCATGCCGTAGTGAGGTGCAGTCAGGAGGGCCGGCGCCGAGGGACGGGGGGGGGGGGCACTCGGTGCCTGGCCTGGCCACATGGCGATGGTCCCAGTCCAGGGGTTGTAGAAGGATGGCCACGCGTGGCCGCCACCCCGGCCGGAGGGACCACCACGAGAGGATCCGCCACCCCCACGGCCGCCCTTGTGGGAGCGACGACCTCCGTCTGTCGCGGAAGTCGGACGAGGGGCCGCTGGGACGGCGGGTGGAGGGCGGGTAGGAGCCCCGGTCGACGGAGGACGGGTGGCCTGGCCCCCCGAGGGCGGCCGGCCACTGGTAGGAGCGCTGTAGAGAGCCGAGGCAGGAGTGGGCACCTCATTCGCCATGGTGAGCTCTTCGAGGAGAAGCTCGTTCCGCACGGCGTGGAAGGTGGGGAAGGGCACACTCCTCTTGATGAGAGCCTTCAGGTGGCCGTAGCGGGGGCTGAGGCCACGCAGGAGGTTCAGCACCAGGGTACGATCAGCGACTGGCTCGCCGAGATCGCGGAGAGAGAGTCAGCCAGGCCCTTCATCTGGCGGCAGTATTCCCCCACGGAGAGGTCCCCCTGAGAGAATAGGTGGAACTGGGCGTCGGTGGAGCGCCCGAGCATCCCGATTCCCAAGGAACTGGTCCTCGAGAGCGAGCCACGCTTGGCGCGCAGTGTCCGCCTGGTCGCTGATGATGTCCTGGAGCTCGACGGTGATGGTGCCGTGGAGCCACGAGAGGACAACGCTGTCCATGAGGCACCAGGAGCGAGGCGGCGGAGCGTCGTGGTCGACGAGGACGTGATCGTCGAGGACGAAACGCCGCAGCGTGAGAAGGACCTGTCCTCGCCAACGGGGGTAGTGGGAAGACGCCGGATCCAACACCACGGACACGAGGGCCCGGATGTTGTGCAGTCCAGCGGCTTGAGCGTGGAGAGCAGCGATGAGGTCGGCGTCGAGGTCAGAGGCGAGGGGGTCCTCCGGGGGTTCCACAGGGGCGACCGGCGGGCGACCGAGGAGGCGCTGCGTGGTGGCCATCTGGGTGGTCAGAGCGGCACCCAGGGCACGCTCTCGCTCCAGGGCGAGGGAGGCAGCGCGCTCGCGCTCCCGCGAGGCCGTCACTGCGGCCTGGATCGTAGCGAGGGTGCCGGCGAGCGGGGAGTCGGTGGCGGGGAGTACCGAGGGCGCGACGGTGTGGCTCCAGGTTGGGGAAGCGAAGGCGGGAAAACCCGGCGGGGAGCCGCGGCACAGGGGCAGCGTGGAAGCGACGTGGAGTGGCCCGAGGCCGGCGATGTAGGGGGCCCCTCCATGGGTGAGCTCGCTGCTGATTGCAGCAGGGGCAATGGGGGTGTGTGTGGCGGGGCTGGTGGTGCCCATGGCGGCCAGCATGGCCGCAGTGGTGGCGACGTTATCCGCGTCCATCGGGGCGATGGCGCAGCAGGGGGGACGGTCGCGGTCGGCTTGACGGCGGCGTCCGGGCGGGGACGCGTCTAGGCGGCGCAGCACGGTCAGCACGGACGTCGGGCCGGAGACGGGTTCCAGGCGGCGGGGTCGTGCAGTCGGCGCAGGGTGCGGACGTCTGGGCGGCGCAGGAGAACGGCGCGGCGGCGTTCCTGGCGGCTTGGCCGCGGCGCACGGCGTCAGCGCGGCCGGGTCGAGCGGCGACGGGACTGGGCGGCTCGCCTGCGCGCTGCGGCGAGCAGGGCGCGTCGGGCGGGAGTGGCTCGGCCGCTTGCAGGCTGGCAAGCGCGAGCGAGAGAGGAAGCAGAGGGAGGAGAGATGGCGGCGGCGGCCTGGGAGAGGCACGCGCGCACGGCTGGGGAGGGAGGCCGGGCGGCTGGGAGGGGCCGACGGCGGTGGCGGCAGCTGGAAACAGAGAAAGAAAAAAAACCCTAAACCTAGCTCTGTGATACCATGTTGGAATGTGAACCCATGACCCTAAACAGGGTTGGGAGTAGTATTAACAGACTCAGTACATGGGCCAGACCCATTACAGTGAGGGTGAGATGGTAATTACAAGGGAAAAAACCCCAAACCCTAAACGGGTAGTCTAACAGAAGGGACTGATCAAGTTGGCCATTGCCTGGTAGATGAGAGAAAACAGTGCACTAGTTGTGAGCCTCCTTTCAGTTAATTTAGCTTTAAGTCAATAAAACAGCAATATGGTGGAAAAAAGAAGTATGCAGTTTTTTTCTTGATTCAAAGCACCTGCGGTACCTTATTGTAAGCACCACTTGTTCTTGCAGTCTTAAATTGCCAGGATAATCTGCAAACAAGTGTATTTTTACTTATACCTCATTGCTCTTAGCTGTGTTACGATGGAATGGAACAGCGTAATGTAGTTCTAGTAGCTTTTGTGTATATATATTAAACTGTACTGATATGTTAGATTGCTAGAATAGAGTGTTTCTGCCACTTACTATACAAAGGTTTACTGTATATGTTGGTGCTAAAATAGGGTGCTGAATTTTTGATGGGATTTAGTTTTCATTCTGAACTTCAGCTTGTCTACAGGCCCCTCACTCAAACAGGTGTGGATTTATGACTTTGCAAAAAACACACACACACACACATTCCAGGAAAGAAGCATCTATCTGAAGTTCTGAACTGTACACTTTAAAACATTGTCTGAAATCATTAGCTACCATTGAACTGAATCTGAAATGAGCTCAACTGAATCTGGCAACTGAACTGAACTGGATCTATGATTACTGCAGAATGCTACTGCTTTACTATGATGATTACTGTAGAAAGCTACTGCTTTGTGATTACTCAGAATGCTACTACTTTATGAGTGATGTGCTTTTGGGATACGCTGAGTAAACACATCGGAACTGCAGAATGTATGCTACTACAGAATGCAGATTCCTTAATGAGTAGTGTGCTTTTGTGATTACTGCAGAATACAGAATTCAGGATGTGCTTTTCGAGATATTGTATGCTACTACAGAATTTCTTCCGTATGAGTGACCTATAGAAAGGAATAGGCTGAGTAAAAACAGAAAGCAGATCTGCTTTCTTATGAGATTCTTATATGAGGGATAGGCTGAGTGATCTGCGTTCGCGTGACTCCACTCCCCACTCCCCACGCTTGTGTTCATCCCTCTCGTAGGACAATCTGGACCAATGTTATATAATGGGGCCACGAAAGACTGAGAGAGGGTCAGGCAAAGCTAGATTTTTAGCTCCGTTTGCGGAAAACATCTAGTCACGTTTTTTGTTGTTGAAGAACGTTTGGTTAGGGGAGCCATAAAACAGCTCCCGAAGCTGCTTCCAAAGCTGTACCAGACACCCCTTATTTTACAGGCCATCCAAGTAGTGTTTCTGGGTCTAGCTTGGGAGAATTTATGGCTGCTATTTTTCCAGTTGGTGGATCTAGAAATAGATTAAAGAGGAGGCTAATTTTTTTATAAGATAAGACTAAGTGATATAATTTATCATGTTCATGAAAAACAAGAGTATGCAAAAAGAGAAATTTTGCTCTACACAGTTCTCGTTAATCCCAAATATTGTGTTAAAATCATCTTTTATCTTTTTTTCTTGATATTGTATGTCTATAAGGCCGTCTCTACAGATCGTCTATCACGTTCCCTGTCTCGTTCTTTATTTCAAATTTCACTCTATAAGCAGTGTCATCTACAATATAAATCTCTATTTTATACGATCTGCTGCGAACGGCCTAAAATCAACTAACCCAATAAATAATTGATGAAACAAGATTAACTAAAATGTAAAAAAGCAACTTATAAAGAGTGAGCTGCTAGCTGCCTGTGCTGCTCTACTAGTTGTGTACCTTGCGTTATAGATGGACAAACGGTGTGCTGCTCTACTAGTTGTGTACCTTGCATTATAGATGGCCAAACAGGCCGACCGACACGGCGGTGGCACTAGTACTATTAGGCACGATACTGTTAGGCAATATTAGTAATCATGTCATGTCGTCCCGGCACTAGTGCCTAGTCATTGGTCCAGGCACTACACTATAGTGCCTAATCGTGTCGTGGCACTATACGGCACTAATACCTAATAGTGCTCGTGTCAGCACAGATACTATTTTACTTTAAGAGCTCAAGAAACATAGAAGATATTTAATATTATATATACAGTTTTAGAACTTGAACATGTATACCATTATAAAGTGAATTTATTGTGCTTAAAACCATAACAAATCATAATTTACAATCACATGTACATATCATAATCACATCTACAGATTACCCGTTGGTATAAACCATGCCTAATCGTGCCAACCACCTAATCGTGTCGTGCTCGTGCGAGTCCATCATGCCAGGTGGAGGCCTAAGCACAATATTAAACTCGTGTCGTGCCGACACACACTATATGAATCATGCTGAAGCACTACGGGCCGGACCGTGCTTAGCTCATTGAGCACGACCCACTTGGCTATCTATACCTTGCGTGTTGTGTGCTGCACTACTGACCGCTAGTGCTAGTTGTTGTTGCTGGCTAGGGCAAGCGGCAACATGTAGTGCACTACGGTAGCACGCGCAAATCTCACGACGCGGACGATGATACGGGTAGATGCCAATGTCGTGCTAAGGCTGTGGCGGTGTGGCCGCGATCGGGGCTGCAGCCCGAACAGCCCCGAGTGTAGATTCACCAATTTTTCAATGGTTTTTGATATAAAACCAGACATCCCAAAAAAATCTACCCTACCTTCCTTGTTTGTTAATGGACATATTTGTGCACGTGTGTCCCGTCTTAAATTTGACGCGGATCTGTCCTTACTGCGCAGGTTATATGAACAAGTCATGAGTTTAGGCGTAACAGACAGTTGGTCACTAAGCCTTTAGCGAACACACCTACCGCGACCATTTTTATGGGTCGCTAAAGTTTTTTAGCGACCAACCGTAGATCGCTGAAGATGTTTTTAGCAACCAACCATAAATCGCTGTAATTTAACCGTCGTGCTGTGTATTATCTCTCGAATCTCAGCAGGCCTAGTTCGAACTCTGGTTTTACTGTCAATTCTTGATTCATTCACAATGTTTGAGCCAGATCGACAATGTGTTAATGTTTTGACTTAAAACTTTGCATTTGTTGATGTACATGTTTTTAGGATTTATACTCATCGGCAACATTTAAACTCGTTTTATGGAAATAAACCCGGACAGGAAAAATCTGAAGGCGATTCTTCTGTACAAACTCATTTCCGATTGCTAATTGAATATTGTTACAGTAGCATATGGATGCAACAAGGGAGAAATGGTTGATACACAAAATCTGACTGGCCAACTAGCTGTCCTGCACATGTCGTCTTACGAGATGCCGTACCCGTACGAGGGGTCGTTGCTTCCTCGCCGCAACGACCGCTCGCCGACGCTGGCCATCCGCTGTATCGACCCCTCTCGCACGTACGAGGCGTGCGAACTTCTGCTGGCCGAGTCTGCCGACTGCGCGCTCATCCCCTCGCTGCCGCTACCATCTTGTTGCCTCTCCCTCACCGTGGCTAAAGCCGTCGACACCACCTCCTCCACCCTCACCAACGCCTCTTTCATCTCCGGCCGCTTCTCCAGATCCGTCTCGACGCAGTCCACCGCCACCTGCATGAGCCGTGTCATGTCCGGCAGGGCGAACTTCCACGCCGCCATGATGGCCGGGTCGAACAGGTCCCGCTCGTAGCCGTCGGCAATCGCCGACGTGGCCCACACGACGAGGTCCGTGCCGCCCTTGGCGTTCTGGAGGTACTGCGCCGGGAACTTGCCGGTGAGGAGCTCGAGGAGGACGACGCCGAGGCAGTAGACGTCGGCCATAGCGCTCACGGGGTGGCCGGCGACGCACTCCGGGGCGCGGTACGCGAACAGGGAGTTCGGGGACTGCATGTGGCTGATGAGGCTGGAGAACCCGAAGTCGACAAGGAGCGGCTCGAAGTCCGGCGCGAGGAGGACGTTGGCCGACTTGAGGTTGCCGTGGGGCGCCTCGTGGCCGGCGAGCGCCGTGTGGAGGAACGCCGTGCCGCGCGCGACGCCGACGGCCACCTTGAGCCGCGTCGGCCAGTCCAGCGCCGCGTAGTCCATGCCCCGGTCGCCGTGGAGGACGTACAGCAGGCTGCCCTTGGGGATGTACTCGTAGACCAGGAGCTTCTCGTCCTTGCGGTAGTGGTAGGCCAGCGGCGGCAGCAGGTTGGCATGCCGCATCGCGCCGAGCCGCTTCATCTCGGATTCGAACGCGTCCTTGGTCGCCCGGTTCATGTCGCGGGAGCGCTTGACCACGACGGCCACGCCGTTGGCCATCACCGCCTTGTATGCCGACCCGAGCCCACCGCTCCCGATCACTTCGGCCGCCGCCTTCATGAGGTCCGTGAGCCCAAAGACGCCCTTGCTTTCGTTCACCATGACCAGATCCCCCGCGGATCTGCTGCTTAGATCGTCCACCTTCGCGGCAGAAGCGGCCCGTCTGTGTCCAAGCCCACCAAGCGACGACCCTGCCCTCCTCCCGAGCCACGAGGAGCTCTTCTGCGGTGTCGACGACGCCTTCTTGACGGCCACGTACTCGGGCGACTTCTCCTCGAGGCCCTCCATGTCGAGCTTGCGGGCACGGCGGCTGCTGCTGGGCTGGCTGCTGCACAAGTGCAGGGCGATGACCATCACGAAGGCCGAGAGAAGCAGCGTGGCGAGCACCATGATAGCCCGCCTGGACGAGCTGGTCACAGGCTGCTCGCGCTTGCACGGCTTCACGCGGGTCGGCACGAAGCAGAGGTACTCGTTGCCGGCGAACCTGCTGGCGTCGAACTTTCGGAACGCCTCCGGGACGACGCCCTCAAGGTCATTATCAGATACGTTAAGAGACTTGAGCGCCGGCGGCGGCACGGAGGGGAGCTCCCCCGTGAAGGCGTTGCGATCGAGGTGGAGCTCGAGGAGGGACTTGGCCTGTGAGATGGAAGCTGGAATGGAGCCGGAGAGCTGGTTGTCATTGAGCCAGAGCTTCTTGAGGTGGCTGAGATTGACGAAGAAGTCGTCGGGGATGCTGCCGGTGAACTGGTTGTTGGAGAGGTACATCGACTTGAGCGCCTTGATCTGGTGGAAGGCGGGGAGTGGGCCGGAGAAGTCGTTCCTGGCGAAGGAGATGGACCTGAGGCGCGGGAAGCTGGCGAGCGAGTTGACTTCGATGGTGCCGCCGAGCTTGAGGCCGTTCAGGCGGAGGCCGGTGACCATTCCATGGGAGCACACCACGCCGTGCCAGTGGTGCGAGTCCGGCGCGCAGGGGGACTTGTTCCCGTCCTTATCGGTAATGAGCCACGACGAGAGCGACGAGGAGTTGGTGAAGGACTTCTTGAGCTGCATCAGCGCCTCGACGTCGTTCATGCCGTTTTCCGCAGCGACGGAAGCTAGCAGCGCTGCGGCAATGGTGGCGGCGACGGCAAGGAAGAGGCTGAGGCGGTGGTGAGACGGGGCCATGGCGTCGGGGGGCCCGGAAAGGGGAGGCCGCCGTGTCGGGCGCGCGACCCTAAGGTTGGAGGGATGGTTGCGCGGGTGGTTTTGCTTTCTCGGGACTCAGTTTCTTCGGCTGCGGCTGCGGGTGACGTTGCCCAGAATAGGCAGGCTGAGGGCTGAGGCAACCGATGATAGCGGAAGGCGCATGCGCGCCGCGCGCGTGTGAAGACGTTAGCATCAGAGTCAGAGCCAGCTCATCGATAAAACCGATCTCTGGCAGATTATCAGGGGAGACACCAATACTTCGCCCCAACACACGTGGCCCACCTGTTAGCGAGTAAGTTTATTTTTTTATTTTCCCATCCATTTCCTCACTCTCCGACATCTCTATATCCTTTCATCCATAGTATTAGAGAATTTGGTAAAAAATATCTTAATAAATTTTAATTGAACTCCAAATTTTATGTTTCACTATTCTTGATTTCTGCTAGCCAAATATAAAGCGGAGCTAGCTCTTTAGAGTACACATAAGTTATAGAGACAGAGTTGTTAGAGGATGAAAAGATTGCGAACATACGGTGGATATGTGACTAACCATACCATGATTAAATAAGTGATGATTGATCGTTAAGAGTTGATTGAGCTTTGATTTAGAGGCGGCATTTGATTGAGCGTTTGTAATGGTAACGTTAATGTAATTAAATAAGAGTGGTATCTATTACCATGGAAATGAAAAGCGCCAATTGTTTGGATAAAGCTGGTAACGTTTTCCATTCCTTTTATGCTATTTGGATGGTCCTCTAGGTAATGAAGCCTAGCAGCTGCACATAAATACTGATTTTACTTCAAAATTATGAACTGTCATAGCAAACTAAATGGCACACAGAAATACTGATTTTATTTTCAGCTTTGCGCTAGCACAAATAACATGTTCTAAACAACAACTTTATACTGGTTATTTTCACAAACAGTTGATAGCACAGACAACCAATAAAGCTAGCAGCTTTATATGTCTTCCTGAACAGCAAATAAAGCTAGCAAATATAATAGGTTTCAAACAACGGGTTATTTTCACACACAGTTAACAACACAGCCATTCAATAAAGCTAGTCTTAGGAATTCATAATTTTCATGATCTAGAAATGTCTTAGGACTTCAAACGTCTTCAAAATTCAACTTCTAGAAGTTTATATGCCGATCACTCTTCACCAAATGCTCCTGACATTCTTCATTGGTAATTTGACAAGTCACTTCCTTTGAGCTTCATATGAAGAAAGGATATAGGTCTATAAAAATGAGTACATACAAGATCATTTGGGAGTGCATACAGGTCTATAAACATGAGAACATACATGTCTATAAACATGAGTACATGCAGGTCTATAAGCAAGCTAGGGACTCCTTATTAACATATCTTACTGGATCATGCATGCATCAACTAGTATAAGAGATTAATTCTGAAATTCAACTAGTTATTACTTGCAATCATGTTCAGGATGAATTCTCTCCTAAGAGTCTCAGGAAGCGCGAAAAGCATTGTCATCTGATTAGGGACCTTCACAAAAACAACAGCGGCTTTGAGCAGTTCACTACCCCCAAAACCAAGTCTAGTCAACTCAACAACAGACTTCTCTTGTAACTCTTGCATTTGATCCTTTTTTGCTTCCATCTCCATCACTTCTACCATCCTTCCAAAGTGTTGTGAGGCTTTGTTAAGATCACCACGAATTCCACTTGCTAGATCCAAGAATGGGTCACTTGACATACTATCTTTGTGTTTCTTCCTGCTTTTGCTGCTCGATGAAGTTGAATGATCTGAGTTCCTATTATCCATAGCCCATTGTGGTGTATCCATAGAAACCATATCCTCTTCCACTACTGGACAATCTTCTCCCATAGCTATTTCTTTCTCCATGTTAGTTACAGCCTCACCAAGCCCCTCGGCCCCTTCTCCAGTAGCTATGTCCTTGCCATATATAGCAGCCAAGGTATCAAAATGTGGAAATGCAATACCATAAAGTCCCTTTGCATCAGGATTATCCTACAAAGAAACAAACTTTTCATCAATAATACAGTAGACTAAATTGTGTATGAACCTGTGTAGTATATTCAGAAACCAAGGTAGGAGATGTTGTTACCTTACAATGGGCTTCATATTGTTGTTTCTCACATTGCACCATTTTTCTATTGTCATCCCAATTAAAACCACTCTTAGCAAGCAAGACCTCAATAGCACCATACTTGGTCCTAAAATGCCTCACTCTAGACTCAATGTGTGGAATAGCACTAAGACCACACCTTGGTAGCCTTGCTTTGAGTTCATTTTCTAGAACAGAACAATACCCATTCTTAAAACCTCCCTCGCTTTTCCACTTTGGATCTAAAGATATCTCATATAGTGCTTTAATTAACTCCTCATCCTCATAATAAGTCCAGACCCTTTTGTTTTTCCCTCTTCCCCGAGCAACACTTGAGCTCTCTGATTGGTTCATGTCCTACAAGAAGTATTTATGAAAGTATAAGCAACATGCCAAAAATAATGAATAACATCAAAGACAAAAGGTACAAACCTTAGTTATTAGACCTAGCTCTATATCTATTATACATCCCCTGATCAAGATTATTACGGAAATCAGTCCATTCATTAGATGTTGAGACACCTCTGGTTCACTGATTTCTCCATCCATAACTTCAAATGATGTATCCATAGCTGGCTCCTCATCATTTTCAAATGGGTCTCTAGACATATTTTGCAAAATTAAGTTGTGCAAGAGGGCACATGCCATTATAATTCGACTTTGAGTCTTGACTGGAAAAAACGATGGAGACCTTAAAATTCCCCCACCGACCCTTAAGCCTTCCAAATGCCCTCTCAACAATATTCCTAGCTCTAGCATTGCACAAGTTGAAGTACTCCTCAGCACTATGTGGTGGGTTTTGAGTAGTGAAACCTCCTAGATGATACCTCTGTCCTAGATATGGTGCTAAGAAACCATTTGCATTTGTGTAACCAACATCAACAAGATAATAGCAACTTTAACATGGAAAAAGAAAGTATAAGTTTAACACCAATAATTGTTTTTCAATATGAAGGGACAAAACTCGCCTTGAGGGACACGTAATCCATCCAGCCTCGAGATGGCATCTCGAAGCACACGCCCGTCATGTGCAGAACCCTCCTAACCAGGTAAGACATATATAAACTGCATGTCAGGTGCACAAACACCCAACACATTTGTCACAATTTCTCCTTTTCTTGACCTATATCTCCCCTTCAGCTTAGTTGGGACAGTCACCTTTACATGTGTGCCATCCAATGCACCCAAGCAACTCTATTATAATCCAAATAACAAATAGTATTAATATTGTTCACCTATTAGTATAATCTATTAGATAGATTTCTATTAACAAGTTTGGTACCTTGAAGTGCTTCCATCTAAAGCCTGTGCAGCCCTCAGGTATAGGTTCTGGTTTCTTAAGGAGCAATTAGTGAAGCTTCAATACGACTAGGAGGCATGCATTGAAGTTTCTGCTCACTATCTCACCACTCCTTAAGAAGAAACCCCCTATTGTTCTATTTTTCACATGATGAGCCAGTGTGTGTAAGAATGCCGCTACTATCTCTTCCAATGGTGTATTTCTTGTACCCCTCAAACCACCAACATCTCTAAGCATATCACACAATATATGAAATGTTCTCCTATCCATGCAAAGGTCATTTATACACTTAACATCGCTCTCACAGATTAGATGGTACATACGTTGACTTCTAAGTTCTTTAATCTTTATCCTCCTTTCTATCTTCCAACTGAGAGCACCTAGAGGGGGGTGAATAGGTGATCCTGAATAAATCAAAAACTAATAGCCACAAAACTTGGTTAAGTGTTAGAACGGCTAAGTAGCGAGCTCTTGCGAACACACAGGTAATCACAGAAAAGAAATCACAAGAGACACATGAGTTTATCCCATGGTTCGGCCAAGTAACACTTGCCTACTTCCACGTTGTGGCGTCCCAATGGACGAGGGTTGCACTCAACCCCTTTCAAGTGATCCAATGATCAACTTGAATACCATGGTGTTCTTCTTTCTTAGACTTTCTCCCGTTCGTGAGGAATCTCCACAACTTGGAGCCTCTCGCCCTTACAATTGATGATCACAAAGAAGTACGTAAGTAAGGGAGGGGAGAGCAACACACACAAGACTCAAAACGAGAGCACAATCATGCACACAAGTCACAACTTGAGCTCAAAACACAACGTAAGGAGTTCTCAACTCAAATGGAGCTCAAGTCACTATCTCAAAGAATCGAATGCGTGAGAATGGAGTCTTGGAGTCTTAGGATCTTTCTTGTAAGCTTGGGTGACTCCTCCATGCGCCTAGGGGTCCATTTTATAGCCCCAAGGCAGCTAGGAGCCATTGGAGATCAACAAGGAAGGCTAATCTTGCCTTCTGTCGGGTGGCGCACCGGACAGTCCGGTGCGCCATCGGACAGTCACTGTAGCATGTCCAGTGCGAATCTCCTTCCTTTTCTAGCGCAGACGACCGTTGCACCTCAGCGTCGGTTGGCGCACTGGACACTGTCCGGTGCACACCGGACAGCTCGGTGCCCCATTCCGACCGTTGGTGCGGGCCACGTGTCGCCTGCCGATTTCGCTACCGACCGTTGCGCAGTCGACCGTTGGCTCACCGGACAGTCCGGTGAATTTTAGCCGTACGCCGTTGAACTTTTCCTGAGAGCGACGACTTCGCCGCGGACGACTCACCGGACAGTCCGATGCACCATCGGACAGTCCGGTGAATTATAGCCGTACGCCGCCGTCGAGTCCCGAGAGTGGCCTGTTCACCGAGACTGGCCTGGCACACCGGACACTGTTCGGTGCACCACCGGGTAGTCCGGTGCACCCAGACTGAGCAGCAGTTGGCTATACACAACCAACTCTTTTCCAATCTATTTTCTCCTGTTTCTAGCACTTAGACACAATACATTAGTACCCAAATCAATGTACTAAGTCTAGAAACGTACCTTGTTACATGATTTGCACTTCTTCAATCTTTGGCACAATTTAACACTTAGAGAATATGTGTTGGGCACTTAATCACCAAAACACTTTAGAAATGGCCCAAGGGCACATTTTCCTTTCAATCTCCCCCTTTTTGGTGATTTATGCCAACACATCCAAAAGCAACAAAAAGAAGTGCAATATCAAAGCAAAAGAGAACCAAATTGTTTTTGACTCTAATTTGGCATATTTGGATCATACTTTGCCACCACTTGGTTTGTTTTTGCGAATCAAATTCATTTTCCTATCTCTACAACAAACTCACTTGTTTGGGCACAAAGAGAGATAATCCAAGAGTAAAATTGATTAAGAGCCAAAAACTTCCCCTTTTTCCCATAGTCATAAATTCTCCCCACAAGAGACCAAATCTTGCAATAAGAGTGTTTTGGACAAATCAAAAAGTTCTAACTCTACTCTTTTCAAAATTTCACAAGTGGTAGCTGATCCATTTGCTTTGGCCTTAATTTCTCCCCCTTTGGCATTAAGCACCAAAACGGGATCATTCTTGGCCCTTTAACCCCATTGCCTCACCAAAATTGTCAATTAAGAGCAAAAAGGCAATAAGAGCATAGATATGAACTTGGAGTTAATACCGGAGTGCAGTGGAAGTATTTGCCTGGTCCAAGTTCACCTTTCCCTTTCAATCCACTTTTGAGACTAAATCAAGTAAACTCACACACAAAGGTTAGTCTCAAAGGGTCAAGTTGTAGAATGCCTCCCCCTAAATAAGTGCATCACTTGCAAATGGACTTGTGAGGTCCGGGGATCATGTGTACAACTTGAGCACCACAAATGAACAAAAATAGATTGAAATGCATAAATTAACATGATCAAAGGCATAAAACACATGTATGCTATAGATCAATCCCAGTTACACGAATCTAAGACATTTAGCTCACTACGCAACCTGCAAAACCTTTTCTCATCTAAAGGCTTGGTGAAGATATCGGCTAGATGGTTCTCGGTGTTAATATGGTACACCTCGATATCCCCCTTTTGCTGGTGGTCTCTCAGGAAGTGATGCCGGATGTCTATGTGCTTAGTGCGGCTGTGTTCAATAGGATTATCCGCCATGCAGATTGCACTCTCATTGTCACATAGGAGTGGGACTTTGCTCAGATTGTAGCCAAAGTCCCGGAGGGTTTGTCTCATCCAAAGTAGTTGCGCGCAACACTGTCCTGCGACAACATACTCGGCCTCAGCGGTGGATAGGTGTCGGCGTTTCGAGACCAGGGGTCCCTAATGCCAACGAGTGAGTGTCGCCACGTGCCCCAGCCCAGATGGGTCGAGCGCGAGAGCGGGCGCGAAGGGGGGGGAGAGAGAGAGAGACGTGGGGAATCCCGTGGCCTTCGTGTTCGTCCCGTGCCCAGGTCGGGTGCGCTTGCAGTAGGGGGTTACAAGCGTCCACGCGGGAGAGGGAGCGAGCGGCCTCACGCGAGCGCCTTCGTCTCGTCCTCGTCCCCGCGTGGCCGACCCTCTCTAAGAGGGCCCTGGTCCTTCCTTTTATAGGCGCAAGGAGAGGATCCAGGTGTACAATGAGGGAGTAGCAGAGTGCTACGTGTCTAGCGGGGGAGAGCTAGCGCCCTAAGTACAAGCCATCGTGGCAGCCGGAGAGATCTTGGCACCCTATTGGTGTGATGTCGTGGCCGTCAGAGGAGCGCTGGAGCCTGGTGGAGAGGCAGCTGTTGGAGCCGTCGAGTCTTTGCTGACGTCCTCTTGCTTCCGTAAGGGAGCCGCGGGCCGCCATCGTCACTGCGCGTGCAGGGACGCCATCATTGCCTATCTAGCGGAGCGAGCCAGATGGGACGCTGGTCTTGTCTCCTGAGGTTCGAGTCAGCTCAGGGTAAGGTGATGGTGGTGCCTCCTGTTGATGTGGCCGGTCCGTGCCCTAGGTCGGGTGACGTGGAAGCTCCTCCGAGGCCGAAGTCGAGTCTGTCTTCTGTGGTCGAGACCGAGTCCGAGCCCCCGGGGTTAGGCGAGGTGGAGTCGGTCGGCAGTGGCCAGGGCGGAGTCCGAGCCCTGGGGTCGGGCGAGGCAGAATTCGTCGTCTTCTGGGGCTTAGCCCGAGTCCGAGCCCTGGGGTCGGGCGGAGCGGAGTTTGTCGTCTTCCGGGACTTAGCCCGAGTCCAAGCCCTGGGGTCGGGCAGAGCGGAGTTCGCCGTCTTCCGGGACTTAGCCCGAGTCCGAGCCCTGGGGTCGGGCGGAGCGGAGTTCGCCGTCTTCCGGGACTTAGCCCGAGTCCGAGCCCTGGGGTCGGGCGGAGCGGAGTTCGCCGTCTTCTGGGACTTAGCCCGAGTCTGAGCCCTGGGGTCGGGCGGAGCTTCCTATGGTGTCTGCGGCCGGGTCTGACTGCCTGTCAGCCTCACTCTATCGAGTGGCGCTACAGTCGGTGTGGCGCAGGCGGCGCTGCCCTTCTGTCAGGCCGGTCAGTGGAGCGGCGAAGTGACGGCGGTCACTTCGGCCCTGTCAGCCGCAGGGCGCGTGTCAGGATAAGGTGTCAGGTCACCTTTGCATTAAATGCCCCTGCGATTTGGTCGGTTGGTGCGGCGATTTGGCCAGGGCGGCTTCTTGGCGAAGACAGGGCCTCGGGCGAGTTGTGAATACGTCAGCCGCTAAGGGGGCCTCGGGCGAGACAGAGATCGTTCGGGGTCGGCTGCCCTTGTCCGAGGCTTAGGCTCGGGCGAGGCGTGATCGTGTCCTTCAAACGGACCGATCCCTAATCTAATCGCACCCATCAGGCCTTTGTAGCTTTATGCTGATGGAGGTTACCAGCTGAGATTTAGGAACCTCGGGGGTACCCCTAATTATGGTCCCCGACAGTAGTCCTCGAGCCTCCGAGGGAGTGTAAACACTCGCTTGGAGGCTTTCGTCTCACTTTTTTGCAAGGGGACCAGCCTTTCTCGGTTGCTGTTCGTTCCGGCGGGGGCGCGCAAGCGCACCCACCGGGTGTAGCCCCCGAGGCCTCGGAGGAGTGGTTAGACTCCTTCGAGGTCTTAATGCCTCGAGTGATGGCTCGGCTGGTCTGGTCGTTCCCTCATGCGAGCTGGCCGCAGCCCGGGTGTACCGTCGAGTCCCAAGTTCTCGGGCTGGTATGTTGACGCTGTCAACGGTTTGGCCGGAGCCGAGTTTGCGAGAGCAGCCACCGAGCCTCCGCACAGAGCGAGAGGATGATCAAGGACAGACCCGACTTTTTTACATACGCCCCTGCGTCGCCTTTCCGCAAGGAGGAGGGGGGAAGCGCCATGTTGCCCTCGATGGGCGACGAACATGGTGTCTCCAGTGAGCTGCGAACGGGTGATCCGAGTGGACGCCCGTGCCCCATTCGTTAGGGGTCGGCTGTGGCCCGGAGGCATGCCCAAAAGTACCTGCGGGTGACCTGCCAGACCCGGTCCCCTGGCGACGGGGTCCGAGGGCTCGATGCCTCCCTCCGATGGGATTCTGTTACAAGATCGTTCCCGCTGGTCTCGGAAATGTCCTAGGGTACCTCGGGAGCGTAGCCCGAGCCTCGGTTATGTATCGAACGTACCCCTGGTCATCCCTCGCTCTGTGTCTGAGGCGACTGTGAACCCTTCGGGGGCCAGCCTTCGAACCCCTGATCAGTAGTGGGCGCGGAGCCCGAGTAGCCTGAGGCGGTCATTGAACCCTTTCGAGGGGCCGACCTTTGAACCCCTGACCAGTAGTGGGTGTAGAGCCCACGCAATCTGAGGCGACTGTCGAACCCTTTCGGGGGGCCAGCCTTCGAACCTCTGATCAGTAGGGAGGCTCGAAGCCTGGTTCCTTCACGGAGAAGGATCCTTTCCGGGGTTTCCCCTTTCCCGGTCCCTATTGCAAGAGAGAGAAAGAGGAAAAAAGGAAAAGGATACGAAATCGAACGATGTGGCGTACCTTTTTTCGATGCGGCTATTGTGGCGAAGGTGAAGCGTCGCTTGCTTCTTCCGCCGAAGCGCCGCGTGTCCCGCCGCGGAGTTAATGCGACGGGGTGAGTGGTTCTCGGTGCGGCCGTTGCGCGCGCGCGAGCCGTTCGAGGTACGGATCACGAGCGCGTTGTCTTTATGCCGTGGGAGAGGGTTCCCTCACTGTCCCTGGAGGAGACGCGAGCTTGCAGACAATTTGACCGCTGCTCCTGCCCGCCTGCCACCGCCATTACTGCCGGCCCATTTTTGATCGCTTTTGACCGTTGCGCCAAGCTGGCGCCGCTAGGTCGCCTTGAGTCACGGTCTTGACTCCGCAGTCGAGGAGGCGCGGTAGTGGCGTGAGCGGCGGTGCAGTTTCTTGCACGTGGCAACCGACGCGCCGGTTGCATGACGCGTGGGTCTAGGCCTCCGTGCCGGGCGCGTTGGAAGTCGGAGAGGTGCGCCCACTTAGCGCGGCTGCATGCCGCCTGCATGGTGGTCTGCCCTTTCGCCCGCTGGTCTGGGCAAGAGCGGAGGAGCGCCCGTAACCGCTGGGCAGTTACGCGCACCTTGCGCGGCGGTTTGGCTCCTTCCGTCTTGGGGCAGCTTGCATGACGTGTGGGCCCCAGCCCCCGCGCCGTAGGGGAGGACTTTGAAGCGTGTTGAAGAAGACTTGGCGCGCGACGGCTGAGGACGCGAGTGGGGGGAGTCGCCTTTAAAAGGAGGGTGACCCCCTTCGAAAGCGACCATGCCTTCGTGCTCTCCCTATGCATCATGCCCCTCCACCTTCCAAGCCCCTGGATGGGGGATGCTTGCAGTCTTCCCGTTTCGTCGCTGGAGGAACGCAGCTCCATGGGAGTTGGTACCTTTCAGCCATCGTTTGGCTTCAAGGATTTTCGTCATGCAGCCCGACTGCATCCCCTCGCCGGGGGCCACCCAAGACGGTGACCTCCAGCTTGATGGCGGGGAGAAGCGTGCCAGGCCGCGGCCCATGCCCCTCCCTCAGCTTCAAGGACATTCGTCATCGGTGCTGGGGAGGGGCATGGGCCGAGTTGGGGTCAGTCCCCATGCGTGCGGCGGCCACGGCATGGGCAGTTGCACCGTGCCCGGCTTTCCGAGCCGAGCAGCTTCGGAGCTGCTCTCGGTGCCATCCTCCGCCACGGCAGCTGGAAGAGGTTCCGACACCGTCGAGCTTGCCGGCGCAACCCGTGGACCGGCCTCCAACTCTACGGCCTCCTGCCCGTCCTTGCCTCTCGAGTTGGGGGCATGGACGAGGGCCTCGTGGCAACAGCATCCGCCGTGAGGTCATCGCTGCTGCTGTTTGGCCCTCCGGAGCAGAAGTCGTCGTCGCCGCCGCTGTCGGGGCGGGCGACGGCGAGCCGTTCGTCGGTCTTCCATTGCTCCGCAGGCTCCCCCTCGTGGGGGGTTGTTCGTACCCGTGGAGGTGGAACCGGAGTTCCACTTGTAATGGTACGGGGCCGTGTTTCTTCCTTATTTTCGAATGCCAAGATTCGCCTGTTGATTGCTTGAACCGCTTCACCAAGCGTGGGTCGCCCCATGTAAAGGTGACGAGTGAAGTATCCGTATCCCGGAGGCATAGGGGTTCCTCGGCTCAGTCGACCTCATTGCCCGAGGCTTCCCTTGCTTAGTTAGAGGAACCCCTCAGCCGCTCTTCGGTGAGCCGAGGCCAGGGGCAGCGGTGTCAGCGCGAACAGAGGCAGAGTTGGCCCGAGAAGGAAGTGTGGTTGGCCAGAGCCATGCCGGTTAGTCCTCTGGCGGAACCGACGCCGGAGTTGAGCTGCCGAGGCCTCGGGTCGGCTGATGTCATCGGCGGACAGCGGGCTGAGGCCTTGGGGTGGTCGGCCGAGCCGCCTGCTCGGGCCGGATCGTCGAAGAAGACCCTGGCGGCGATGGCCCAGGTGTAGCACTGATGCTGTCCTTCGGAGTGGGGGCCCTTAGCCGCGTTGCCACCCGAGGCTAGGTTAGACCCTGCCGAAGGTGTAGATGATGTCGAGGGTGCTGCTGCCCCCTTCGGCTGTCGACGTCCGAGCCTGCAGGATCAGGCTATCTTGTAGTATGCGTGTTTTCTGCGGCCGCCGAGGCCTAAACACTCCGTCGTCATGTTTGTAAAGTTGCGTTCCTTTTCCTCTTGGTTCGAGTATCCGGACTTAGTCGTCGGCAACAGAATTGTTTGTGCGGGCGAGAGTCGCTTCTCACAGAAGGTGGTGAGTGAGGTATCTGTATCCCGGAGGCGTAGGAGTCCCTCGGCTCGGCCGGCCTTGCTACTTAGGTGCACTCTTACCCGTCCATGGGGCTCTGTCACCGACACAGTCGTGAAGACTCGAAAGATCGGCTAGGCAGAAAAGCTTTCGAGCGTGGAGACTTGTTCGGTCCGCGGAGTCACTTATCCGAGCGCGAGTTACTTATCACAGAAGGTGATGAGTGAGGTATCCGTATCCCAGAGGCGTAGGAGTCCCTCGGCTCGGTCAGCCTCGGCTGCTTACGTGTACTCCGTCGTTTTCAGGATCCACTTTCGAAGTAGCCAAAAAGCACAAAAGACATTCTGGCAAAAAGGATCTTTTTTCGAGGAAAAAATTCGACGCAGAGGGGGGTCCCCCTTTTAGCCCCGAGGGAGGGTCGGACTTTGCCGAGGCAAGGTTGACCCTTCCTTGATGACTAAACTTGGTGCAGGAGCGAGTATATGAACGACTTGAAAACATCTTAAGGGTAGAAGCGACGTAGCTGTTGGATGTTCCAAGCGTTGCTGTAGACCTCGCCTTGACTGTTGGCCAGCTTGTACGTTCCGGGCTTCAGAACCTTGGCGATGACAAATGGCCCCTCCCAGGGGGGCGTGAGCTTGTGCCGCCCTCGGGCATCTTGTCGTAGCCGAAGCACCAGATCGCCCACCTGGAGGTCTCGGGGCCGGACCCCTCGGGCGTGGTAGCGCCGCACGGACTGCTGGTACCGTGCCGAGTGTAGTAAGGCCCTGTCCCGAGCCTCTTCCAGCTGGTCCAGTGAGTCTTCTCGGCTTGCTTGGTTGCTTTGGTCGGCGTAGGCCCTTGTCCTCGGGGAGCCGTATTCTAAGTCTGTGGGCAAGATGGCCTCGGCCCCATAGACTAGAAAGAACGGCGTGAAGCCCGTGGCTCGGCTCGGTGTTGTTCTCAGGCTCCAGACCACCGAGGGGAGTTCCTTCATCCATCGCTTGCCGAACTTGTTGAGGTCGTTGTAGATCCGAGGCTTGAGTCCTTGTAGGATCATGCCGTTGGCATGCTCCACTTGCCCATTCGTCATGGGATGAGCTACGGCGGCCCAGTCCACCCGGATGTGGTGATCCTCGCAGAAGTCCAGGAACTTTCTGCCGGTGAACTGGGTGCCGTTGTCGGTGATGATGGAGTTCGGGACTCTGAAACGATGGATGATGTTGGTGAAGAACGCCACCGCCTGCTCGGATCCGAGGCTGTTCAGGGGTCGGACCTCGATCCACTTGGAGAATTTGTCGATGGCGACCAACAGGTGCGTGTAGCCCCCGGGCGCCTTCTGCAAGGGGCCGACGAGGTCCAGACCCCATACAGCAAAAGGCCAGGTGATAGGTATCGTCTGCAGAGCCTGAGCAGGCAGGTGGGTTTGCCTTGCGTATAACTTACACCCCTCGTAGGTGCGGACAATTCTAGTGGTGTCGGCCACCGCCGTCGGCCAGTAGAACCCTTGTCGGAAAGCATTTCCGACAAGTGCTCGAGGTGCTGCGTGATGGCCGCAAGCCCCCGAGTGTATCTCTCGAAGGAGTTCCTGACCTTCGGTGATGGAGATGCATCGCTGGAGGATGCTTGAAGGGCTGCGGTGGTAGAGCTCCTTGTCGTCTCCCAGTAGGACGAACGACTTGGCACGCCTTGCCAATCGCCGAGCCTCAGCCTGGTCAGCGGGTAGTTCCCCTTGGCGGAGATATTGTAGGTACGGGGTCTGCCAATTTCGATTTGGTACGACCCCGCTCCGCTCCTCCTCGACGTGCAGTGCCTCACCCTCGAGGGCCGAGGGTGCCTCAGGCGGAACCGAGGGTGCCTCAGGCGGAGCCGAGGGTGCCTCGGGCTCGGTCGAGGGTGCCTCGGGCTGGGCCAAGGCCTTCTCGGGCTCGGGCGAGTCGTCAGTCTTGACCGAGGGTTGATGTAGGTCTCAGGAGAAGATGTCCGGGGGAACTGTTGTCCGCCCCGAAGCTATCTTGGCTAGCTCGTACGTAGTCTCGTTATAACGTCGGGTGATGTGGTTGAGCTCGAGCCCGTAGAACTTGTCTTCCAGACACCGAACCTCATCGCAATAGGCTTCCATCTTCGGGTCGCGGCAGTGGGAGTTCTTCATGACTTGGTCGATGACGAGCTACGAGTCACCGCGAGCGTCGAGGCGTCGGACCCCTAGCTCGATGGCGATCCGCAACCCGTTGACCAGAGCCTCATATTCGGCCACATTGTTGGACGCCGGGAAATGGAGGCATAGCACATAGCGTATGTGCTTTCCGAGGGGTGAAATGAAGAGTAAGCCTGCACCGGCTCCTGTCTTCATCAGTCGACGAGCACTGCTTCCTATTTGGGGTTGAGCTCGGAACCGATCCGGACTTGCTTGGAGACGTCGTTGCTGGAGTCGAGAGAGACAGACTTGACCGTCTCTGCTGGCTCGAAATTGCCGGCATGACGCTTCACGTCTGGTACCTCCTTAGGGAGGCTCTCCAGGTCAGCGATGAGGGCCTCGGATTCGGCGAGGGCCTCGGCGTACTCCACGCACTCCACGTCGCATTCGAACGCGTGTTTGTACGTGGGGCCAACGGTGATGACCCCGTTGGGGCCCGGCATCTTGAGCTTCAGGTAGGTGTAGTTGGGGATGGCCATGAACTTCACGTAGCACGGTCTTCCCAGTACCGCGTGGTAGGTTCCTCGGAACCCGACCACCTCGAACGTCAGGGTCTCCCTTCGGAAGTTGGAGGGTGTTCCGAAGCAAACGGGAAGGTCGAGTTGTCCAAGGGGCTGGACGCGTTTCCCGAGAATGATCCCGTGGAAGGGCGCAGTGCCTGCCCGGACGGAGGATAGATCGACGCGCAGGAGTCTGAGGGTCTCGGCGTAAATGATGTTGAGGCTGCTGCCTCTGTCCATGAGGACCTTGGTGAGTCTGACGTCGCCGATGATGGGGTCGACGACGAGCGGGTATTTCCCCGGGCTCGGCACATGGTCGGGGTGGTCGGCTCGGTCGAAGGTGATGGGCTTGTCGGACCAGTCTAGGTAGACTGGCGCCGCCACCTTCACCGAACAGACCTCCCGGCGCTCTTGCTTGCGGTGCCGAGCCGAGGCATTCGTCGCTTGCCCACCGTAGATCATGAAGCAGTCGCGGTCCTCGGGGAATCCTCCTGCTTGGTGATCTCCCTTCCTGTCGTCGTCGTCGTGGGCCCTGCCACCCTCCGTGGGTGGCCCAGCCTTATGGAAATGGCGCCGAAGCATGATGCACTCCTCAAGGGTGTGCTTGACGGGCCCCTGGTGATAGGGGCACGGCTCCTTGAGCATCTTGTCGAAGAGGTTGGTGCCTCCTTGAGGTTTCCGAGGGTTCTTGAACTCGGTGGCAGCGACAAGGTCCGCGTCGGCGGCGTCGCGTTTCGTTTGCGACTTCTTCTTGCCCTTCTTCTTGGCGCCATGCTGAGTTGACGCCTCGGGGGCATCTTCTGATGGGCGGCCCTAGGGCTGCTTGTCCTTCCGGAAGATAGCCTCGACCGCCTCCTAGCCGGAGGCAAACTTGGTGGCGATGTCCATCTGCTCGCTCGCCCTGGTGGGGGTCTTGCGACCCAGCTTGCTCACCAGGTCGCGGCAAGTGGTGCCAGCGAGGAACGCGCCGATGACATCCGAGTCGGTGACGTTAGGTAGCTCGGTGCGCTGCTTCGAGAATCGCTAGATGTAGTCCCGGAGAGACTCTCCCGGCTGCTGTTGGCAGCTTCGGAGGTCCCAGGAGTTCCCGGGGCGCACGTATGTGCCCTGGAAATTGCCGGCGAAAGCCTAGACTAGGTCGTCCCAGTTGGAGATCTGCCCCGGAGGCAGGTGCTCCAACCCGGCGCGAGCGGTGTCGGAGAGGAACAGGGGGAGGTTGCGGATGATGAGGTTGTCATCGTCCGTCCCACCTAGTTGGCAGACCAATCGGTAGTCCGCGAGCCACAGTTCCGGTCTCGTCTCCCCCGAGTACTTCGTGATAGTAGCCGGGGGTTGGAACCGGGTCGGGAACGGCGCCCGTCGTATGGCCCTACTGAAGGCCTGCGGGCCAGGTGGTTCGGGCGAAGGACTCCGATCCTCCCCGCTGTCGTAGCGTCCCCCACGCCTGGGGTGGTAGCCTCGGCGCACCCTCTCATTGAGGCGGGCCTGACGGTCGCGGTGAGGGCGCTCGTTGCCGAGGCGCTCCGGGGCCGCAGGCGCTGTGCAGCGCGTGCGCCCGGTGTTGACCGAGACCTCCCGCATGAAGCGGGAAGTCGTGGCATGATGTTCCGAGGGGTAGCCCTGCCCTCGGGAGGCGGAGCTCTCGGCCCATCGGACCACGGCGCCTTCCAGGAGATTCTTGAGCTCTCCTTGGATGCGTCGTCCCTCGGTAGTTGACGGCTCCGGCATTGCGCGGAGGAGCATTACTGCTGCAGCCAAGTTCTGGCCAACCCCGCTGGATGTGGGTGGCGGCCTGAGCCTGACATCGTCGGCGATGCGGTGCTGGAAGCCCTGGGGTAGATGACGCATTTCTCCGGCGGGAGGTTGGACCACCCGTGCCTGCCCGACGTCCCGACGGATCGGCTCAAGCGCTCCTGCTCCCTCGTCGAGCCTGGCCTGCAACTCGCGGATTTGCTCGAGCTGTGTGTCCTGACCCCCCGCTGGGACTGGGACCACAGCTAGCTCCCGAGGGATGTCGACGCGAGGCACCAGCCTAGGGGGATCATCGTCCGCCGGCACGCCAAGATGGTTGCCTTCGGCGGGCCCCCCTAGATCGACATGGAAACATTCACGACTTGGGCCGCAGTCTTCGTCGCCGAAGCCACGGCTACCGTCGGAACAGTCAGAAAGGCAGTAGTCGCATGCGGTCATGAAGTCCCGCATGGCACAGGGGTTGCCAAGTCCAGAGAGATCCCAACAGAAGCTGGGTTCGTTGTCTTCCTCGGACCCAGAGGGCCCATAGGTCGAGACATCCGTCAGCCGGTCCCAAGGTGATCGCATGCGAAACCCAAAAGGGTTTGGACATGCCTCCGTGGGGGCTCCCACCGAAGCGGGGCCGCTCGGTGGGTCGAGGCTGGATCCAAAATGTACGAGATGGGAGTCGGTCGGTACCTTTTGGTCGACGGGCGGTGATGAAGTCGCGTCGGGAGCAGACTGCGCCGTCGTCGCAGGTACGAGGGTGACGTCCAGCAAGTCCTTCGCGAGCGTGCTGGCGTCGTCCGTCCGCTTGGAGTAGGCGTGTCGCGGGGAAACGGCGCTCGCCTTCGTCTCAGGCGCGAGGTTGATGCCCGGCGCGCCCCTTGGCGGAGCGTTGGTGCCGTCGACTCGCCCGACAGCCGACGCGATGCCGCCTCCCGCTTGGCCTTGGCGACCCCGTCGTCTCCTCCTGCAGCGGGGAAGGCAATGGGACGAGCTCAAGGTAGCTCTTCCGCCACGTGGGGAAGACGTCGTCGATTCCGCCGCCGGCATGCGGGTCGTTGGCCGCCATTGTCGCCGCCGCGCGGCGGAAGAAGGAGTATCATGTCGTAGCCGCCGTCGAGAGACATGAACTCGAGGCTCCTGAAACGGAGCACCGTCCCGGGTCGAAGAGGTCGCTGGAGACTGCCCATCTGGAGCTTGACGGGTAGCTGTTCGTCAACACGCAGCAGGCCCCTACCTGGCGCGCCAACTGTCGGCGTTTCGAGACCGGGGGTCCCTAATGCCGACGAGTGAGTGTCGCCGCGTGCCCCAGCCCAGATGGGTCGAGCGCGAGAGCGGGCATGAAGGGGGGAGAGAGAGAGAGAGACGTGGGGAATCCCGCGGCCTTCGTGTTCGTCCCGCGCCCAGGTCGGGTGCGCTTGCAGTAGGGGGTTACAAGCGTCCACGCGGGAGAGGGAGCGAGCGGCCTCACGCGAGCGCCTTCGTCTCGTCCTCGTCCCCGCGCGGCTGACCCTCTCTAAGAGGGCCCTGGTCCTTCTTTTTATAGGCGCAAGGAGAGGATCCAGGTGTACAATGAGGGAGTAGCAGAGTGCTACGTGTCTAGCGGTGGAGAGCTAGCGCCCTAAGTACAAGCCATCGTGGCAGCCGGAGAGATCTTGGCACCCTGTTGGTGTGATGTCGTGGCCGTCAGAGGAGCGCTGGAGCCTGGTGGAGAGGCAGCTATTGGAGTCGTCGAGTCTTTGCTGACGTCCTCTTGCTTCCGTAAGGGAGCCGCGGGCCGTCATCGTCACTGCGCATGTAGGGACACCATCATTGCCTATCTGGCGGAGCGAGCCAGATGGGACGCTGGTCTTGTCTCCTGAGGTTCGAGTCAGCTCGGGGTAAGGTGATGGTGGCGCCTCCTGTTGATGTGGCCGGTCCGTGCCCTAGGTCGGGTGACGTGGAAGCTCCTCTGAGGCCGAAGTCGAATCTATCTTCTGTGGCCGAGGCCGAGTCCGAGCCCTCGAGGTCAGGCGAGGCGGAGTCGGTCGGCAGTGGCCAGGGCGGAGTCCGAGCACTGGGGTCAGGCGAGGCAGAATTCGTCGTCTTCTGGGGCTTAGCCCGAGTCCGAGCCCTGGAGTCGGGCGGAGCGGAGTTCGTCGTCTTCCGGGACTTAGCCCGAGTCCGAGCCCTGGGGTCGGGCGGAGCGGAGTTCGCCGTCTTCCGGGACTTAGCCCGAGTCCGAGCCCTGGGGTCGGGCGGAGCGGAGTTCACTGTCTTCCGGGACTTAGCCCGAGTCCGAGCCCTGGGGTCGGGCAGAGCAGAGTTCGCCGTCTTCCGGGACTTAGCCCGAGTTCGAGCCCTAGGGTCGGGCGGAGCTTCCTATGGTGTCTGTGGCCGGGTCTGACTGCCTGTCAGCCTCACTCTGTCGAGTGGCGCTACAGTCGGTGTGGCGCAGGCGGCGCTGCCCTTCTGTCAGGCCGGTCAGTGGAGCGGCGAAGTGACGGCGATCACTTCGGCCCTGTCAGCCGCAGGGCGCGTGTCAGGATAAGGTGTCAGGTCACCTTTGCATTAAATGCCCCTGCGATTTGGTCGGTTGGTGCGGCAATTCGGCCAGGGCGGCTTCTTGGCGAAGACAGGGCCTAGGGCGAGTTGTGAATACGTCAGCCGCTGAGGGGGCCTCGGGCGAGAAGGAGATCGTTTGGGGTCGGCTGCCCTTGTCCGAGGCTTAGGCTCGGGCGAGGCGTGATCGTGTCCTTCGAACGGACCGATCCCTAATCTAATCGCACCCATCAGGCCTTTGCAGCTTTATGCTGATGGGGGTTACCAGCTGAGATTTAGGAACCTCGGGGGTACCCCTAATTATGGTCCCCGACAATAGGGCAACGGAAGTTTGTTTCTTTGAGCTCCACGACACCAGGGACCTTCCTAGGAATTGGCACGTCCCTGATGTACTCTTCCTATTAACCTTGCATCCAGCATAATCGGAGTCTGAATATCCAATCAAGTCAAAGGTAGACCCCTTTGGATACAGATCCCGAAGCAAGGCGTAGCAACTAAATATCTAAGAATCCGCTTAACGGCCACAAGGTGACATTCCCTTGGGTCGGATTGATATCTAGCACACATGCATACACTAAGCATAATATCCGGTCTACTAGCACATAAATAAAACAATGACCCTATCATAGACCGGTATGCCTTTTGATCAACGGACTTACCTCCTTTGTTGAGGTCGACATGTCCATCGGTTCCCATTGATGTCTTTGCGGGCTTGGCGTCCTTCATCCCAAACCACTTGAGAAGGTCTTGCGTGTACTTCGTTTGTGAGATGAAGGTGCCGTCCTTGAGTTGCTTCACTTAGAACCCAAGGAAGTAGTTCAACTCGTCCATCATTGACATCTCAAATTTCTGTGTCATCACCCTGCTGAACTCCTCACAAGACTTTTGGTTAGTAGAACCAAATATTATGTCATCGACATAAATTTGGCACACAAAAGGTCACCGTCATAAGTCTTAGTGAAAAGAGTGGGATCGGCTTTCCCAACCTTAAAAGCATTCGCAATTAAGAAATCTCTAAGGCATTCATACCATGCTCTTGGGGCTTGCTTAAGTCTATAGAGCGCCTTAGAGAGCTTAAAAACATGGTCGGGATACCTGTCATCCTCAAAGCTAGGGGGTTGCTCCACGTACACCTCCTCCTTGATTGGCCCGTTGAGGAAAGCGCTCTTCACATCCATTTGGAACAACCTGAAAGAGTGGTGAGCGGCATAGGCTAATAGAATGCGAATAGACTCTAGCCTAGCCACAGGAGCAAAAGTCTCCTCGAAATCCAAACCTGCGACTTGGGCATAACCTTTTGCCACAAGTCGAGCCTTGTTTCGTGTCACCACCCCGTGCTCGTCTTGCTTGTTGCGGAACACCCACTTGGTTCCCACAACGTTTTGCTTTGGACATGGCACCAGGCTCCAAACTTCATTCCTTTTGAAGTTGTTGAGCTCTTCCTGCATGGCCAACACCCAGTCCGGATCTTGTAAGGCCTCTTCTACCCTGAAAGGCTTAATAGAAGAGACAAACGAGTAATGCTCACAAAAGTTAGCTAATCTTGAGCGAGTAGTTACTCCCTTGCTTATATCACCCAGAATCTAGTCGACAGGATGATTCCTTTGAATCGTCGCTTAGACTTGAGTTGGAGGGGCCCGTGGTGCTTCTTCCTCCATAACTTGGTCTTCTTGTGCTCCCCCTTGATCACACGCTTCCTCTTGAGGAACCTATTCATCATCTTGTGTTGGGGGGTGCACCGTTGTTGAGGAAGAAGGCTGATCTTGCTCTTGTTGTTCCTATGGTCACACATCACCTATCACCATCGTGTGTATTGTGGCTGTTGGAACATCATATTCATCTACATCTGAAAGTCGCCTAGAGGGAGGGTGAATAGGCGGAATCTGAAAATTATAAACTTAAGCACAACTACAAGCCGGGGTTAGCGTTAGAAATATAAGCGAGTCCAAAAAGAGAGGGCAAAAACAAATCACAAGCAAATAAGAATGGATGACATGGTGATTTATTTTACCGAGGTTTGGTTCTTGCAAACCTACTCCCCGTTGAGGTGGTCACAAAGACCGGGTCTCTTTCAACCCTTTCCCTCTCTCAAACGGTCACCGAGACCGAGTGAGCTTCTCTTCTCAATCAAATGGGACACTAAGTCCACTACAAGGACCACCACACAATTGGTGTCTCTTGTTTTGATTACAAGTGTTATGGAAACAAGAATGAGGAAGAAGAAAAGCAACCCAAGCGTAAGAGCTCAAAAGAACACAAATGTCTCTCTCTCTAGTCACTAATTGGTTTGGAGTGATTCCGGACTTGGGAGAGGATTTGATCTCTTTGTTTGTGTCTTGTATTGAATGCTATAGCTCTTGTATGAGGTGTGAATGCTGAAAACTTGGATGCAATGAATGGTGGGTGGTTGGGGGTATTTATAGCCCCAACCACAAAAGTAGCCGTTGGCGGAGGCTGCTGTCGCATGGCGCATCGGACAGTCCGGTGCGCCACTGGACACTGTCCGGTGAGCCAGCCATGTCACCCGGCCATTAGGGTTCGACCATTGGAGCTCTGACTTGTGGGGCCACCGGACAGTGTCTGGTGGTGCACCGGACAGGTCCTGTAGACTGTCCGGTGCGCCTTCTGGCGCCTGCTCTGACTTCTACGCGAGCAAGCGCGCACTGTAGCGCATTTAATGCCTTCGCAGACGATCGTTGGCGCAAAGTAGCCGTTGCTCCGCTGGCACACCGGACAGTCTGGTGAATTATAGCGGAGCGGCTCCCAGAATTCCCGAAGGTGGCAAGTTCGAAGTTGGGTTCCCTGGTGCACCGGACAGTCCGGTGCGCCAGACCAGGGCACACTTCGGTTGTCTTTTGCTCCCTTTGTTTGAACCCTTTCTTTTGACTTGTATTGGTTTGTTGTGAACCTATGACACCTGTAGAACTCAAAATCTAGAGCAAACTAGTTAGTCCAATAATTTGTGTTGGGCAATTTCAACCACCAAAATTCTTATTGGAAAAGGTTTGACCCTATTTCCCTTTCAATCTCCCCCTTTTTGGTGATTGATGCCAACACAAACCAAAGCAAATATAAAAGTGCAGAATTGAACTAGTTTGCATAATGTAAGTGCAAAGGTTGCTTGGAGTTGAAACCAATATACTTATCTCAATAGATGTGCATGGATGGTTTTCTTCTTTATTAAAATTTTGGACCACATTCGCACCACGAGTTTTGTTTTTACAAATCCTTTGAAGAATTCTTTTCAAAATCATTTTGCAAATAGTCAAAGGTATATGAATAAGATTGAAGAAAGCATTATCAAGATTTGAAATTTTCTTCCCCTGTCTCAAATGCTTTTCCTTTGACTAAAACAAAACTCCCCTTAAATAAAATTCTCCTCTTAGTATTCAAGAGGGTTTTGCAATTTTTGAAGATACTACTTTGCTTTTCCTTTGACTAAAACAAAACTCTCCTTAAATAAAATTCTCCTCTTAGTGTTCAAGAGGGTTTTCCAATTTTTGAAGATACTACTTTCTCCCCCCTTTTGAACACAATAAGATATCAAATTGAAAACTTCATTTTAAATTTGGTGGTGGTGCGGTCTTTTGCTTTGGGCTCATACTTTCTCCCCCTTTGGCATGAATCGCCAAAAACAGATACTTGTGAGTGAAATATAAGCCCTTGTTATCAAACTTTCTCCCCCTTTGGTAAATAAAGATATGAGTGAAGATTATACCATAGTGGAGAATAATGCGGAATACTGGTAAATAACAATGGAGTTGAGTGGAAGCGCCTTCTTTGCCGAATACTCCATTTCCCTTTCAATATCTATGACTAGTCATAATAATACACTTGAAAACACATTAGTCATAGACATAAAAGAGATATGATCAAAGGTATAAAAATGAGCTATGTGTGCAAAGAATCAATCAAAATTCCTAGAATCAAGAATATTTAGCTCATTCCTAAGTTTGGTAAAGGATTGCTCATCTAAAGGCTTGGTAAAGATATCGACCAATTGATCTTTGGTGTTTATATAGGCTATCTCGATATCCCCCTTTTGTTGGTGATCTCTCAGAAAGTGATACCGAATGGCTATGTGCTTAGTGCGGCTGTGTTCAACGGGATTACCCGCCATGCGGATTGCACTCTCATTGTCACATAGGAGAGGGACTCTGCTAAATTTGTAGCCATAGTCCCTAAGGGTTTGCCTCATCCAAAGCAATTGCGCGCAACAATGGCCTGCGGCAATGTACTCGGCTTCGGCGGTAGAAAGAGCTACTGAGTTTTGTTTCTTTGAAGCCCAAGACACCAGGGATCTTCCCAAAAACTAACAAGTCCCTGATGTGCTCTTCCTATTAATCTTACACCCTGCCCAATCAGCACCGGAATATCCTAATAAATCAAATGAGGATCCCTTGGGGTACCAAAGACCAAACTTAGGTGTTTGAACTAAATATCTCAAGATTCGCTTTACGGCCCTAAGGTGAACTTCCTTAGGGTCGGCTTGGAACCTTGCACACATGCATACATTAAGCATAATATCCGGTCGAGATGCACATAAATAGAGTAAAGAACCTATCATCGACCAGTATACCTTTTGATCTACGGATTTACCTCCCGTGTCGAGGTCAAGATGCCCATTGGTTCCCATGGGTGTCTTGATGGGTTTGGCATCCTTCATTCCAAACTTGTGAGAATATCTTGAATATACTTCGTTTGGCTGATGAAGGTGGCCTCTTTGAGTTGCTTCACTTGAAATCCTAAGAAATACTTCAACTCCCCCATCATAGACATCTTGAATTTTAAATCATGGTCCTACTAAACTCTTCACAAATAGATTTGTTAGTAGACCCAAATATGATATCATCAACATAAATTTGGCATACAAACAAATCATTCTCAATGGTTTTAGTGAATAAAGTAGGATAGGCCTTTCCGACTTTGAAGCCATTAGTGATAAGAAAATCTCTTAGGCATTCATACCATGCTATTGGGGCTTGCTTGAGCCCATAAAGCACCTTAGAGAGTTTGTAAACATGGTTAGGATACTCACTATCTTCAAAGCCGGGAGGTTGCTCAACATAGACCCCTTCCTTGATAGGTCTGTTGAGGAAGGCACTCTTCACGTCCATTTGGTAAAGCTTAAAGTCATGGTGAGTAGCATAGGCAAGTAATATTCGAATTGACTCAAGCCTAGCTACGGGTGCATAGGTTTCACCGAAATCCAAACCTTCGACTTGTGAATACCCTTTGGCCACAAGTCGTGCCTTGTTCCTTGTCACCACACCATGCTTATCTTGTTTGTTGCGGAAGGTCCACTTGGTTCCTACAACATTTTGGTTAGGACGTGGAACTAAATGCCATACCTCATTTCTTGTGAAATTGTTGAGCTCCTCTTGCATCGCCAACACCCAATCCGAATCTTGAAGTGCTTCCTCTACCCTGTGTGGCTCAATAGAGGAAACAAATGAGTAGTTTTCACAAAAATGAGCAACACGAGATCGAGTAGTTATCCCCTTATGAATATCTCCTAAAATGGTGTTCACGGGGTGATCTCGTTGGATTGCTTGGTGGACTCTTGGGTGTGGCGGCCTTGCATCTTGTTCATCCTCCTTGTCTTGATCATTTGCATCTCCCCCTTGATCATTGCTGTCTTCTTGAGGTGGCTCATCTTCTTGATCTTCTCCTTCATCATCTTGAGCCTCATCCTCATCTTGTGTTGGTGGAGATGCTTGCATGGAGGAGGATGGTTGATCTTGTGCTTGTGGAGGCTATTCAAGTTCCTTAGGACACACATCCCCAATGGACATGTTCCTTAACGCGACGCACGAAGCCTCTTCATCATCTAATTCATCAAGATCAACTTGCTCCACTTGGGAGCCGTTAGTCTCATCAAACACAATGTCACAAGAAACTTCAACTAGTCCAGTGGACTTGTTAAAGACTCTATATGCCCTTGTGTTTGAATCATACCCTAGTAAAAAGCCTTCTACAACCTTAGGAGCAAATTTGGATTTTCTACCTCTTTTAACAAGAATAAAGCATTTGCTACCAAAGACTCTAAAATATGAAACATTGGGCTTTTTACCAGTGAGGAGTTCGTATGATGTCTTCTTGAGGATTCGGTGTAGATACAACCGGTTGATGGCGTAGCAAGTGGTGTTGACCGCCTCGGCCCAAAACCGATCCGAAGTCTTGTATTCATCAAGCATGGTCCTTGCCATGTCCAATAAAGTTCTATTCTTCCTCTCCACTACACCATTTTGTTGTGGCGTGTAGGGAGAAGAGAACTCATGCTTGATGCCCTCCTCCTCAAGAAAGCCTTCTATTTGTGAGTTCTTGAACTCCGTCCCATTGTCGCTTCTTATCTTCTTAATCCTCAAGCCAAACTCATTTTGAGCCTGTCTCAAGAATCCTTTCAAAGTCTCTTGGGTATGAGATTTATCCTGTAAAAAGAATACCCAAGTGAAGCAAGAATAATCATCCACAATAACAAGACAATACTTATACTCCCGCCGTTGCTTATGTAAGCGATCGGGCCGAATAGGTCCATGTGGAGGAGCTCAAGCGGCCTATCAGTCGTCATGATATTCTTATGTGGATGATGACTACCAACTTGCTTCCCTGCTTGGCATGCGCTACAAATCCTATCTTTCTCAAAATGCACATTTGTTAGTCCCAAAATGTGCTCTCCCTTTAGAAGCTTGCGAAGATTCTTCATCCCAACATGGGCTAGTCGGCGATGCCAGAGCCAACCCATGTTAGTCTTAGCAATTAAGCAAGTATCGAGTTCAGCTCTATTGGAATCAACTAAGTATAGCTGACCCTCCAATACTCCCTTAAAAGCTACTAAATCATCACTTCTTCTAAAGACAGTGACACATGTATCTGTAAAAAGATAGTTGTAGCCCATTTTATATAATTGAGAAACAGAAAGCAAGTTGTAATCTAAAGAATCTACAAGAAAAACATTGGAAATAGAATGGTCAGGTGATATAGCAATTTTACCCAATCCTTTGACCAATCCTTGATTTCCATCCCCGAATGTGATAGCTCGTTGGGGATCTTGATTTTTCTCATAGGAGGAGAACATCTTTTTCTCCCCAGTCATATGGTTTGTGCACCCGCTGTCGATAATCCAACTTGAGCCCCCAGATGCATAAACCTACAAAACAGATTTAGTTCTTGATTTTAGGTACCCAAATAGTTTTGGGTCCTTTGACATTAGATACAAGAACTTTGGGTGCCCAAACACAAGTCTTTGATCCCTTGTGTTTGCCCCCAACATATTTGGCAACTACCTTGCCGGATTTGTTAGTAAGCACGTAAGATGCATCAAAAGTTTTGAATGAAACATTATGACCATTTGATGCTTTAGGAGTTTTCTTCTTAGGCAATTTAGCATGGGTTGATTGCCTAGAACTAGATGCCTCACTCTTATACATAAAAGCATGATTAGGCCCAGAGTGAGACTTCCTAGAGTGAATTCTCCTAATTTTGTATTCGGGATAACCGACAGGGTATAAAATGTAACCCTCATTATCCTGAACCATGGGAGCCTTGCCCTTAACAAAATTAGACAATCTTTTAGGTGGGGCATTAAGCTTGACATTGTCTCCCTGCTGGAAGCCAATGCCATCCTTAATACCAGGGCGTCTCCCACTATAGAGCATGCTTCTAGCAAATTTAAATTTTTCATTTTCTAAGTCATGCTCATTAATTTTGGCACTAAGTTGAGCTATGTGATCATTTTGTTGTTTAATTAAGGCTAAGTGATCATGAATAGCATCAACATTAACATCTCTACATCTAGTGCAAATAGTAACATGCTCAACGGAAGATGTAGAGGGTTTGCAAGTATTAAATTCAACAATCTTAGCATGCAAAATATCATTCTCATCTCTAAGATTGGAAATAGAAGCATTGCAAACATCTAGTTCCTTAGCCTTAGCAATTAATTTTTCATTTTCAATTTTAAGGCTAGAAAGAGAAGCTTTCAATTTGTCACTCTTAGCAATTAAGTTGGCATTATCATTTCTAAGACTAACAATTGAATCATCACAAACATCAAGCTTCCCAACCTTAGCAATTAAATTGGCATTCTCATTTCTAAGGTTGGAAATAATATCATGGCAAGTGCTTAGCTCACTAGTTAATTTTTCACATTTTTCTACTTCTAGAGCATAAGCATTTTTTACCTTAACATGCTTTTTGTTTTCTTTAATTAGGAAGTCCTCTTGGCTATCCAAGAGTTCATCCTTCTCATGAATAGCGCTAATTAATTCATTTAACTTTTCCTTTTGTTGCATGTTTAAATTGGCAAAAAGAGTAAACAAATCATCCTCATCATCACTAGAATTAGCCTCATCACTAGATGTTGCATATTTAGTGGAGGATTTGAATTTTACCTTCTTCTTGCCGTCCTTTGCCATGAGGTATTTGTGGCCGATGTTGGGGAAGAGGAGCCCTTTGTTGACGGTGATGTTGGCGGCGTCCTCGTTAGAGGAGGAGTCGGTGGAGTTCTCGTTGGAGTCCCACTCCCGGCAAACATGGGCATCGCCGCCCTTCTTCTTGTAGTACTTCTTCTTTTCTCTCCTCTTTCCCTTCTTGTCGTCGCCCCTGTCACTATCACTAGATAATGGACATTTTGCAATAAAATGACCGGGCTTACCACACTTGTAGCAAACCTTCTTGGAACGGGGCTTGTAATCTTTCCCCTTGCTTTGTTTGAGGATTTGGCGGAAGCTCTTGATGATGAGCGCCATCTCCTCATTATCGAGCTTGGAGGCGTCGATGGGGATTCTACTTGGAGTAGAATCTTCTTTCTTCTCCTCCGTTGCTTTGAATGCAACGGGTTGTGCCTCGGGTATGGAGGAGGATGCGCCTTGCTCGATGATCTTTTTGGAGCCTTTGATCATTAGTTCAAAGCTCACAAATTTACCTATCACTTCCTCGGGAGACATTAGTTTATATCTTGGATCACCACGAATTAATTGAACTTGAGTGGGGTTTAGAAATACGAGTGATCTAAGAATAACCTTGACCATTTCATGGTCATCCCACTTGGTGCTCCCGAGGTTGCGCACTTGGTTCACCAAGGTTTTGAGCCAGTTGTACATCACTTGTGGCTCCTCCCCTTGGTGAAGCATGAATCGACCGAGCTCCCCCTCGATCGTCTCCCTCTTGGTGATCTTGGTCACCTCATCTCCTTCGTGCGCCGTTTTGAGTACGTCCCAAATTTCTTTGGCGCTCTTCAATCCTTGCACCTTGTTATACTCCTCTCGACTTAGAGAGGCGAGGAGTATTGTGGTGGCTTGTGAGTTGAAGTGTCAGATTTGGGCAACTTCGTCTGAATCATAGTCCTCATCCCCTACGGATGGTACCTATACACCAAACTCAACAACATTCCAAATACTAGTGTGGAGTGAGGTTAGGTGATGCCTCATTTTATCACTCCACATGTTATAATCTTCACCGTCAAAAACTGGTGGTTTACCTAATGGAATGGAAAGTAATGGAGTACGTTTAGAAATGCGAGGGTAGTGTAGGGGAATCTTACTAAACTTCTTGCGCTCATGGCGCTTAGAAGTTACGGACGGCGCGTCGGAGCCGGAGGTGGATGGCGATGAAGAGTCGGTCTCGTAGTAGACCACCTTCCTCATCTTCTTTTTCTTTTCGCCACTCTGATGCGACTTGTGTGAAGGGGATTCCTTTTCCTTCCCCTTGTTGCGGGACTCTCCCGATGGAGCCTTCCCATGGCTTGTAACGGGCTTGTCACCGGTCACCATCTCTTTCTTGGCGTGATCTCCCGACATCACTTCGAGCGGTTAGGCTCTAATGAAGCACCGGGCTCCGATACCAATTGAAAGTCGCCTAGAGGGGGAGTGAATAGGCGAAATCTGAAAATTATAAACTTAAGCACAACTACAAGCTGGGGTTAGCGTTAGAAATATAAGCGAGTCCAAAAAGAGAGGGCGAAAACAAATCACAAGCAAATAAGAATGGATGACATGGTGATTTGTTTTACCGAGGTTCGGTTCTTGCAAACCTACTCCCCGTTGAGGTGGTCAAAAAGACCGGGTCTCTTTCAACCCTTTCCCTCTCTCAAACGGTCATCGAGACCGAGTGAGCTTCTCATCTCAATCAAATGGGACACTAAGTCCACTACAAGGACCACCACACAATTGGTGTCTCTTGTTTTGATTACAAGTGTTATGGAAACAAGAATGAGGAAGAAGAAAAGCAATCCAAGCGCAAGAGCTCAAAAGAACACAAATGTCTCTCTCTGTAGTCACTAATTGGTTTGGAGTGATTCCAGACTTGGGAGAGGATTTGATCTCTTTGTTTGTGTCTTGTATTGAATGCTATAGCTCTTGTATGAGGTGTGAATGCTGAAAACTTGGATGCAATGAATGGTGGGTGGTTGAGGGTATTTATAGCCCCAACCACCAAAGTAGCCATTGGTGGAGGCTGCTGTCGCATGGCGCACAAGACAGTCCGGTACACCACTGGACATTGTCCGGTGAGCTAGCCACGTCACCCGGCCGTTAGGGTTCGACCGTTGGAGCTCTGACTTGTGGGGCCACCGGACAGTCCGGTGGTGCACCGGACAGGTCCTGTAGACTGTCCGGTGCGCCTTCTGGCGCCTGCTCTGACTTCTGCGCGCGCAGGCGCGCACTATAGCGTATTTAATGCCTTCGCAGACGACCGTTGGCGCGAAGTAGCCGTTGCTCCGCTGGCACACCGGACAGTCTGGTGCTACACCGGACAGTCCGGTGAATTATAGTGGAGCGGCTCCCAGAATTCCCAAAGGTGGCAAGTTCGGAGTTAGGTTCCCTGGTGCACCGGACTCTGTCCGGTGGGGCACCGGACACTGTCCGATGGTGCACCGGACAGTCCGGTGCGCCAGACCAGGGCACACTTCGGTTGTCTTTTGCTCCCTTTGTTTGAACCCTTTCTTTTGACTTGTATTGGTTTGTTGTGAACCTATGGCACCTGTAGAACTCATAATCTAGAGCAAACTAGTTAGTTCAATAATTTGTGTTGGACAATTTCAACCACCAAAATTCTTATTGGAAAAGGTTTGACCCTATTTCCCTTTCAACATCATCAAGATCAACTTGCTCTCTTGGAGAGCCATTAGTTTCATCAAATACAACGTCGCTAGAGACTCGATGATTTGTTGAAGACTCTATACGCCTTTGTATTTGAGTCATAACCTAGCAAAAACCCTTCTATAGCTTTGGGAGCAAATTTGGAATTTCTACCTTTCTTTACTAGAATGTAACATTTACTCCCAAATACACGAAAGTATGAAACGTTGGGTTTGTTACCGGTTAGAAGTTTATACGAGGTCTTCTTGAGGAGGCGGTGAAGGTAGACCCGGTTTATGGCGTGGAAAGCTGTATTCACAGCCTCCAACCAAAACTGCTCGGGTGTCTTGAACTCTCCAAGCATCGTCCTTGCCATGTCGATAAGCGTCTTGTTCTTCCTCTCTACCACACCGTTTTGCTGTGGTGTGTAGGGAGCGGAGAACTCGTGCTTGATTCCTTCCTCCTCAAGGTACTCCTCCACTTGTAAGTTCTTGAACTCGGACCCGTTGTCGCTTCTTATCTTTTTCACCTTGAGCTCAAATTCGTTTTGAGCTCTCCTTAGAAAGCGCTTTAGGGTCCCTTGGGTTTCTGATTTATCCTGCAAAAAGAATACCCAAGTGAAGCGGGAAAAATCATCAACAATAACAAGACCATACTTACTTCCCCCAATGCTGAGGTAGGCGACAGGTCCAAAGAGGTCCATATGAAGTAGCTCCAGAGGTATTGATGTGGTCATCACATTCTTGCTGTGATGAGTGCTTCTCACCTGTTTACCTGCTTGACAAGCTGCACAAGGTCTATCTTTTTCAAAAAATACATTGGTTAGTCCTAACACATGTTCTCCCTTTAGAAGTTTATGAAGGTTCTTCATCCTAACTTGTGCTAGACGACGATGCCACAACCAGCCCATGCTAGTCTTAGCAATTAAGCATGCATCTAGATCGGCCTCCTCTTTCGAAAAATCAACTAAGTAGAGTTTGCTGTCTAGTACACCCTTAAAAGCTAATGAACCATCACTCCTTCTAAAGACAGACACATCTACATTGGTAAATAGACAATTATAACCCATATTACATAGTTGACTGACAGACAATAAGTTGTACCCGAGTGATTCAACTAAGAACACATTGGATATGGAATGCTCGGATGAAATGGCTATCTTTCCTAGTCCTTTAACCTTGCCTTGGTTCCCATCTCCAAAGATGATCGAGTCATGGGAATCCTTGTTCTTGATGTAGGAGGTGAACATCTTCTTCTCCCCCATCATGTGGTTTGTGCATCTGCTGTCGATAATCCAGCTTGAGCCCCCCGGATGCATAAACCTGGAAGGCAATTTACACTTGGGTTTTAGGTACCCAACTTTTGTTGGGTCCTACGAGGTTAGTTACAATAGCCTTTGGGACCCAAATGCAAGTCTTGTCTCCCTTGCATTTGACCCCCAACTTCCTAGCAACCACTTTTTTATTTTTTGCATGTGAGTACAAAAGTAGTGTTGCACGCATGGAAAACAGTAGCAGATTCATTACGCATTTTCCTAGGTACATGATGCAAAACATGATTTTTCCTAGGCATTTTTCTACTATGCACAAAAGTAGAGCTTGAAGCAATCATAGCATGTGAATCATAAGCATCATAACTCCTATTATAATGAGCATTCCTAGAAAATTTTCTATCATAAATGAAAGCATGATTCCTTTGAATGCTACTAGCCGTAGGGGCCTTCCCTTTCTCCTTGTTGGGAATGGGAGCCTTTGGGCTTGTTAAGTTCTTGGCTTCCTTTCGAAAGCCAAGCCCATCCTTAATTGAGGGGTGTCTACCAACAGTGTAGGCATCCCTAGCAAATTTTAATTTATCAAAGTCTCTCAAGTCTTAAGTTGGGCATTAAGACTTGCCACTTCACCATTTAATTTGGTAATAGAAGTAAGGTGTTCAACACACGCATCAACATCAAAATCCTTACACCTATTACAAATGACAACATGCTCCATACAAGAACTAGATTTATTAACTACTTCTAGCTTAGCATTTAAATCATCATTAACACTCTTTAAGCTAGACACAGTTTCATGGCAAGCAGATAATTCAGAAGATAGCATTTCATTCCTTTTAACATCTAAAGCAAGAGACTTTTGCACACTTACAAACTTATCATGCTCTTCATACAAAATATCCTCTTGCTTTTCTAAAAGTCTATCTTTTTCATTTAAAGCATCAATTAACTCATTAATTTTATCTGCTTTTGCTCTATCTAAAACCTAAAATAAATCGGTATAATCTACTTCATCATCACTAGAATCATCATCACTTGAAGTAGTATACTTAGGGGTTTCTCGAACGCTTACCTTTTTCTCCTTTGCCATGAGGCAAGTATGGCGTTCGTTGGGGAAAAGAGAGGACTTGTTGAAGGCTGAGGCAGCAAGTCCTTCGTTGTTGGAGTCGGAGGAAGAGCAGTCCGAATCCCATTCTTTGCCAAGGTGCGCCTCACCCTTCGCCTTCTTGTAGGTCTTCTTCTTCTCCCTCTTCCCATTATTTTCTTGTACCTGGTCATTGTTATTATCGGGGCATTGTGCTATAAAATGACCAGTCTTACCGCATTTGAAAGAGGAGCGCTTTCCCTTTGCCTTGTTCTTGTTAGGGTGCTCCTTGCGTCCTTTTAATGCGGTCTTGAAACGCTTTATGATTAGGGCCATCTCATCTTCATTTAGCCCGGCAGCCTCAACTTGTGCCACCTTGCTAGGTAGCGCCTCACTGCTGCTGCTTGTTGCCTTGAGTGCAACGGGCTGGGGCTCATAGATGGGCATTGGGCCGTTCAATGCATCATCAACATATCTTGCTTCCTTGACCATCATACGCCCACTCATAAACTTTCCGAGTATCTCCTCGAGCATCATCTTTGTGTACCTAGGATTTTCACGGATGAGGTTCACAAGATGAGGGTCAATAATAGTAAAAGACCTTAGCATAAGTCGGACAACGTCGTGGTTCGTCCATCTCGTGCTTCCATAGCTCCTGATCTTGTTGACCAGGGTCTTGAGCCTGTTGTACGTTTGTGTTGGCTCCTCTCCCCTGATCATTGCAAACCTTCCCAGCTCGCCTTCCACCAACTCCATTTTGGTGATCATGGTGGTGTCGTTTCCCTCATGTGATATTTTGAGGGTGTCCCAGATTTGCTTGGCGTTGTCCAAGCCGCTCACCTTGTTGTACTCATCCCTACACAAGGATGCTAGCAAAACAATGGTAGCTTGTGCATTTTTATGGATTTGCTCGTTAATAAATACAGGGTTATCCATACTATCAAATTGCATTCCATTCTCAAATATCTCCCAAATACTAGGATGGAGAGAAAATAAGTGACTACGCATTTTGTGTCTCCAAAAAGTGTAGTCCTCTCCATCAAAGTGTGGAGGTTTACCAAGAGGAATTGAAAGCAAATGAGCATTGGAATTAAAAGGAATACGAGAATAATCAAATGAATAATTTGAATTAACCGGTTTCCTTTTCTTGTTGTCGTCGTCTCTTGGAGAAGAAGAAGATTCATCACTATCGTAGTAGACGATCTTCTTTATACATCTCTTCTTCTTCCCGTCCTTCTTCTTGTGACTCGAGCCAGAGTCAGTGGGCTTGTCGTCCCTTGGCTCGTTGAAGATGGACTCCTTCTCCTTATCGTTGACCACCATCCCCTTTCCCTTAGGATCCATCTCTTCAGGCGATTATTCCCTTACGTGAAGAGAACGACTCTGATACCAATTGAGAGCACATAGAGGGGGGGGGTGAATAGGTGGTGAATAGGTGATCCTGAATAAATCAAAAACTAATAGCCACAAAACTTGGTTAAGTGTTAGAACGGCTAAGTAGCGAGCTCTTGAGAACACACAGGTAATCACAGAAAAGCAATCACAAGAGACACGCGAGTTTATCCCGTGGTTCGGCCAAGTAACACTTGCCTACTTCCACATTGTGGCGTCCATGGACGAGGGTTGCACTCAACCCCTTTCAAGTGATCCAATGATCAACTTGAATACCACAGTGTTCTTCTTTCTTAGACTTTCTCCCGTTCGCGAGGAATCTCCACAACTTGGAGCTCTCGCCCTTACAATTGATGATCACAAAGAAGCACGGAAGTAAGGGAGGGGAGAGCAACACACACAAGACTCAAAACGAGAGCACAATCACGCACACAAGTCACAACTTGAGCTCAAAACACAACGCAAGGAGTTCTCAACTCAAATGGAGCTCAAGTCACTATCTCAAAGAATCGAATGCGTGAGAATGGAGTCTTGGAGTCTTAGGATCTTTCTTGTAAGCTTGGGTGACTCCTCCATGCGCCTAGGGGTCCCTTTTATAGCCCCAAGGCAGCTAGAAGCCGTTGGAGATCAACAAGGAATGCTAATCTTGCCTTCTGTCGGGTGGCACACCGAACAGTCCGGTGCCCCCTTCCAACCGTTGGTGCGGGCCACGTGTCGCCCGCTGATTTCGCTGTCGACCGTTGCGCAGTCGACCGTTGGCTCACCGGACAGTCCGATGAATTTTAGCTGTACGCCGTTGAACTTTTCCCAAGAGCGATGACTTCGCCACAGACGACTCACCGGACAGTCCGGTGAATTATAGCCGTACGCCGCCGTCGAGTCCCGAGAACGGCGTGTTCACCGAGACTGGCCTGGCGCACCGGACACTGTCCGGTGCACCCAGATCGAGCAGTAGTTGGCTGTACACAGCCAACTCTTTTCCAATCTATTTTCTCCTGTTTCTAGCACTTAGACATAATACATTAGTACCCAAATCAATGTACTAAGTCTAGAAATGTATCTTGTTACATGATTTGCACTTCTTCAATCTTTGGCACAATTTAACACTTAGAGAACATGTGCTGGGCACTTAATCACCAAAACACTTTAGAAATGGCCCAAGGGCACATTTCTCTTTCACCAACACTTCCACTTATGTGATAGTACTAATAAAGCCAAGATATAATAGTACATAAGCATAATGGCAGATGTCACATTTCTAAATGTCAAATTTCTCTTCCGCATTCGTGAAGATAAAGGAAGACGGGCCATAGTGCTGTTCAAGGTTAGTATAGAAAAATCATATTAGAAAAATCAAACTTCTTTGAGCACAATATATAAACAAGACAAGAAAATATAGAGAGCAAATTTGCATCCCTAGACTAGACTAGACTAGTTGCTCAATAAAGAGCATCCCTGAACAGTAACCCACAGGATAGTTGCCTCATCATACTAGATTGATGATGATGATCTCAATAAACAGATCGTAAATGAAGAAGGGAATGCGAATACTAGAACAATGCAGCTCTTGGTGTGCGATTGAGGAGCGAGTCTGTGGGTGTATACTAGGAAAAGAACACTAGAACAATGCAGTCGGACATCTGCCACCTAGTAAATGAGCAAATGAGCGAGGAGAGACGCCTAAACAGCGGCATATCCATCCTCCTACTTGGCAGATGCTCTCCACCTCTGGATATGGTTTACAACTTGCAACAAAATCGGTGTCCGGCGGTAAGCTACTGCCGCGAGCTCGCATCTGCCTCGTTCTCACTTCTTACCCGCTGGCCAGTACCACACACGCCGCCGCGCCAGCCATGGACACCGCTCTACCTTCCGTCCTCATAGGCGGCGGACTCTCTGTGTCCGTCTCCATTTCCACCACCACCAAAGCTGGCAGCCAATCCATTTCCTCCCACCTCTCGAGCCGCTGCCTACGGTGTCGGCCAGCGTGAATGTCGATGACGACGGCCGCTGCCTGCGGTGCTGGGCGAACAGCACGAACAGCAGAGCACGATCACGCAACAGAGCACGGTCACGGGGAGGCAGAGGCCGCACGAACATCAGAGGAGGTCGAGGGTGGGTTGTTCGCCCAGATCCACACCACCCACCGGGTTTCGGAGAAAGGATTGAGCTAGAGAGGGAGAGGGAGGGAGAGGACGATACTCACCGGTGAGGGGTGACGGCCGATGCGGGGGGAGGCGGCGGTGCGAAGGGAGGCAACGCGAGGAAAGCGTCGGCGTCGCGAAGGGAGAGGAAAGCGTCACGGACCGAGTGGTATTGATTTACTGGGGAATTGAATAAAGGAGGTATTTGATTACAGGGTATCTATTATAGACTACATCTAACTAAACAGTTGTATAGGTATCCCTTTACGGACGTAATTAGATCACATTACATTTGTTGTAACCAAACGGCTCAGAGTTAATTGAGACTAACCATATCATGAGTAATAGTATGTGCAACCTATCTCTTATCTTATGATATACAAGTGTTGAACGTTGATGGACCGGATATCACCTAGGGGTTGATAGGCGTTTCTAAAAATTTATAGCTTAAAATACATATAAGCCATTACAAGAAGATTTCTGATTGCTTGGAATCCCAAATTAGAGTAAAACAACCCCTATAAAGTAATACACCAAGTACGAAAAGGTTGCTGAACAAGCCTATGAACCAAACACCTACGACACATTTGATTATAACATCAATTAACAATTTCAACATAAGGGCTGCAAATTGGACCGGTCTGATTTGCCTATCAGACCTGTCTGGTGTACGCCCTCGGCTAAAGGTTGTCTCTTTTGATTTCAACTTCCACTTTGAGGTTATAAGGGCCTTTCAAGGTTATGATACAATATATACTTACATATAAATAATCACAACCTAAGTAAATTAAGGGAAATGCAAATGTCAATTTGAGATACAATAAGATATAATATTTGTTTTACTGAAGTTTAAACCACCTTGAGTCATACTCTCCTCTGAGTAGGCAATGAGTAACCACTTTAGGCCTTGTTCGGTTGCTAGGGGATTGAAGGGGATTAAATCCCATCCTATTCAATTTTGAATAGAAGGGGATTTAATCCCCTTCAATCCCCCTCAAACCACTAGTAACCGAACATGGCCTTAGGGTGCACTCTATCCAAGTCTCTTTCAACCACAACTGTCCATTCACTAGTTTGATTACTTCCTTTAGGGAGGCAGAATCAAGCCTCACAAACATGTCAACGCACACCAGAATCCTTGATTGTTCTCTCTAGCGCGACTCCTAGCCATCAAGGAGTCATGCTCCAAGAGTAACAAATGCAAACCACTCACCAAACAAATGCCTCAAATTATGCTCAAGTGTTGGCTATTGCTCAATTATGCTCTGCATTTGAATTTCACTTAACCCACCAAACAAATTCTACACCAAAGCTCAAATCTCACTTAGAGAGGTATAGAGAATGTCTCGAAGGCTCTAGACTGTGTATATGAACCACCAGAATAAAAAATCCCAAAAGTGGTGGACGGTCCGCGATGGCGCAAGGTCGTCTTCCTCCTTGCTGGAATCTAGATCTCGCCCCTAGGAAAGAGATCTTAGGGTGCTCCGGATCGATAGGTCACCGGGGCGTCCCTAGACGACGTAGAGTCGCCTAGAAATTAAGAGATCAATTCGAGAAAGAGATCTTGAATATACAACCAGATCTTGCTCTCCCCGAAGGGGTAAGATCCTAGGATCGTCTTGGTGTCGGCATGCCACCTAAGACGGGTCTAGATGACGTAGAGTCAAATAGGGCAGGAATGATAAATAAAGTAATTGATTTGATTAGAATGTGTTCGGAGGTTCTCAATCTATCGGTCGTACCCATTCATATATATAGAGGGAGGTCTGGACCCGTTCATAGGCGATAGCTAACAAACCCTACGTGATTAGATAGATAATCACGCATGAAATAAGGATAATAATCAGTCAGAGTTAATCTGATCGCGGGGACGTGGACCGTCGCCCGTCGGGACCTTAGGGCCGGACCATCCATCCGCCATTTTTGATGTTCAACACTAGGGATGGCAACGGGTCGGATTCGGATCGGATATTGAAAATATCCGCCCGCAGTCATATCCACGGTCATAGATAATATCCGCCCGCGACTATATCCACGGGTAGGAATTCATATCCATATCCATACCCATCGGGTTTCGGATATCCATCAGATATGATAAAACCATTTTCAGCAATTGAATAACATAATCAGTGGGAGGGAGATATCGACTTCAGTGGAGGAGGAACTGAGGGGCTGGCAGGGGTGAACCTGAAGGGCGGCACGTCGTGCTCCCGTGCAGAGCAGGGTGGAGCTCAAGCGCTCAGCGCAACTGCGCAGGGTGGAGCTCAGAGCAGGGCGGATTTCAGATTTTCAGAGCTACATCTGCGCGGGGGCCGGCAACGCTTAGAGCAGAGGGAGGAGCTCGGAGCTGCGTCTGCACGGGGGGCCGGGGCAGCGCGGGTGGCTTACGGGTTGCGGCTTGCCTGGGCGGCGCGGGTGGCTTGCGCGTGAGGCTGCAAGTTCACTGGGAGGCTGTGATTGAACGATTGAGGCTAAGGGATGGTCGGATGGGAATTGGGGAATTAGGGATTAGGGTGGGCTGGTGGCTTGGTGCTTTGGTCGGCTGAATGTTACTTTCGTGGGCTGGCGTCTGGGCTCAATAATGGACTAATGGTTAATTTCGGATATCTAACGGATTATCCACGGATGAGATTTAATATCCAAATCCATGTCCACTTTATCTCGGATCGGATACGGGTCTAACCCGTGGATCAAAAAACATATTCATATCCTAATCCGTCGGGTCAGATATCCGCCGGATATCCAAATCCACGCATTAAATTGCCATCCCTATTCAACACGTAGAACTCGGTTCAAGGATCCTCTCAGAACGTTGTTTGCCATACGATGCTACGCTAGGCCGGTGCAGGTGCTGTTAATCAGTCTGGACGACATTTCCCGCTGTTGCGTCCACACTGCTAGCTCCAGCTCTGGAACTGAACACGACTGCAGGTTATTAGCAATGCCAAAGCGTCTCGGGCTATATTCATACGATACCTCGAAAAGGTGATTTGTCCAGTGCAGAATGATATACTATATGTTGTGCTGTACCAAAATTCTGTCATGCATCGGAAACATAACGCGGACACGTACGAATGAACCGTGTAAACCCCTTCAGATCGACACCGACTCAAACATTTCGTCCGCCCATCCGCTTGCGGATAAACCCATCATCAGCAACTTGTTTGGGAGCAACGGCCGCCTTCCAGCTCGTCCACGTACGCACAAAAGTTTCGCACCGTGCTGACATCAAATACCATTCATCTCATTTCCCCCATGTAAAACAAAATTAGGAATACACAAGAAATACTATAAAGCAATGCACTGGAGTCGTTCATCTCTGGCCGGATCGACAACATGAGATTAACCGGTCCATAGGGCAGGCAGGCAGACCCACCAGTTACCTGCCAGTGAACTTCAATACCATTCATCTCCATGACTGCAGCAGCAGGTCAGAGCTCATGTTTTCTTTTTTGCTTTTTTTTTAAAAAAAAAACTCATAGCTCATTGAGTTGCTGGGAACCAGGCGTTTGAGGAAGAAAAGGAATTGACGAAGGGGTATGACCTAATGTCGTTGAAGCCAGTTTAGCAGGCCAGGAAGGCACGAAACGAAAAAAATGGGTGGCCAACCACTTGGCAGTCCACACTCGCACAATAGAGACGCTGCCCGTGATTTGATGTGCATGATTTGGTGTGTGCGCAAGCAGCCGCGCCCCCAAAACCTGGTACCACACTTCGCCACTCGGAAGAAATCTAAGAAAACACTGTGTTTTCTTAGATTTATCCATCTTCTTGTGTTTTCTTAGATTTATCCATCTTCTTGTCCTGTCTGTTGGCGTCATCTATGTTGTCCACTAGTAGAAAAGAGTTCAAAGCCTGGGCGCACCCATAAATTATCACTGACGGTTTCAGTTACCGCGCGCCAGTAAAAAAAACCAGGTGGGCCTGGCTTGTGAACCGCCATTAAACCTATTTCCACTGGCGGTTCTCTTAACACAACCGCCAGTGGAAATAAGATATTTACACTGGCGATTGGTGTAACAGAACTGCCAGTGAAAATAGTTTTTCACTGGCGGTTTTTCAAGCCAACCGTAAGTAAACTATGTGTTATAAATACCACTCTTCCTCCCCCCGACAAGAGCTATACGCTCGTAGCCAACTTCCATTGGAGGCGATTTTGAAGGTCCAAATTTCACAAAATACAAGGGGGGAGGTTTTGGTCTTCATTTTTTGGAAGAAGGTGGATAAGAAAGGTTGGTTTATGTTTCTTTGTCAATTTTTGTTCATTCTTGCTCAATTTTAGCCACATTTTGGATCTAGGGTTTTACTTGTGAGAGAGAAGAGTATAGCTAGGTTATTTTCTCTATTTCCTCAAATGAGGTTGCTTAAGATGGTTAGATTTTGTCTATTCCCTCTCTTTTTTTATGTTTAGTTCTCAAATCAGTTTATCCATGACACATATTTAGTTGCTTAATGAATGGTGAATGTGTTGTATGGAGAGGGAGGATGATAGGTTTGGTAATTAAGATTGTTTTTATTAATTGTTATGAAAGGTTGGTTTAATTATGTTTCAATTGCCAATTATTGTTCATTTTTGCTCAATTTTAACTACATTTTGAAACTAGGCTTTCACCATGTGTTAGAGATAGGTTTGAGTATTAAGATTTTTTTGTTTATTAGTTGCTAGGAAAGTTTGGCTTATGTTTCTTTTGCCAAATTTTGTTCATTTTTCCTCCATTTTAGCCATATTTTGGATCTAGGGTTTCACCATGTGTTAGAGATAAAGTAGTTAGGTTGCCTAATCCAACCGCCTATGACCTTTGTTGTATAAATACCCCTTCATCCTTCCCGACAAAAACTGTGTAGCTCGCGCGCAGCCCAACTTTCATTGGAAGGCCAGATTTCACAAAATACAAGGGGGAGGTTTTGATTTTTATTTTTTGGAAGAAGGTCGCTAAGAAAGGTTGTTCATGTTTCTTTTGCCAATTTTCTTTATCCATGATATATTTAGTTGTTAGGAAATATTGGTATATGTTTCTCTTGCCAATTTATGTTCTTGTGTGTTTTATGTTACTTTTTTATAGGTGATGATGGAGAGGATATCCTGGATGTATAACTTATCAAGGCTAGATCCATCATACATATCTGAGGTCCATAGGTTTATTGTTGTCGCCACAAACCATGCTTGGAGAACAAAGACAAAGCACATATATTGTCCATGCATGGACTACAAAAATGTTGTTGTATTTGATGACACAGAACAAATCATATCTCATCTGGTAATGCCGAGGATTTGTGAAGGATTACATAATTTGGACAAAGCATGGAGAGGGTAGCTCTTCGCCTTATATAGCTGGAAACCCTGCGAACATCGACGACAGCTTTTAGTTCATTCACGAGACACAACAACCTCTTCCACAGAGCGAACATGTAGTGCCAAATGTTACTAATCATGGTTACGCTGGAGGAAATGAACGTGAAAGAACCCATGTTCTGCCAAATGTTATGGACGAGGAAGATGCAGAGTTGTTAGAGGCAATATTGCGTCGTCATACAGATCCATCGATGTTCTTCATGAAAGGTATGGAGTCCCTGAAGAAGGCAGCAGAAGAGCCTTTGTACGACGAGTCTAAGGGTTGTACCAAAGAGTTCACGACGCTCTGGTCTGTGTTAAAGCTGTTGACGTTAAAAGCTAGATATGGTCTGTCTGATGCTGGCTTCGATGCGTTCTTGAGTATTGTCGCAGACATGCTTCCAAAGGAGAACAAAGTGCCTGCTAACACGTACTATGCAAATAAACTAATCAGTCCACTCACTATGGGCGTGGAGAAGATCCACGCGTGTATAAATCACTGTATCCTTTATCGAGGTGATGATTATAAAGACTTGGAGAGCTGCCCAAAGTGTGGTGTAAGTAGGTACAAGACGAATAAAGACTATCGAGAGGAAGAGTGTGTTGCATCTGTGTCTAAAGGGAATAAGCGAAAGAAAGCCAAAAAGAAGACTTCAAAATCCACGAGCAAAGAAAAAGAAGTAGACTATTATGCGCTCAAAAGGATTCCTGCTTTGGTGATATGGTACCTCCCCGTTGTCGATCGATTGAGGTGTTTGTTCGCTAACCCTGAGGATGCCAAACTTATGAGCTGGCATGCTTCTGATGAGCACAAAAACGATGGGAAGCTTCGACATCCAGCCGATGGGAAGCAGTGGCAAGATTTCAATGAGAACCACCGAGACTTTGCCGATGAACCAAGAAATGTTAGGTTCGCACTGAGTACTGATGGAATGAATCCATTTACTGAAAGGAGCAGCAAGCATAGCACATGGCCAGTGATCCTCACCATATACAACCTTCCTCCATGGTTGATGCAGAAACGGAAGTACATTTTGCTAACCATCCTTATTTCTGGACCTACACAACCTGGAGTTGATATGGATGTATTTTTAGAGCCCTTAATGGAGGATATGAAAATATTGTGGGTAACGGGTGTTCAAATGTTGGATGAGTATCGTAAAGATTCATTCATGTTGAGAGCAATTATTTTTGTTACGATCAACGATTACCCTGCACTCTTCACATTATTAGGCCAGTTTAAGGGAAAGGTTGGCTGCACAGTATGCATTGATGGAACTGCTTACGTGTCCCTTACTGCATCTAAGAAGATAGTGTACATGAGGCACAGACGCTTTTTATTGGAAGGACACAGGTACCGCATGCGAAAGATAGATAAGTACTTTGACAATAATGGTGAACTACATTCTACTGCTCCATCGGGTAACAATAGAGGTCATAGAGTTTTTGAAATAGTCAGGAATATCAAGTTTGTTTTCGGGAAGAAGACAAAAGACGGAAAAACAAGGAAGGATGCCAAACCAGCTCCGGGGGCTATATTCAAGAAAAAGTCTATTTTCTTTGAGTACTTGCCTTACTGGAAAGAGTTAGATGTGCGGCATGAGATCGATGGTATGCACGTTCAGAAGAACATGTTTGAAAGCATAATTGGCACCTTGCTAGACATAAAGGGCAAAACAAAAGAAGGGCTCAATTCACGCATGGACTTGGTAAATTTAGGCATAAAAAAGGAACTACATCTTGTTCTTCAAGAAAATGGGAAGTACTATGTCCCAGCAGCAAGCTACAATATCAATGTAGATGAGAAACATGCGATGTGTGTTTGGCTTAAGAATTTGAAAGTCCCATCCGGATTCTGCTCTAGCATACGGAGTATTGTGTCAATGAAAGACCTGATAGTCACCAACTACAACTCATATGATTGTCATGTCATGCTGACTACATTCCTACCTATTGCCATCAGGGCTATAAATCCTTTGTTTTTAAAGATGGCAATCACACGGTTGTGCTACTTTTTCAACAGAATTTCACAAAAGGTAATTGACCGTGATGAGTTGGCATCTCTTCAGGAATTCGCAGTGGAGACAATATCACAGTTTGAGATGTGTTTCCCTCCATCGTTCTTTGATATTATGGTGCACCTTGTGGTGCACTTGGTGCCACAAATAGAGGCATTGGGTCCTATGTACTTGCATGAAATGTGGACGTACGAGCGTTTCATGTCAATACTGAATGGCTATGTATCAACCCGTGCTCGTCCCGAGGCATCCATGATAGAGGGGTACTGTACCGAAGAGGCCATTGAGTCCGGAGGTCCATTCTACAATAGTATCCTAAAAAACTAGGTTGCAATAGGTTTGCCTCCGTCACGACATGAGGGTAGATTATATGGAAGCGGGAGGATGGGACGGAAATCTTTCATCCCACCAGATTACAATACAGTACTTGAGGCACATCACAGCATCCTACATTAGCTAGCGATAATAGAGCCATTTATCCAACAACACATCAATGAGCTTCACGAGCAAAATCCTGGGCATACGGCTGATTGGGTAATGAAGCAACATAAGCAGCGGTTCAACACATGGCTAATGGTGAAGGACATTCCACGTGGAGAAACAATAGAAGAACAAACCATCAAGGGGTTGGCATCTGGACCATCATGCTAGGTCACAACATGGCAAACCTATGACATTAGTGGATTCACATTTTGTACCAAGTCCAAGGACAAAAAGAGCATGTCACAAAACAGTGGTGTTCGATGCGAGGCCATAGATGATGAAACTGGTGAGATTATTACATATTTTGGCTTTATTGAGGACATATGGGAACTAGACTATGGTACATTTCAGATCTCGGTTTTCCGATGTCAATGGGTTGAAGACAAACATGTCACGGTAGACAACTATGGGGTCAGAGTTCTTGATCTAAGTAAGGTAGGTTACAAAGACGACCCATGGATCCTTGCTAATCGTGCTGCACAGGTCTTCTATGCTGAACAAATCATTTCTAATAATGAGAAGAAAAGCACCGACAAACTGAAGCATGTAGTTTTTCCTAGAAAACAACAAGCAATAGGAGTTGATGGTGTATCTGATTTAGATGATTTTAACCAGTTCAACGACATGTCTCTTTTCATAGACCATCCAACCAAGATAAGGAACGTTGAGCGAAGCATCCCACGCAATTCGATGCCCTAGGTACGCCACGATGGACAAGGCAGAATAATAGCTCCCTAGATTATATAGTTGTCATGTAATTGATTATTGTTAGGACATGTCATGTAATTGATTATTGTTAGCGACGAACCGAAGCATGTAATTTTACATGACTTTCTAGTGACTTTCTATAGAGGAGAGGGAGAGGGAGAGAGAGCTATTGTTGCCAATGCGCTCGGAGCAGGTCTAGCACTTACCGTCCGTGCAGATGCAGCACTTTGCACATCCAGAATGCCCGTTCTTGCACTAATTTTACATAGAGCAGAGCATCATGTTGGAGCCTACCGATCAATATGTACTGTATATATACATGCATGGTAATCTGACTTGCCATAAAACTTCGGACTGGAAGGGTAGGCAGCAGATGTCACACTCCAGCGCATCCTTCTCCACGGATAGTGTCACAGTCGCCTCTTCCTCATCCTCCAACCCCGCCTCTTCCTCATCCTCCACCACCACCTTGGCTTTCTTTGGAGTGCCGCCGTCAGAGGAAGCCATGGTCTTTTTCCCGGTCATGGTTTATCACCTAGAACGCGAGGTAAAATAAAAGCAGGGAGGACTATTCGACTAATATATATATATATATCAGGCAGTAAGAAACAAGCATCTTCAAAGAACATGCTGTGAAAGAACTTGGAAAGATGTTTACCAGATCTGATACTTGCGAAAGAACTTCACACCAATGGTGACGAGAGACGCGAAGCCAGGAGACGACGTAGTATTTAAACACTGCAAGAACGGGCATTCTAGTGACTTTCTAGAGAGGAGAGAGAGAGGGAGAGAGAGGAGAGAGAGATAGGAGAAAGAGAGAAGAGAGAAAGGAGAGAGAGAGAGGAGAGAGAGAGAGGAGAGGAGAGAGAGAGGAGAGAGGAGGGAGAGAGAAGTAATATATAAATATATATATTATGTATACTAAATATATAATTATATATTTAATATGTATACAAATTTATATACTTAATATATGTATATATCATAAAAATAATATACTAAAAATATTACTACTGGCGGTTCACAATGAAAACCGCCAGTAGAAATGGCCTCCACAGTCTGTGGAAGCCATTTCTACTGGCGGTTCTCGATGACAACCGCCAGTAGAAATGAAATGATTTCTACTAGCGGTTGTCATTGTCAACCACCAGTAGAAATATCTCCTATATAAAGGAACACGCGTGGGGCCGAAAATTTCTCTAAGTCTTTGGCGCCCAGTCTTTTACACTCCCGCCGTCAGGCTGCCGAAATTTCGCCCCGACGATCTTCTCCGCCGTGCGCCGCTGTCGTCCACACCGTCATCCCCCCGTCGTCCCTGTGCGGTAGGTATGTTCCCCTCTCTCTCTCCCTTCTTCGATCGCGCTCGGGCACGCCGCCGCCGCCGTGCACGCGCCAGTACCGCGCGCGTGTAAAAATCCTTGGGCGCGCGTCTCTGCAGAGAGTGAGAGAGAGGGAGAGGAGAGGAGAGAGGGAAAGGGAAGAGAGAGGAGGGAGAGGGAAGAGAGAGGAGAGGAGAGAGGGAAAGGGAAGAGAGAGGAAAGAGAGAGGAGGGAGGGAGAGAGAGAGAAGAGAGAGGAGGGAGAGGGAAGAGAGAGGAGGGAGGAGAAGAGAGAGGAGAGGAGGGAGGGAAAGGGAAGAGAGAAGTAGATCACCAACATCTCCGACGATGAAGATAAGGAGATCGATTGGATGACACTGATAGACGATGAGGAGTAGAAAAGTAGAAATTACTATATATGTTCTAATCTTAGTATGATATTATATATAAGAACTTAGTATGATGGATGGCGTATTATGTAAGAGCTTAGTATGATATTATATATATGTTCTAATCTTTTGTTCCAATCTGATGAAAGGGGTACACAACTCGATAATATCCATACGACTCTCCCTCTCTCCCTCTCTATACGTTATATACGACTCTCCATCTCTCTCTCTCTCTACGTCCTATACGACTCCTCTCTCCCTCTCTATACGTTCTATACGACTCTCCATCTCTCTCTACGTTCTATACGACTCTCCCTCTCTCCCTCTCTATACGTTCTATACGACTCTCCATCTCTCTCTCTCTCTCTCTACGTCCTATATGACTCTCCCTCTCTATACACTACAAGAAACTGGTTAAAGAACGTGGGTGAAAAACCGTCGAACTTAATGTAATAGGCCGTCGAACTTACCATAAGAACGTGGGTTTACCGACGAATATAGCCGACAGCGATTTTTGGATGAACTTAAAGAATTAAGTTCGACGCCCCCCACGTTCTTAACCTTAAGAACGTGGGTACCGTCGAACTTAACGTTAAGAACGTGGGTACCGTCGAACTTAAGGTTAAGAACGTGGGTTTTTAAGTTCGACGGGGGCCGTCGAATTTTTTCCCGTAAGTTCGACAGCACCCACGTTCTTAATGTTAAGTTCGACGGGTCCTGGTGGCCGTCGAACTTATGGGTCCTGCGTGGGTCGGCGAGGGCTGCCCATTAAGTTTGACGATACCCACGTTCTTAACCTTAAGAACGTGGGTACCCACGTTCTTAATAAAAAATACAGAAATGAAAAATTAGACACACATAATAATACATGCAACACAGAATATCACATACAATACAAATTTCAAACACATGGATATATATACATATCACAAATTCACACAAGTCCAAATACATAAGTTCACAAATTCACACAAGTCCAAATACATAAGTTCACAAATTCACACAAGTCCAAATACATAAGTTCACAAATTCACATAAGTCTAAATACATAAGTTCATATCCATAGTTCTCATTTTTAGTTCACAAGTTCAAACATTAGCTCCATCGCTCTCGATCAGGACATTGGATTGTTGTTCGTAGCTCCACCACCACTAGAATTGAGACATCTGTCCGCAAAGTCAGTGTGAGGGGGAGGAGTCACTTGATGAGAGCCGGAATCCTACAAAATAAACCAAAATTCTCATGAATATACAACTGGCATTAAATCGCATGTACACCAAGATATAGGAAAGCATGATAAACATAGCATCCTTTTCTAAATAAATATAGGAAAGCATTAAATCACATGTACACCAAAATTCTCATAAACCAAAATGAGCAGCCCTCGGATGCATTCAAAGTGTAGAGCCAAGCTAATGTATGGCTGACATCCTCGACAGTTTTATTGCCTCTTCGCCAACCTGAACATCATGCTGATAATCACCTAATCTATCGCACAGCGGCATCCAAGAACAATAAAGAACAGGGAATGAGCTACTGGGCTTTAGATATGATGATCCATTAGTACGGACAGTGTTGACTGTTGACAGACAGGAGCAGGACTGAACAAAAAATAAGACAGTATCGTTTTTTTTGTATCTCAAATGCTGGACCAGGACCATTGTCCGTACTAAGACCAGCATTTGTATCTCAAAAAAATAAGGACTGTTGACAGACAGGAGCAGGACTGAACCATCCAAAACTGATACATGATCAGCAAAACGATCACCAGCATTGCCGGAAAAGAACTACGATAGGACTTTGAGTTGAGTACATTATCTTCTCCTTTTTCTTTTCCTTCAAAAAGGAAACTCGAAAGAACCTGCTAATCAATAATTGCCTTTACGAGAAACGTGTAGAATTATAGATCATGATGAAAAGAACAATAGAGTACTGAAGCAGATTGTGAATGCAAGAAGCAGACTCAAAGTCCCAGATCATCTTAGGCATCGTTTGGGAGATCTCCGCTCCTTGATTCTTCAACTATGCTCTTTGTGACAATCAAGTTGAAAAGGCTTGCGTCAATGAATCTAAAACTAGCACCCTTATGCATGCATATAGGCTTTTTGAGAAAATGATCTCTGGTGTGTATCTTGGGGAAATTGCTAGATTGGTATTCCAAGGAATGGCTCAAGAATCAGATTTATTTGGTTCATCATCTGTGAATTGCTTGTCTACCCCTTTCGAGTGAAATTTTGGTCTTACAAAGTTATTTTTATTCCTACAGCTGCTAGCTGGTTGCTATAGAAATAAAAAATTGATGTGATATACCTAATGTTTATACTAAATCTGATATAGCAGTGTTCTATTTTGATATGCTTCCCAATATTTATGCTACTTCACTCCATTGTTTTACTTTTGTTCTCATTCTTTTGTTGTGATATATTAGCTTAATTGACATCTCTCTATTCTTTCTGTTTTTTTATCTTAAGACTACATAGCACAACAGAATTAAACATCATCGATCTTAAGAGGAAACAGACATTTTAGCTAGCCAATGCAAGTGTTAGAATGAATAAACTGGTATATATAGCAAGTAGCAACAACTGGAATTAGTTAATGCATGGTTGGAAAATGTTCTTTGTTTCTTCCAAATTAAACTGAATTGTATGGTCGTGATCCAGTACACCTTCTCTCGCTGCTATTCGTGAGGATGATTCCCCAGACCTTAGAGTAGTTGGTAGGGTGTTCGAAGAACATCTGAAGGTTAGTTGTCACTGCTGCTTAATTGGCTCCTATATGAAGACAATCAGACAATGATCAACGACATCGTTTTGCTTATTACACAGATGCAAGATGTTCCACTGAAGACTCAGAGACTTGTTGTGCCCGTCTAGCAGCTGCTGGGATTGTTGCAGTACTACAGAAAATTGGGCGTGATGGTAGTATTTGCGGCACAACCTTGGTTCGAAAGATAAGAGGCGAGCCGAAGAGATCGGTTGTCGCGATTGAAGGCGGTCTACAGAAAATTCAGTGTAGATAGGCCGCTCGCTAGCTAGCTTAAACGATTTCAGATACTTTGATTTTAGATAGTTTGATAGTCACTTTTTTGCTGAATCTATAGTTTGATTTTAGATAGGTTCATAGTTTCTGTAATACTCAATCATTGGCAGAAGAGCTCAGGTAGGTGAGAATTGAGAACTAGCTCAGGTAGGTGAAAATGGTGCACTGTGGCCCCCCTTTGATAATGACTAAAGCTAGACGATAAAACCAATCTAGACTTAGTTTATTTAGGAGGAAATCAACTAGCATTAAATTCAGGAACATACCGCTGGTGATGGAAGTGGCTGTGTTGGCCATGGGGGGCGTCCCCAAGGCCCCATTGGATGTGTAGGATATCCCCATGGTGGTGGCGGCCAATATCCCATACCTGGTTGTGGAGGAGGAAGAATTTGTCCTCTAGGAGGCATCGGCCACTGAATGTCCATCTGGTTTCCTTGTCCGGTCTCAGAACCCTATAACCAAATAAAACTATGCATGATTATAATTGTAAATTAAAGTAAATATACTACAAAACTATACCTGTGTTTCGTTGGTGTTTGGGGTCTGTCTGGATTGTGACAAACGGGTGAACTGGGATCTCATTAGTGATCCCATCTGAGCACTATACATCTGCAAATACAATAAGCTTGCGTTTTATTTTAAAATAATGTATAAAAAAAGTTTCATATCACAAGACTTCATTAATCAAGACAAGAACTAACCAAATCTAGTTACCCACACAAAATAGACAAGAACTAACCAAATCTAGTTACCCACACAAAATAAACAAAATTATTACCTGCATCAGCATTCCCTGCATCATCTGAACTTGTTGAGATAGTTGTTGAACTTGTTGTTGTTGTTGTCTTAGTTGCTCATCAAGCTCTGATTCCCTCAAAGTTGAAGTTCGAGATCTACTCCCCACCGAGGAAACAGACCAACGACCAAAGCTATCGTGACTCACAACCCCATCACCGATCCCCAACCTAGAAACATCACAAGTTATGAACCAATAGTTTTTATATATCACAACTTTGATCTTATCATACCTCCCATGTGGTAGCCCACCACCAGCAACATATGCTGCATCCGGATCGAAAGGTGCCTCCCTCCAATCTAGATCATCATCTCCTGCTTTCCTCCTAACCTCCTCGGCATAACGAGTCTACAAAACAATTTATGTTAATTATAAATGAGTCATAAGTTAATTAAGAATAGATAGTTATTATTTACACCTACCAGCTTTTCTGTCACGCTGTCGTCACATAAAACTTTTGGATGCTCTGGATCTGGACCTCGGTGTCCCTCCATGTAAACATCAATGAATCGGGGTTCAACACCATCACGAGCTTCCTACAGTAAGAGACATAATGAAATATACAAATTTGTCAGAGGGAAAAAGACTAAATGTTACTTAGCTCGTCATACCATTCGTTGTGATTTCCCAATAAATCCATCTGCTCCAAATCGATGGAGGCCTGGTTTGCTCTTCCGGTTCAAACGATTTCTATCTGAAACCACTTTGTACTCATCTGAGGCCCAGTACTCGCAGAGCTTGACCCAAGCTTCAGGATGAGCAGTGAGCCAGTCCACTTCACTTTGTTTGTACTCCTCAGCTGTCAAGTGGATTTCACATGCCTGCTTTTTGGTCATTCTTTGACCCTTCACTTTCTTGAAGTACACGGTAACAGCTTTGACCCGTGCATCTGACATTGAACCATTTATAACTTTTCTAGCAGCATTGTGGAATACACGTTTTGCATGTTCTTCGTTCGCTGTTTCGTCCAATCTAAATTGTTCCTGCAAAATGAAGAAGCAATTAAATTCATTTATAGACGTCCACGGTAAGTAAATCTAAAAGACATAATAAACTCACCCAAAACGATGACCACACTACGTTTTGGTGAGTATGGTCGGGTCCATATGGTTTGAGGCCCCAGTGAGCCTAGTGATACGCCCCTATATCTGCCCTATTGAATTGTACCACCCCTGGATAGTGAAAACGAGCTATAGATCCCAACACTGTGTTAACTGGTGTCCGGTGACCTTTGCCACTCCATGCCACCTCCACCCAGCTCCTCTCTCCTATAGGGTTTATGACCCTACGTTGGTCCAAGGGTTGTGTCGGTGGAACTCTAAGGGACCGCCGAGACCTACAAAATTGTAAATTGTGCACTGGTAATAATATCAATCCAACAAAAAATAGAACTCATCGTCAAAATAAAATTACCTGAAGTTCGTTGCCTGTGTTGTTGTAACAACCTCGTCATCGGCCTCTCCATCGGCCTCTCCATCGTAGTCCTGCCCATAGTCATCATCATCACGCATCGGTGAATCTTGGCGTGCCAGCTTGTCCTCCTGCCTAGGTGCATTGTGGTCTGCCGCCTCACGCGCTTGCTCAAATGCATTGTGGTCCTGCTCTAGCATAGGTCCACTTGAGCCTATCGCCTCACGCTCCGGCTCAAGTGCACTGTGTCCTGCCACCTCACGCTCTTGCCCAGGTGCACTATGGCCTGCCACCTCGTGCTCTTGCCCAGGTGCACTATGGCTTGCCACTTCGCGCCCCTGCTCCTCCATGCAACCAAGGAGCTGCTCTAGCCGCTGCCTTGACGCTGAAGCCCTACAAACATAATCAACAATGAGATATATCAAGTACTCGAAAATAAGGTGATAATACTATTACATACATAGAAGAAAAGAAAATAAATTAAATTAAATACCTGGAACAACATAGAGGATGTATCCCCACCACCTGAACCCCTAGTCGACCGTGACCTCGAGGAGTCACCACGGTCTCCGCGCTTCTTCCCTTTGAGCTTGTCCATGACCCTCATCATCTGCACAAATTTCATTACAAGAATTTAATTATATATACTTTTAGTATTGAAATAGGAATGCATATACAAGAATTTAAATACATATACTTTTCAAAAATCATTGGCATCAGAATCTGCTTCAGCAACGCGCTGCTCAATTATTTCAAGTCTTTGTTGTTTTTCAAGAATTCTCTGTGACTTACGAGTCCTTGCCCTAGAAGGACCTGGTTCTTCTGCCATCAAATCTATGGCGAGACTAGCTACTTCATTGAGACCTAAATCCTCAGATATAATAAATTCTCTATTTTCTGACTGATCGCCTTCTTCTTGATAAATATTAACAGAATCATCATCTTTGTTATTTGTGTTGTAATAATCATATTGTAACGGATGGACTTCAGGATTAATTTTGTATACAACCCAACAAGACTTCAAGTTTTCATGAGGATATGTTAGATAGTACACCTGTTGCGCTTGATGTGCAAGCACAACATTGCTATAATCGCTGCCTTTAAACCGTGATTCATGCTTTAGCTCCACAATTCCAAATTCATCCTCTCGCGTTTGTTGAGGATCAAACCATTCACAATCAAATAACACAAACATGAACTCTTTGGCCCCACCAAGAGTGTACTCCGTTATGTCTTGAAGAACACCATAATAGTCATGAGTGCCTCCGTCTGCATTTGTGGCAGTTGCTACTACTCCACTGTTTGTCGTGGCTGCCTGCGGGCGGATTTTTTCTAATTTTGATGTTCGAAAACGGTATCCATTAATATCATAGCGGCTATATTTTCTTGCTTTCAACTGACCATGTGATATCTGTCGCAAATCATCCAAGACTAGAGAGTCAAGTTTCTTACACTACATAGAGCAGAAAAAAAGATATAGGTAAATAGCAAGTCGTATATGCAAACTAAGTACATAAAGGAAAATTATAAAGAGATAATTACATGCTCGTGGAACCATTCAACAAAACATGGACCTCCGTTCATCCCTTTCATACGTAGATTATCCAATTCCTTTGGTGTAGGTTTGTGGCCAGCTAAATATATGGAATCAAACATTTCAAAGTATGGATCAAGTTCCTCCATGTTGGTGTACAAGTAGAGCATGGTGAAATTACGCTCTCTTATGTCAACATAATGTGCAGTAGAAGCCCCAACCCCTTTCCCCTTCTAGAGAAAAACACTAAGGTCGGTCGAAGGACCTTCTTCTTCAGTATGATACCGTGTTGACTGAGCATTCACATTGTTAGTGTGTGATAAATACTGACTTGAGAAGATTGTGATCTCTTTAGCTGCAAATGCCTCTACGATACACCCCTCAACCCTTGCTTTGTTCCACACAGTAGCTCTAAGTTTTTTCAATTCTCTTTCTTGACTATACATCCATCGGAACTGCACTGGTCCTCCTACCAATGCTTCATAAGGTCAGTGCACTAGCAAATGTTGCATCACATTCATAAATCCAGGCGGAAATACTTTTTCCATCTTGCATACAAGCACCGCGATTTGTTTCTCAAATTGAATCATCAATTTCTTTGAGATATGCTTAGCACATATATGTCTACTAGGTGAGTGTACGTGCGTTGCAACGGAAACAAATAATATCACGGTACTGTTATGAGAAAAAGGTTTCTTAATACATTTGTGATCCTATCCATACATAAATTTTGTTATTTTAATCTAGTTGTTTCACCACTACATTGCAACCATCAGTACCATTGCATCAAGCTAAGGTGTAAAAAAGAAGAAAAAACAGAATTTTCCTGGGTTCACCGTCATCAACTTTCTTGATGTTACAAAGTGAATCCTATTCACTATTGTTTAAGGGAGTGTTTGTTAACCAGATTAAATAATCTAACAACTTTTGAACTAACACTTGGTTCAAAAATTGTTGGATTATATAATCTGGATAGATTATAATACCAAACAAACACCCTAAGTATCATCCACGTAACTGAACATAGCTAACAGGCTTAAACACAACCCAGAACCTAGATCCATTTGTCTTCCAGAGCAAAACCAAAAGGACACGATTTGAATATTTCTACAAAAAATGATGCAGCATGCCATTGCTAAAAATTACAACATATTTAGTGACAGTCAGAAGCAGACTGCTTTAAAAAAAGGAATGAGCAATAGCATTTACAAAGGTCAAGAGTACAACAAGAACAATAAAATATCAGTAACAAATAAATAGTAAATAATGGACAATTAATCAATCTAAGTAATAGATAGGCAATGATCACTTTATATCAGGGGCTAGCCAACACAACCCATGAAACATAGAAACACATTTGCCCAAGGTACCCATACATTGAGAGAAGAGAATATGGAAACACACTCTACTTCAAGGTTAGTGAAATTCAGTGATGATGTTCCAAGCAATAAAAGTTGAAGGTTGCAGAGCAACTCATTCAACAGAATCAATAACAAGGCTGGACTTGAACGCCCTACCTAGTCTGAGGTGATCAGAAGCGCAGGTTGGTCTTGCCAAGGCCTTGACCAGCTGTTCTAGTTCCTCCCTCTAGGTGGACATCTAGTCTATGTGAGAACTATAACACAAGTGGAATCAAACATGAACATACAACAACACATTACCATACTATGACAATATGAGCACTGCCACATGAACTAAATCAATTGTAGTAGATGGATATTTGTGAGAGATTTGTTATCTGAACTAAAAGGCCCGACACAACTTGGTTAGGAGCGTAACAGAAGAATAGAAAGTTGGAATTGGGTTTACAATTGGAGGTCGCAAGAGAGCATGCCCTTTTTTGACCAGCTATCCAGAGGACAATCATCCGTTATTGTCCCTCGGCAACAGCATCACCATCCTCTGCATGAACCATACTAAAGGCACTAAGTGACTTGCATTTCTTAGGCCTTGCAGGAGGAGGTCATCGGTGACCATCAACGGGCCTTTATATGTCATGAAAAACCTGAAAGAATTTATCCCTGCAATTTTGAAATTGATATCATGCAGTCACGCACCAGGCCATAAAAATGTAATATACTTTTCCATTAAAAAAGTTGGTTCTCACGTCGATGCATATGAGTTGCTTTATGTAACAAAGTTTGGTTTAATTCCTTCAGAAAAATAAACAACAGTAGAGGAAAAAACAAAATGTATACACTGACCACATTCCCTAACCATGACTTCCATTTCCCTTGCAACCTCATCATCCCACTTTGTAATGGCTATCAGGCCATATGAAAGCCATAATCCACGACAGCTTTTGCTACTTTCTGCTTATAGGACTCCAAGCCTGCAGTCAAGTTGTTGAAATCTGTTGAAAATGTCAACAAAAATAAAGAAAATGTGGAAACACAATAGAGAGGTTTCATGATATCAACAGTTTTCAGAAAAGTTTTTCCAGGTAATTTCTTTATGTTTTTTACTTATACTAACCAAAGGAAACTGAATCTACTCAGCACTAAAATAGTTGCACATTTGCAGTGAATTATCCAAGTGCCTGCTCAAATAACATATATGATAAATGAAACTGGTTGGCATGTGTAGCAAATAGGACCCTAACCATCATCCATCGAAACAAACAAGCACATAACAGTGAATGCGACCAAAGTAGATTCACTGATTCTGATGTACCTAGTCATAAGACAATTCTAAGTTCGATCAAACACCATTGACAAGCATGTTTAGTGACACTCAAAAGTGGTGATTTAGCAACAGGATATAAAAGCAAACTCGGTACTATAATACTTCATAGGGGGCAGTAAACTACTGCATACTACGAAAAGAACACCAGCCTGTGGCTTGCCTACACAGTACTAATGTTGGCTGAATAGTTGATGAGCTATCGACACTCCCACTTGCTCTCTAACAAATTCTAAATCAGGATCAGGGCATCATGCATAGACAAAAGAGAGTGTCATAGTATATAAAACAATTGTAGGTGCAAAGTTGTCTCAATGTACCACTGAGCATAAAAGAAATAAGGGATGATTTGACATGAGAAATAAAAAATAAAAAAGTAAGAACAAAAATTACCTCAACTGTCCTGTGATCGTGTCTCCCATGCTCACAACAGATAGCAAGAATTAAGAAGTTGGACACAACTTACTACAGATAGCAAAGACACCAAGTTTTATATAGTAAGGGCTGCAAGTTTTATAAGAGGGCTTGGATACCTGATCTATGATGTCAACATTATAAGCCGAGCATAGTAAATTAGTACCCTTTCCAAATTATAATGTGTTCTAGCCTTTCTAGATTTATAGCTTTTGTCACGCACCAAGATATAAGTTATGTATAGATACATATTATCTAGAAATACCAAAACGTCTTATAATTTGGAACGGGGAGTAACAAACATGATCAACCTTGTTCCCGATTTTCACACCATTCTAACTGCAGGATTTTGTTCAAAGCATTCTCATATTTCTGTTTGAGAATTGGAACCCAGATTAAGTTTGGTGGATGAAACTAAAAGAAAACTCAATGGTATCAAAAAGAAAAGGAAGGATGTGTGTATCTTGTGTTTCTCAGGAAGTTGTAGTGTCCGTTCATCAGTTTTTTGTTGCTCAATTCTGGCCACGTTGAGGGAATCATTTTGGTCAACATTTTGTAGGGATTATGAATTTATTATTGGCAAGGTTATAAATACAGTTCAAAAACTTTTTGAAATGTGCAATGATAGATAAGATGTGTACAATAAACGATAGCCCTGTAACAATCAATCATGATAAAAAGTTCAAAGTTAGAGACTCACCTGAGAGATGTGATACTCAGGGCCCATAGTCAAGGAGAATGTAAGAAAACATTAGATGACTTGTTTTCTACAGTAATCAGTAGTTCATAGTTCAGGTAAAGGTTCAGATCGAAAGAATTGTAAAGTTTAAAAATGTGGAGTTACTTAGTTGGATTTGGTTTGGTTAAGCAAGGTTTACCTTCATCGATAGCATACAATACTTATGAATCCTTACATATCCATGTGAGATGCAAAACATAACTACTAAAGCTTGTGTTGAAACAATTAAACCCAAACTTAGTCATAGAACACTCACATAAAAGTACGCTAAGGTTCACTACTTGGTGGCATAAATCTCGAGTAGGAACCGAGATGAAAGCATTTGGTGCAGGTTTTCGAATACGTCCTTCTGAGGACGACTTCAGTAGCTGGGGCATCGGCACGGGGCGTCGAGGCAAAGGGCAGCTAGGGGGTGTCGAGGCATAGGGTGGCGCTGGGCAGGAAATTGGCCCATTTAGACCAAAGTTGCTTGTATGACAAAACCTATTTATGTAGAAACAGTCAGGCATGGCCCATTTAGACCAAAGTTGCTTGTATGACAGAACCTATTTATGTAGAAACAGTCAGGCAAAAATTTTGTGCTGCGGCAAGTGCTGCCAGCTGTTGACCTGAATAAAAATAGAGCTAAGTATACAGAAATAGTGGTACATGCAGTTCTCAAAGATTAAGTTGAGATACAAAAATAAAAAATAGCACATAGCAGTATAGCACAGATAAATCAAATAGAGCTAAGTATTAAGAGAGGAATAGAGAAAGCATGAAGTAACTAACCAAATCTTTGTGGGATAGGTAAGCATTCTTTTTTTCCTGCTGAGAAACAGTTAACTGATCGAATGCAGTCCATCCATGTTTGAAGCTCATAGAAGCCCAAATCATCTTTGACAAAAAAAGAAGATCATAGTTTCATTCTGATAAACAGTGTGATTATCATCCCCTAATACACGCGCCCTTTCATTTGAGCAGCGACCCGAGGAATGAATGCTAGCTCTGAATACAATGGAACACAATTATAGTAGTAGAGATTAACACAATTATAGTATATTAAGATACCTGATTACATTTTTGTTCATCCAAGTTTGGAGGAGCTGAGCTTCTCCTAGCATGAAATTGTTGTACAAATTTTTATATTTAATAGATATCATGTAAGTAGAAAGCAAAAGGTAATTTCTTCTATATAGCTTCTGCCCCAAGCTGGAGGTAAAAAGGGATAAGAAAATCATACCAGCAACCCATTAATATTTATATACTACCAAATTTAAAGTTAAACCCCTTTAATGGTTTCCCTGAAAATAAATAAACAAGAAGAAAAATAAGGTGGTTAACCATGCGTGAGTGTAGGCTGGAAATTGGTGGTGCCGTGCTGCCCATCCTCTGGTGTCCTCCATGGCCATTGCTGGGCTTTCTAAAGCTACGATTGAGATCCTAAATTATCATCAAAACCATATCATCCCCTAGGGCGAGATCAAACCAATCATATGTGTAGAGGCAGAGGGCAATTAGAAACAACGAGGGCAGTAATTTACCTGTAGTTGGTTGAGAGAAGAGGCTGGCCTAAGGTGCGCATGTCGCTCTTGCTGGTCGCCGCCTCTGCCTCCGTGGTGGCTGCCGAAGCTGCTGGACTGGTTGACGGAGAGCGGGGTTCGACAGGGCTGGAAGCCTGGGAGTTCCTGCGTGGCTAGGGGAATAGGAGAGCAAGCGAGGAGGAAGGCGAGGGGAGCGATAGTCGCAGTTCGAGGCCGGTGGGAGTAGGGGGATGGGGGTGCTGAGGATCCTGAGCGGGCTAGGAGGGCATCGTGGCAGGGAGATGTCGGGCAAGGGCGCGGCAGTCCGGTCACGACGTGCGGGGTGAGGGACGGGCGATGTACGCGGTGGGGAAGCATGTTGCCGGATCCCAGGGCGAGGGGCGCGGACAACGGTGGGGAAGTGGATGCGCGCTGCCGGATCCGGTGGGGAAGGGCGCGGTCTCCAGCAGGGAAGTGGGGAAGGGCTTGGACGGAGGGCGGGAATGGCGTGGACGGCAGGCGGGAATGGCGTGGACGTAATGGGGAAGCATGTTGCGAGTTGTGGTGGGGAAGGGCGGGGGCATGGTGAAGCCTATTGTGGAGCGAGATCTTGGCAGCGCTCGAGGACGCGATGGTGTATGCTGCTCCGAGGACGGGGGGGGGGGGGGGGGAAGACGATGGCTCCAAGGACGAGGGCGAGGGGGTGCGCCGAGGAAGGGGTGCCATATCGCGGCGGAGACATCATTTGTTGCAGCGGATCTCGGGCGAGCGGGGCACGTATGACGGCGGCGGGGATGGGGCAGGAGAGTGGATGGCGGGCTGTGTGTTGCGTGGGGGAGGCGGGATGACCGGAGGAGATGGGCGGGGATGACGCGACGGCTGTTGCGGCGGACGCGAGCAGGGCAAGGGAATCGCGAGCGCAGGCGTGGTCCGCGCTGTGGTGGGGGCACGGTGAAGTGTGGACGCCCTCGTTAGAGACATATAGAGTAGTAAAGATATATGTAACTAAGTTCAGCAATCATCTTCCACAGAGGAGGCTTCAAATAGCCACGGAACATTACTGGCATAAGTCTTTCCATCAAAATATGGTAATCGTGAGCCTTCAAACCATTTAATTTATTAATGTCGAGGTTAACAGTACGTTTTATGTTAGCTGCATAGCGGTCTGGAAACTTCAACATTTTCAACCATCGAAATACTTCTTTTCGCTCTTCCGGCTTTAGACAATATGGAGCTCGTGGTGTCCTCTCCTTTCCATTAGGATTTAATTTGACCTCAAGGCTAGGGCGATCGCAAAGATTAGCTAAATCTTTCCTGGCATTGATGTTGTCTTTTGTTTTACCCTTAATGTTTAGACACATGCTTATGATGCTTTCAGCAACATTGCGCTCTTGGTGCATCAAATCTATGTTGTGTGGTAAAATCAATACCTTCGCATACGGAAGTTCCCAGAGAAAAGAAATATGAGTCCAGTTGTGATCTTGACCATAACCTTCAAACTCATGACCTTCTGCAGCCCTTTGAAGGGCACGATGTTGTATCATGATATCTTCACCCATTAAACGTTTTGGTGGACCGTCTTTAACTTTTATGCCTCTTCTAAATGACTTTGTATCATTTCGAAACAGATGATTGGATGGAAGAAACTGTCGATGACAATCAAAGAATGAGACCTTTTTACCATGCTCCAATCGATATGCTTGTGTGTCCCCCATGCATATGGGACAACACAGTCGACCGTGAACACACCAGTCAGACCAAATACCATATGCAGGCAAATCATGAATTGACCACAAATATGCAGCACGTAAGGTAAATTCATGTTTTAGATGACCATCATAAGCCTTTACCCCTACCCATAGCTCTTTGAACTCTTCAATCAATGGTTGCATGAATACATTGATCTTCTTTCCAGGATGTTTAGGCCCTGGAATAATAAGGGCAAGAAATATGAACCCTTCTTTCATGCATTTGTTGGGAGGGGGGTTGTAGGGCACGATGAAAACCGGCCAACGAGAGTATGAAGTTGAACTATTGTCGTAAGGAGTGAAACCATCAGTGGACAAGCCTAGACGAACACTCCTAGCGTCTCTTGCAAATTCTGGGTCAAAACGATCCAGAGCCTTCCAAGCATCACCATCTAATGGATGCATCATAATGTCTGGGTCTTGGATCTCACGTTCTCCTTCCTTATGCCACAACATTAGCTTCGCGGTTTCTGGGGTTAAAAACAGACGTTTAAGCCTTGGAGTGATGGGCATATATCGAAGCTGTTTAACTGCCACTTTTGTAGCAAAAGTAGCTCCATCCTCTTTTAGTACCTCCGCATATCTTGATTTACCGCATTTTTGACAATGGGTGGCCGCTTCATATTCCTTCCAGAACAACATGCAATTATCTTCGCACACATCAATCTTCTTATACTTCATCCCAAGATCGGACACAATCTTTTTAGACTGGTATAAGTCTTTTGGCATCTTATGGTTCGATGGGATGACATCAATAATCAGATTGATTATATCGTTATAGCAATTAATCGAGAAGTTATACTTTGCCTTCATTGCCATAAGACGTGTAACCACCTGCAACACGGTCACAGTGGTGTCATCATGCACTTTTTCCTCTGACGCGTGAAGAAGCTTATAAAACTCCTGCACTTCATTTGGTGTATCCTGTTCTGAGGCCAATGTTGGATACTCTCTACTAATATCAGCCACCAAGTCATCCATTCGATCCTCCTCCTCATCATCAATTATTTCTGACTCTGTGATATTCTGCTCTACTTCTCCATGTGAGCGCCACACAAGATAGTTAGGCATAAACCCATTCTTGCAAAGGTTATGCTCCAGTTCTTCGATCTTTCTCACATACTTAAAATTCCGACACTTGGTACACGGACACTTCACCACACGAGGTCCACCAGAAAATGCGAGATCCACGAATTGTTTTGCAACCCTAACCCATTCCTTTGAGTGACCTAGAGTCGCGCTATTGAATCCATCATACATTGCCCTTCTTCTATTGTCATCCATTTCCAAAACTAAATAACCCAATGTATAAAAAATGTGTAAATAAACATAATTAAGCATATAAACATAAATAAAAATTGTGTAAATAAACATCATTAAGCATACAAACATAAATAAAAAATGTGTAAACAAACATCATTAAGCCCTTCTTCTATTAGGAAGGATCACTAGACATAAAAAACATTTAACCAAACATTGAACCTAACATTGATTAATTTACAATGAACAAGAAATTATGCATCAATTGTAACAACTAGCCAAAAATCATAAATCAAATTTTAACTAACAAACTAATTCTAATAATATGCATCAAAGAAAGAAGAAAAATACCTTCACGGAGACCGTCAAGGTGGTGATGGTCGAGGAGATGCGGGCCGGCTGTAGTTAGAGTGGAGAGAGAGACCGGAGACTAGAGTCAAATGGGCCTACAATTAGATGGAAACATGGCTTTAGGTTTCATAAAAAATGCAACAGTCAATGCAAGGAGGTGGGGTGTTGCTTGCTGCTTGTGTACAGTGCTACTGCTATCTATACCATCGTCGACAAGGAGCAAGCAAGTAATAGCAACACATGTATATGCATCAACCCTAAGAGCCATGCAAGTTTTTCAAGTTTAGAAAATACTAAAGATCATATCTCCTCAAAAAATACTAAAGATCAAAATTAGGGGGAAAAGGAAAGCAATGGCCGAAAGGAGGGACCTTGGCCAAAAGCCAAACAGACTCCTCGGACCTCCTTGGATGAAGCTTCAAGCTATCCTCCTCCTTGCGACAGCAATTCCCGTACTCCCCTACAGTCCAACGTCCGAGCAACAAAAGGCCCCAGCCAATCATGCAACTCCCAGCAGCGGCTCCTATAAAAACAGTAGCTACCACTCGGACTCAAGACTCAGACACATCAGCAGCCAGTAGTAACATAGAGATCATCGGCCGGGGCAGCGCGTTCACGTTGACCGCCAGAGCTCAAACGCAACAACTGTCAGCCATAAATCATCAGGAGGTGCTGACGGAAATAAAAATATCGATCCATCCATCCCATCGGTCGGCCAGTCATGATTCTGGACTTGGGAATTCAAGTTACTGAGGCAATTCAAGTTGTGAACTTATTTATTGCTTCTGTTACTAGATATTTTGATGTATGGCTAATTCATCTTTTTATCTCCATAACTGCTTGTGTAATTCCTCATGAAGAAATGAATACTATGAATCATAATAGAGAACATAACTTTCTTTGCATCATATTTCCTTTGCACAGGCTAATGCTGCTTCCATCTCTTAGCTGCTAGATTCAACTTTACATTAGATGAAGATTTGAAGGAAGCTACACCTGATGAAAAGGTGAAGTCAGAGCTTGGCAGGAAGATTTGTAGAGAACGTATCGGTCACGAGGTTGGATGCATAGACCACTTAGAACTAACTACTATTTGTTCATTTCTTTGTTGCTTTAGTGTACGACAAGCCTTTTGTCATTTTTTGACGAACTTAGCAAAATAGCATTCAAAACCCTTGCACATCAATTTTCTTTGTTTGTATTTCAAATTGATCTCATGATGTCAGACAAACACCTTGTTAAAGCAATGTGTGACATCCATGATTTGGGGCTATTTTATGTTGTATTTTCTTTTCCTGAAAAATCCAACCCTCCTGTTTTTGACAAGTGTGATTGGTATGTCCTTGTTCCAATTCAGGCAACTGTTTGTTATTGAGTTTTATTTCAAGATATTGTGGTTATATATTTGTAGAAGTATGAACACCATCATGCACTTTCTATTTATGTCTGTCGGCGTTTCGACCCCGGGGGGTCCCTGGACCGACGAGTGAATTGTCACCGCGTGCCCCAGCCCAGATGGGTCGGTGCGAGACGGAGCACAAAGGGGGGAGAAACAGCAAAGGGGAACCCGCGGCCTCCGTGTTGTCTTGCGCCCAGGTCGGGTGCGCTTGCAGTAGGGGGTTACAAGCGTCCGCGTGGGAGGGAGCGAGAAGCCTGCACGCGTGTAACACCCGGCTTTAAGGAACAAAGCCAAGTGCATCTCATACATGCGCCAAGAAGACAACATATATAATAACAGAGTGTATAGAGATAAATGTCATAAAACATCAGAGTATTTATTACATAGCGGAAGACTTATTACAAAATGAAATAATAAAGATAAAACGAACTAAGGATCGTCGGCGCCAATGTCGACTGGGAAACGCCACCTAGATCAGATCGAACTCCTCAGTGTTAGGCGGCTCCTCCTGAACCACCTGATCTTCTCCTGTGGGGGGGGGGTGTGAGACAGCAAGGGTGAGCTCACACATGATCATAGCTCAACAAGTTGTGGGGAACCAGTGGACATAAACTCACAAAGGTGTGAGTTCACGTGATGTGTAAGGCTTAACCAATGACAGGGGTTAAAGCTGAGCATTGCTTTTAAGTAGTTGGTCAAAATTTTATTAGCAGTTACTAAGTGTAAGTAAATACCAAACCATAAGTAAAGTAATAGAACAAAATTAATAACAAACCCATGCAATGCAAATGACAAAATTGAATTTAAGTTCCATAATTTAAACATCAGAGAGTCCTGAGCTGCTCATGACCGTAAGCTCGGCTAGTATACCAGTTTTACACTCTGTAGAGGTTGTACCCTTTACCCACAAGTCATGTTACCCATCTGCCAAGGGGTCATGAATCCCATACACCTCTACCTAGGAAGCGCGTCAGGGCAACACTACGAGGCCTTTACAAAGTTCCACTAGCTTCCGAAAACCCGCTACAGTTTATAGGAAGTTCCAATGCAGGGTTCCTGGCTGACCGCCATCGCAGCAAAATCAACCAGGGACCTCCCTACACTGACCACTCCCCTACTGCCCTTGCCCCTTTCGGGTAAGGTAGTCTTCCACTAGCTTTCCTAATTAGTCAGCCAAGGGGTCCAATTCCTCCCTTGTGGTGGCACGTGGTTCTCAAGTTAAGCTCTATGTTCCAATTAACATTAATGATCTCAACATGAACATAAATAGAATAACAAGAATAATTGGAACATAGATATAATAAATGATTATCCCAAAACCATGTAAAGCAATAGCAAACTACCCAAGTGATTCAGGGGTAAACAAGGTAATGAGATAAACAAATCTAGGGTGACCTATTGGGTCCCATCAAAATTAACCTATGCATGGATAAGTGATATTGAAGAACATTATTGGGTAAAAAGTGGTCAAGGGCACAACTTGCCTTCAATGAGCTCCTGCTCAGCTACTTCAACCTGCTGCACTCCAGGATCCTCAGCAACGGGCTCTTCTACTCGCCACAATACAAACAAGCACAGGATATAGGGAAAAATTAACATTACACCAAGCATGTAAACAAATTACACAGAGAGATTCTACATATTAAAATAAAAACCTAGGAACTGGAATCATAATTTTCTGAGTTATAGATTTCAAGTTATGCATTTTCAAAGGTTTTATGTGTTTAAAATAGGATTAAGTGTGAAATAATTTTTTCTTACTGTTTTCATGACATAACAGAGACTCTAGGTGATAGACAATAATACTACAAGATTTTAGAAACTGGAATGGAGCAATTTGGAGTTCATATGAATTTTCTATGGAATATACAAGTTTCTAACAATTATTTATTCACTAAAAATCCATTTCTATTTTATTTTTCTGATTTCCGAGCTGACTGGACTGGGCCTCAATATTTGATAACAACAGGGGGCTCGGTGCAAGTCGTCCCAGACACAGAGAACAGTGGAAATAGGACGGCGGGTTGATTCCTCGGTTTTCCAGGGTTTCTTTTACAAAACTAGCGGCCGAAGGGGTATGGCGTAGCCTCAGCCGTTCGATTAGAAATGAACGCGCTAGATTAGATCTGGGTTAAACTAATTCCGCGCGCTCCGCGGATCGCTGGATTCAGATATGAGGGCCAAAATCCAGCCGAGCGACGAGGGTATGCTATGATCTAATCCAAGCCATAGATCGACAGATCGACGACCCCGATCCATTGCAGTGAATCGGTACGCCAAAACTAATCCTAGCCGTCCGAGAACCGATCTATGGTTACTGCGTGTCGTCTTCAACCTCAGGCAGCGGGGCTGGCTTTCCCCCCCGCGGTGGAGCCACGCCGGCGAGCCCGCAATTCAACGTCTAAGTGCTCCTAGTCCAAAATTGAAGGGTGCGACGCAACAAGTAGACGAAGGCGAATTAGGAGGGCGGTTTCTTACCCAAGGTCCGGCGTCGATTTGGTCGGCCCACGGCGACCCGCGGATGTGCGACGGCGGAGACGAATTGGGCACACTCCGGTCACCCACCTGCCCCGCAATCACCACCGGAACGAACCAGGGGCACGGGCGAAGCCCTCTGTCCGCACCCGAGGCCCCAATTTGGCGCCGAGCACGACCGACGACGGGGAGGACGACCTTCCGCCCGCTTGGTTACTACGGCCTTGGCTCTCTCTCTCTCAACCCCTCCAGGTGGACGCGAGCTGGACAGAGGATTAGGAAGCGCACGACGCAATTCCATTTATGTGTAGAAGTTGGTCAACAACGGATTCCGCGCACACCGGTGATCACCGCCACGCTCGGGATTTCAGTTGAGCGCGGAGACTGACAGGCCGGACCCGTGTGACAGCGGCGCTGAGACGAAGGTGGGGAAACTACGTAGAGGCTGCCCGACCGGGTCCAGATGCCAGGTGCGCGCGTGCGGTGGAGGCAGACGAGTGGGCCCCGCCCGTCAGCGAGGGGAGGGACGAGCGCGCGCAGGCGTTGGGCCGCGCAGAGGGATTGGCCACATGGGCCGAATAGGTGGCCGCCGGCCCAGGTAGGGTTTTATTCTTTTTCCTTTTCATTTTCTTTTATTTCTTCTTTCTCCATCCTTTCACAAATTCAAATTTAAATACTAATTTAAATTCAAACTTGTGACTAGTTCATTCTCAAACCATATTTGTGCAATTAAAAGTATTAGGTTTGAGAATATCTATTCAAATATATTATTCATGTTTTCATATTCCTTCTCTTTTCCAGATTCAAGAATTTTCTTTTAGGATTTAAACTTTCCTTTATTTTTTTTTGGTCTTTAATATTTTCTTGTTACAAAATGCACACAAAAATCAAATATCCAACATGATGCATGGATTTAGTAGCATATCTTTTTATCAATTGTTCTTGGACATGGTGTTCACATATGATGGTGCATAAAGATCAAACTCACATAGAGAGAAATTGTTTCCTCCATTGGTACTTTATCTAGCAATTACAAAGTGGGTGTCACAAATCCTACCCCCCTTAAAAATAATCTCGTCCTCGAGATTTAAGATGATCGAGGGAAAAGATGGGGAAAATCTATACGAAGCTCTTCTTCTCTTTCCCAAGTTGCTTCATCTTCACCGTGGTGACTCCATTGCACTTTGCACATCTTTATCACCTTATTCCTTGTAACTCGAGTCAAAGTATCCAAAATCTTGATCGGGTACTCCGTGTAAGTCAAATCACCTTGAACACTGAGCTCTTCCATTGGTAACTGTTCCTCAGGAACACGGAGACACTTCTTAAGTTGAGACACATGGAACACATTATGCACATCCGATAGAGTAGCAGGTAACTCGAGCTGGTATGCCATCTCCCCAACTCTTCTAAAGATCAAGAATGGTCCAATATAGCGAGGGGACAATTTGCCCTTAACCTTGAATCTCCTCATTCCACGAAGTGGTGACACCTTGAGATACACATAATCTCCTTCTTCGAATTCCAGTGGTCTCCTTCTATTATCAGCATAGCTCTTTTGCCTGGTTTGAGCCACTCTCAAATTCTCTCGAATTATACAAACTTGTTCTTCTGCTTCTTGAATCAGTTCAGGCCCAAAGAACTGTCTCTCTCCAGTCTGATCCCAATATAAAGGAGTCCTGCACTTCCTCCCATATAAAGCTTCAAAAGGTGACATCTTCAGACTGGCCTGGTAACTATTATTATACGAGAACTCAGCATACGGTAGACTTTTATCCCAACTTCCTCCATGCTGAAGGGCACATGCTCTCAACATATCTTCTAATACTTGATTAGTCCTTTCAGTCTGTCCATCAGTCTGAGGGTGATAAGCCGTGCTAAAATTCAACTTTGTACTCATATTCTCATGAAAGCTTCTCCAAAATCTTGAGGTAAACTGTGAACCTCGATCAGACACGATCTTCTTTGGTACTCCATGTAAACACACAATCCGAGCCATATATAACTCTGCTAGCTGAGAACCTTTATAAGTAGTCTTGACAGGAATAAAGTGAGCCACTTTAGTCAATCTATCCACAATCACCCATATAGCATCATATCCTTTCTGGGTGCGAGGCAATCCAGTAATGAAATCCATACCAATCTCTTCCCATTTCCACTCGGGTATCTTCAGTGGATGCAGTAGTCCAGCTGGCCTCTGGTGTTCAGCCTTAACTCTTTGACATACATCGCACATAGCCACATGTGCAGCTACATCTCTTTTCAATCCATACCACCAATATTTCCGTTTCAAATCCTGATACATCTTGGTACTACCAGGATGAATAGAATAATCCGAATCATGGGCCTCCTTTAAAATAGTCTCTCGCAGGCTTTTAACATCAGGAACACACATCCTGTCCTTGAACCATACGGTGCCCTGCTCATCTTCCGTGAATTCCGGAACTCGACCTTCAGTAATCAGATCCTTAATCTCTTTTATCTTAGCATCACCAATTTGTCCTTTGCGGATCTCTTGCTCCAAAGTAGGTTCCACATTAATAGTAACTCCTTCAGTATGAGCAACTATCCCTAGGTTAAGTCTCCTGAAGTCCTCAACAATCTCATCGGGTAGCTGGGCAACAATAGCTGAATGAACATGCTCCTTGCGACTCAAGGCATCTGCAACCAAATTTGCCTTGCCCGGGTGATAGTGAATCTCCAAATCATAATCCTTAATAAGCTCCAACCAACGGCGTTGCCTAAGGTTGAGATCCTTTTGAGTGAATATATACTTCAAGCTCTTATGATCCGTGTACACTTGACACTTGGTTCCCATGATATAATGTCTCCAAATCTTAAGCGCATGCACAACGGCTGCCAATTCCAAGTCATGAGTGGGGTAGTTCACTTCATGTTTCCGCAACTGACGAGACGCATAGGCAATCACATGTCCTTCTTGCATGAGCACACATCCAAGTCCTTGGCCACATGCATCACAATAAATGTCAAATCCCTTCTGTAGGTCTGGCATAATCAATACTGGTGGCGACATCAACCCCTTCTTCAATAGATCAAAGCTGTCTTGACACTTCTCGTCCCACTTAAATTCTTTTCCTTTCTCCAAAAGTGAAGTCATAGGCTTGGCAATCTTAGAGAATCCTTCAATAAATCTCCGATAGTAGCCTGCTAATCCCAAGAAACTCCGAATCTCAGTAACTGTAGTGGGTACTCTCCACTCCATTATCTCCTTAACTTTAGCAGGATCCACTGCTATTCCTCCATTAGAAATAATATGACCAAGAAATGGCACCTCGCCAATCCAAAACTCACACTTGCTGAACTTGGCATAGAGTTGATTATCTCGTAGCTTCTGTAGCACCAACCTCAGATGTTCCTCGTGATCACTATCACTCTGAGAATAAATAAGAATGTCGTCGATGAAAACCACGACGAATCTGTCCAAATACTCCATAAACACCTTATTCATCAAGTTCATAAAATAAGCTGGTGCATTGGTTAATCCAAATGACATAACAGTAAACTCATATAATCCATATCTAGTCGAGAAAGCCGTCTTGGGAATATCCGATGGTCTAATCCTCATCTGATGGTATCCCGATCGGAGATCAATCTTCGAAAATTCTCTTGCACCTCTCATCTGATCAAATAAATCCTCAATACGGGGCAACGGATACTTGTTCTTCACTGTAACATCATTAAGAGATCTATAATCCACACACATCCGCTGCGATCCATCCTTCTTCTGTACAAACAAGACCGGTGCTCCCCAAGGTGAGGAACTCGGACGAATGTACCCAGCCTCTTGTAACTCCGTTAAGTGCTTCTTGAGTTCTTTTAACTCTTCTACAGACATCCTATATGGCCGTTTAGAAATAGGAGCAGTTCCACGTAAGAGATCTATGACAAACTCAACTTCCGTATCTGGTGGCATCCCTGGTAACTCTTCTAGAAAGACATTCCGAAAAATCCTTAACCTCCCGGATGTTGTCACCCAAAAACTTCTCATCTACTAAGAATGCCGCTAGTCTGATGGTGGTAGTTACTGCAACTTCAACTTCAAAACTTCGTCTTTTAGAACTGGTGAGTCCTACGGTTCCTTTAGCAGAGTGTATAAACTGTCTTTACCTTTCTTAACCGTGACATACCAAGGATCAGATCTATACTGCTTGGCTCCAATATTATAGCAGTAACTCCAAATTCTCTACCCATAATGGTCAATGTCAATCTACGTGTCATTTGATTCGCCACAACAGGCCCTTTAGGTGTAATTACTCTCATGGGCTTTCTCATATTGTCCAACACATATGCCCAAACCAAAATCTCAGCATGACGCATAATTTTATTAGCAACACATGGGGTCAAATAGACCTTTTTATTCCTCCTAAAATAGTATCATAACGAATACTAACTAAAGGAACATGTAGATCTTACAAATAGTAGTAGTTTATATATATATGTTTATGTAGCTTGGTGGAGCTGCTGGTGGTGGAGATGGTGGTTGTTGTTGTTGTCTCTCCAACCGTGATTGCCTTATTTCTTGATGTATCTCCAGACGGGCCTGACGTATTTCCTCGCGTTCTTGTCTTATCTGGTTTTGCATTTCGGTCATCATGTCTGTCAATTGCTGTATTACCATCCTTTGGGCTGCAATCACTTGATCGATTTCAACAGGTGAAGGATTTGGAGGATTCATTTCTGTTTGCTGTTGCGTGATAATCTTTCCTTTCCTGGTATTGACCATCTGAGTTAGATACATAAGGTAAGAAAGAGCAGTAGACAAGGCAGTAATTACAATCATGTTACTTTGGGGGACTTATTAGCTAAGTAGATTAGTGTGTCACCTACTAAAGCTAATACAGTACCTTATAGTGGTACATGCTAAAATGTCCATATATAATATTTCAATCAATCAAAGAAGCAAATCAGGCATTGATCATCAGAACAATCAACCAATATTTTTAATAGAGAAAATAGTTTTTTTTGTCTTAGGTCTCCTATCTCTTAAAAAATGTCATAGGGGTAGGGATTCCAAGGTGTGAAATCCATCTTGTCTCAGAGTAGAAAAGGTAAGAATGATCAGAGTATGACAGCAAAAGGTGAGACAGGATCAAGATAAGATAAGTATAGAATGACTCAGAGTAAGGTAAGTAGGTAAGGGTTTTGTCCATTTCTATCTAGGTTTCGTCCTACAGTCAACATTTCCTCTGATACCACTTCTGTAACACCCGGCTTTAAGGAACAAAGCCAAGTGCATCTCATACATGCGCCAAGAAGACAACATATATAATAACAGAGTGTATAGAGATAAATGTCATAAAACATCAGAGTATTTATTACATAGCGGAAGACTTATTACAAAATGAAATAATAAAGATAAAACGAACTAAGGATCGTCGGCGCCAATGTCGACTGGGAAACGCCACCTAGATCAGATCGAACTCCTCAGTGTTAGGTGGCTCCTCCTGAACCACCTGATCTTCTCCTGTGGGGGGGGGGGGGTGTGAGACAGCAAGGGTGAGCTCACACATGATCATAGCTCAACAAGTTGTGGGGAACCAGTGGACATAAACTCACAAAGGTGTGAGTTCACGTGATGTGTAAGGCTTAACCAATGACAGGGGTTAAAGCTGAGCATTGCTTTTAAGTAGTTGGTCAAAATTTTATTAGCAGTTACTAAGTGTAAGTAAATACCAAACCATAAGTAAAGTAATAGAACAAAATTAATAACAAACCCATGCAATGCAAATGACAAAATTGAATTTAAGTTCCATAATTTAAACATCAGAGAGTCCTGAGCTGCTCATGACCGTAAGCTCGGCTAGTATACCAGTTTTACACTCTGTAGAGGTTGTACCCTTTACCCACAAGTCATGTTACCCATCTGCCAAGGGGTCATGAATCCCATACACCTCTACCTAGGAAGCGCGTCAGGGCAACACTACGAGGCCTTTACAAAGTTCCACTAGCTTCCGAAAACCCGCTACAGTTTATAGGAAGTTCCAATGCAGGGTTCCTGGCTGACCGCCATCGCAGCAAAATCAACCAGGGACCTCCCTACACTGACCACTCCCCTACTGCCCTTGCCCCTTTCGGGTAAGGTAGTCTTCCACTAGCTTTCCTAATTAGTCAGCCAAGGGGTCCAATTCCTCCCTTGTGGTGGCACGTGGTTCTCAAGTTAAGCTCTATGTTCCAATTAACATTAATGATCTCAACATGAACATAAATAGAATAACAAGAATAATTGGAACATAGATATAATAAATGATTATCCCAAAACCATGTAAAGCAATAGCAAACTACCCAAGTGATTCAGGGGTAAACAAGGTAATGAGATAAACAAATCTAGGGTGACCTATTGGGTCCCATCAAAATTAACCTATGCATGGATAAGTGATATTGAAGAACATTATTGGGTAAAAAGTGGTCAAGGGCACAACTTGCCTTCAATGAGCTCCTGCTCAGCTACTTCAACCTGCTGCACTCCAGGATCCTCAGCAACGGGCTCTTCTACTCGCCACAATACAAACAAGCACAGGATATAGGGAAAAATTAACATTACACCAAGCATGTAAACAAATTACACAGAGAGATTCTACATATTAAAATAAAAACCTAGGAACTGGAATCATAATTTTCTGAGTTATAGATTTCAAGTTATGCATTTTCAAAGGTTTTATGTGTTTAAAATAGGATTAAGTGTGAAATAATTTTTTCTTACTGTTTTCATGACATAACAGAGACTCTAGGTGATAGACAATAATACTACAAGATTTTAGAAACTGGAATGGAGCAATTTGGAGTTCATATGAATTTTCTATGGAATATACAAGTTTCTAACAATTATTTATTCACTAAAAATCCATTTCTATTTTATTTTTCTGATTTCCGAGCTGACTGGACTGGGCCTCAATATTTGATAACAACAGGGGGCTCGGTGCAAGTCGTCCCAGACACAGAGAACAGTGGAAATAGGACGGCGGGTTGATTCCTCGGTTTTCCAGGGTTTCTTTTACAAAACTAGCGGCCGAAGGGGTATGGCGTAGCCTCAGCCGTTCGATTAGAAATGAACGCGCTAGATTAGATCTGGGTTAAACTAATTCCGCGCGCTCCGCGGATCGCTGGATTCAGATCTGAGGGCCAAAATCCAGCCGAGCGACGAGGGTATGCTATGATCTAATCCAAGCCATAGATCGACAGATCGACGATCCCGATCCATTGCAGTGAATCGGTACGCCAAAACTAACCCTAGCCGTCCGAGAACCGATCTATGGTTACTGCGTGTCGTCTTCAACCTCAGGCAGCGGGGCTGGCTTTCCACCCCGCGGTGGAGCCACACCGGCGAGCCCGCAATTCAACGTCTAAGTGCTCCTAGTCCAAAATTGAAGGGTGCGACGCAACAAGTAGACGAAGGCGAATTAGGAGGGCGGTTTCTTACCCAAGGTCCGGCGTCGATTTGGTCGGCCCACGGCGACCCGCGGATGTGCGACGGCGGAGACGAATTGGGCGCACTCCGGTCACCCACCTGCCCCGCAATCACCACCGGAACGAACCAGGGGCACGGGCGAAGCCCTCTGTCCGCACCCGAGGCCCCAATTTGGCGCCGAGCACGACCGACGACGGGGAGGACGACCTTCCGCCCGCTTGGTTACTACGGCCTTGGCTCTCTCTCTCTCAACCCCTCCAGGTGGACGCGAGCTGGACAGAGGATTAGGAAGCGCACGACGCAATTCCATTTATGTGTAGAAGTTGGTCAACAACGGATTCCGCGCACACCGGTGATCACCGCCACGCTCGGGATTTCAGTTGAGCGCGGAGACTGACAGGCCGGACCCGTGTGACAGTGGCGCTGGGACGAAGGTGGGGAAACTACGTAGAGGCTGCCCGACCGGGTCCAGATGCCAGGTGCGCGCGTGCGGTGGAGGCAGACGAGTGGGCCCTGCCCGTCAGCGAGGGGAGGGACGAGCGCGCGCAGGCGTTGGGCCGCGCAGAGGGATTGGCCACATGGGCCGAATAGGTGGCCGCCGGCCCAGGTAGGGTTTTATTCTTTTTCCTTTTCATTTTCTTTTATTTCTTCTTTCTCCATCCTTTCACAAATTCAAATTTAAATACTAATTTAAATTCAAACTTGTGACTAGTTCATTCTCAAACCATATTTGTGCAATTAAAAGTATTAGGTTTGAGAATATCTATTCAAATATATTATTCATGTTTTCATATTCCTTCTCTTTTCCAGATTCAAGAATTTTCTTTTAGGATTTAAACTTTCCTTTATTTTTTTTGGTCTTTAATATTTTCTTGTTACAAAATGCACACAAAAATCAAATATCCAACATGATGCATGGATTTAGTAGCATATCTTTTTATCAATTGTTCTTGGACATGGTGTTCACATATGATGGTGCATAAAGATCAAACTCACATAGAGAGAAATTGTTTCCTCCATTGGTACTTTATCTAGCAATTACAAAGTGGGTGTCACAACGCGCCGTCCCGTCCTCCCCGCACGGCCAACCTTCTCGTACGAGTGCCCTGGGCCTTTCTTTTATAGGCGTAAGGAGAGGGCCCAGGTGTACAATAGGAGATGTAGCAGTGTGCTAACGTGTCTAGCAGAGAGGAGCTAGCGCCCTAAGTACATGCCGTCGTGGCAGCTGGAGAGGTTTTGGCACCCTGTTCATGTGATGTCGTGGCCGTCGGAGGAGCGCTGGAGCCTTGCGGAAGGACAGCTGTCGAGGCTGTCGAGTCCTTGCTGACGTCTCCTTGCTTCCATAAGGGGTTGAGAGCCGCCGTCGTCTTGGAGCACGCGGGGTGCCATCATTACTTGTTTTGCCGGGGCGAGCCGGATGGGATGCCGGTCTTGTCCCCCATAGCCTGAGCTAGCTAGGGGTACGGTAATGATGACCCCCCTGTGATGTGGTCGGTCCGAGCCCTAGGTCGAGCGAGGCGGAGGCTCCTCCGAGGCCGAGGTCGAGTCTGTCTTCCGAGGTCGAGGTCGAGTCCGAGCCCTGGGTCGGGCGAGGCGGAGTCTGTCGTCTTCCGGAGCAGAGGCCGAGTCCGAGCCCTGGAGTCGGGCGAGGTGGAGTTCGTCGTCTTTCGGAGCCGAGGCCGAGTCTGAGCCCTAGGGTCAGGCGAGGCAGAGTTCGTCGTCTTCCGGAGTCGAGGCCGAGTCCGAGCCCTGGGGTCGGGCGAGGCGGAGTTCGTCGTCTTCCAGAGCCGAGGCCGAGTCCGAGCCCTGGGTCGGGCGAGGCGGAGTTCGTCGTCTTCCGGAGCCGAGGCCGAGTCCGAGCCCTAGGTTGGGCGAGGCGGAGTCCGTTTTCTTTTGGGGCCGAGGTCGAGTCCGAGCCCTGGGGTCGGGCGAGGCGGAGTTCGTCGTCTTCTAGGGCCGAGGCCGAGTCCGAGCCCTGGGGTCGAGCGAGGCGGAGTTCGTCGTCTTCTGGGGCCGAGGCCGAGTCCGAGCCTTGGGTCGGGCGAGGCGGAGTCTGTCGTCTTCCGGGGCCGAGGCCAAGTCTGAGCCCTGGGGTCGGGCGAGGCGGAGTTCGTTGTCTTCCGGGGCCGAGGCCGAGTCCGAGCCCTGGGTCGGGCGAGACGGAGTCCGTCGTCTTCCAGGGCCAAGGCCGAGTCCGAGCCCTAGGGTCGGGTGAGGCGGAGTTTCCTATGGCGCCCGAAGTCGGACTTGGCTGCTGTCAGCCTCACTCTGTTGAGCGGCACAGCAGTCAGAGTGACGCAGGCGGCGCTGTCCTCTTGTTAGGCCGGTCAGTGGAGCGGCGAAGTGACTGCGGTCACTTCGGTTCTGTCGACTGAGGGACGCGCGTCATGATAAGGTGTCAGGCCACCTTTGCATTAAATGCTTCTACGATACAGTCGGTCTGTGTGGCGATCTGACCAAGGTTGCTTCTTGGCGAAGACTGGGCCTCGGGCGAGCCGAAGGTGTGTCCGTTGCTTGAGGGGTCCTCGGGCGAGGCGTGAATCCTTCGGGGTCGGCTGCCCTTGCCCGAGGCTAGCCTTGGGCGAGGCGGGATCGTGTCCCTTGAGTGGACCTAGCCTTGACTTAATCGCACCCATCAGGCCTTTGCAGCTTTGTGCTGATGGGGGTTACCAGCTGAGATTAGGAGTCTTGGGGGTACCCCTAATTATGGTCCCCGACAGTAGCCCCCGAGCCTCAAAGGGAGTGTTAATACTCGCTTGGAGGCTTTTGTCGCACTTTTTTGCAAGGGGACCGGCCTTTCTCGGTTGCGTTTCGTTCCGGTGGGTGCGTGCGAGCGCACCCGCCGGGTGTAGCCCCCAAGGCCTCGGAGGAGTGGTTAGACTCCTTCGAGGTCTTAATGCATTTCGTGATGCTTCGGCCGGTCTGGTTGTTCCCTCATGCAAACTGGCCGTAGCCCGGGTGCACAGTCGAGTCCAAAGTTCTCGGGCTGGTATGTTGACGTTGTCAACGGTTTGGCCGGAGCCGGGTTTGCAAGAGCAGCCCCCGAGCCTCCGCACAGAGCGAGAGGACGATCAAGGACAGACTCGACTTTTTTACATACGCCCCTGCGTCGCCTTTCCACAAGGAGGAGGGGGGGAAAGTGCCATGTTGCCCTTGGAGGGCGCCGAACATGGTGTCTCCAGTGAGTTGCTAATGAGTGATCCGAGTGGACGCCCGTGCCCCATCCGTTAGGGGTCGGCTATAGCCCGGAGGCGCGCTCCAAAAGTGCCTACGGGTGATTTGCCGGACCCGGTCCCCTTTTGACGGGGTCCGAGGGCTCGATGCCTCCCTCTGGTGGGATTCCATTACAAAATCGTTCCCGTCGGTCTCGGAAATGTCCTAGGGTACCTCGGGAGCGTAGCCCGAGCCTTGGTTATGTATCGAACGTACCCAGGGTCATCCCTCACTCTATGTCTAAGGCGGCTGTCGAACCCTTCGGGGGCCAGCCTACGAACCCCTAATCAGTAGTGGGCGCGGAGCCCGAGTAGCCTAAGGCGGCCGTTGAACCCTTCCGAGGGGCCAGCCGTCGAACCTCTGACCAGTAGTGGGCGCGGAGCTCGAGTGCTCTGAGACGGCTGTTGAACCCTTCCGAGGGGCTAGCCTTCGAACCTCTGATCAGTAGTGGGGGCTCGGGGCTCGTTTCCTTCGTGGAGAAGGATCCCTTTCGGGGTATCCTCTTTCTCGGTCCCTGTCGTAAGAGAGAGAAAGAGAAAAAGGGGAAAGATACGAAATCGAACGACGTGGCGCACCTTTTTTGACGCGGTCATCACGACGGAAGCGAAGCGTCGCCTGCTTCGCCAGCCAAAGGTGCCGCCTGTCCTGCCTCAGAGTTAATGCGACGGGACGAGTGGTTCGCGGGGCAGCCATTGCGCGTGCGCGAGCCGTTCGAGGAATGGAACACGGACGCGTTGTCTTCACGCCATGGGAGAGGGTCCTCTCGCTGTCCTAGGAGGGGACGTGAGCTTGGCCGACGACTTGACCGCTGCTTCCGCCTGCCTGCCACCGCCATTACTGCCGGCCCATTTCTGGCCGTATCGACCGTCGCGCCTTCTCCCGCGGCTGGCTGACCCGTGATGGATGTGCCTGGTTGGCACTGTTTGGTCATGCGCAGGGTTGCCTCGAGTCGCGGTACTGGTTCACACCCAGCGGGTGTAGCCCCTGAGGGAGGGTCGGGCTTTGCCGAGGCAAGGCTGACCCTTCCTTGATGGTTAGACTTTGTGCATGAACGAGGTGTGCGAACGACTTGAAAGCATCTTAAGGGTAGAAACGACATAGCTGTCGGATGTTCCAAGCATTGCTGTAGACCTCGCCTTGACTGTTGGCCAGCTTGTACGTCCCAGGCTTCAGAACCTTGGCGATGACGAACGGCCCTTCCCAGGGAGGCGTGAGCTTGTGCCGCCCTTGGGCGTCTTGTCGTAGCCGAAGCACAAAGTCGCCCACCTGGAGGTATCGGGACCGAACCCCTCAGGCGTGGTAGCGTCGCAGGGACTGCTGATACCGCGCCGAGTGTAGTAAGGCCATGTCCCGAGCCTCTCCCAGCTGGTCCAGTGAGTCTTCTCGGTCGGTTCGGTTGCGTCGGTCGTTGTAGGCCCTCGTCCTCGGGGAACCGTATTCTAAGTCCGTGGGCAAGATGGCCTCGGCCCCATAGACTAGAAAAAACGGTGTGAAGCCCCTGGCTCGGCTCGGCGTCGTCCTCAGACTCCAGACCACCGAGGGGAGCTCCTTCATCCATCGCTTGCCGAACTTGTTGAGGTCGTTGTAGATCCGTGGCTTGAGTCCTTGCAGAATCATGCCGTTGGCACGCTCTACTTGCCCATTCGTCATGGGGTGAGCCACGGCGGCCCAGTCCACCCGGATATGGTGATCCTCACAGAAGTCCAGGAACTTTCTGCCGGTGAACTGGGTGCCATTGTCGGTGATGATGGAGTTCGGGACCCCGAAGCGATGGATGATGTTGGTGAAGAAGGCCACCGCCTGTTCGGACCTGATACTGTTTAGGGGTCGGACCTCGATCCACTTGGAGAGTTTGTCGATGGTGACCAGCAGGTGCGTGTAGCCACCGGGTGCCTTCTGCAAGGGACCGACGAGGTCTAGGCCCCACACAGCAAACGACCAGGTGATGGGTGTTGTCTGCAGAGCCTGAGCGGGCAGGTGGGTCTGTCTTGCGTAGAATTGACACCCTTGGCAGGTGCAGACAATCCTAGTGGCATCGGCCACCGCGGTCGGCCAGTAGAAACCTTGTCGGAAAGCTTTTCAGACAAGGGCTCGAGGCGCTGCGTGATGACTGCAAGCCCCCGAGTGTATTTCTTGTAATAACTCCTAACCTTTGGCGATGGATATGCATCGCTGGAGGATGCCAGAGGGGCTGCGGTGGTAGAGCTCCTTCCCGTCCCCCAGTAGGACGAACGACTTAGCACGCCGTGCCAATCAACTAGCTTTGGCTCGGTCGAGTGGTAGCTCTCCTCGGTGGAGATATTGCAGGTACGGGGTCTGCCAGTTTCGATTAGGTGTGACCCCACTCCGCTCTTCCTCGACGCGCAGTGCCTCACCCTCGGGGGCCGATTGTGGCGGAACCGCCCGAATTATTCCAACTTAAGTGCCTAAGTCCCGCCTTAGAGGCTAGACCACACTTAAATAGGAATAAACCGTCAGTCCCTCGGATCTAGTCCGATAAAGCCACTTAACCAGGATCGAATACCACTAGCTCACTCGAAGGTGAGGCACAGAGAAACACAATAAAACATAATACCACAAATTTAATAAGTATCATTATTGATTACATTATCGGAGTTTCAGAAATAATAACCATAAATTTTAATGCAGCGGAAATAACTAACGGAGAAACCAAGTAACATGGCGAAGCCTGGCCACGCTACTCCTCCTGGTCCTCTCCTGCGGAAGTAATAACCCACTCGACCGTCTATCCCGGTGGTAGGGATGGAGGCCAAGTCACACCATCAACCAATCATCCTAAGGAGTACCTGCAAAAATTATGCCACAAGCAAGGCTGAGTATACTAATACTCAGCTAGACTTACCCGGTGTGAGGAGTCTACTCCTCTACCTCTAGACATGCAGCTGTTTGGCTGAGGGGTTTGGTTTGCCAAAAGCACTAGATGAGTCTAAAAACAAGTTTTAGCTTTTCAAGTTTTAGTAGAATCCTTTAGACTAAATGTGTACCTAGCTAAGCATACATGGTATCAAACATTTTTACCAATCAACATCTTTTGCCAGTCACCTCATTTCCACTTATTACTCAATGTAGCAGCATGGATCAAGCAGTCTCATTAGCTGCGAGAAGCAGACGATTCGAATCGAGTTTTTATCCTTGCAAGGTAAACCTAAACACACGACATGTAGGGGCACTCCGTCCCCACACATATCAACGTCCCCATCGATTCCCTGGCAACATAAAGGGGCTCACCGCCTTGGCGTATAATGCCTCACTGACCCCGACTGCCGTCGTGCAGTGACCGCACTTGTACCCACCATAACCAGAATGGGAGACCACGTCTCAAGTCACGTGAGGAGGGCAATCTGTGGCCAGGTTCACTCAGGTACTAGGCTTACCGATTTACCATATTTCTCGGTATGTGTTTAGTACGTTCAAACGCTTGACACACGGTACCACACCTTAATCCTTATTCCAATTTCCGTCTCGTAGACAACGCATCCCCATGAACCGTTGTCCACAGACCACCATCATTATGATATCAAAATGGATACAACCAATTCCTGACCTCGCGCGAGTGCTAGAAAAATCACTCGACTTCTACCGAGATCCTAATTAATAAAGCAGCTACCTCGACCTAGCATACTAGTATTCATCTCAACAGGAATCCTGAGTTCATGCAACTAGGGTTTCAGTCAACTCCTACACTTAAGTGCACAGTACAAGCCTACAATCATTAAGTGTAGTAAAATAGCATATATAAACGGTTATGCATAAAACCGGGGCTTGCCTTTAATTTAACACTGAGACAGTGTTTGCTGGGGGAGGTGCTCGCTTGGCGAGCATCCACTGGTTGGCCCATCATTCTTCAGGTCGTCCACCAACTGCATCTTGTGGTTGGCACCACATCACTTGCACGATCATCATCTCTCGGTCCTAAATGAGATGCAGGATGCATATGTATGAATATGATGAAATATATCACAAGATAATCCCAAAATGGACGGTAGCGAACTAAACATTAAATTGTAAGACACCGCGACAACTGTACGCAAGCACTAGTTAGCTATACGTCATCGGGCATACGTAGTCAATCATCACTGGAAAACAACAAACACTTCCTATAATTATCTATTGCAAACACGACATCATAAGTACAAGCATTCGCCACGTTCACTTTTATCATTCATTAGTTACTTATTATTAAACTAGTTAAGTACGCAGAATTTACGATGACTTACGCATAGACAGACTTAGTTAAGAAGAATAGTTGCTTAATCGGGTTTTACAATCATTCACAACCTTCTACTGCAAGCATACACCCCAGAGAACACACATGAGGAGATAGTTTATTCACAATTACAAATTGTACTACTTTAATGATGTTGGTTACTTAGTAGTATTAGTAGAAAGGCAAAGACAAGACATTATCATTTTGTTTCTTCGAACATATAAGTGCATTGCTAAGTGTTGATTAAGCTAAGCTACGTATTAGACCTTAACCAATTTAGTTCACTAACTTAGTGAGATGTGTATTATTTACTTATATATAACTTGATTATATTAGTTACTATCATTGTTACTCATATTCACTTAAAACCAAAACAAGCAAGCAATCACTCAAGTCAAACACAATAGAGTAGAGCAATCAATCACTTCTAACACATTTAGGACAGCAGCACAGTAGTTTTTGTTTTAATCCTAACTCTTCAAATATTAGTTCAAAATTATCAAACTAGGATTTTCTGAAAAGCTTAAAAAGTGTTCTACAACTTTTATATTTTTACCTCAGCATGATTAGACTCTTAGCAAGGCCGAATTGTGTAAACACAACAGCTCTGTCCAGATTTGGACAGATTCAAACTTGCGACTTCAAAAATTTATAACTAGAGACTCAGGCATTCAAATCAATTGATCCTAGACTTTCTGGAAAGCTAATTAAATGTTATACAAATTATTTATAAACATCTCAGGTTGATTTAAAGTGTATCAAGAGTAAAAGACACTAGAAGGCTTTGCTGTCCAGATTTGGATAGATTCAAACTTCACACTTCAAACATCCACAACTTAATCTTTAGATCATAAAAAAGAGTGATCCAAGTCTTTTTGAAAAGCTCAGAAAAAGCACTACATAACATTTATAATCACCAAGAAGTGATTCCATGATTAACTAAAGCAAACAATACAGTTTTCGAAGGATGTTCTGTCAGTGGACAGAACACAGCAACCATCTTGTAAAATTCATAACTCTTAAACTATCAGGCCTATGGTTATGAATTTTTAACACAAGTAAGATAAGAAAAGTCTCTACAACTTTCTTATAACGACCATGAACAGATTGTAATATTAACTTAAACAAACAATACAGTTTCTGAAATCTGTACAGAATTTGGACAAATTCAGTTACTGAATTTGTAAAAAGCATAGTTCCTAAACTATCAATACTAATATCATGAAATTTTAGAAAAAGCTAGATTTTGAAGTTAACTACATCCTTTGTATAGAACACATCTACCTAAAAGATAACTTGCTTTGCTAAATCATCACCACAATAGAGAACATACATGCAAAAATTTCAGTTCATGGGCAATCCTACTTAACTTAGCTACCCAACAAGATTATGGTAAAGCACCACAAATTCCTTGCTCTAAACTACCATGACAAAACCATAAATTCTCTAATTGTCATCAAGGTACAACTCAAGCATTCAAGAGACACACATGATTTCACTTATTCATATTAAATGTTATTTTTAGCCTATAAATGTTATTTTTGGGTGGTGTCGTAAACATCTCATTTGGACTTCAAATTTTTACTAGAGATAGGTGATGAACAATCCTGACTACTGTACAAATTTCACATGCCCAAGTTTTATATATTAATCTCTACAAAAAGAACAATTTGTTAATGCAATAAAGCATGTGAGAGCAAGTTAAATCTAAAACTAATTATTTTCTATGGATGCATGACCATATTAAGTTTTCTTACGCTACTATAATATTATGCAAGGACAGTGGAACATCATTTTCCATTTTTACATTCATATATTATTTATAAACCATTTAAAACTACTTAATGTGCATCAAGCAAGTTAAATCACTAACTTAATCATACATACACAACAATTCATGATATTTTTACCAGTCACCAAGCATCACACCAAGAGTCTACTGTAAAAATGTCAACCCATTTGGAGCACTAGAGCTACAGATATAAAAATAACAAGCAAAACAATTATCTTTTTCCTATTTAACATGTTTTAATTAACACACCAAGAAAACAGTGAACAACCTACAAGTTTTATATTTTTATTAGATGGAGTATGACAACATCTAACTAACAAAACAAGTTTCATCATTTTTGGATTTTTATAAATAAAACTGTGGAGAGAAGCAAGTTCATTCATTTTGAAACCAGTTTTTAAATACGAATTTCTACAGAAAAACTTTTCCACTAAACCATACCAACATATAGATCCAATAGTTAGAGCATTTCACAAGGAAGTCAATAAAACAAGTTTCACGATTTTAGGAGCTCTAAAACTCGAGATATAAATATTTGAAGAAAGAGCAAAAATCTGCAACTTTGTGTGTTCTTACCCATGGCCTAGGGCCCACTCGTCATAGACTCAGGGGGGCTTCTTCAACCTCACGTGAACAACAGCCAAGCCCAGGGGAGCAGCAGGGTTGCTGCTGTTGTGGGGGAAGAGAGGGGCGAGCTAGAGATGGCTGCTGGCCGGAGGTGGAAGAAAGGGGGCGCCATGGGGAGAGAGCTCCCTGCTCCTGCGCTTAACCAGAGAAGGGGAGGAGAGGAGAAGTAGCGTGTGGGGGAAAAAGGGAGAGAGGTGGGCTGCCATTTATGGAGGAGAAGCTCCAGAGCACGGCTGCCATGTTTCTCCATTGCAGCCATTCATCGAACACGTGGTGAGTGCTACAGTAGCGACATTGGGCGGCCATTTTTGGTGTTTTCTTCTTGGATTCGGACATGGGTCACTGTAGCAAAGTTATTTCCCACGCAATACTCTACAAGTTTGATTAAGGGTTCTCAGCCATTTGCAAACTATATTAAGAGATAATTAAGTCCAAAGTTGCTACTGTCAAAGGGTTAATTTCACCTAAGAATGGATGCCAAACCTTGTCAAAATGGGTCGGATGAATGCCATCTTTTGATATGATGTGCCTCCATTAGTTACTAACAACTTTTATATTTAGTGAAAATCAAGTTGTTTAACAAATTTTAGGGAACGCGAGACGTCGACCCGAACGGCACTGATTTCAGACTTAGAATAATTCAAATCCTGAAATCAAATTTTTATTCTGTCTTGATGGCACTGTTTGAGATTCTTAGAAATTGAATCAAGGCTTGGTTTAAATATAAAATTTGTTGTATAACACAGGTTCTACAATTTTTATTAAAGGCCAAACCTCATATCTTGAATATAAATAAAAGTTTCACTTTGCTCAAGGTAGTATCATTATAAAGCTCTCAATTATATTTTTAAGGCAATCGGACTATTTTCTTGACATTTTCTTGGCATGGACCCTCAATAATTTTTGTTGTAGAGTTGATATAGAGTGTTTTGGAAAAGTTGGCATGACTTGGTTGAATTTATAAATTTTCTTTTACTTAATCGAGCAGTCTCAGGCAAGCGTAGGATTTATAACTTCACACGAATATTGGTTCAGACTTTAAGAAATCTTTAGAATACACTTGATAGATAGAGATGAATGATGACATAAAGATAACAAGCTGATTTGCATAAAAATTAACTAGAGGTTCACACAAAGAGATCCTGCGGGAGAATGCGAATTCGGATTAAATATTTGGGTGTAGACCGACTATCGAGACAGCGGATTCGGACATCGATTGGATAACATAACAACTATCAAGAGTTCGAATAAATGAGTCTGGATAGGAGTTGCGAGACGATATTGACTTTCGAGTTTGCATTTGCCTCGAGAAATAGAAGTTTTAACAGGCTCCAAATTTGGCTATTCTTGAGATCGAATAATTCCAAATTTGGTGAAACATTCATGAGTAACTTGATAAATGGAGATAAATGTGATAAAGAGATAGAAATTTTCACTGAACATCCGAGATTAGGATAAATCTCCCGATATAATGCGAAATAGACACCTGGGGTGTCACAGCCTTCCCCTCTTAAAAAGAATCTCGTCCCGAGATTCGAATGAGGATCTTTAAGGGTGGAGAAGCATGTAACTCACAGGCTGTAGATAGATGCAAATTCATGAGATGGGATCTGACAATATACTGAAGATAGATTTGGGTAGAACATCGTGACATATTGAGACAAAAAGCAGCGATCACTTTGAGAGAATGTTCACAAAAGACAGCACATCGGTATAGTCTCGCAATGGATCACAACTATTAACCATAATACCAGCATGTGCCGAGCAGCTCAACCATGTGTGTACCATAGTAGGCTCTCGGTCTCGTCGTGGCACCATCAGTCGTTGGTCATAACCCCATTACCAAACGTAACCAATGAGAATTCCACATAGCATAAATAGATGGAGCCCATGAGAATATGGCTCAGAAAATGTGACGGAAGTTGAGGCAAAGATTGTTGGCAAAAGAGCATCACATGAGAATTTTCTTCAACTCAGAGAACCATTTTATGATCATCACGGGGATTATCAGCCAAAGATTGATACGATATTTAATATGAGGAGGAACCAACCATGAGATCGAGATTGATAAGCTTTTAGAGGCATGATAGATCCAAAGAGAACAGCAACATTCATTAATCCACATGGATATGCCGCTTAGAGATAAGTTGATAAAACAAGCATCATGATCCTCGAAGAAAGAGTATGAGAATAACCAGAATTGAGAGATTTAGGCAAGATGAACATTTGATACTTGAGAACGGGTTATAGCAGATAACCAGCTAACGGGGCAGAGTCGATAGGGGATCCCGAGATTCGGATGACAAAGCCAACATGATTCACAAGAAAAAGGATTACCAGATCCATGCAAAAGGAGAGGTAGGCAAACAGGATCAGCCAGGATGATTAACAAAAATGCTATGAAGTTTTAGGAGCAAGGATTTATGGAAAGAAACGTGGCCTTGATAGGGTTTGCGCAACTAGACACCAACAACAAATATATTTTTTTGACACAAGTGCACAAGGAGACTTGGGTTGGTCTAGCGGTCAAGCTGTGGGGGTCTATAAGCTGTGCAGGTGTAACTTCAAGCGTAAAACACACAAGGGTTAACAAAAATACCAGCTCAAGCATGATTTTTTTTTATTTTATGAGGTTCCACTTGCTAACCACTAGGTTGTTTAAAGTGGGGGTGTCTTTTCATGAGGAAACAAACAACATTTTTTTTTGCAAAAGGGTTGAACAATTTCAATGCCACCTAGATAGCAAGGCAAGAGAACACATAACACAACCTAACAAGACTTACCAATCTGACACGAGGTAAGGCATTTCTAACATAGCAGTACATCACATTATTCACAAGTTCTTATTATTGGAATAAAGGTGAGAGAAGCAGGTTGGTGCGCAAGAGACAATTATAATGCGACAATCATGATGCATGCTCATTCTAGTCGTCTTCTCAGACCTAACTAATTTTTCGGGTGCTTCTACAGCATCCTTATTAATAGTAGTAGTAGCCTTTATGGCCTATATAAATAGCCACCTAGCTACCCATCTATTTCCTAAGGCTTCACGTCTTAGATCTATCCTTATCGTCCTGACGGTCTATCCAACATTGGTTTCTAGCAAGTTTTACTTTAGAAAAGGTTGGTAATCATGACTTATTAACTTCTCTGTACTGGTATGCGCTCCGATACCAGCTGTGGCGGAACTGCCCGAATTATTCCAACTTAAGTGCCTAAGTCCCGCCTTAGAGGCTAGACCACACTTAAATAGGAATAAACCATCAGTCCCTCGGATCTAGTCCGATAAAGCCACTTAACTAGGATCAAATACCACTAGCCCACTCGAAGGTGAGGCACAGAGAAACACAATAAAACATAATACCACAAATTTAATAAGTATCATTAGTGATTACATTATCGGAGTTTCAGAAATAATAACCATAAATTTTAATGCAGCGGAAATAACTAATGGAGAAACCAAGTAACATGGCGAAGCCTGGCCACGCTACTCCTCCTGGTCCTCTCCTGCGGAAGTAATAACCCACTCGACCGTCTATCCCGGTGGTAGGGATGGAGGCCAAGTCACACCATCAACCAATCATCCTAAGGAGTACCTGCAAAAATTATGCCACAAGCAAGACTGGGTATACTAATACTCAGCTAGACTTACCCGGTGTGAGGAGTCTACTCCTCTACCTCTAGACATGCAGCTGTTTGGCTGAGGGGTTTGGTTTGCCAAAAGCACTAGATGAGTCTAAAAACAAGTTTTAGCTTTTCAAGTTTTAGTAGAATCCTTTAGACTAAATGTGTACCTAGCTAAGCATACATGGTATCAAACATTTTTACCAATCAATATCTTTTGCCAGTCACCTCATTTCCACTTATTACTCAATGTAGCAGCATGGATCAAGCAGTCTCATTAGCTGCGAGAAGCAGACGATTCGAATCGAGTTTTTATCCTTGCAAGGTAAACCTAAACACACGACATGTAGGGGCACTCCGTCCCCACACATATCAACCGTCCCCATCGATTCCCTGGCAACAGAAAGGGGCTCACCGCCTTGGCGTACAATGCCTCACTGACCCCGACTGTCGTCGTGCAGTGACCGCACTTGTACCCACCATAACCGGAATGGGAGACCACGTCTCAGGTCGCGTGAGGAGGGCAATCTGCGGGCAGGTTCACTCAGGTACTAGGCTTACCGATTTACCATATTTCTCGGTATGTGTTTAGTACGTTCAAACGCTTGACACACGGTACCACACCTTAATCCTTATTCCAATTTCCGTCTCGTAGACAACGCATCCCCATGGACCGTTGTCCACAGACCACCATCATTATGATATCAAAATGGATAAACCAATTCCTGACCTCGCGCGAGTGCTAGAAAAATCACTCGACTTCTACCGAGATCCTAATTAATAAAGCAGCTACCTCGACCTAGCATACTAGTATTCATCTCAACAGGAATCCTGAGTTCATGCAACTAGGGTTTCAGTCAACTCCTACACTTAAGTGCACAGTACAAGCCTACAATCATTAAGTGTAGTAAAATAGCATATATAAACGGTTATGCATAAAACCGGGGCTTGCCTTTAATTTAACACTGAGACAGTGTTTGCTGGGGGAGGTGCTCGCTTGGCGAGCATCCACTGGTTTGGCCCATCATTCTTCAGGTCGTCCACCAACTGCATCTTGTGGTTGGCACCACATCACTTGCACGATCGTCATCTCTCGGTCCTAAATGAGACGCAGGATGCATATGTATGAATATGATGAAATATATCACAAGATAATCCCAAAATAGACGGTAGCAAACTAAACATTAAATTGTAAGACACCGCGACAACTGTACGCAAGCACTAGTTAGCTATACGTCATCGGGCATACGTAGTCAATCATCACTGGAAAACAACAAACACTTCCTATAATTATCTATTGCAAACACGACATCATAAGTACAAGCATTCGCCACGTTCACTTTTATCATTCATTAGTTACTTATTATTAAACTAGTTAAGTACGCAGAATTTACGATGACTTACACATAGACAGACTTAGTTAAGAAGAATAGTTGCTTAATCGGGTTTTACAATCATTCACAACCTTCTACTGCAAGCATACACCCCCGAGAACACACATGAGGAGATAGTTTATTCACAATTACAAATTGTACTACTTTAATGACGTTGGTTACTTAGTAGTATTAGCAGAAAGGCAAAGACAAGACATTATCATTTTGTTTCTTCGAACATATAAGTGCATTGCTAAGTGTTGATTAAGCTAAGCTATGTATTAGACCTTAACCAATTTAGTTCACTAACTTAGTGAGATGTGTACTATTTACTTATATATAACCTGATTATATTAGTTACTATCATTGTTACTCATATTCACTTAAAACCAAAACAAGCAAGCAATCACTCAAGTCAAACACAATAGAGTAGAGCAATCAATCACTACTAACACATTTAGGACAACAGCACAGTAGTTTTTGTTTTAATCCTAACTCTTCAAATATTAGTTCAAAATTATCAAACTAGGATTTTCTAGAAAGCTTAAAAAGTGTTCTACAACTTTGATATTTTTACCTCAGCATGATTAGACACTTAGCAAGGCCGAATTGTGTAAACATAGCAGCTCTGTCCAGATTTGGACAGATTCAAACTTGCGACTTCAAAAATTTATAACTAGAGACTCAGGCATTCAAATCAATTGATCCTAGACTTTCTGGAAAGCTAATTAAATGTTATACAAATTATTTATAAACATCTCAGGTTGATTTAAAGTTTATCAAGAGTAAAAGACACTAGAAGGCTTTGCTGTCCAGATTTAGACAGATTCAAACTTCACACTTCAAACATCCACAACTTAATCTTCAGATCATCAAAAAGAGTGATCCAAGTCTTTTTGAAAAGCTCAGCAAAAGCACTACATAACATTTATAATCACCAAGAAGTGATTCCATGATTAACTAAAGCAAACAATACAGTTTTCGAAGGATGTTCTGTCAGTGGACAGAACACAGCAACCATCTTGTAAAATTCATAACTCTTAAACTATCAGGCCTATGGTTATGAATTTTTAACACAAGTAAGATAAGAAAAGTCACTACAACTTTCTTATAACGACCATGAACAGATTATAATATTAACTTAAACAAACAATACAGTTTCTGAAATCTGTACAGAATTTAGACAGATTCAGTTACTGAATTTGTAAAAAGCATAGTTCCTAAACTATCAATACTAATATCATGAAATTTTAGAAAAAGCTAGATTTTGAAGTTAACTACATCCTTTGTATAGAACACATCTACCTAAAAGATAACTTGCTTTACTAAATCATCACCACAATAGAGAACATACATGCAAAAATTTCAGTTCATGGGCAATCCTACTTAACTTAGCTACCCAACAAGATTATGGTAAAGCACCACAAATTCTTTGCTCTAAACTACCATGACAAAACCATAAATTCTCTAATTGTCATCAAGGTACAACTCAAGCATTCAAGAGACACACATGATTTCACTTATTCATATTAAATGTTATTTTTAGCCTATAAATGTTATTTTTGGGTGGTGTCGTAAACATCTCATTTGGACTTCAAAGTTTTACTAGAGATAGGTGATAAACAATCATGACTACTGTACAAATTTCACATGCCCAGGTTTTATATATTAATCTCTACAAAAAGAACAATTTGTTAATGCAATAAAGCATGTGAGAGCAAGTTAAATCTAAAACTTATTATTTTCTGTGGATGCATGACCATATTAAGTTTTCTTACACTACTATAATATTATGCAAGGACAGTGGAACATCATTTTCCATTTTTACATTCATATATTATTTATAAACCATTTAAAACTACTTAATGTGCATCAAGCAAGTTAAATCACTAACTTAATCATACTTGCACAACAATTCATGATATTTTTACCAGTCACCACGCATCACACCAAGAGTCTACTGTAAACATTTCAACCCATTTGGAGCAATAGAGCTACAGATATAAAAATAACAAGCAAAACAATCATCTTTTTCCTATTTAACATGTTTTAATTAACACACCAAGAAAACAGTGAACAACCTACAAGTTTTATATTTTTCTTAGATGGAGTATGACAACATCTAACTAACAAAATAAGTTTCATCATTTTTGGATTTTTATAAATAAAACTATGGAGAGAAGCAAGTTCATTCATTTTGTAAACCAGTTTTTAAATACGAATTTCTACAGAAAAACTTTTCCACTAAACCATACCAACATATAGATCCAATAGTTAGAGCATTTCACAAGGAAGTCAATAAAATAAGTTTCACGATTTTAGGAGCTCTAAAACTCGAGATATAAATATTTGAAGAAAGAGCAAAAATCTACAACTTTGTGTGTTCTTACCCATGGCCTTGGGCCCACTCGTCATAGACTCAGGGGGGCTTCTTCAACCTCACGTGAACAACAGCCAAGCCCAGGGGAGCAGCAGGGCTGCTGCTGTTGTGGGGGAAGAGAGGGGCGAGCTAGGGATGGCTGCTGGCCAGAGGTGGAAGAAAGGGGGCGCCATGGGGAGAGAGCTCCCTGCTCCTGCGCTTAACCAGAGAAGGGGAGGAGAGGAGAAGTGGCGTGTGGGGGAAAAAGGGAGAGAGGTGGGCTGCCATTTATGGAGGAGAAGCTCCAGAGCACGACTGCCACGTTTCTCCATTGCAGCAATTCATCGAACACATGGTGAGTGCTACAGTAGCGACATTGGGCGACCATTTTTGGCCTTTTCTGCTTGGATTCGGACATGGGTCACTGTAGCAAAGTTATTTCCCACGCAATACTCTACAAGTTTGATTAAGGGTTCTCAGCCATTTGCAAACTATATTAAGAGATAATTAAGTCCAAAGTTGCTACTGTCAAAGGGTTAATTTCACCTAAGAATGGATGTCAAACCTTGTCAAAATGGGTCGGATAAATGCCATCCTTTGATATGATGTGCCTCCATTAGTTACTAACAACTTTTATATTTGGTGAAAATCAAGTTGTTAAACAAATTTTAGGGAACGCGAGACGTTGACCCGAACAACACTGATTTCAGACTTAGAATAATTAAAATCCTGAAATCAGATTTTTATTCTGTCTTGATGGCACTGTTTGAGATTCTTAGAGATTGAATAAAGGCTTGGTTTAAATATAAAATTTGTTGTATAACACAGGTTCTACAATTTTTATTAAAGGCCAAACCTCATATCTTGAATATAAATAAAAGTTTCACTTTGCTCAAGGTAGTATCATTATAAAGCTCTCAATTATATTTTTAAGGCAATCAGACTATTTTCTTGACATTTTTTTGGCATGGACCCTCAATAATTTTTGTTGTAGAGTTGATACAGAGTGTTTTGGAAAAGTTGGCATGACTTGGTTGAATTTATAAATTTTCTTTTACTTAATCGAGCAGTCTCAAGCAAGCGTAGGATTTATAACTTCACACGAATATTAGTTCAGACTTTAAGAAATCTTTAGAATACACTTGATAGATAGAGATGAATGATGAAATAAAGATAACAAGCTGATTTGCATAAAAATTAACTAGAGGTTCACACAAAGAGATCCTGCGGGAGAATGCGAATTCGGATTAAATATTTGGGCGTAGATCGACTATCGAGACAGTGGATTCGGACATCGATTGGATAACATAACAACTATCAAGAGTTCGAATAAATGAGTCTGGATAGGAGTTGCGAGACGATATTGACTTTCGAGTTTGCATTTGCCTCGAGAAATAGAAGTTTTAACAGGCTCCAAATTTGGCTATTCTTGAGATCGAATAATTCCAAATTTGGTGAAACATTCATGAGTAACTTGATAAATGGAGATAAATGTGATAAAGAGATAGAAATTTTCACTGAACATCCGAGAAATTTTCACTGAACATCCCGATATAATGCGAAATAGACACCTGGGGTGTCACACCGAGGGTGCCTCGGGCTGGGCCGAGGGTGCCTCGGGCTGGGCCGAGGCCTTCTCGGCCTTGGGCGTGCCGTCGGTCTTGACTGAGGGTTGATGTAGGTCTCGGGAGAAGACGTCCGGGGGAACCGTTGTTCGCCCTGAGGCTATCTTAGCCAGCTCGTCCGCAGTCTCGTTGTATCGTCGGGCGACATGATTGAGCTCGACCCCGTAGAACTTGTCTTCCAGGCGCCGAACCTCTTTGCAGTAGGCTTCCATCTTCGGGTTGCGGCAGTGGGAGTTCTTCATGACTTGGTCGATGACAAGTTGCGAGTCACCGCGAGCGTCGAGGCGTCGGACCCCTAGCTCGATGGCGATGCGCAACCCGTTAACCAGAGCCTCGTACTCGGCCACGTTGTTGGACACCACGAAATGGAGGCGCAGCACATAGCGGAGATGTTTCCCGAGGGGTGAGATGAAGAGCAGGCCCGCGCCCGCTCCTGTTTTCATCAGTGACCCGTCGAAAAACATGGTCCAGAGTTCCGGTTGGATTGGAGACGCTGGAAGCTGGGTGTCGACCCATTCAGCCACAAAGTCCGCCAAGACTTGGGACTTGATGGCCTTCCGAGGGGCGAACGAGATTGTCTCGCCCATGATTTCTACTACCGACTTTGCAATCCTACCTGAGGCCTCTCGGCACTGGATGATCTCCCCTAGGGGGAAGGATGACACCACAGTCACCGGATGAGACTCGAAGTAGTGTCGCAACTTCCGCCGCGTCAGAATCACCGCGTACAGCAGCTTCTGAATTTGTGGGTAGCAGATCTTGGTCTCGGACAGTACCTCACTGATGAAGTAGACCGGCCTCTGGATGGGCAATGCATGCCCCTCTTCTCGTCTCTCAACCACGATCGCGGCGCTGACCACCTGGGTGGTAGCGGCGACATAGATCAAGAGGGCTTCTCCGGCAGTGGGGGGCACCAAGATGGGCGCGTTCGTGAGGAGCGCCTTCAGGTTCCCGAGGGCTTCCTCGGCCTCGGGAGTCCAAGTGAAGCACTCAGCCTTTCTTAAGAGGCGGTACAGGGGTAGGCCTTTTTCGCCGAGGCGCGAGATGAAGCGGCTCAGAGCCGCAAGGCATCCCATGACCCTCTGTACGCCTTTCAAGTCCTTGATGGGCCCCATGTTGGTGATGGCCGCGATTTTCTCCGGGTTGGCCTCGATGCCCCGCTCGGAGACGATGAACCCCAAGAGCATGCCTCGGGGTACTCCGAAGACGCACTTCTCAGGATTGAGCTTTACGACTTTCGCCTTGAGACACCGGAATGTCGTTTCAAGGTCGGAAAGGAGGTCGGAGGCTTTCCTGGTCTTGACTACGATGTCATCGACGTAAGCCTTGACCGTTCGACCGATGTGTTGGCCGAACACGTGGTTCATGCACCTTTGGTATGTCGCACCCGCATTCCTCAAACCAAACGGCATAGTAACATAGCAGTACATGCCAAATGGTGTGATGAAAGAAGTCGCGAGCTGGTCGGACTCTTTCATCCTGATTTGGTGATACCCTAAGTAGGCATCGAGGAAAGACAGGGTTTCGCACCCAGTAGTGGAATCCACGATTTGATTGATGCGAGGCAGAGGATAGGGAACTTTTGGACATGCTTTGTTCAGACCAGTGTAGTCTACACACATCCGCCATTTCCCTCCTTTCTTCCTCACAAGCACAGGGTTGGCAAGCCATTCGGGATGGAGTACCTCTTTGATGAACCCTGCTGCCATCAGCTTGTGGATCTCCTCGCCTATGGCTCTGCGCTTTTCTTCGTCGAATCAGCGCAGAGGCTGCTTCACGGGTCGGGCTCCAGCTCGGATATCCAGCGAGTGCTCGGCGACCTCCCTCGGTACGCCAGGCATGTCCAAGGGACTCCACGCGAAAACGTCAGGGTTTGCGTGGAGGAAGTCGACGAGCACTGCTTCCTATTTGGGATCGAGCTCGGAGCCGATCCGGACCTGCTTGGAGACGTCGTTGCTAGGGTCGAGAGGGACGGATTTGACTGTCTCTGCTGGCTCGAAATTGCCGGCATGGCGCTTCACGTTGGGCACCTCCTTGGAGAGGCTCTCCAGGTCGGCGACGAGGGCCTCGGCGCACTCCATGCACTCCACGTCGCATTCGTATGTGTGTCGGTACGTGGGGCCGACGATGATGACCCCGTTGGGGCCCGGCATCTTGAGCTTGAGGTAGGTGTAGTTGGGGACGGCCATGAACTTGGCGTAGCATGGCCTCCCCAGCACTGCGTGGTAGGTTCCTCGGAACTCGACCACCTCGAACGTGAGGGTTTCCATTCGGAAGTTGGAGGGAGTCTCGAAGCAGACGGGTAGATCGAGTTGTCCGAGGGGCTGGACGCGTTTCCCGGGGATGATCCCGTGGAAAGGCGCCACGCCTGCCCGGACCGGGGACAGATCGATCCGCAGGAGCCCGAGGGTCTCGGCGTAGATGATGTTGAGGCTGCTGCCTCCGTCCATGAGGACCTTGGTAAGCCTGACGTTGCCGATGACGGGATCAACAATGAGTGGATATTTCCCCGGGCTCGGCACGCGGTCGGGATGGTCGTCTTGGTTGAAGGTGATGGGCTTGTCGAACCAGTCTAGATAGACTGGCGCCGCCACCTTTATCGAGCAGACCTCCCAGCGCTCTTGCTTGCGGTGCCGAGCCGAGGCGTTCGCCACTCGCCCACCGTAGATCATGAAGCAGTCGTGGACCTCAGGGAACTCTTCTGCCTTGTGATCTTCCTTCTTGTCGTTGTCGGGGGCCCTGCCACCTTCCGCAGGTGGCCCAGCCTTGTGAAAGTGGCGCTGAAGCATGGCGCACTCCTCAAGGGTGTGCTTGATGGGCCCTTGATGATATGGGCACGGCTCCTTGAGCATCTTGTCGAAGAGATTGGCGCCCCCGGGAGGTTTCCGAGGGTTCTTATACTCAGCGGCGGCGACAAGGTCCGCGTCGGCGGCGTCGCGTTTCACTTGCGACTTCTTCTTGCCTTTCTTCTTGGTGCCGCGCTGAGTGGACGCCTCGGGGACATCTTCCGGCTGGCGGCCTTGGGGCTGCTTGTCTTTCCGGAAGATGGCCTCAACCGCCTCCTAGCCAGAGGCGAACTTGGTGGCGATGTCCATCAGCTCGCTCGCCCTGGTGGGGGTCTTGCGACCCAGCTTGCTCACCAGGTCACGGTAGGTGGTGCCGGTGAGGAACGCGCCAATGACATCCGAGTCGGTGACGTTGGGTAGCTCGGTGCGCTGCTTCGAGAATCGCTGGATGTAGTCCCGGAGAGACTCTCCCGGCTGCTGGTGGCAGCTTCGGAGATCCCATGAGTTCCCAGAGCGCACGTACGTTCCCTGGAAGTTGCCGGCGAAGGTTTGGACTAGGTCGTCCCAGTTGGAGATCTGCCCCGGAGGCAGGTGCTCCAACCAGGCTCGAGCGGTATCGGAGAGGAACATGGGGAGGTTGCGGATGATGAGGTTGTCGTCATCCGTTCTACCCAGTTGGTAGGCTAGCCGGTAGTTCGCGAGCCACAGTTCTGGCCTCATTTCCCCTGAGTACTTTGTGATGGTACTCGGGGTCCGGAACCGGGTCGGGAATGGCACCCGTCGTATGGCCCGGCTGAAAGCCTGCAGACCGGGTGGTTTGGGCGAGGGACTCCGATCCTCCCCGCTGTCGTAGCGTCCCCCACGCCTGGGGTGGTAGCCTCGGCGCACCCTCTCGTCGAGGTGGGTTCGATGGTTGTGGTGATGGTGCTCGTTACCGAGGCGTCCCGGGGCCGCAGGTGCTGTGTTGCGCGTGCGCCCGGTGTGGACCGATGCTTCCCGCACGAACCAGGAAGTCGCGGCGTGATGCTCCGAGGGGTACCCCTGCCTTCAGGAGGCAGAGCTTTCGGCCCGGCGGACCGCGGCATCCTCCAGGAGATTCTTGAGCTCTCCCTAGATATGCCGCCCCTCGGTGGTTGATGGCTCCGGCATCGCGCGGAGAAGTATTGCCGCTGCAGCCAGGTTCTGGACGACCCCGCTAGAAGCTGGGGGCGGTCTCGCCCTGACATCGTCGGCGATGCGGTGCTGGATGCCCTAGGGTAGATGGCGCGCTTCTCCGGCCAGAGCTTGGCCTGCCCATTCCTGCCTGATGTCCCGGTGGAACGGCTCAAGTGTTCCTGCTCCCTCGTCGAGAATGGCCTGCATCTCGCGGATTTGCTCGAGCTATGTGTCCTGACCCCCCATAGGGACTGGGACCACAGCTAGCTCCCGAAGGATGTCAACGCGAGGCGCAGGCCTAGGGGGATCACCGTTTTCTGGTATACCAAGATGGTTGCCTTCGCCGGGACCCCCTAGATCGACGTGGAAACATTCATGATTTGGGACGCAGTCCTCGTCGCTGAAGCTGCGGCTACCGTCGGAACAGTCGGAAATGCAGTAGTCGCATACGGTCATGAAGTCCTGCATGGCACTGGGGTTACCAAGTCCGGAGAAATCCCAACAGAAGTCGGGCTCGTCATCTTCCTCGGGATTCGAGGGCCCTAGGTCGAGACGGCTGTCAGCCAGTCCTAGGGTGACCGCATACCGTACCCCGGAGGGTTTGGACATGCCTCTATGAAGGCTTCCACCGAAGCGAAGTCGCTTGGTGGGTCGAGGCTGAATCCAAAAGGCACGAGATGGGAATCGGTCGTTACCTCCTTGTCGACGGGCGGTGACGAAGTCGCGTCAGGGGCAGACTGCACCGTCGTCTTGGATACAAGGGTGACGCCCAGCAAGTCCTTTGCGAGCGTGCTGGCGTCGTTCGTCCGTTTGGAGTTGGCGTGTCGCGGGGAAACAGCGCTCATCTTCGTCTCAGACGTGAGGGCGATGCCCGACGCGTCCCCCGTTGGGGCGCCGGCGCCGTCGACTCGCTCAACAGCCGATGAGGTGCCGCCTCCTGCTTGGCCTTGGTTGCCCTGCCTCCTCTTCCGTCGGTGGAGGGGGTGACGGGACAAACCCGAATGTTGTTCTTCCGCCACGTGGGGAAGACGTCGTCGATTCTGCCACCGGCGGGTGGGCTGTCGACCGCCATTGTCGCTGTCGCGCGGCGGAGGAAGGAGTATCATGTCGTAGCCGCCGTCGAGGGACATGAACTCAAGACTCCCGAAATGGAGCACCGTCCCTGGCTAGAAAGGTTGCTGGAGACTACCCATCTGGAGCTTGACGGGAAGCTGTTCGTCAACACGCAGCAGGCCCCTACCTGGCGCGCTAACTGTCGGCGTTTCGACCCCGAGGGGTCCCTGGACCGACGAGTGAATTGTCGCCGCGTGCCCCAGCCCAGATGGGTCGGCGCGAGACGGAGCTCGAAGGGGGGAGAAACAGCAAAGGGGAACCCGCAGCCTCCGTGTTGTCTTGCGCCCAGGTCGGGTGCGCTTGTAGTAGGGGGTTACAAGCGTCCGCGTGGGAGGGAGCGAGAGGCCTGCGCGCGCCGTCCCGTCCTCCCCGCGTGGCAAACCTTCTCATACGATTGCCCTGGGCCTTCCTTTTATAGGCGTAAGGAGAGGGCCCAGGTGTACAATAGGAGATGTAGCAGTGTGCTAACATGTCTAGCAGAGAGGAGCTAGCGCCCTAAGTACATGCCGTCGTGGCAGCCGGAGAGGTTTTGGCACCCTGCTCATGTGATGTCGTGGCCATCGGAGGAGCGCTGGAGCCTTGCGGAAGGATAGCTGTAGGGGTTGTCGAGTCCTTGCTGACGTCTCCTTGCTTCCGTAATGGGTTGAGAGCCGCCGTCGTCATGGAGCACGCGGGGTGCCATCATTACTTGCTTTACCGGGGCAAGCCGGATGGGACGCTGGTCTTGTCCCCGTAGCCTGAGCTAGCTAGGGGTAGGGTAATGATGACCCTCCCTGTGACATGGTCGGTCCGAGCCCTAGGTCGGGCGAGGCGGAGGCTCCTCCGAGGCTGAGGTCGAGTCTGTCTTCTGAGGTCGAGGTCGAGTCCGAACCCCAGGTCGGGCGAGACGGAGTCCGTCGTCTTCTGGAGCAGAGGCCGAGTCCGAGCCTTGGGGTCGGGCGAGGCAGAGTTCGTCGTCTTTCGGAGCCGAGCCCGAGTCCGAGCCCTGGGGTCGGGCGAGGTGGAGTTCGTCGTCTTCCGGAGCCGAGGCCGAGTCCGAGCCCTAGGGTCGGGCGAGGCGGAGTTCGTCATCTTCCGGAGCCAAGGCCGAGTCCGAGCCCTGGGTTGGGCGAGGCGGAGTTCGTCATCTTTCGGAGCCGAGGCTGAGTCCGAGCCTTGGGTCGGGCGAGGTGGAGTCCGTCGTCTTCCGGGGCCGAGGCCGAGTCCGAGCCCTGTGGTCGGACGAGGCGGAGTTCGTCGTCTTCCGGGGCCGAGGCCGAGGCCGAGTCCGAGCCCTGGGGTCGGGTGAGGTGGAGTTCATCGTCTTCCGGGGCCGAGGCCGAGTCCGAGCCTTGGGTCGGGCGAGGCAGAGTCCGTCGTCTTCTGGGGCCGAGGCCGAGTCCGAGCCCTAGGGTCGGGCGAGGCGGAGTTCGTCGTCTTCCAGGGCCGAGGCCGAGTCCGAGGCCTGGGGTCGGGTGAGGCGGAGTTTGTCGTCTTCCGGGGCCGAGGCCGAGTCCGAGCCCTGGGTCGGGCGAGGCGGAGTCCGTCGTCTTCTAGGGCCGAGGCCGAGTCCGAGCCCTGAGGTCGGGTGAGGCAGAGTTTCCTATGGCGCCCGAAGTCGGACTTGGCTACTGTCAGCCTCACTTTGTCGAGTGGCACAGCAGTCGGAGCGACGTAGGCGGCGCTGTCCTCTTGTCAGGCCGGTCAGTGGAGCGGCAAAGTGACTGCGGTCACTTCGGCTCTGTCGACTGAGGGGCGCGCGTCAGGATAAGGTGTCAGGCCACCTTTGCAATAAATGCTTCTGCGATACGGTCAGTCGATGTGGCGATCTGACCAAGGTTGCTTCTTGGCGAAGACTGGGCCTCGGGCGAGCCGAAGGTTTGTCCGTTGCTTGAGGGGGTCCTCAGGCGAGGCGTGAATCCTTCGGGGTCGGCTGCCCTTGCCCGAGGCTGGCCTCGGGCAAGGCGGGATTGTGTCCCTTGAGTGGACCGAGCCTTGACTTAATCGCACCCATCAGGCCTTTGCAGCTTTGTGCTGATGGGGGTTACCAGCTGAGATTAGGAGTCTTGGGGGTACCCCTAATTATGGTCCTCGACAATGACCATTATCATCTCTACTTTAGTTGTCGCATATTTTCTCTCCTATATGGGTATACAAGCAATGTGTTTCACATATTGAAGTAGCTTGGGATCTTGCATATTCTATTGGGAGCTGTGTGTTCAGCAGTGGTTCTGACTCCAAGTCATAGGTCTAAAATATTTATCATACTTCTTGATACATGAGCATCCTGAAAGGCTAAAACAACCTTTCTGTCTCATGATTTGTTTGTGTTCTTTTGCTCTACTTTAAATTATTTAAAGAGTGAGACTTTATAACTCCACTGCAAATAAGAACCACAAATCAATGCAACTCTGAAATGTTAGATTTTGTCAGATTCGTTGGTACTGATCAGTTACTTAAGCTATCTATAGAAAATGTGCACTGATTGAACTACAAAGTGAATCATAATTAAAGCTTTCTATTTCTACTATGATGTGATAACAAGCTGTAACTCCAGTTTCATCTTACCTCCCTTTAGTGAGTTTCTGATGCTAAGAAATTTATTAAGCTGTTTATTATGGTTAGCAGGAATTATTTGATTATAATTTGTTCTCTTTTGATTTCCCTTAACATTAAGATATGTTATCGTGTTTAGGATGAGCGAAGAAGGCTGTACTTGTATAGTGCATTATTCAATCCCCTCCGAAGTATGTTCTACTTGGACAAAAGATCTAAGAAGGTAACAATAAAGTTTGCAGCAAAACATCGTAATTATTCAGGATCTTCACATACGAGTAGTGTGTGAGTAGTCTGTGAGTAGTCTGTTATCATGTAATTATTCAGGATCTCGTGTGTCGTCCATTGAGATATACTTATACTATATAAGAAACAATCCATTTCCCAACACCATTTGCAGCAAAACATCGTACTCTGCTTCATCGTGCAACCAACAGAAATCGGAGAGGGAGAGGGTACGGTACCGATCGGATTAGGCGCCGAGCTCCACGAATGTGGTGGGGGCGTTGGGCCTTCGTCGTGCCCACCACCTACTCCGGGAAAGATATGGAACAGTGGGCGGCAATGGATGGCGTTGGTGGCGGCGCGGTGAGCTTGGGCTGAGGGGGCGGCAAGCCGAGGACGAGAATGAACGGGCTGGCGGCGGCGCGGTGACCTTTGGCTGCTGGGCAGCGAGCCGAGGAGCTCTGGCGGCGCCACAGTGACCTTTAGGTGCTGGGCAGTGAGTCGAGGACCTCTGGCGACGGCGCCGCGGTGTTCTAGCGGAGGCGTGATTTTCTGGCGGCGGTGGGTGGGAAACGAGTGAGCTGAGAGAGAGAGAGACTCGCGGCGCCGCGCTGTAGGGATTTAGGTCTTTCTGGTTAAGTTCGACGGTGTAGATTTAGCCCACGAACTTAATATAAGATTGTGGGTACCTACGTTCCTAATTCGTTAAGTTCGACGGTTTTGGCCAGGGCCCATGAACTTAATGTAAGAACGTGGGTACCCACGTTTTTAAAAAAACCCATGAACTTAACTAATGTAAGAACATCGGTACCCACGTTCTTAACAAAACCCACAAACATTTATCAGTTTCTTGTAGTGATACGTAACTCGATAATATCCGTATCACAATATTAGGGGTTAGGGTTAGGGCTTAGGGTTAGTGTTAGTGGTTAAGGGTTAGGGTATTTGTTAATATGAATTTAATTATTGCTTATGTTAATATGTGTTAATATGTATTTGTATATATATAGCTCAATGAGTTCTCCAATCAAGGACCAAGGATTAGGGCCCGACCACATGGACAAGAGTGTTGCTCAAGAACAATTCAGCAGTGAAGGATATGAAACGCCTAGCGACCCTTTTCCTACCGCTAGCATGGATAGGGCCGCTGCGCGTGAGTTGCAACGTGACCCTACTTACGATCCACAAGACCATGAGGTAAATTACACATCCTTAATTTCGTGTGTGTACCTAATTAATTAGCTAATTTCACAATGTCTATTACACATGCATGATTTCTTGTGCATTTTATTACATGAATAGGAGGTCTTGTCTCAATTTCGTGCGATACTCGAAGAAGCTGCGGCACGACACAAAGATGCACCGGAACCGACCCAAGGCGCACCGGAACCGACCCAAGGCGCATCGGAACCGACCCAAGGCGCACCGGAATCGACCAAGACAACCACCGAGAGGTCAAGGAAAAGGAAGCAGAGCGATCGGAACAGAGGTGACAGGGGGCTAAACAAGTTTCCTGACAAGACATATAAAATCACAGACGTGAGCCCGAATGGTCAGCCCCTAGCTCCAGAAGAGGCACTGCCTAAGTTCCGGAATGCACTTGGGTTCTTAGTTAGAGAATATCTTGACATCACAATCCGACAGTGGAGAGATGTATCAGATGATGTCAAGAATCAAATGTGGAATAAGCTAATAACGAGGTTCGTTTTGCCTCGAGATTCAGAAGAACTCGTGAAAAATACACGATGAAGCAGTTTGCAATCAATTTCCGAAACTGGAGGTCTGAGATGAATACAAAGTTTCCAAAGAAAGACCTAGACCCGACGAAAAATATAAAATCTCAGCAGGTCAGTGGGCAGTATTTCTAGAGCAGAGGAGCAGCCCTAATTTCATATCGCTAAGTTTCGGGGACCATAATTAGGGGTACCCTCAAGACGCCTAATTCTCAGCTGGTAACCCCCATCAGCATAAAGTTGCAGAGGCCTGATGGGTTTGATTAAGTCAGGGATCAGTCCATACGAGCGACTTGATCACGCCACGCCCGAGCCTAGCCTCGGGCGAGGGCAGCCGACCCTAAGATGACTCCGTCTCGCCTGAGGTCTCCTCTTTCACGACAGACGCATCACCGGCTCGCCCGAGGCCCCGCCTTCGATAAGAAGTAACCCTGACTAAATCACCGCGCCAACCGACCAAATCCCTGGGGCCTTCAACGCAAAAGGTAAGACTGACGGGTAGCCAGGCTTGGCCAAAAGCGCCAGAGGAAGCTCCGCCCGACCCAGGGCTCGGACTCGGGCTAAGGCCCCGGAAGACGGCGAACTCCGCCTCGCCCGACCCAGGGCTCGGACTCGGGATAAGGCCCCGGAAGACGGCGAACTCCGCTCCGCCCGACCCAGGGCTCGGACTCGGGCTAAGGCCCCGGAAGACGGCGAACTCCGCTCCGCCCGACCCAGGGCTCGGACTCGGGCTAAGGCCCCGGAAGACGGCGAACTCCGCTCCGCCCGACCCAGGGCTCGGACTCGGGCTAAGGCCCCGGAAGACGACGAACTCCGCCTCGCCCGACCCAGGGCTCGGACTCCGCCTCGGCCTCTGCCGAACGACCTCCGCCTCGCCCGACCCAGGGCTCGGACTCCGCCTCGGCCTCTGTCATGCAGGACGGACTCGACCTCGACTTCGGAGGAGCCTCCACGACGCCCGACCTAGGACACAAGACCGCCACGTCAACAGGAAGCGTCATCATCACCCTGCCCTGAGCCGACTTGGGTCGCAGAGAACAAGACCGGCGTCCCATCTGGCCAGCTACGCCAGATAGGCAATGATGGCGCCCCACTAGACCATGACGACGGCGGCTCACAGCTCCCTTACGAAAGCAGGGAGACGTCAGCAAGAGCACAGCTGTTCCAACAGCTGTCCCTCCGTCAAGCTCCACTGCTTCTCCAACAGCCACGACGCCACACCAACAGGGTGCCAAGATCTCTCCGGCTGCCACCTTGGCATGTACTTAGGGCGCTAGCTCTCCCTCGCTAGACACGTAGCACCTTGCTACACCCCCATTTTGTACACCTGGATCCTCTCCTTACGACTATAAAAGGAAGGACCAGGGCCTTCTTAGAGAAGGTTGGCCTCGCGGGGACGAAGGGCAGGGGCAGGCGCTCTCTCGGGGCCGCCCGCTCCCCTCACCTCGCGCGGACGCTTGTAACCCCCTACTGCAAGCGCACCCGACCTGGGCGCGGGACGAACACGAAGGCCGCGGGAATTCTCCGACTCCCTCACGACCCGGCTCCGGCCATCTCGCTCTCGCTCTCTCTCTCTCTCTCCCCCCTTCGCGCTCGCCCACGCGCTCGACCCATCTAGGCTGGGGCACGCGGCACCCTCACTCGTCGGCTCGGGGACCCCCCGGTCTCAGAACGCCGACAGTTGGCGCGCCAGGTAGGGGCCTGCTGCGTGTTGACGAGTAGATTCCCGTCAAGCTCCAGATGGGCAGTCTCCAACGACCTCTTCAACCCGGGACGGTGCTCCGTTTCGGGAGCCTCGAGTTCATGTCTCTCGACAGCGGCTACGACATGATACTCCTTCCACCGCCGCGCGACAGCGACAATGGTGGCGGACAGCCCGCCCGCCGGCGGCGGAATCGACGACGCCTTTCCCGCGTGGGGGAAGGACAACTTTCGAGCTCGCTCCGTCCTCTCCCTCGCCATCGGAGGAGGAGGCGGGGCAACCAAGGCCGAGCGGGAGGCTGCGCTCCGACGGCTGTCGAGCAAATCGACATCCCCGGCGCCCCAACGGAGGACACGCCAAGCGTCGCCCTCGCGTTCGAGGCAAAGGCGAGCAGCATCCCCCCGCAACACGTCGACCCCGAGCAGGTGGACGACGCCAGCACGCTCGCGGAGGGCCTGCAGGACGTCGCCCTCGCACCCAAGACGACGGCGCGATCAGCCCCCGACGTGACTTCATCGCTCCTCGTCGATAAAAAGGTACCGACTGCTACCCATCTTTCGTCATTTCGACTCGACCTCAGCCCGCCTGGCGACCTCGCTTTGGCGGGCGCTCACGTTGAGGCGAGTGCAACCTCTCTGGGGTTTCGTGTGCGGTCGCCTTGGGACCGAATGACGGGTGTCTCGACCTACGGACCCTCTGGGTCCGAGGAAGATGACGACCCCAGCATCTGCTGGGATTTCTCCGGATCTGGCAACCCCAGTGCCATGCGGGACTTCATGACCGCATGTGACTACTGCCTCTCCGACTGTTCCGACGGCCGCCGCAGCCTTGACGACAAGGACTGCGGCCCGAGCCGCGAATGTTTCCACGTTGAGCTAGGGGATCCCTCCGGAGGCAGCCAACTCGGCATGCCGGAGGATGGCGATCTCCCTGGGCCAACGCCTCGCGCCGACATCCCGCGGGAGCTAGTTGTGGTCCCCGTTCCGGCGGGGGGTCATGACCCACAGCTCGAGCAAGTCCGCGGGGCGCAGGCCGGGCTCGATGAGGGAGCAGGAGCGCTCGAGGCAATCCGCCAGAACATCAGGCAGGTATGGGCGAGCCAGCCCCCAGCCGGAGGAATACGTCACCTGCCCCAAGGTCTCCAGCACCGCATCGCCAACGATGCCAGAGACAGACCGCCACCCGCATCCGGCGGAACCGGTCAGGACCTGGCCGCTGCAGCGATGCTCCTCCGCGCGATGCCGGAGTCATCAACCACCGAGGGTCGGCGAATCCAGGGAGAACTCAAGCATCTCCTGGAAGGCGCTGCGGCCCGGCGGGCCGAGAGCTCTGCCTCCCGAAGGCAGGGGTACCCCTCGGAACCTCGTGCCGCGACTTCCCGACTCACGCGGGAAGCCTCGGTCTACACCGGGCGCACGCGCAACACCGCGCCTGCGGCCCCGGGCCGCCTCGGCGACGAGCACCCTCATCGCGACCGTCGGGCACGCCTCGACGAAAGGGTGCGCCGAGGCTATCACCCCAGGCGTGGGGGACGCTACGACAGTGGGGAGGATCGGAGTCCCTCGCCCGAACCACCCGGTCCGCAGGTCTTTAGCCAAGCCATTCGGCGGGCGCCGTTTCCGCCCCGATTCCGACCCCCGACTACTATCACAAAGTACTCGGGGGAAACGAGACCGGAATTGTGGCTTGCGGACTACCGCCTGGCCTGTCAACTGGGTGGGACGGACGATGACAACCTCATCATCCGCAACCTCCCCCTGTTCCTCTCCGACACCGCTCGTGCCTGGTTGGAGCACCTGCCTCCGGGGCAGATTTCCAACTGGGAAGATCTGGTCCAGGCTTTCGCCGGCAACTTCCAGGGCACGTACGTGCGCCCCGGGAATTCCTGGGACCTCCGAAGCTGTCGGCAACTGCCGGGAGAGTCTCTCCGGGACTACATCCGGCGGTTCTCGAAGCAGCGCACCGAGCTGCCCAACGTCACCGACTCCGATGTCATCGGCGCGTTCCTCGCCGGCACCACCTGCCGTGACCTGGTGAGCAAGTTGGGTCGCAAGACCCCCACCAGGGCGAGCGAGCTGATGGACATCGCCACCAAGTTCGCCTCCGGCCAGGAGGCGGTAGAGGCCATCTTCCGAAAGGACAAGCAGCCCCAGGGCCGCCCATCGGAAGATGCTCCCGAGGCGTCCACTCCGCGCGGCGCCAAGAAGAAAGGCAGGAGGAAGTCGCAAGCGAAACGCGACGTTCCCGATGCAGACCTTGTCGCCGCCGCCGAGCACAAGAACCCTCGGAAGCCCCCCGGAGGCGCCAACCTCTTCGACAAGGCTCTCAAGGAGACGTGCCCCTACCATCAGGGGCCCGTCAAGCACACCCTCGAGGAGTGCGTCATGCTTCGGCGCCACTTCCACAGGGCCGGGCCACCCGCAGAGGGTGGCAAGGCCCGCGACGACGACAAAAGGGAGGATCGCCAAGCAAGAGAGTTCCCAGAGGTCCGCGACTGCTTCATGATCTACGGAGGGCATGCGGCGAATGCCTCGGCTCGGCATCGTAAGCAAGAGCGTCGGGAGGTCTGCTCGGTGAAGGTGGCGGCGCCAGTCTACCTAGACTGGTCCGACAAGCCCATCACCTTCGACCGGGACGACCACCTCGACCACGTGCCGAGCCTGGGGAAGTACCCGCTCGTCGTCGACCCCGTCATCGGCGACGTCAGGCTCACCAAGGTCTTGATGGATGGGGGCAGCTGCCTCAACATCATCTACGCTGAGACCCTCAGGCTCCTGCGCGTCGATCTGTCATCCGTCCGAGCAGGCGCTGCGCCCTTCCACGGGATCATCCCCGGGAAGCGCGTCCAGCCCCTCGGACAGCTCGACCTCCCTGTCTGCTTCGGAACACCCTCCAACTTCCGAAGGGAGACTTTGACGTTCGAGGTGGTCGGGTTCCGAGGAACCTACCACGCAGTGTTGGGAAGGCCATGCTACGCGAAGTTCATGGCCATCCCCAACTACACCTACCTGAAGCTCAAGATGCCGGGCCCCAACGGGGTCATCACCGTCGGCCCCACGTACAAACACGCATTCGAATGCGATGTGGAGTGCGTGGAGTACGCCGAGGCCCTCGCCGAGTCCGAGGCCCTCATTGCTGACCTGGAAAGCCTCTCCCGAGAGGTGCCGGACGTGAAGCGACATGCCGGCAACTTCGAGCCAGCGGAGACGGTCAAGGCCGTCCCTCTCGACCCCAGTGGCGACACCTCCAAGCAGATTCGGATCGGATCCGGGCTCGACCCCAAATAGGAAGCAGTGCTCGTCGACTTTCTCCGCGCAAACGCCGACGTCTTTGCGTGGAGTCCCTCGGACATGCCCGGCATACCGAGGGATGTCGCCGAGCACTCGCTGGATATTCGGGCCGGAGCCCGACCGGTCAGACAGCCTCTGCGCCGATTCGACGAGGAAAGGCGCAGGGTGATAGGCGAGGAGGTCCACAAGCTGATGGCAGCAGGGTTCATCAAAGAGGTATTCCATCCCGAATGGCTTGCCAATCCTGTACTTGTGAGGAAAAAAGGGGGGAAGTGGCGGATGTGTGTAGACTACACTGGTCTCAACAAAGCATGTCCGAAAGTCCCCTACCCTCTACCTCGCATCGATCAAATCGTGGACTCCACTGCAGGGTGCGAAACCCTGTCTTTCCTCGATGCCTACTCAGGGTATCATCAAATCAAGATGAAAGAGTCCGATCAGCTCGCGACTTCTTTCATCACGCCCTTCGGCATGTACTGTTATGTCACAATGCCGTTCGGTTTGAGGAACGCGGGTGCAACGTACCAGCGGTGCATGAACCATGTGTTCGGCGAACACATCGGTCGCACGGTCGAGGCCTACGTCGATGACATCGTAGTCAAGACGAGGAAAGCCTCCGACCTTCTCTCCGACCTCGAACTGACATTCCGGTGTCTCAAGGCGAAGGGCGTCAAGCTCAATCCCGAGAAGTGCGTCTTCGGGGTGCCCCGGGGCATGCTTTTGGGATTCATCGTCTCCGAGCGGGGCATCGAAGCCAACCCGGAGAAGATCGCGGCCATCACAAACATGGGGCCCATCAAGGACTTAAAAGGCGTACAGAGGGTCATGGGATGCCTCGCGGCCTTGAGCCGTTTCATCTCGCGCCTCGGCGAAAGAGGCCTGCCCCTGTACCGTCTCTTAAGGAAGGCCGAGTGCTTCACTTGGACCCCCGAGGCCGAGGAGGCCCTCGAGAACCTGAAAGCGCTCCTCACCCAGGCGCCCGTCTTGGTACCCCCAGCTGATGGAGAAGCCCTCCTGGTCTACGTCGCCGCAACCACTCAGGTGGTCAGCGCCGCGATCGTGGTCGAAAGGCAGGAAGAGGGGCATGCTTTGCCCATTCAGAGGCCAGTTTACTTCGTCAGCGAAGTGCTGTCCGAGACCAAGATCCGCTACCCACAAGTCCAGAAGCTGCTATATGCAGTGATCCTGACGAGGCGAAAGCTGCGACATTACTTCGAGTCTCATCCGGTGACTGTGGTGTCGTCCTTCCCCCTGGGGGAGATCATCCAGTGCCGAGAAGCCTCGGGACGGATCGCGAAGTGGGCGGTGGAAATTATGGGCGAGGCAATCTCGTTCGCCCCTCGGAAGGCCATCAAGTCCCAGGTACTGGCGGATTTCGTAGCCGAATGGGTCGACACCCAGTTGCCGACGGCTCCGATCCAGCCGGAGCTCTGGACCATGTTTTTCGACGGGTCGCTGATGAAGACGGGGGCCGGCGTGGGCCTGCTCTTCGTCTCGCCCCTCGGGAAACACCTGCGCTACGTGCTCCGCCTCCATTTCCCGGCGTCCAACAATGTGGCTGAGTACGAGGCTCTGACCAACGGATTGCGAATCGCCATCGAGCTAGGGGTCCGACGCCTCGATGCACGCGGCGACTCGCAGCTCGTCATCGACCAAGTCATGAAGAACTCCCTCTGCCGCGACCCGGAGATGGAGGCCTACTGTGAGGAGGTTCGATGCCTGGAAGACAAGTTCTACGGGCTCGAGCTTAACCACATCGCCCGGCGCTACAACGAGACTGCGGACGAGCTGGCGAAGATAGCCTCGGGGCGAACAACGGTTCCCCCGGACGTCTTCTCCCGGGATCTGCACCAACCCTCCGTCAAGATAGGCGACACGCCCGAGGCACCCTCGGCCTCGTCCGAGGTGACCTCGGCCCAGCCCGAGCCATCCTCGGCTCAACCCGAGGAACCCTCGGAGCCCGAGGGCGAAGCGCTGCGCATCGAGGAGGAGCAGAACGGGGTCGTGCCAGATCAAGATTGGCAAACCCCGTACCTGCAATATCTCCACCAAGGAGAACTGCCCCTCGACCGAGCCGAGGCTCGGCGGGTAGCGCGACGCGCCAAATCGTCCGTCTTGCTAGGCGATGAGAAGGGGCTCTACCACCGTAGCCCCTCGGGCATCCTCCAGCGATGCATCTCCATCGCCGAAGGTCAGGAACTCCTGCGGGAAATACACTCGGGGGCTTGCGGCCATCATGCAGCACCCCGAACCCTCGTCGGGAACGCTTTCCGCCAAGGTTTCTACTGGCCAACGGCGGTGGCCGACGCCACTAGAATTGTCCGCGCCTGCGAAGGGTGCCAATTCTATGCGAAGCAGACCCACCTGCCCGCTCAGGCTCTGCAGACGATACCCATCACCTGGCCCTTCGCTGTGTGGGGTCTGGACCTCGTCGGCCCCCTGCAGAAGGCGCCCGGGGGCTACACGCACCTGCTGGTCGCCGTCGACAAATTCTCCAAGTGGATCGAGGTCCGACCCCTGAACAGCATCAGGTCCGAGCAGGCGGTGGCGTTCTTCACCAACATCATCCATCGCTTCGGGGTCCCGAACTCCGTCATCACCGACAATGGTACCCAGTTCACCGGCAAAAAATTCTTGGATTGTTGCGAGGATCACAACATCCGGGTGGACTGGGCCGCCGTAGCTCATCCCATGTCGAATGGGCAAGTGGAGCGTGCCAATGGCATGATCCTACAAGGGCTCAAGCCTCGGATCTACAACAACCTCAACAAGTTCGGCAAGCGGTGGATGAAGGAACTCCCCTCGGTGGTCTGGAGCCTGAGGACGACGCCGAGCCGAGCCACGGGTTTCACGCCTTTCTTCCTGGTCTACGGGGCCGAGGCCGTCCTGCCCACTGACCTGGAATACGGCTCCCCGAGGACGAGGGCCTACAACGAAGAAAGCAACCAAGCTAGCCGAGAAGACTCGCTGGACCAGCTGGATGAGGCTCGGGACAGGGCCTTACTACACTCGGCGCGGTACCAGCAGTCCCTGCGACGCTACCACGCCCGAGGGGTCCGACCCCGAGACCTCCAGGTGGGCGACCTGGTGCTTCGGCTGCGGCAAGACGCCCGAGGGAGGCACAAGCTCACGCCTCCTGGGAGGGGCCGTTCATCATCGCCAAAGTTCTGAAGCCCGGAATGTACAAGCTGGCCAACAGTCAAGGCGAGGTCTACTGCAACGCTTGGAACATCCAACAGCTACGTCGCTTCTACCCTTGAGATGTTTCCAAATTGTTCATACACCTCGCACCCACGCAAAGTTTAGTCAACAAGGAAGGGTCAGCCTCGCCTCGGCAAAGCCCGACCCTCCCTCGGGGGCTAAAAGGGGGGAAACCCCCTCTGCGTCAAAATTTTCCTCGAACAAAAAATCTCTTTTACCAGAACATCTTTCGTGCTTTTTGACTACTTCGAAAAGTGGGTCCCGGAAACGACGGGGTACACGTAAGCAGTCAAGGCTGACCGAGCCGAGGGACTCCTACGCCTCCGGGATACGGATACCTCACTCATCACCTTCTGCGATAAGTAACTCGCGCTCGGATAAGGTGAATCCACGGATCGAACGAGTCTTTACGTACGGAAGCTCTTCTGTCGAAGCGATTCTTCGAGCCTTCTCGACCGAGTCGGTGACAGGGCCTCATGGACGGGTAAAAGTACGCGTAAGCGGCAAGGCCGACCGAGCCGAGGGACTCCCACGCCTCCGGGATACGGATACCTCACTCATGACCTTCCGCGAGAAGCAACTCTTGCTCGCACTAACATCCCTGCTACCGACGGAAAGTCCAGATACTCGAAACAAGAGGAAAAGAGACGCAGCTTTATAACGCAGCAAGGGTGTGTGTTCTGGCCTCGACGGCCGCACAAGGCCCACGCTACAAGACGATTTGACACTGCAGGCTCGGATCTTGACGCTGGAAGAGGGCGATGACACCCTCGGCATCGACAACACCTTCGGCAAGGCCCGACCTAGCCTCGGACGGCGACGCGGTCCGAGGGCCTCCGCTCCGAAGGACGACGTCATCACCACGCTCGAGCAATCTCTGCCAGGGACTTCTCCGAGAACTCGGCCCGAGCGGACGGCTCGGTCGGCCACCTGCGGGGCCTCGGCCGACCGCCTTCCGAGGGCGCCAGCTCGATCCGAAGCCTCGGCTGAGCAACTCCGGCGTCGATCCTACCAACGGACAACCCGGCTAGGCTCCGGCCAACCAGGTTTCATTTCCGAGCCAACTCCGCCTCTGCTCGTGCTGATATCGCTACCCCTGGCCTCGGCTCGTCGAAGAGCGGCCGAGGGGTCTCTTTAACTAAGCTAGAGGAGCCTCGGACAACAGGGCCGACCGAGCCGAGGGACTCCTACGCCTCCGGGATACGGATACCTCACTCGTCACCTTGACACGGGGCGACTCATGCTTGGTGAAGCGGTTCAGACAATCAGCAGACGAGTCTTAGTGCTCGGAAATGAGGAAAAAACACGGCTCCGTGCCGTGGTTACATACATGTTCAGGCCCCGAAAGCCGAAATGAACAAAAAACCCGGCACTCGAAGTGCCATTACAAACGGAACTCCGGTTCCGTCCCCGCGGGTACGGACAACCTCCCCGCCAGGGAAGCCCGTGGAGCAACAAGCTCTGGGCGAATCACCAGCAAACGCGGGACGCCCCTAAGCACCCCGGCAGATCCTCGCAGCCGTCCTCGCCGCGAATGCGAGGAGGAAGACGGAATGTTGCATCCTAGCTGGGCAGCAACAGTTCTCCTTCCCCGGCATGACTGGAGGATGTCTCCGCCGTGGGGCTAAAAGGCGATTGCCACCACCAGAAGCTGGACAATGAGGTGGCCCGCCGACCCGCGTAGGAGGTGGGGCCCCGGCTCGCCTCGCTCCCCGCCCCGGCGAGGATGACGAACACCCTCAACACTGAGGGCGGGGCCGGGACCGCAGCCCGGTTTGCCCCTCCCCATTCGGGAGCTGGAGGCCACCATCTTGGGTGATCACCAGCGGAGGGGAGCCGCTGGGCTGTGTGATGAAAATCCTTGAAGCCGAACGATGGCTGAAAGGTACCAACTCCCACGGAGTTGCGTTCCTCCAACGATGGAGCGAAAGGACGGCGGTTCCCCCCATCCGGGGGCTTGGAAGACGGAGGGACACAATGCATAAGGCAGGGAGAGGGCATGGTCGCCTTACGAAAGGGTCGCCCACCTTTTAAAGGCAACTCCCCCTGCTTGCGCCCTCAACCGTCACGGGCTGAGTCTTCTCCAACACGCCTCCAAAGTCCTCCCCTGCGGCGCGGGGGCTGGGGCCCGCCTGTCATGCAGACCGGCTCCAAGCAGAAGAAGCCGAACCGCCGCGCACGACGCACGCAACCGCCCAGCGGTTACAAGTGACCCTCCACTTTTGCCCAGACCAGCGGGCGAAAGGGGCAGGCGGCCATGCAGGCGGCATGCAACCGCGCCAAGTGGACGTGCCTCTCCGACTCCTGACAGGCCAGTGCGACGGCTCAAGCCCACGCGTCGTGCAACTGGCGCACCGGGTGCTGCATGCGAGCCGCTGTGCCACTCGCTCCACCACCGCACCTCCTCGATTGCGGAACCGATGCCGCGATTCGAGGCGACCCAGCCCGCGACCCAGCAGCGCCAGCCTGGCGCAGCGGTCAAACGCGGTCAAAAATGGGCCGACAGTAATGACGGTGGCAGGCGCGCGAGAGCAGCGGTCACGCCATCTGCCAAGCTCATGTCCCATCCGGAGGCAGCAAGAGAATCCCCCTCTCACGGCGTGAAGACGACGCGCCCGTGACCCGTACCTCGAACGGCTCGCGCACGCGCAACGGCAACCTCGCCAACTACTCACCCCGGCGCATTAACTCCGCGGCTCGACGGACAGCGCTACGGGCGGGAGCGGCTGGCGACGTTTCGCCTTCGCCAAAACAACCACGCCGAAGAAGGTACGCCACGACGTTCAATTTCGAATCCTTTTTCCCTTTTCCTTCTTTCTCTATCTCTTGCAACAGGGACCGGGAAAGAGGGTACCCTCAAAGGGATCCTTCCCCGTGAAGGAACTAGGCTCCGAGCCTCCCTACTGATCAGGGGTTCGAAGGCTGGCCCCCCGAGGGGTTCAACAGCCGCCTCAGATCGCGTGGGCCCGACACCCACTACTGGTCAGGGGTTCGAAGGTCGGCCTCCCGAAAGGTTCCACGACCGCCTCAGGCTACTAGGGCTCCGCGCCCATTACTGATCAGGGGTTCGAAGGCTGGCCTGTCGAAGGGTTCACAGTCGCCTCAGACGCCGAGCGAGGGATGACCAGGGGTACGTTCGATACATAACCAAGGCTCGGGCTGCGCTCCCGAGGTACCCTAGGACATTTCCGAGACCAGCGGGAACGACTCTGTAACGGAATCCCATCGGAGGGAGGCAACGAGCCCTCGGACCCCGTCGCTAGGGGACCGGGTCCGGCAGATCACCCGCAGGTACTTTTGGGCGTGCCTCCGGGCCCCTAGCCGACCCCCAACGAACGGGGCACGGACGTCCACTCGGATTACCCGATTGCAGCTCACCGGAGACACCATGTTCGGTGCCCATCGAGGGTAACATGGCGCTCTCCCCCCCTCCTCCTTGCGGAAAGGCGACGTAGGGGCGTATGTAAAAAGTCGAGTCTGTCCCTGATCATCCTCTCGCTCCGTGCGGAGGCTCGGGGGCTGCTCTCGCAAACCCAGCTCCGGCCGAACCGTTGACAGCGTCAACATACCAGCCCGAGAACTTGGGCCCCGACAGTGCACCTGGGCTACGCCCTGCTCGCATGAGGGAACCGCCAGACCAGCCGAAGCATTACGCAAGGCATTAAGACCTCGAAGGAGTGAAACCACTCCTCCGAGGCCTCGGGGGCTACACCCGGCGGGTGCGCTCGCGCGCACCCACCGGAACAAAGTACCACCGAGAAAGGCTGGTCCCCTTGCAAAAAAGTGCGACGCAAGCCTCCAAGCGAGTGTTAACGCTCTCTTCGAGGCTCGGGGGCTACTGTCGGGGACCATAATTAGGGGTACCCTCAAGACGCCTAATTCTCAGCTGGTAACCCCCATCAGCATAAAGCTGCAGAGGCCTGATGGGTTTGATTAAGTCAGGGATCAGTCCATACGAGTGACTTGATCACGCCACGCCCGAGCCTAGCCTCGGGCGAGGGCAGCCGACCCTAAGATGACTCCGTCTCGCCTGAGGTCTCCTCTTTCACGACAGACGCATCACCGGCTCGCCCGAGGCCCCGCCTTCGATAAGAAGTAACCCTGACTAAATCACCGCGCCAACCGACCAAATCCCTAGGGCCTTCAACGCAAAAGGTAAGACTGACGGGTAGCCAGGCTTGGCCAAAAGCGCCAGAGGAAGCTCCGCCCGACCCAGGGCTCGGACTCGGGCTAAGGCCCCGGAAGACGGCGAACTCCGCCTCGCCCGACCCAGGGCTCGGACTCGGGATAAGGCCCCGGAAGACGGCGAACTCCGCTCCGCCCGACCCAGGGCTCGGACTCGGGCTAAGGCCCCGGAAGACGGCGAACTCCGCTCCGCCCGACCCAGGGCTCGGACTCGGGCTAAGGCCCCGGAAGACGGCGAACTCCGCTCCGCCCGACCCAGGGCTCGGACTCGGGCTAAGGCCCCGGAAGACGACGAACTCCGCCTCGCCCGACCCAGGGCTCGGACTCCGCCTCGGCCTCTGTCGAACGACCTCCGCCTCGCCCGACCCAGGGCTCGGACTCCGCCTCGGCCTCTGTCATGCAGGACGGACTCGACCTCGACTTCTGAGGAGCCTCCACGACGCCCGACCTAGGACACAAGACCGCCACGTCAACAGGAAGCGTCATCATCACCCTGCCCTGAGCCGACTTGGGTCGCAGAGAACAAGACCGGCGTCCCATCTGGCCAGCTACGCCAGATAGGCAATGATGGCGCCCCACTAGACCATGACGACGGCGGCTCACAGCTCCCTTACGAAAGCAGGGAGACGTCAGCAAGAGCACAGCTGTTCCAACAGCTGTCCCTCCGTCAAGCTCCACTGCTTCTCCAACAGCCACGACGCCACACCAACAGGGTGCCAAGATCTCTCCGGCTGCCACCTTGGCATGTACTTAGGGCGCTAGCTCTCCCTCACTAGACACGTAGCACCTTGCTACACCCCCATTTTGTACACCTGGATCCTCTCCTTACGACTATAAAAGGAAGGACCAGGGCCTTCTTAGAGAAGGTTGGCCTCGCGGGGACGAAGGGCAGGGGCAGGCGCTCTCTCGGGGCCGCCCGCTCCCCTCACCTCGCGCGGACGCTTGTAACCCCCTACTGCAAGCGCACCCGACCTGGGCGCGGGACGAACACGAAGGCCGCGGGAATTCTCCGACTCCCTCACGACCCGGCTCCGGCCATCTCGCTCTCGCTCTCTCTCTCTCTCCCCCCTTCGCGCTCGCCCACGCGCTCGACCCATCTGGGCTGGGGCACGCGGCACACTCACTCGTCGGCTCGAGGACCCCCCGGTCTCGGAACGCCGACACTAAGTGAGGCAAATTTGGAACTATCTAAGAAGAACAAATACCACCACCACCTTGGCACAGGTGGTTACAAGCGTCAGGTTCCTAAATGAAGACAAGAAGACGCCGAGAAGAAGGTTGCAGGGTTGCCGACGCTGTCTGAGCAACCTGGTGAAAGGACAGCTAATTGGATCCGTGCTAGAAAACCAAGGGAAATTGAGTCTGGTGTATCTTTTGATGATCCCACTATTGAAGAAGCGGCAAAAAACATATATGCAATTGCAGCTAAGCAGAGCCAAGGAACATTTAAGCCGCAAAGGGAGAGAGACATTCTAACGGCTGGTCTCGGTAACCCTGAGCATCCTGTTCGTGTACGAGGAATCTCATCTAAGGAAGGATGGAAGGAAGGATTCGGACCACAATGGGAAGGTATGTACAAGAAACGTGATCGATATAAGGAAGAGATGGCGAATTATTTTAAGGAGGAGGCCAAGAAAGAGTTCAAAGGCCTGATGTCTGAAATGCTATCGAATCCTCCTCTAGAATTGATGCAGCAATTGGCGATGGCGAGTGCGATGTCTGTTCAACAGATGACCACTCCACAGATGCAAATAATTCCAGCAGCTCAAACGCCGGTTTCCACCGAGGGTACGACCATCCCAAGCTCTATCGCGTCAACAGGAAATAAGGTCCACTATCTAGTTGATGACATCACAAGGCCTGTGGCATGCACACTAGTTATAAGATATGGTATTAACAATCAGCATACAAAGAAAGTAGCCACAGGCCTTGCGATCCTAGGACGCAAGTTCCATGGAAATGACATTCTAGAAGAATATTGCAGGGTAGAAGTGACGACAGTCGTCCAAGGATCCGAGGATGACATGCTAGACATCCCTGGGCCCGAAGGTATCGAGACACTTGGACAAGCTATCAAGAATTTTATCCTTTGGCCTCGAAGGGATGTCGAATTGGTTGATCCACCACGACAATCATCGTCGCAGGCCCAACCGTCTCCGCCTTCTCAAATTGCTGTTCCTATTGTACATGCATCATCACCTCCTCAAACTTCACATGCTGCTCCTCATCCTCTTTCTGACCCTCCTTCTCCTCATCCTCATGGTGGCCCACCGTCTCCGCCACATACATCGCCCTTCAGGGATCCACCTTCTCCACAGCCATCAAGGGATCCACGACCATCAAAGAAATCTAAAGTTTCTATACCAAAATTAGTGTCCCCGTTCGAGAAGAAAAAGAAGAGTAAATCCACTGCTGGCACAGCTTGTTTTTTTTAAAGGGATTGGACGGAGCCTCACGTCAGACACTGTTGATTTGGCCAATCTCGAGGAGTCCGCAAAAAAGGTTGAGGTAATGGCCGCAAAGATAAAGAAGCCAACTAAGGCAGATTATAAAAATGTGCCTAAAAAATATGTGTCGGGCAGACCACTACTCACTTTTGAGAAACTAATGAAGGTCACGGCTAATATTAAAAGGTTGCATAATTAGTACATGCGGGCATCTTCAGTTGGCATCGACACCATCAGTGTCAATATACCAGTCCATGCTTTTATTGGTTCAAATCAAAAAGCCTTTATTGCATTCGAGGACATGTGGTTAATGATGAACCTTCAGAGACTCGACGTGCAACTTGTAACCATATTTGCATTGTAAGTGTCACTCATACTCCACATATATGTGTTATTATTAGTGAGTTGTATAAATTTTCAATATCTGACATGCACGTGTGCGTTGCAGAATGCAACATGATCAGCAGGAGATCCTTTATGGTACCAATCCCAATGCTAGTGCCAGTAAAAGGGTTGGGTATCTCAACCCAATAAAGATATGCGAGAATAGCCACACTTTTAGAATCGGAAAAGACAACGAAGCATTACAGGGACTAACGGACGAAGAAATTGAGGTGCGTATCCAGGATGAAGAAGAATTTTGAAGCAACATACGCCACCTACATAGGACACACAATGCTTTAATTTCAAGACAGGGAATCCATAGTGGCCCCGTATAACTTTAAGTAAGTGTGATTTTGCATAAAAAAATTAATAATTTCAATACATATGTATCACAAGTTTGATTCGTACAGGGACCACTGGATATGCTTCTTCATTTATCCTAAGGTTGGAAAGGTGCTGGTGCTCGACTCCTTGCACACCGAGCCTTCGGCCTATTCAAAATTCCTCGGCATCTTAGAGCTGTAAGCCTTTTCTATGCATGCATACTTATATCGATGAGAATTGTAGAATAACATGGTGATTTTATTTGAGATCACAGGGCATTTAGGTTTTATAAGCTACGAGGTGGAAAGTACGACACATCCAAAAAAGGCGTGCCACTAGACATCCATTCAACTGGCTGGTAAGTATGTGAATTTATAAATACATATCATACATGTACGTACATAGGACAATGTTGCAACTAAATAACCAATCTCCCGTTATGTAGTGCCACAAGCAACCACCCGAATCGGTCCTATGTGGGTTCTACGTGTGCGAGTTCATGAGAATGAACGGACGATACATCACGAACCCTGGCAAGGTATTATTAGTAATAGTCACGTATGTATTTATGTCATTAAAGATGCAAATATGTTATTATTGAGTATAAATAGATGATGTTTATAAACTTCCTTTACAGCAATTTCAACAAGGAAGCCCAGAGAACTTGACTGAAGGTGCATTGTATGGCATAGTTGAGGACCTGTGCACATTCATATTGAAAGAGGTCATTCCCGCAGAAGGGAAATATCACAATGCTTCCGGAACATTAGCTTTGCCAGAGTTTATAATACTAACAAAAATTAGTAGACTATCTCTTAGCCGAGGTAGTTATTAGAGCTTTCGTGAAAACTTTGATGTATATAATGTGTGATGCATACATGGTTGTAAACAAGACTTTGATGTATATAAATGTATGATAGAATTTAATTCCATGTTGCTTTTAATATCAATACTACATGTTTATCAATATCAATATATATATATGTTTGTGTGTGTAAATATATATAAATTTCAGTAAGAAAATTTAAAAAAAGGCGGAAAAACTTCCACTGGCAGCTAAATAAAAAAAACGCCAGTGAAAATAGCATTTTCACTAGTGGTTTTCTTAATAAAACCGCCAGTGGAAATGCTATTTCCACTGGTGGTTTCTTAAGAAAACCGCCAGTGGAAATGCTATTTTCACTGGCGGTTCTAGAATAACCGCCAGTGGAAATGGTGATTTCTACTGGCCTCTAGCACTGGCGGCACTCAAAAACGCCAGTGCAAACAGCTCTAGAACCGCCACTATAGAGCCTCTGTGTACTAGTGGTCGTCGATTTCAGCCCAAAACGATGACGCCGAAATAAAGACCTATATTTCCTGAATTCAAACAAAAAAAGTGTATTTATAAGACCCTTTCACAAAAAGTGTCAAAAAATCAAAAAAAGGATGGCTGACACTTCATGCTGCGCTCGTCGAGTTAAGTCAACAGCTGCCGCATTAGTTTTCCCTCGCTTGTACTGAATATTATAATCAATATCTATCCGCTCTGTTACAAAACCTCTAAAACTAAATACTCTTTTTGTTTCAATTTTTCAATTTATAATTCGTTTGACTTTTTTGTCCCAAGTTTGACCGGTTCATCTTATTAAAAAATATTCATAAATTATTATTAATTTTACTGTGATATTATATACTATATATAATACTCTCTGTGTTCATAAATATATTACATCGTTAACTTTTTTTTTAAAAAAAACTTTAACCACTCATCTTATTAAAAAATAATGAGTTATCATTTATTTTGTTGTAATTTGTTTTATCACTTAAGGTAGTCTGTGTTGGACTTAAATTTTATATTTTTGAATAAATATTTTAAATAAGACAAGTGGTCAAAGTTTTTGAAAGGAAAGTCAATGATGTCACATATTTGTGAACGGATGTAGTATACTTTAAGTATGACTTTGAATTTTTCATTTTTTCGAAAAAAATTGAATAAGACGAGTTGGTCAAACTTGACAAAAAAATTAAACCAATTATAAATTGGAACAGAGGGAGTAGTTAGCAGATAATGTTAGCTAAGAGGTTTAAAACGATACAACAACCTTCAAATAACCTTTAGTTATTAGCTGCTCTAAAACGGCTAAAACCAGTAAACAACTTATTAGCTAACTAATAATTAGCTCTAGAGGTTTGAAACATGGCCTTATTTAATACCTTAGTATACCGCAACTTGGAAGTCACCTGATGTTCTGTTAAATGAAGCAAACTGCGATGTTATGTGCGCCTTTTCTCAATCGCCATCAAAATATAATTGCAAGACACTCTTTCTCATATATATACACTGACAGCGCTTGATTTCTTGGACACATATATGCCTCTGCTCAAATAAGCAATTGGGTGGTCGTGCTGCATCTATATTGCGCCTATGCATGCCCACTGGCCACGTCACATATATATTTCTCATATACTCCTTCCGTTTCTTTTTATTTGTCGCTGGATAGTGTAATTTTACACTATCCAGCGACATATAAAAAAAATGAAGGGAGTATATTTCTCGTATATAGGTAAGTAGTTGACGGCTAAAGTTAGCTAAGAGATTTAGAACGATACAACAACCTTCAAATCAGCAAACAACTTATTAGCTGACTAATAATTAGCTCTAGAGGTTTAGAATATAACCTTATTTAACACCTAAGTATACTGCAACTTATTAGCCGACTGATAAATAAACAATTGGGTGGTCGTGCTGCATCTATATATTGCGCCTATGCATGCCCACAGGCCACATCACAAGCATCGGTTTCCAACACGTACCAAATCCTTACTGAAGCCCATGCAGCACCACCAACACACCGGTGCTTCGACTAGCTAGTACTTCCTCCGTTTCTTTTTAGTTGTCTCTGGATAGTTTAATTTTGTACTATCCAACGACAACTTAAAACGAAATGGAGGGAGTAACTGAAATGCTTGAGATGCCAATGGAATCCAGAGAAAATGCTAACCTCTCGTCAGTAAATTATTTAGAGGCATGTGGCATAATATTGAATGAACTTGCAGTAATATTCTCTCTCAGCCCCGGCAACTGCTTCAAATTCGATGGAACTGGCCAGTTCTGAACTGCCGCCAGTTTACCGAGATCACATGGCAGGTACTCAATACATGACTGCACATAATATTAAAGTAACACTTGGACCTCTTGGTGCTGAACTTCTTGTGCAAGTGCAAAATCTGAAATACTTGCATGCGTAGGCTGACGTGTGCTCGTCCATTATATTAATTGCTGAACTATACACATAAGAATGTCATCCACGAAGACCAATACACTGGGGCGGAGCAATAATTCGGTATCACCATAGCTAATAGTTAGAGGGTGTTTGAATGCACTTAAAAACTAATATATTCAACATTATGGGCTTATATATATGACATTCATGTGTTGATAGTCCACACAGAAACCCACGCGTGGGCGCCATCATCTTTCTTGTGCACTAAAACAGCATTATGCATGGAACGAAGTGGCGTATGTGCTGGGCCAAGCTCGCACGAGACTGGCTGTTGCACGTACCTAGCACTACCGGAATCGACCGCTTTGCCGAATGCCTGACCAAAAAACACTCGGCAAAGTTTTTGCTGAGTGTCGCACTCGGCAAAGAGGGCTCGACACACAGTACATCGGCAAAGCCTTCTTTACTGAGTACTTTTTCTGGGGCACTCGTCAAAGAGCTTTGCCGAGTGCAGGAGAACACTCGGTAAAGAAAAGCAGCCGTTACAGCGCCGGTTGACGGAGACGGCGTCTTTGCCGAGTGTCCCAGGTGACACTCGGCAAAGACGACTCCTTTGCCGAGTGTTTCCTAATACACTCGGCTAAGAATTAACCTCTTTGTCGAGTGTCTACTACCTACACTCGACAAAGAATCCGCCAGAGGGGTCCCCATGTCAGGTACTTTACCGAGTGTTTAGTATGTCACTCGGCAAAGCGCGCTTCTTTGCCGAGTGCCGAAGCCATTACACTCGGCAAAGAACCTATACCGGTGCCCAGGTCTTGGTTCTTTGCCAAGTGCTATGGTCCTGACACTCGGCAAAACACCTCTTTGCCGAGTGTCACACTCGGCAAAGTGACCAGTACACATCTTTTTTATTTGTTTTCCCTATTTCATACAAACAAAGATATTCACAGATATCACATATATACATCACAGATCATCACAAACATATATAGCCAACACAAACAGTATTAACACAAATTCTGACATAAGTATTCAACATAAGTTGAGAGGTTCTCAACACAAACAGTATTAACAGAAGTTCAGAAGTATCAACACAAGTTCACAAGCTCTGACAAGTATTCAACATAAGTTTTGTGTTCAAAATACTGAAAACATAACTCTCATGGAGGTGGGTGGTTCGACTGGTGCTGCGTTGGGCTGAACCCTTCATGAGGGTTGTTGGATGCTGCCCCAGATTGGTCCTGCACAGAGAAGAGATTGCATGTGTTATACCAGATGCATTACCAACATGTAACTACAATTTTGATACTCACAGGAGTTTGGAACAGAGCAGGGTCAACTGCAGGGAACAATGGAGGTGGCGGAGCGAAACCCTGTGTGGCGCCAAGGCTCTACATGTACTGGAACATCTCCGCCATCCTCTGATCAGCCGCGGCCCGCTCCACCATTATCCTCGCCTCCATCTCTTGATGTTCCCTCCTCTCTTCTTCTAGTTGGGTCTGTAATATTACAAGCCAATTTTATAGTAACTCAAAGAGAATGTATATAACTCAAGGAAGGACGAGTTACAGAAGCACTAACCTCGAGTTGCTATATGCGATGCTGTGAGCTGTCATGCCGAGGTCGTATGGCTGGACTTGAGCCCGTGCTCCTTGCTCGCACCTGAGACAGAGTGGGAGTGGAGGACGAGTCGATTTCCCCGTCAGCAATCTAGTACCGTCCATGTCTCTTGCCTCCTCCGACCCTCATGAGCACATCGGGGTCGATCGGCTCGATGCTCGGATCATAATCTAGGCCATGGACCTCATGCGCCATGACAGTGTAGTCATGAAGGCGGCTGTAGATGGCGGGGTTGGTGTAGGCCTCGAGTCCGTCATCCGGGTTGTAGGTGACATCAGACATCGCCTTGCCCTTATGAGCCATAGCATAGGCCGAGAAGGTGGAGCAAGGCCGGCCACCATGTGACGCCGACTACAAGAAAACCAACGAGATAGTTAGAAATAGTATCTAATCCAGTGCTATATACCTAAATAAAAAAGAGGGCATGCTTTGGCATATTGGCCCAGGCTCCGGCTGCCTTGGTGGTGGGAGCTGAGGGACCTTGCATCATCATACGCTGTTCCCGGCTAGCGTTGTGCGCCTCGTCCCACTCAGTCAAACACCACCTATCCACCATCTGCTCCCAGCACAGAGGATGTGCGGCGCACCAATGTGGAATCATCTACAAAGTAAACACGTAAAGTGCATATCAGAAGATAAAATAAAATTCATGCATGGAGTACTGGTACCAAACATGCATGACTTTACCTGCAGGTACTGGTCCCTGGTCAATGACATGGTTCGAGCTTGCTGCTTGGTCACCTTCTCCCCATGGACGGAGCCGTGGTAGGTGACGATGGCCTAGATTCGGGCCTCATAGTGCATGTCCACGACGAGCTTCTTACAGCTCGTGGTGGCCACCACATCCGCCCTAGCCATGTATCCAGCCTCGCATATGAAGAAATCCTGCATACAAAAATGATGTATCCATACATTATTTCAAGAATTTGCAACGAATGCGACATATTTTACATTATACTAAGACTTACCCACAGCTCTTGCTTCACCCGCTCTGCCTTGTTATTGAATTCCCGATTGTCCCGGTCTACTGCATCGGGGGCGACGACATAGTTTTCGAAGGTGTAGGCTAGGCCCATCACTCCGGCGTACTCAACCAGTCCAGGAAAGTGTTCCCTGCACAGCAGGGCGAGGATGCCATTGGGGGGGGCAACGATGACCCCCAGCATAATCCACAACCGTCCAAGACCTATCCAAGTGATAAATAAAAAGTATTAGTTTATATTATGATTTTGAACACATAATATGAACAAGAATGAAGAACATAAAGTTACATACCTCTCCCCATCCAGCCGAATCAGCGGTCGCCTGTCCCAAAGTATGGGACGCTGAGGGAGACTCGTGGGACCTCGCATGTAGATGCTCCTTGACCCTAAGGCGCCAGAACCTGAGGCGTCCTGCTGCTGGTCGTCGTCGTCCTAAGGCACCGCCTGCTGCTGGACAAGGTCGTCCTGAGGCGTCGCTTGCTCTGCCTCGTCCGTCATCCTACTCCTCCTCCCCCTCCTCCTCAACCAATTACCGCCGACCATATTTGTCCAAAAACCTGCAATTAAGAGTAAACAAATAAGCACATATAAAAAGATGTATTTAAAAACTGGTGCGAAATAAAAAGTCATATAGCATTACATCGATTAAAAATAATCTTCATATGTGTCGGGGTTAGCTGGATCATAACTCTCATCATCACTATCAACCATTTCAATCTCAACACCATCGGAAGACGCAAGTTTGTCATTAATGTCATTGCCTTCAAGGATTACTAAGTCATTATCGTTTTGCACCTCATCATCCTCCTCATCAACAACCATTTCAATATCTACGTCCATTCCGATAGCTTCGGTTAAGTCTATCTCAAATCACCCTTCTAGCCCATCTTCTTGGAAGAACTCTCCATCATATGTGTCCGGGTCTAAGTTGTAATCTTCATCGTTAGGAACAGGTAACCTCCCGTGCGGCGATACCTTATACACAACATCCCAACCCTTAAGATGTTCTTTCGTTTGGCACGCATATAGGAGATAATACACTTGTGTGGCCTGTTGGGATATGATATAGACATCGTCTCCTGGTAAGGTGGAATCTTGTCGAATTTCGACTATCCCAAGATTAGAATGTGTCCGTCTCGTCACTTGAGGGTCAAACCAATGACATTTGAATATCACTGGAGTAAGAGGTTTGGGACCATAAAAATTGAGCTCATATATTTCTTCGATTCGTCCAAAATAATCGACATCGTCAAGGCCGGGCGTAAAGACTCCAGAACACGTTGTTTTCCGATTGGACCGACTTTTGTCGTAGTTTGTTGTGCGAAAACGGTATCCATTGACGTCATACCCAGAATATTTCTTGACCCTATAAGCAAAGCCGTTGGCTACTGTTGGGGGCTTGTTCTCAAATGCTAAGAGTTAAGAACAAGGCAACACAAAAAACGTTAAATATTAAGGTCCTTCGTCCTTCACCACATTATATCCCTTCGGGATATAAGGAATTTCGGACGAAGGTTACGAAGGACATACCTTCGTAAACATAACAACGAGGGATGAAGCATTCATATAAATCATGAGGTATAAAATAGACATTCAAATGTTAACATAGAATCATTTCCATTTCTACTAATGTGAATGAATACAAATGACTTCAAATTACAAATGTACCTTCGGTCCTGAGGAAGGCAGGAGAGCAAGTGTGATGCGAAGGCAAATGACAGGTTCGCGTGAACAGTACAGAGGTACTGTTCATCTATTTATAAGCACAGGTCGCAGCCTGTGACAAATTACAATTATGCCCCTTACAAAAGTTTACAACATTGACTCAGACCTATATGTATAAAAAGGTCATTCTATCTCTATGTCGGTTTGAAACGCCGAAGCTCCATGAAAAGGAACCTTCGGCCATCTCTTGGAGACGACTTCAGCCGAAGCTGTTTCTTCGTGTGAGACCTTCGGCGCACCGAAGCACGACCCCAACAGTAGCCCCTTTCGCGGTGCTAGATCGTTTTTCGTAACGAGCTTGACCCGTGAAAAAAAAACCTCTTCAGCTTCGGGAAGCCGAAGGTCCAAAAAACACCTTCCCTGAGCTCGTTGCGGAGAAACGATCCGGCTTCCGAGCGCGTGCCAGGCCCACCTTGCAGAGTTACTGTTTGACCTTTACGGTCCACTGCACAGCGAGTACAAGTGACTGCCCGCGTGGTGCGAAAATCCTGCCGCTTCGCCTTCTTACCTGCAGCACTATATAAACAAACGGGTAGGTGTGAAGTTACCACAGCATTTATTGCTATTTGCACTGTTTTGCTGCCAAAATTTTCCACCATAGCCGAAGCTTGAGTCTCAGAATCGAACGAAGGTCCATCTCGACGTCTGCTTCGTCAGAAAGAAGAGCTTCGGAGAAAAGAAAAAGGAAAAAAGTTTCTGACTTCCCCAAACTCAGAATCAAATGGCGAGAGTACGATCTACTGCCAAAGTTGTACGTGAGGGAGACGAAGCCGAAGGTTCGGACACTGTGCCCATCTCCGAAGCGATGCGGCGTTCCGGTCTAGTGACTGCGGAAAAAATGCCTGCTGCTGAAGCAAACCCGACAAATGCCGAAGGAGAAGAAAACATTGAAGGGACTGACCCCGAAGATGACTACCACATTGCTATGCCCAGCAAGCCTAGTCACCTGGATTTTGGGAAATCAACTGTTTCAAAAGCTGATCTTTCGAAGATGGTGAAAGCAGGTTATTTCAATGAAGATCAGAAGAAGCTACTCCGCTTCGGGGGAGAAGAAACCACCCCGAAGCCAGGGAAGGATGAGATTGTTATCTTCAAGAGCTTTTTAAAGGCTGGGCTTAGATTCCCTCTTCACAATATTGTTGCGGAGATACTGAAGAAGTTTGGTATCTACTTTCATCAATTGACTCCTAACGCCATCGTTAGGCTCAATGTTTATATCTGGGCCCTCCGAAGCCAAGCTGTGGAACCGTTTGCCGACAGCTTCTGCCGAGTTCACGAACTACATTACCAAACAAAGGCCAGAAAAGATGGGCTACATGATAATTTTGGTTGCTATAATTTTGCCTACCGGAAGACAACAAAGTGCCCTGTCATCAGCTACCGAAGCAAATGGCCAGCAGGCTGGAAATCTGAGTGGTTCTATGTAAAAGTTGATGAAAACAAAGAAAAATTGGTACAGAGCCCTCTGGATTTAATCTTCGGAGAGACGAGGCCACGGTGTCGCATCGGCGATCTAGAAGGTCCCACCTGGGCTGCTCTGGGTGAATTTGAAATTATTTCAGAACATATTGGCACCAGGGATCTAGTTTAGGAATTTTTGGCATTCAGAGTTTTCCCTACTCTAAAAGAGTGGGAAATGCCGAAGCTGGAGGGAGAGAAGAAGAAGGGGGAGCTTGTCCGGCTGCCCTACCACTTCAAGTTTAAGAAGTACTTTAAAAAACCCTGCAAAGAATGGTTAGACACAGTTGAGGTGATGTGCAACGAAATTCTGGGGAATTACTCCAAAAAAGAGGATCAACTAATGACAGCGGCCTTCGGCGCCCGACCGAAACGAAGGCTGAACCGAGTGCTTGATGCCCTGGGCTTCGAGTACCCAGACTATGAGCAGTTAAACAAGGGTGCCGAGGGCCACAAAAGAAAAAGAGTGGCCGAAACTCTGATCAAAGATGAAGAAAGACCAGCAAAGGAAAAGAAAATTCCCAAGAAAAGAAAAATATCTACTCCGAAGCGCAAATCACCCGAAGAAGAAGGGACCCCCACACCGCCTTCTGCCAGCGACGTGGAGGAAATTTTAAAGGTAATGACTGAACCCATGCCCACGAAGCTAAGTCCATTTGGGCTCCAACTGACGAAGCTTTTTCAAAAGGTGGACGTGCCGGATCAGACGAAGATAAGCAAACCCAAACGGCAAAGAATTATTGCGGTAACTGAAGTCATCGACAAGACGCCGCCTAGAGCGTCAGTTCAGAAAACACCAGCTGTCGAAGACACCACAAACGTCGAAGTCGCACCTTCGGAGGTCGCGGCTACCGAAGCCGCTACAGCCGAAGATGTGAATTTAGAAACAACCATTGAGGACATTGATAAAATTTTGGAAGACATGGCAGCAGAAGAAGCTAATGCTACTACTGAAAAAAGCATGGCCACAGTGCCTGAAAAAGGAAAAAAAATAGCCGAAGAGACTTCGGACGACGAAGCCTACTCTTTTCAAAATTTAGTTGGGCAAAAACTGACGAAGGACGAAATAGAAGAACTCAAGGACTATGCCAAATCTTGCGGCTATAAGCCAGGAGCCCTTTTATTTGGAGGCATTGATGACGAAAGATTGGGCTGCATTCGAGACCAGACTGGAGCTAAGGTAATCGGTACTCTATCAAAGAGTATCGGTTTTCCGAAGCTAGAGACAGACATCAGCCGCTACCGACGACAACATATCGTCGGCAGCTTATTTTACTCCAACTTCAAGGTAAACAACCTTTTCTCTGGTTTTTATTGCTGTTAATAATGAAAATGTTACCAACGTAAATTTTTCTATGCAGAGCATGCTACTGAGCAAAGCTCTGAAGATGCAGCAAGATCTGGAGGACAGAAAACACGAAGCTATAATTGAAAACTTAGAAAACAAGATAAAAGAACAATCTGCCATCATTGAAAAGAAAGACTTCGAGCTCCAATCGACCGAAGGCTTGCTGGCTGAGACTGAGGCTAAAGTATCAGAGTTGAATTCGAAGCTTATCAGTCAATCAAAACAATTCGATCAGGAGAAGCTAGAGCTTAATTCGAAGCTTGAATCCGAAGTCCAGACCAGCTCAGAGTTGAAGAAATCGTTAGCAAGCCTTCAAGACAAATGCTTAAAATTTAGCAACAATTGTATTGGACGATTAAAAAAGATATTTTACTCTGTTGGAGCTAGCAGCGGGAAATTTAACCCTTCGGCGGAAAATTTACCACAGGCCTTCGATCATATTGAAGCCGAAATTGAAGAACTTGACGAAGTTATAGCCGGGCACGGCGACTTCTGTGCCTGGGTAGCTTCTCGGGGTACCGCTGCTGCATTCCTGAAGGCCGGCTGCGAACATGGAAAAATAGTCAACAGGCCCAACTTCACCCTATCTCCGTCAATCCTGGATGATATTCCTGACCTCGCCCGAAGCATCTCAAATAGATTTGTAAAAATGATATGGACAAAAGGCGGGCGGGAGAAGGCTGGAGACGAAGCCCGAAGTCATCTTGAACCAGTAAGAAATGATACTTCGTACTTACCTTTTCCTTTGCACTTGATTTTTACTCACGATTTCTTGATTTATGTAGGATGACGAGGGTGAAGATGATGCCTAAGATATGTCGCCGAAGCTGTCGCCGAAGCTGAAGCTTAATGAAGATCAGTAGAAGTATAGTATAGAAAAACTCAGGATAGTTTTGTATCAATTCTTGTAAATACAATTAAATTGTTCTCGAGGAACTTTGTTCATACCTTGTAATATATTCTTACCCTTCGATTGAGGCGCTTTGATGTGGACGAAATCAGTTTTTTGAGCCGAAGACGAAAAAACACCTTCCCTTCTTTTCGTACACAACGAAGCATAAAAGCAATTCTTCTTTTTGCCGAGCAACGAAGCTTTTCGCTTTTGTATACAACAAAGCATAAGAGACCAATTCTCCTTTTTACCGAAGCTTCTCTTTTTTGTACAACATAGCATAACGAATCATAAAAAACTACTTCTCCGAAACTTTTCTTTTACACAATGATTCATAAAAAACCAATTCTCCCTTCTGCCGAAGCAACCACTTTGGTTCACAAATGCTATGAATGAATGCTTATGCATGCAAATGTTATGATGTAATGTAATGCGCGAATGAATGTCCGAAGCATATGTCCGAAGCCACATTCTCAGCCATTACTTCCTTAGAAACCACACATTAACTCTGCATTCCCTTAGGAACGACTTTGGAGTCTCTTCGCCTTTTACTTAGGCAGTTTCAGCGTTGACTTTTTGCTGTAAGCTCTGCATCCCCTTAGGGACGTCTTTGGAACTTCTTCGCCTTTTACTTAGGCGGTATAAGCTCTGCATTCCCTTAGGAACGTCTTTTGAGCTTCTTCGCCTTTTACTTTCGGCGGAATCAGCGTTGTCTTTTCGCTGTGAGCTCTGCATCCCCTTAGGGACGTCTTCGGAGCTTTTTCTCTTTTTCAGTTTCGGCACTCGATGGTGCACTCTCAGCTTTTACATTTACATTCTTTGGGGGATTTTGCTCTTATAAAACTAAAAAGGAAGATTACATATGATGGCCCCATTAAAAACCTTTCTCCCCCTTTAGAAAGGAAAAGGGTGCCATGAAAAAGAAAAGAAAAAACATAAAAAAGTACATCGAGTTATACATAAAATCGCCGAAGCTCATCGGCATTCCAAGATCTTGGAATTTCATTGCCATCCATGTCCTTCAGTCTGTACGAACCAGGCCTTGACGAAGATGCTACTAAGAAAGGCCCTTCCCATTTTAATTGTAGCTTGCCCACTGTATCTGGGTTGGCCACTCTCCGAAGCACCAAGTGTCCCGGCTCAATATTTTTTAGCCGGACCTTTCTATCTCGCCATTTAACTGTTTCAGCCTGGTATTTATTGATATTTTCCACGGCTTGAAGCCTGATCCCTTCTAAGGCATCTTTTTCCACGAGACAAGTATCTTCGGGGCCTGATTCTGCCGAAGCTACCACTCTTATTGATCCAGCTTTGGCTTCTTCCGGGGTTATTGCTTCGTCACCAAATAACAACTTAAATGGGGTAAAGCCTGTAGACCTTGATGTTGTTGTATTGTGGCTCCACACCACTTTGGTCAACTGATCTGGCCATTTTCCCCTTGGTTGATTAAAGATTAGCTTCATTATTCCTGTCATTATGATGCCGTTGGCCCTTTCAACAAGCCCATTCGACTCCGGATGCCTGAGTGATGCAAAATGGATCTTCGTTCCAATTTGATCACAGAAATTTCTGAAATCTTCGGAGTCGAACTGCGTTCCATTATCCACAGTGATGGCCTTCGGTACTCCGAAGCGACAGACGATGTTCTGCCAGAAAAACTTTTGGACAGTGGCCGAAGTTATTGTTGCTAATGGCTTCGCCTCAATCCACTTAGAAAAATACTCCACAGCTACTATAACATATTTTAGATTCCCTTGGGCCGGTGGTAATGGACCCAACAAGTCAAGGCCCCACCTTTGCAATGGCCAGATGGGTTGTATCAGCTGTGTCAAAGACGAAGGTTGCTTTTGATCTCTTGCACATTTTTGACAACCTTCGCACTTTTGAACTAACTCCGCTGCATCCGAAGCTGCCTTCGGCCAGTAAAATCCTTGGCGGAACACTTTTCCAAGTAACGGCCTGGATCCGATGTGGGATCCGCACAGGCCTGCATGTATCTCCTTCATCAACTCTATACCTTCGGCCCTGGACAAGCACTTGAGCAGCGGGGCACAAACTCCATGCTTGTATAACTCTCCTTCTATCATGACATAGGGACGAGCTCTTGCCTCTATCCTTTTATTGTAAGCTTCGTCATCTGATAGGAAGTTTCCCTGAAGGTAAGAGATTATTTCAGTTCTCCAATCTTCACTGTAAACAGGAGAAATGTTAAGGACTGCTCTTTCAAGTAGCTCCACTGAAGGTGCCTTTATTGTTTCGAAGAACACATCCGAAGGTAGCGGTAGCCCCTGTGCTGCAGACTTGGCTAACAAATCAGCATGCTCATTTTGTCCTCGAGGGATATTCTTAACAGAAAATCCTTCGAAGGAAGCTTCGATCCTTCGGACCGTGTCTAGGTATTTTTCAAGCTTCGGGTCTTTAGCCTTGCAACTTTTGTCGATATGACCCGAAACAACCTGGGAATCAGTTTTAAGAATCGCCCTTCTGATCCCCATTGCCTTTAGTTTCCGAAGACCCAGGAGCAAAGCTTCGTACTCAGCGATATTATTTGTGCAGCTGAAGTCAAGTCTTGCTGCATAGCAAGTTTTAACCTTGGACGGTGAAACTAAAACAGCAGCTGCACCTGCTCCGAAGGTTCCCCAAGAGCCATCACAAAACACTGTCCATGCTTCGGCATCTTTATTCGCTTCTTCGTCCTGAGCCCCTGGCGTCCAGTCGGCAATGAAATCTGCCAATGCTTGAGACTGGATTGAGGATCTATGCACATAATCAATGTAAAATTCATTGAGCTCCGCAGCCCACTTTCCAATCCGGCCAGTTGCTTCTCTATTTCTCATGATACCCTTCAACGGCTGCGAAGAAGGAACAATGATATTGTATGCCTGAAAATAATGCCGAAGCTTCCTGGATGCCATTAAAACAGCATACAACACCTTCTCCAGCTCTGTATAATTTTTCTTTGAGACACTAAGGACCTCAGATACAAAATATACTGGGACCTGCTTCTTGACTTGTCCATCAAACTTCTCCTGAACAAGTGCCGCACTTACTGCTGAGTGCGAAGCTGCCACATACAACAACAGAGGAGCCCCTGGCGTTGGTGGAATTAATGTTGTGAGATCTATTAAGTATTGCTTGAGCTCTTCGAAGGCTTTTTGTTGACTCGGGCCCCATTGAAAGACTTCAGCTGACTTCAGCACCTCGAAGAATGGTAAGTTTCTTTCTGCTGATCTGGATACAAATCTGTTGAGAGATGCCAGCCTTCCTGTCAATCTTTGGGCCCCTTTTCTTGTGGTTGGTGGCTCCATTCGAAGTATAGCTTCGATTTTATTTGGATTAGCTTCGATTCCTTTTGTCGAAACCAAGCATCCAAGAAATTTGCCCTTCTTCACTCCGAAGACACATTTTTCTGGATTCAGCTTCAGACCAGCTTGTCTGAAGCTGGCGAAGGTCTCCTGCAGATCAGCAATATGATTTTCTTGCTTCGTGCTTTTTACAATGATATCATCGACATAAGTCAACACATTTCTGCCTATCTGAGATTGGAGAACCTTCGCAGTCATTCTGCTAAAACTCCCTCCAGCATTCTTGAGCCCCTCGGGCATCCGAAGATAGCAATATGTACCACTTGGGGTGATGAAACTAGTCTTCGGCTCATCTTCCTTCTTCATCCAGATTTGATGATAGCCTGAGTAGCAGTCCAGGAGACTCATGAGCTCTGAAGAAGCTGCTGCATCAACTAAAGAGTCTATCCTTGGCAGCGGGAATTCATCCTTCGGACAAGCCTTGTTAAGATCTGTGAAATCAATACACATTCTCCACTTGCCATTGGCCTTCTTCACCATAACAGTGTTAGCTAGCCACTCTGGATACTTCACTTCTCTGATAACTCCTGCACTGAGGAGTCTTTTTACTTCATTGCGAGCCCCTTCGGCCTTGTCATCAGACATTTTCCGAAGCCTCTGCTTTCGGGGTCTGAAGGATGGGTCAACATTGAGCGAATGTTCAATAACATCCCGATTTACTCCACAGAGATCATTAGCTGACCATGCAAAGACATCTTTGTTGTTGAATAAAAACCTTATCAAGGTTTTCTCCTGGTCTTCAGATAATTGCGAGCCCAACAACACCTTCTGCTCTGCTACATCTTCACACAATAACATAGGCTTCGGCTGGTCCGCTGAAGCTGCCTTCTCCCTCCTGAATTTGTACTGTTCACAAGCTTCAGCTCCATCTATATTATGGATTGCCTTGGAGTCAGTCCAGCTTCCTTCGGCCCTTCTAGCAGCTTCCTGGCTTCCATGAATAGCAATAGGTCCTTGATCCGAAGGTATCTTCATGCAGAGATACGCTGGGTGAAGAATTGCTTCGAAGGCATTAAGAGTGCCACGGCCGATAATAGCATTGTAAGGATACTCCATGTCAATAATATCAAACACAATTTGCTCAGTCCTTGTGTTGTTAACAAACCCGAAGGTTACCGGCATGGTAATCTTCCCAAGTGCTACAATCTGCCGCCCTCCGAAGCCACAAAGAGGGTGTGTAGCATCATGAATCTTGTCTTCGGGCTCTTGCATTTGTCTGAAGGCTTTAGCAAATATAATGTCAGCTGCACTGCCTGTATCAACTAGGACATTGTGGACCAGAAATCCTTTGATCACGCAAGAGATAACCATGGCATCATTATGAGGATAATCCTTAAGCTGAAGATCTTCCTGAGAGAAGGTAATTGGAATATGGGACCATTTTGACTTGATGAAGGGTCCCTGCACTCCAACATGCTGCACCCTTCTCTGAGCCTCCTTCTTCTGCTTCTTGTTAGCCGGCTCTGAGCAAGAACCGCCTGTTATCGGGAGCACCAGCTTCGAAGCCGAAGCAGCTCCAGCTTGGTTGTTGAACGAAGCCATCAGCTCAGAAAAGTGGAAGTGAGTTCACCGGAGGTGGGCGCCAATGTTGGGGGCTTGTTCTCAAATGCTAAGAGTTAAGAACAAGGCAACACAAAAAACGTTAAATATTAAGGTCCTTCGTCCTTCACCACATTATATCCCTTTGGGATATAAGGAATTTCGGACGAAGGTTACGAAGGACATACCTTCGTAAACATAACAACGAGGGATGAAGCATTCATATAAATCATGAGGTATAAAATAGACATTCAAATGTTAACATAGAATCATTTCCATTTCTACTAATGTGAATGAATACAAATGACTTCAAATTACAAATGTACCTTCGGTCCTGAGGAAGGCAGGAGAGCAAGTGTGATGCGAAGGCAAATGACAGGTTCGCGTGAACAGTACAGAGGTACTGTTCATCTATTTATAAGCACAGGTCGCAGCCTGTGACAAATTACAATTATGCCCCTTACAAAAGTTTACAACATTGACTCAGACCTATATGTATAAAAAGGTCATTCTATCTCTATGTCGGTTTGAAACGCCGAAGCTCCATGAAAAGGAACCTTCGGCCATCTCTTGGAGACGACTTCAGCCGAAGCTGTTTCTTCGTGTGAGACCTTCGGCGCACCGAAGCACGACCCCAACAGCTACTTGTCTCAACTCGACACTCATAGACGAATCTCTTTGGCCCTGCAAGTATTTGCAAGTTAGAAGACGCTAAATTGAGTTCAAAGATGAAAGGGAATTAGGCTTACACCTATTTCCTAAATGATTTTGGTGGTTGAATTGTCCAACACAAATAATTGGACTAACTAGTTTGCTTTAGTGTATAAGTTCTACAGGTGCAAAAGGTTCACACTTAGCCAATAAAAAGACCAAGAAATGGGTTCAACAAAGAGAGCAAGGGATAACCGAAGGCTGCCCTGGCCTGGCACACCGGACTGTCCGGTGTGCCATCGGACAGTGTCCGGTGCACCAGGGCACTCCAGGCTGAACTCTTCACCTTCGGGAAAATCCAGGGGCGCTCCGCTATAATTCACCGGACTGTCTGGTGTACACTGGACAGTGTCTGGTGCAACAGAGGAGAGCGGCTCTAGAACTCGCCAGCTTCGGGAATGCGTCTGCTATAATTCACCGGATGTGTCCGGTGCACACCAGACTGTCTGGTGTGACAGCGGGCAACGACTACTTCGCACGCCAACGGCTACCTGCAACGCATTAAATGCGCGCCAGCGTGCGCAGAGGAGCAGGCCACGCGCGGGTGGCGCACCGGACAGCCTACAGTGCTTGTCCGGTGCACCACCGGACATCCTAGCGGGCCCTCAAGTCAGAGCTCAACGGTCGGAACCCCAACGGCTCGCTGACGTGGCTGGCGCACCGGACAGTGTCCGGTGCGCCATACGACAGCCCACTTCCAACGGCCACTTTGTGGTGGTTGGGGCTATAAATACCCCAACCACCCCACATTCAATGGTATCCAAGTTTTCTCCACTTCAACACCATACAAGAGCTCTAGCATTCATTCCAAGCACACAAAAGATATCAAATCATCTCCCATCTCCACAAAAGGCTTTAGTGATTAGAGGGAGTGATTTGCCGTGTTCATTTGAGCTCTTGCACTTGGATCGCTTCTTTTCTTTCTCATTTGTTCTTTTGATTAACATTCATTCACTTGTAATCGAAGCAAGAGACACCAATTGTGTGGTGGTCCTTGCGGGGACTTTGTGTCCCAAGTGATTGAGAAGAAGAAGCTCACTCGATCCTTGGATCATTTGAGAGAGGGAAAGGGTTGAAAGAGACCCGACCTTTGTGGCCTCCTCAACGGGGAGTAGGTTTGCGAGAACCGAACCTCGGTAAAACAAATCCTCGTGTCTCACTTGTTATTCGCTTGCGATTTGTTTTGCGCCCTCTCTCGCGGACTCGTTTATACTTCTAACACTAACCCGGCTTGTAGTTTGTGATTAACTTTGTAAATTTCAGTTTCGCCCTATTCACCCCCCCTCTAGGCAACTTTCAATTGGTATCAGAGCCCGGTGCTTCATTAGAGCCTAACCGCTCGAAGTGATGTCGGGAGATCACGCCAAGAGGGAGATGGAGACCGGCGACAAGCTCACTACAAGCCACTCATCGGAAGAGTCCCGCAACAAGGGGAAGGGGAAGGAGAAGAAGTCTTCTTCCCACAAGTCGCATCGGAGTAGCGGCAAACACAAGAAGATGAGGAAGGTCGTCTACTATGAGACCGACACTTCTTCACCATCAACCTCTGGCTCCGACGCGCCGTCCGTCACTTCTAAGCGCCATGAGCGCAAGAAGTTTAGTAAGATCCCCCTATGCTATCCCCGCATTCCTAAGCATACACCTCTACTTTCCGTCCCATTAGGCAAACCACCAACTTTTGATGGTGAAGATTATGCAAGGTGGAGTGATTTAATGAAATTTCATCTAACCTCACTCCACAAAAGTATATGGGATGTAGTTGAGTTTGGTGTGCAGGTACCATCCGTAGGGGATGAAGACTATGATGCGGACGAAGTGGCCCAAATCGAGCACTTCAACTCCCAAGCAACAACCATTCTCCTCGCCTCTCTAAGTAGGGAGGAATACAACAAGGTGCAAGGACTAAAGAGCATCAAGGAGGTTTGGGATGTGCTCAAGACCGCACACGAGGGTGATGAGCTCACCAAGATCACCAAGTGGGAAACGATCGAGGGGGAGCTCGGTCGCTTCTGTCTTTGCCAAGGAGAGGAGCCACAAGATATGTACAACCGGCTCAAGACCTTGGTGAATCAAGTACGCAACCTCGGGAGAAAGAAATGGGATGACCACGAGGTGGTTAAGGTTATTTTGAGATCACTCATTTTCCTTAACCCTACTCAAGTACAATTAATTCGTGGCAATCCGAGATACACACTAATGACTCTCGAGGAAGTAATCGGGAATTTTGTGAGCTTTGAATACATGATCAAGGGCTCAAGGAAGATCAACGAGCTTGATGAGCCCTCCACTTCCGAAGCTCAACCCGTGGCACTTAAGGCGACGGAGGAAAAGAAGGAGGAGTCTACATCAAGTAGACAACCCATCGACGCCTCCAAGCTCGACAATGAGGAGATGGCGCTCATCATCAAGAGTTTCCGCCAAATCCTCAAACAAAGGAGGGGGAAAGACTACAAGCCCCGCTCCAAGAAAGTTTGTTACAAATGTGGTAAGCCCGTCATTTTATTGCTAAATGTCCATTATCAAGTGACAGTGATAGGGACAACGACAAGAAGGGGAGAAGAAAGGAGAAGAAGAAATACTACAAAAAGAAGGGTGGCGACGCGCATGTATGCCGCGAATGGGACTCGGACAAGAGCTCCTTCGACTCCTCCTCCGACGAGGACGCCACCAACATCGCTGTCACCAAAGGCCTTCTTTTCCCCAATGTCGGCCACAAATGCCTCATGGCAAAGGATGGCAAAAAGAAGAAGGTAAAATCAAGGTCCTCCACTAAATATGAAACCTCTAGTGATGAGGATGATGCTAAAAATGAGGAGGATGACTTGCATACTCTTTTTGCCAATTTAAACATGCAACAAAAGGAAAAATTAAATGAATTAATTAGTGCTATCCATGAAAAGGATGATCTCTTGGACTCCCAAGAGGACTTCCTTATTAAAGAAAACAAGAAGCATGTTAAAGTAAAAAATGCTTATGCTCTAGAGGTTGAAAAATGTGAAAAATTATCTAGTGAGCTAAGCACTTGCCATGAGAGTATTAACAACCTTAGAAGTGAAAATACTAGTTTAAATGCTAAGGTTGATTCACATGTTTGTAATGTTTCAATTCCCAATTTTAGAAATGATAATGATGAATTGCTTGCTAAGATTGAAGAATTGAACATTTCTCTTGCTAGCCTTAGAGATGAAAACGAAAAATTGCTTGCTAAGGCTAAAGAGTTAGATGTTTGCAATGTTACAATTTCCGATCTTAGAGATAAGAATGATATTTTGCGTGCTAAGATTATTGAACTTAATTCTTGCAAACCATCTACATCTATTATTGAGCATACTTTCATTTGTACTAGATGTAGAGATATTAATGTTGATGCTATCCATGATCACCTAGCTTTAATTAAGAAACAAAATGATCACATAGCTCAACTTAATGCTAAGATTAGTGAGCATGACTTAGAAAATGAAAATTTTAAATTTGCTAGAAGCATGCTTTATAATGGGAGACGCCCTGGCGTTAAGGATGGCATTGGCTTCCAAAGGGGAGACAATGTCAAAATTAATGCCCCTCCTAAGAAACTATCTAACTTTGTTAAGGGCAAGGCTCCCATGGCTCAGGATAACGAGGGTTACATTTTGTACCCTGCCGGTTATCCCGAGCACAAAATTAGGAGAATTCATTCTAGGAAGTCTCACTCCAGCCCTAACCATGCTTTTATGTATAAGGGTGAGACATCTAGTTCTAGGCAACCAACCCGTGCTAAGTTGCCTAAGAAGAAAACTCCAATTGCATCAAATGATCATAGCATTTCATTCAAAACTTTTCATGCTTCATATGTGCTTACTAACAAATCCGGCAAGGTAGTTGCCAAGTTTGTTGGGGGAAAACACAAGGGTTCCAAGACTTGTGTTTGGGTACCCAGAGTTCTTGTTTCTAATGCCAAAGGACCCAAAACCGTTTGGGTACCTAAAACAAAGAACTAAACTTGTTTTGTAGGTTTATGCATCCGGGGGCACAAGTTGGATCATTGATAGCGGGTGCACAAACCACATGACAGGGGAGAAGAAAATGTTCTCCTCATATGAGAAAAACCAAGATCCCCAACGAGCTATCACATTCGGGGATGGAAACCAAGGTTTGGTCAAAGGTTTGGGTAAAATTTCTATATCTCCTGACCATTCCATTTCTAATGTTTTTCTCGTTGATTCATTAGATTACAATTTGCTTTCCGTATCCCAATTATGTCAAATGGGCTACAACTGTCTCTTTACTGATATAGGTGTAACTGTCTTTAGAAGAAGTGATGATTCAATAGCCTTTAAGGGAGTGTTAGAGGGTCAGCTATACTTAGTAGATTTTGATAGAGCTGAACTCGACACTTGCTTAATTGTTAAGACTAATATGGGTTGGCTCTGGCACCGCCGACTGGCCCATGTTGGAATGAAGAATCTTTATAAGCTTCTAAAGGGAGAACACATTTTAGGACTAACAAATGTTCATTTTGAGAAAGACAGGATTTGTAGCGCTTGCCAAGCCGGGAAGCAAGTTGGTGTTCAACATCCACATAAGAACATTATGACGACTGATAGGCCACTGGAGCTCCTACACATGGATTTATTCGGCTCGATCGCTTACATAAGCATTGGCGGGAGTAAGTACTGTCTAGTTATTGTGGATGATTATTCTCGCTTCACTTGGGTATTCTTTTTGCAGGAAAAATCTCAAACCCAAGAGACATTAAAGGGATTCTTAAGACGGGCTCAAAATGAGTTCGGCTTGAGGATCAAGAAAATTAGAAGCGACAACGGGACGGAGTTCAAGAACTCTCAAATTGAAGGCTTCCTTGAGGAGGAGGGCATCAAGCATGAGTTCTCTTCTCCATACACCCCACAACAAAATGGTGGTGGAGAGGAAGAATCGAACTCTATTGGACATGGCAAGAACCATGCTTGATGAGTACAAGACGCCGAATCGGTTTTGGGCCGAGGCGGTCAACACTGCTTGCTACGCCATCAACCGGTTATATCTACACCGAATCCTCAAGAAGACATCATACGAACTCCTAACCGGTAAAAAGCCCAACATCTCATATTTTAGAGTCTTTGGTAGCAAATGCTTTATTCTTGTTAAAAGAGGTAGAAAATCTAAATTTGCTCCAAAGACTGTAGAAGGCTTTTTACTAGGATATGACTCAAACATAAGGGCATATAGAGTCTTTAACAAGTCCTCAGGACTTGTTGAAGTTTCTTGTGACGTTGTGTTTGATGAGACTAACGGTTCTCAAGTAGAGCAAGTTGATCTTGATGAGATAGGTGAAGAAGAGGCTCCGTGCATCGCGCTAAGGAACATGTCCATTGGGGATGTGTGTCCTAAGGAATCCGAAGAGCCCACTCAAGCACAAGATCAACCATCCTCCTCCACACAAGCATCTCCACCAACTCAAGAAGAGGATGAGGCTCAAGTTGATGAAGGAGAAGATCAAAGAGATGAGTCACCTCAAGATGACAACAACGATCAAGGGGGAGATGCAAATGATCAAGACAAGGATGATGAACAACCAAGGCCGCCACACCCAAGAGTCCACCAAGCAATACAACAAGATCACCCCGTCGACACCATCCTCGGCGACATTCATAAGGGGGTAACCACTAGATCTCGTGTTGCTCATTTTTGTGAACATTACTCGTTTGTTTCCTCTATTGAGCCAAGCAAGGTAGAGGAAGCACTTCAAGATCCGGATTGGGTGGTGGTGATGCAAGAGGAGCTCAACAACTTCACTAGGAATGAGGTATGGCACTTAGTTCCACGTCCTAATCAAAATGTTGTAGGAACCAAGTGGGTCTTCCGCAACAAGCAAGACGAGCATGGTGTGGTGACAAGGAACAAAGCTCGACTCGTGGCTAAGGGGTATTCACAAGTCGAAGGTTTGGATTTTGGTGAAACCTATGCACCCGTAGCTAGGCTTGAATCAATTCGTATATTATTGGCCTATGCTACTTACCATGGCTTCAAGCTTTATCAAATGGACGTGAAGAGTGCCTTCCTCAATGGACCAATCAAGGAAGAGGTCTATGTTGAGCAACCTCCCGGCTTTGAAGACAGTGAGTATCCTAACCATGTCTATAGGCTCTCTAAGGCGCTTTATGGGCTCAAACAAGCCCCAAGAGCATGGTATGAATGCCTTAGAGATTTCCTTATTGCTAATGGCTTCAAAGTCGGCAAGGCCGATCCTACTTTATTCACTAAGACTCTTGCAAATGATTTGTTCGTATGCCAAATTTATGTTGATGATATCATATTTGGGTCTACTAATGAATCTACATGTGAGGAATTTAGTAGGATCATGACGCAAAAATTCGAGATGTCAATGATGGGGGAGTTGAAGTATTTTCTAGGATTCCAAGTCAAGCAACTCCAAGAGGGCACCTTCATTTGCCAAACGAAGTACACTCAAGACATTCTAAACAAATTTGGAATGAAGGATGCCAAGCCCATCAAGACACCCATGGGAACAAATGGGCATCTCGACCTCGACACGGGAGGTAAATCCGTAGATCAAAAGGTATACCGGTCGATGATAGGTTCATTGCTTTACTTATGTGCATCGCGACCAGACATTATGCTTTCTGTTTGCATGTGTGCAAGATTCCAATCTGACCCTAAGGAATCACACCTTACGGCCGTAAAACGAATCTTAAAATATTTGGCTTATACTCCTAAGTTTGGGCTTTGGTACCCTCGGGGATCCACATTTGATTTAATTGGTTATTCGGATGCCGATTGGGCAGGGTGTAAAATTAATAGGAAGAGCACATCAGGGACTTGCCAGTTCTTGGGAAGATCCTTGGTGTCTTGGGCTTCAAAGAAGCAAAATTCGGTCGCTCTTTCCACCGCCAAAGCCGAGTATATTGCCGCAGGCCATTGTTGTGCGCAATTGCTTTGGATGAGGCAAACCCTGCGGGACTATGGTTACAAATTAACCAAAGTTCCCCTTCTATGTGATAATGAGAGTGCAATATGCATGACGGATAATCCCGTTGAGCATAGCCGCACTAAACACATAGCCATTCGGTATCACTTTCTTAGGGATCACCAACAAAAGGGGGATATCGAGATTGCTTATATCAACACTAAAGATCAATTAGCCGATATCTTTACCAAGCCACTAGATGAACAAACCTTTACCAAACTTAGGCATGAGTTGAATATTCTTGATTCTAGGAATTTCTTTTATTGACTTGCACACATTGCTCATACATATATCTTTGATCATGTCTCTTTTATATATGCTATGACTAATGTGTTTAAAGTGTATTTCAAACCAAGTCATAGGTATATTGAAAGGGAATTGGAGTCTTCGGCAAAGACAAAGGCTTCCACTCCGTAACTCATCCCTCGCCGACGCTCCAAGTCACGCTTCATCTTTGGGGGAGAAAGCATGAAGCAAAAGGACTCCGACTTTGGTATAATCTTCACTCATATTTTATTTTGCCAAAGGGGAGAAAGTAGTTATGAAAGGGCTTATATTCCACTCTAAGTATCCGTTTTTGGCGATTCATGCCAAAGGGGGAGAAAATATTAGCCCAAAGCAAAAAGGACCGCACCACCACCCTAATATTAAAATATTTTTTCGATTGGTAAATTTCAAATTAGTATCATGATTTTTCAATTTGGTATCTTATTGAGTTTATAAAGAGGGGATTTCAAAATTGGTATCTTAAAACCCTCTTGAACACTAAGAGGAGAATTTATTGAGGGGGAGTTTTGTTTAAGTCAAAGGAAAAAGCATTTGAAACAGGGGGAGAAAATTTCAAATCTTGAAAAATGCTTCGCAAAATCTTATTCCTTTACCTTTGACTATTGGCAAAAGAACCTTGAAAAGATTTTACAAAAGGATTTGCAAAAACAAAACATATGGTGCAAGCGTGGTCCAAAATGTTAAATAAGAAAGAAACAATCCATGCGCATTCTATAAATATTAATATTGGCCCAATTCTAAGTAACCTTTGCACTTACATTATGCAAAATAGTTCAATTACATACTTTTATATTTGCTTTGGTTTGTGTTGGCATCAATCACCAAAAAGGGGGAGATTGAAAGGGGATTAGGCTTACACCTATTTCCTAAATGATTTTGGTGGTTGAATTGTCCAACACAAATAATTGGACTAACTAGTTTGCTTTAGTGTATAAGTTCTACAGGTGCAAAAGGTTCACACTTAGCCAATAAAAAGACCAAGAAATGGGTTCAACAAAGAGAGCAAGGGATAACCGAAGGCTGCCCTGGCCTGGCACACCGGACTGTCCGGTGTGCCACCGGACAGTGTCCGGTGCACCAGGGCACTCCAGGCTGAACTCTTCACCTTCTGGAAAATCCAGGGGCGCTCCGCTATAATTCACCGGACTGTCCGGTGTACACCGGACAGTGTCCGGTGCACCAGAGGAGAGCGGCTCTGGAACTCGCCAGCTTCGGGAATGCGTCCGCTATAATTCACCGGACATGTCCGGTGCACACCGGACTGTCCGGTGTGCCAGCGGGCTACGGCTACTTCGCGCGCCAACGGCTACCTACAACGCATTATTTGTGCGCCAGCACGCGCAGAGGAGCAGGCCACGCGCGGGTGGCGCACCGGACAGCCTACAGTGCTTGTCCGGTGCACCACCGGACATCCTGGCGGGCCCTCAAGTCAGAGCTCAATGGTCGGAACCCCAATGGCTCGATGACGTGGCTGGCGCACCGAATAGTGTCCTGTGGTGCACCGGACTGTCCGGTGCGCCATACGACAGCCCACTTCCAATGGCCACTTTGTGGTGGTTGGGGCTATAAATACCCCAACCACCCCACATTCAATGGTATCCAAGTTTTCTCCACTTCAACACCATACAAGAGCTCTAGCATTCATTCCAAGCACACAAAAGAGATCAAATCATCTCCCAACTCCACAAAAGGCTTTAGTGATTAGAGGGAGTGATTTGACATGTTCATTTGAGCTCTTGCACTTGGATCGCTTCTTTTCTTTCTCATTTATTCTTTTGATCAACATTCATTCACTTGTAATCGAAGCAAGAGACACCAATTGTGTGGTGGTCCTTGCGGGGACTTTGTGTCCCAAGTGATTGAGAAGAAGAAGCTCACTCGATCCTTGGATCGTTTGAGAGAGGGAAAGGGTTGAAAGAGACCCGGCCTTTGTGGCCTCCTCAACAGGGAGTAGGTTTGCGAGAACTGAACCTCGGTAAAACAAATCCTCGTGTCTCACTCATTATTCGCTTGCGATTTGTTTTGTGCCCTCTCTCGCGGACTCGTTTATACTTCTAACGCTAACCCGGCTTGTAGTTTGTGATTAACTTTGTAAATTTCAGTTTCGCCCTATTCACCCCCCTCTAGGCGACTTTCAAAAGACGTATCTCTTTTACAAACTAAGCACGTACCTTACGTTTGAACCAGGAAATAAAATCGGGCAACCCATTTCTCGCACCCTTTCTAAGAAGAGTGTCATATTCCTATGGAGTGGGGTCCCTTGATCGACGCCAGAATTCATGAAGAAATTGTTCCATGTATGGAGTCACCTCTTCAAGGTTGGTCAATACGTATAGCATGATATGCCGCCACTCCTCATGTGTCAGGGTCTTGGTGGTCAAGCCACTTGCGCTTCCGAGTTGGCCTCGAAATATGCTAAGGTTCGATTCATTGTCGCCATCATTGGAACGAGGGGGTGGATTATGCACGCTCGGCAATTTGTCACCATGATAAGTTGTTGTGAAGTTTGACACCTCCTCTAGAATGTATGCCTCTGCAATAGAAGCCTCGATTTTGCATTTATTTCTACATTTCTTTCGCATAGTCTTTAGACATCTCTCGATTGGATAGCACCAACGTCCCTGCACGGGCCCCCCATTCGTGCCTCATAGGGGAGATGAAGAATCAAATGCTGCATTGGATTGAAGAAGCCGGGTGGAAATATCTTCTCAAGCTTACACATTAACACGGGTGCCAATCTTTCCAAGTCTGTAACCACGGTCCGAGATAACTCTTTTGCACAAAGCTGACGGAAGAAATAGCTCAACTCTGAAAGCGCTAGCCAGACATGCTCAGAACATAGCCTCGAACCATCGCAGGAAGAATCCGCTCAATCCATATGTGGAAGTCATGACTCCTCATCCCTAAGACTCGCATAGTATATAAGTTCACCCCCTACTCAGGTTAGCTGCATACCCATCAGGGAACATCAACACCTTGATCCACTGAAGTACTTCCTTCCTCTGGGCCCTGCTTAGGACGAAATCAGCCTTAGGCCTTCTCCACGTCTTTCCGCCACTTGGCGGCTTCATCTCTAGGTTTGGTCTATCACATAACACTGCCAGATCCACTCTTGCCTTTACGTTATCCTTTGACTTATCAGGAACGTCCATAATTGTTGCCCATAGTGGCTCGGCAACATTCTTTTCAGTGTGCATCACGTCAATGTTGTGTGGAAGGAGCAGGTCGTCATAATAGGGGAGCCGAGTCAAGCCAGACTTATGTGTCCACATATGCTGCTCACCATATCCTACAAAACCACCTTCTGTATTAGCCACAAGCCCATCTATCTATTGACGAATTTTGGCACCAGTCATCGTTGCAGGTGTGCGGTCTGTCACTACGACACCTTTCGTAAAGTTCTTGATGTCTAGGCGGAAAGGATGGTCAGGAGGGAGAAATTGTCGATGTTTATCGAAGGACGAATATTTGCCACCCTTTTTCAACCAAATGAACCTGAGAGCTTCCTTGCAAACTGGGCATGGGAACTTACCATGAACACACCATGCGCAGAATAGCCCATACACCGGTAAGTCATGCATGGAGTACTGGTACCAAACATGCATTCTGCAGTTTGTCTTCGTAGCTCGGTCATACGTCCATACCCCTTCCTCCTAGGCACGTACCAATTCATCGATCAAAGGCTCCATGTACACGCCCATTTTATTCCCCGGGTGTCCGGGAATTATCAACGACACGAATATATTCTGCCTTTGAAAGCACACACCAGGGGGAAGCTTAATTGGGATAACAAACATGGGCCAACATGTGTACGGGGCAGCGTTCATTCCATAGGGATTGAACCCATCTATGGCCAGCGCAACACGTACATTACGAGCCTCTTCAGCTTTCTCACGGTGAATGGCATCAAAGTGTTTCCATGCTTCACCATCGGATGCGTGCACCATCTTGTCAGGATTGTATCGTTCTCCATTTTTGTGCCATGTCATCTGTTTCATGGATTCCTCTGTCTTGTACAGACGCTAGATCCTCGGTATGAACGGAAGGTGCCTCAGGATTGTCAAGGGGATGTCAAGCTGCTTCTTCTGTTCATCACCAGAGTCTATCTCCATGAACCTAGACGATTTACACTTGGGACAGTACTTTGCCTCCGCGTATTCTTTCCCAAATAGCACGCAGCCCTTCGGACAAGCATGAATCTGCTCATACGTCATCTTGAGTGCACGAAGGAGTTTCTGTGCCTTGTACATGCTCTTTGGCAGAACGTGATCATTCGAAAGCAGGCTCCCAATAACCATCAACAAGCCATCGAATGCGTCTCTACTCATGCTGTACCGTGACTTGAATGCCATTACACGCCCAATGGCATCCAGTTGAGAAACCTTTGGATGGCAGTGAAGGGGCTTCTGTGCCGCGTAGAACATGTCATAGAACGCCTTTGCAGTCGGCTCTGGCTCGTCATCCATACATCCTCCCTGTAACAGAACCTCCCAAGTCATTAGGTCCACCTACAGTTGTCCTTGTCCTACGGACCTCAAACAACCCTGTAGGTGCCCCTGAATCACATGACAAGTTCGGTATCTGCCTTTCTTATCTTTCCCAAGAGCGTTTCACCCGTCACACAGACATTAAAGATCATCGGAGATACGAAAATGTGGAAGCGGTTACCTAAACTTACCTTTATTTTAAAAGTAAGACAAAGTTAAATATTACAAACCAGGATATAACTTATGAGTGCAGGGTAGTATTATTACACACCAAGGGAGGCAAAACCCCCATCCCGATAAGTCTTTAAACAAAAGTTCTTATGGAGGAACTCTTCCTCCCGCAGCTTTACTCTTGCTTTTCTTCTTTTGGAACCACCTTGGAACAGAAACAACAAAAGTTTGTTGCTTCCTCACCTAAAAACAATAGCGAATAAAACCCTGAGTATGGAATTACTCAGCAAGACTTACCCGACTAAGGAAAAGACTCTCAAGGGTATGCTGGTGATAAGGGAGTCAAGGTAAGGTTTCTCAATGATCAAAGACTCTGTTTTGCAGAAATGCTTACTAAAAATGGATCCTTAAAAATCTAGTTTTATTGTCAGGTTAGGTAAAATTACCTACATCTAGAGTTCTTTCTACCCTAGTTCAAACACTTGACCTGCACTAGCCAATTTCTTAACAACCCTTCATCTTTACTGGAGTTCTACATATAGGGCAGCGACCAAGTCTTCATAACCGCGAAGGTACGGTGATCCAAATCGATTATACTCAGCTAAGGATCTCCGATCACATGACATATGTAGCACTTAACCCTTGCATATGTCAACCCGCCACCGGGGTTCTTAAGACCAGATCAAGTTCACGTCAACCGAGACCACAGATACACCACCGTCCAGCCTCTTGCCACAGAGGGTACACGCTACTCTCGCCACCGCTCCACGCCCATTGCGTGTTATCTTATTCTGGCCTTAGTCTGCCCGAGGCAAGGCTTACCCATGACGAGGCATGTGACCAGTTAAAGGGTCCTCGGTCAGCAAGCCTACATCGACATGGTCCTTAATCGACTCAGACGGAGACACTACCCCGAGACTCTCTTCTCGTGCAAGTCACCCACCCGGTCTCAGCTTAATCATTTCAATCCCAAAGTTTGGTACCTAGCAGAGGTACATCTTTTCTGATGTTGAACCCATCACGGCCATGATGGATCCACCATCAAGTTTTATTTTCGAAAACATCCCACCCACTTTTTGCCACATAATATTTTGTAACAACAAAACATTTTGTTTTTTAAAGCAAGGCTAAGCATAAAAAACCTTTTGTAAAACGGTGATCAAGGAAGGTAATCAATGTCAAGGAAGGTAATGCAGGAATTATTTTAACGATCAACTCGTATCACCTAATGCAACAAGCAAGTGATAAAGATCTTTAAATCACAAGGTGGTGGCAAATGCACCAGGGCTTGCCTTCATTTATAGGTGAGTCAGGCTCAGATCCACAGATGTCAAAGTAAAAACAATTCCCTGCCTGAGGTTCCGCAGGTGGTGGTGGTGAAGTCTTCTCCTCTTCTACCTCAACCTCTTCTTCGTTTTCTAGATATAACCATATATATGTATATAAGAATGAATGCCATGTAATGCTTATGAGAGTGCAAAGATAATAAGAATTTATTATCTAAGGTCTTGAATACAATTTTCCTTCACGGAACTCCGAGAAACTAGGGTTTCCGTAGTCAATAGTGAAGTTCAAAGAGCAGGGGTGGGGGTCTTGGGTTCTAATTATCAAACAAGGTCCAAATCAAACAAAATTCTACCCAAAGCTTCTAAATAATGTTTAAAGTTCATATAAAAAGTTTGGGCATTTTTGGAATTATTGTTGATTTTCTAAACATCCAGAAACAATACTTTAGGCTATTTTAAATGACCCAAAATTTTCTATTTTCCTAAAAATCATAAAACTATTTTTATTAAATACTATGGAAAATAAGGAATCTAGGAAAATTGGTTTGACATTTTTAGGATTTTTTTACAATTTTCTAAAATTGTTAGAGTCCTACCCGAAAAAGAAAAGGAAAAAGGATGAATAGTCCTCGGCCAGTTTCAGCCCAGGTGGCCCAAGTCCACGCAGAAACACGCGCGCGCCCACGCCCATGGTGTAGACTTTGCAGAAAGGCCCTCAGTGTTCTGGCTAACTGGGAACGAGTTCGGTTACTGTTTTCTTGTCACTGACAGTTTCTAAAAAGGACCTCCACCTTCTATTCCTTCGCAAATTAAGGTCCACGACGAGGAACAGCCCTAGCCACACTCCGGCGAGCCTACTCCGGCCGGACAACGCCATGGCTGGACCTCCCGTGCGACAGGGACACAATTAAACTCCTACCAAACACTTCCCCTCAATCAATTTCATCATTGGAACTAAGAATCAACCCGTCCACGGTGACAGGGTGGATGGCCATGTGGATGGAAGCGTTCCGACCAACCCACGGCGTGAACGATCCAATTGAAGCTTGGAAAAGCTTCATAGTCCTACCAGAGATGATGCACATACTAAGATTTGGACTGGGCACGAATAGAAACGCGGGGCTACGGAGAGGGTGTCACGGCGGTGTTCTACAGAGCAAGTGCTTGTTCCGGTGAAAGGCTTTGGCCGAACTTCAATTGGCCAGTTCCGAGAGCAATAAGAGACCATAATCGTGCTAGAACAAGGAGCAATTGGGGGAATTACTAACCCGAGGGGTGTTGATCACGGTAGAGTTCCTTGCGGCGGAGCAAGAACAGAGAGAAAGGGAATTTGTGGACTACGCTAGTTCTTCAGTGAACTTGATTCAAGTGCTTAGTTGTGGGGGTGCGGAATGTGATGAAGAAGCAGAGTCCGAGCTCAATTTATAGGCCATCGACTGGAGTTGGAGAAGGAGTGTGGATTCCCGGCTACGGTGGTGAGCTTGCCGCGCGGGCGAGCCACGGCAAAAGTACGGTGGCCGCCGATTAACCGGGTAACGCCACCTTAGTGAATCACCGCCACATCACCGAGAACCTTTACCGTGGCCGCCGACGAACATCCCGACCGCCGTGGCATTCTTATCGCCGATGAGGTCCTGATCCTTATCCTCCTGGCACTGTACCATCGCACTGCGTATTCAGTGGTTGTGATAGAGCAGGTTTGGTGTTAATTTACTCCCAATTTTCAATGGCAACCCGTTGGTCGGCCTGTAACAAAGTTGTTGTCTGAGAATCCAACAACAATCTTGTTATAGAAACCATGGCCAAATTCTTATTAGATCAGGGTTGATTTCTGGTTCAAAGTTGGCTCAGTATCACTATTAGTCTGGATTTCAGAGTTCAATCAGCCTGACTGCCAGACTTTAGACTTAATTATCTCCAATTTCTCCATAACAACCTTGCTTACACTCTTAAGCAAAATTGTTCCCCTATCATAGAGCTACAAAATTTATGTGGTGCCGTAAGGTGAATTCTCACTGATTTGAAAACTACAGAGCTCCAAAGTTGAGCTTATAACACTGATTTCAGACTTAGCATAGAACCCAAATGGGGTCCATTTTGCAAATAGGTCCAAAATCCAAGGTTTAGCTTACAAATCCACAAATTTGTGAACCAATGACTTAGTATACTTATTTAACATGGTTTTTGCACTTTAGTCCACAAGTGCACTATTTTTGCACATAGGTCCATAGGGTTTGGATTTAGGGTTTTCCAGGGTTTCAATTAGGGTTTCTGGTATCTTAGGGGTGTAAATACAATGTAGGTCCATCTTTGATACATTTTATGATTATTTTATTTAATCTTTGTGGTTTTCTCTATTTGGCTCCTGTTTTACCCCTTAGATCCCTGTTTAAGGTTAAGCACCCTACACTAGGGTCTTATCTGCAAAATGCTATAACAATACAACTTGCTTGAAATTTTTGCCTAGTGAATGCACTCTAGGTGTGTCAAACATATGCAAATGCCAATGCTCATGAAGTTATGCTCAAGTTTTAGTAACAGTAACACCAGGGGTGTTACATCCTTCCCCCCATAAAATAATCTCGCCCTGAGATTAAAAGTCCTAGGGTAAGTAGTGGAAAAGGAAATGCTTCACACTTTTATTTCCTAAGTTTTGGTACCAAGCAGGGTGGGTTTGGGGCTCACTCTTTTATATCAACAATGTTTTACACTTACAAATTACAAGAGGCTAAAAAGCCTGGGAAATTTTTATCTAAGAAGTCTTGAGTTTCCCAAGTAGCCTCATCTTCGGAATGTTGGTTCCACTGTATCTTGTAAAACTTGAGAGTTTTTCTTCGGGTAATCCTGTCCTTTTGATCTAAGACTCGAATAGGATGTTCAGAATATGTCAAGTCTGGTTCAAGGACAACATCTGTCACTTTAATGGTTCGATCTGGAACCCGAAGACACTTCTTTAACTGAGACACGTGGAACACATTATGCACAGCAGACAAGGTTTCGGGTAGTTGGAGTCGGTATGCCACTGGTCCACATTGCTCAAGTATAGGAAAGGGACCAATGTACCGGGTTGCAAGCTTCCCTTTAACCCTGAAATGCGATACACCCTTCATTGGGGAGACCTTCAGATAAACATAATCCCCCACCAGAAAATATAAGGGCATTCATCGTTTGTCTGTGTAACTTTTCTGACGATCTTGAGCCTTCTTCAGATTATGAACTATTTTTTGAACTTTTTCTTTGGTTTCTTTCACCATATCAGGCTTGAAGAAGTACATTTCTCTCGGTTCAGACCAATTTAGCGGAGTACGGCATCGTCGTCCATATAAGGCTTCGAAGGGTGCCATCTTGATACTTTCTTGATAGCTATTATTATATGAGAACTCTGCTAGCGGTAAATATTCATCCCATTTTTGTGAGAAGTCCAACACACACGCCCACAGCATATCTTGCAGCATCTGATTTACCCTCTCAGTCTGCCCACTGGTTTGAGGGTGATAGGCTAAACTATGGAGCAATTTAGTACCTAGAGATTTATGAAGTTCTTCCCAGAATTTGGACACAAATTGCGATCCACGATCTGACACTATCGTCTTCGGAATACCATGCAAACTGAGAATACGGGCAATGTATAATGCTGCATAAGTGGCCACTGTGTATTTTGCCCTGACGGGTAGGAAGTGGGCAATCTTTGTGAGTCGATCAACGATAACCCAGATAGAATCATACCCTTTGGCAGTCCCACAATAAAGTCCATACTAATGTCTTCCCATTTCCAGGTTGGGATTGGTAGAGATTATAATGGACCAGCAGCCTTCATGTGTATGGCCTTGACACGTTTACAAGTGTCACATCTAGCCACATAGCGTGCAATTTTAATTTTCATCTTCGTCCACCAATAATGCTATTTCAGATCTTGATACATCTTAGTGCTTCCAGGATGAATAGAACAGCGACTAAGATGTGCTTCATCTAGAATTTGCTGGCGGACCCCTTCATTCTTCGACACCACTATGCGGTTATTAAACCATACCACACCTTGATTGTCTTCTCGGAAACAATTGGCTTTTCCAGCTCTTATCTTCTCCTGTATATGTTTCATACCCTCATCATTTTTCTATGCGTCAATTATCCTTTGTAAGATGACTGACTCCAGCTTCAAGTGATTTGAAGTCCCATGCTAAATCATTCCTAGGTTCAAATTTTCCATCTCCTCGCATAATGTAATGTCAGAAGTCCTCATTGTTAGACAATGGCAGGAAGCCTTGCGACCGAGTGCATCTGCCACTACATTTGCTTTGCCTGGGTGATAATGGATCTCTAGTTCATAATCCTTGATTAGCTCGAGCCATCTCCTTTGTCTCATATTGAGTTCAGACTGGGTAAAAATGTATTTCAAACTTTTGTGGTCTGTATAAATATGACAAACATTTCCCAGTAGATAATGACGCCAGATCTTCAGGGCATGAACCACTGCAGCTAGCTCCAGATCATGAGTGGGATAATGCTCCTCATGCCGGCACAACTGCCTCGAAGCATACGCGATTACTCGGCCCTATTGCATTAATACGCAGCCGATACCACTGCCTAATGCGTCATAATACACATCAAAGGGCTTATTCATGTTCGGTTGAGCTAATACCGGAGCAGTGGTTAATAATATCTTCAATTGCTCAAAAGGTTCATTACACTTTGAAGACCAATTGAATTTAGTATCATTCTTCAATAGACTTGTGATTGGCTTCACAAGCTTAGAAAAATCGGGTATAAATCGGCGGTAATAACCAGCCAGTCCAAGGAAACTTCGGACTTGATGAACAGTGGTTGGGGTTTTCCACTCCAAAATATCCTTGACCTTGCTGGGATCTACCGCATTCCCCCTGGTAGATAGCACATGTCCTAGAAATTGGATTTCTTCCAGCCAAAACGCGCACTTATAGAACTTGGCATATAATTGATGTTCCCTTAGGCGCGTCAATATGATCTGTAAATGTTGAGCATGCTCCTCTTCATTCTTTGAATATATCAAAATATCATCTATGAAGACCACCACAAATTTGTCCAACTCGGGCATGAATACCGAGTTCATCAGATAAGTGAAGTGGGCAGGAGCATTTGTCAGTCCGAAAGACATTACCAGGTATTCAAATAATCCATATAGCATAGTGAATGCGGTTTTTGGTATATCCTCGAGCCGAATACGGATCTGATGATAGCCCGATCTGAGATCAATCTTGGAGAATACCCTTGCTCCAGTCAGTTGATCAAATAAAATGTTAATCTGTGGAAGAGGGTACTTGTTCTTGATAGTGACCTCATTAAGGGGTCGATAATCCACGCACATCTGTAATGTTTGATCCTTCTTCTTGACGAATATGGCTGGACAACCCCATGGCGACGAGCTTGGCCGGATGAATCCTTTCTCTAGTAGATCTTGTAATTGAATCTTCAGTTCTGCCAGCTCATTTGGAGGCATTCGGTACGATCTTCTAGAAATGGGAGTCGTACCAGGCTTCAACTCAATTACAAACTCTACATCTGTTTCAGGTGGCAATCCAGGCAAATCCTCTGGAAAGATATCCGGGAACTCACACACTACCGGAATATCCTTGATCTTCGGTATAATGGCTTCATAAACTCTGCCAGTAGTTTTGGTTGGAATGGGGATAGACAAAAGAATTTCCTCTTGATTATGACTCAACCTGATGGTTCTCTGATCAGTGTTGAGGGTTGCTTTATATCGGGCCAACCAATTCATGCCCAAAATCACATCTATGTCTTGGCCTTTCAGAACAATCGTATTAGTAGGAATGTCCCGTCCGGCCAATGTTATGGGGACTTGGAAAGCCACTTCCCTAGTAAAGATTTGTCCCCCAGGTGACTGAATTTTAAACCCTTCTTTTGATTCATGGCATGCAATGCAATGTTGCTCCACAAATTTCTTGCTGATGAATGTATGTGAAGCACCAGAATCAAAAAAAAATGACTGCGGGATGATTGGCCACAAGGAACATACCCATCATTACCGGTTCACCGTCTGGCGTGGTGGCCACTTGAGTGTAGTAAATTCGTCCCGTCTTCTTAGTATTTTTGCCCGTATTTCCCTTAGCTTGAGAAGAATTCCCAGTACCTTGTTGATTGTTTGTGTGATTTTGCTTCAGGTAAGGGCAATCCTTAATAAAATGCCCAGATTTTCCGCAGTTGAAGCAGTCTGTGGATGAACTGGGAAGGACCGGGAAATGAGTGCCAGGGGCACCCGGCTGACTTGTTGCAGTAGGGGCAGCATTGGGACGGACGAACACTGGTTGTTTGAATGGGAAGGAGGGTGGACGTGATGAAGAACGACCCTAATTAAAAGTGCGGATAACTAACCGTTGCCTTTTCTTGGGGCCCTGATTAGGCCTGTTACCTCCACTCCCCTTGGTTTTTCTAGAACTTGTATATTTAGATTCGACTGCCAGCGCTGTGCTGACAACCCTTCCATATGTGAGGTCGATGCAGGTAGCCATTTTCCTTTGCATCTAATCATTTAAACCCCTCATGAAACAGTTCTTCTTCTTTATATCGGTGTTGACTTGGTCAATTGCATACTAAGACAAGTGATTAAATTTATTGAGATACTGGGTGACAGTATCTCTGCCTTGCTTCAACTTCATGAATTCCTCCTGTTTCATGTGGAGTACTCCTTCTGGAATGTAATTCTCTCTGAAGGCTATCTTAAAGTCATCCCAGGCAATCTGATGATTTGCCTGCTGAATGGCCACAAAGTTTCCCCACCAAGTGCTGGCAGGGCCACGCAATTGCTGAGCTGCGAACAGGGGCTTCTGAGTTTCAGAGCATCGAAGAAGTCTAAATTTCTGCTCAATGACGCGGATCCATTCATCCGCCTCTAAAGGGTCTTCTGCCTTGATGAACAACGGGGGACGCGTTTCAGAGAAATCCAAATAAGAGGTTTCCTGGGGGCCTTGCGGATAGCCACGCCCGCCTTGTTGTTGAAGTTGCTGACCTGCCATCTCCCGCAGGAAACAGGTATTATCTGCTGTAGCATTTACCAAGGCGGCGATAGCCTCGGCAAGTGTGGGAGGGACTGGAGGTGGGTTTGGTGTTGCCTCCCTCCCACAAGAGGTACTAGCCCCATCCTGCGCACGAGTCTAGGAAGGCATCTGTGGCAACAAACATTTGCAAACAATATGATATGCCAAAGAAAACCATCCATTTTACATTACTAAAAAGAGTAATGTTACATACTCGAATTTTTACAACAGGATTACACCACTTATTATACACCACTACTATTTCTACTATTATACTATACTATTCTACTCCTGCTTCCCGTTGCTCCCAGTAGCCTCGTTGTCGGGCGTAGGAGACCACTCATCGACCAAGTTCATAGAGGGAGGGGCCTAAAAAGGTCCAATTCGCCACCAAAAGCTTCTCCCGCTACTTGAGAAGGTTCGGCTTCTGTCCCGATAGGATCCGCAAGCACATTGGGGTGCAATTTTGAATACAGTACATGAACTTCTTCATGTAAAGTATTACAATAAGCCTGCAAGGTATCGATGGCTGAGCTAAGCTCTTCTACTCTGGCTCGAGCTTTTGCCTCCTTAGCCCAGGCAATCGAACGAGACTGAACCGTCCAGTCGAGTGCTAAATCTCGATCTGCGAGCTGATCTTGCAGGCGGCGGATGTCGCTTCTCAATTCATTGATTCTGTCGCCATCCGCGACCCATATGTCAGTCCTGCGTCGGAGTTCTGTTTGAAGCCGATTCACTTGCGCTTCAAGATCCCTGATCGGATCATTACTCCCACTACTGCTATCCTCGTGTCTTGGGGCAAGTTGTTGACGTGGCACACCAAATGGCCCAGTATGCTTGCGCGTGGTTTTCCTTGTACGCGGTGGCATTTTTATAAGGGGGAAAATCTTATTAACATAGTTCTTAGCATGATGCATGTGTAATTACAGGACCAACCTTAGTTGATTCAACCTCCTATACGTTGCACTCTTCCTATCTGGTCTTTCATATAAACTCTTCAGAAATAGTAGATAAGAAGGGAAAGAATTTTCTAGATGAGTCTTTAGAAAATTCTTTTGAAGATGCCTCGTAATATCTGCAGAGAAGGGCTTCGCTCCGATATCAGCTGTGACGGAACCTCCCAACTCATTAGGCCCACCTACAGTTGTCCTTGTCCTATGGACCTCAGACAACCCTGTAGGTGCCCCTGAATCACTTGACAAGTTCAGTATCTGCCTTTCTTATCTTTCCCAAGAGCGTTTCACCCGTCACGCAGACATTACAGATCATCAGAGATACGAAAATGCGAAAGCGGTTACTTAAACTTACCTTTATTTTTTTTGAAAGTAAGACAAAGTTAAACATTACAGACTAGGATATAACTTATGACTGTAGGGTAGTATTATTACACACCAAGGGAGGCAAAAACCCCTCCCGATAAGTCTTTAAACAAAAGTTCTTATGGAGGAACTCTTCCTCCCGCAGCTTTACTCTTGCTTTTCTTCTTTTGGAACCACCTTGGAACAGAAACAACAAAAGTCTGTTGCTTCCTCACCTAAAAACAATAGGGAATAAAACCCTGAGTATGGAATTACTCAGCAAGACTTACCCGACTAAGGAAAAGACTCTCAAGGGTATGCTGGTGATAATGGAGTCAAGGTAAGGTTTCTCAATGATCAAAGACTCTGTTTTGCAGAAATGCTTACTAAAAATGGATCCTTAAAAATCCAGTTTTATTGTCAGGTTAGGTAAAATTACCTACATCTAGAGTTCTTTCTACCCTAGTTCAAACACTTGACCTGCACTAGCCAATTTCTTAACAACCCTTCATCTTTACTAGAGTTCTACGTATAGGGCAGTGACCAAGTCTTCATAACCGCGAAGGTACAGCGATCCGAATCGATTATACTCCTGAGGATCTCCGATCACACGACATATGTAGCACTTAACCCTTGCGTATGTCAACCCACCACCGGGGTTCTTAAGACCAGATCAGGTTCACGTCAACCGAGAGCACAGATACACCACCGTCCAGCCTCTTGCCACGGAGGGTACACGCTACTCTCGCCATCGCTCCATGCCCATTGCGTGTTATCTTATTCTGGCCTTAGTCTGCCCGAGGCAAGGCTTACCTATGACGAGGCATGTGACCAGTTAAAGGATCCTCGGTCAGCAAGCCTACATCGACACGGTCCTTAATCGACTTAGACGGAGACACTACCCCGAGACTCTCTTCTCGTGCAAGTTACCCGCCCGGTCTCAGCTTAATCATTTCAATCCCAAAGTTTGGTACCTGGCAGAGGTACATCTTTTCTGATGTTGAACCCATCACGACCATGATGGATCCACCATCAAGTTTTATTTTCGAAAACATCCCACCCAATTTTTGCCACATCAAATTTTGTAACAACAAAACATTTTGTTTTTCTAAAGCAAGGTGAAGCATCAAAAACCTTTTGTAAAACGGTGATCAAGGAAGGTAATCAATCTCAAGGAAGGTAATGCAGGAATTGTTTTAATGATCAACTCCTATCACCTAATGCAACAAGCAAGTGATAAAGATCTTTAAATCACAAGGTGGTGGCAAATGCACCGGGGCTTGCCTTCATTTATAGGTGAGTCAGGCTCGGATCCACAGATGTCAAAGTAAAAACAATTCCCTGCCTGAGGTTTCGCAGGTGGTGGTGGTGAAGTCTTCTCCTCTTCTACCTCAACCTCTTCTTCGTTTTCTAGATATGCCATGTAATGCTTATGAATGCCATGTAATGCTTATGAGAGTGCAAAGATAATAAGAATTTATTATCTAAGGTCTTGAATACAATTTTCCTTCACGGAACTCCGAGAACCTAGGGTTTCCGGAGTCAATAGTGAAGTTCGAAGAGCAGGGGTGGGGGTTTTGGGTTCTAATTATCAAATAAGGTCCAAATCAAACCAAATTCTACCCAAAGCTTCTAAATAATGTTTAAAGTTCATATAAAAAGTTTGGGCATTTTTGGAATTATTATTGATTTTCTAAAAATCCAGAAACAATACTTTAGGCTATTTTAAATGACCCAAAATTCCCTATTTATCCTAAGAATCATAAAACTATTTTTATTAAATACTATGGAAAATAAGGAATCTAGGAAAATTGGTTTGACATTTTTAGGATTTTTTTACAATTTTCTAAAATTGTTAGAGTCCTACCCGAAAAAGAAAAGGAAAAAGGATGAATAGTCCTGGGCCAGTTTCAGCCCAGGCGGCCCAAGTCCACGCAGAAACGCACGCGCGCCCGCGCCCACGGTGTAGACTTTGCAGAAAGGCCCTCAGTGTTCTGGCTAACTGGGAACGGGTTCGGTTACTGTTTTCTTGAGTCACTGACAGTTTCTAAAAAGGACCTCCACCTTCTATTCCTTCTCAAATTAAGGTCCACGACGAGGAACAACCGTCGCCACACTCCGGCGAGCCTACTACGGCCGGACAACGCCATGGCTGGAGCTCCCGTGCGACAGGGACACAATTCAACTCCTACCGAACACTTCCCCTCAATCAATTTCATCATTGAAACTAAGAATCAACCCGTCCACGGTGACAGGGCGGATGGCCATGTGGATGGAAGCGTTCCGACCAACCCACGGCGTGAACGATCCAATTGAAGCTTGGAAAAGCTTCACAGTCCTACTAGAGATGATGCACATACTAAGATTTGGACTGGGCACCAATAGAAACGCGGGGCTACGGAGAGGGTGTCACGGCGGTGTTCTATAGAGCAAGTGCTTGTTCCGGTGAAAGGCTTTGGCTGAACATCAATTGGCCGGTTCCGAGAGCAATAAGAGACCATAATCGTGCTAAAACAAGGAGCAATTGGGGGAATTACTAACCCGAGGGGTGCTGATCATGGTAGAGTTCCTTGCGGCGGAGCAAGAACAGAGAGAAAGGGAATTTGTGGACTACGCTAGTTCTTCAGTGAACTTGATTCAAGTGCTTAGTTGTGGGGGTGCGGAATGTGATGAATAAGCGGAGTCCGAGCTCAATTTATAGGCCATCGACCGGAGTTGGAGAAGGAGTGCGGATTCCCAGCTGCGCTGGCGAGCTTGCCGCGCGGGTGAGCCACGGCGAAAGTAATGTGGCCGCCGATTAACCAGGTAATGCCACCTCAGTGAATCACCGCCACATCGCCAAGAACCTTTACCGCGGCCACCGATGACCATTTCGACCACCGTGGCATTCTTATCGCCGGTGAGGTCCTGATCATTATCCTCCTGGCACTGTACCATCGCACTGCGTATTCAGTGGTTCTGAAAGAGCAGGTTTGGCGTTAATTTACTCCCAATTTTCAATGGCAACCCGTTGGTCGGCCTGTAACAAAGTTGTTGTCTGAGAATCCAACAACAATCTTGTTATAGAAACCATGGCCAAATTCTTATTAGATCAGGGTTGATTTCTGGTTCAAAGTTGGCTCAGTATCACTATTAGTCTGGATTTCAGAGTTCAATCAGCCTGGCAGCCAGACTTTAGACTTAATTATCTCCAATTTCTCCATAACAACCTTGTTTACACTCTTAAGCAAAAGTGTTCCCCTATCATAGAGCTACAAAATTGATGTGGTGCCCTAAGGTGAATTCTCACTGATTTGAAAACTACAGAGCTCCAAAGTTGAGCTTATAACACTGATTTCAGACTTAGCATAGAACCCAAATGGGGTCCATTTTGCAAATAGGTCCAAAATCCAAGGTTTAGCTTACAAATCCACAAATTTGTGAACCAATGACTTAGGATACTTATTTAACATGGTTTTTGCACTATAGTCCACAAGTGCACTATTTTTGCACATAGGCCCCTAGGGTTTGGATTTAGGGTTTTCCAGGGTTTCAATTAGGGTTTCTGGTATCTTAGGGGTGTAAATACAATGTAGGTCCATCTTTGATACATTTTATGATTATTTTATTTAATCTTTGTGGTTTTCTCTATTTGGCTCCTGTTTTACCCCTCAGATCCCTATTTAAGGTTAAGCACCCTACATTAGGGTCTTATGTGCAAAATGCTATAACAATACAACTTGCTTGAAATTTTTGCCTAGTGAATGCACTCTAGGTGTGCCAAACATATGCAAATGCCAATGCTCATGATGTTATGCTCAAGTTTTAGTAACAGTAACACCAGGGGTGTTACACTCCCGTGTACTGTGCCTCCTGATAGTCGTTCAACATATCTGCTACCCCCACATCCACGTCATAATCCTCGACACGTTGTCTTAGCACCTCCTCTCTCGTACGATACGCTTCACCATGAAAGATCCACCGAGTATAGCCTGGCGTAAATCCATTCTTCCAAATATGTTCTACCATGGTCTTTTTTGGTTTTCTTTTCCGGTTGGCACATTTGCTGCACGGGCATGGGACTAGACTCGCTCCTTTAGCAGCTTCGCCATATGCCCATTCCACGAAATCATCGGTCTTTCTAATCCATTCAGGGGTGACATCGTTCCTTCCTCTACGGCCCGTGTACATCCACTTACGGTCCTCCATCCTCTAACAGAAGCCTAGCAATAGAAAATTTCGGCAGCACCTCCCCTGCACGGGGAGGTTTCGAAATCCTGCAAATAAAACTATCAGCACGGTGGCTGACATACACGCATAATTCAACGGCACAATGGCCGACAATCACATATAACTATAGCGACATGCAAACTACATTTAATTCCTATAGACCAATCATACACATATATTAGAAATGTAATTTCCTATAGACCAATCACATGCAAACTACTTTTAATCACATATAATCAATCGCATGTAATTTCCTATATGCATATATTACAAATGTATACCTAAGCCGGGGAGGATGGTGGAGATGGTGGGGTGTCTGGATATGGCCGGAGCGACGGTGGTTGATGGAGATAGCGAGACAAGGAGGATTGCCGATGAATTGCCGGGTCGAGGGCGGGATTGGCAGGGTGGTAGGGCACGGGGCCGGGGGCGCGCGGGGTGGTAGAGCAAGGGGCTAGGGCGCGCGCGGTGAGCGGGGGCGGCTTGCGCGGGCGGCGGCTTGCGCGGGCGGTGAGCGGGGGCGGCGCGGCGAGCGGAGGGCGAGCGCGTGGCGGTTCGGTGACTCAGAGAGTGAGCGAGAGAGAGTGAGTGGAGAAGGAGAAGTCTCTGTTAATTTCACTTCTTTGTCGAGTGCCCACGATCTGGCACTCGGCAAAGACTTTTTAAAAATTAAAAAATTTACTTTGCCAAGTGCTGCGATCTGGCACTCGGCAAAGACTTCTTTACCGAGTGCCAACTGACAGGTACTCGGTAAAGGCTGGATGTAGGGTTTTTTTAGAAAATCTTTGCCGAGTGTCAACCGGCTGACTCTCGGCAAAGTTCGCTTTGCCGAGTGTCATCTTTGGACACTCGGCAAAGTACATTTTTATTTTTTTAATTTTGACAACCAAACTTTTTGTGGTATGTTCCCACACTATGTAGACCTACATGTACCATTTTGGGACAATTAGAAAAGTGTTTTCTATAGCTAGTAGATTTAGTTCATTTATTTGAATTTTTCGGAAAATTCACATTTGAACTGCAAGTCACTCGAAACTTGGAAAATCGTGCGTACAAAAATGATATCCATGCTATTTAGCACAAGTTACGACTGACTTCAGGAGCGGACCGAAAACTTCGAGCACCATGTGTTGGGGCGAAGGCGAACACGCCACCCTTCGCTCCACGCCTTCGCCGACGTCGTCGGACCAGCAAAGGCAAGACAACAGGCGGGCTCACCCTTCGTCCCACTGATCATCAGGCGAAGACCTGTGACGAGGTCTTCCCAACTTTGTGACTTCGTCCAGGACAGAAGCCCACATGTAATCCGGCCCATTGTAACAGGCCCTGTGTGGCCGCTGTGCATTACGGGCCTAATTTATAAAGGCATCCCTGTAATTACAGTCTGTAACCCCGCTTTATGGGAATATTCCGGGGATAACCTAGATGCTTGAGGGCACATGCGTCCTTAACACAGGACGCTGGGCGCTCAGGTACCTATAAATACCCCCGCACAGTGCCCTCACTGGGCTAAAGGAACAGAGCTTTTGCCATTACGTGCTTAAACCCTGTTTGCGCTTACTCACTCCCTCCCTGTTGGGTTTACTTGCGCCAGTAGCAAGTTCCAACATTTGGCGCCCACCGTTCGTGCTCCGAAAAAACCACCCGCGATGGCACCCAAGAAAGCTAGCTCGAAGGCTGACGAGGCTGCGAAGGTAGCAGCACTGCTGGCCGCAAAAAAGGGCAAGGCCCTCGCACTCACCGACTCCACCCACCAAGCAGCTGCTGAAAACGATGCTCCTCGCACCGGCGAAGACGACGCTTTCTGCACCTGCGGCCTCGAAGGACAACCGCAACCCCCACCAGGCTTCGCCCCAACGGAGGAAGCGGACCTCGCCGAGGACGGCAAAGTCTTCGGCTTCGCCCCACCGGAGGGCGCGGACCTCACCGAGGACGGTGAAGTCCTTGGTGTTTCAGGAGAAGAACAGCTACAGCTGCGCCTCAAGAACCGTAATCTCCAGTGGCAAAAAGAGATATTGGAGGCCAAGCGCCAGCGCGTGTCTGCACTAGCCAAGGTGCGGCAAATGATACGCGACGAAGAGCAGAAGGCCTAGGACCTCGAGCGGGAGATCGCGCAGATGCAGCGCGAAGGCCACCTCGGCTTGCAACGCGGACCACCCCTGCAGCAGCACGCGCAAGTCGAAGACCCCCACTTCCCCCAGCGCGACTACGCCTTCCCGCACGCCGCGCCATTCCAAGGGGTCAACTACCTCGACGAGCGAAGTCCCCTGGCGCCACACCTGCAAGTGACGCCCTAGCCTGCCAACTTCCGAGCTGGGACCTATCCAAAGTACAACGGCAGCACGGACCCGGCACAATACATCATGAGTTACCAGGTCGCCGTTGCATCTTCCGGAGGGGACGACACCACAATGGCCAAGTCTTTCATCATAGCCCTCGAAGGCCCAGCTCTCACCTAGTTCACCAGGTTGCCCCCGCTCTCCATTGACTCCTGGAGAAGCCTAAGGGACAAATTCCTCCTCAACTTCCAGGGGTACCGCCCGGACACCGACGCACTGGCCGAGCTCTCACTCTGCAAGCAGCTGGAAAAAGAGACTCTGCGGGAGTACTACCGCAAGTTTCTAACGCTCAAGTCACAGCTGCCCTCAGTTGATGACCAGATCGCTATTCACTACGCCATCAGCGGCCTTCGCGCCGGCGTCCTATACAGCCACTGCATCAGGGACCCGCCCAAGAACCTCCAAGAATTATACCAGCTATTTGAAAAATATGCCAAATCCGAAGAGCTCCACCAGCGCAAGGTTGAGTCATAGAGGAAACCCAAAGATGCTCCACAGTCCAGCCGTACGTGGACGAGGACTCCGCAGCCAGACTCCGGCCGAGACGGCCGTAGTCAGCAGCAGGTGCACAACATTGCCAACCAGCACCCCGCTGGTGACGCCCCTCGCCGCCAGGAATATCCCCCAGGGCCGCGGAGCTGGAACTCGCGGCAGAGGCCGGGGACGCGCGCAACCGCCGCGCCGGTTCTACTGCCTCTTCCACGGCGAAGACTGCACCCACCAAACCAAGGACTGCCCCGAGACAAAGGCCACCAGAGACAGGATGGCACGGGCGCAACCGGCCGACAACCCAAGAGTCGTCGCGCACACTTACCAGCAACACCCTCCACCATACATCCACACCCCCGCCCCGCATCCACCGCACCACGCTTACCAATACCATCAGGAAGTACAAATCGTACCTCCTCCACCCCACCTCCACACCAGCAACAACAAAACATCCCCCACCCCACGCCCCCAAACAAGAAGACTTCGCCGATCAACCGTATCGCGGAGTCATTCTTATGATCACTAGGGGGTCCAGTGTCGACTTCGACACCAAGCGACAGAAGCGGGACCACTACCGCAGCATTAACCACGTCGCCATCACCGGCCCAGTCGTGCAGACGAAGTGGTCCCATGTACCGCTAACTTTCGACGCCTGAGACATCGACCTGCACAGCGCCCCCCATATCGACGCCATGGTCATCAACTGCAGTGTCGCAGGCTGGGACTTGCACAAAGTCCTCGTCGACAACGGCAGTCAGGCAGACATCATTTTTCTCCATGCCTTCGACCGCATGGGCATAAGCCACAGCTTGCTCAAGCCTTCGGACAATCCGTTGTACGGCTTCGGCGGCAAGGGCACTTTTCCTATCAGAAAAATTGAGTTGCCTCTCTCCTTTGGTGTAGCGCCCAATGCCCGAAGCGAGCAAATAACCTTCGACATCGTCGACATGGTCTACCCATACAACGCCATCATGGGCCGGGGCTCCATCAACAAGTTTGAAGCAGCTATTCACGGATTGTACCTGTGCATGAAAATACCAGGTCCGTTAGGCGCCATCTCGGTCTCCGGCAATCAGCAGACCGCGCGCAATATAGAGCGGGACTTTGTCCCCGGGCAAAGAAATGTGCACTGCCTTACGGCCCAGCGCGAGGTCCCGGCGCCCGCCAGCCCAATTGAAAAACAACACAAGGCGCAGCTGCAAAGCAACGACGGGACCAAGATGGTCCCCCTCGACCAGGCCACGCCCAAGCAAACAGTCACGATCAGCGAAGACCTCCCCTCGTATGACAAGGAGAAACTCCTGTGCTGCTTGTCCAAGAATAAGGACATCTTCGCTTGGTCAGCCCTCGACCTGGTCGGGGTCAGCCGCTCTATAATCGAGCACAGCCTGGGAATCGACCCCTCGGTGAGACCGAAGAAGCAGCGACTTCGCAAAATGTCCGACGAGAAGACAGAGGCCGCCAAGGCAGAGGTACACCGCCTCCTGGAGGCCAAATTTATCGAGCCAGTGGCCTACCCCACGTGGCTCTCCAACGTGGTAATGGTGCAAAAGAAGAGCGGCAAGTGGCGAATGTGCATAGACTTCACCAGCCTCAACAAGGCCTGCCCAAAGGACAACTTCCCGTTGCCCCGGATCGACAAAATAGTTGATAGCGCGGCCGGGTGCGAGGTCATGTCACTCCTCGATTGCTTCTCCGGTTATCATCAAATATACATGAAGGAGGAGGACAAGGCCAGCACCAGCTTCATAACACCCTTCGGCACATATTGCTTCATCAGAATGCCGGAGGGACTCAAGAACGCCGGGTCCACCTTTTCCCGGCTCACTAAAACAGTGCTCCAGGGGCAAGTCGGCAGAAACATATTCACATACGTGGATGACATCGTCGTCTCCAGCAGGAATAAAGAGGACCACCTCGCAGACCTCGCCGAGACATTCGCGAACATGCGGGACGCACGACTTCGCCTGAACCTCGAAAAGTGCGTTTTCAGTGTTCGCCATGGGAAAATATTGGGTTATCTGGTATCACACCGCGGCATAGAGGCCAACCCAACAAAAATCTAGGCCATTATCAACATGGCACCCCCGAAGTCAGCCAGAGAGGTCCAGCGTCTAACGGGCAGATTGGCCGCCCTCAACAGGTTCATTTCCAAATCCGCTGAGCGAAGTCTTCCCTCCCTTAAAACACTCCGCGGCACAAAAGACTTCGCTTGGGGTCCAGAGCAGGCGGCGGCCTTCGCCTCGCTCAAACAGTATCTGATGGAGTTGGCCATTCTTACGAGCCCCAACTCTTCGCTACCACTGTTGCTTTACGTCGCGGCCTCGTCGCACGCGGTCAGTGCGGCACTGGTTCAGGAGCAGACAGTAGAGGGCGTGATCAGGCAGTGCCCAGTATACTATGTCTCTAAAGTGCTCACACCATCGAAATGCAACATGACGGAGCTCGAAAAGATTGCATATGCAGTTGTTATGTCTTCGCGCAAGCTGCGCCACTACTTTGAAGCATTCAAGGTCCGAGTCACCTCAGATAGGGGACTCGGCGAATTATTCAGAAACCCGAAGGCATCGGTACGGATCGCCAAATGGGCGGTCGAACTCTCCGGCTACCATATTTCTTTCGAGCCCAGGACAGCGATCAAGTCACAAGTCCTAGCAGACTTCATCGTCGACTGGACCGGGCCAATAACATAACCAGATGCGCCCGCAGAGAAGGCTTGGACAATCCACTGCGACGACGCCTAGTGCCATGCGGGGGCAGGCGCTGCTGCAGTCATCACCTCACCCGCCGGGATCAAGCACAAATATGCGGCACGCTTAAGCTTCGCTCTGGAATCTGACAGATGCACAAACAACATAGCAGAATACGAAGCTGTCATTCTCGGCCTCCGCAAATTAAGAGCCCTCGGCGTCACCACCTGTATAGTCCGAACAGACTCCAAGGTAGTCGCCGGCCAAGTCGAGAAAGATTATGCGGCAAAAGACCCCGCGCTCATGCAGTACCTCGCGGCCATCCGAAGTCTCGAGAAACAATTTAAGGGATTCACATTACAGCATGTGGAACGGGCCAAAAATGAAGAAGCTGACGTATTGGCCAAGGCAGCCGCCAGAGGCGAAGCCCTACCCTCCGACGTGTTCTACCACGTCATCGGCACGCCAGCCGTCCGCAGCCCTGAAGGGCTCCAAATAACCAACTACAGCGAAGGCCACCGCATGATAAACCTTATCATGACCGAAGACTGGCGGGCGCCAATAACCCTGTACCTACAGGGGTATTACCACCCAATCGACAGTAACGAGGCCAAGCGCCTCCACCACCGAAGCCGGGACTTCGCACTGATCGAGGGCCAACTCTATAAAAAGGGGGTCAGCCAGCCGATGCTTAAATGCGTCACCGAGACCGAAGGCGTTCAAATTCTGCGCGAAGTCCACAAGGGGACCTACGGCTCCCACGCAGGCCCCAGGGCCCTAGCGGCAAAGGTGATACGTCAAGGTTTCTACTGGTCCGCCATTATCTGCGCCGCCAATCGGGTTGTTAGATCCTGCGAGGCCTATCAGAAATTTTCCCCACGCACAGGATGCCCCTCGCAGTTCACGAAGCTGATCGCCCACACGTGGCCCCTTCAGCACTAGGGCCTAGAGATTGTCGGGCCCCTGCCCACGGCTCAGGGGAACCTCAAGTTCACCTTTGTAGCCGTTGAATACTTCACCAAATGGATTGAAGCGAGGGCAGTGTCCTCCATCACATCAAAGATAGCCCAGAAATTCTTCTGGCAAAATATTGTTTGCCGCTTCGGAGTACCTTCCGAACTTACCATCGACAACGGCAAGCAGTTTGACAATCAAGATTTCAAAGACTTTTGCTTCTCCATCGGCACCAAGCTTGCCTTCGCCTCCGTGTACCACCCCCAGTCGAACGGAGTCGTAGAGCGCGCCAACGGCAAAATTTTCACAGCCATCAAGAAAATGCTCCTCGATGAGAAGAAGGGCAAGTGGCCCGACCTGTTACCCGAAGCGGTCTGGGCACTAAATACAACCGAGTGCAGGGCGACTGGGTTTATCCCCTTCCGCCTATTATACGGATCGGAGGCCATGACTCCGCAAGAAATAAAGCATGGGTCGCCTCGGACAGCCGCGTCAGCCGTCCCGGACGTAGACGAGCCGACTTCGAAGGACCTCATCGACGGAGACCGTGTCTTCGCTCTACAGGCTCTGGACAAATACCAAGTCTGGACAAAAGCATGGCGTGACCAGACAGTCATCCTAAGGGAATTCAGCGAAGGGGACCTCGTGCTCGTCCGTACGGCTCGAACGGAGTCCAGAGGCAAGCTGGAGCCCATGTGGGAAGGCCCTTACATTGTCAAGTCGAAGGCCTCCCCCAGCGCATACAGGCTCGCAACGCCAAACGGCGAAGACTTAGAGCATTCCTGGAACATTGATAATCTGCGCAAATTTTTTGTTTGATTCATCAGGGCCAGCTCGCCCTTGTAATTTGTAAAAACAATTTTGTCCTGGCCCGCACTCTTTTCCTCCCGGGGGGTGAGGTTTTAAATGAGGCGGAGTCATGTAATAAACAACAGGAAAATCCCCCGCAAAATCCACGTCGAAAAAAGACCGCATCGACGGTCTTCGACATTCGACTAATACGAAGTCACCGCGAGGGCCAACAGCAGCCGCCCTCACGTGCGACAACTCCGCGCAGAAGTCGCCTAAGGGTGCAGCCGGATTAGCACAACAAGTGCGAAAAAACTAAGTCTTCCACGAAGACTATCCGCGCAGAAGTCGCCCAAGGGTGCAGCCGGATTAGCGACAAGTGCGAAAAATCTAAGTCTTCCACGAAGACTATCCGCACAAAAGTCGCCTAAGAGTGCAGCCGGACTAGCACAATAAGTGCGAAAAATTGTAGTCTTCCGCGAAGACCATCCGCGTAGAAGTCGCCTAAGGGTGCAGCCGGACTAGCACAATAAGTGCGAAAAATCGTAGTCTTCCGCGAAGACCATCCGCGCAGAAGTCGCCTAAGGGTGCAGCCGGACTAGCACAATAAGTGTGAAAAATTGTAGTCTTCCGCGAAGACTATCCGCGCAGAAGTCGCCTAAGGGTGTAGCCGGATAAGCACAACACGTGCGGAGAATCGAACGAAGACTACCCACATCGCCTAAGGGTGCAACCAGACTAGCACAATAAGTGCGATGAATCGACTACAACAATACAGCCGTGCGAAGTCCGCGAAAACACCGACTACATGCGCACCAGACCAACAAACAAAATACACCAAACCAAGTACAGAACGCCATCATGAACATAGCCGAGTGTGCGAAGGCACACAACCTCATCATATAAGCCTTACACATGTACAAGCAAGGGCATCACACTCTACATCGGCTCAACCTTCGGAATAATCCCCATCTCCCTATAGTTAAATAACATTATCCTAAGCTCCTCACCTGCAAAAAGACTTCGCAACTCCCCCTCACCTGCACTCATAGCAGCCGGCAAGGACAGCAGTTCCTGCTTGCCAGCCCTACTCACGCGAAGCCGACCGCCCTCCGCCCCACCCACCCTGCGCTTCGCAACCGCCCTCCGCCGCCTACGCCCAGCACTCGAACCAGGAACAACTTCAGCGCCCGCTGCATGCGGTGAGGCCTCCGCCGCTGCCACGTCCAAGGCCGCAAAATAGTCCAAGTCCTCGTCCGACGACTCCTCGGTCCACTCAACAGAGCTCCCAGAGTCATCAAACTCAGAAAATTTAGATGCAGACCCATCAGATTTATTACCATCATCCACGGTTGAAGCCGCCATATATTTAGTAGTAGCGGTTGCGTGCACAGGCCCAAAATCTTGAACCTGCGCAGCAACCAAGGTTCAGCAACAAGCATCCAAAAATTCCTAACTACCTACACCCTCTAGGCCACCTGCGAAGACCCAGCCGTCGCGGGAGCCTCCGCCGTCGCCTCCGCAGCCACCGTCGCAGGATCCTCAATCTCCGACGCAGCAGTTGGCGACAGGCCTCTGCCGGCCGCAGTGGCTGCTGGGGCGTCAGGAGCACCTTCGGCGGCTTCCGGGGGCGGCTCTAGGGCGGCCTCGGGCACAGCCCCCGCCGGGCTCGGCTCCGGGCTAGGCAACGCGCTATTCAAGGCCCCGAAGTCCTCCACCACCTCGCCACGCGCCGCCTGAGACACAGCACACAGATTTAGTAAACCCACATTTAACCCACACGCAACATATTAAGCAAACGCCAAACATTACCTGACTCCTTGCCTTCTCGGCCCGCTCCCTGACCACCTCCCGACCGTGGGGGCCCCACATCCGGTCATAGAGGGCTCCGGCGGACTCCTTCACTACAGGGTCCTCAACCTTGTAGATATCACGATCGAAATCTTCATCTACATGGTCGAAGACCTCATAGTGCCGGCACCCTTCGCAGGATAGCGCGTTCATCGCCCCCTCGCAGGTGACTAGGGAAGCGTAGGACATAAACCCCTCCACAATAGTGGGGAGCGCCAGCAGCTCCCCTTGTACCCACTCGAAGCAGCGAAGTCCGGGCTCTCGATCCGGCACTTCGAAGTCAGCAGTCCGCGTGCCGAGCTCACGGTACGAGTCCATAAGCTGCTTGCGTGTCCGCTCAGCCTCCGAGCACGTCGAAGCCTCGGCCCTCTCCACTTGAGCCTGCAAAGCGGTGAGCCGCCCCTCCAACTCCTCGGCACGCTGCCTGGCAAGACTCCCCTCCGCTCGTGCCAAGTTGGCCTCCGCCTGCACAGTTTGTGCCTTGTCGAGGGCCTCATTAGCCTCCCTCCTTTCTTCCGCCAGTTGGCGCCGGAGGTCCGCCCTCTCACTCTCCAGCGAGGCCACCTTATCCGCCAGCTTGCGGCATCTGCTGTCGGCGGCCGATTTCTCCTGGACGGCGTCAGCATGTTGCGTCCGAAGTCCCTCGACTTCGGCAGACACAACCGCCGTCAGGGCCCCCGACGCCGTGCAGTCGGCGAAGTCAACCGCCTACAAGACACATATAAGACCACAGCCCCAGCAAAGCTGGTTAAAAACCAAAGTCTAGCTCAACATACCTGACTTAGCGCCTCCATAAGCTCTTTCAGCCAGCGGGACATGGCACCCGCCTCGTCCATGACGGCAGTAAGTGCCGGTATTTCACCGCCGGCACCAACAGCACCGCCCTTCGCCCTTGGCGCTTCGGCGGCCGCCCTGATCGCCGAGGCAGACGGAACAAGGAGAAGTCGGCCTTCGTCCGACCCTGCGATGTATCAATCACGTGAAAAAAAACTCGCGGCAACGGCTTACCAACAAGATAATCGTCCACGCTGATGTCAGTGGCGAAGTCGGCAACGCGCTTTCCCGGCGGCGGTAACCCTCGGGCCGCCTTCGCGATCTCCGGCACCCTACCGAGCGCAGGGGCAGCCTTCGCCGATTTGGAGCCGCTGGCGGCAGCCACCTTCACAGCCTCCGGCGCCCTGCTGGATGCAGGGACGGCCGACTTTGCCACCAGTGGCGGCTGGCCCCCGGCAGGGGCAGTAGCCTTCGCAGCCCCCCGCTGCCTCTTCGGCCTGGCCTCATGTAGCCTGGCGACCGCCTGGCGCTTCTGTGCGGCCCCCTGGCGATCCTTGTCCATCACTGCCGACACAACAGCAGCAATATTCCGCCCATAAGGAAACACTTTCCAATGACGAACCATGCGAGATGTAAATAAGTCTTCGCCGGCCGCACAGGGGACAAGAACATTCCTAGGCCACCAACCCCCCGTAACCTTCAGCATCCGCGCCGAAGACTCCCGGAGCTCGGGCGAAGACATCCTTTCCCCCAGGGCCGCGCATGTCCTCATCAACTCTCTAGCAAAACCATCAAACACCCTAGACCCTCCTGAAGCAGTACCTAGTTTCCTCTTCTTCGAGGACGGGGCGGCCGCCGGCGCAGGGTCGTCTCTAGTCTCTATCGCCGGCTTCTTCCCGCGATGATCCACGTCGTCCTGGCCGGGATAACCTCCATACGGCAGACGATTCAGCTCGAAAACCCTGTTTAAGCGGTCGTTGGACCCGCGGATATCCCAGCTACGCTGGCCCTCGGTCTTCGACACGTAACACCCAACGATCCGCACCGCCCTGTCCTCCGCATCATGCACAAAGGCGGCCGGGTCACGGCCATGCAAATCCACCGCGAAGGCGGGACTTCGCACCAACTTCCCACTATGGGAAGGCATCTGGCGAGGGCATACTTCGCCCAACGCCCAGCCATGGGCCAAGGGCCATACCCCATAGGCCACAAACTCCTCAACCAAATCACGCCCGCTACTCAGTCTGGCGGCGCTCCGAAGGGCCCCTTCGTCCGCGTCCTCCTCTACCACTTCAAACGGCGGGTAGGCTGAATAAAAATGTGAGCACATCTCGGACATGGGTAGCCCCAGATGGTCTTCGACTGCACCCTCCGCAACATAGAAACAAAACTCTTGCCAATTGCCCCACTTGTTGCGGGCGCAAGGGACTAACTCTACGACCTCCATTGTGGTCTTGCCGGTCTTCGGCGTAAATGTGCAAGACACAAACTGGGCAACTTCATTCCCAATCATTCTCTTCTGCCAGTGCAGACAATAGTTCTTTGCGAAGACTTCGACTGACGGCTGCCCGCCATACGAAGTCGTCGCCCAGACATACTTCGCCAGAGCCACCACGATGTTTGGAGTGAGTTGATGGATCTGGACACTAAACCTGCGTAGGACTTCACCCACAAATCGATGCGTGGGCAGGCAAAGGCCAACAGCAAAGAATGCCTCAAACACAACCAATTCGCCCTCCGGCTCGGGGACTTCCTCCGTCCCCGGGACACGGGCAACTCCGCCGCCGAAGTATCCAAGCCGCTGCATATCCTGCACGCGGGCCGACGATATCCGCGACACACCAAAATCCACCGTCTCGCCGGCGCGCAACTCCTCCGCCGCCACTGCACTCAGCGTCTCCTCTGACGACGCATCGGCCAGCGGCATAGCGGCAGCAGAAGAAGAAGAAGTCGGCATTGCTACGTACCGTCGGCGGCGGCGGGCGGTCTGCTTCACTCGGGCCAGATCTCCGGCGAACAGGGGCAAGGAGGGCAAACGACCGGCAGAACGACAGGAAAAGGCGGCTAGGGTTTTCACGAAGCGCAGAAAGGCAGAGTTCAAACCACGTCGCCGCCCATCCCCTTTTATACACAGAGCGCGGCGCTTCGGAAAACCCGCAGTCCAACAATACGACGTCAACTCAACGGTAATGTCAAAAACCCCCGCGGAACCACTTCGAGTGAGGGCAGCGTCTCCGCCATCTAGCGACGTCTTCGGCACCAGATGACTTAGTCGAACTGGTCCCTCGGAGGGAAAATGTTGGGGCGAAGGCGAACACGCCACCCTTCGCTCCACGCCTTCGCCGACGTCATCGGACCAGCGAAGGCAAGACAACAGGCGGGCTCACCCTTCGTCCCACTGATCATCGGGCGAAGACCTGTCACGAGGTCATCCCAACATTGTGACTTCATCCAGGACAGAAGCCCACGTGTAATCCGGCCCATTGTAACAGGCCCTGCGTGGCCGCTGTGCATTACGGGCCTAATTTATAAAGGCATCCCTGTAATTACAGTCTATAACCCCGCTTTATGGGAATATTCCGAGGATAACCTAGATGCTTGAGGGCACATGCGTCCATAACACAGGACGCTGGGCGCTCAGGTACCTATAAATACCCCCGCATAGTGCCCTCACTGGGCTAAAGGAACAGAGCTTTTGCCATTACGTGCTTAAACCCTGTTTGCGCTTACTCACTCCCTCCCTGTTGGGTTTACTTGCGCCAGTAGCAAGTTCCAACACCATGCGCACTCAACATGGCCGTGAACTTGCCATCCAGCTGTTTAAAAATTGTATAAAACACAAACAACATCAGAAAATCATGAAACTTGTCCACATGTCATAATATCATATGTAGAGGCTGTGATAAAAATTTGAGAAAGTTTCGAGAAAGCTGGGATGTACTATGTGTAGAAACCTAGGAGAACTACATTGAAACTCTATGATTTCATTTGTAGTTCTCCTAGATTTCTACACATAGTACGTCTCAACTTTCTCGAAACTCTCTCAAATTTTTATCACAGCATCTATGTATGATATTGAAAGGGAAATAGGGTCAAACCTTTTACTAAATAATTTTGGTGGTTGAAATGCCCAACACAAATAATTGGACGAACTAGTTTGCTCTAGATTATATGTTCTACAGGTGACAAAGGTTCAACACAAACCAATAAAAAGAACAAGAAAGGGTTCAAAAGAAAGGAGCACAACGAAATCGAAGTGCTCCCTGGTCTGGCGCACCGGACTGTCCGGTGCACCACCGGACAGTGTCCAGTGCACCAGGGAGGAACGACTTCAAACTCTTCACCTTCGGGTTTCTTGGGCACATCTCTGCTATAATTCACCGGACTATCTGGTGTAGCACCAGACTGTCCGGTGTGCCAGTGGAGCAACGACTATCTGCACGCAACGGTCGACTCTGTAAAGTGAACAGTGCAATTCAGATGTCAGAGGGGCACCGGACTGTCTGGTGTAGCACCGGACTGTCTGGTGCCGCATGAGGACAAAGCCTCCAACGGTCGACCAGCTCCAAGCCCTAACGACAGGATGATGTGGCGGCGCACCGGACACTGTCCGGTGGCGCACCAGACTGTCCGGTGTGCCCATCGCCAGCAACCTTCTCCAATGGCTACATTTTGGTTGGTGGCTATAAATACCACCCCAACCACCACTTCAAAGAGGAGGGAGCCCAAGCAACATTCCAAGTCATATAGTTGACATATCCAAGCCCTCCCAACCACCTCTATTCATGGATCCATCCTATAGACAAGATTTAGACCACTACAACCCACACAAGTGCCACAAAAGAGAGAGCAAGCAAAAGAAAGACTCTCGTGTGAGTTTAGCTCTAGTGCCTTGTGAGATTCATGGAGACAAAGTGTGTGCTACATCTTGCGTTCATTTGTGCGTGGAGTTTTGAGTCCCATTGAACTTCCTCCAAAGTTTTGGAGGCTTGTAAAGCTAGCAAGAGACACCTAAGTGTGTGGTGATCCTTGCGGGATCTTGAGTGATCCTTGAGAAGAAGAAGAGCTCGCCGGTCTTTGGTGATCGGTGGAGAGAGGGAAAGGGTTGAAAGAGACCCGTCCTTAGTGGACTCCTCAACGGGGACTAGGCCTTCGAGGGCCGAACCTCGGTAAAACAAATCACCCATGTCTCTTGTCTTTATTGCTTGTGATTTGTTTGTTCTCTCTTTCTAAGTTCTCTTGCGCTACTCTTTACTAATATCATTTTGAGTTGCTTCAAGTTAAACTCTCATTTAGAGAAGCAACTCTTTGCAAGAAAGAACTTGTGTTTATTCTCTTCTCATCTAAGCCCTCTTGCTTTATTCTCCATAAACCTATTAGTTGTATTGATTTATCAATTGCACATTATTTGAAAGCAACTCTCTTTACAAGCAAAGGACTTAGTTTTTATATACTTCGATTATTGTGCATCTTGTTCTAACCACTAATCAAGGGATCTAGTTGGGGTGTAAAGTTATAATTTTTAGGTTTCGCCTATCCACCCCCTCTAGGCGACTTTCAATTGGTATCAGAGCTAGGCACTTCATATTGAGTCTAACAACTTGAAGTGATGGTGTTGGGGACTTGTTCTCAAATGCTAAGAGTTAAGAACAAGGCAACATAAAAAGTGTTAAGTGTTAAAGTCCTTCGTCCTTCGAAACATTATTTCCCTTTGGGATATAATGAATTTCGGACGAAGGTTGTGAAAGACATACCTTCGTATGTACAACAAGCAATGATGAAGAATTTATATAAAGCATAAGATGTAATATAAACATTTAAACATTGTCATAAAACCATTACTATTTTATTATCATGGAAAAATAGAAACGATATCAAATTACAAATGTACCTTCGGCTTGAGGGAAGGCAAAAGTACAAGCGTGACGCAAAAGCAAATGCCAAGTCAGCGTGAACAGTACGGGAGTACTGTTCATCTATTTATAGGCAAGGGACGCAGCCCATGCAGAATTACATTCATTCCCTTTTCAAAAGTTTACAACGACGACTCAGACACTTATGGACTAAAAGGTCATTCTATCTTTAAGTCGGTTCAATTCTTCACCTTCGGGTACACTATAATACCGAAGCTTCATAAGTGGTAACTTCGGCATTTCGTATAAGCAGCTTTCACCGAAGCTGTTTCTTCCTATAGGACCTTCGGCGACGAAGCATGGTCCCAACAGTAGCCCCTTCGCGGTGCTAGATCGTTTTTCGTAACGAGCTTGATCCGTGAAAAAAGTCTCCTAGGCTTCGGGAAGCCGAAGGTCCGAAAAAAACACCTTCCCTGAGCTCGTTGTCGAGAAACGATACAGCTTCGGAGTGCAGAGCGGTCCCACCATGCAGCGGGTGCGAGCAACTATTCACCCGGTGTAAAAATCTTGGCGATCGACCTTCTTACCTGCAGCAGTATATAAACAGACGGGTAGGTGTGAAGTTACCACAGCATTCATTGCTATTGCACTATTTTGCTGCCAAAGATTTAACCATAGCCGAAGCTTGACTTTTGCATTCGAGCAAAGCTGAAGTTTGGAATCTGCTTCGTCACGAGAAGAGCTTCTATAAAGAAAGGTTATTAATTTCCAAGGAATTTTCAAGAAAATTTAAAATCAAATGGCCAGGTTACGCTCCACTACTAGGGTTGAGCGTGAGGGAGGCGAGGCCGAAGCTGCTGAAACTGTTCCAATTTCCGAAGCAATGAGGCGCTCTGGGTTAGTAACGTCGGAGGACAAGCAAGCTGCCAAAGACACCCATGTTGTTGAAACAGAACGGGCTGCTATTGAAGATACTGATTCCGAAGATGATTACAGCAGCGCAGTGCCGAGCAAGCCCAGCCACCTAGACTTCAGCAAGTCTACCATCTCCAAAGCTGATTTTCCTAAAATGGTAAAGTTGGGCTATCTTCGTGAAGCAGAGAAGAAATCAATTCGTTTCGGTGGAGAAGAAACCACCCCGAAGCCAGAAAAAGATGAAATAGTGGTTTTTAAAAGTTTCTCCAAAGCTGGATTAAGATTTCCCCTCCACGGGATGATTGCGGATGTATTGAAGAAGTTTGGGATCTACTTTCATCAGCTGACTCCTAACGCTATCGTTAGGCTTAGTGTTTATATTTGGGCCCTCCGAAGCCAGGGGGTGGAACCTTTTTCCGAAGGGTTCTGTCGGGTGCACGAACTGCACTACCAAACCAAGGCTAGAAAGGATGGATTGCATGAAAATTTTGGTTGTTCCAACTTTGCTTACCGGAAAACTACAAAATTTCCTGTGATTAGCTACCGAAGCAAGTGGCCAGCAGGCTGGAAATCAGAATGGTTCTATGTCAAAGTTGAAGATGATAAGGAGAAGCTGGTCCAGAGTCCGCTTGAACTGACCTTCGGAGAAACCAGACCCCCATGTAATATGACACCAAAAGGCCTAGCCCAAACTGCTTTGGCTGAATTTAGAATTATTTCGGAGCATATCAGCACTAGGGACCTGGTGCAAGAGTTCTTGGCTTTCAGAGTTTTCTCGACTTTGCAAGAATGGGAAATGCCGAAGCTAAAGGGGGAGAAGAAAGAAAGGGAACTTCTCCGGCTACCTTATTATTACAAGTTTAAAAAATATTTTAAAGCACCTTGCCAAGAGTGGTTGGACACAATTGAAGTTATGTGTAACGAAATCCTTGGCAATTATTCTAAGAAAGAAGATCAGTTGATGACTGCTGCCTTTGGCACCCGTCCGAAGCGAAGAATGAATCGAGTGATGGATGCTTTGAATTTTTAGTATCCTGACTATGAGTGGTAGGATAAAGGTGCCGAGGGCCAGAAGAGGAAAAGAGTAGCTGAGGCTTTGAATAAAGACGATGAAGAACAACCAAAAGAGAAAAATCCGAGGACTGACCCGAAAACAAGTATTCCAAAGAAGAGAAAGGTTTCGTCTCCGAAGCGAAAATAACTGACGAAGAAGGGACTCCTGCATCACCTTCTACCATCGACGTGGAGGAAATTTTAAAGGTAATGACTGAATCCTTGCCTATGAAGCTAAGTCCATTAGGGCCTCATCTGACGAAGCTTTTTCAAAAGGAAAAGGAGCCCGTAAAAACGGAGAAAACAGCTAGAGCAAAAAAGCAAAGAATCATCGCAGTAACAGAAGTCATTAACAAGACACCACCAAGAGCTTCATCTCGGAAGACGCCAGCCGCTGAGGACATAACAAATATCGAAGTTGCACCTTTGGAGGTTGCAGCTACCGAAGCTACCACGACCGAAGATTTTAGCATGGAAACCACAATTGAACATATCGATAAGATACTGCTAGACATGGCCACAGAAGAAGCTGCAGCAGGCACCGAAAAGGCTTTGACCCCGGGGCTCGAGAAAAAGAAAGAAATAGCCAACGATACTTCAGAAGATGAAGCTTTCATATTTCAAAACTTTGTTGGACAAGAGCTGACAAAAACTAAAATAGAAGAGCTAAAAGAATATGCCAAATCTTGTGGATATAAGCCGGGAGCACTTCTCTTCGGGGGTGTTGACGATGAAAAGTTGGACTGTATCCGGGATCTGACCGGAGCTAAGGTTATCGGTACTCTATCAAAGAGTATCGGTTTCCCGAAGCTGGAAACAGACATTAGCCGCTACCGACGACATCACATCGTTGGTAGTTTATTTTATTCCAATTTCAAGGTAAACATCTTTTGCTCTATCTTTTAATTGTTTTAATATGACGAAGATGTTTTCTAATAAAAATTATTTGTGTACAGAGTATGTTGCTGAGCAAAGCTTTAAAAATGCAACAAGATTTGGAGGACAAGAAGCATGAGGTTATAATCAAAAACCTAGAGAACAAAATAAAAGACCAATCACCTGTTCTTGAAAAGAAAAACTTCGAGCTTCAGGCGACCGAAGGCTTACTGGAGGAAGCTGAAGCTAAAATAGCATATCTAGATACGAAGCTTCTCTCTCAGTCAGAAAGCTTTGAGTGAGAAAAACAAAAACTTAACGCGAAATTGGAAATCGAGGTTGAAAGAGTTTCAAAATTGGAAAAATCATTAACAAGTCTTCAAAATAAATGTTTAGAGTTCAACAATAAATGTGTTCAACGGCTAAAAAAGATCTTCTATTCGGTCGAGGCCAGCAGTGGAAAATTCACTCCTTCAGCTGAAGATCTACCGGGAACCTTCGAACACATTGAAGGTGAAATTGATGAACTTGATGAAGTTATAGCCGGGCATGGTGACTTCTGTGCCTAGGTAGCTTCTCGGGGCACTGCTGCTGCATTCCTAAAGGCTAGTTGTGACCACGGAAAAATTGTCAATAGGCCCAATTTTACTCTGTCACCAACAATTCTAGATGATATTCCTGACCTTGCCCGAAGCATTTCAAATAGATTTGTAAAGATGATATGGACAAAAGGTGGGCGAGAGAAAGCTGGAGACGAAGCTTGGAGTCATCTTGAACCAGTAAGAAATCATACCTTGTGCTTACCTTTTCCTTCAAACTTGATTTTTACTCACAATACTTTAATTCATGTAGGATGACGAAGCCGAAGTCGATGCTTAAAGAATATGACGCCGAAGTTGAAGCCCAATGAAGATTGGTAGAAGTAGACTGTAGAAAGGCTCAAAAACTTTTTTGTAATAACTTTTGTAAATACAACTAAACTGTTCTTGATGAACTTTGTTCATACCTTGTAATATATTCTTACCCTTCCATCAATGTATGAAGTGCTTTGGTGTGGACGAAATTAGCATTTTGAGCCGAAGGCGAAAAAAACACCTTCCCTTCTTTTCGTACACAACGAAGCATAAAAAACTGCTTCTTCTTTTACCGAAGCCTGATTTTTAAAGCCGAAGCAACTTCTTATGCTATGATGATAGTTATCCTACATATGTCTGAATGAATGTTTATGAATGCAAATGTTATGATGTAATATGATGTGCAAATGAATGACCAAACACATATCCGAAGTAACAACCGCAGCCGTTATTCCCTTAGAAATAAACACATATCAGCGCTGACTTTTCGCTGTAAGCCTCCCTTAGGAGCTTCTTTGCCTTTTACTTTCGGCGGTATCAGCGTTTATTTTTCGCTGTAAGCCTCCCTTAGGAGCTTCTTCGCCTTTTACTTTCAGCGGTATTCGCGTTGACTTTTCACGCTTCGCCTTTTACTTAGGCGGAATCAGCGTTTATTTTTCGCTGTAAGCTCTGCATTCCCTTTGGAACGACTTTTGAGCAGAAAACTTACACTGCGCTCCCTTAGGAGTGGCTTTTTTTTGGTAGCTTCGTCGTGCTCTACATCCCCTTAGGGACGGCTTTCGAGCTTCTCCCCTGTTTTCTTTTTCCTTTTGGCACTCGATGGTGCGTTCTCAGTTTTTTACATTTACATCTTTGAGGGATTTTGCTCTTATAGAGCTAAAATAAAAGAGAACTTACATGCTATGGCCCCATTAAAAACCTTTCTCCCCCTTCAGAAAGGAAAAGGGTGCCATAAAAGAAAATAAAATAAAGTATGAAAAAATTACATCAAGCTATACATAATATCGCCGAAGCTCATCCGCATTCCAAGATCTAGGAATGTCATTGCCGTCCATATCCTTCAATCTGTATGAACCGGGTCTTGACGAAGATACTACTAGAAAAGGCCCGTCCCATTTCAGCTGCAATTTGCCCACTGTATCTGGGTTAGCCACTCTCCGAAGCACCAAATGGCCTGGCTTAATGTTCTTTAGCTGAACCTTTCTGTCACACCATTTTATTGTTTCGGCTTGATATTTATTGATGTTTTCCACAGCTTGAAGCCTGATCCCTTCTATAGCATCTTTTTCCACAGAGTAATCAGCTTCTCCTTCTGCCGAAGCTACTATTCTTATTGATCCTATTTTGGCTTCTTCCGGAGTTATTGCTTCGTCACCAAACAATAATTTGAATGGGGTAAAGCCTGTAGACCTTGATGTTGTTGTGTTGTGGCTCCATACCACTTTGATTAATTGGTCTGGCCACTTTCCCCTGGGTTGATTGAAGATTAGCTTCATTATTCCTTTCATTATGATGCCATTTGCTCTTTCAACAAGTCCATTAGACTCCGGATGTCTAACTGATGCGAAATGGATCTTCATGCCAATTTGATCACAAAATTCTCTGAAAGCTTCGGAGTCAAACTGTGTCCCATTATCTACAGTGATAGCCTTTGGTACTCCGAAACGACAAACAATATTCTGCCAGAAAAACTTTTGAATAGTGGCCGAAGTTATTGTGGCTAAAGGCTTTGCCTCAATCCATTTAGAAAAATATCCCACTGCCACTACAATATATCTTAAGTTTCCTTGCGCTGGTGGTAGCGGACCTAACAAATCAAGGCCCCACCTTTACAACGGCTAAGTGGGCTGTATTAGCTGAGTCAGAGACGAAGGTTGTTTTTGATCTCTTGCACATTTCTGACAACCTTCGCACTTTTGGACTAATTCCGCAACATCCGAAGCTGCCTTCGGCCAATAAAACCCTTGACGAAAAACTTTTCCAAGCAATGGCCTAGATCCAATGTGAGATCCACACAGGCCTGCGTGTATTTCCTTCATCAATTCTATGCCTTCGGCTCTGGATAAACACTTGAGTAATGGAGCACAAACTCCATGCTTGTACAACTCCCCTTCTATTATGACATATGGTCGAGCTCTTGCCTCTATCCTCCTGTTATAAGTTTCCTCATCTGAAAGAAAGTTACCCTGAAGGTAAGAGATGATCTCAGTTCATCAATCTTCGCTATAAATAGGAGATATATTGAGGACTGCTCTTTCAAAGAGTTCCACCGAAGGTGCTTTTATTGTTTCGAAAAATACATCCGAAGGTAGGGGCAGCCCCTGTGCTGCTGACTTGGCTAGCAAATCAGCATGTTCATTTTCTCCTCGAGGAATATTTTTGACAGAAAATCCTTCAAAGGAAGCTTCAATCCTTCGGACCGTATCTAGATATTTCTCAAGCTTAGGGTCCCTAGCCTTACAACTTTTGTCAATATGACCCGAAATAACCTGGGAATCAGTTTTAAGAACTGCCCTTCTAATTCCCATTGCCTTTAACTTCCAAAGTCCCAAAAGTAAAGCTTCGTACTCAGCAATATTATTTGTGCAGCTGAAATCAAGTCTTGCTGCGTAGCAAGTTTTAACATTGGAGGGTGCGATCAACATAGCGGCTGCTCCTGCCCCGAAGGTTCCCCAAAAACCATCGCAGAATACTGTCCAAGCTTCGACGTCTTTACTCGTTTCTTCTTTCTGAGCCCCTGGCGTCCAGTCAGCAATGAAGTCTGCCAACGCTTGGGACTGAATCGAAGATCTATGTACATAATCAATGCAAAATTCATTGAGTTCCGCAGCCCATTTTCCAATCCTTCCAGTAGCTTCTCTATTTCTCATAATATCCTTCAACGGTTGCGAAGAAGGAACAACTATATTATATGCTTGAAAATAATGTCGAAGCTTCCTAGAGGCCATCAAAACAGCATATAACACCTTCTCCAACTCTGTATAGTTTCTCTTTGATAAGTTGAGGACTTCGGAGACAAAATATACTGGGGCTTGCTTTTTGATTTGTCCTTCAAGCTTTTCCTGCACCAGTGCTGCACTTACTGCAGAATGCGAAGCTGCCACATATAATAACAGAGGAGCCCCTGGCGTGGGTGGAGTTAACGTTGTTAGGACTACCAGGTACTGCTTTAGCTCTTCGAAGGCCTTCTGCTGAGCTGATCCCCATTGAAAGACTTCGGTCGACTTCAGCACTTCAAAGAATGGTAAGTTTCTCTCTGCTGATCTAGATATAAATCGATTCAGAGATGACAGTCTTCCTGTCAGCCGTTGGGCTCCCTTCTTTGTGCTTGGCAGCTCCATTCGAAGAATAGCTTCGATTTTATTTGGGTTAGCTTCGATCCCTTTTGTTGACACTAAACAACCAAGAAATTTCCCCTTCTTTACTCCGAAGACACACTTTTCTGGATTCAATTTCAGGCCAGCTTGCCTAAAGTTAGCGAATGTCTCCTGCAAATCAGCAACGTGATTTTCTTGCTTCGTGCTTTTTACTATGATATCATCTACATAAGTTAGCACATTTCTGCCTATTTGAGAATGAAGGACTTTGGCTGTCATTCTGCTGAAGCTTCCCCCATCATTCTTGAGCCCCTCAGGCATCCGAAGATAACAATATGTGCCACTCGGGGTTATGAAGCTAGTTTTTGGCTCATCTTCCTTCTTCATCCAGATTTGATGGTAGCCTGAAAAACAATCTAGTAGACTCATGAGCTCTGAAGAAGCTGCTGCATCTACTAGAGAATCTATCCTTGGTAATGGAAACTCATCCTTCGGGCATGCCTTATTAAGATCAGTAAAATCAATGCACATTCTCCATTTACCATTGGCCTTCTTCACCATAACAGTGTTAGCTAGCCATTCTGGTATTTTACTTCTATGATGACTCCAGCACTAAGAAGTCTTTTTACTTCATTTCGAGCACCTTCGGCTTTATCATCAGAGATTTTCCGAAGCCTCTGCTTTCTGGGTCTGAAGGATGGATCGACATTGAGCGAGTGTTCAATGACATCCCTGTTGACTTCGCAAAGATCATTAGCTGACCATGCGAAAACATCTTTGTTGTTGAACAGAAACCTTATCAAGGCCTTCTCCTGTTCTTCGGACAGTTGAGAGCCCAATAGCACCTTCTTCTCTGCTATGTCCTCGCATAAGAGCGTGGACTTCGGCTGATCTGCCGAAGCAGCTTTCTCCCTTCTGAACTTGTATTGCTCACAAGCTTCAGCTCCATTTATGTTATGGATTGCTTTTGAGTCAGTCCAATTCCCCTCAGCTTTCCTAGTAGCTTCCTAACTCCCATGAATAGCAATAGGCCCATGTTCCGAAGGTATCTTCATGCATAGATATGCTGGATGAAAAATTGCTTCAAAAGCATTAAGTGTCCCACGACCAATGATTGCATTGTAGGGATATTCAATGTCAACAATATCAAACACAATTTGCTCAGTCCTTGTGTTATGAACAAATCTAAAGGTCACTAGCATCGTGATCTTGCCGAGTGCCACAATCTGCCTTCCTCCGAAGCCACAGAGAGGATGTGTAGCATTATGAATCTTATCTTCGGGCTCTTGCATCTGTCTGAAGGCTTTGGCAAATATAATATCCGCTGCACTGCCTGTGTTAACCAGAACATTGTGGACCAGAAACCCCTTGATAACGCAAGAAATAACCATGGCATCATTGTGAGGATAATCCTTAAGCTGAAGGTCTTCCTGAGAGAAGGTGATTGGAATGTGGGACCATTTTGACTTGATGAAGGGTCCCTACACTCCAACATGTGGCACCCTTCTCTGAGCCTCCTTCTTCTGCTTCTTGTTGGCTGGCTCTGAGCAGGAACCGCCTGTTATGGGGAGCACCAGCTTCGGAGCCGAAGCAGCTCCAGCTTGGTTGAACGAAGCCATCAGCTCAAGCAAGTGGAAATGAGTTCACCGGAGGTGGGCGCCAATGTTGGGGACTTGTTCTCAAATGCTAAGAGTTAAGAACAAGGCAACATAAAAAGTGTTAAGTGTTAAAGTCCTTCGTCCTTCGAAACATTATTTCCCTCTGGGATATAATGAATTTCGGATGAAGGTTGTGAAAGACATACCTTCGTATGTACAACAAGCAATGATGAATAATTTATATAAAGCATAAGATGTAATATAAACATTTAAACATTGTCATAAAACCATTACTATTTTATTATCATGGAAAAATAGAAACGATATCAAATTACAAATGTACCTTCGGCTTGAGGGAAGGCAAAAGTACAAGCGTGACGCAAAAGCAAATGCCAAGTCAGCGTGAACAGTACGGGAGTACTGTTCATCTATTTATAGGCAAGGGACGCAGCCCATGTAGAATTACATTCATGCCCTTTTCAAAAGTTTACAATGACGACTCAGACACTTATGGACTAAAAGGTCATTCTATCTTTAAGTCGGTTCAATTCTTCACCTTCGGGTACGCTATAACACCGAAGCTTCATAAGTGGTAACTTCGGCATTTCGTATAAGCAGCTTTCACCAAAGCTGTTTCTTCCTATAGGACCTTCGATGACGAAGCATGGTCCCAATAGATGGCTCGTAGAAGATCCCAAAAGAACTAGAAGACAACTCGGAAGGAGGTGACTCTTAAAATATTGCTTTCGGATTGTTCTAATTATGTTTCGTGGTCTACTAGTGTAATAAAGGCTTTTAGAACCATAGATCCATGATTAGAACAAATTTTATACAAGAGTATTATACCCCCTAGTTATGATAGAAAAGATATTTCTGAGGAAGATCAAAGATGTATATGCTTAAACTATCTAGCTTTTGACATCTTAGTTAATTCCCTTAGCAAGGAAGATTATCATGCCTTCATAATTGTTGGGTACCATAATTAGGGGTACCCCCCAGTACTCCTAAAACGTGGCTGAGAACATCTTTAAAACAAACCATAAAGATTGGTAAGCACGGTTCAAGTCAAGGCCTCGTGTACCAAGAGACGCGGTCTCGACTCACCCGAACCTAGCCTCGGGCAAGAATAGTAGTCCCATACGGATTCACGGCTCGCCCGAGGGTCCCCTCCGGTAGGGGGCGCACCCCCGGCTTGGCCGAGGCAGAACTCGAGTAAACTTTGTCGGGTAGCAGCCTCGGCCAAACCGCCTTGCCACCGACAGTATCACGTGCGCATTTAATGCAGGGATCACCTGACACCTTATCCTGACACATGCGTCGCGGTTGGCAAGGTCGAAATGACCGCAGTCACTTCACCCTTTTACTGATCGTTATGAAAGGATAACAACACTATCCACCCCGTTCCGACCAATGTGCCAACCACCAGGGTAAGACTAACAACAATAGTCACCGCCTCTCCCGAGTTTAGCCTCAGGCGCAATAGGGAGTTCCGCCTCGCCCGACCCCGGCCTCGGCCTCGGCCTCGGCCTCGGGAGGAATCGTCACCACACCCGAGCACGGGCTCGGCCTCGAGATGGATCTCCGCCTCGCCCAACCCAGGCCTCGGCCTCAGCCTCACCCTCGGGAGGAGATCTTCGCCTCGCCCGACCTAGGCCTTGGCTTCGGGAGAAATCACTACCTCGCCCGAGATGGTCTCGGATCGACTACGTGAACGGGGAATACATCACTATCCTTTCCCTAGCTAGCCACCTCAGGCTACAAAGGAACAAGACCGGTGTCACATCGAATTACTCCAGTAACAGGACACAAGCTTCAAGGCCACCTCGACAACCAAGCCACACCGCCGGCCACGGCGCTACAGTGCTCGGCTCCGACTCGGTGGAGCTGGCCACACTTCAACAGGGCTTAAGCACTTCTCCACCGTCCACATTAGCGCATAGCTACACCTCTATATGTACAGCCGGGTCACCTCCTGGTGCCTATAAAAGGAGATGCTCAGGGCCTTCCCAAGGGAGGCTAAAAAAAGCTCACCCGTACGGCTCACACAACACCAACAAAGAACTCTTCAGTCCAACCTTCACTCCACAATACTAGATCTCTCAAGAGACCTGGGACCCGTTCCCTCTCTCGCAAAGCTTGTATCCCCTACTACAAGCACCCCGGTGCAAGATAATATAAGCCTCATCCTCCCTCTGCTGGAAGTAGGGCCCTCTTAGCCCGAACCAGGATAAATCTTGTGTTTCATCTTGCATCAATCCATCCGGGCAGGGACACGCGGCATAAAATTCACTAGTCAGTTCGGTTGAGGGTCCCCCGGGTCCGAAACACCGAGAGTTGGCGCGCCAGGTAGGGGACTCGCTGCGTGTTGACAATACTTTCCTGTTAAGTTCTAGATGGACAATCTTCAGCAGCCTCTTCAGCCTGGGACGGTGCTCCGCTTTGGGAGTCTTGAGTTCATGTCTCTCGACGGCAGCTACTACTCCCATCGCAGAACGATAGCAACGACGGTCGTCGGCTCGCCCGGTGGTGGCGAACCCGACGACAACCTCTCCCCAGGGCGGGAGAGGAACACTTGGGTCTACCCCGCCACCCTCCTTGCTGAAGGAGACGGAGACGGGGCAACCATGTCCAGGCGAGGGGCAGGACCTCGTCGGCTGTCGGACCGGAGCGTGTTGATGGTGCTGGCACCCCTGCGGGGGACATGTCGGGCGTTAGCCTCGCACCTGGGACAACGACGGGCGTCGCTTCCCAACAACGTGCCAACCCTAGGCGGACTGATGACGCCAGCACCCTTGCGAGGGACTTGTCGGGCATTAGTCTCGCGCTTGAGATAGCGACACGTTTCATCTCCATTGCGACTTCACCACCATCCACCAACCAGGAGGTACCATCGGTTTTCCATCCTGTTCCTTTTAGATTCAGCTTCGATCCGCCAGGCAACCCCACTTCGGCGAGCGCTTCCACAAGGACATATCCTGACCTCCCGGAGTATCACATGTGGTCAACTTGGGACCTACTGATGGTCGCCTCAACCTCCGAACCTGTGGGTCCCGAGGAGGAGGACGGCTCCGACTTCAGTATGGATTTCTCCAGACTCCGCGATCCTAGAGCCATGCGAGACTTCATGTTCGCATGCGACCACTGCCTCTCCGGCGACTCTTACGATGGCCACAGCCTTAACGATGAGGGTTATGACCCAACTCGTGAGTGCTTCCACATTGATCAGGAGGAGCGTGATGGAGACAACCACCTCGGCATGCCAAGAAACAACGATGCCCCCTACACCTGCGTCTCGTGTCGAGATCCCGCTGGAGCTAGCAAAGGCCTGGACCCCTACGGGGGGGTCAGGACATGCAGCTTGAGCAACTCCGCGAGATGCGGGCCAAGCTCGACGAAGAAATGGAGCGACTTATGCAGCTCCGACAAAACCTCGAGCAAGAGTGGGCAGGCCGAGCCCTCGCCGGAGGAGCACGTCATCGAGCCCAGGACGTCCAGCGCCATATTATTGACGACGCCAGGGCAGGGCTGTCCCCCGACCTTCAATGGGGCCAGCCAGAACCTAGCTGCAGCAGCGATGTTACTCCGAACAATGCCAAAGCCATCCGCCACCGAGGGGCGACGCGTCCAGGGCGAACTCAAGGACCTCCTAGAAAACTCCACAGTCCAACAAGCTGAGAGCTCTGCCTCCCGAAGGAGGGGATGCCCCTCAGAGCGTCACGCCGAGCCCTCCCAACACATGCGAGAAGCCTCGGTCCATACCGAGCACATAGGAGATAGGACCCACGCGGTCCTAGACTGCCTCGGCAACGAGCAACACCATCGCGCCTGTCGAGCCCGCCTCGAGGAAAGGGTGCGCCGAGGCTATCACCCTAGACACGGAGGACGCTATGACAGTGAGGAGGATCAGAGTCCCTCACCCGAACCACTAGGCCCGCGGGTCTTCAGCCGAGCCATACGACGGGCACCGTTCCCGGCCCGATTCCGAGCTCCGACTACCATCACCAAATACTCAGGGGAGACGAAGCCGGAGTTATGGCTCATGGATTACCAGCTGGCGTGCCAGTTGGGAGGGACGGACGACAACAACCTCATCATCCGCAACCTCCCCCTCTTCCTCTCCGATGCTGCCCGAGCTTGGCTGGAGCATCTGCCTCCTGCACAGATCTTCGACTGGGACGACCTAGTCAAGGTCTTCGCCGGTAATTTCCAAGGTAGATATGTGTGCCCTGGGAACTCATGGGATCTCCGGAGCTACCGGCAGCAGCTAGGGGAATCCCTGCGAGAATAGATCCGACGATTCTCAAAGCAACGCACTGAGTTGCCAAACTTCACCGACTCGGACGTCATCGGAGCATTCCTTGCTGACACCACTTGTCGTGATCTGGTAAGCAAGCTGGGACGCAAAACTCCCACCAAGGCAAGCAAATTGATGGACATAGCCACCAAGTTCGCCTCTGGTCAGGAGGCCGTCGAAGCCATCTTCCGTAAAGACAAGCAGCCTCAGGGAAGGCAGAAGGAAGACGTCCCCGAGGCGTCCGTCCAGCACGGCACAAAGAAAAAGAGCAAGAAGAAGGCGCAAGCAAAACACAACGCCGTTGAAGCAGATCTCGTCGCTACTACCGAGTGCAGGAACCATTGGAGACCTCCCAGAGGGGCCAATGTGTTCGACAAGATGCTCAAGGAGTCGTGCCCCTATCACAAGGGTCCCGTCAAGCACACCCTTGAAGAATGCGACATGCTCCGGCGTTACTTCAATAAGGCTGGGCCCTCGACGGAAGATGGCAAAGACCAAGGCAACAACAATAAGGGGGCGACAAGGAAGAAGAGTTCCCGGAGGTCCACAACTGCTTCATGATCTACGGTGGGCAAGTGGTGAATACCTCGGCTCTACGCCACAAGCAAGAGCACCGGGAGGTCTGCTCAGTGAAGGTAGCAACGCCAGTCTACCTAGACTGGTCCGACAAGCCCATTACCTTCGACCAGGACGACCACCCCGACTACATACCAAACCCAGGAAGGTACCCACTCATCGTCGACCCTTTCATCGGCAACACTAGTCTCTCCAAGGTCCTCATGGACGGAGGCAGCAGCCTCAATATCATCTATGCTGAGACCCTATGGCTCTTGGGGGTCGATCGGTCCAAGATCCGAGCCGGTGCAGCACCTTTTCACGGGATTGCCCCCAGCAAGCGTATCCTGCCCCTTGGGCAGATTGACTTGCCCGTCTGCTTCGGAACTCCCTCCAACTTCCGAAAGGAAACCCTCACTTTTGAGGTAGTTGGGTTTCGAGGAACCTATCACGCGATGTTGGGAAGACCATGCTACACCAAGTTCATGGCCGTCCCCAACTACACGTACCTCAAACTCAAGATGTCAGGCCCCAATGGAGTCATCACCGTCGGATCCACATACCGCCACGCTTACGAGTGTGACATGGAATGCGTTGAGTATGCCGAAGCCCTCATCGAGTCCGAGGCCCTCATCACCGACCTGAATAGCCTCTCCAAAGAGGCGCCCGACCCGAAGTGGCATGCCGGCAACTTCGAGCCAGCCGAAGCAGTCAAGTCTGTCTCTCTCGACCCAGCGGCGCCACAAGAAAGTCAGGATCGGCTCCGAGCTCGACCCGAAATAGGAAGCAGTGCTCGTCGACTTTCTCCGCGTAAACACCGAGGTTTTTGCGTGGAGTCCTTCGGACATGCCGGGCATACCGAGGGATGTCACCGAGCACTCATTGGACATCCGAGCCAGTGCCCGACCCGTGAAACAACACCTGTGCCATTTTGATGAAGAAAAGTGTAGGGCCATAGGCGAGGAGGTCCAGAAGCTAATGGCAGCAGGATTCATCAAAGAGGTATTCCATCCAGAATGGTTAGCTAACCCTGTACTTGTAAAGAAAAAAGGGGGGAAATGGAGGATGTGTGTAGATTACACTGGGTTGAATAAAGCATGTCCAAAAGTTCCCTACCCTCTGCCTCGCATTGATCAAATTGTGGACTCCACTGCTGGGTGTGAAATCCTGTCTTTCCTCGATGCCTATTTAGGCTATCACCAAATCAAGATGAAAGAATCCGACCAGCTCGTGACTTCTTTTATCACACCTTTCGGCATGTATTGTTATACTACTATGCCATTTGGCTTGAGGAATGCAGGTGCTACATACCAAAGGTGCATGAACCATGTGTTCGGAGAGCACATCGGCAGAACGGTCGAGGCTTATGTCGATGACATCGTTGTCAAAACAAGGAAAGCCTCCAACCTCCTCTCCGACCTTGAAGTAACATTCGGGTGCCTACGAGCAAAGGGCGTAAAACTCAATCCCGAGAAATGTGTCTTCGGAGTACCCCGAGGCATGCTCCTAGGATACATCATCTCCGAACGAGGCATCGAGGCCAACCCAGAGAAAATCACAGCCATCACCAACATGGGGCCCATCAAAGATTTAAAGGGAGTACAAAGGGTCATGGGATTCCTTGAGGCTCTAAGCCGCTTCATCTCGCACCTCGGCGAGAAAGGATTATCCTTGTACCGCCTCTTAAGGAAGACCAAACGCTTCACTTGGACTCCCGAGGTCGAAGAAGCCCTTGGAAACCTTAAGGCACTCCTTACTAATGCACCCATCTTGGTGCGCCCCGCTGCGGGAGAAGCCCTCTTGATTTACATAGCCGCAACCACTCAGGTGGTCAGCGCTGCGGTTGTAGTCGAGAGACGAGAAGAAGGGCATGCACTGCCCACCCAGAGGCCAGTCTACTTCATCAGCGAGGTGCTATCTGAGACCAAAATCCGCTACCCGCAAATCCAGAAGCTAATGTAAGCAGTGATTCTAACACGGCGAAAGCTGCGACACTACTTCGGAAGGCCATAAAATCCCAAGTCTTGGCCGACTTCTTGGCTGAATGGACCGACAGCCAATTGCTAACAGCTCCGATCTAGGCCAAACTTTGGACCATGTACTTCGATGGGTCGCTTATGAAAACCGGAGCAGGCGCTGGCTTGCTCTTCTTCTCACCCCTCGGAGAACATGTGTGTTATGTAATACGCCTCCATTTTCCAGCATCAAACAACGTGGCCGAATACGAGGCCTTGGTGAATGGGTTGCGCATCTCCATCGAGCTAGGGGTTCGGCGCCTCGACGCTCGTGGCGACTCGCAGCTCGTTATTGACCAAGTCATGAAGAACTCTCACTGTCGCGACCAAAAAATGGAGGCCTACTGTGATGAAGTTCGGCGCTTGGAAGATAAGTTCTACGTGTTGGAACTCAACCATGTTGCTCGACGGTACAACGAGACTGCAGATGAGCTGGCTAAGATAGCCTCGGGACGAACAATAGTTCCCCCGAATGTCTTCTCCAGAGACATATATCAACCATCCATAAAACTCAACGACGCGCCCGAACCCGAAGGGACTTCGGCCCAGCTTGAGGTACCTTCGGCCACCGAGGGTGAGGCCCTGCACGTCGAGATAGAGCAGAATGGGGTCACACTAGTCCTAAACTGGCAGATCCCATACCTGGAATATCTCCTCCGAGGAGAGCTGCCCCTCGACAAGGCCGAAGCCCGGCGACTGGCTTGGCGCGCCAAATTGTTCATTTTACTGGGTGATGAGAAAGAGTTGTACCATCGCAGCCCCTCGGGCATTCTCCAACGATGCATATCCATCACCCAAGGACAAGAGTGGATACGTGAAATACACTCAGGGGCTTGTGGTCACCACGCAACACCTCGGACCCTTGTAGGAAACACTTTCCGACAAGGCTTCTACTGGTCGACCGCGGTAGCCGACGCCACTAGGATTGTACGCTCCTGCCGAGGGTGTCAATTTACACAAGACGGACACACCTGCCCGCTCAGGCTCTACAGACCATACCTATCACTTGGCCGTTTGCTGTGTGGGGTCTGGACCTCATTGCTCCCTTCCATAGGGCACCCGGAGGCTTCATGCACCTACTGGTCGCCATCGACAAATTCTCCAAGTGGATCGAAGTCCGACCCTTAACCAGCATCAGGTCCGAGCAGGCGGTGGCGTTCTTTACAACTATCATCCACCACTTCGGGATCCCAAACTCCATCATCACTGACAACAGCACGCAGTTCACTGGGAAAAAGTTCTTAGACTTCTGCAAAGACCACCACATCCGTGTGGACTGGGCCGCCGTAGCTCAACCGATGACAAATGGACAGGTGGAGCGCGCCAATGGCATGGTTTTGCAGGGACTAAAACCAAGAATCTACAACGACCTCAACAAGTTTGGCAAGCGGTGGATAAAAGAGCTACCCTCGGTGGTTTGGAGTCTGAGGACAACACTGAGCCGAGCCACGGGTTTCTCGCCGTCTTTCCTGGTCTATGGGGCCGAGGCCATCCTACCCACAGACTTAGAATACGGTTCCCCGAGGGCAAAGGCATACGATGACCAAAACAACCAAACCAACCGATAGGATTCATTAGACCAGCTGGAAGAGGCTCGGGACGTAGCCTTGCTGCACTCAGCGCGGTATCAGCAGTCTCTGCGACGCTATCACGCCTGAAAGATTCGGCCCCGAGGCTTCCAAGTTGGAGACTTGGTGCTTCGGCTACGACAAGATACCCGAGGACACCACAAGCTTACTCCTCCCTGAGAAGGGCCGTTCATCATCGCCAAAGTATTGAAGCCCGGGACATACAAGCTGGCCAACGATCAAGGCGAGGTCTACGACAACACTTGGAACATTGAACAGCTACGTTGCTTTTACCCTTAAATGTTTCAAGCCATTTATATATCTCGATTCCTTTACATATATAAATAAAGTCTAACCGTCAAGGAAGGATCGGCCTTGCCTCGGCAAAGACCGACCCTCCCTCGAGGGCTAGAAGGGGGGAACCCCTCCGCGTCAAAATTTTCTTTCTGTGTAACCCTTTTCTTTCCTCGGAAAAGTTCTCTACCAAAAACGACTTTCGTGCCTTTCGACTACATCGATAACGGAATCCTAAAAACAAACGAGAGAGACCTCGAACGGCAAGGCCGACCGAGCTGAGGGACTCCTACGCCTTCGGGATACGGATACCTCACCACCTTCCGCGAAAGGTAACTCACGCTCGGATAAGTGATTCCGCTACCGAACAAGTCCTAATGCTCGAAACGAGAGGAAAGAAATGCGAGGACACTCGCGACTTCGGATCTGCTGCACGCGAAAACATTGAATGAACCAGGGACAACCCTAAAATGATAAGGCAGGTCAAGCCGCGGGAACCCCTATGCCTCCGGGATACAGATACCCCACTCACCACTTTTTCGTCTAAGGGATGCCTCCGGTTCCAACGTTGATGCCGCGAAAAAAGCAAGCCAAAAACACGACTCAAGAGCAACACAGCTTTATACTCAGACATCCAAAAAGTTCAGGCCTCAGCAGCCATGGAAAGCATGCACATACTTAAAATAACCGTTCTACACAGGCTCAGGCGTTGGTAGGGGGAGGAGCAGCACCTGCGGTAGATGAAGCAGCCTCGCTGGCAGGGGTAGCAGAATGTGGCCCGGCCTCGGACGGCGATGCGGGCGGAAGAATCTCCACCTTAAAAAAGGAAGCCAGTGCCGCGCCTCGACCCTCGGCAACCGCATTAAGCCTTTGGGCCTCGGCCAAGGCGGCATCCTTGTCATCGGGTAGGCAATAGCCCTCGCTGACCCGCTCCAAATCCACATCATAGTGGGAAGCGAGGACGGCGAAGGCTCGCCTAACACCATGATGCAGCGCCCCGCGGAGTCTGCTACACACGTGGCCGCCAAAGGCCCGCAGGCGACTCTGGGGGGAGCTGCCCCAGGGGACGTCGTCAAGGCCAAAGGTCCGGCAAATGGCCAAAATGGCCTCGGACATGGCCGTGCGGTCAGCCTCCTTCTGCTCGGCCACCTGGGCAAGCGCCTTGCAGTTCTTAACGGACTCGTTAAGAGCCGTTTCGAACCCTGAAGACAGCCAGACAATATTCAGACACGAGAAGAAGAGTTCAGCTAAAACAAAATCACAAAGCAGGCAAAACATACCTTTGGCCCGGACACTCTGCTATGAAGCCATAGCTTGGGTGGACCAGACTGAACCGACGGCTACGGCCAGACCCTTCGAAAGGATCTCGGCCCGAGCAGTTGCCTCAGCTAGCAGCTCTGTGACCTCAGCTAGCTGTCCCTTAAGGGTCTCAGCCTGGCTTGTGGCCTCGACAGCTTGGCCCTAGAGTTGGTCCCACTCGCTGGTGACCTGTCCAAGCTCCAGCTACCGCTGCTGCATCTCCTCGGCCTAGAAGCCACCTGCTCTCGAGCCGATGAAGCCTCCGTCCACGTCGACGCCGCCTCTGTCCGTGCCACCACTGCCTCCGACTTCAGCTCCTCATAGAGCAGCCGAAGGTCTGCCGCTTCAGCGCTCTGTTGGGTGAGGCGCTCGTTGGCCTCGGCAAGCATGACCCCCTGGTGCCGCAACGATTCCCAAACGCTGCTCTCATAGCGGAGAAACAGTGACTTAGCAGTGCTCATGTCCGCGAGCTCCTGAAAAGAAAGATAGAATATCACAAAGAATGTTCCGACCACATGAGGTGTGCGTCTAAATCCTTACCTAGAAGACCTTAGGAATATCTTGGGAAAGGACATCCGTGGCTGTCTTCAGCCACCTCATCACCGCCTCATTATAGTCGCGGAAAACTTTCCACAACCTTTCCTCTCCCTCATCATTGAGGGAAAGGAGAGGCTTTGAGGTATCGCGGCTCCAGAACACAAGCGGCTGCCCTCCCCACTCATTAGGATTGAGCTACGTGGGGATGAGGTCGCTGCTCCCCATGACGGGCCAAGGATCTGCATGCCCCGCGACCGAGGCTTCGGGTCCCTTTGTAGCCGACGCATCGGGCCTCTCCTCGGTCAAGGCGCCAGGCCTCTACTCACCAACCTCGGCAACAACGGCCACACCCTCCCCATGGTCGAAAACTGGGGAATCAGGGATGACCAGGACCAAAGGAGCTAGGGGCAGAGGCACCTCAGCCATCTCGACATCGGGGGCAGCGGGCGGCTCCGTGGGTGCACCAGCGGCGGCCCCGGCAGGAATCGACGTCGGCGTCGGTGTCGAGGAGGGCGGTCTCAAGGCCACAGCCGCGTCAACGGTCTCCCCTGGCATGATGGCCGCTCCAATAGGGGGGTCGACTTGGGAGGCTTGCCCCTTGACAGCCCGTGCCTCCTGGGCCCCCCGCCGGAGGGCGCCTTGCGCGGAGGCCAACCAACCAGCATGGCGCGCCGCAGCTCCGGCTGAAGAGGCTGGCCCCGTCTTAAGGGCCTTCGTGGGGGCCGGACTAGCCGAGCCCTGCCTCCTCTTGCTGAAAGGAAGAAAAGACAAAATCAAGATACACAGAAAAATGGATGAAACAAGGGCCCTCGGATACTTACCCACTCCGGGGTAGGGCAAATCGCGCCTGCGGAGAGACCTCTCGGACCCTGGCCTCCGCAGATGCTGCCGAGGGTTGGCCAGCGGCCGGCTTCGACGCCGCCTCCACCTCGGACGCTCGAGGCGCCGGGGGGCGACCTTCATGGGTGATGTCACCACAGCCGAGGGAACAACTTCCCACACGGCTGGCACGGGCACTTGCCCTCGGGGGGCATGCGGGTCGGCCTGACCCCCCAAACTCACCCCAATTATCTCAGCCAAGGGGTCAAGTACCCCCTCGACCCGCCTCCGCTCCTCGGACCGGAACCCTGGCATCCCGGCCCCAAACACTGGTGGTGCCAGCCCACTTGGAGGCTGGCTTGACGACCCCTGGCCCAGCCTCGGATTTGGACTAAGGCCATGTCGAGCCGCCATGTCGTCGTCCTCGTCGTCATCATCATCATCATCGTCGTCGTCTGGCATGTCCGGCGACGGCTCCAACTGGAGCCCATCCCTTGCTTGCCTCCGACGACGCTTCTCCAAGGCTTCCCGAGCCCGCATCCTCTCGCGAGCTCGGGCTTTTTCCGCGTCTTTTTTCTGCTTATCCTTCTCCGCGGCGAGCCTGCGCGCGGTTCGATCCGCCGCGTCCTCCGGGACCGGTGGTCGGGAGGTTTTAAAGTTCCTCAACCCCTAGGGATGAGCAAAAATCCCAAGGGTAAGGGCTAAAAACGTAAGAAACATGGCACAAAATAGAAGAAGGGTCTAACACTTACCAGGGACACATACCTGTGGTCGGGACACATCGGGGGCTGGTTAAGGACGCCAGCGTCCAGGCTCCCTACTATCCCCGCTATCCGTCTAAGGAGGTCGTCGGTGGAGAGGGGGGTCGAGGACATCCGCGAACCCTCAAAATCGACCTCCGGCTTCATTTCGGAAAGCCGCAACCGCCGCTCTACCAATGGGAGCACCCTCCGGCGGTGGATAGCAGCGACAACCCCCACGGCGGTAAGGCCTTCAGCTTGGAGCTTCTGCAGGGCACGAAGAAGGGCTGGAGCTTCTCCTGGTTCTCGCATGTGGCCCCCAGCGCCAGTTATCGCCGGCGGCGGTCACCACTCGTTGAGAAAAGGGCGACAGCACCCCATCGTCATTCCAGAGATAAAACCACCGGTTCTGCCACCCCTTGTTCGAAGACACAAGGGAGGCAGGGATGTACTGCTGTGCACACCCCGACCTCAGCTGGAGGGTGCAGCCACTAGCCCACACCGCCATACAGACCTTCTTCATGTCCGTCGACACGGTGGAAAACTCCGCGCAAAAGAGATGGGTCCACAGGTCTCAGTGCGGGTCAATCCCCAAAAAACCCTCGCAAACTGCCACAAAAATGGCCGCCTGCGCGATGGAGTTGGGGTTGAAGTTGTGAAGCTCCACCCCGTAGTAGTGTGGGAGCGCCCACATGAAGCGGCTCGCCGGCATCCCAAACCCCCGCTCATGAAAGCGGGTGAAGCTAACCATGTACCCCGGCGGCGGAGTTGGGTCGGCCTCGCTCCTGGGGGGCCAACCACTCAGGCTGCGGCCCGCCGGAGAGAGGACGGAGTAGACCCTCTGCAACGAGGGCCTGCAGATCCTCCATAGTGACGGTGGAGAAGGGCCATGGGTCGTGTGGCGGAATGACGGTCATCTTGTCAGCCATTGCCGAGCGGAAGCGGTGGAGGCGGAGGGGACGAGGTGCGCGGTTTTCTCTTCTCTCTGTCTACTCTCTCAGATTGCAAAAGCAAAGGCAGAAGGCAAGCGCAAGTGGCAGGGTAAGGAACAGCCGCCGGTCCCTCTCCCAGGTATATATAGGCCCGGGCAATATCCACCTAAAACTTCGCCCGAGCCCCTCGTGAATTTTAAATTCGAAATCAAAACGGTTTTTTCCGTTCCTCGAATGGCTCGCGCACGCGCAACGGACACCCCGCGAGTCGCCCGTCCCGTCGCATTAACTCTCTGGTAGGACATGCGTCACCACTGGCAGGCGAGCGGGCGCCGTTTCACCTCCGTCATGATGACCGCCTCAAAAAGGTGTGCCACACTGTTTTAGTTTATTCCCTTTCTTCCTTCCCCTCTCTCTGTCTCTCCGTAGGGATCAGGAAAGGAGATATTTCAAAAGAGTCCTTCTCAGCAAAGGAAACGGGCCCCGAGCCCTCCTACTGATCAGGGGTTCAAAGGTTGCGCCCTGCGGGGTTCAGCAATCGCCCCAGAGCACTCGGGCTCTGAGCCCTCTACTGATCAAGGGTTCGAAGGCTGGCCCCTCGGAAGGGTTCAACAGCCGCCCTAGAGCATGCAGAGTCAGGGATGACCCTAGGTACGTCCATTACATGGCCGAGGCTCGAGCTACGCTCCCGAGGTACCCTAGGACATTTCTGAGACCAGCGGGAACGATTTGTAATGGAATCCCACCGGAGGGAGGAATCGAGCCCTTGGACCCTATCAAATGGGTCCGGATCCAGCGAATCACCTGCAGGTACTTTTGAAGCGCGCCTCTGGGCCACTAGCCGACCCTTATCGAACGGGGCTCGGGCATCCACTCAGATTACCCGTTAGCAACTCATTGGAAACACCATGTTCGATGCCCACCGAGGGTAACATGGCATGTTCCCCCCCTTGCTCCTTGCAGATAGGCGACGAAGGGGCGTACTATAAAAAGCCAAGACGGTCCTTGATCGTCCTCTCGCTCCGTGCAGACGCTCGGGGGCTGCTCTCGCACCAGGCTATGGCTGAATTGTTGACCACGTCGACAAACTAACTTAAAAACTCGGAGCCTGAATATGCACCCGGGCTGCGGCCAGGCCGCATGAGAGAACAACAAGACCGACCAAGGAATCACCGGAAGAGCGTTAAGACCTCAGAGGAGTCAAACCACTCCTCCAAGGCCTCAGGGGCTACACCCGACGGGTGCGCTCGCGCGCACCCATCGGAACAAAATGCTACTAAAAAAGACCAGTCACCTCGCAAAAATCCGGTAGAACCTCCAAGCGAATGCCTACACTCCCTTTGAGGCTTGGGGGCTACTGTCGGGTACCATAATTAGGGGTACCCCTAGTACTCCTAAAACATGGCTGAGAACATCTTTAAAACAAACCATAAAGACTGGTAAGCACGGTTCAAGTCAAGGCCTCGTGTACCAAGGGACGCGGTCCCGACTCACCCGAGCCCAGCCTCAGGCAAGAACAGTAGTCCCATACGGATTCATGGCTCGCCCGAGGGTCCCCTCAGGCAGGGGGCGCACCCCCGGCTCGCCTGAGGCAGAACTCGGGTAAACTTTGTTGGGTAGCAGCCTCAGCCAAACCGCCTTGCCACCGACCGTATCACGTGCGCATTTAATGCAGGGATCACCTAACACCTTATCCTAACACACGCGTCGCGGTTGGCAAGGTCAAAATGACCACAATCACTTCACCCTTTTACTGATCGTTTTGACAGGATAACAACACTATTCACCCCGTTCCGACCACTGTGCCAACCACCAGGGTAAGACTAACAACACTAGTCACCGCCTCTCCCGAGTTCAGCCTCGGGCGCAACAGGGAGTTTCGCCTCGCCCGAACCCGGCCTCGGCCACGGGAGAAATCATCACCACGCCCGAGCACGGGCTCGGCCTCGAGATGGATCTCCGCCTCGCCCAACCCAGGCCTCGCCCTCAGCCTCAGCCTTGGGAGGAGATCTTCGCCTCGCCTGACCTAGGCCTCGGCTTCGGGAGAAATCACCGCCTCGCCCGAGACAGTCTTGGACCGACTACACGAACGGGGAATACAACACTATCCTTTCCCTAGCTAGCCACCTTAGGCTACGAAGGAACAAGACCGGTGTCACATCAAATTACTACAGTAACAGGACACAGGCTTCAAGGCCACCTCGACAACCAGGCCGCACCGCCGGCCACGGCGCTACAGTGCTCGGCTCCGACTCGGCGGAGCCGGCCGCGCCGCTACAGGGGTCAGGACCTGGGACCGCGCCGCCGTCCACGCTTCTACAGGGCTCAAGCACTTCTCCGCTGTCCACATTAGCGCACAGCTACACCTCCATATGTACAGCCGGGTCACCTCTTGGTTCCTATAAAAGGAGATGCCCAAGGCCTTCCCAAGGGAGGCTAAAAAAGCTCACCCGTACGGCTCACACAACACCAACAAAGAACTCTTCTGTCCAACCTTCACTCCACAACACTAGATCTCTCAAGAGACCTGGGATCCGTTCCCTCTCTCGCAAAGCTTGTATCCCCTACTACAAGCACCCCGGTGCAAGATAATATAAGCCTCATCCTCCCTCTGCTGGAAGTAGGGCCCTCTTAGCCCGAACCAGCATAAATCTTGTGTTTCATCTTGCATCAATCCATCCGGGCTGGGACACACGGCATAAAATTCACTAGTTGGTTCGGTTGAGGGTCCCCCGGGTCCGAAACACCGACAATAATGAATCGTTATGAAAATATTCCTGTTGCGCATGATATTTGGACTAGAATTAAAAGTAAATTTGATGAGTCCAAACATGATAGTTCATTTTGTGCTTCTACTTCCTTTGGTCCTTGTAAAACTAACCCTTTGAAGGAAGAAGAAAAAAATAAACGTTGGAGACCAAACGATGAATCCACCTCTCCAAAAGGTTTGTCTTCCCATTTCGATTCCCACATATGTTGTGTGGCTAATGAAAATGACAGCGGAAGTACAAATGAGGATGAGGAGGATGAAAGAAGCTTAATGCAACTCTATGCTCATCTAAGTCAAGAAGATAAGGCCGTCATGCTCAAACTTCTAAAAAGAGCGAGAGAGCAAAGCGAAGCTCGTCAAAGGCTAGAAGATATTCTCTCCATAAAAATGCTATGCTTTGACGAGTTGACTAAAGAACATAAGGAGCTAAAGTGCTCTCATGTTGATTTGGTCCAAAGGTATGAAACTATTTCAATTGAGCAAGATAACTCTTTACATTGTATCGCTCAATTAGTAAATAGAAATGCCTTGCTTAAAGACCAAGTAGAAAAGCTAAAAGTTGAAAATCTAGCTTTTCAAGAAAAATATGATATGCTTCTATATTCTCATGAAAATCTTATGGATGATCATATCATATTAAACATTGCTCATGAGGTTGTAATAGAAAACTTAAAATTCCAACAACCTCAGTCATGCACATGTATTCAAATTGAACCTACTTTACCATGTGCTAATGCTTGTTGTCCGCCGACAAGCAAATCTTCCTTTGAGCTAGAATTTGCAGGAACAAAAGATGATACATATCAAAAGCTCAAAGAAGAAAATGAGAGGCTAAAATGAGCTTGACACAACTAAAAGGGAAGTGCATTGCTCAACCTTCTCAAGATAACCGTGATCACATGGTGAAGAAGCTTGAGACGGGAACAACCGTGGCACGCACTAAATCCCTTAAAGAAAATGTCAAGGACTTGAGGATTGCCAAGAGGAAGGAACAAAAGAATAAAATCAATACCTCTTCCAAAAGCCTCAACCATGCCCCCATAAAAGGTAACATCTAAGGTAATAATCAAGTCACACTTCACACTAAGAGAAGTAAGAAGTGTAGTGAATGCTTTGAAAAGGGACACTCGATTAGGTCATGTTCCTACATTAAAAATGACTTGATTATTAACAAGGATGATAAACTTTATTTTAAATGCTCAAAGAAGGGACACTTAATTAAGTCTTGTCCCCATTTAAAATAAAATGGCATAATATTAGAAAAGAAAATATTCACTAACCGTGTAGCAAGCAAGCAACAAGGAAAGAAGAAATCTTCAAGACTTGAAGATCGCCTTTGCTACATATGCCGAAAGAAGGGACACCAATGCAAGGATTGTCCCATTGGTAACTACCCTTCCTCTAGCTTGTCAATTAATTCTCATGTAACTAGGCAACCCAAAATTGCAACTTGTGCTAGAAAGGTAATGAGTTTACCTAGTGCTAACACAAAGGACGTTTGGGTTACTAGATCTTTGTTGACTAACCTTGATGGACCCATCAAGAGATGGGTACCAAAATATGCTTGACAAGCTTTGCAGGAGAAGGAGATGATATGAAGCTTTGGGGTGCTTGAGAGAGTCAATTCAATTCTTGTTAACTCAAGCTATCAATCTTACAATGATTTATATATCCAAGATTGACCTAAAGTTATTTTGAACTGTTATGTCTAAAACTCATATCATCTCGGGGAAGATATTAATGTTGTAGGAAATAAAGAATTATCCTGTGCGGAAAATCAAGGCCTACAAAATGGAGGAAAGCCAAAGGATGGTAACATTTATGCTTTTAAGTGCAAGTATCTTAAATTATCATTTCTTATGTGTCTTATGTAGTCACATAGAAAAAGGAAGCACTTCAAATGTTTTCAAATTATTTCACCATTCTTTGAAGAAATTCCTCTCATATGGTAGATTACATATTCATCTTTTCTATTCTATGGCAATCTACATGCTTTAAATTGTTGCAAGTACCTCATGGCATGTTTTTACACTAATTATCTTATTATTGCCATGATTCTAGATATAGAGAGATACTTCAAGTTCTTAAAAGAATAAGGTGTCATGTAAGGAATTCAAATCCTTAGGACACTTATAAAAGAAAAATTCTCTTTATAACTAGAATAGTGAGACTAATGCTTTTATCCAAGTAACCCAATTAGTCTCACTTGTAGAGAATAAGTTTCTCTTTGAAAGTGTGTAATCCAACATGTCAAAGAAGATCAATCCAATGATTTATGTTGTATCTCTTCTTACTTAAATTGGATATGATTCCTCTACATTCATCTCTCTCCATGTTATGAATTAGATTTATTCCCGTAATCTTAAAGAATTAACTATGCTTGTTTTATAAGTTAAAACTGAGCATACATCATGGAATAATCTAGTTCATATTATAAAGTTTCCATACTTTAATAATCCACTTTTCATTCCTCATCAAAATGATTACAAAAGGGAAACTAGTGCTTGTGTTACTAATGGCATATCTCTTGAGCTTACTTATGGAAATCTACAAGAGAGTAAGTGCATGTTTAAAGCCATAAGCCTCAAGGGTTGCTCATCACCCAAAGGAAGAAAGGTAAAAGCAAAGGTATGGGAACTCATCTTCTTAATCAAATATAGTTCCCATTAGTGGTTGCTTACACTAAATTATCATATCCTATCTATGTGAAGAATAGGTTCTTTATTGGACTTAAATCAGCTAGACGTGCATTCAATCTTGCTTCCATAAATGCACTTGTCCATTAGAATCTAATTCATGCCTTTGCTATATTTGTTCTCATATTGATATGCTCTTAAGTTATGATAACAAAATCAATATGAAGAAGTAAATTTCCTATAATTGATCAAAATATTTAAAAGTTGCATAATCCTCTTTTCTAATGATGTGCACTAATGTTAAGGATTTTACTTCATGTCTATGTGATTTATGGATGATGAATTGTTTATATTTCTTAACTAAAGAAATCATCCTTCATCATATACTCCCTTGTGCTATTAACATCTCTCTTGAGTATTTTCAATAAGTTTGGAAGGAAAAAGAGTCAACTACAAAGGGAGGACACTCAAATCAAAAAGGAAGTCATCAAGAGCAACAACACCAACTTGGATAATGAGATCTTCAAAACAATCAATGGTGTGGTTGTACGCATTCTAAATCCTTTTCATTATAAGAATACTAGGCATAAGTTATTTATTGCAAATCTTACATGCCTTGATCAAGATGAATAGTGCTTCTCCCTATTTGTCCTTTAAAATGAGTGCATCTTTCCAATTCATTCAAATACTTTGATGCATATCTTTAGGGGGAGTCTAGTTCTATATCTTGATTATATTGAGACTAACCCTTTATTTTAGTAATCTCATATGGCCTCAAGTATGAGAATAAGTTTCTCATGAAGTATGCTACTTCATATCAATCCTTCTTGATAAATTTATGTCACATTTTTTTAAGGATTGTAGCTTTCATTGTTAAAGTAGCATATTTACTGGATTCTCCTATTTTAAGCTTATCTAATACATATGTTGTTCTTTTGATCACATCTGTTATTTGTTTGATCATTGAATAACTTCAATTAACACATATGGTTCTTAGTGCCGCATATACTATCCATCGATATCTCTCTTGATATGCACTAAGTTTAAAAGGAGAATTCATGATACATTTATACAATTTGTGATCCATTTGATATATGCTAACAATAACTTGGAGAAGGATCACTAGTTGTAAAACTCTCTCTTGTGCAAAATATTTCCATACATTGTCTTAAATATAAGTCTTAAGCAACTAATACTATGGACAAAGCACAATGAAGAGAGCGTCTCTATGGAAAGGTACAAAAAGGGTAAAACTACTTCCTCTCATTTACACATGTACCTAGATCTTCCTTTTCTATACTTTCTTTGCATATCTTGTATAAAAGGAAGAGAAAGCATGTCCATGCATTATCCCTGCTTCATATCTAGTTTAACCTCTCAAAAATTTCATTCTTGCATTAATGCATCTTTGTTAAATCTAGGTGAAGTAATTTTATTGTCAAAGAGCTTAAAGCTTAACCTTGTAACGAGGATAAGCTGCCTTTGTTCCAAAGGTGGATGGTCCTTAAGTCTATTTGAAATCCTTAAGGGAAAATGCTTAAGTTGTCTATAACATGCTTTCATAAGTGCATAAACTGTCATGAACATCACACTTATACTATGACACAATGCACTTCACATTCTGTATGATATAGATATGTTCTCATTAACCTAATTATGTGCAATTGGCATTTAAGGCCAAAATATGTGTTCCTCTCCATGTACATATTTAGGGGAGCAATCTATATTATATAGAAATATGATTATGCTTAATTGATATATCTTTTGATCATATCTCTCTTATGTCTATGACTAATATGTTTTCAAGTGTATTCTCACGTTTAGTCATAGAATTGAAAGGGAAATGGAGTATTCGGCAAAGACGACACTTCCACTCAACTCCATCGGTATTATCTACTCTTTGTCGGTATTCCGCCATCTCTCCACATTGGTATAATCTTCACTCATGTTTATTTGTTTGCCATTGGGGAGAAAGTCCAAGGGCTTATATTTCACTCAAGTATCCATTTTTGGCGATTCATGCCAAAGGGGGAGAAAGAATTAGCCCAAAGCAAAAGGACCGCACCACCACCAACGAATTTTTAAAATGAAGTTTTCAAATTGGTATCTTATTGTGTTTTCAAAAAGAAAAAAAGGCGGAAAAAGTACTAGTATCTTCAAAAAAAGTACTATTATCTTCAAAAATTTGTAAAACCCCGTTGAACACTAAGAGGAGAATTTCATTAAGGGGAGTTTTGTTTAAGTCAAAGGAAAAGCATTTGAAACAGGGGGAGAAAAATTCAAATTTTGAAAATGCTTCTTTAAATATCATTCACATACCTTTGACCATTTGCAAAAGGATTTTGAAAAGATCTTTCCAAAGAATTTGCAAAAACAAAACTTGTGGTGCAAGCGTGGTCCAAAATGCTAAAATTGAAGAAAGCAATTCATGCATATCTATTGAAATGATTATATTGGTTTAATTCCAAGCAACCTTTGCACTTACCTTATGCAAACTAGTTCAATTCTGCACTTGTACATTTGCTTTGATTTATGTTGGCATCAATCACCAAAAAGGGGGAGATTGAAAGGGAAATAGGGTCAAACCTTTTCCTAAATGATTTTGGTGGTTGAAATGCCCAACACAAATAATTGGACTAACTAGTTTGCTCTAGATTATATGTTCTACAGGTGCCAAAGGTTCAACACAAACCAATAAAAAGAACAAGAAAGGGTTCAAAAGAAAGGAGCACAACGAAACCGAAGTGCTCCCTGGTCTGGCGCACCGGACTGTCTGGTGTGCCACTGGACAGTGTCCGGTGCACCAGGGAGGAACGACTTCAAACTCTTCACCTTCGGGTTTCTTGGGCGCATCTCCGCTATAATTCACCGGACTGACCAGTGTAGCACCGGACTGTCCGGTGTGCCAGTGGAGCAACGACTATCTGCGCGCAACGGTCGACTCTGCAAAGTGAACAGTGCAATTCAGATGTCAGAGCAGCATGTCAGAGGGGCACCGGACTATCTGGTGTAGCACCAGACTGACTAGCTCCAACGGTCGACTAGCTCCAAGCCCTAACGACAGGATGACGTGGCGGCGCACCGGACTGTCCGGTGCGCCCATCGCCCGCAGCCTTCTCCAATGGCTACATTTTGGTTGGTGGCTATAAATACCACCCCAACCGGCCACTTCAAAGAGGAGGGAGCCCAAGCAACTTTCCAAGTCATATAGTTGACATATCCAAGCCCTCCCAACCACCTCTATTCATTGATCCATCCTATACACAAGATTTAGACCACTACAACCCACACAAGTGCCACAAAAGAGAGAGCAAGCAAAAGAAAGCCTCTCGTGTGAGTTTAGCTCTAGTGCCTTGTGAGATTCATTAAGAGAAAGTGTGTGCTACATCTTGCGTTCATTTGTGCGTGGAGTTTTGACTCCCATTGAACTTCCTCCAGAGTTTTGGAGGCTTGTAAAGCTAGCAAGAGACACCTAAGTGTGTGGTGATCCTTGCGGGATCTTGAGTGATCCTTGAGAAGAAGAAGAGCTCGCCGGTCTTTGGTGATCGGTGGAGAGAGGGAAAGGGTTGAAAGAGACACATCCTTAGTGGACTCTTCAACGGGGACTAGGCCTTCGAGGGCCGAACCTCGGTAAAACAAATCACCCATGTCTCTTGTGTTTATTGCTTGTGATTTGTTTGTTCTCTCTTTCTAAGTTCTCTTGCGCTACTCTTTACTAATATCATTTTGAGTTGCTTCAAGTTAAACTCTCATTTAGAGAAGCAACTCTTTGCAAGAAAGAACTTGTGTTTGTTCTCTTCTCATCTAAGCCCTCTTGCTTTATTTTCCATAAACCTATTAGTTGTATTGATTTATCAATTGCACATTATTTGAAAGCAACTCTCTTTACAAGCAAATGACTTAGTTTTTATATACTTCGATTATTATGCATCTTGTTCTAACCACTAATCAAGGGATCTAGTTGGGGTGTAAAGTTATAATTTTTAGGTTTCGCCTATCCACCCCCTCTAGGCGACTTTCAGATATCATGACACGTGGACAAGTTTCATGATTTTCTTACTTTTTTTTGTATTTTATACAATTTTTAAACATGTGGATGGCAAGTTCACGGTCATGTTTAGTAAGCATGTTGCTCGAAGTTTCTGGTCCGCTCTTGGAATCGGTCATAACTTGTGCTAAGTAGCATGGAGATCATTTTTGCATGCACGGTTTTTCAAGTTTCGAGTGATCTGCAGTTCAAATCTGAATTTTCCGAAGAAATTCAAATAAACGAACTAAATCTACTACCGATTGAAAACTCTATTATAATTGTCCACAAATGATACATGTAGGTCTACATAGTGTAGTATCATACCACAAAAAGTTTGATGGACAAAATTTAAAAAATAAAAATACGCTTTGCCGAGTGTCCATAGAAGACACTCAGTAAAGAGATCTTTGCCGAGTGCCGACCCTCGGCCCTCGGCAAAGACTGACGGCCATCAGCCTTAGAACGGCCGCTGAAGGCCCTTTGCCGAGAGCCGCCTTTGCCGAGTGTTTGCCACTCGGCAAAATTATCTTTGCCGAGAGTTTTCCTGTGCCGAGTGTCCTGCACTCAATAAACTAGCTCGTTACCGAGAGCGGGACTTTGCCGAGTGCGGCGCTCGGCAAAGCAAATTTTACCGAGTGCCCGACAAAAAGCACTCGGCAAAGACCCGAATTCCGGTAGTGTAGGCATCCAATCACTGCCACGATGATCTTGCCGTGTATATGCTACCGTACGTGTCGAATCATGACTTCATTTAATGGGTAATCACATGCATGCTTATCAGACACACTGAATTGTTTCCCGGGTAGTATGCATGTCCTACGTCCACCACATAGAATCCAGATCTGTGGGGCTTCTGGACCGACACTGACCTTTGCACCAAATGTGGTCCATTCTAGATTTGTCTCTCTGTCCCTGGTCGACAGCTTTGGTTTTGCCGTGATTGGGGCTGGTACATGTTCGTGGCGGAGGGAGATGGACATACACCGACAAGTGGAGACATGTGTCAGCATACATTAAGAAGCAGAATCATCAATTATTGTTAGGGATGAAAACGGTCGAAAACGGTATTTATTCGGTAATCAATTTTTTAGTCGTTTTTCTTTGATTGCGGATAAATATGATATAGAATCTATAATATAAATTTGTATTCTTTTTTTTAACATCTTGCTTGTAAAGATTCATAAAAAATAAACTTCAAATTCATCTTATATTTTCTCAAATAATAGATATAAACTTCGGTATGGATTCGAAAAAAAATCAATAATTTTTTCAACTTTTTATGTTGTAAGGAGCAAATAATACATAAAAAATATTATGTAATATTTTATTCATATGTGTACTAATGTACTAGATAACATAAGAAAAGATCAATATCAAATTTTATGCATATCTTTTTTAAAATATTAAATTTGTTCTAACAGTTCGAATTAACACTTTCATCCCTAATTGTTGTTATATGTTCTTGTAACCATCTTTTCAAGGTTAAGAGGGTTTCTTGATACCTATATATATATATATATATATATATATATATATATATATATATATATATATATATATATATATATATATATATATATATATATATATATATATATATATATATATATATATATAGAAATGTGCACATACTTGCTATAGAACTGAACAACATTAAGTTACACTTAAGTGTGATGGTAACTTAGCACATTCAAACCAGGGCATATAGACCTGCTATGGCTTCCAGTGTCCACAACCAAACTGCTAGTAGTGTGCAAAATGACCCAACAGTGTAAAACAAAAAAGGGCAGACTCTTCACTATTGTGCACTTTCTGTTTTGGACATAAGGATAGTCAATATGGTACTGTTAAACCCAGCTGCATCCTACATGTACCGTGCATGTGACAAGGTAACAATTTTCAAAACATTATCAATTGCATGAGACATGAGACACTTTGTAGAGATGCATAAACTCTGGGTGACTAGATGAAACGATGAATAAACGACATCAGACAGTAGAATCACTTGTATGCTCCAACCACAGGGAGCCTCGGCATGAGCAGAAAGAACTACCGTACCAGGATGGGATGACAGGAGGTGGCCTTAAGCAGCTGCCTGACGTCCTCTCATGTGCCCCTTAGCTTGCCCGCTTCCTCCACCTCCTTCCATCCCTCAGTTTTATTAGGCAGACACTCGGCAAACTGAACTCCTTTATCGAGTGTCGTCTGGGACACTCAGCAAAGACTCTGTCTCTGTCACCCGTCACCGTAACGGCTGCTTTTCTTTGCCGAGTGCTCTCTGGCACTCGGCAAACACCTTTGTCGAGTGCCTGAGAAAAAGTACTCGACAAAGACGGCTTTGCCGATGTACTGTATGCCGAGCCCTCTTTGCTGAGTGCGATACTCGGCAAAGCGTTTGCCGAGTGTTTTTAAGGCTTTACCGAGTGCTTCAGGCACTCGGCAAAGCCGGCGATTCTGGTAGTGTGCTGCAGAAAATAGGAGAGGGCTGAACGCTGACGGTAAGGGCGGCTGACTGTCCGGACGATAAAATACAACCAAATAACGTTAGCCTGCGTAAGTAAACTAGTGTTTTTACCATTTAAATTTATTTGTCTTCTGTTTAACCGAGGTTGATTCTATTTTTTCAGTAATCACAACAGAGAAATATATACGTCAAAAAAAGTTTGGAGTTTATTTACATGAAAATAGTTTCTTCTATAGTCTCATTTATCTATTTTACTATAATATAGTTCTATTTGTTAGAGAATCACGTATTTTTAAAACTAAATCAATTTCTAAAGCAATTACTACATAAACAATAGATAAACTACATGTAATGAGTAATATAACATGTTCATATAGCAAATTAAATATAACATGTCCAACATGTACAGGTTCTTTAGTAAAGCGAGACTATTGTCTCTGTCATTGCCATGATGCTGGTGTCAAGGATGGAGGAGTCATAGACAAGTATGCGTTTAGTCAAAAACAAGTATGTGTTGAGGGGCAGTGTTAAAATAGAAATGCATCCTTAAGAAGTTTCATGAGGATTTGAGAGCATGCATTAGTCATAGTTTCCACGCTTCATTCTTTATAGTGAAGTATGGAATATTCTAAAAGAATGATATTTTGCATGGTAAGATTTATCTAGAAAGTGGAAAAGTATGTGAAAAATAATATAGAGTTAGATATTTGTATAGGAAGACTATATAATGTGGACATATGTCAATAATATATTAGACATACAGGCTTATATATAGGGGTGTTTCCCATACCATGTCAAGTATAACCAGGTAGAAAGACATATATAGCCACCATGATAAATAACCTGCCACGATAGTCTGGTATAGGTAGGGTGTGGTAGGTTAGCCACACTAAATATAAAAAATATGTAAAAATGAACCATATACTAAGCCGTTGTTATAATAAATAAAGAGAAAAATATAATAATGAGTGATGTACTAAGTTGTTGTAGTGAATAAACAATTAAGTTTAGTGTCAATGTTATATACTTTTTGAAATATTTATCAAATTAGTTTAATTAAGTTTCATATAAAAGTAATATCACAACACTTTGTTATAACGGTTAATAAGTTGGTGAGAAAGATAAAAAACTCATTTGACCAACAATAAAAATTTAATTATGTCTATTATATATGAAAAATATTTTTTGATTCTTTGTGAACACATATTCATAAATAAAAATATCAAAAAGTATAAAACATAAAACATCTTAAAATATATTTTACACAAAAAACTAAAAATAAAAACTAGTAAAAATATAAATCTGTAAAAATAATTTATAAATAGTATCACATCGCAACTATTAAGTATTACATATCATGCGCATCAATTTTAATGTGTGAATAATATTATATTTAATGTCGACAACAATCAACGAAACTCTATATAAAAAGAGAAATATAATATTATCTAAATAAACACAAAACATATAAATTAAAACAAAAAATAAACACATTAGTCGATAGTACAACGTGATATATTGTCACGTTAAAAACTCCATCATTTATAAGACTTATATTATCATTCATTAAACAAAGCGAGAAGTAATCTTTATCGCTACAATCAATCAATTGATCGAGAACACTTTATAAAAGTTACTGTTGTCTTAAAAATAACAGTGAAGATTATTAAAACCATATTCAACATCAGATAGATCAAAGTTATTAAAATATTTAATGTAGTAGAATCCAAATATGAAAAAACAATAAAGTTCGGATAGAAAACCGAATAAACTATGAAAAAATACAAAAAATGACTTAAAATCTTTTAGTTCCGGTGAGGCGATCAAAACGAGATGAATAAGAGTCAATCAGATTTTGTTTCCAAACACTGAAAATGAACACTTCACTTAAATTGTGATAAAGCAAGTGCTGAAAACAAGAACATATTAGCGAACGAGTGATTTCATGATTACAAAATTGTGATGTTTGCTAGAGGGTGAAAGCGGAACATCAAAGACCTGCTGGTTTACTGCAACCGCTTCAGATTTTTGATACCTTGACTTATACTAAGTATCCTATCAAGATTCTTGATACCTTGACTCGTGTCACAAGGAGCAAAGTGATTAAAATGTGCAAAGTGCAATGGAGCCACAATAGAGAAGATAAGGATACATGAGAAAGATAAGAAGAACTACGAATAGATTTTCCCCACCTCTTTCCTAGTTATTCCTAAATCTCGAGGACGAGATTCTTTATAAGGGGTAGGATTTGTAATACCCAATTTTATAAATCTTGAGAAATGAGATTATCTCCTTATATGTTTTGACCTCTATTCATTATAACATGTGAACATACACATTTAAAGTGATTAACAAGCTAATGACAACCAAATAATATGTGCATCATGATGGGATTTATTTGTGCGTGCATTTAATAATAGTAATAACAATATTAATAGAAACACATTAATATCCAATTCACAATTTAGAATTTGGGGAAATAGAATGGAAGATTGGAGGATGGCTAATAATCATAACAATAAATAAGTAATAATTATTTCAAAAATGATATAAGATCATTCATAAGGGAATTTTATCTGATACTTGAAAGTATGAAGTCCAAACAATCAATTCAAATTCATTTGAAAACATGAATTTGGAAAATAGGAGAGAAAACATAAAAGAAAAAGGAATGCACCTGCTAATGGGCCAGTCACGGCCCTTTCGGACCATTTAAACCACCCATCGCGCCAACCGGCTAGCATGTGGGCCCGCCCGGTCAGTCTCTTTTTCTATCCCCGCATGTCCGTGCCCTGCCAGCGGGACCCGCGCTCCAGCGTCTCAGCCGTTCACCAGTCGTCGTCCCCGAACGCGTCTCATTTCCAAGCGGGCCCATGGTGTCTGTCTCACTCCACAGTCACGTCGTGTCTTCATGCTAATGAATGGTGGGTCCCATTTGTCTGACCGGTCGTCTCTGTGTTGGTCGGGGCTGTTGGAATCGGTCACTGCCGGTCGCAACTTCACCAGCCACATCGCTAGGAGTGGGCGCGAGGTAGTTACCGGGGCATAAAATTAGGGTTCTAGACTCCATGACATTTTCTTCTTCCCTCATCCACACCTCTCGTCACGATTAGCTCAGAAGTCGTACGTGGTTTCCACGGACCAGTGTCCGCACGACCACCCTAAAACGCCTCTGGGGGCCACAATCCTTGGGGATTTGTACTCGCAGTGATCATCCGGGGGTCCGTGAGGGTGTTCGTCAACTGATTGAGCGCTGCATTGGCCGGGGGCTCGGGCAATTTCTCACCAGGGTTCAAGATCCGCCGCTCGCCGTAACCAGGATTCTCTACGGCGCACAGTGGAGTAAGTATACGTCCATCATGTTCCCCTTGCTTAGGGTATCACATTGGGCCTCTTGGATTAGAATATCGTGCATGGGGTGAACTTCGGGGGCGTCCCGGCCATGGCGCAGCCGCGCCAGATGACCACACCGCTGGTGTGTCGGTCGGGTGTGGGAAGACGATGGCTCCTCCCTCTGATCTTGGTCGGACGATCGGTATTAAATGAGGGAATTGCGGGTGCTTCTGACCGTTGATCTAGCCACGGTCGTCCAGGACTAGGACGTGACATACCCCTTCATCGCGTGCGATCTGAGCCGTTGGTCTACATCGGGCGGATAGGATTGGATTTGGGGCAATATGCATCTCTGCCGTTGTATTCCGACCTGGCGATTCTGGTTACCTACCGACTTATACGCGGTAAGATATAATCTCTGCCGCAAACCTTAGATCTGACGGCCGATATCAAGCGATACCCCTTCATGAACGCACATTTTCATAGGAGCCCCGTGGAAACTAGAAAATAGAACCCCCAATCCACCCAGGTGTTGTCTGAGTCTTGGGAAACTTTGCAAGTTAACCCTTGTGCTATTTGGTATTTGATGCGCAGTCCAGCAGCCAGAGAATTAAGAAAAATAATATTAGAAGTTGATTTCTAATACAAAAATAATTCTAGGAACTCGTATAATTCATATAAAATCCATTTTAACTCCAAATTGATTCATTCCAATGGCATTAATTTTGTTTTAATATTAATCATCACTTAGTAACTATGTTTAGCCATGAAACTTGAACTAAAATTATTCATATGAGTTATGCTATTCCAAGTACTTAATAACTTCAGAAATTCATAACTAAATAAATATAACTCCAAATTTAGTGGTTCTTGTTCCTATGATCTCGTTACGCAGCGTAGAATATTATCATGTATTCTATTCTATTGTTTGGTGTGATGTTAATTTTTTGCTATACTATGTATGTTTGTATTGATGCGAGTAGACGAGCCAGCTACCGAGGAGCCGGGGGTTCAGCAGGAGGAGACTGCTGAGCAGGAGCTCGTTGAAGGCAAGTTATACCCTTGATCACTTCTTTTTACCTAGTCATGTTCTTATTAATCCTAATGATCTGCATAGGTTAATTTTGATGGGACCTTTTAGGTTACCCTAGTTTGATTATCTCTATACCTTGACTCCACTGAACTTTTTGGGTAGTACTTTGTATTGCTTTATGTGGTTTTGGGTATGGAGATATATTATTCATGATCACTCTTTTATTATCAATTATTATTTACTGTTCATATTAAGATCATTATGTTAATTGGAACATGGAGCGACCACCTGGGAAAACAGTGCTACCACAAGGGTGGTATGGGACGTCCTTGGCTGATTAATTAGAAAAGCTAGTGGATGACTACCTTACCCGATAGGGGCAAGGGCAATAGGGGATTGGTCAGTGTAGGGATGTCTTTGGGTTGATTTTGCTGCGATGATGGTCAAGCGAGGGATCCCTGCATTGGAGCTTCCTATAAACTGTAGCGGGTTTTCTGAAGCTATTGGAACTTTGTAAAGGCCTCATAGTGTTACCCTGCCTTGCCTCCTCGGTAGAGGTGTATGGGATTGCCCGTCTCTTGGCAGACGGGTAACATGACTTGTGCGTAAAGATGTGCAACCTATACAGAGTGTAAAACTGGTATATCAGCCGTGCTCACGGTCATGAGCAGCTCAGACCCTCACATGATTAACTTATGGAATTAAATTCAATTTGTCATTTACATCGCATTGGGATTATTTTATTATTACTTTTATTTATTATTACTATGGTTTGGTATTTACTTACACTTAGTAACTGCTAATAAAATTTTGATCAACTTATACAAGCAATGCTCAGCTTCAACCTTTATTTTGTTGATCAGCCTTACACTTCACATGAACTCCCACCTTTGGTGAGATCATGCATATTATTCTCCACAACTTGTTAAGCTATGGACGTATGTGAGCTCACCCTTGATGTCTCTCACCCCCCATAGGAGAAGAATAGGTGGTTCAAGAGGAGCCACCCAACGAGGAGTTCGACTTAATCTAGGTGGCGACTTTCAGTCAGCTTTGTGGCGCCAGGGAAATAAGATTTAGTTTGTTTTATATTTATCATTTATTTTTGTAAGACTTACATTATGTAATAAGTACATTTATGATATTTATGACATTTATATCTATGCACTCTGTAACTACATGTGTTGTTCTTCCTTGGTGCACATATGAGATGCATCCAGCTTTATCCCTTAAATCCGGGTGTGCCAGAAGTGGTATCAGAGGAAATGTTGACTGTAGGACGAAAGCTAGATAGAAATGGACAAAACCCTTACCTACTTACCTTGCTCTGATTCTTTCTATACTTATCCTGATCCTGTCTCACCTTCTACTGTTCTACTCTGATTATTCTTACCTTTTCTACTCTAAGACAAGATGGATTTCACACCTTGGAATCCTACATTTATGACCTTCTTAAGAGATAGGAGACCTAAGACAAAAAATTAAAACTATTTTCGCTATTTAAAAATTTTGGTTGATTGTTCTGATGACAAATGCCTGATTTTCTTCTTTGATTGACTGAAACATATAGTTGGGCATCTTAGCATGTACCACCATAAGGTAATGTATTAGCTTTAGTAGATAACACACTAATCTACTTAGCTAATAAATCCCCTAAAGTAACATGATTCGTAATTACTTGCCTTGTCTACAATTCTTTCTTACCATATGTTTCTAACTTAGATGGTCAATACCAGGAAGAGTGGTGGAATTGATCTACCCCCAATCGACACAGCCGGAGGATATTTAGACAACCACAACAACAAGAATAAGAGATGAATCCTCCAAATCCCCTACTAGCCAAAGCTAGCCCAGCTGTTGCAGCCTAGATGCGAATAATGCAACAAATGGCTGACACTATGGCAGATATGCATGCACAGATGCGGCAAGAACGCCAAGAGATGCGCCAAGAGAGAAAGGAGATACGCCAAGAGAGGAGGGTGCAACAACAACAACAAGTCCCATTGCCACCACCACCACCACTTCCACCCCGAGACAAGCACCGGGAATTTATGAGCCACAAGTCGCCTACCTTTGCCAGCTCTGTAGATCCTCTGCATGTCGATGACTGGTTGAAGTCATTTGAAAAAATGTTAAACATCGCCCAATGCTCTGATCAGGAGAAGGTTCTACATGCTTCTGGTCGTCTGACTGGTCTTGCTGCTGACTGGTGAGATTCTTATGTTGCTGCCCATAATGCCGCTGACACTATTACTTAGGCAGAATTCACCACACAATTCAGAAACTACCACATTTCAGCTGGGTTGATGAAGATCAAGAAGGAGTTTCTGTCATTAAAGCAAGGCAACTTGTCTGTCATCGAGTATCGTGACAAGTTCATTCAGCTATCAAGATATGCTCCTGATGAGGTGGCTGATGATAAAAAAAGCAAGAGCACTTCATAGAAGGACTCAATGGGCCACTACAGTACCCACTAGTTGCTCATACATTTCCATCATTTCAGAGGCTCCTTGATAAAGCTCTAGCTATTGAACACAAGTGTGTTCAACTGGAAGATGAGAGCACCTAGAGGGGGGGTGAATAGGTGATCTTGTAAAAACTTAAACTCAAAGCTACAAACTTGATTAAGTGTTAGCGCAATGAAGCCAAGTGGCTAGAGATGAGTTCTTGCAAAACACAATAACCAAAAAAGATCAACACAGAGAGGCACATTGGTTTATCCCGTGGTTCGGCCAAGTCCAACACTTGCCTACTCCATGTTGTGGCGTCCCAACGGACGAGGGTTGCACTCAACCCCTTTCAAGCGGTCCAAAGACCCACTTGAATACCACGGTGTTTTGCTTTCGTTTCACTATATCCTGCTTGCGAGGAATCTCCACAACTTGGAGCCTCTCGCCCTTACAATTTGATTATCACAAAGAAGCACAGAAGTAAGAATGATGAGCAACACACACAAGACACAAAATCAGAGCAACAACACGCACACAAGTCACAACTCGAGCTCTCAACACAACTCGAAGAGTTCTCTACTCAAATGGAGCTCTAGTTGCTATCACAAAGAATCGAATGCGCGGAAATGAAGTCTTGGTGCTTTGGAATGCTCAAGGGATGCTTGGTATTTTCCTCCATGCGCCTAGGGGTCCCTTTTATAGCCCCAAGGCAGCTAGGAGCCGTTGAGAGCAATCTAGGAAGGCAATTTTTGCCTTCTGTCGACTGGCGCACCGGACAGTCCGGTGCACCACTGGACACTGTCCGGTGCGGATTTCTTTCCTATTCTGGCGCAGCCGACCGTTGGATACTTGGAGTCGTTGGCGCACAGGACACTGTCCGGTGCACACCGGACAGTCCGGTGCTCCCATCCGACCGTTGGCTCGGCCACGCGTCGCGCGTGGATTGCGCGGCCGACCGTTGGCACGCTCGACCGTTGGCTCACCGGACAGTCCGGTGACTTATAGCCGTACGCTGTTGACTTGGTTCCCGAGAGCGGCGACTTCGCCGCAGACGACTCACCGGACACTGTCCGGTGCACCACCAGACACTGTCCGGTGCACCACCGAACAGTCCGGTGATTTATAGCCATACGCCACCGTCGAGACCCGAGAGCAGCCAGTTGACCAGACGCTAGCCTGGCTCACCGGACACTGTCCGGTGCACCACCGGACAGTCTGGTGCACCCAGACTGAGCAGAGTCTTGGCTGCTCGAGCCAAGTCTTTTCCAACTATATTTTCTCTGATTCTAGCACTTAGACAAATATGTTAGTACACAAAAACCAATGTACTAAGTCTAGAATCATACCTTTGTGTTGACTTTGCACTTCTTTCACCATTTGGCATAGTTTCACACTTAAACCATTTGTGTTGGCGCTTGATCACCAAAATACTTAGAAATCGCCCAAGGGCACATTTCCCTTTCAGAAGATCTGAAGAGGAAGGCCATTGCTCAAGGGCAGGGTAGCAGCAGTATTCGTCCTCGCTACGTGCCGCCCCAGGGTACCCCATCTCATCTAAGACGAGGGCCACGCCTAGCTCAGTACGCTCCACAGGGGACTCCACAAACACCCCACACTCGTCAGGCTGCCCCCACTGGCACCTCGGTGAGGCCACAAGACAGAAGACCGCCTCTACATGCTTCAAGTGTAGTCAGATTGGGCACTATGCTAATGCTTGTCCAGTGGGGAATTCCAGTGCACCAGCTCAGAACAAGCAACAGACTCCTGGCAAGAGATTCTCTATTGCCAGAGTTAATCAAGTCAGCGCTGATGCTACTGCTAAAGGGGCTGACATCACACTTGGTATGTCATGGTTAAGAAAGGCAAAGGCCGTTATACAACATGGTAGGGGTACTATAGAACTCACCAGCCCTAAACGAGAAAGATTTGAGGTTGAAATTACAGTAACTACCTCTACCAGATGTGCAGTATTCTTATTAGATGGGAAATTTGTTGGTGACAACATCCGTGTGGTTAGGGATTTTCTAGATGTCTTTCCAGAGGAGTTACCAGGGATGCCACTAGAAAGGGAAGTTGAGTTTGCCATTGATCTCTTACCTGGGATTGCTCCTATTTCTAAACACCCATACATGATGTCCTTAGAAGAGTTACAAAAACTTAAGAAGCAACTAACTGAGTTACAGGAGGATGGGTACATTCGTTCGAGTTCCTCACCTTGGGGAGCACCAGTATTGTTTGTACAAAAGAAGGATGGTTCGCAATGGATGTGTGTGGACTATAGATCACTTAATGATGTCACCATCAATAACAAGTACCCGTTACCTCATATTGATGATTTATTTGATCAGATGAGAGGTGGTAGGGTGTTTTCTAAGATTGACCTCAGGTCGGTTTTGGGGACTTGTTCTCAATTGCTATGAGTTAAGAACAAGGCAACACAAAATGTCAAAGGTTAATGTCCTTCGTCCTTCGAAGCATTATTTCCCTTAGGATGTAATGGTCCTCAGACGAAGGTCATAAAGGACATACCTTCATCGTTGTAGTGTATATTAATGAAAGAAGAAGCATATGAAATATAAAAGACAACATGAATAATCATATGACATTATTAATATATCTTCTTTTTATTATTATGGACAAATAGAAATAATATCGAATTATATTTGTACCTTCGGTTTGGAAGAAGGTAAAAGTCCAAGCGTGACGCACGAGCGAGTACTAGTTAGCGTGAACAGTACGGGAGTACTGTTCATCTATTTATAGGCAAGGGACACATCCCATGTAAAATTACATTCATGCCCTTTATATTTGCTAATAACGCTATAGTAATTCTTCGAGGTCTAATTTGCCTTTTCATCTTTAAGTCGGTTCCCCTTTTCTACTGTCATGCCGAAGCTTTCCTGTGCACAGCTTGGTGATCACCTTGTCCTTCGTCATAATCACCTTTCGTCTCGCTCAGGCTTCGTCCTGACCATGCTCTGTATACTCATGATCCGAATCCGAAGATACCTATTCACATATTTCACTTGGAAAACATTGTCAAATCATGTTTTTGAGGACCTTCGGAAGCCAAAGGCCCCCAACAGTAGCCCCTTGCAATATTAATTTGTTAAAGTAATAAATTCAGATTGCGACATGGACGAAGGCCTTAAGCCGAAGGAACAAAAAAACACCTTCCCTTTGCTAGAATAGCAACAGTCATTGACAAGCGGGACCCTCCAGCTTTTAATGCACTAGGCGCATAAATAGGAGCTCACCACGAGTTCATTTGGCACGCTTTCTTGCCATCTGCTTCTTGCTCACCCAACTCTTAGCCCTTGCGCACCAACGCTTTCTTGGCTTTTTAAATTTTAAAGCTTTGGTTTCGAGAGCACTTTCTCAGCATTTTCAAAGATGTCTGAAGATAAAAAAGCTGTCGCTGAATCGAAGCTGAGCCTTTCTGAGGAGATGAATCTCGACTTTCTTGAATCAATAGCAAAGACAAATACAGAGAAGATTACTAGGGAGATCTTAGAGGGTTTATCTGAAGACACTGGTGATAGTGACAACTATGATATGGAAAGTGGCGGTGAAGACTCCGAAGATCGACCTTGGCGACCAAGCCATGCAGTTTTTGGTAAATCAAGCATTAAACAAAGCCATCTTGTCAATATGAGGGGTAGATATTTTCGGGATTTATCTATTGTAAGGGCTGACGAAGGAGAGAAAACTTGTCCGACTCCTGAGGAAAATGAAGTCGTGACATTCCGAAGCTTCTTTAAGGCTGGACTTTGGTTTCCTTTGAGCAGTTTCGTGGTAGAAGTTTTGAAGATATTTGAAATCTACCTTCATCAACTTACTCCTGAAGCAATCATAAGGATGGGAATCTTCGTATGGGCCGTGAAGAGCCAAGGTTTGGAACCAAATGCAAAAAGTTTCTGCAGTATGCATGAGTTATTATATGAGACGAAACCATGGGGTAAAGAGCAATATCATAACAATTTTGGCTGTTATAGCTTCGGTGCCCGCTCTGGGTCAAGCTGTCCCGTGCCAACTTTTCGAAAGAGATGGCCCGGGGACTGGATGAAGGAATGGTTCTATGTGAAAAACAACTTGAAAACGCGAGAAGATATCAAAGGTATCATCATGCGCCCCATCTGGTAGCGCTTCGGCCTTTGGAAACCGAAGGTGGAAATTAACGAAGCAGCCGAAGAATGCCGGAGAGCCTTCGGTGTAGTTTGCTCTTTCATTGGAACAAGGGATTTGATCCAAGAACACATTGCCTTCAGAGTATGGCCACTTGCAGATAAGTGGGAAATGCCAAAGGAAACCGTCAGTGAACGTAACGAAGGCGGACTAGTTAGGTTAAAGTTCACCTTCAAATATGGAGATAAGTTCGTCGAGCCAGATGACGACTGGCTAAAAAGTATTGAGGCCGTAAGTGATGAGCTGCTTGGGCCATACTCGAAGGCAGAAGATACTGCACTGTCTGCGGCCTTCGGAGGCCGGAAGAAGAAAAGGCTCAACCGAGTATTTGATGCCATCGAGTTCGTGTATCCTGACTACCGGTACCCAACACGGGGTCAAAAAAGGAAAGATACGACATCACGAAGGAAGCCGCCTCATCCGCTCTTAGTGAGCCAGCGCCGAAGAGGAAAAAGATAAAGGTTCTTACACACCGTCCACGCTATATTGAACCGGCCACAGTGCCCGAGTTTGTCGGTGAAACCTCTTTGGCCACCGAAGCCAAGGAGCCAACTCCCCTGTCGAATATTGAAGAGCCGGCCAAAATGCCAGAGATGGAAAAAATAGAACTAAGAGCTAAAGAAACAAAGACATCAGAAATTTTAAGTCCTTCAGCAAGAGTTGAGGTGCCAATGCCAATGCCGATGACACAAAAAGACCTTACTACAACCCCCAAGAGGAAAAGAATGGTTAACGTGCTAGATGTACTGGAAACGATAAAATCTTCAAGCGCTACTCCAAAGATAGCTACCGAAGTTCCAAAGACACAAACTGTGGCCGAAGCTGTCAAAAGTCAAGCGGAAACTGAAACTGGGCTTTCAGAGCCTACCAAGAGGGAATTCTTGGAAATTGAAAAAGAAACGGAAAAAGAATCTGCAGAAGAAGCTTTATCTGAGAAAATCGCCACACCTATTCCCGAAGCATCTTCTGAAGCTTCTGACTATGTATTACGTCATGCTTCGGGTAAAAATCTGAGCGAAAAAGAAAAAAGAGAAGCTCAATTCTATGCGCAAAAATTGAAATATCCAAAAGGGGCACTGATATTCAACGGCAGCGGAGAAGAAGACTTCTTGTATTGTCTCCCTGACAGCAAGGAGATTTCAGTCTGTCGGATTCCCAACACTAGAAGACGGGCTTTCGGTGTTGTCAAAGGACGAGCTGGCCGATAGCTTAGCGTACAATATTTTAAAGGTGAAAAAATGAGATCTTTGTATTATTCCTTGAAACCAAAATTTTTCATTTGCTTAAACTTATTAACACACATTTTTTGCAGGGCCTTATACTTAGCAATGCCCTCAGGGCACAAAAAGATGCCGAAGACGAAGGGTGTACCATAGCCTTGAGCAACCTTCGTTCCGAGGTAATTGAACTAAGGAACGAAGGTCTCGAAAAAGATAAAATATTACACTCGTTGGTGAATAAAATAAAAGAAGACGAAGCTGCTTTCAAAGTTCAAGCTGAAGCTCAGAAGCGTGAAATTGAAGATCTTCGGAAACAACTAGTCAGAGCTAAAGAAGAGTGCACACTTGAAGAAACAAAATGAGAAATTAGTGAACAATGGGCCAATCATTTAGAAAAAACGTTGAAGAGCTTCGTGCATCCAAGAAAAAGTGTTATGAAAAATCTATAGAATGTGTTAAGAAAATAAGAACCAGCTTCGCCAGCGTCGACACATTCTCAAGTGAGGAGAACTTCATGAGGGGTGACCCCGAAGGCCCAATTGGATGGATCATCCATGAAGCTGAAGCTTTTGAAGAAGTTTTGAATAGCCATGGAGACATATGTGCCTTTTCGGGTGCCCGGGGGATTGCCACTATTTTGGAGAGGAAAGGCTATGACCATGTGAAATTTTTGGCACAATCCGAAGCCGCCTTGTCTTGTGAAGATATAAAAGACCCCTCGACCGAAGCGAGCCTGGTCGGTGGAAAATTTTTTACCGACATCTGGGACAATGGTGGCCGGGAGATGGCCCAAGAAATTATACTAAAGAGCAAGAAAGGTATTTATGATGCTAGAAAAGTAGCAGAGACCGCTGAGAAAAGTGCGAATGTCGAAGTCCAAATAGGTATTGACTAGCAGTTTTCGGTTCTGTTGTAATTTTTTGATTTCGAACTTGTTTACGCTTTGTAACACAGCCGCACTTTCTCGCCCCTCAGAGCCTGCCAAGCCATCGGCGGACCCCCACACGAAGGGGGACGACAAAATTAGAAAAATGGCTGAAGCTATTATGGATAAAGTTGTTGATCAACTACTGAACGAAGCTGCAGAAATAGTTCTAAGGGAAGACTAGATGTTATTGTGAAACATTTGGAATGTAATATTTATTGAACACATGTAATATTTTGTAATTTTGAATGTAATATATAAGCTAATTATGGTTCAATTCGTTACGATGCATGAAACTTTACATACATACCGTTTTTTGAGCCTTCGGCGAAAAAAACACCTTCCCTTCTTTTCATGCTTCGTAAATAATGTCCGTCCAATCTTTGTAAAATCAATAACCGATAAATCTTTCCATTTCGGAGTTTGACAAAGGCATGCTTCTTCAAAATTTACTTTTTTGTGCCTTGGCACTGTTTCTTCAAAACAATCTCCAAATATCAACATTGATCCCCTTCTTGCGTCATTGATGCAATATGATGTATGATGTTATGCTATGCAAATGATATGATGATGTGATGTTATGCAAAATGATATTTGCCGAAGATCGACGTTTATTTTTCACTCTAAGCCTCCCTTAGGAGCTTCTTCGCCTTTTACTTCAGTGGAATCAACGTTTATTTTTCGCTGTAAGCCTCCCTTAGGAGCTTCTTCGCCTTTTACTTTCAGCAGAATCAGCGTTTATTTTTCACTGTAAGCCTCCCTTAGGAGCTCCTTTGCCTTTTACTTTCAGCGGAATCAGCGTTTATTTTTCGCTCTAGGCTCTGCATTCCCTTCGGAACGACTTTTGAGCAGAAAACTTACTCTGCGCTCCCTTAGGAACGACTTTTTGTTATTTCGAAAATTCCCCTTGTAACCATAAATCTTATGCTTCGGCAACTCCGCTACTCTGTGGAGCAGGTATATTTTTACTGTGGCAAAAACAAAACTATTACAAGAGGTTTGAAAAACGACAAAAATACTTAGGCTTTCAATAATTGTTCCTTATTAAAAAAGAAAATGATACTGAATGTAAAAACTGTTGTCGAAGTAGGATATTTGTTAGTAAATATGCTTCGATTCTGGCACAGTACTGTTGACTGTGCGAGCTTCGGACTCTTCTCTGAAGTCCCGTTGGAGGTGGGGATGCTGACTCCCTTTTGGCTGCTGGCCTTGTTGCATTGGTGGTGGAGGGGGAAGCTATTGCCAGGATGCCTGAGGTTGGCTTGCCGAAGCGACAGAAGCTGCAGGGTGGTTGCCTACATACTCTAGAATGTATGGCGAATGGTATGAAGCAGTGTGCATAACTTGCTTCGGCTGGCTCTGTTGGGCCACAGCTTCTGCTATCTTCTTTTGTTTCTGGATGGTAACATGGCACATCCTGGTGGTATGGCCCTTGTCCTCACCGCAGAATAGGCAATAAATCTTCCTGGGCTGATCCCCAAATCTCCCTCCGAAGCCCCTGGCGCCTCTGCCCCTTGGAGTTGGAGGTCGGGGATAGCTCTGTTGCTGCCCCGAAGCCTAGGAGGAATATTGTGGCCTCTGCTGCTGGCTTCCCCTATCATCATTCTGAGTGGAATGAATCGATCTGACATGTCTAGGATGTATTCTCCCTCTAAAGCCCCTGGCTATTTCGGAGAACCTGTAAGCTTCCTCCCTTCTCTGTCAAAAATCATTGTCACCGCAGATGTATTCATCCATCTTCTGAAGCAATTTCTCCAGAGTCTGAGGGGGCTTTCTGGTGAAGTACTAGGCTGAAGGTCTCGGCCGAAGCCCCTTAATCATGGCCTCAATGACAATTTCATTGGGCACTGTCGGCGCTTGTGCCCTTAGGCATAAGAATCTTCGGACATACGCCTGAAGATACTCTTCATGATCTTGGGTGCACTGGAATAAAGCTTGAGCGGTAACCGGCTTCGTTTGAAACCCTTGGAAACTGGTGATCAGCATATCCTTCAGCTTCTTCCATGATGTGATCGTTCCTGGCCGAAGGGAGGAGTACCAGGTTTGTGCAACATTCCTGACAGCCATGACGAAAGACTTCGCCATGACTGCAGTATTGCCACCATAGGAAGATATTATTGCTTCGTAGCTCATCAAAAACTGCTTCGGATCTGAATGGCCATCGTACATGGCGAGTTGAGGTGGCTTGTAGGACGGGGGCCAAGGTGTAGCCTGCAGTTCTGCTGATAGAGGAGAAGCATCATCAAAAGCAAAATTTCCATGATGGAAATTCTCATACCAGTCATCTTCGTTGAAGAAGCCCTCTTGATGAAGCTCTCTATACTGAGGCCTTCGGTTTTGCTCATCTTGAGCAAGATGGCGAACTTCTTCAGAGGCTTCGTCTATCTGCCTTTGCAGATCAGCCAGCCTAGCCATCTTTTCCTTCTTCCTTTGCACCTGCTGATGGAGCATCTCCATATTTCTGATCTCTTGGTCCAAGTCGTCCTCCTGAGGCGTTGGACTGATGGCCTTCCTTTTCTGGCTTCGGGCCTCCCGAAGAGAGAGAGTCCTGGTTGGGGTCCAGCGGCTGCAGAGCGGCAGCCCCTATTGCTGAAGCTTTCTTTGGCGGCATGATGAAGGTCTACGCTTGCCGAGGGTGTTCGAAACTCAAAGTAGTGGAAGTGACTTCACAGGAGGTGGGCGCCAATGTTGGGGACTTGTTCTCAAATGCTATGAGTTAAGAACAAGGCAACACAAAATGTCAAAGGTTAATGTTCTTCGTCCTTCGAAGCATTATTTCCCTTAGGATGTAATGGTCTTCAGACGAAGGTCATAAAGGACATACCTTCATCATTGTAGTGTATATTAATGAAAGAAGAAGCATATGAAATATAAAAGACAACATGAATAATCATATGACATTATTAATATATCTTATTTTTATTATTATGGACAAATAGAAATAATATTGAATTATATTTGTACCTTCGGTTTGGAAGAAGGTAAAAGTCCAAGCGTGACGCACGAGCGAGTACCAGTTAGCGTGAACAGTACGGGAGTACTGTTCATCTATTTATAGGCAAGAGACGCAGCCCATGTAAAATTACATTCATGCCCTTTATATTTGCTAATAACGCTATAGTAATTCTTTGAGGTCTAATTTGCCTTTTCATCTTTAAGTCGGTTCCCCTTTTCTACTGTCATGTCGAAGCTTTCCTGTGCACAGCTTCGTGATCACCTTGTCCTTCGTCATAATCACCTTTCGTCTCGCTCAAGCTTCGTCCTGACCATGCTCTGTATACTCATGATCCGAATCCGAAGATACCTGTTCACATATTTCACTTGAAAAACAATGTCAAATCATATTTTTGAGGACCTTCGGAAGCCGAAGGCCCCCAACAGTTGGGTTACCATCAAATGAAGATTAGGCCATCTGATATTCCCAAGACGGCTTTCTCAACCCGATATGGTTTATATGAATTCACAGTCATGTCGTTTGGCTTAACTAATGCACCAGCCTACTTCATGAATTTGATGAACAAGGTGTTCATGGAGTATCTTGATAAATTTGTCGTGGTATTCTTCGATGACATTCTTATTTATTCCAAGAATGATAGTGATCATGAGGAACATTTGTGGATGGTGCTATAGAAGTTACGGGATAATTAGCTTTATGCCTGTAGGAAACGGGTGATGCCTAAGAAAAGGGTGAATTAGGACTTCTAAAACTTTTACTAAACTAGGCCACAATTAAATCCCTAGAGCAAAACCTATGCAAATAATCAAACTAGAGAGTGCAATCTAGGTTTTGTCTAAGTGTTGCCATCTCTACTGCAATGGCTAAGTTTCAATCTACACTAGGTAAGTATGAATACAAGATTGAAACTTAAATGCTTAATATAAATGTGGAAGCTTAAAGAGCAAAGTAGAGAAGCAAACTCTCGTGGATGACGCCGGTATTTTTACCGAGGTATCCGGAACCACGCAAGGTCCCAACTAATCCTCGTTGGTGCCTCTACGCTAAGGGAAGCCCACGCGAGGGCGAAGCACCTCGGTCGAGTAACTCCGTAGAGAGCCACGGGCCTTCTCTATGCGCAAGTGGTGCTCCGCTTCCGGCTCCTCTCGGAAGCTCCCCGCCGTCTCCACTATCGAGCTTCCGGCTGAACGCCACGGGCCTCGTTCCCTCTGGTACACGATGGCGGCCGTGACACAAACGCGGTTGTCACGGTCTCGCAAGACTCTCGCCCCACTCAGTACAATTACAACGGCTCGCTCAAGAGCCGAGGGGTTGTGTGGTTTTACAAAACTCACTCAACGAACTAGGATTCACCTAGAGCAAGCGCTAATACGGTCTAACTAACCTAAGCACTTTACAAAGCACCTACGCTAATCACCGAGTGATTCTATTAAGCACTTGGGTGTTTGAGCTCTTGGAAATATGCACTATATGCCTTGGTACGTTGCTTGGGCTCTCACACTTGAGAATGGCCAATTGGGTTGGTATTTATAGCCTCCAATCCCCAAACTAGTCGTTAGACAGAAAGCAGCAGCTTTCTGTCATCGAGTGCACCGGACAGTCCGGTTCACCACCGGACAGGCACTGTGCACTGTCCGGTGCACGCCACGTCAGCCGACCGTTGGCGGCTGTAGCAGTCGACCGTTGGATCTGACCGTTGACGTCTGTCTGGTGCACACCGGACAGTCCGATGCCGACTGTCCGGTGCACCTCCGGACAGTCCGGTGCTACAGCCCGAGGGCTCCTGTTTGCGGCCCCTCTGCGCAGACTGTCCGGTTCTCCCACTGGACAGTCCAGTGCGCACCGGACATGTACTGTGCACTGTCCGGTGTGCCACCAGGCGCTGGCTGACAGCCCTCTTCTCAGGTTTCTTCGCTGATTTCTTCGGGCTTCTTTTGTTCTTGAGTCTTGGACTTCTATGCATCTTTTTATGTCTTCTATTGAGGTGGTGCATCCTCATTGCCTAGGTCCAATCCTCATCGCATCCTGTGAACTACAATTATAAACACTAGCAAACGCGTTAGTCCACAGGTTGTGTTAATCATCAAACACCAAAACTCAATTAGCCAAATGGCCCGGGGTCCATTTTCCTTACAATCTCCCCCTTTTTGGTGATTGATGATAACACAACCAAAGCAAGCAAATAATACAAGTATTTGAATGAAAATATGCAGTCTACTTGCTAGGATGCGTGTTTGTCCCCACAATGTGATATTATGGACTTAAGCCTCCCCCTAACTCCATAATTCACTTACTTCCTATTTTGGACCAAATAACCAAAACCACTTGAAAAACCACTTGCAGATTAAAATTTTAATTTGGTGGTGATTGTGGTGGTGATTGGTGTTTGATATAGTTTTCATATTGCTTTGGTCCCTAAAACTTCTCCCCCTTTGGCATCAACCACTGAAAAGGAAGACATTAAAAGCATGTAGGAAGTAAATAAAAGCTTGTCCTCAAAAGATTACTCCCCCTAAATGAGTGTTCTCCTTTAGAAAGAATTTTCTCCCCTTTGTGAGACAAAGAAATACTCCCCCTGACAGAGATCTTCTACTTAGGAAAAAGCATGTGAAAAATAGAGGTGCAAGACAAAATTTGAATAGACTAACTTCCCTTATGCATAGGTAACAAAATATGAGTTAACCACTTATGCATTTTTAGCAACATGGATTTATATGATATGAAATGTAGTCTAATCAAATATTGGAGAAGACATGTAAATGATACTAGATGTAGTCTCAAAAGATGCCGATTGAAATTCAATGGCGAGCTTGAGAGACATGAGAGTTCTTGGAGATTTTGCAGTGGAAGATTGTTGTCTTTCTCCGGGGACCTCATTTTCCTTACAATGAGACTATCACATAAAAATAGACTTGAAAAGATGTTAGTCTCAAAGTATTAGATTATAGAATAACCTCCCCCTGAAAGTGTGCATACAAGTTTTGAATACTTGTAGGAGACATGCACATTGATTTGAAATCAAGAGGGGCAAATTATCTATAATCCAAACTTTGGCACATATAAGTTAAATGATACAACTTGTAGAATTCAAAGTTTTCAATTGATGTATCATTTACTATGGAGTGATAAAGAAGCTATGTGCCATGCTTAAACAAACATTTTAAGCCATGTAGGTTTGCTTAAGTATATAAATTGAAAGCAAGCAATCCTACCATATGATTTACCTAGTATTCATGATTTTAAACAAAAGTAAATAACAGGTGTAATACTAGGCAAGAAAAGGTGAACTAGATACAAAGTAAATAGATACGCATATCTAATACAATAAATCTAGTTACCTTAGTCATGGGTGGGAAATTTGGGTCCAAAATTTTCACTAACCCACTTGGCAATAAACTTGATCCAATATGATGTATCCCATGATATACATCCCAACTTTGCCAAGTCTCCAAATTTCCCGACGACCTTCGGTCCACTCACTTCCCTTTCAGGATCCAAACCTTCTTGGTGCTTTTCATGGTTGAAATTATTTCCTTTGGCACCCAGATGCGTTTGGCCCCCTTTTCTTTGTTGGTTTGCTTATTGGCCTTGATTGCTATCACCTTTCCATTCTTTTTCTTCTTGATCAAATATGGTGTAGCAGTCTTTTTGTCCACCTTTTTGATGTAGGTGTTGGAGATTTTGCTTGATGGCTTTTGCTTAAGCTTTTGCCTTTGTTAATCCCCGGTCATCGCCTTGCATTGGAAAGACTTATGGCCTTCCTTGTGGCATAGCCTACAAATCATAGTTTCTCCCTCCATAGGCTTGTTCACTCCTGCAGTGGTGTTATCCTGTGGAGGTCGGATTTGTTTGGCTTTGCCTTTCTTGTCATACAAAGCCTTGCCAAGGCGAGCCACTTCTTGATTTAATTGCTCATTTTCCTTTGCAACCTCATCCGAACATGTCTCTACAACAATATTCTTAACAGAGACTTGGTTGCAGGGGTTAGAATCATCAATTAAATCGAAGCAGGAAGTAGAAGCATCTTTCTTAATTATTTCAGGTATTTCAACTAAAGATGCTGCTGGGGTGCTACCAATGTTTTCTAGCTTAGTAGTTAGCTCATTATTGTGTATGCTAAGAATTTCCATTTTCTCTAGCAAATTTTCAATAGCTTCTTGGGAGCTAGCTAACTTAGCCTTAAGATTTTCATTCTTTTTAATAAGGCCATCATTGGTAGCAGTGGATGAAGCACTAGACTCTAATAGCTCAATTTTAGTTGATAGCTCACTATTTAAGTTTGCAAAAGTTTCAAATTTTTCTAGCAAACCTTTATAATCATTTTGAGAGCAAATCAATTTACTTTTCAAAGTTTTAAGTTGAGCTTTTTGCTTAGTGAAACCATCCTGGAAAAATTCTACGGCTTCAGCAAGCTCATCTATAGAGGGCTTTCCCTCTCCTTCATCATCACTACTACTTTCATCACTAGAGGATGGAATGCTGTTGTTACCTCTTGCCATAAGGCATTTGTGTGATGACCGTGACGAGCGTGATGAGGATCGGTGGCTGCGTGTCCTTGGTGGTTCTTCTTCGCTTGAAGAATCATCCTAAGTTTTGACACTTGTTAGCGCCTTGCCTTTGCTCCTCTCCTTTTTGGGTTTGGCCATATTTGGACAGTTGTCCCTTAAGTGGCCCTTCTCCCCACATGCGAAGCATCCTCTTTTCCTTTGCTTTTTCTTATCAATGCTAAAGAAAAGATCTTCGACCTGCAGGGGCACACCCATTAGATTAATCTTGTGGATCATCCCCATTACCTTTCTGATGCGTCGGATTGTTTCTTCGTCCTTAGAGGATGATGTGCATGGTTGATTATCTTCATCATCATCACTTTCTTCTTCTTCCTCTTCTTCACTTGAGGAACTTGGAGTGGGAGCCTTCTTTTTGCCCTTCCTTTCATCACATGCAAAAGCATATGGTCTTGAGGATGTTGGCTCCTCTCCCCGACTCATTTTTTGCGACATCTCAAAAGCCGCGATTTCCCAATCACAATGGTCGGGGTCATGTTGCTCAAGTCCTCCATGTTGTGAAGGATAGTGATGATGCTCCCATATTTTTGTTATGGTAGAAGGGAGATAATCTTCCTCACAATGTCCGCATCACCTAGCTTATTAATGCCAATAGAGTTGAGCTCATTGATGATTAGATTCAAACGAGAATACATGTCTCTAACAAGCTCATCATTGTAAAACCCACTTTGTAAACAGAGTCTAAGCAGAGAAATTATATTCCGTATACATATATGAGTTATCTATGTTTCTCATTCCATGTGACCACCAAAATTAAACAAATAAATAATTAACAAAAGACACTCAAATAAATCATGCATCATGCTGGATATTATTTTTGTGTGTGCATTTTGTGATAAGGAATATAGTAACAAGTCCAAAGTGGAATGCAAAACTTAAAAGGAATTCTAGAATTTAGAAAAGAGAAAAAAATGAATATTATGTGGAGTAAAAATAAGTACAAAAATATATATTATTCCTACACAGTCTGAGTTTATATATTTGACTCAAAGGAGAATTTCTTAACAAAACTCAAATTGAAATTTGAAATTCAAATGAAAGGAAAAAGGAATTCAAAATAGAAGGGAAAATAGGAAAAGAATTCTAACCTAAATGGGATGGCCACAACACTTCCAGCCCATTCCCTTTTCCTCTGAGTAGCCCATTTTTGCGCCCCCGCCGCTGTGCTTCCGCGCCGACAACTAGGGCCCGCGGGGCAGGCTCTCTCTCTCGCGTGCTCCACGGAACAGCGACATGAGTCAAGCTCTCGCTGGCGCGTGGGGCCGCCCTGGCGGAAACCTTCCTCCCCGCGGACTTCGCATAACAGAAGCCGAGATTCCTTCGCATGGTGACCTCGTCGCGCAGCGCATTTCGGTTGGGCCGGTGCGACTTCGCCTCGGAGTATTTAGCCTTGAGTCGTTCCGCCGTGCGCCCTAGTCTAATCCCCGCGTCCACCTCGTGTGACTCCGTCGCGCAGCTGGTTTCCACCGCCGTCGTAGCCATTGCGAACTCGTCCGGGTCGCCGCCGTCGATAGTCCACTCCTGCGTTCGCCGCTAGTCAGGGCCTCGCCGTTGGCGCCAAACCTTCCTCGGGTCCCCTGGAACCGTTGCGTGGCAACCTTGGGCACGGAGCGATTGGGGATCACAGCGAATTGCTCACCGGCGGGCTAGCACCGCCACGGATCCGCCTGACACCGCGAGTAGGGTGCTCGCCGCCTCTAATCTCGGTATTGAACCTTGTCCCTCTGTCCGCCTTTGTCTTCTATTAGCTCTGCACCGATCTGGGGTCAAAACGGAGAGGTAGAGCGAGGTTTGGTGTTGCTCTGGTGTGTTTCCGCCGCGTTGATGGGTGGCGCCGCTGTGTTTCGGTGAGGGAGGTAGTGGATTAGTTCCGGGCCATTGGATCCACCAGCGACGGCTCAGATTAGAACTAGGACACCGGTTCATGTAAGGGTAATCTGGGCCGTTGTTGCCAAATTGGACGGGTGAGGCTAGGACTTGGTTATGAGGAGCGCGGACGGTGGATCTCCGATACAACGGTGGAGATCGCTTACCGTTTCATTTTATGTTAGATCCAATCTGGACCATAGACTTCTAATCCGATACTCGAGGGCGCTGCATACCCCTTCGCGCGTGCAAATTGCTAAAGAGCCCCTGGAACCTTTACAAATTAACCCGCCATCCACGTAGACTATTCCCTGTGTCATTGGCAACTTACCCCTAGACCCCTGCACTTCACAGAAATTGAGGCCCAATCCAGTGGCGTGTTAAAATGAATAAATGAATTAGATAATAGGTTTTTATTATATAAATGAGTGCTAGAACTTCAAAAATTCATAGGAAATTCATATGAGCTCCAAATCACTTCATTCCACTTTCTAAAATTTGGTAATTTTATTCTCTAGCACTTAGTGTCTCTGTTTTATCATGACAACAGTAAGAAAATTAATCCCACACTTAATCCTATTTTAAACACATAAAACCTTTGAAAATCTATAACTTAAAATCTATAACTCCAAAAATTATGATTCCTGTTCCTAGGATTTTATTTTAATATGTAGATTATTACTGTGTATTTTGTGTACATGTTTGGTGTGATGTTAATTTTCTCTATATACTGTGCTTGTTTGTATTGTGGCGAGTAGAAGAGCCCGTGACTGAGGATCCTGGTGAGCAGCAGATAGAAGTAGCTGAGCAGGAGCTCATTGAAGGCAAGTTGTGCCCTTGACCACTTTTTACTCAATAATGTTCTTTAATACAATTTACTCATGCATAGGTTAATTTTGATGGGACCCAATAGGTCACCCTAGATTGTTTATCTCATTACCTTGTTTACCCCTGAATCACTTGGGTAGTTTGCTATTACTTTACATGGTTTTGGAATAATCATTTATTATATCTATGTTCTAATTCTTGTTGTTATTCTATTTATGTTCATGTCAAGATCATTAATGTTAATTGGAACATAAAGCTTAACTTGAGAAACACGTGCCACCACAAGGGTTTAATGGGACGCCCTTGGCTGACTAATTAGGAAAGCTAGTGGAAGACTACCTTACCCGAAAGGGGCAAGGGCAGTAGGGGAGTTGCATGCAAGGAGGTTCTCGGGTTGATTTAGCTGCGATGGCGGTCAGACGGGGGATTCTTGCAAGTGCTCTTCCCATAAACTGTAGCGGGTTTTTGGAAGCTAGTGGAACTTTGTAAAGGCTTCGTAGTGTTGCCCTGTCGTGCTTCCTAGGTAGAGGTGTATGGGAGTCGCGACCCCTTGGCAGATGGGTAACATGACTTGTGGGTAAAGGGTACAACCTTTGCAGAGTGTAAAACTGGTATACTAGCTGAGCTCACGGTCATGAGCAGCTCAGGACTCTCTGATGTTTAAATTATGAAACTTAAATTCAATTTTGTCATTTGCATTGCATGGGTTTATTATTAATTCTGTTCAATTACTTTACTTAAGATTTGGTATTTACTTACACTTAGTAACTGCTAGTAAAACTTTGACCAACTACTTAAAAGCAATGCTCAGTTTTAACCCCTATCATTGATTAGCCTTACACATCACATGAACTCACACCTTTGTGACTTTATATCCACTGGTTCCCCACAACTTGTTGAGCTATGATCATGTGTGAGCTCACCCTTGCTGTCTCACACCCCCCCACAGGAGAAGAGCAGGTGGTTCAGGAGGAGCCACAAGGCGAGGAGTATGATCTGATCTAGGTGGCGTTTCTTAGTTGACATTGGCGCCAACGATCCTTAGTTCGTTTTATATTTATTCTTTTATTTTGTAATAAGTTTTCCGCTATGTAATAAATACTCTGATGTTTTGTGACATTTACCTCTATACACTCTGTTATTATATATGTTGTCTTCTTGGCGCATGTATGAGATGCACCTGGCTTTGTTCCTTAAAGCCGGGTGTGACAGAAGTGGTATCAGAGGAAATGTTGACTGTAGGACGAAACCTAGATAGAAATGGACAAAACCCTTCCCTACTTACCTTATTCTGACTCATTCTATACTCATCTCATCTTGATCTTGTCTCACCTTTTGCTACTCTATTCTGATTAATCTTATCTTTTCTACTCTAAGACAAGATGGATTTCACACCTTGGAATCCTACCACTATGATCTTTTTAAGAGATAGGGAACCTAAGACAAAAAAATAACTATTTTCTCTATTAAAAAAATGTTAGTTGATTATTCTGATGATAATGTCTGATTTGCTTCTTTGATTGATTGATATATTATATATGGACATCTTAGCATGTACCAACATAAGGTATTGAATTAGCTATGGTAGGTAAGATATCAATCTGCTTAGCTAATAAATCCCCAAAAGTAACCTGATTTGTAACTACCTGCCTTGTCTACTATTCTCTTACCATATGTATCTAACTCAGATGGTCAATACCAGGCGGGGTGGTGGAATTGATTTGCCTCCTAATTGACACACTCGAAGGATATATAGACAACCTCAGCCACAGCCAGCAGGGATGAATCCTCCTAATCCTCCACCAGGCGGAGTTGATCCACTGATTGCAGCTCAGATGAGGGTGATGCAGCAAATGGCGGACACCATGGCTGATATGCGTGCCCAGATGCAGCAAGAACGCCAGGAGATGAGTCAAGAAAGAGAAGAGATACGCCAGGAGTTGCGCTAGGAGCGAGAGGAGATACGCCAGGAAAGGAGGGCGCAACAACAACAGCAACAGCAACAAGTACCACTACCTCCACCTCCACCACTAGTTCCACCCCGAGATAAGCATAGGGAGTTCATGAGTCATAAGCCACCTACATTTGCAAGCTCTCCTGATCCACTGGACGCAGATGATTTGCTGAAATTTGTGGAAAAGATGTTGAATATTGCATAATGCACTGATCGGGAGAAGATTTTATATGCTTCTGGACGTCTGACAGGTCCTGCTGCTGACTGGTGGGATTCATATACTGCTGCCCACGATGCTGCAGATACTATCACTTGGGCGGAGTTCAGTACACAGTTTAGGAACTATCATATACTAGCTGGGTTGATGAAGATTAAGAAGAAGGAATTTCTGTCGCTAAAGCAAGGAAGTATGTCAGTCAGCGAGTATCGCGACAAGTTTATCTAGTTATCCAGATATGCCCCTGATGAAGTTGCTGAAGATGAGAGGAAGAAGGAGCATTTTATTGAAGGAATTAATGGACCCCTGCAGTATGCTTTGGTGGCACATACGTTTCCATCATTTCAGAGGCTACTCAATAAGGCGCTAGCTATTGAGCATAAGCGTGTTCAGCTGGGAGATTTGAAGAGAAAGGCTATATCTCAAGGACAAGGCAGCAGCAGTGTTCGTCCTCGCTATAGTTCACCCCAGGGTACACCAGTTCGCACTGGCGGAGGCCAGCGCCTAGTTCAGCAATCACCACTGAGGACTCCACCTCCTCGACAGGCTACCCCTACTGGCACCCCGACGAAGTTTTCAGGACAGAGTCCAGGCACTACTTGTTTCAAGTGTGGGAAGACTGGACACTATGCAAATGTCTGCCCACAGAGGATTGCTACTACTCCAGTTCAGAACAGGCAGCAAACTCCAGGATCTGGCAAGGGATATTCTATTACCAGGGTTAATCAAGTCAGCGTTGATGCTACTCTGGATGGTGCTGACATCGTACTTGGTATGTTTTATGTTAATGCAATTCCTGCAACCATCTTATTTGATTCTGGTGCTACACATTCATTTATGTCTGCTAGATATGCCAACACAAATGAAATACCACTGCTAAAAATGAGAAAACCCATGATAGTAATTACACCTAAAGGGCCTGTTGTGGCGAATCAAATGACACGTAGATTGATATTAACAATTATGGGTAGAGAATTTGGGACTACTGCTATAATATTAGAGTCAAGCAGTATAGATCTGATCCTTGGTATGTCATGGTTGAGAAAGGCAAAGGCCGTTATAGCATGTGGTAGAGGCACTGTAGAACTCACTACCACTAAAGGAGAAAATTTTCAAGTTAATATCGTAGTAACCACCTCATCCAAACGTGCGATGTTCTTCATACCTGATGAGTTTGTTGGTGACAACATCCGTGTGGTTAGAGATTTTCCGGATGTCTTTCCAGAGGAGTTACCAGGGATGCCACCTGATAGAGAAGTTGAGTTTGTTATTGATCTCTTACCTGGGACTGCCCCCATTTCTAAACGGCCATACAGGATGTCTGTAGAAGAGTTAAAGGAACTGAAGAAGCAGTTAACTGAGTTACAAGAGGCTGGGTACATTCGTCTGAGTTCCTCACCTTAGGGAGCACCGGTTCTGTTTGTATAGAAGGATGGATCACAAAGAATGTGTGTGGATTATAGATCTCTCAACGATGTTACTGTGAAGAACAAGTATCTGTTACTCCGTATTGAGGATTTATTTGATCAGATGAGAGGTGCTAGAGTATTTTCGAAGATTGATCTCCGATCGGGATACCATCAGATGAGGATTAGACAATCGGATATTCCCAAGACGGCTTTCTCGACTCGATATGGATTATATGAGTTCACTGTTATGTCATTTGGACTAACCAATGCACCAGCTTATTTTATGAATTTGATGAATAAGGTGTTTATGGAGTATTTGGACAGATTCGTCGTGGTATTCATCGACGATATTCTTATCTATTCCAAGAGTGATAGTGATCATGAGGAACATCTGAGGTTGGTGCTACAGAAGCTACGAGATAATCAACTCTATGCCAAGTTTAGCAAGTGCGAGTTTTGGATTAGCGAGGTGCCATTTCTTGGTCATATTATTTCTAATGGAGGAATTTCAGTGGATCCTGCTAAAGTTAAGGAGATAATGGAGTGGAGAGTACCCACTATAGTTACTGAGATTCGGAGTTTCTTGGGACTAGCAGGATATTATCGAAGATTTATTGAAGGATTTTCTAACATTGCTAAACCTATGACTTCACTTTTGGAGAAAGGAAGAGAATTTCAGTGGGACAAGAAGTGCCAAGACAGCTTTGATCAATTGAAGAAGAGATTGATGTCGCCACCAGTGTTGGTTATGCCAGACCTATAGAAAGGATTTGATATCTATTATGATGCATGTGGCCAAGGCTTGGGATGTGTGCTCATGCAAGAAGGACATGTGATCGCCTATGCGTCTCGTCAGTTACGGAGACATGAATTGAACTACCCCACGCATGACTTGGAATTGCCAGCCGTTGTGCATGCGCTTAAGATTTGGAGACATTATATCATGGGGACCAAGTGTCAAGTGTACATGGATCATAAGAGTCTGAAGTATATATTCACTCAGAAGGATCTCAACCTTAGGCAACGCCGTTGGTTGGAGCTTATTAAGGATTATGATTTGGAGATTCACTATCACCTGGGCAAGGCAAATTTGGTTGCAGATGCCTTGAGTCGAAAGGAGCATGTTCACTCAGCTATTGTTGCCCAACTACTCGATGAGATTGTTGAGGATTTCAGGAGACTTAACCTGGGGATAGTTGCCCATATAGAAGGAGTTACTATTGATGTGGAACCTACCTTGGAGCAAGAGATCCGTAAAGGGCAAATTGGTGATGCTAAAATACAAGAGATTAAGGATCTGATTACTGAAGGTCGAGTTTCGGAATTTACGGAAGATGAGCAAGGCACTGTATGGTTCAAGGACAAGATGTGTGTTCCTGATATTGAAAGCCTTCGAGAGACTATTTTAAAGGAGGCCCATGATTCAGATTATTCTATTCATCCTAGTAGTACCAAGATGTATCAGGATTTGAAGCGGAAGTATTTGTTGTATGGATTGAAAAGAGATGTGGCTGCACATGTGGCTATGTGCGATGTATGTCAAAGAGTTAAGGCTGAACACCAGAGGCCAGCTAGACTATTGCACCCACTGAAGATACCCGAGTGGAAATGGGAAGAGATTGGTATGTATTTTATTACTGGATTGCCTCGCAGCAAGAAAGGATATGATGCTATATGGGTGATTGTGGATAGATTGACTAAAGTGGCTCACTTCATTCCTGTCAAGACTACTTATAAAGGTTCTTAACTAGCAGAGTTATATATGGCTCGGATTGTGTGTTTACATGGAGTACCAAAGAAGATCGTGTCTAATCGAGGTTCACAGTTTACCTCAAGATTTTGGAGAAGCTTTCATGAGAACATGAGCACGAAGTTGAATTTCAGTACGGCTTATCACCCTCAGACTGATGGACAGACTGAAAGGACTAATCAAGTATTGGAAGATATGTTGAGAGCATGTGCCCTTCAGCATGGAGGAAGTTGGGATAAAAGTCTACCATATGCCGAGTTTTCATATAACAATAGCTATCCGGCCAGTCTGAAAATGTCACCTTTTGAGGCTTTGTATGGGAGGAAGTGCAGGACTCCTTTGTATTGGGATCAAACTGGAGAAAGACGGTTCTTTGGGCCTGAACTGATTCAAGAAGCAGAAGAACAAGTCCGTATAATTCGAGAGAACTTGAGGTAGCTCAAAACTAGGCAAAAGAGCTACGCAGATAATAGAAGAAGACCACTGGAATTTGAGGAAGGAGATTATGTGTATCTCAAGGTGTCACCACTTTGTGGAATGAGGAGATTCAAAGTTAAGGGAAAATTGTCCCCTCGCTACATTGGACCATTCTTGATCTTTAGGCGAGTTGGGAGATGGCATACCAACTCGAGTTACCGGATAGTCTATCGGATGTGCATAATGTGTTCCACGTATCTCAACTGAAGAAGTGTCTCCGTGTCCCTGAGGAAACAGTTACCAATGGAAGAGCTTAGTGTTCAGGGTGATTTGACTTACATGGAGTACCCGATCAAGATTTTGGATACATTGACTCGAGTTACAAGAAATAAGGTGATAAAGATGTGTAAAGTACAATGGAGTCACCACGGAGAAGATGAAGCAACATGGGAAAGAGAAGAAGAGCTTCGCATAGATTTTCCCATCTTTTCCCTCGTTCCTCCAAAATTCTCGAGGACGAGATTATTTTTAAGGGGGGTAGGATTTGTAACACCCACTTTGTAAACAGAGTCTAAGGCAGAGAAATTATATTCCGTATACATATATGAGTTATCTATGTTTCTCAGTCCATCTGAACACCACAATTAAACAAATAAACAATTAACAAAAGACACTCAAATAAATCATGCATCATGCTGGATATTGTTTTTGTGTGTGCATTTTGTGATAAGGAATATAGTAACAAGTCCAAAGTGGAATGCAGAACTTAAAAGGAATTCTAGAATTTAGAAAAGAGAAAAAAATGAATATTATGTGGAGTAAAAATAAGTACAAAAATATATATTATTCCTACACATACTGAGTTTATATATTTGACTCAAAGGAGAATTTCTTAACAAAACTCAAATTGAAATTTGAAATTCAAATGAAAGGAAAAAGGAATTCAAAATAGAAGGGAAAATAGGAAAAAGAATTCTAACCTAAATGGGCTTGGCCGCAACACTTCCATCCCATTCCCCTTTTCCTCTGAGCAGCCCATTTTCGCGCCCCCGCCGCTGTGCTTCTGCGCCGACAAGTGGGGCCCGCGGGGCAGGCTCTCTGTCTCGCGCGCTCCACGGAACAGCGACATGAGTCGAGCTCTCGCTGGCGCATGGGGCCGCCCTGGCGGAAGCCTTCCTCCCCGTGGACTTCGCGTAACAGAAGCCGAGATTCCTCCGCATGGTGACCTCGTCACGCCTCGCATTTCGGTTGGGCCGATGCGACTTCGCCTCGGAGTATTTAGCCCAGAGTCGTTCCGCCGTGCGCCCTAGTCTAATCCCGCGTCCACCTCGTGCGACTCCGTCGCGCATCTTGTTTTCCACCGCCGTCCGTAGCCATTGCGAACTCGTCCGGGTCGCCGCCGTCGACAGTCCACTCCTGCATTCGCCGCTAGTCGGGGCCTCGCCGTTGGCGCCAAACCTTCCTCGGGTCCCCTGGAACACGTTGCGTGGACAACCTTGGGCGCGGAGTGATTGGGGATCGCAGTGAATTGCTCACCGGCGGGCTAGCACCGCCACGGATTCCGCCTGCACACACGAGCAGGGTATGCTCGCCACCGCTAATCTCGATATTGAACCTGTCCCTCTGTCCGCCTTTGTCTTCTATTAGCTCTACACTGATCTAGGGTCAAAACGGATAGGTAGAGCGAGGTTTGGTGTTGCTCCGGGTGTTTCCACCGTGTGATGGGGTGGCGTCGCCGTGTTACGGCGAGGGAGGTAGGGGATTAGTTTCGGGCCCTTGGATCCACCAGCGACGGCTCAGATTAGAACTAGGACACCGGTTCGTGTAAGGGTAATCTGGGCCGTTGTTGCCAAATCGGACGGGTGAGGCTAGGACTTGGTTATGAGGAGCGCGGACGGTGGATCTCCGATCCAATGTGGAGATCGCTTACCGTTTCATTTTATGTTAGATCCAATCTGGACCGTAGACTTCTAATCCGACAACCGAGGGCGCTGCATACCCCTTTGCGCGTGCAAATCGCTAAAGAGCCCCTGGAACCTTTACAAATTAACCTGCCATCCACGTAGACTATTCCCTGTGTCGTTGGCAACTTACCCCTAGACCCCTGCACTTCACAGAAATTGAGGCCCAATCCAGTGGCGTGTTAAAATGAATAAATGAATGAGAAAATAGGTTTTATTATATAAATGAGTGCTAGAACTTCAAAAATTCATAGAAAATTCATATGAGCTCCAAATCATTCCACTTTCTAAAATTTGGTAATTTTATTCTCTAGCACTTAGTGTCTCTGTTTTATCATGACAACAGTAAGAAAATTAATCCCACACTTAATCCTATTTTAAACACATAAAACCTTTGAAAATCCATAACTTAAAATCTATAACTCCAAAAATTATGATTCATGTTCCTAGGATTTTATTTTAATATGTAGATTATTACTGTGTATTTTGTGTACATGTTTGGTGTGATGTTAATTTTCTCTATATATTGTGCTTGTTTGTATTATGGCGAGTAGAAGAGCTCGTGACTGAGGATCCTGGTGAGCAGCAGATAGAAGTAGCTGAGCAGGAGCTCATTGAAGGCAAGTTGTGCCCTTGACCACTTTTTACCAATAATGTTCTTTAATACCATTTACTCATGCATAGGTTAATTTTGATGGGACCCAATAGGTCACCCTAGATTGTTTATCTCATTACCTTGTTTACCCCTGAATCACTTGGGTAGTTTGCTATTGCTTTACATGGTTTTTGATAATCATTTATTTATATGTTCTAATTCTTGTTGTTATTCTATTTATGTTCATGTCAAGATCATTAATGTTAATTGGAACATAGAGCTTAACTTGAGAAACACGTGCCACCACAAGGGTTTAATGGGACTCCCTTGGCTGACTAATTAGGAAAGCTAGTGGAAGACTACCTTACCCGAAAGGGGCAAGGGCAGTAGGGGAGTTGCATGCAAGTAGGTTCTTGGGTTGATTTAGCTGCGATGGCGGTCAGACGGGGGATTCTTGCAAGTGCTCTTCCCATAAACTGTAGCGGGTTTTCGGAAGCTAGTGGAACTTTGTAAAGGCCTCATAGTGTTGCCCTGCCACGCTTCCTAGGTAGAGGTGTATGGGAGTCGCGACCCTTGGTA